>CM048599.1:10012500-11302500 GCA_026413675.1 Populus pruinosa | reverse complement strand
TCTCAAACTTTAATCATCTGCAAGAGGTGGATGTCTATACATGATCAAGAGTTGTAGGTAAATTAATCATGGCAGGTAACTTGTTCAAGTTTCTTTATAAAAATGAACAGTGAGGAATGATGAAGCATTGTTTCGGCCATATCAGCTCTAGTATAAATTTAAATGTATTGAGTAGTTCTGCTAGTAAAATAAAAAAATTATTTTTTTTATTTTTTATTGTGTTTTATTTTAAAAAGTTATGTTTAATATTATCAAATGACATTATACAAATTAAAAAGATATCATATAATAACTTAGCATTTATAAAATTTAATCATCATTTTAATTATATTTTTAATAATATTTTACTTGATGTTATTACATATTAATAAACTATAAAAATTATAGTTTTTGTTAAATAAATTTTATATACGGTAAAATTATAAATAATTTAATAAAATAATAAAAAATATTTTATATAAAATATTATTTATTTTATAATGTAATAATAATGACTAAATCTATAATATTTAAATTAAAACTCATTAATATTAATATGTTTTTTTAAATTATTTTATAATTATAATTTAAAATATATTTTTAATTAAATATATTAAACTACTTTTTATTATATCGCTCTCTCATATGCTCCCAAACTCGCTCCGCCTCCCTTTTCATTCCCTCAATTATCTCCTCTGTCAGCTCCATGGAATCAAACCATTTCTCCAATGTCAACTTCTCCAAACTATCTCCGCTGGCATTCCCTTTAAATTCCTTTTCCTCCCCCTCCCTCCACGCACTTTTCTACCCAATTCTCCACAATCCACTCTTGAATTCTCCTAAACAAAACAATCTTCATTCTTTCTGCTTCTAGCACTCCTCAAATTCACTCTCTGTGCGTCAGCAGGAACCGCGCTTTCCAACTCCTTCTCCAAAGCCTTAGCCTTACTCCGTTTCTCTCTTCCCCTCCGGAACAACTATCACTTCGCATTTTCCCTCTGATTTCTCAACATTCTCATTCTCCAATTTTCGGCATTCCCTCTCTCTCCTTCATTTCCTCTCCGGCACCGACTCGCTGCTACCGGTCTTACTTTACTCAATTCATTAACTCGTCTCCTCGGATTGCGTCTCAACGGCGAGGTTTCCTCATGAACGTTGACTTGGACGAGGATTGAAGTTAGCTACTCGAGTTTGAAGGTGTCGCCGTCGCGGAGATCGAAGGATTTGTAGGGTTAGAGAACAGTGGAATTGAGAGTAGTGCCGTTGGAGGAATTGAGATCCATTTTCCTTATCCTGATACGATTACAAGGTGCTTGGAGGAAATGCCAGCATCTTTGATAGTGACATTGTTGCCGCGGACAACCCGGCCTATTCGGACAGCAGGTCTGAATTCCAGGTTTTCGCCTTCTTTGGGGCCACGCTCCACTGTAAATACCCGGGGTTCTATTGGTCAGAGAGAAACGATTCGGGTGTTGAAGTGTCGTTTTGGAATTTGGAAATTGATATGGAAGTGAAAAGGTAGTGGCAGGTTCTGTAATTAAGAAATGGACCGGATTGTCGTTGAATCCAAATTTTTGAATGCTGACTGAGCGGCAAGGGACTCTCTCCCTCGGTTTATTCTCATATTTGTGTATTCTTTTTTTTTTAATTATTATTATTATTAATAAGAAATTACCTTGTTTCTAATATCACACCTTATTAATTTGATCAATCAATTTTGTCCTTAAACATCTTACAGTTTTTGAATAGTCTTTCCAACTGTTCTTTATTAATAATAAATAGACTCCCTCAACGACTTGTGTGTTTTATCAAGTGAGCAATTACAGCGAGAAATATCTTCGCGTTCCATCTTAACATTCCAAAAAATATTGATTTAGTAATTTTGGCTCGAGATTGGAGTTTTAGAGGGCACAAATTTACAAGTGATGTTGTAAAGTTAAGATTTATCTCTACTTGTCAATGCTCCTCCTCGGTTTTCCAACTGATAGCAGCTGATCATCAAAGCTGGTCTCTAAAATGCAATCACTCTGGTCTGGAAGGTCCTCGGTGTTCCAAAAACTTCCACGACAGTCTTGCAGTATTTGACAAAGGCATCCCAAACTTCAAGGCATCCTTCATCCATTTTACCCGGTTTACAAGCACCTCCAGGTCCAGAATAGCAGCTCCTATCGTATCTGAGCATGTGGAATCCGAACATATACCTCCATCAGTTCTCATCTTCTTCAGGGGGGGGTCATTATCGTCATTGTCCTTCCCGCCAGCATCTTCCGCCACTTCAGCTGATGCACCTCTAGCATGTGGACTTGATTGACTATCTGAGCACCTAGATTTAGCAGCTCCACCATTTGTTACACCTAAGACTATATTTCTTCCTGGTGTACGCGTCTCGTTAGATGCAGCAGGGTTCAAAGGCCCTTTTCCCATTAGTTCAGATCTACTAGTTGCAATATGGGAAGAAAGCGAAGCTTTCAGCTCGTACGATGCTCTAACTGTATCTTCGGGGTCCCTTCTCCTTTTATCAGCTGCATGGACTGCCAAGTTAGTGGAACTCCCTGCAACCATCATGCTTCCCATGTCAGGCAAGTATAATCCTAAAATCAGGTCGCTGTGTCAAAAAGTTCCCAAAAAATAGTCATGGAAGAAAAATAAAGACACAGGCAAACGACAATCACCGAACTAAAGGTCCATATGGTGTCATTTCCTCCTTTTTAAAAAAAAACAAAAAACGAAAACTGTTTTGTGTTTATTGTCTTACAAAAGAAATGTTTTTTTTTTTTTGAAAAAAAGGAGATAAGATAAATGACTTGTACTTAAGCAAGTCTTCAATATGCCTCAGCGTTTCTAATTACATTTATCATGTCTTTGTATAATAACCAATTCTTCAATGTCTTTTCATCCAAATTGACAAGATGAAATTTTTTATTCCAAGCATATCCTTCAGTTGTATTTCTAATTGAAAAAATATCCTTGAGTTATACAAGGATATAGTAAAAAATCGATGAAAACATAAATAAAATTTTTTAAAATTACTCAACCATTGAAATCTTAAAGAATTTTTTAAAAAAAATATATATAATTATTTTCCTGTACAAGAAAAGGATATTCTTGGAATAAAAGATACGATTATTTCAATTTAAATGAAAAAACTTGATAAAATGAAATATGGTATAATTGGGTGCGCACATTGTATATAATAAATACAATTAGAAATGTACATATATAGTGGATAGTTATCCAGTTACATAAGGACAAATTAAATCATCTACTTGAAAGTATATGAAGGAAAAATTCTCGCACAAACTTAATTGAAGAAATATAATAATATTTTACAAATTAAAAAGGGTAAAAACTAATGATATTATGTGATTTAATCATGATAATAAAATGGTAGCATCATGGCATCAACATGCATAGCAACGATGGTGGTGGCAACGGTATTATGCTAAAGGTGGTGATAATTGACAACGGTTAAAGAGTAATATCAAATTTACAGTAATTGTTACTTTATTGGTAAATAGTAAAAATTATAGTTAGTGATAATGATATAATAAGATTGATCGTGATTATATGATTACAACAAATATAATCATAATAAGTTCATGAAAGTTAAGAAAATAATGGTGGCAATATTAGAATAACTAAAAACATAACCATTTTTGTTGTTTTTAAAAACCTAATTTAATTATTAAAATTATTCAAGGGGCAAAATAAACACAATAGTGCTACCTAACACAATTGATATTGAACAAGTAATTACTTTAAAAATCATAACTAATATTAGAAGCCGAAATCCAAGATGAAGAAGCAATAAAATCAGAATAACACCATAACATGTTATGCAACTCTCGTCACCTTTCCACATTCAGTTCATTCGTTGACCATATCTTCCACCTGTCTCCTACTTTCACAATCCTAAAATCTTCTCAAAGTTTTAACAACTATAAACAGGTCATTCAAATTTGGTATCCTAAAAACCAAATATAAAATATCCATCTTAGCAAATAATCACCAATAATATATCGTCATTATCAACTATTTTCTATTTTTTTAAGTCAATTTTGGTGAGCTTATTAACTTTGGGATAGATTTTGAATGCAATATGCATAAAGTTTCTTAAACTTTGAACAACCAAAAATTACCTTGATTCACAGGTTTGATCAACCGAGCACATGGATGATGATTGTCGATCCCCTGTAACAAACAAGGAATTGAAAAATGAATTAGCCATTTGTAGCATAAAAAAACCAATCTTACACAAAACGAAGGTATGAAAGAGCATTCCACATATAATAAGATAGAAATTGCACTAGAACCTATGTAAGACATGAAGATAAAGCAAAATGGCTGACAGTAGATCCTGAACATATAATCACAGCAATCATGAATAAAAGCTAGGGAAATCAGAGAATTAGAGCTGAGAATGCCAAAATTATTGAGCATAGATAATTACCACCATGTACAGAAATTGACTCCAAAATTAACAGCAAGATCATATATAATTCAAATAACATGAGATCGAACACTACAGCTCAAAAGGGGAATATATAATCATGGTCTCCATATAATAAAACTTCAAGATAAACAAAGATAACTTGCAGAACTTTTAGTGTTCCAACCTACAGAGGTTAGTTGATACCCAATTTCACCATTGATATAAAAAGGAAGCATGAAGTGTTCCCATAACAACCACTATCACATTGCAAAACACAATTTCAAACCACACACAGAAATTATGGAAAAAGTCAATGAATACTTCCACAATCTGATAAGCAGGAGGACCATTCTTCAAGAAATAACAGTATTTGAACTATAGGAATCATAATGTTTAGTAATTCCTCAAACAATTCCATAAATGTTATTTGAATGTCTCCCTAAATTTTATTAATTTTTTCTAAAGAGAAAATAAATGCAACGCAACCTTTTTCTGTTGTCTTGTTTGTTGACTTTATTTCTTATTGTGAGTCTCCGGCACCTAGGAGCTTCACCATTTCAGCCTATGTCCCACAAAAGTTAACCAGCAAGAAGATCACTAATGTTTATCAATCAGTAAAACAAAGTCTTACTCTTTCTTCTCCACCCCCAAAATAGGGAAATAGGGAATTAGAAAAAACAATAGAATTTCATAAAAAGGGATCTAATTCTGTACTATCTCTGTTAAACATGAACACACTCATTCATCAGTGATAAGTGACAACACCAGATTCAATTCCGTAATTCTGTACTATCTCTGTCAAGCATGAACACACTCATTCATCAGTGATAAGTGATAACACCAGATTCAATTCCACATTGTGTTCTACAGTTGTCTAACTTTCTGGTTGATTCAATTCAACATCGCTTGCTCATGTCATTTTATCACATTCCATCAAAGGGTGAACAACAAGACATATATATAAACAGCCCCTCAGATCACATAAATGTAAAGGAGCAAATACTACCATGACTAGAATCAATATTCTCTCACACACAATATATGTTTACTCATGTGAACTAAGCATTTATTGGTGTTCCAGAGGTTTAAGAGTTCCACTAACACAGTCAAATATATAACCTTTAAAAACAGTTAGCGATAAAATATAGTGCTATTAATAAGAAAATAAAAGAGTACAAGGGATTTACCGAAGGAATTGGCACTATCCAACCATTGTCTGGAGACCAACTCAAGGATGGGCGGAAATCCTTGGAGGAAGCTTCATATGACGACCCTTCACCAGCAGGGGGTGGAAACAAATCAATCTACAAGTACAAACATTTTTGGATAAACAAGGAAGTTAGCAAAATACTTTTACAGCAACTTAATAGCAAGTATAAAGCACGATATTAAGAGAAACTCTAGGAAAACTTCATCGAAGAAGATGTTAGAAGGATTCCAACAAAAAATTCAAGCCGTTTGAGATGTAACTCGTTATGCCCTTATATTTTGTGCCACCCTCTAACTGTTCATCTCACACTAAATACTCCATAATGAGAATAAGGACAACGTGTGGTTCAGAGTACATGATGGAAAGGACATACACAAGATAGAAAATAGGTTTGATTCATGAAAATGTTGATGAAAACCATTTTTTTCTCTGTACAAGGTACAAAATGAGGATATTCTAAATCTATTCTCATAGCTTCTCAAAATTTCAAGTCATGTCCTACATAACAACCTTAATCATTAATTTTGCATGAACCATTTCTAACTATTGGATTTACTTAAACATAAAAGGTCAGAAACATAGAGCCAAAATCACAAAAAAACAGAAATAAGAGAGAGGAGAATAGGAGGAAGGAAAATAAATATTCTGTTGAAGCAATATAGCTATTATTTCCCACCAATAACACAATCAATGAAAACCCTCATCACCACGAATCTATAAATATCAAAATCTCATGATTCCATCTTCAAGTTGAAATGTGTGGATATGAGTTTTTAAAATATAAAAACTTTCAAATCAGATTTTGGGTTGATTTATTATTTAAAAAAGGTTTTTGCAGTTAAATTTTTGTTTAAAAGGAGTAGGAGAGTGTTTATAAATTTTTTTGCATGAAAAAATATGTGAAATAAGGATTTTATAAGTTCTCGCCGGTCTTTGTCGGAATCCAACATAATCAGTCAAAATCTAGCTTTGTCAAGGTTAAAGATGGGGTGTGACAACACATCATCCATATGCGTGTTTTTCTTAAGGATTAGGCATGGAGCCAGGCCCACTAAACTACAGCTGAGCTCAACTACATGCCTGTTTCATTTTTTTTCATGACATTTTTTTCAAAAAAATTCTTTTTAAAAAATATTATATTTCCCTCCATTGAATTTATCTTCTTGATTTCAGTACTAGTATACAAACTATAAAATGTTCAGTAAATTTTGTTGAAATTTTCTTAATTTTTTTATTTCTTTTATATTTTTCTTTAAAATTTTATAATTTTTTCAAAGAAATTATATTTTTGTAAAAACATAAAATAAGCATACAATAGTGGATTTTTTTCCTTTTGAGAGGAGAAAGTATAGGTATTTAAAGATATTATAATGAAAAAAAAATCTCTAAACGGCATACCAAACATAATATGCATAAGAAAAAACATATATGAGCAAAAAGGTCATTTACAGTATTTTGTTCCGTCTCAAAGACAGGTAAAAAATTTGTATCATCTACCATATCAAACACAAATTAGTTTCATCCCTAGCATTCCATCTCAACTGTCTCATCCCTAACATCCTGACTTCAAACCTAACCTAACCAAATAGATATGAATCAGATTAATTCCCTCCAAAAGCTTCTCCGGTCTATCTTTCCATAGCAAGCATTTGTTTCATGTTCTCAGCATAATCAATTGATCCTAGATGGGGACATAGCAATTAAGAGATGATATGTAATCGCAATATAATTAAGTGCTTCTCAAGAAAAATTTTCATTTGTACATTTTAGTTTGTGAAGCAAGCACTGACATTTTCATGAAATTTTACATTATTTGGTGCTTGTACAGTCACTTTTTTGTTGCTTAATGTGTAATTTTAAGGCACATGTTGTTTAATTTTTAAGAGTTATCATTACAAACCTTGTGCTTCTGAAATCCAAATGGACCTATCATCACGAACTAGATAGAACAATAGAGAACTAAACTAATGGTAGCTCAGAAAGATTTGGTCCCAAGTTATATGCAATTCTAATTAGTGGCACAAAAAAGGTTGTGAAATAACAAGACAAAGAAAAAAATTATAATCCTAGATAAGCTCCAATCAACTACAAGGCATTTTCAGTGTGTGAAATATGAAGGCAACATGACATTAAATACAGTAATCAATGTAGTAACAGCAAGAAAACTTGAGAGCACAACATGACATTAAATACACTAATCGATGTAGTGACAACAAGAAAACATGAGAGCGCAACATGCTCAAATGACCCATAAGTCAAAGTGTCATCAGAGCAACTTGTGAATCAAAACCAGATAGAACAAACATGTTACCTGATATTTGTCATTTCCTAATGCTTTAGTTAGTCTTCCAGACCAATAACAACCATCAGTCCACCAATCTACAAAATCTCCCACCTTCCAAACATCACTCACAACGACTACCACTTCTGAGATGGTCTTGATTTCAGACAACTTGCTTTCAAGATAGACAGAAGGAAAGCAAGGGCGCACCATCAATTGCCTCTCCGTATTCTTGAGTCTAGGCTTTGGATATTGATATAGCTTCGTCCAATTTAGTTCTACATTCATGAACAAAACAATTGTTAAAGCTTGCATAAATTGGAACAGACCAGCAAGAGCTAATCCAACAAGCATATTTATGGCATACGATTCTACAATTACATTGGACATATTTACAGTGATGGCAGACAAGTAGCATTCTATAATTACTAAGGTTGCTTGCACTTTTATTTTTCTAGGAAGGCATTAGAAAGAGTCACTAGATTTGTTATGATAACAAGTATCATTAATCAATCAGTCAAAATACTGGCATGCAAAGTGTAGAGGAAGATTATAACAACAGTCTGAGAGCATGCCATAAGAGAGAGATAACTTACTTTCATCTGGAAAGTCGTAATATTGCAATGCATACTGCATCCCAGAATCTCTCTGGGCAATATCTATTATCTGATGGAAAGCACAAAATTTGAAAAGCAGAAATTTGTGAAATAAAAAAGTGTTCAAAGTATATATATATATATATAAAAAACCCTTACAGAAACGGGCTTCAATAATAAATTGTGAAACAAAATGTAACTCTGAATACATGCCAGTAACCTACTCAAGCATTTACTATTACTTCAAAATATTCAATTCTAGCATCCTCCTGTTAACCACTAAATAATAGGTTCTTCACACAAAGTGATGGCAGATAACTGGAAAGAGTTCATCTTAACAAGATTACCCAACTAGAATTGTCATATAATATCTCTGTTGGCTAAGATAATGTGATATTGTTTGATTCTCAGTAGTCATTCTTTGCATGTTGAAAGCATAGAAGAGAAGAATGATCTAATGTGAAAAGCTCTCCATCTTCTTACTTTGCAGCAGACAGAAAGTAGGGAGCAGTTTGGCTTTTAGAACCTGTCCCACCTAGCTTTGATTACAAGGCAGTTTTAAAATCTTCCACATGAAAGATTTAACTTGCATTTATATATCAGACATTCACAGTTAGAGAAATAATGCTTCCAAGTAGTGAAAGTAGCTCAAACTCTCAAATAAAAGACGAAAGGAAAACAAAATCAGCAGTTTAACAAATTAACTTTAATTTCCTCAAAAAATTGGAAACATCCAATCTCAAAGTCAAAGAAAAGGTTTTGCCAGGACATCACAAGGCATATACATCTCATCTAAAAAAAGATGACCAAGAAGATGTCACAATCATGTGTTGCTCTTTCTGTTCCTTGGTGTCAACCAGCAAGAATTTGGTTGCCTTTAAATAACTCAGAAACGTAATCTATAGCTGCAAACCTTTGTTCATACCTTACAACGGAACCAAGCACCACGGTAACCTTGAGCAAAAGATCTTGCTTCTGCAAGCTGACCCACTTTAAAAGGAAGGTCATTCTCATCCATGATTGTCCATCAAATTGTATAGCTACAGAAATTGAGATTTCTAAGTAAGTGATCATAGACCAAATGAAGGGGTAGAAAAGGTATATCAACAATACATGTACAGAAGCACTTCATTCACGCTTAAAAGGAAAAAGAATCGCGTATTCTTCGGTCATTCTAATTAGAGGTTAAGAAACCCTTGAGTTTGTGACACAAAGCACTTCAGCCATGAGCTGGAATTCTAAAACAGTCTAAAACAAACAAATTCCGACTTATACAGTAAGCAAGGTAGTGGAAACACCCTTCCATTCACTAGAAATCACTGCTCTACCGGTAGTTAGCAGCCAAGAACAATCTAATCAACAACCCACCACCACGAAGATAAATAAAGATCATTTCCAAGTTTGTCGAAAGACATTCCCTGAACCCAGTATCATTTAATTGGGACTGACATTTAATCCAATTATTTTTCAGAAAAATATCTAACATTCTAACATTACATGACATCTAGAGACCTATTGACAAGCAACATCCAAACATGATATATGTAGTAAAAAAACTGTCATAAAGTGGAAAGAAAAGAAAAACCTTAATAACCCATTTACTACCAGAAAAAAATCCTTACAGTCATTAAAGAGGGATGGCCATGAGAAAAATGAGAAAGAAGGATTTACAGAGTAAACATGCATTGCTGTATTAACAAACTATTATTATTATTAACAAAAAATAATATGTTAAACCTAATAAATCATTGGTTCAGTTCAATTTTAAAAACAAAGCCAGGAAACAACAAAACGAAAGAATGATTTCACGTAAGAATCAAAACTCAAATCCTTTCACTCTCGTTTTCAAATGTCGAACAGCAAAAAAAAAAAAAAATTGAGAAACTAATAATAATACCAATAAAAAAATCGGGTGCGTACCTGCAATGTAGAAAATTTGCAGTTGCGCGTTGATTAGGGATTGGAAAGAGAGAATGCGATTAAGAAAAGGAGAGGAGGGGGCTTGATGCGATAGATAAAATAAAAGAGCGTCCCAAGAAATAAACTCCACGGCGTATTTCGCAGAAATAGAGAGGTATTGCCTAAAAAATAAAAACGCCAGTCTGCACGCGTTGCTATTGCGGGGCTTTTTTTATTTTATTTTTATTAAATTATATGATAATTAACATAAATATTTATAAACGCCCATTAGAATAGATGTTCATAAGAATTTTAATAATTTAAATTGAGAATTCTATTTGTGTATTTTTTTATAGAAATTTGTTTTTTTATTGTAAACATGATTTTTTAAATAAAATATTACCATGGACTACAAAGCAGGTTTAATAAATATAATTTTAATGTGACTGTATAAAAAACCATAAAAAATAAAAACTTTGATTAAATAATATAAAAGTAATAAAATGAATATTTTATTTTAAATAAATTCTCATAAACAATTTTTTTATGCTGGGTTCATGCATGATATTCATAAATAAATTATTATTATAAACAAATCTCGTTTTATTTATAAGTTATAAATGTAATTGATTATAATTTTATTTTAATAATTTTATTTTTTAAAATCATTATAAAATATAAAAATAAAACAATTAACAACTTTTTCTCTCAACTCATAACTTATAGTGATTAAAACATAAAGAAAATAAAATTTTCATGGGTGAAATGTTAACATAAAAAACTACAAGGATCAAAAATGTTAAATATAAAAGTATCAGGATCACATTATACTTTTCTGTATAGGAACAACAAAAATTGCATTGTAGAGGATTAATGCAATCCATAGTGGCGCCATGGAAGAAGATACGTAAACTAAAGAGCGAGTATGTATCTCTTTTAATTTCCTTTGCAGTTTAATTACAATATCCAGGTTTTGATAGCTTTTTTTAATATTTTTATTTTAAAAAAAAAATACAGAGAGGTGTGGATGAGAATAATAATCTACCTAAAGAGTTTACATCACATTTATAATCTTATAATGTTGTTGTTATTATTATTATATATATATATAGTTTTTTTTAATTTTAAGTTGAATTATAAATAGCACCTAGGGAATGGATATTTAAAATTTAATGAAGAAAATATGAATATCTGAATTCTTATTCAATAAACAATTGATAAAATATAAATATAATAAAAACTTGATCCGTGGACACTCGTCACCATCTCTAGATGTGAGATTAGCATTACTGGCCTGGCCCGGAAAACGATCCACGGATTGGAGCTTGTTCCGCGGAGTCAGGGGACGGAGGTTTATGAACGCCTAACCTTTTCAAATTTGCTCAATGGCATTGTTTTCTAAATATAAAGTGCAATCGGACCCTTAAAAAATAAAAATAAAAATTCTCATAATCTTCAATTTTTTCCTATCTATGAAATTTTGATTTCCTGGACCGGGAAAGAGAAACTGAGATTTTGAATCCGGACAGGAGAACCTTTTTAAGTAATGGAATATAAGTAAAAGGGTCATATTAAAAAATTTAATTGATGGAGGGTCATATTAAATTAAAAAACTAGCAGGAATAGAGGGGGTGCATGAGTTCATCAACCCGCTATGGGTCAACGCTATCTTTAACGCCTGTAATTCAAAACCAAAAGGAGACTTTGGTTTCAGTTAGCTCCTTCGAGGAATATTGAAAAATAAAAAAAATCTTTGATTTCCCACCCTCGATTGACATGCGGTGGCCTATTTAAACAAAATGGTTTCTTCGCACGAAATCACAAGATCAGTTCATGTGAAGACTCAAGTAAATAATTAAAATGAGTAGTATTAAAAAACTTTAAAGATTAATCCTCAAAACTTCCTATAGGTACCACCAGATCCAGCACCGTAGGCTTTGGATTTAGTTTGAGAAGTTGAGATGAAGAATCTAATTGGATGGGTTAGTACTTTTGGCACTTCATGGAAAATGAATTTTGAGCTGCAGTCCGTGTTTTAGAAAGTCCAAAAATAAGGTGATAATTCATTTATAGGTGTGTGCATTCCACTTTGCGGCGATTTCCTTTAAAAAAAAAAGAGACTAGAAAAAAATATGATTTGTGGTATCTTATTCTAAAAAAACATTTTATTTAAAAATTTATTATTAAAAATTTTAATTTATTTTTATATATTTTATAGTAATAAACTAGTTATGCTAGAAAAAATATAATATCACTCTTAAAACATCATATCTCAAGTAAGTTATATTACTGATTTTGTCTTAAATTATTATGAGTTATTATGTTATGTTATTAATGATTTGTTTGTAATATTTATGATTCTAACATCAATAAATATTTGTCTTTATATTTGTCATAACATTAGTGTCATAACATTAGTAAAGTGTTTCTTTTGATTTTTAAATAAATGTAGTGATTTGTTTCTTAAAAGAATTTATTTAGTGAAAAGAAAAAAACTTCTTTAAAAGTTATTATTGCATTCCATCCCAGATATCAATCGATCTCAACCAAAAATTTTATAACCATGTTTTAACTTTATCTTTTAAAAAAAATAAACTGATAGTGTTTTTGCTATAATTTAAGTCATTATAAATATTACAAATCTCTTTAAATTTTTTTAAATACAACAATAAATTTCTAAATTTAAGTTATAAAAAGTTGAATAATACCTGATTTAAAATTACAGTGAGATATATTTACCAAATACAAAATCAAAAATATTAACCCCAGTATTTATTGATGTTTATTGATGTTGGAGTCATAAATATTATAAACAAACTATTAATAAATCAGTAGTTATTTAAAACAAAACCAGCAATGTAGCCTCCCTGGAATATGATATTTTAGAAGTGATAATATTTTTTTTAGTATAATTATTTCATTGACATAATTTTTTTAAAGAATAATTAAAATTTCTAGTGATCATAATACTAAATGACGACTCAATACATGAAACATTTTCTTTAAAAAAAATAGATGTTAAAAACCCTATTATTTTTCATCTTTTTTCCTAAAAGATCACCACTTTTTTCATATTTGAGTAAGTCATTTATGAGAGTTTGACCATTTAGAAAAAGCTAGATGTTTTTCATAGTTAGGTACGATTGTTTAGATAAGTCATTCTGATTTTTTTTTGTATTTTTTTATATAAATAGGTAGCTATATATGAATGAGACCAATCTTAAAAATCATTATATTTTTCATTTAAATAAATCATTCATGAGAATTAAACTAACTTGAAAAATCTTTATATTTTTCATCAACAAGTAAATCATTTGGTATAATTTGACCAATTAATTTTTTTTGGTAATTTTCACCAACAATCAATTGCCTAGAATAATTACATCATTTCAAAAATCTTTTGAGTTTTTTATAAACATTATAAAAAGTTTTCTTGCAAAGTTTTTTTTTAAAATATTTTGTATTATAAGTATTATAAGTTTTTCATACTCTGATTTTTACTCTTAATTTTTTAAATATTTTTAAAAATATAAAAAATAAAAAATTACAAAATTCTAAAAAAAATTTATATTTTCAATGTAACTAATAGTAACTATTTTGTGATTTTTTAGGCTTTAACTTTTACTTTTATAATTTTTTATAATAAAAAATTAAATAATAATAAAAAAACAGGCTAAATATTATCTGTTTATTATTATGATAAATTATTTACGAGAGTTAGATGATTCTAAAAAAAATTTATATTTTTTTATTTGGATATGTTACCAATAAAAATTAGATTAACCTTAAAAATTATTGTATGTTTTACTTGGATAAATCATCCATGAAAATTAAATCAACTCATCAACAATTAAATCATTTAAAATTATTTAATTATTTTTTAAAAAAATTATATTTTTCACCGATAAACAGTTTCTAAAACAATTTAATCATTTTAAAAATCTTTTGAATGCGACGAATAGCAACCATTTTGTATTTTTCTACACTTTAACGTTCGCTTTTATAAACCTTTTTTAAAATAAAAGGTAAAATAATAATAATAATAAAAAGTGAACTGGATATTGTCTGATCATTGTTGCCGGGGGGACAAAAATTGACAGACAACATTGATGGCCACTCAACATGGTTATGATTCACAGGATAGCATGGAGGGGGAGCTCGAGAAAACGATGGGGGGAGCTCGAGACTTCATTGTAATTTTACTGGACTAGCCACAATACCCAGGAACAAAACTTTCGACCTTCTCCCTCCCATTCCTTTTGTTTCCCATGCTGTAGTTTTCGCAAGGAGATGAATTAAAAAGGAGCATCGTATAAAAACTAAAGACGCAATCTCACCCATGGCTTCCCTCTCCAACTAACCAGCCTTCACCCGTTTCTCCTCCACCACTGAACCAGCAGCAACCACCACGCCAATCCTTCTCTCGGCTCCAGCTCTGCCCAGCGGCAACCAACACCCTTTCAGCCTCCTCTCTCCACTGTTTCTCCATCATCGATCCTCTAACACAAACAAACCCAACGGCAACCACCTTCGTTTCCAAAACAGCAGCTGCTTCTTTACCCATCTCCGCCGCAGCCTCCTCAACCAGCGACAGCTACTACCCCCACGGCCAGCACCACCAACTCCAGCCACCGTGGGCTTACCAACTGATAGTAACACTCTTCAACATCCAGCAGCGGTGGTTTCTCCTCTGCACCGCCATCGTGAGCACCACCTGCTCATCATCCCTCAGCCACCGGGAGCAGCCCTGACGCAGTCCAGCACAGCAGCGTCACCAACATCCGACACACTTCCATACATGGAAAACAAAGCAGCCAGGGATATCCTTTAAGCCAGTGCAAAAATGTTACACCAAGAAAAGGCTAAGAGTGCTATGGAAGCTGCCGCAGCAAAAGGTAAAGGGATCCAGATAAATAAGCCCCAGGCACAAGCATCTCAACCAGTGGCTAAATCAGCTGAAGCTGAGATGGAATTAAACAGACGGTATGGTGAGTTATCCGGAGTAGTAATTGCATCTGGGAATTTGTTACCGAAAACATGGTCAGATTCGGAATTGCCAAAAATCAACACCTATAATGTGAAGCAATTAGACAGTGCTCAATCCATGATAGTAGGGTCTGCTTTGCTGATGCAAATTAGGAATGATAAGGTGTCTACAGATCTCCTCTACAAAATCCTCCTCTTAGCTCTATCACTTCCTCTCCCAGGCAGAGATGGTGACGCTCACCTTCCTCTCCCAGGCCGAAGCAAAAATTGATACTGAGAATAATCAAGATGATGAACTTGCGGAAGCAGAAACTGAGTTGCTTGCCATGAGCAAGGAAAGAGAAAAGAAGAAAGAATAAGAAGAAAGCAACATCCAGCATCGCTAATGTCCTCTTTGAAAACTTCGATATTAAGAGTGGTGATGAGGGTGAAGACAACAGGAAAAGGGATATGTCAGCCTGTGCATACTACTATTTGGCTGCCCATCTTCTGAGATTAGCTATCAAGACACCAGAGAGTTTTCTAAGGTTCATAGAAAACTTCAAAGCTAGATATCAAGGTTGGTATGATGATGGTAGTGACATCTTTGTGAACCTGGAGTTAACGGCTGAGTTTGCCTCTTCCCTGAGAGAAGCGCTAGGGAGGGATCCACCGCTAGTAAACACCTGGGTCACGTGGGTGGCATATAATGAGAACGAAGGAATCATAGATCGTCGCAGCTCAAGCATGCTAGACCACTTGGCTGGTCGAGTTTTCTCTTACACGGGAATGAAAGCATACCGACTGACCATGGATATCCAAAAATCGACCATGTGTGACATAAGCACTTTATTGTCTGAGCTGAAATGCCCTCTGACACGTCAAGCTGTTTTGGCCATAGAAGATGTTTTAAAGCATGAAAAGCTTCCCAACCGAAAAACATACTTTAGATACTCTAGAGTGTTCGATCCGGGTTATTTTTGAAATTTGCAAACTAAGAAACGTCCCGCCCTGGTTTATCTCCTTGCCAAGACTTACAAAGAGATCTCTACCTCCACGGCAGAGGCGTCTGATCCTCTCTCCTTTTACGGGATCAGAAATGTCGGGGATCGACTAAAAGAGTCTTTGGACGAAGTCGCTGCCAGGTTGGTAAATAAGATATCCAAGAGCACAGTAAACCATAAAAGCCACCAGCTACAGGCCCCTCATCACCACCAGCGTCAGCCATTCTCCCCTGCCTTTTCAGCCTCCAACCGCCTGCGTCCTCTCATACGGCCAACACCAGAAACCCAACCAGCCGAAACCCAATAACCGGAAGCATAACTCGTCATCACCCTTCAGTCTAGACCACAACAGGAAAGCCACCTATGGTCACTGTAACAGCAACCATCAGAGAGAGGAAGAAGACGAAAATAAAAGAAGAAAAACCTGAGATTTCTTGTGATTGTTTCTCTATTTTCAGGTTACTATTAGTGACACCACCAGCACCATTCTATAGAAGGGAGGAAGGGCTGAACGATCAAGTGGGTCACTCGTCGCGCAAGTCGCTGGAGCTATTCCTCGCCCGTCCCCGTCCACGACCGTGCGTGTCATCCACGCGCCACAGTATGCAACAACTGGTCCAGCAGCCCTTTTTGTTGATTCTGGCAGCTTAATCCGTCTTCGGAGGTGGATTCTGGGAGTTTAGAATGATTTTATTTTCTTGATTTGTTGTTCATGTGTTTGCTTGTTATGTAAATAGTAAGTGTGTAATTGGAAGTACGTGTGAGTAAATTAAAAAAAAAAGAGTTTATTTTTTAGTACCGTTAGAACAACTAGCAGAAAAAAAAAACAAGAAATAAAATACTATATAACACTGTTAATCATGAAACAAAAACCAAATAAAAAAAATCATTTTTGCATGATTTAGCATAAAAATTATTTGGGTTTTGTCATAAAAAAAGAATATATTATTATTGTGTTTTTTTAGACTTGGTAACAAATTTATCGATTTATATAAAAAATATCAAAAACTTACTTTTTAAAAAAAATCTAAAACTTATTTTTATCATCATCATTTTAAAACTCAATACATAAATATTTGAGGTACGTGAATTTATGATAAATATTAACCCTATTATTTATTGGTGTAAAAATTAAAAATATTATCTTTAGTGTTTATTTATATCAAAGTTAGAAATATCAACTCTAATATTTATTAATATCAGTTATAAATATTATAAAAAAATCATTAATAATATAACACAACAATCCATAATAATTTAAGATAAAACGAGTAATGCAACTACTTATCTAAGATATATTATTTTATAAATGATTGTATTTTTTATATAGTATAATTAATTTCTTGTTATAAAATTTCTAAAAAGTAGTTAAAATTTTTAATGAATATAATACTAAATAACGATACTATAAAAAAAATATTTTTTTATTAAACAATAATAAACCATATTTATTTCTCTTCTTTTTTCAAAAAACAAAAGATCATCGTGGTGTTAAATATGACAGCTGAATTTCTTTCCACTAGAGTCTTCTTGTACCTTTTTTTTTGGCTACAACTTATTGGGCTTGAAATTAACTTAAGCTTTGCTAGGTTCGAAACCTTATAGTGTTTTTATTTGCCGAAGTCTTGTTGAATTATTTCTTGTTGAAACCTAACTAGGTTTAACACTCTCACTCGTGTCTTGTTAAGCTTAGAAATTTATTAACTTTTTATCTGCTAGAGTCTTGTTAGAATCGTAAGTAATAAGGGAAAGGACAAGGAAGGTCCATGATCCACAAAAAAGTTATGCCGATAATTGAATAATTGGAAAACGGATTTGAAATTTTATGTGGGTTAGGTATTTTTAAATGTTGCACATTGAAAGATCATGATCCTATTTCGAATGAAGGGTAAATTAACACTTGCATATATCGAGTCATTTGAGGTTATTGAAAAGACTGCCAGTTTCTTATCGATTAATGTTGCATGAATATATAGCCAGGATACATAATACCTTTCATGTATCATTGCTTTGGAAAGAAAACGTCAATCCTGCATGATACATGCCACATATGCTAACAGAAATCAATGAAGATTTGACCTTTGAGGTGAAGTCAGTGAAAATAGTGGACAAAAACGAGAAGGGATTAAGAAATAAAAGAGTCCCACTAATAAAAGTGTTGTAGCAGAGCTCTCAAATTGTTAGAGAAATTTGAAAAAGAGAATCAGAAATGAGGAGAAAGTACCTATGATTATTTTCCAACATAGGTATGACTTTAAATTTCAAGGACGAATTTTTTATAAGATGGGAAGAATGTAAACCCTAGATAAAATCTACACATGAGACAACTAAGATATTAGGTAAATTGAATATTAAACTTACGAGGATTACGAGGATGGTGTTAGACTTGAAAGTTTTGATTGAAAAGATTTTATGAAATTAAAAACAATAATAATAAGATACATAAAATATCCAAAAAATAAAATAAAAAAGACTAAAAACAAACTACAACCAGATGAAAGAATTAAATATGGAAAGAAATATATTGAAAGGTAATTTAATGAAATTCAAATTCACGCCAACTTAGTTTTGGAATAAACAGGCATCTGGAAAGGTCTAAAGAATGGATGTAATGGTAACTAACAAATTTGTATGTTTTATATAGCCTAATGGCCTTCCATGTGAAAAAAAGAAAAGAAAAGAGAGATGGAGAAGAGAAAGAAGATTATAAAAAGATATAGCGTTAGAAAAGCATAGAAAAACTAGAAATTGGAAGGAAACCTTGCAACTTGTAGGATTAAACACCTTAAACACAGGATTAGAAAGAAATCAAGTGAGAGGGAGAGGAAGAGATAAAGAGAGAGAGGCGGCAAAGGTGGGAAAAGGAAAAAAGTGAAGGCACCTCTATTCGAAAACATTGAAAGCTTGGATTCTTACATGGTAAGATGCTTTAAACACATTTAACTATGTTATTACATGATTTAAGTTATTTTTTATTTAATTCTTGGAACTTCGGAATTTGGGAAAAATTGAATTGATTGTTAATTATTGTAATACGGAGAGGAGTAAAGAACATAAGAAATACCATTTAATTGAAGCAAAAGTCTTGGGTTCCGATGGGAGTTATGGCGGAACAAATTAAGAAGAAAGAAATTCGGTGGTGAAATAAGGTGTTTAGATGTTGAAACTCGTGTGTTATTGATGTGTGGCTACGATGATAATGAATTAAAATGTATGAACATGAAAAAAGACAATGAAAATATGGAGAATGCGCGCGCGCGCGTATTATGCACAATGGACTTTTTGATAAATAATTAACGTGATGAAATGCTATTGATTGAGGAGATTACGTGGGAGGAGGAATTAGAGCGTCGCGAGCAGCATGCAGGGCTTCATCACCTCACTTAAAATATAGTACATTTACTATATATATATATATATATATATATATATATATATATATATATCATTAACATACTATGTATAATCCGTGATGTACCTGAAAGTATTGTAATTTGTTGTAATCTTATAACTCATTTTAGATCTTTTGAGAATTTCTTGTAATCAATTGTGTGTTTGATACTATGTATAATGTATAATGTGAGGGATTGTGTACTCTTAACACAGTATAGTTACTAATGTATAACTTTAGGGTAGTGTGTTTTAGAAAAGGAAAATATGATGATGAATGTTCGATGTTAAGTTTAATATGCATATTTAGTAGTAAATTATATTAAACTTATGTATTTATTATGATTGATAATTGCTTGATGTTAAGATATATTGTGATTGTAATGTGTGAGTGTGAAATATAAAACTAGAGTGTGATACAACTTAGAATGGTTGGATTAAGATTAAGTATGATAATTAAATATATATTAAAGAATTGTTAATACCTAAAAAAAGGGAAAATGTTTTCAAAATTTTAATAGAAATTAAAAAAAATAATATTCTTGGTTTATTAAAGAGTTGAATTTGAACTTGGAATTTGAATTTAGGAATGTTCCAAATTACACCATGCTCCTTTAGTTAATCTAGTTGTTTATTCTTCTTGTTATTATTGAAAATCACTCAACATTTTCAAATACTATTCTTGGCTTCAATAATGTTTAGAGAATTATCATTTAAATATTTATTACAAAAACTTATTTAAACCAGACTAATGTGGTTATTTTTTATTAACTATTAAAAAATTCGCAAAACTACTTTCAAATTAACCTTAATGTCCAACTTTCTATTGACTAATCATAAGAAAGATGCATGAACATTTCTTTTGTCTAAAATTTTATAGAATTAATCAACAATTCTTTTTGCTGGAATCCAACGATAAATTTCAAAGATTGTATCAATTTCAATCTAATTGTTAGAATGAAACCATATAAATAGTGTAAAGTGTCTTCACAAAGATTAAACTTTTATGGTTAAGACATAAAAACATGTCATTCAATACTAAAATACAATTAGACAATTTATGGACAAGGTATAGGCTGAGAAAGAAATGTTAGCTCAAAATTAGGTTATTCATTACTCAAATGAATTTCTTGAAATCATGACTCTTGTATTTTAAAAATAAAAATTTACTTGATGTAAATTTAAAACAACATTATTTTAAATTTCTCATAATTCCCTGAGTAATGCTGTAGAAAAACTGGTGGTTTCATTTCCCGTGCATACAATATTAGCAATGAGTGAAGGAACAAAATAAAGTAACCTTCTATTTTAGGTTTCAAAGTAAGCAGTTTGAGAAAATGCTCGAGATTTATAAAAAAAAAAATTATTTTTTATTGAGCATTTATTTTAATAGTATGACTAATAATAAGTAACTTTTTCATGATGAATGAAAAGGTTTTTCACATTTTAAGAGCACCATTTATTAGTTTAGGTTATTTACTAACTTGATTAAAAAGAACTTTTAAAAGTATCTAATATAGGTTGAGATATTGACTATGAAAAAATAGATTTATAAGCTCAAAAAGTGTTTTAAAGATTTGGGATCACTTTCATTTGCTTAACTTAATGTCTTTCAATCTTTTCTTTTATCTAACTTTTCTAGTTTGTCTTTTTTTATTTTCTTGATAGGACACCTTTATTTGCTTTTAACTTTGACTTTGTCATTTTTTATTTTTAACCGGGGCTTATTCCCTCAATAGTTGAGTTTCCTAGGTTTTTTTTTTTTTTTATGGTGTTAAGACATCCTTTCAATCTATTTAAATTTTCACTTATCTCTCTGAGTGAGGTGTGATTTTAGTCAAGATTTATATGAAAAAAATTTCTTCCAAGCTTAAAAGGAACTACAAGTAACATATTTTAATTTTTAAATATAAAAGGGATAACATAAATAATATTTTTTTCATTTCAAACGCAAGTGTTTAAAACCAATAAATTTTAACTCGTTTAATGTAGTTTATTGGATTTGAAAAGAATTGCATTTATAAGTCCATGACTAGTGAATCCGTTATATACCATTATGCATACAATTAAAACACTGTTCAAGAAATATCGTGTGTGGAATTAAGAGTTTTTTTAATCTTTTATGTTTTTTGGTTTAGGTTGTTGGACATATATAATAGGAATTATTTAATCAATTTGTTTATCATGCTTTAAACGTAATGTCAAAAACACTGTCAAATTATTTCCGAAATTAAAAGGCAAGTCCAATCTTTCAAGAGTTCTTAAGCAAAGAGTTTTCATAAACCCTACTTCGTCATAACAATTTCAACAGATTTATAGGATCATTCAAAGTTATGAAGGTTAGTGTTCTGTGATGATTTTTTTCTTTAAAAAAGCAGGGCTTCTTCCCAGCATTTGCGTGATGTGCCTTAGGGTTCAACCATTTTTTTTTCCATTATACTTATCCATTCAAGGAATAAAAATAAAATGTCAAGTGCAATTTTTATAAAAATATCTCTTCATTTCAAGGTAATAATCAAACTATAAAAAGGCATATCTTTTTAAAAAATATGATGCAATCCCAACACATGTGTAAAACATAAAATTAACAAAGTTCCATGACAAAGGATTGACAAATGAAACACTTCTTAGATTAAACTCCCGAGCAACATTTGTGTATTATTAGTGTTCACCACCAAGAATCAATTTATCAATCTGCCTTTTAAAACTTTGACATTGATTAATCAAATGTCCAATGGATGTCTAATGGATTGTAACGCCCTATATTTTTATATTTGTTTATAGTTATTTTCTTGTGATTTGATATGTAAAAATATGAGCAATTTTCTTTTATATAATTCTCGTATAAAAGTCTAATAAAATTTCTACTAAAAATTTGACAGAATCTTCGTTATTCCAAGAGGTTCCAAGTTATCAATATATACCATATTTATACTTTTAATATCTCACATCTTATAATTCAATCATGACCTAATTGTTTTGGGTCTCAATCCCATAAACATTTTTATTATCATCATCATCAACACCATAATATTTATAACATGTATTGTGTCGCACTCGCATATCATGGCAACTTTAAAAATTAGTTTGGAAAAGGAATAAATGTTTGACATTCTATTCTTTGATAGGGAATGATTTTGTTTAAGTAGTCATCATCTACTATTATATTATGGTTACTAGAAACCTTAACTGATTAACAGAGATTCTATAATACAGGACTAGTTACGCAAAAAGAAAGATATTATCATTTCTTGAGCGTTTTGCTTGTATTGCTGATTTTGTCATAAATTGCTAATTTTTTTAGTTTATAAAACGATGGTTTGCGTGTAATATTTCTGACTCTGGCGCTAGTAAATATTCAATTACGGATATTTTCAACTCTGATATTGATAAATATTACATAGCTATAAAAATAAAATAAATTTAAATCAATATTTATTTTATTTCTAACTTTGGTTTTAACGAATAAACAAATAAAATAAATTTATTTTTACGTATACATAATTTTTTTATTCCTTACTCTAATATTAATGAATAAAAAAATATATTTATATTTATATTTATATTTTTTATTTATACTTTATATTTTGTTTTGCTCTCTATTTCTGCGTGTTGCTCTGTTTTTCCTCTATTTCCCTTGTTTTTCTTTTCTTTTTCCTCCTTTTTTGTTCTGCTCTGCTCTGCCTTTTATAAGGCCAAATAGCTTCAAAAACCAGTCCCCCTGCAGTCCTGCCTTTGCAAAACTGTTATTCCAGCCACGAACGGGATCTTGACAGAAGACGCGGTCACGATTTGGATCGGATGCACCATGGATTTCCCTGTTGAATCAGCTGTCGTCCACGCAAAACGAAAGGGATAATGAATAGTATTGCAAAACGGCACCGTTTGATTATTTTCACATTGGTCCCTAACGTTTTAATCTTATTAATTGGGACCTTAATCAATCATAAATAATTTCTAATTGTGCCCTTAGATTAAATTCAATTGAATCCCTGAGTTATAACACCATTTACACAACAATCATGTATTTCTGGGTTCTTAAACTTTAATGTTTTTAGCAATTTTCTTTTAAATCAGCTCCAAACTTTGGTTTTTTTTCTAATTAAACCCTTGATTTCTTTAATTAATTAAATCAAAGTTTCAATTAAGTCCATAAACTTATTAATTCTTCAATTAATCTTCTAATTTTATTAATTAAACTAATCTAAAATTTAATAAAATTTCCAAACTTATTAATTCTTTAATTTTTGACCAATTGACTCTTAATTTTGATAATTCCAACCCTTAACTTTGAATTTGTGTTGTCTTAAACCCCATTATAAACTATATTTAATTTTTATTATTTGTTTAAAAATTGGGTTATGACACATTGAACAACAAATATTATTATAAAGGAATAAATGAAATAAAAATATATACATGGAATATGATTATATGAATTTCAAAATTAAGTTCATCTATTCAAGTTTAAACATTAATTATACAAATTAAGTTATATAAATGTTTCAATATTTCAAAATACAAAGATATAATCCTTAAAACTAAATAACAAAGAGGAAACAAAAGTTAGGATCTATTCTTGTCGTGTATCCAATGGTTCTGAAACAAAATATATATTATTGAAACATGAATATCATGATAAGTATAGTAACATAAATATCCAACAATTTAAAAAGACAAATATGTATTCATATTCTATTCACTTCTTCATTTTTATTTCCATTGGAACTCTTTCTCATTCAACTACTAAAACTATTCAAGATTCCATAACATCAGCTACAACTATTTCTGCCTAACTCATTGCCAATACTAATTTTACCGGTATCATCACACCTCATAAGCATTGAAGTATGCTAGTCTATACCCCATAGGCATCAATGTATGATGATCCACCTGAGATCCTAATATACACTAAATGTATGCTAGTCCATGTTAATTTCACCTATTAATATTGTCATTCTTTGTTTGACCGTAGTTATCATTACAAATTTTCATTTCAAACATGACTCATTTCTTTTGGAAGTTAAGATATAATATCACATGTTCCTAGAAAGGAAAGGACCTAAATTTTCAACCTTTAATGTATCTAAATAGTCATTTTAACAACTTTCTGAATTTGCTAGCAGATGTTGCATTTCAACCTCTCCTAAGATTTTTTTACTATATCTAGAGTTTTAGGACTCCATTTCAAGTGATGTTGATCTTTTTGGAAAGCTATGAAGGAAAGAGAACCTAGTTTTGCCTATAAAACATTCAAAATTATTCATCAATAAATCAGACCTATTACCCTATAAAGTCTGTCATGACCCAGTCTAGGTTGGTAACCCATAACTGGAGTTTTATAACTTCAAATTGAGTAAGACCAGTTTTCTTAATTAGCCAACATCCAAAACTATAATTACTATGAAGGAATTTGATCCTAGTTCCCTTATTGTCCTACTCGATTCATTAACACAACATCCACAATTCAACTTTTTCTTTTTTATCTCAACCCCTAACCATATCACATACCATTTAAGAGTGTTAAAAATATCTTTTTATAGGTCAATTTATCCTATTGATTTCAATCTTCACTTTTAATGTCAAAATATAACATTTTTATTGATTTTATGAACTTTTCGAACAATATTCTTCTAAACACAATCCTTTACATTTTAACATGCAATTTTTTCTTATTTTGACACAATTAGACACACATCATTGAGCTAAATCTATCAAACTAAACATCTTCCTCTTTTGATGCATAATTGGTTGAAAGTATAGCCTTAAGGAACCAAGAGTTTCCTCATTCCCTTTATGCTAATTTCATTCAATTCACACATACACACACAAGCTATTATAATAAGTTCATTAAGGAAAACCACAATTTCCCCCGTTTTCTCTTTGCTTTTCATATAGTCGGCTAACTTTCCTTACCGCCACTCATGTGGTCAGCTTTTTATATCAATATGAGTTGTCCTTAGAAATTAGGATAACAAGCATAATAACCTTATATAATTTTTTTTCCCGGCAACATTCATAACACTAGTTGTCATGTTTAATCTTGTTTCCACTATTAAATTTCTCATCCTTTACTATTGTAAATCAACATACAACATAAACAAACCAAATTTTAGAATGTGTTAAACTCTTTAAAGTATAAAAAGATGAGATGGTAAACACCTACTTGTTCCTCTCAGTGGTATTGTTCTGCTAGCTTGAGGTACCGTAGTCGATTCCTCTCCCACTCTACATAAGACTAATATTTAATATCATTCATTCCCTTTTTTAATGTTTTCTTATCAATTAGCAAGCATCATTATATGATTTCATATAAGATTTCCATATCTAAATTAGATTATTATTCACATTCATATAGCCAGCTGTTAACCCAAATTGTGCATACTTTTCTAAGCTAATTTCTTAACCCAAACTTACCTCACCCTAATCAGTTTATATAGGACTTGAATTTATCATAAATTTTTATGCGTAAGGTTGTCCAAATTAGCCTTTAAACTCTTAATAGTAGGGCTGTCATAGCAGCCATACTTTAGTTTATTGGAGATATTTTTTTATCCCTAATAACTCTACATTTAAGGCTGTTACTTTAGCCTTAAAAAAAAAAAAAGTTTAGAGAGGTATTTAGCCCCTCTAAATATAGACTTTCAGGGTTGTCACAGTAGCCCCAAAGTCTCCTCAAAATTATGTCTCTTTATTGCTCTATTTCCTTTTAATTTTAGGGCTGTTTCAGCTCACACAAAACTAATTTTGACAATAATTTCAATCAACCATAAATAACAGATGAATAATATTACAAACAATCCATATGGTTAAGTTATTTATAATTCATTATTATAAGTATAACATATCCAAATATCAAATCCATCCAACAATGAGATTTTCATAAACATGAGTTTAACCGAACTAACCTAAAACATGCAGACCTATTATGTAAGAAGCATAACTTTTGTTCAAAGTATTTGGTTCTAATCTCTACTATTTTAAATCTAGACAACATTAGGACGAATAACATATCCAAATTATAGCTCAATTGAATGGTGGAAGGTAGAGAAAATGGTTGGCGACCGAAACTATCCAGAAGTGTATTTTCCCAGAAATTTTTCTCCTGCGATATCTCTCGAATAGGGACTAATATAAAAAATCCCTCCAATGAAGCTGTAAAAGATATGGAGCAGAATAACATATCCAAATATCAATTTGATCTAATAGTGGAAAATGGAGTTATAGCAATCAGAATTTCTTTCATCAATATGTCTTCTTTCCAGCGCCTCTCTAAACTCTCTAAACCACCCATATATCTCTTTTTTATTACTTATTGTTTCTTTACCACTCTAAGTTAACATTTTGAGTAAATTTCATCAAGGAATGAGAAGAAAAGATAAAAAAAACCCTAACCTCCCTCTTGCTTTTGTAAGTCAGCACAAGAGAGAAAATATAATGGTATTTATAGTGTTATCTTTTTGTTACCTTTTTTTTTTTGTTATTTATACATAAACCCCTAACTTTTTGTTATTTGAACATTGACTTTTCTTAGTCGATGATGGGAACTAAGAAGGAAAAATATTATTCATGACATTTTTTTTAGCTTAGTCTTTGGGTGTTTCAAGAAGCATAATAATTATACTAAAATAAAGGTGGTGACACTTGACTCTTAGTTTATGATTGATTCTAAGGTAGGATTGCAAGAGCCTTAAATGAGCATAATGAGTTAGAAGAAAAAAGTGGTAGGCTGTGATTCACTTGATAAATAACTATGATTTTAATCTCATGAGAATGCATGAAGGGATATGAAGGCACTTCTATAATGGACCTCATAGTATTGATATATGTAAGAGGAGCTTTCCTTCAAACCTTTTAAAGTAAATGGTCTGTTCTAGTAGGTCAATTAATTAAGCCATTGCTCTTTTCAACAGATTGTCCTCGCTTTACACTGGATGAGTTCTTTTTTTACCACTTATTTGTTTCTTAAGGTGTTATAGACCTTAATAGAGGTTGGCATTTGAGGGGATTTATGTTTCAACTTATGGTGATGAAAGATATGATAGTTTATTAGCACACATGTAAAATACATGAAGAAAGTATAGAATGATGATATTACTAGGAAACATTATAAAAGAAGATTCTAGTTATTATATGCACACAAGTAGGTTACTATTTAGATTGGTTTAAAAACATCTCTTGTTTGCTCAATGATTGTCCTAAAATCAATATGAGGCTTCCAAGGAGTGTGAAGATAAATGCTACAAATAATATCAGATAAATATACCAATCACTTCAAAGTGAACAATCAAATAAGAGTTAGATGGTTTTCACGAGTCTTACATAGGCTAAACCCAATGGGTAACCATTACTTCCCAACATATCCTAAAGTTAAAGTGTGTGCTCTTAAAATGATGCATGATAATATGTATATTAAGGGTAAAGAAATAAACAAGTAAGCACAAAAAACAAAGTAGCATTTGAAATTAGAAAACAAAACTTAGTCATGAAATTCTTAACAGATTTGTCATTCTATCACACTTGACGTTGCGATGATGTTATAAGAAAAAGAGATAAATAACATGATTTTTAATGTCTTTTTATTAAATAGGAAATGTCTTATTTAAAGAATTGTCACATAGTATTATAGTCATTAAAAATCCTAACTAGTCTCTAGAGATTCTTTGACAAAGAATTAATTATGTTATATGAAAAATCAAATATGAATATTCTATAAAGGACTTCAACAAGGATTCTATTAAGCATGATGAAAGGCGTTTAACAAAATTCGATCGTAGGACAATGAAATTTTTTGTCCTTGCTCATATTTTTAAGTTATATATATACATAAAAAAATCTAGCTACACAAAATTTGGTAGGGTTTCTTTTGTATTTTTGCCTTTACCTCTTTTCAAAATAAACACTAATATAATTTTTTAAACCATGGTAGCCTCAAGCACACCTACAACATCAACACAATAATCATTTCCTTTCTTTACGATCTAGGCCATATTCTAAAATAATATAAATGTAATCATGATGATAATTTTAAATAAACTAAAATTAAAAGGTGATACTAAAAAAAAAAAACTTAAAAAATAGTTGAAGTAATATTATCGTTAAATTCTTTACAATCCAAAAGGATGATATAGCTATATTTTTGTTTATTACAAGCCAAAAAGAGAATTTACTTCCTATTGATTAACATTATAGTTAAAGAATTACAAAACACCTATACACTAATGGTTTTAGAAAAGGAATTAAGAAGGTTAAACCATGGGAGATGATCCTGTATGTTATGTCATTTTGCAAATGTTAGAAGATGCAATTCTTAAATATCTTACAAAAACATTTAATATTATCCTTTTTTCTCCATTTTTTTCTCCAAACAAATGTTTCCATATCCTTTTTTGGTAATATACATAAATCACATCATATTATTTATTTTCCTTTCAACTAGTGTTCATCCACATATCCAATAATTGAATTGAACATATTAATTAATCTTTCTCAATGGCAAGTCCATTTTATACAATCCAAATCCCTTACAACCTTCTTACATAAAATATGTCTGTATTTCTCAACCCCATTCATAATAACAAGTTGACATTAACCTCCTTTCTAATAGTAGGCTGACATCAACCTATATTCCTAATAGCAAGTTGGAATCAACTTCATCTAAATGGCATGTTGGCATCAACTTCCACATATATTAAAAAGTTGATAGTATCATGTTGGGGCGAGATGTTAGGGTGACAACGAGCTTTATCGTGTCTCCTGATGAGGCATTGTTGTTAGGAAGGATATGGTTTTGAGTTTAATCATAAAGCTATTATTAAGGTTCAGGAGTCGCCACCTAGCATTATGGTTACTGAAAACCTATGATTTGCCAGAGTCCGAGTAAAGGGTTGATTATGCAAAGGAAAGATGCATCATCTTGAAAGCACCATACCTAAGATAAACTACATTGTTGTTTAATTGTTTTTCTAGGTTGAGTTTCTATTCGTTGGTCTTTTTCTAAAGTTTAAGGCAGATCTTCATTTATGAAAGAGTCTCTATCTCATTGAGTTAAATTCTAACCATTCTAAAGTCTGAATTTCAGCATCGTATTTATTTTATACCCTGTATCTTTAATACCTAAGGGTATACTCTATTGTGTAGTTTTACACTCCACATATATTAAAGTCTATATCTAAACCTTAATATGAAATGAACAAAATGATTGGTAAATGGTTTTTGATATTTTGACCAAATCCTAATCGATAATTATAAACTAGTTATGATATTAATTTTTTTATGAAAATATGCTTGGAAAATTTCTTAGGATTTGGCTACATGCATGAAAGTAATTTTTTTGAAGGGGAAATTAATTTAAAATTTTTAATATTGTTTCAAAAAATTTTGAATTTTTTTAGAAAAGTTTTAAAGAAAATTAGGTATTTTAATACTAAATTTATATGTTACGTTGTAAGTATACAACTCAATATTAAGCAAAACTAGTAGAAAAACATGCAAGAAAATCATAAAATTTGAGAGGATTTTTGAAAAAAAAAATTGGATTTTTTTCATTTTTTTTCTGGACCTGGCTTAGCCATCTAGGGTTGGCTGGAATGGGTCCAGCCTAAATAGGGGTCACTGGGTTGGCCCCAACCCAGCGACCACATTAGTTAATTAATTAGTCTCCACATACAAAAATGAATTTTTCATGCAGCGGCCACGACGAAGAAAAATGATGCAAAGTAGAGAGGAGAAAGTTGTCTGGTGTGGGGGTAGTGACCATGAAGAGAAGGTTATATTGGTGGCTTAAGAAGCATTGGTGAAAGGAATGATGGGTGGTAATGACAGTGGTGGCTGGTGTCGCATGTCCCTCGCGTGGCGTTGATTGCAATTTTCTTTCGTTTGCTTAATATGGGGTTTTGAGAGTCGCTGCCTAGTTTTTGATTGAAGGTTACTAGGAAACCCGGATGTAATGGTCTTTATCAGAGATTCATGAGTAAGGAACTAGTTGTGGTTAGAGAAGACTTTAGCACCCCTAGCGCATCTTACCTAAGGTAAGCTATTTCATGATTTGATGTTATTTAAAAAAATTAACATATTAACCAAATTCTTAAGGCTTTAATAAATTAGTTATTAAATCCCATAATATATGCAAAAACATGTTGTTATATTTTCACAGAAATATAACATGATTTTATTTGTCCTTAAGTTACTTAGACCATATGCAATCTAAAACATTAAATTCTTTTTTATCTTTTTGATTTTATAATTCAATAACATACATAAAATAAAATAAAACACACACATCACTTTTTATTATATTTTTTATACACCCACATTTACATGTTACAACCCATTAAAATTAAAAAAAAACAAACAGTACATTAAACAAACCAAAAATTACAAAAAACAACTTCTGAAGCAATCTGGAACTACAGGCAAAACCTTCTGCAACTGCAGGAATAGTGGCGATGCATCTTCTCTACCAGCCACTGCCGCTACTAGCGTGGGGACGGGGTGGATCTGGCTTGACTTTCTTTCCTCTTCCCTTTCTCGTCGGCAATAAGGATCCCTGTCACCTGCAACAAAAGAAAAGGCACAAGTAGTCTGTTTTAGTTAGTTTTTTAGATCTGTTTTCTTATGCTTTTCCAATCAGATCTGCTTCACTTTCTTCTCTTAGATCTATTCTTTGGGCTTCTTTATTTTCTCCTATGCTTCAGACAGCTGGCGGTAAGGAGAAAGGATGGCTGCGGATTTGTAGGCACCACTACCAGTGGCTGAAGGCTTCAATGTGGAGTAAAAGAGGGTGTTTCCTGGGCATGAGTGTTGCGATGTGTGGGTTGCTGCTGGATGGTCTTCACTTCTGTTGGTGGCAGCGGTGGTCGGCATTTACCGCCATTCTTCAACTATAGAAGGAGAGGCTGGTCTGTGTAGCCAAAAGAGGGAAGGGAGAGCAAAGAGGGTGAATATCAGGGGTGGCTACCTTGATCTTCTAGTTTTTTAAAAGAGAAGGGGTTGATTAGCCTCAACAGGAATGATGGTAAGACTAAAGATTGTGTCTATAATGGAGTGGCGGCCTAAGAGAAAAAGGAAAAAATATTTAGGTTTAAGGTTTTTCTCCTTTCTTATAGTCTGCTCTAATTTTCTGAAATCATTCTTCTCTCTCCCTGAAAAAATTCTCCCCATTCTTTTTTCACTATAGATTAGTATTTATAGGAGAAGTATGACTTGGCCACAATCACATTGGTCCCTCAACTCATTTTGTTTATATTTTAAATTTATTTTTAAAAAACAATACCAACGTCAACTCAATAAGAAAAATTAGTGATTGTAAAATTAACACGTTAAAAGTTGAACGCATTTAAAATATCTTTGAAAATTCAAATTCTTTTTAGACAAAGTTGAAAATGCTAAAAATGATGCAAATATATCAAAAATGTATTTTTTGGGGTTTTCATTGTTTTTTTGCTATTTTTGGTTTTTTCTAAAAATTTATCAAAAACATGGGCCATAAATTGGGGAGCAACAACTGGAATGGTGGAGAGAGAGGGAAAGAAAAATGGCAGAAGAAAAACATGGGGAAGGTTAATTTTTAGTTGATTTTGGACTCTATTTTCTTCATGCTCAAGCTATGAAATCCACATCTATTTATAGGGGATGAAAAAGAGTAATCTTATGTTTACTGGGGAAAACTTTCGACCCTTGGTTTAGCTATGAAGGATTCCAACCGTTAACTCAAAGTAGGTACAATGAACTTTAAAATTTGACAGTTAAAGGTTGCTTGAATTGGTTTCTTTAGGCTGGCGTTGTGATTGTTGTGTTGTCAATCAAACTAAATGAATCACATGGGGTTGTAGAGAAATGTTAGGTGATCATTTGTGTACAAGGTTTACCAAATTTAATGAATGTTAAAGGCATTAAATATATTTGTAAAGTAGCTTCCTTGAGCTGTCATTTCAGAAAAAAATAAGGAAGAAGATGAACAGTCACCAAAACAACACCATTTTGATAAAGTTCATTTTAGTCCTTCGATTGTAGATTTGTCTCAATTACATTCCATATTGGCTTTAAACTTTTAATTTTATGTAATTATATCCTTGAAAAAACTTCAATTTCAACCATGAATTTACATGACTTTTTCTCTTTGGTCCTTGGTTTTGAATGTATGTAATTTGACACTCAATTGACCACTAGACTTTCAATTTCACCACTGATTTTAATCAATTAGATCTCTATAGTTTAAAATCTTTTGTAAATTGGTCTCTGGCTATGAATATCTTCAACTTAACCCCTAACTGACTCCAAAACTTTGATTTTCTTGCAATTTTACTCCTAATTTTAGTCAATTGACTTGGTAAAAATTAAATTTACTCTCTGAAAATTTTAATTTTTCCAATTAAGCTCCCAAACTTAATTTATCACCAATTAAGCTCCTAATAGAATTAATTTAACTATTTTAGAGTATAATTAAGTCTTTGCACTTAATTAAATCATTTAACTGGACCTAAATTAATTAAATTTAATTTAGTCTATGATTAAATTAAAATGACCTATTAAAATTTAATTATGTCCTTGGACTTAATTTTTATATAGATTCATCAAATGATCATTTAATTTGACATTGAATTTATATTATTTCTCAATATTTTGGTTTAATGAGGTATAATTAGGTCTCAAATTTGCTTCAAAATTACAATTTGATTTTCCTATATGTTTAAGATCCTCCTTAGCCTGCTATCTTCACGTCGTTAGTTTTTATTTTATTTTTATTTTAGAAGAAAAAAAAGTGAATTTAGGGAATAATCTAGAAATGAGTTATGACAATCATCATCCTCCATTTCAATGACAAGCTAATATGTCTTAAATCGCATCACTTCTGTATTCAAAGTCATTTTTTTATTTAATTTCATTTTCAAATCCACAATTTCTTTTATTTTTCCTTAAGACTCCACATCACAACTAGAAAAATGAATTTAAAAGAAAGAACTATATGAATGAAAATTAAAACTTCAAAGTTAGGGTTTAAAGTCACTTATTTATGAAAAGTTTAGAAATATTTTATTATTTTTTATTATATTAAATTTAGTGCTCAAATTGTTTATTGATATATATATATATATATTTTGTTTGATTTTTTTTAATTTCATATTTTAAAATGTAATTTTTATATTAACTTTAGTCTTTATTTTTATGATTATTATTTGTTTTTTTCTTATTATTTTATTAATGAAATTTTTTATCTATTAAATTTAATCCATTCTTTTGATTATTACTTATTTTATTTGAAATAATTTATGAAATTATTATTATTATTATTATTATTTTAATTTCATCATCTTTCAATTTTTTTATTTGTTAGATTTGATCTCTATTATTTTGATTATTATTTATTTTATTTGAGATAATTTATGAAATTAATTTTTTTTTCAATTCCATTCTCATTCAACTTTTTAATTTGTAAGATTTATTTCTTATTATTTTGATAAACTTGAAAAAAATAAAAAAATAAAAATTTATTTTCTAGCTTATTTTTCATAAAATAACTAAATATTAGAAAATATTTTTCAATTTATTTTTCATGACACTACAAAAATAATTCATTTTTTAGAAATTTACTTTTCAAAAAAACTTGAGTTTCCCATCTTACTAATTCCATGGATTTTCCTTCGTACTCTATATATTTCTAGTACCCCTAAATAATTTTTTATACAAGAAATCAATTTGTATTAATTCAATAAACTTAACTCTTAGCCAAGAAAATAATAAAATCTCATGTCAATGGAATTCTTTCAAATTCTTTCTTGGCTAAATTTCCTAAGACAAATTATTACACATTTATTATCTCTGGCAATTTTACATGATAATTATCCATTCCATTCATTTTTCTTCTTTTATAGTTTGGCCATAATCTATCCAAAGAATCCCTAGGATTTTCTTTTTGATTTTTATTTCTAATACCTATTAAAATTCTTCTAAAGCATCATAATTCATAGAAAATTCAACACAATAAATCAAAATACATTCAACCCATATAAGGTAGATTGATCAAAATATATAGGGCATTTCCTAGAATTTTCCATTTGAATTTTTTCTTCATCAATACACTTAATTATCAATTTAACTTAATACCACACAATTAATTTAAAAAAACCCTTGTTTCATTTCCATCTTCCATTAAACCCTAACATCACCACTACCCACCCTATCCCATTACTTAAATCAGCTTAAAACTTCAATAAAACAAGGAAGAGAAGTTTTTTACCTCTTTTCCAAGCCTTCCTTCTCTTTATTACTCTCTCTATTTACTTACGTTTTTCACCTTTGCTTTATCTCTAATATCTTAAATCTCTTAATTTTTCTTGCCATCTTAGCTTTAGATGACTCTAAACTTTTGAATCTCATTATTTTTCTTTAAAATTTCTCAAAGATCAAGAACTCTCTGATTCTTCCCTTATATTCCACTCAGCCATATAAGCTAATTTTAAAAGCTTTATTTATTTATTTATTTTTTAGACACTTGTAAACTACTACAATGTCCTTGTTACTTGTCTCGTGTATTATCTCTTGTATTTTATCTAATCAATGCTATTTATTTATTTATTTTCATGTTCATTTCATAATTTTTATTTAAACTACTTTTTCATTTAATTTTTATACCCTTACAATCCATTTAATACATAATTTGAGTTTGTTACATATTTATGTCCATTACAAGTTACCATTTCCATTTCTTTTTATTGGGATACGCACTGAAAATCTTAATAAATCAATTTATAATCTTCAAATACACATAAAACCACTCCAAGATTTAAAATTAATATGAAATAAAAAATCTTTTAATATTTTTTTATAATAAAAAACACTTAATTTTAATTTTTTTATCATATAAAATAATATAATATAAAAATCAATAGTTTTATTATCAAATCATCACTAACAATAGATTTATCTTTTTAAATCAAAATACAACGGCCCCCTCTTGCTATGTTCTACCATCCACAAACTTCTTTTGCCCAAACACACCCTCTTCTTCTTTTTTTTTTAATTTCTTTACTTTCATTTTTATATTCATCCAATTTAACTATTTTTTTTATTTAAAAAAAAAAAAAAAAGAAAGCACTAGAGCTAAATCCAAAACCCAAAAACCTCTCACAGCTCACACTATAATATATATTAAAAAATATAGTTGTAATTGTTTTTTATAATATTTTTTATTTGAAAATATATTAAAATAATATTTTTTATTTTTAAAAAATTATTTTAAACTTGATATATCAAAATAATTTTAAAATAAAAAAATAATTTTAAAAAATAAAATAATAAATTTTTTAAATATTTTAAAAAGTATTTTCGAAATATAAAAATAAACACGTCTAATCTACCTAAACAAGAGAGAAAAAAACAAATTACTTATAAAAAATAAAAAAACAAAAATTAATAGTAATAATAGCCGCATCAGTTACATAAAATAAATTACATTTTTTTTTTTTTTTACGGGCTCCGCCTTTGGTTTCTTCCTTCTTTGTTTTGCTGCACCTTTGAACCTCTCTTTTTCTCTATCTCTCTCTCTCTCTAGAATCTCATATAGCTTTGCCTATAACGCCATTTGTCAAAGCTCAGGTTTGTATCGACATCGATCTATACGGTGTCGTTTTCAATTCTCCATATTCAATCGGGTTTTCACCTTCTTTTTTTGATCGGGGTTTATTTGGGAATCTTGAATTCGATCTTTATTTTCCGGCCTCAGATTCTAAATTCTATTAATTTGCGTGTGTTTCATGCAATTGGTTTTTCTGAGATAGTTTTACTTTTATTAACCTGGGTTTTCATTTTTTTTTCATAATCTTTTCGATTGTTATTGAGCTGCAGTTGATTGATTTTTGACCGAAAGAGAACAGGGTTTATCGCTGATTGTAATTTCTTGATGACGGGTTTTTGAGTTCGAAGATTATAAATATTGGGTTTTGGTTGATTTCCAATATAATCGAGGATGGAATTTGATAGAAAAAAAGAAGAAGAAAAATACTTCGTTGTTATGAATGTGTTTATTGATGTTTTTCTTATTGTTGGAAATTAAAAAATAAGCTAAATAATCTCTCAGTGGTGGTGTTTGGGAATTGTAAGTATTTTGCTTTACAGATATCGAATGAGAGTAGGTTTGTATTTCATGAGGCTCCAATTGATGCAGAATTTAATTTTCATTTTTTTTTAATTGTAAGTTTCTTAAGAGTTGTCAACAACCTTAGGATGTTTTTCCTTTCTCAAAATCTATACGTTTTGCAATATCTTTTGTACATATTTTGGGTGATTTTTGTTGGTATCTGTAACTACTATGAGTAGACTTTTTAATGTTTGTAGTTATGAAGACTTAACTGGTGTGTCTATTGTTGGCCAAAAAATTTTCTGTTTGGGGGCTACATTTCTGTTTTTTCTTAGTGGTTTTCTTGTATGCAGTGAGGGGAGTTTAAGGATTGTCGGGGAGTTTTGGAGTGGGAAATGGCTGGGATTGTGAGTGAGGAAGCTGGAAGGTCTACGGAGGGGATTTCAAGTGGACAGCGTTGCCAGTCAGGTGAAGCGTTGGCGGAATGGCGATCCTCTGAGCAGGTGGAAAATGGAACCCCATCAACTTCACCACCTTATTGGGACACTGATGATGACGATGATGGAGGTATGCATTGGTTCTCCATAAAATTTATTGTATCTGTATTTTCTCTTATTCTTCTTTGGTTTTCAGTTTTGGTTGGTATATATATTTTTTTCAGTTAGCGCAATAATGCTCTTGGTGGCTCTCTGTTCTCTGAGTTTGGAAGCTAGAGTGTAAAAGCTGTTGGGAATATAAGGAATAGTGGACCGTCTCTATTCTCCTACGTTTGGTGGTTGAACTCTACCAACCACACTGAACTCTTGTAGCCTTCTACCTTGCAAAAACCAGCTTGAAACCAACATGATAAAAAATAAAAAGCATTTCATGAAGAATCTCCTATCCAAAATCATGAAATCCCTTCTCTCCCACTCTCTGTGTCACGACACAATGGTTCCTCCAGTAAGATTTTTTTGACTAAAATGAATTTTTAGTCACATTCACTGACTTCTTTCTTTTTTTGAGTTCTTCATATAGCAATCAATTGCCTGCCACTTTGTGGAAGGAGGTGCCACATTAGGTTTCTTTTGTTAACATATATGATTGCAATTGGATGTGGTAGCATTTAGTGCATCAATGAACAGAATGGTTTCTTCTTCTTCTTCTTCTTTTTACTTAGTCGGGAGTCTGAAAATTAACAAAATTCAGTATCAATAGTTGCAAGAAAACTTGACTGAATAGATGTTATCCAATTAAGATTAGTGCGCGCGCTTCTGCAGAGTACATGCCTAACTCTTCCTCTTAGATATTATGATTGCTACTTCTGTTTCTTATCCCTCTCATATAAGCTGTTATCCAGGCAACTGTTTGCTAACTGATTTTGTTCCATTATAGGGCCAAAACCTTCTGAGTTATATGGAAAATATACATGGAAGATAGAGAAATTCTCACAGATTAATAAAAGAGAACTTAGAAGTAATGCATTTGAAGTTGGCGGCTACAAATGGTATGGGGCTTTGCATATTGTTTTTTCACATGTTCCTCGCTTTTTTTAGCTAACTATCAGTTTGATTCTCCACCGTCATTTTTTATGTAAATCATCTGCATGTGTGTGTGTGTGTGTGTGTGTATATATATATTTCAACAATATATGTATTTTATTTTTTAGTTTATTCTTTATACCCACATTATGAGTATAAATTTAGTTTTTCTAACTTAATGCTTGAATAAACTCACACACTATGAATAAAAAAATTAATGTGTCTACAAGCTTATTTTGGAACCAAGCTTTCTTAATTTGTGCATTTCAAGAACCAAAAATATTTCACTTTGCTCTCGATTGGAACATGAAACCATTATACTTGAGTTGTGGGATCAAACATTGGTTCTTTTCTTTCTTTATCTCCTCAATCAGAGCAGGGTTCCACAATGGAGGAAAAAATTGTGATTTTTTTTCTCAATTCACAGGGTTCATTAATTCTCACTTCTACAAGTCTAAAATATGCGGCGCAACATGATATTTGTGCATGTAATGTATCTTATTAAAGTTGATTATGATATTTTTCTGCACACAAACATTCACTTTTTAGTTGCTGCCATTATTTAAATTTGTTATATAACTCCCTCATGCATAATCATTTTTCTTAACCTGTGCTTATGGTAGAGAGATGTCCATGAGATGACTTGTGTGTTCTATTGCACATAAACCAAGTTAGTTATCTGGTAAGACTTGTTATCCAGAGGTAAATGCATTGTTTTTCATACACACTTCTGCTATAAGTTTTTTCTTGAAGTGAACAAAAGGAGTTTATTGGTTAGCCATCTGTTTGGTGTAGCTAGTTGGTGATATTTTGAATCTTTTTTTCCTTCCTTTTCGTAAAGGAAAAGTGAAATAAATCATCATGCACTTTAATTAAGAAAAAAGTAAAATTATCAGATTGCCTGATTTGTAATCCACTTTCTCATTTTAAAGAGGCCAACTTTCACATTTTGGAGCATGGATTTTGATGAACATTCCAGTTATGTAGGTTTTCTCAAGTTTCGTTGCATTGATGCTGCTGACGTGCAGAAAATCAGCGTGATGTGGAAAGTTTCCATGTCAGTATTGATTTAATCCCTTTTCTTATGGTGACAGGTACATTTTAATATACCCCCAAGGTTGTGATGTCTGCAATCATCTTTCATTATTTCTTTGTGTTGCCAACCATGATAAACTTCTTCCAGGTTTGGTGCTACTGACTTGAAATTGTGGTTATAGTTACTGGTCTTTGTTTGTTTGTTTTTTTCTCTTCGTGGTTGTAGTTGTGTAACTTTCTTTTATTTGTGAACCAGGTTGGAGTCATTTTGCACAGTTTACGATTGCTGTGGTGAATAAAGATCCAAAAAAATCAAAATATTCTGGTTAGTTGATTAAATATTGGTTTGAGTTGGTAATGGAATCATTGATTTATTATTAACTAAAAGAAAAATTTGCAGATACGTTACATCGGTTCTGGAAGAAAGAGCATGACTGGGGATGGAAGAAATTTATGGAATTATCTAAAGTGTCAGATGGGTTCTTAGATGCTGCTGACACTCTTATTATAAAGGCTCAAGTGCAAGTCATCAGGTTTCTGATGAGTTATTTGTTTATATATATTTGATGTCTATTAGTGATTGTGCTGTAGGTGTTTCTCATATTTCTGATCATCCGTTCTGAGACTTTACTTTCCATCTGCAGGGAGAAAGCAGATCGGCCTTTTCGCTGCCTCGATTGCCAGTATAGGAGAGAACTTGTTAGGGTATATTTGACAAATGTAGAGCAGATTTGTCGGCGTTTTGTGGAAGAGAGACGGGGCAAACTTGGGAAGTTAATAGAGGACAAAAATAGGTGGTCAAGGTATTGTATCTCTTTGAAAATGTTTGTTACTTAATGCATGTCAATAGAATGGTTGTCAATAGTCCTAACTTCACAGCATGCTATATTATGAAAATTGTGGTGTTTTGGTAGCCCTATGAGATTGCCTCATACTATTGATTTATGGCCTTCATTAACAGTTTTCCTTTCTGTGCTATCCTTTGGTGGCAATTATGGTGTATTTTACTCGTATTTCTGTCAGTATAGTTTTAACGTGATGATAGCATCGTGTTTGCAACCCTTGCAGCTTTTGTGGTTTTTGGTTGGGAAAGGATCAAAACACCCGGCGCCGCATGTCTAGGGAGAAAACAGATGTAATTCTGAAAGTAGTTGTCAAGCATTTCTTTATAGAGAAGGAAGTCACATCTACATTGGTAATGGATTCCCTGTATAGTGGATTGAAGGCTCTTGAAGGGCAATCTAAGAGCAAGAAGGGGGGAGCAAAGTTATTGGATGCTGAAGAAATTCCAGCTCCAATTGTCCGTGTTGAAAAAGATATGTTTGTGTTGGTGGATGATGTGCTGCTGCTACTCGAAAGGGCAGCCATTGAACCATTGCCTCCAAAAGATGAGAAGGGCCCTCAGAACCGCACAAAGGTGGGTTGGGGTACTGGATACCATTCTTGAAAGTTGAATCTTTTCTGAATTCTGTTATGCTTATAGGTAGTCGTTATGAAAATTACTGTGGGACTTTGAAGCAGTTTAATCATTTTAGTAGTTTGTTTTTAAATGAGTGCTGGTCCATATTGCCATTGCTTTTAAGGTCTTCTCCGAGCACTCAAACATTTGAATAGTGACTTTGGCTTTTGCACAAATTGTTTCATGTGCTTTGTATCTTAAAGAATCTTTATTGGTGGCATTGGGTGTAGCTTATTGGGTTTAAGCTTCAACCATAGGTTAGAAAACAGCATGCAGTTCTTGCTAATTTTACTCTTGACACTCCAGCAAATGGTTTTCTGCAATTAGTACAACTCGCATCTCTCCAGTAACATTTTGTTTTCTGGAATAGCACACCTACAGAACAGGAATAAAAGATTAAGGCATACAACATCTTCTACCCACAATGGTTTAGATTGGTGGCGATGGCATTACAGTGGAAAAATAATAGTAGCGGCTTTATGTTGATGGTGATGGGAGTGATGGGGCGGTGGTGATATCATATACTTGTTGATTTTATTATGCACACTGGATTAGATTCAGAAGAGCTTGAAATGCTGGCTGTTTTCCCTTGCTTGATGGTTGTCAATATCTATATCTTTTATTCTTCATGATTGTGAGTAATGAAGCTTCTGATCTCTCACAAACTTTTGGCATTTGTATTCAGGATGGAAGTTCTGGAGAGGACTTCAACAAGGATTCCATTGAGCGCGATGAAAGGCGTCTAACAGAATTGGGTCGTAGGACGGTGGAAATATTTGTCCTCGCTCATATTTTTAAGTAATATACTGATATTTGATTAAATATGTTTTTGTTTTTAAAATGGTCGTTAGTTCTTAATCCTTCTGAACCATATTTCTGTTGTTTGCACCTTTTCTTTCACCTAATCAATTATTTGGAGTCTTCCACTGTTTTTAGAAGTCTTTGCTTTTTTAATCTAGACAACCATTTGGTCTATTAGAAGTCCAAGCATCTTTGCTAAAATCTTAATATTTTTGTAGTCATTTTATTTTTTTTCAGGGCTGTTCTTTTATTATTTTATGTTATTATCTGCTCCATATTTTTAAGTATTAAATTCATTGCAAATATTGATAAATGAAGAAATTAAATACCAATTTGTAAACACCAATGCAATATGTTGGCATAATGAGTACTGCTCATCTTGCCCTAGCAATTTTCTGATTCTTTGTGGCACGACAAGTATTACTTGATGTTATCCATGCGTGGCCTAATTTTTTTGCCTCCTTCACTTGTAGCCATAAAATTGAAGTTTCCTACCAGGAGGCTGTTGCTTTGAAGAGGCAAGAAGAGCTAATTCGTGAAGAAGAGGCAGCATGGCTTGCAGAAAGTGAGCAGAAGGCTAAACGTGGAGCAACTGAAAAGGAAAAGAAATTGAAGAAAAAACAGGTGGCTTATTTTTCTTCATAAGAATCTAGCTTTAGCAGTCTTAACTCATTGAATTCAGGTAGTGTCAGATTGTGGAAGGAAATTAGTTTGTCATGATGTAATTGGGATTCTGAAACTTTAATTTCAAAAGTTATTTGGACAGACTCATCTAAAATGCATGTTGCCTTGGTCAGATTTTCTTTTATGAGGAAAAAATCTTCCAAGTGCTTGTCCCTACCCCAAACCCCTTAAACAAAAGGAAGCCACAACCTACCTTTTTCAAGGTTTGTTTATTTGTTTGAATGCTGATGCTTCTTATAAATCACAGGCTAAACAAAAACGGAACAATCGCAAAGGGAAGGATAAAGGGAGAGAAGATAGGTCTAGTGTGGCTGTGGTAGACAATCTCCTAGAGACAAATACTAGTAATGAGAAAAAGGAGTATGTTGTGGAGGAGGTGAAGCCTGTGGTGGAAAAACCTGAGGTTCTGGAAGATGTATCTGATGTGTCTGATTCAGTGGATGGTGTTACTGAAGTGCTCCAGCCTGATTCAGAAGACAGAGATGCAAGTCCTGTCAATTGGGATACTGACACCTCAGAAGTTCATCCTCCCACTGAAGCCAGTGGCAGTGGAGTTAGTTGCTTGTCATCTGTGCCAAATGGAACAACTGAAAAAAGGAATACATATGCAATGGATGATAGTTCCTCAACATGCTCTACAGATTCAGTCCCTTCAGTGGTAATGAATGGCTCCTACAAGGGGAACTCTTACTCGAACTATCAATTTGAAAAATCGCCTGGCAGGTAAAGTGGTAACAAATGGCCTGCATATCCTTTTCCACATCAGGACTAGATTATCTGGCATTGACCTTGCATTTCATATCTGTAGAGGGAAGAACCAGCGGGGTAAGATGGCACGTGATGGGAGTTGGACAACTGAAATGGATAATCAGCCTTCTGAGCCTGCATCAGATACTGGTGATCTTGGTGATATCGCAAGAAGTAGCAAGGCTGGTGATTGTGAGCTGGAGGCTGCTGTTCATGATTTGCGGGATAGGATGATGAGGCTTGAACAGCATGTAATTAAGACAGAAAAGGTGAAGTTGCTAATCTTTTTCCATGATCTCAAATTCCTACTCGTTTAATGAGTTTAAACTATCAAGTAGGGTAGAACAATATAACAAGCATCAAATGTTCAAATTCAATTTTTGTGGGCTGCAACTCTTTTATTACCTCCTCCTTTTTGATGCCTAACGGTCTGGTTGGCTACAGATACTGGTTGTGTCAGCTTCTTGGGTATGAAGGCTCTTCTCTGCCGTGTTATTTAGCATCCTTGCTCCTACAGCACAAGTGTTTTTAAATTGTTTTCCCTCCATTTTCTTCTTCCTATTTTTTTTTCCTTGTGTTTTTTAATTATTGTTTCTCTCTTCCTCGTTTGGGGAAGAGGAATTGTTTTTCCTTTAGGATCATAGAACATGTTCTTTAGAATTTAGGAATTAATCAACGCAAAGGAGTGTTTATCTGTCTTTTCTATAATGCTATAAAGCTATTCTTTTCTTTATTTTCCCTTTCATTTTTTTAATTCCAAAGAAGTTGACAGGCAACTCTTGAAGGTTTTGCTGCCATGTGAATTTATACCCCCGCTTTTCCTCTCAATTTGAGTTGAATTTTTTAAATATTTTGCTTTTCTATTTCTGAATGCTGCTTTATTTTCATGGATACATATAATCTGTTGTACTTGGATATTCCTTGATGGGCATTTCTTTTCTACGAAATAGGAAGACAAAGTTGTTTCTATGCAAAAGCAGATGAGTGACAAAGACCTGGTTGATGTTGGAAGACCTAAAGAAAAGACAGCAGCTGTGCCGTCTTCTCCCAGAAGCCCTCAAAGAAGTCCTAAAAATGTCCCATCCACTGTACCACTGAAGTCAGAAAGCAAGGGTTCAGCAACCATGGATCTTGGTCTAGTTAAGAAAGCATCTTCAAATTGCTCACAGCAGGCTGATAAAGCAGCCACGTCAATTACCTCCCCCAAAAATGCTGCTATTCCCAAACCTGAGACCCAGAATGCATCAACTGCAAAACAGTCTGACAAACCACCTCTGCAACAATTGCCTGCCATGTCGAGACCCTCCAGTGCTCCTCTGGTGCCCGGTCCAAGGCCTACTGCTGCTCCTGTTTCCCTGGTCCAGACAACTCCTTTACTTGCTCGTTCAGTTAGTGCAGCTGGCTGGCTGGGTCCTGACCCTCCATCAGCTACTCGTAGTTATGTTCCTCAGTCCTATCGAAATGCTATAATTGGTAATGCTGTTGGTTCTAGTTCATCTGGTTTCAGTCTTACCAACTCTCCAAGTACTGGAGTGAACCTATCAGCACACGTGCAGCCATCTACTTTGGTATCTGCACCAATGTTCTTACCACCTTTGAACTCTGATAGGGTAGACCCAAACTCTCTCCAATCAGGCTTTCCTTTTGGCATGGTAACTCAGGATATCTTACAGAATGGACGCCAATGGATGGAGAGCTCTCAAAGGGATGCTAGTAGAAGCATGAGCAGTGACCCTTCTTCCCTGGTAAATGGCATACAAAAAATTGACTTGTACAATCCTATATGCAGCAGATCACAGGAACACTACTCCAGTGAGTTCCCAGCCTGTACTTCTGGGTGTCAGATCCCAGGTGGGGTGACAGATGAGTTCCCACATCTAGATATTATCAATGATTTGCTTAATGATGAACATGCTGTTGGGAAGGCATCTGAGGCAAGCAGAGTCTTCCATAGCAATGGTCCACACCCATTGAATCGGCAGTTTTCTTTTCCAAGTGACATTGGTATATCGAGTGATTTGGGTTCCTCAACCAGCAGCTCTTGCAGGTTCGAGCGTACCAGAAGTTACCATGATGGCGGATTTCAGAGGAGCTATAGCTCTTCTGCAAGCCATTTTGACACACCAAGGGAATTTATTCCACAAGCTAGCCCACGGCCTTATGCAAATGGGCATATTGATGGGTTGATTGCAAACCAGTGGCAGATATCTGGTTCTGATATTTCCTTGATGAGCATGAGGAATGCTGACTGTGACAGTTACCCATACTTCAACCCAGAGTATTCAAATATGGCAAGCGGTGTCAATGGCTATACAGTATTTCGGCCTTCAAATGGACATTGAAAGAATCCCATGCAAGTTGGTGGGTGGTTGCCCCATTGTAATAATGTATTGGGTCTCAGAATTGGAGTGAGGTTGTAATCTTTTCATAAGAAAACATTTTGTAAGGAGTGTTCCTGCCTTCTCTGCCTCCAGCTTTTTAGTTATAATGAGGCTTTGATGTATTTCCTGGGCTTTGATTAATGGTTGAAATGAGCTTCTGATGGAATATAACCCAACTTTACAGACTAAGATTTGAAAACCACATCAATTATCCAATGAGAAACCACAACACAGGATCAGCTCTTATCTAAACCACAATCGTGAATCAAGTCTCATCTGATGTTTAAGAGTGGGATTCGAGTTATGGTTTCTTGGGATTTGGGAGGGTGCGCGTATTAAAATCCGTAGAGATTGATTCCATCTGGGTTTGAGGCCATAACAGACCTATTTTCCTGCAATCATCGGTGTGGGAGTCCACATTGCATGAAAGGGACAGGCAAAAACGCTCAACATGTTTTATAATAGTTGTGAGCAACTCAACATCAAGGATGGAACGTTTGAACTTTGTAGGGACTGTTTAATCCACTGGATGATAAAGATAAAGCCTTTAATTGGATGACACGTACGACGATCGCATACTAGAAAATCTTCTTGAAACCATGTGCCTCAGCATTGACATCCACAAGCACATTGTGATTAAGCCTCCAGCATTCAAGGTCAAAGCAACTAAAGTTCCAAGAAATTTCCTTTTTTTAAGAAACCTACCTCGTCAAAACTCAAGCCATAAATTTGACAGGAAACTCATCACAGCAAAAGAAAAAGGAACTGTTAATGGATATAGGTAGGTAGAAAACGAAGACTAAAACTTGGTATCCAAGTTCAAGAGAACCTCCTCTTCTTGTTTAAGACCAGTTCAATTCTTTGAAAGTTTTTTATGGAGGCAAAAACTTGGTAGTCAACAACCAAAATCTTTCAACAAATGAAACAGTTCCAAACCCTTCAATGTATAAATACCCCTCATCACTCCACCAAATTCTTCATCCTTGTTTTGACGTTTTCATCCAGAAATCATGCGCATTCTAAACATTGTTTTGGCAGTTCTATTCCTGCTTTCTTTACATGTTCAACTATACAAAGCTACTAGGATATTACCTGAAGACCTGAACCTTTCATTGCAGTCTCTTCAGAAGGGTACTATCCCCCCTTCGGATGGCTCAGGATGCACCAACATTCCTGGTAGAGGCGGATCAAGTTGTCCACTAGTAAACGAAATGCACCATGCTGGCAACGTTTTGCCACCTGATACTGCTTTCCCACGTCATGCGGTCCCGTTTGTGGTGGCTACTAATCAAAGCTGAAGCTCTCCTATAAATTTGATCTTGATTCCCTGGATTCAGAAATTTAAAACCTGAAGCTCAGGATGTCTTTGTATTCTGTACCTGTTGAAGTTGTTTGAAAGGATCAGCGATGCTAGACCACATCACAGGTCCTGAAACACTCGCATCATCATGGTCTCTTCCATTCTTTTATTTTTGTAATTGTATCTGCAGTACAATTTAGTAAAATACACACCTGATATTTTTTTCTCTATTTTCTGTAAAGAGAAAATTGTATATGTTGGGAAAATAAATTTCTTTGGATAATGGATATTGAAACTTTGTAATTTTTTTCTATCTAATAAATGGATTGATGACTTGCAGTTCTATTAATGCTCTTGAGAACAGCGTGCCTTTATCAATCTGCACTATCTCAATACAGACTGGTTTCTATCATGGACATAAAAAATTAATGGTTTAGAGGCCAGACCATCCTTCACCAACCTGAAACATAGAATCAAACACAACCAGAACGTATCAAATCTCTCCATGAATTGTGTCACTGTTTCACCATAGCAATATAACAGAGGAAAGATAGACTTTACAATTATATACATGACCAGTCCCTTTACTGAGGTAATTCTCTGCCTTCCGGCCCGACTAATTCATGCTTTTGGAGACCATGCCATGGTGCCTCTACGCAGTTCCTCTAGCTAGTGGATACTGACTCAAAAGATGGCTTTGGATCAACTAAAAATTGCGTATTGAAATTGGGGTCGGAAAATGGAAGAGAAGGAAAATAAGCTGGCTTCAAATTCAGCACGCTTTATCTATATTATTAATGAAGCTAATCTTTGACTAGAGCAAGGTCACCATTTTAGGAAGACCATGTAGTAGTATTATAATAATATATAGTACTTAAACAGTAAAGCGTTTACTGTCTTTTTTTTTTTTTGGTGGCTATCCTGATCCATATATATATTTGAAACTTAGTACCAAACCATTTGGGATGGCGACTTTCTTAGTTAATGTCTTTCTGCTTCCTCTTTGTTGAACATGCGCCTTAATTAATTTCAAGTTACTTGTTGAAGTAGCCAAGTAGGCATGTGGCATGAGGAGAGCTAGCTAACAACAAAGCTTCTAGAGTAAATTAGTTACGTCTTTCCTTGCTACGCTATCGGCATTCAAATTTATTGAAATATATATATATATATATATATATATATATATATATATAAAATAAATGGGTCTCAATAAATTTCTTTATATTGTTTTTAAATTAATATATATATATATTTATTTTTTTATTAATATATCTCTCATTTATATATATATATATATATATATATATATAAAATAAATGGGTCTCAATAAATTTCTTTATATTGTTTTTAAATTAATATATATATATATATATTTATTAATATATCTCTCATTTATCTTATCTAATACATTTTTTAAAACCGCAATCATTGTTTTTGTTTTTTTTTAATAATTATTAAAGCAAGTTAATAAACAATCTCAAAACAGCAAGTTTATATTTTGTGTAATTGAAATATAATTTTTTTAATAAAAAATATAAAATCATGTTTGAAATCAATTTAAAAATTTAATAATAAAAAAACTAATTTCAATCGATTCTTTATGGATACTTTATTATTATTATTATTTTTAGATAAGATATATAATTATTAAAAAAATATTAAAATTAAGAAAATTATAATAAAATTTAAATACCATGTTAAGACTAAAAAAATAAGTGAATCTGGTAATTTTTTTGGAATGTTAAAAAAACCACAAAAAAGAGAAAAAAGACAGCAAAGGACAGGCACAACACCTTGCTCTTCTTTATTTTTTTGTTTTTATTAAAAAAATAAATGACATGACATCCCATTCTTATTTGTTTTTGAAGAAAAAAAAAGTGATCCACGTTAGGCCATCTATCACAATTCAAAAAGTATTTGCGATCTTCAGTGCTCGAACTCATGACCTCAACCCTGTCCTACACGCAAACTAACTAAAACTATGACATGAACTTATTAAGGCATGATTAAGAAAATATATTAAAGTTCAGTAAAACAAAAAAACCCTAGTTTTCTTAAGAGTAGTTAGGTAGTTATTACTTATTCCGATATTAATTCCTTTTGTTTAAAAAACCCATTATTAAATCCTTATATTTTTCATATTTTATTTTAAAATTTGGTCCTTCCATTAGCTCTTCATAACAATTTAATTATTCCTTTTCTCTGAAATGTCCATCATATTCACAAAAAAAAAGTTATTTAATATAAAAATTAAAATTCTTTAATATATATACTGTAAATTTTCAAGAAAAAAAATACCGTTTCACACTTCAAATTTATAAGGAAAAAGTTATGTTTTTTTAATATGAAATAAAATTTTTTTTAATTTAAATACTTTAATTTAACAGAATAACATAATATATTTTTAATATAAAATTTGAAATCTATTAATATATATATTTATATATTTTTTTAAAAAATTATTTTGTCAATCTAGAATTTAAAGCCATTTCATCAACTTTATATTGTTTCTAACTTTTGAGTTTTTACCTCATCGAAGAGATCAAATCCTAAATTATTTATTTCAATTATATTGGAATATATAATATCATAAATAATAGTAGAAATTGAATATTTTTTGTTATTTTATATAAAATTCCATACACTAAGTTAAGTGGAATTTTTCAATTCCTTTTCAGTTGTGTCCATTACAAATTTCAATTTGAGTAGAAAATCAAAATTCTTTTGATTCCTCCATTCATACATATTTAAGACATTTCATATTGAGTTAGATAAAATTTTATGTGATTCTGTAAACAAAATAGCAATTTCATCAATTATAATCAATCTATATATTTTATGTTCATAAAAAAAATTATATTTTTTAATATGGAATAAAAAATATTTTTGTTTAAATATTTCAATTTAAAATAATAATATAATATCTTTTCAATATAAGATTTGAAACCTTTTAGTATATATAATTTATATTCACGAAAAAAATTATGTTTTTTTAATTTGAGATAATTTTTTTAAATATTCTTTTAAACTTCCTTATTTATAATATGTATAGTCTATATTCACATGAATTTTTTTTTAAATTTTTTCATGTGAAATATTAAAAATTTAAATATATTTTTTAATTTTTTTAAAATTAATCTAAAGTTACCAATAAAACCTGAGAATCGATTATTTAATCGGTTCAACCTCCAAACTGGTTTTGAAAAGTGTGGCCGTAACCCAGAGATATTTTATTAAATTGAATTAAAGAATTTGCGTTTAAGCAACACCATATATGCTTTTCCTAATTGAAATTAAATTAAATAATAAAAAAATGAAGGATGCGTCCATGAATGCATGCAGCCATTTGTCCAGATACTTTTTAGATTCATTACTTTAATCATATAAAATAAGAATCAATCTCCTTTTCCAACCGAGAATGAAAGAGTTTATTGATAAAGTTAAAAGATCGATAATAAATTATGGATTGAGCTCTCAGATTCAGTAAATCAATTCATCATTATAGAAACTTAATTAGCTTTCAAATTATATTCATGTTCCGACTTTATTAGGGTGCATTTAGTAGTTATATGATAATATTATAAATCCCTGCATGGAGAGCGTATATCCATTAACAACATGAAATTATTGGCTTTGATTAAAATGTTTTGTCTGCCACACAAGTTTAGTGTATGTTTTACAGCTCAAATTTAAAAATTTTAAATCATTTTTTTATATACTATTAATTTTTTAGAAGTATTTAGATGAAAATTTTAAATTAATAAGATATCTAATATTATTTATCAATTACATTAGACTCATTGCTTTTATAGTAATCTAAAATAATTCGAGATAAATTTCAAAAATTAGCTTGAAGATTAATCTCTATTAGTATTACTTGGAGTATATAGTTGTTGAAGAACAAAATTATTTTTGTGGAGGGAATTATAAACTTGTTTGATTATTTTTCCATCATCTTGAGTTGTTATTTAATTGTATATTCTAAATTCAAACTTTATTTATATAAAAAATGACTTTTTAAAATCTTTTGATGACATTAAATTATGGTGTAATAAGAAATCTTAGTTAATCTTTTTGTTTTTGTTATAATATATTAATTAATTTTTTTGTTATGTTTTTATATTTTATTTTGATTATTAACTTTTTGTTTTTTTAATATATTCTCCATGATTATATATATAAAACAAACATGAAATAGTCATAGTTATAGTTTCATTTGAAAATATCTATGTTGAATATCTGTAACCAAAAAGAAAAAACACAAAAGAAAATGATTGATCGAATATTTCTATGAAATACGTACAAAGCACTAGCCATGTATATATAAAACGAAGTGCCCTCTTATGTATTTAGAAACTCACAGACCTGGAGGAATTTGGCAGGAAACCAGCCCAGTATTATTAAAGAATAAAATATTTTACTAACTAGCAAAATTGAAAAAAGAAAAAGAAAAAGAAAAAGAAAAAGAGAAGAAAAACTCAGATTGATTCTTAAATATTGTTGTTGATAGATTCGATACATGTATAAATCATACTCATCATCATGACATTTGTAGGTATAACAACTGTATGCACACAAGCTATACGTACAGCTGCTGTTTATACTCTTCTTTTTTCAGAAGAAGAAAAAAAAGAAAGAAATAGAGTACTTAATTGGCATACGAAAGAACAAAATACAGGATTGATAAGTAGACAATGTCCCAGCCGCGCTTTCGGTTTATTTAGGGCATGAAACCTACCGCCATATCCCGGTTGCAGTCTTACTACTGTATGGACTAATTAGAGGCTTTGGATTGTTCAGTCACTGAGCTCGGAAAGGCTGGCGGTGGTTGACGATTGGCACGGCCAAAAAAGTTCATTTCATTCAACTCGCAGGTGCCACTTCCTCCAGGGATCTTCGAGCAAGGGGAAGCCGCAGATGGCGGTACTGGACCTCGTTGAAGGGACTCAATAAGTGGAAAGTGTTTTTTCAACAATTGCTCTTCATGCAGTGGCCTCATGGCTGCGCCACGTTGGAGTGTGCTTAAGGTCAACAAAATGGAGAACAAAGTGAAAACAATTGTGCCACGACTACTTCCATTGAACGCCATTTTAAAAAAATGAACTTAAGGACACTGTTGCAGATAATGCGTATGGTTGAGCAGCGGGATTATGTTCATAAATATAGACATCCAACATGTCCATGTCTTACGTACGAGGCAGGAGTTTTGCTTGGTCAATCAACCGTTAATTGGTCAATTGACTTGTGCGGAAAATGAATGGATTCTTACAAATGACTTGGCATGGGTTGAAGTTTGAAATATAACATGGTACGGAGACTGGAATAATATGTTGTATACATGTCCAATTCATAAGAGGTTATGAATGAATAAAACACGTTATTGACAATTTCCGTATGCTATGAAAGGAATAAAGAAAAGAGTAAACAATTAACCACTTTCAATTCTTTGAATTATATTAGGATTAGACTTTGATTTAGAAAATTGGTAATAGAAAAACCAACTAGCAGAGTTCTTTGGGGGAATGCTGATCGATGACTGAATATTTTCAGAGAGCTAAGAAGATAGCTAGCTCACAAAGAGTCCAACAAATAATAAATATCATTTAACTTTCAAACAGGAATGTTCCTGGAAAGTGATTCAATAATCCCGCAAGAATTATATTCACATGTTTTTCCATATTATAATTATAACAATGGAAATTATTTCATACATATCAGGACTTCCTAATTAACACATTTCATATATCTGCAAATTCTGTGAATTTCAAGTTGAGAGAGTTTAGTAGACTATCGAGAAGGTGGTGGCCTCCATTGTAGTAAGCACTCCTAAAAAGACCTTGAATTGAACAAATAAAAAGCTAGTCCTCCAATGAGTTTTTATCGTGTTCAAAAGATTCAGATGAACGGGTGAGTGAGATTGCTTGTGCTGAGGAGCAAAATGTGTTTCTTGAATCAATGCGTCCAAAGACTGGGAAAACGTGGTCATGTAGTATCCGGTGCATGCTAGCTATGCGAAACAGCAATTGACTTTGATCTCTCGAACAAGCGTTGCCAAATGGTCAAGACACGCATACATACCTATGACACTATCTTTTAGGCAACTCGGAGGCAGCATCCCTAAGCTTGTATTTGGTTCCTATGGAAAAAAAAATAGGTTATGATTCAACGTTAAGAATCGCTAGCTATGTGTAAAGATGTAAAGAAATGAGAGAATGAAGTGTCAACAATATTTTGTTAGCGTGTAAACAATTATATATGATTGTAAATCCAATAAGTTTTTAATTAAATATAGATGAAAAATATTCAATAATGTATAATAATGAGATATAATATTGGTGTAAGAAAAACTTCAAGAAAGTGATAGAGAAATTTTAAAAGAAAAATAAATACTATTTTCTAAAAATTAAAGTAGAGTTTCTTCAAATATTATCCATTCAATTTTAATAAATTGCATGAACCTCTTTTTAAAAATATTGCAGGAATGAATACTATGTCTCATAGTGCCAACATGACACTCGCATATAAGATTGAGTTTGTACTAGTTGGGGTAAGATGGTTGTAGAGGTACAAGTGATTCTACAGCTACAAGTCTGATACTTGGTAGCTTTTGATATATTTCATTCAAAGATAGTTGTAATAGAGGTAGTTGTTCTTGAAACATTCGATAATTCTTCTTTTGGAAATTTTCAGTCAAGCTTTGGGCTTGGAATTTTAGGGGCTCAAGTTTTTTGGTGGGAAATGGAGAGTTGAGATTGATATTGACAATTTAGGATGAGGTGTGATAGTTTTGGAATTGATTTTTCCTACCCCTGCAACCATCTTCAATATGGTCAACCTCTCTCTCTTTTCATTTAAAGCCTCTTTTCTCGGTGAGTATAAAAATTTAATACTCTTGACTCGCTTTATACACTCAGTTATTGCCACAATATTAGTAAATTGCAGTGCTGAACTACCCATCATATGCTCATAATATGACGACTTAAGTATGCTGGCAAATAGAGTTCCATTCCTTTGTCTAAGAATGAGGGATGCACTTGTGCAACTAAATCTCTTCATTTTTGGGCATATTCCTTATGCTTTCTTTGTTTCTTTTTTTTAGATTGGACAAGCTGGTTCTGTCAGGAGTAATGCCCATGTTATTTGTACAACATAACAAAAACATTTACCAAATCTTTCCATCTTCGAATCCTAGTATTGTCCAATCTCATGTACAAGCTTAATACTGCCCCGCTTAAACTATCTTGGAAAAAATACATTAGTAATTTCTCATTGTGTACTACTTCTGTTATTTTGTTGTAATAAGACTTGAGGTGGGTGATGAATTCAGGATCATGAAACCTCTTTGGTACAATCACATTTAAGACCAAACATATTTCTACTACCTGTACGAGGTCATAGAATTTTACCCTTTTAGTGGCTTTGATTCTGGCTTCTAGTGCCGCCATCTTATTTTGATCAATGTCATCAAATAATTTTATCTTATGGGATTCATTAGCAAACACTTTTACAACTATAGGGGTTGGAGTTGGTGCTTCTGACAGTAAAAATGCTAGATTATATAGGGGTTTCTGACCATGCCCATTCTTTCTTCAAGCTGAGCTGTTATTGGGGTCTGAACAAAGGTGATGGGTTGGTTGGAAGTACCTTCATCATAGGCATTTCTAAGTGTTTGCTTAAGTAAATTGGTAGGACGAGCCACTCTTGCCTTCAGAGACTCCTATGCTTCTTGAAAATAAGCACCACAATAAGCATGTTCATCTTTCATGTTTCTTGCTCAGAGTCGGGTGGTGTAGATTCTTTAGGGATCTATATTTCAACATGATACATATATGTATGTTATTTACAATGAAAAAATGTATATGCATGGATGAAAAATGAATTATTAGGGAGTCCAAACCTTAAGGGAAGGTTTTAGGCCACTACATAAAGGTAAGCTTTCTTCATGGTTTCAAAAAGTTTATGAAGTACGTAATGACTCCCTTATATGAAGGCAATATAAGGTTTACAAGGAGTGGTTGGGCAATAATGTGACCGTTATTACCAAATAAACACTCAGCTTATATTTGGATGTTTCATAATTCTGAACCTTGATTGAAAGTCATAAGGCATACTACTATTCTCTATCTAACCTTGAATTAAGTTTATTCATAAAAATTAAAATGCATGAGGGCATTAATCCACACCTGACATATGTAAGAATAAGAAGTAAAAAAACAGTAAAATATGTGCTAAAATTGAGAACAACAAGCATAAATAGACAAACAATCAAACAAGTAAAGCCTAGTCCAACCAGACAAGGTTGTCCCTAACAAAGTCATCAACTTGTCGCGAGGTGATGTTGAATGATTGAGCTCGCTGAAAAATAAATGTGCCTTTATGAGAGGTGTGTTGTTGGGAAGAAAAAGGTTTTGGGTTTAATTATGATGAGGGTTTAGAAGATGCCACTTAGTATTATGATTACTAGGAACCTCTAGTTTATGAGAATCTGGGTAAAGGACTGATTGTGCAAGTTTAAACTTAAACCTTAAACCTTGAGCTGACCCATTATTTATCTTTTGAACATAATAGGACTAGTTTATGAAAAAGAAAAAAGAAATTTAGAAAAGAAAACATTTTTGTTAATCTTTAAATATATATATATGAAAAAAAAATTACAAAGAAAGCCATGTGTTTTTCTAAATCATTCATCTTGACATATTTAAACATATGTTGCATTTAAAAATTAAAATTTTAATTAAATTTAATCACCATAAGACTGTCCTTAGTGTTATTTTTTGCCGTAACATAACTAGAGTAGAATAATAATTATTGATGTAATATTTGAGTCTAATGCAATCACTAAACTCACCACTTTTTTCTAAGGTTTATTTTTCCCCTATAACTTAGTTAAACATTATTAATTACTTTTTATAAATATATATGTTAAAAAATAATATAAAATCATATTTTAGGACCTAACTTAATAGTTTAAGTTATCAAGTTGAGATGATTTTTTAACATAGTATTAGAGCTTTAATGACTAAATAATTACGAGTTCGAATCTCACTATCCATATTTATTTGATAAAAATTAAGTATAAAACAATGTGAGTTTGTACAAGTTTTAAACCCAAATAGCTTTCACTAAAAAAAATATGTTAAAGTATAATATAAAATTATATTTTGTAAGCTTATATAACAATTTAAGTTATTGAGTTGAAATGATTATTTGATAACATATTTGTCTCTTCACAAAGAAGATTTAGTATGTGCATCTCTATTCAAAACAGTTAAAGAACTTGAGATTGAGAAGAACGCAAGAGGTGTAATGAAGCAAGCATCTGATGTACTAGCAAGTATGAAAGTACAAAATGAAGTGCCCTCTTATGTATTTAAAAACACACAGACTTGGAGAAATTTTACACTAAACCATCCCAGTATTGATTAAAGAACAAGAATATTTCAACACCATGACATTTGTTTAACAATTTCGGTTTATGAATGAAACCCTATCGCCATATATATCCCGGTTGCAGTCTTAAAACTGTGGACTAATTAGAGGCTTTGGATTGTTCAGTAACTGAGCTGGGAAAGGCAGGCGGTGGTTCACGAGTGGCAAGGCCAACAAAGTTCATTTCATTCAACTCGCAGGTGCCACTTCCTCCTGGAATGTGCGTGCAAGGGGAAGGCGCAGTTGGCGGCACTGGGCCCCGTTGAAGGGACTCGATAAGTGGAAAGTGTTTTTTCAACAATTGCTCTTCATGCATTGGCCTCATGGCTGCACCACATTGCAGTGTGCTTAAAGTCAACAAAATGGTGAACAAAGTGAAAAAATTTGTGACACGACTATTTCCATTGAAGGCCATTTTTTTAAAATGAACCTAAGGACTCTGTTGCAGATAATGCGCATGAAAGTTAAAAAAAAGGGGACTGGAAGAAAATGGGCTGGAGCAGGGGAATGTTGTTCATATATATAGACATACAACATGTCCATGACTTACATACGAGGCAGGAATTTTGCTCGCTCAATCACCTGTTAATTGGTCAATTAACTTGTGCGGGGAATGAATGGATTCTTACAAATGACTTCGCATGGGTTGAATTTTGAAATATAATATGTTGTGTACATGTCCAATTCATATGAGGTTGTGAAAGAATAAAACAAGTTATCGACAATTTCCGTAGGCTATGAAAGGAATAAAGAAAAGAGTAAACAATTAAGTATTTTCAATTCTTTGAATTATATTAGGATTAGACTTTGATTTTAGAAAATTGGTAATAGAAAAACCAACTAGCAGAGTTCTTTGAGGGAATGCCGATCGATGACTGAATATTTTGAGAGAGCGAGGAAGTTAGTTCACAAAGAGTCCAACAAATAATAAATATCATTTCACTTTCAAACAAGAATGCTCCTGGAAAGTGACTCAATAATCCCACAGGAATTCCAGCTCCTAAAAAAAAGGGAATTATATTCACATGTTTTTCCATATTAGAATTATAACAAAGGAAATTATTTCATACAAATTAAGACTTCCTAATTAACACATTTCATCTGCAAATTCTGTGATTTTCAAGTTGAGAGAGTTCAGTAGACTATCGAGAAGGTGGTGGCCTCTATTGGAGTAAGCACTCCTAAAAAGACCTTGAATTGAACAAAGAAAAAGCCAGTCCTCCAAGTAGTATTTATCGTGTTCAAAAGATTCAGATGAGCGGGTGAGTGAGATTACTTGTGCTGAGGAGCAAAATGTGTTTCTTGAATCAATGCGTCCAAAGACTGGAAAAACGTGGTCATGTAGTATCCGGTGCATGCTAGCTATGCGAAACAGTAATTGACTTTGATCTCTCGAACAAGCGTTGCCAGATGGTCAAGACACGCATGCATACCTAGGAAACTTATCTTTTAGGCAACTCGGAGGCAGCATCCTTGAGCTTGTATTTGGTTGCCATGGAAAAAAAATGGTTATGTTTGACGTTAAGAATCGCAAGCTAAGTGTAAAAGATTGGTTATAAATTTTATTAGGGTTTAATTTGTGAAAAATTAAGTTTAGGAGTTTATTTTAAACTTAATTGAGAAGATTGAAATTTTAGGAGTTCAAATTTAATTTTTATCAAGTCAATTGGTTCAAATCAGAGGTAAAATCACAAGAAAATCAAAGCCTTGAGGTTAATTAAGGGCTAAAATGAAGAAATTTATAGCCAAGAACCTTTATGTAAAAGGCGTCAAACTATAGGGATCGTCAAATAGAATCTCAGGTTGACCGAACCACACACAAATTTTGATTTTTGTTAAAGAAGATTGCTAGATGGAATCTAAAATTGACTAAGTCGTACACAGATTTTAGTTCTAGTTAAAGAATTCATCAAATGAGATTTCTGGTAGACCAAACTAAAAACAAATATTTTGATTCTTGTTAAAAAAAATTTGTTAGATTGAGATTTCAGGTTAACCCAACCAAATATAGAGATTTAGGGGATCACCAGATTGGGTTCTTAGAATAACCAAGCTATACAAGGTACTTGATCAGTTTTTGCTTCATAAGTATTATAAAAAAAGGCATCTGTTGTTACCTATTTTTAAGGATCTCCCTAAAAAAAATACAAACAAAATAAAAAATTATAAGAATAAAAACCAAAAAATATATATTAGTGAGAAAAGGATGTCGAGGTGCCCAAAAAGTGAACAAAATTTGTTAAGGAGGTTAAGTACAAAGATTGGAATTTGTCAATATATTTTCTATTAATGAAAGCCTTGCTGGCAAACAAAATTCAATATAAGAAAGAGAAACTCAAAATTGGATGTTTAAAGACCCAATTGGATTTTGTTGAATGCTTAATTGAATTTATGAAGGTTTTAATAGCAAGAAAAATTGATTTTTAAATCAATTTAGACTTCAATTGAAAGGAATTAAAAGTTTAGGGGTTAAATTCAATTTCTAAGAGTTAATTTGGTCAAATCACAAGTTTAATTACATAAATATTAAAGTTTAATAGACTATTAGAGACTTGGTTAAATAAATTCAAAATCAATGACCAAACTATAAAATACATGTGAATATAAGGGTTAAAATTGATCGAATCAAGGGTCAAATTGAAGAAATTGAAAGTTTGTTGATCAATTAAGGGTAAAATATACAAATTTAAAACCAAGGATCAAAATGAAAATAGTGACCAACTTTAAAGTAGACATTTGAATTTGACAGGGACGCCATTGAATTGATTCTTAAAATTAAAATCTCAATAGAGGACTTGATTAAACAAATAAAAAATTAAGGACTGATTTGGAAACAAAGACCTTTTAATGGTATTTTCTTTTAAGCGAGATGACGAGTTTTGTACAAAATGACATCGTTTCATTTATTGTTAAAAAAAACTTCAAAACAATGTCGTTTAGATGACACTGTTTGCCATCTTCTTCTATTGGACATGTTGCAGATAGGGGAATAAGGTTTTGCTTCCTCTCCTTTGCAACATCTCTCTCTCTTTTTCTCTTCCACTTTCCCAAAAACCCTAACACTACTCACACCCCCTCATGACCCACCACCATGATGAAAAGGGCAGAGGGTATAAGCCCTGCGAGCTGCTACATAATGGCCATCCTACCCCTTCGCTATGATTGGACAAGGGTAGGGTAACTCTCTCTCCCCTTACCCCTTGTAAATACCCTTTTACCATGAGGTGTGAAGGATGAAAAAACATAAAGAAAAAAGAGGAAAGGAAAAAAAAACGAAGCATAATAGAAAAAGAAGAAGAAGAAGAAGAATAAATAGGGGAAAACATTAAAAAAAAAGGAAAACAAAAAGGAACAAGAAAGAAAAGGAAAGGAAACATGGCATAAGAAAAAAAAACAGAGAAGAAGAGAAGAAAAGTAGCATTTCTCTTTTTGTTTCTCTCGCCATTAGCAGCAACAGCACCATGAACCGTGAGCCATAAGCGAGGTCGCTTCCCTTTCTTCTTCTTCTCCATCCTTCTTCTCCATTGTTTTGCTTATGAATAGTGGAGAGTTTGTCCACTATTTATGGGCTCAACTAGTTTCGGCCCAGACCAAAATGGCTGAGTTCGGCCTAATCCCCTTAAAAAAAGGATATGTTGGGCCAACCTTGGCCTAATTTCTTTTGGGCTAGTCTCGTCCCAAACAAGGCGGGCTTAGCCATATAATTGGGTCAGGCACAACCCAATATATTATTATAATATAATAATAATATATAATATTACATTATATATTATATAAAAACAAACAAAAAAATTCCAAAATATTTCAAAAACCATTTCAAAAATAAATTTGTGATTTTCTCACATATGTTTTTACCAATTTTACTTAATATTGGTTTGTAGTTTAAAACTATAAATATACTAATCCGATATTAAAATACCCGGTTTTCTTTGAAACATTGCATAAAAAATCTAAAAAAATATGATTTTTTTTCATGCATACTACCAAGTTTTTCAAAAATATATATATAAAAAATCATATTATATTTTCATACAAGAAAAAAAAATTCAAAATAAAAGATATGTATTAGCATGTATTTTGGGTTTTAATAACTAATTTATTAAAGCCATGAGAACTATGCGTATATTTCATAAATACCAAAATAATTTTTTTGATTTCTTTTAGTATTTGAGATTATGAACCTATATGTAAGACATATTCCTTATATTTAATAAAAAGGTAGTTCTTTTATGCTAATATTAAAACGGTTAAGTTTTTATCCAACAAGATAAGGATCTCTTTACCGATGAATACTTTTCTTAAACCTTAAATATGCAAACAATTAGAAAATATAACAATACCATACTTTATATCAGAAAATTTAATAATGTAACTCAACTCAGGTAAGACGTATTAGAGGTGCTAATACTTTCTTTTACGCAATCAGTCCATGTACCTGATCCTTGAGACCAATTAGGGTGTTTAGTGACTAAAATACTAAAAGGCAACTCTCATTTTATCTTTTCACAGACAAGAATTTCTTATCTACCCCATTTCTCAATCCAAATATATATTTGTCGTGATACTGTATACATGCAACAGATCTTACTATATTTAAACATATGTCGCATTTTAAAATTAAAATTTTAATTAAATTTAATCACATCAAGATTGGCCTTGGTGTTATTTTTTCGGATAAAACAACTAGAATAGAATAATAATTATTGATGTAGTATTTGAGTTGGACATAATCACTAAACTCATTAAACTCCCCCTTTTTTTGTTAAATAATATTTATGTAGCCTTATTTATAAAGGGTAGAATAATACTTTTAGTTTAACATATATATGTACTTTATTTGTATTTAAGTTAAGACTAAGCACTCATAATATACAGATCATTCAGAATTCTAGCATCCTTTTTGTGTTAGATTTTAATTATTTTAACATGATATCAATGTTGGTTTATGGAACAAGACTTAATTCCGAACACATCTTTCGCGAATCTAACTCCATGGTTAGCTGGGGTTTGCAGGGGGCAGCACGTCACTGCCGGGCTTCAGGGTAGAGCCTTGAAAAATTTTTAGATTGAGATTTTATCTTCTGTTTCTGTAAAATTTGGTATTTCATTTTTCCTTCAGCTTCTACAATTTGATATTTGCGTTCAGTTTTTGCAATTATTTTGGTATTTCTTCTTTCAATTTCTACAATTTGGTATTTGCATTCAGTTTTTACAATTATTTTGGTATTTAATTATGAAGATATTTGTTTAGTTTTTACAATCTCTATTCAGTTTCTGTAATTTGGTATTTTGTTTTCTGCTGCTTTTAAATTCTGATTCTTTATAACTGTTGATTATAACCACTAAAAGAGATAATTTGCTTCAGTCTGTGAGTGTGAGGTTGGATGAGAAGAACTATTCATATTGGAGTTATGTAATGAGAAATTTCCTTGAGTAAGAAGATGTAGGGGTATATTAGTGAAACGTATATGATACCTGCGAATATTGAGGAGAGGGATGCTGTTTTGATAAATATATGAGAAATAAATAATGCAAAAATCATTACTTGGATCAACAGTTCTATTGAGTATTTGATAGGTATGCATTTGGTGAAGTATGAGATAACAAAAGAGGTTTGGAATCATTTGCAAAGGTTATTCAAACAATCAAATTTTGCAAAATCATATCTGTTGTAACCCAATTTTGGATTCACTAAGATTTTCTCGAATGTTATTTTATTTTATTATTCATAACAAAAAAAATAATAAATAAAAAAAAGTTTAAAATATATTTTCTTGAGTCAACTGCATCTTTCGATCAAAACCAAGTCCACCGGGTCAATATGGGCTAAATCATGTCGACCGGGATAAAAAATGAGTTTCAGGCCATTTCGGGTCAAAACCGTCATTTTCGATCAAAACCGAGTCCATCGGGTCAATACGAGTCCCACCATGTCAACCGAGATAAAAAATAAGTTTCAGGCCATTTTGGGTCAAAACAGTTATTTTTGGTCAAAACCGAGTCCACCTGGTCAATATGGGTCCCACCATGTTGACCGGGATAAAAAAATAAGTTTCAGGCTATTTTTGGTCAAAAAACCCGGTCCACCGAATTGATACCTATATAAAGATTTTTTTTAATGTTCCAATATAATTTTTGATAATTAAAATTGATTTTTAGCGGTTGAAAAGCTTTTTTTAATACTAATTTGAGTTTTTAATTTTACTCCTATAAATAAATATTATTATTATATATAATAAAATAAAAAAATAATACAATTTTACCATAATAGGCGGAGGATTTTTGCTGATGGTAGGTGGTGCAGCTGTAACATTGAAAATTTTGCACAACCCGTGATTTTCTGTCCCCTCTTCATTGGCTATAAATAACCAGTGAAAATATGACAGAAGAGAGGAAAAAAAAAACAGAGAAACTCCGAGAAAGAATGTTATGTACTATTTATGTTACTATTTGATAATATTCATTTTTTATATATATACCTTTTCTTCACGCAAGTAAGATATTGATTTAAAAAAAAAACAATTTGAAAAATACCAAAAATATTCTAACCATTAGATCAAATAGTATTTAAATCTGGGCATTTGATTTAATAGAATACAATAGGGCTTACCACACTGGATTAAAACCCAAATCCATCTCAACTCTTAAAATAATCTGCCCTTCGATCTTGTTGTGCCACGTCATCAGGTGTACCTAACACTCGGTGCACCGCGCCACACCGGATCACAACTCAGCCCATCCAGACCGTCCGATCAACTTGCAGATCAAACCAATCACAACCGTCGGATCAATTCATCTGTGATCTAACGGTTCATAGTCTTCAGAGGTACCGGTGCACCATGCTCGCGTTCACACTATAGCAACATCTCAGAGCCTCTTTCTCCTCTCGCCGGTGATTCTCTCTCTCTCTCTCATCAGATCTCCCATTTTTGGCAGTTTTAAGCCACCAAACCACCACAGAAATGTGAATCGCCCCCTCTAAAGCAAAACCCCAACAGTTTTACGCGTTGTAGCCACCTCATCTGGTCAGAAAAAGGTCGCGATTGTCATCGGCCACCCGAAGCTTCAAACCAATGATTCTCCCTCATCAGCCATCAAAGGAAGTCGAATCCACCGTCATTAGAATCCTCTCCCTCAGATCTACCAGAATCAACCATCTATTGGCTGGAATCCCACCGGAAAATTTCACTGCCTCCAACAGTAACCGTGCGTAAGGCACACGCGTCGTCATCCACCTCTTTTCTAGAGTAGTGTGCATACTCTGATGCTGATTATTGTTATCTATTTTTGGGTTCCTCGTAAAAAAAAAGAAAAAAATACAAAAAATATATTTGGAAGGAATAAAAAAATAATAAGAGTGAGAAAATAATGTTGGAACGCCCATAAAATAGCTAGAAATTGGTTGAGGAGGTTCAAAAATACAAGAATTGAAATTTGACATTATATTTTTGACTAGTGAGAGCCCTATTGATAAGAAAAAATCAATTTGAGGAAGAAAAGTTCAAAATCAGATGTTTATGAACTCAATTGAATTTTATTTAAGGTTTAATTGAATTTATAGAGGGTTTAATTGCAAGAAAAATTGATTTGTAAGTTAATTTAGACTTTTATTGGAAGAAATTAAAGTTTTGGGGTCCAAATTTTAATTTTAAAAAGTGAATTTGGTTAAATCAGGGGCTTAATTGCATAATTATTAAAGTTTGATGGCCAATTAGGGACTTGATTGAAACAACCAGAAACCAAGGACCAAATCAGAAAAGGTGCTAAAATCAAGGGATCCAATTATAATTTATCAGGGGTTTATTACAAAAGGATAAAAACATCCAAGTACCAAATTAGAAATATCATTTAAAGTTGCAAAACAATGCTGTTTTAGAGCACAATTCATTGTCTTCTTCATCAATTCAGCATTCAGGAACCGTTACAGCAACAAATGCTGCAGATTATGGGGAACATTTCACAACAACTATTTATCTACCATTACCACTATAATAATGGTCTTAAACGTCTTCATTAAAAAAAAAAAACACATGTAGTTTTAGCTATAAAAGAGAGAGGGACCCGAAAAAAAAAAAAGAAGAAAAAGACAACGAGACAGGGGGGAAGAAAGAAAAGGAGAGAGAACAGTGAGAAATAAAAAAGCAGAGGGAGATGTAAGGAAGAACTGGGCAACAAAGGGTGGAAGCAACAAGAGAAGAGAAAGAAGAACAAAGGGGCAGAGCAAGCAGGGTAGGAGAAAACCAAGAGGAGGAAGTGCGAAAGGAAATAGAGAGAGCATGAAAGGAAATAAAAGAAAAAACTATAGAAAGGGAAACACAGAGAGAAGCATTGCCAGCCATCGTCTTTGTCACCAAGCACCAGCTTCACCTCTCGCTGCACCAAGGAACAGGGAAGAAGAAAATGAGAGAGACAACAAACAAAAATAGAAAAAAAAGGAAGAACCAGAAGAAAAACAAACGAAAAAGAGAAGATGAAGGTCCTATTCTATTTTTCCACTAATAAAAGACAAGAATTCATTGTTTTCCCATATTTGCTAGATAGATAAAAGATAACACATATGAGAAAGGATGTTTTCTCTGCGACACCACACACATGTGACACTGATCATGGTAGTGATCCCACGAATCACAAGTCTGTTGCCGGGTTTTGTATCCTTTTAGATGATTCTCTTATTTCTTAGAAGAGCAAGAAATAATCTATTGTTTCTTAATCATCCACCAAAGCAGAATATCGTGCCATGGCATCTACCACTAAAGAGATTGTTTGGTTACGTTGGTTACTTGCTGATATAAGAACTTCTTTTTCTCATCTTACTCTTGTGACAACTAGAGTTCTATTCAAATTGCTTATAACTCGGTTTTTTATGAACGAACTAAGCATATTAATATCGATTGTCATTTTACTCATCATCATCTCAAGCATATCACCATTACTTTGCCTTTTGTTTCTTTTTCCTTGCAGAGTGTAGATTTCTTTACCAAGGTGTATTCTATTTCTTGTTTTTATTTTTTGATTGGAAAACTCTCGATACTTATAGCTGGCGCATTATGAGTTTAAGAGGAGATGTTAACTAATATTTATATAGTCTTATTTATTAAGGATAGAATAGTACTTTATATTTAACCTATAAATACTTTATTTGTATTTAGGTTAAGACTAGTACTCATAATATACAAATCATTCAGAATTCTAGTATTTTTTTGTGTTTAATCTTAATTATTTTAATACTTTCTAGGGTTTATTTTTTTTTTCTTACAACGTAGTTAAACTTTTTTTTTTTTTTGTTGATAAGTTCATAGATGTATTATGCACATTTCATTAGGAGGAAGAGAGGAAGTGATTGATACCAGTCGGTGGGAGGACATTGTCCACGAATATAAAAATTTGCCTTTTCTGCACTCAGTTTAATTCTCTTCCGGATCGCATAAATACGTAGTTAAACATTGTCGATTGCTTTTGATAAATACATTGTTATCTCTTCGTAAGGAGATTTAGTATGTGCATCTCTATTGAAAGCAGCTATAGAACTTGAGATTGAGAAGAACGCAAGAGGTGTAATGAAGCAAGTATGTGATGAACTCGCCAGGGATATCGCTGACGATAAAGCCCAATGATAATATTATAAATACGTGCTTGTAGAGCATATATCCAACAGCATGGAATAGTCATCGTTATAGTTTGTAAATATCCATGTTGAATATCTGTAACCCCCCCCAACAAAAGAGGTGGTGGGCTATTCCTACGCAATAGTAACAACCACTATGTATGTATAAAATGAAATGCCTTCTTATGTATTTAAAAACTCAGAGACTTGGAGAAATTTTGCACCAAACCATCCCAGTATTTATTAAAGAGCAAGAATATTTCAACACCATGACATTTGTTAACACTTTCGGTTTATTTAGGGCATTAAACCCTTGCTATCGCCATATATATCCCGGTTGCAGTCCTACTACTGTGGACTAATTAGAGGCTTTGGATTGCTCAGTAACTGAGCTGGGAAAGGCAGGCGGTGGTTGACGATTGGCACGGCCAACAAAGTTCATTTCATTCAACCCGCAGGTGGCACTTCTTCCGGGGATGCAAGGGGAAGCCGCAGATGGCGGCACTGGACCCCGTTGAAGGGACTCGATAAGTGGAAAGCGTTTTTTCAACAATTGCTCTTCATGCAGTGGCCTCATGGCTGCACCACATTGGAGTGTGCTTAAAGTGAACAAAATGGAGAACACAGTGAAAACAATTGTGACACGACTATTTCCATTGAAGGCCATTTTTTAAAAATGAACTTAAGGACTCTGTTGCAGATAATGCGTATGATTGAGCAGGGGAATTATGTTCATATATATAGACATACAACATGTCCATGTCTTACGTACGAGGCAGGAGCTATGCTTGCTCAATCACCTGTTAATTGGTCAATTGACTTGCGCGGAACATGCTTGGATTCTTCCAAATGACTTGGCATGGGTTGAAGTTTGAAATATAACATGGTACGGAGACTGGAATAATATGTTTTCACATCAGATTATGAATGAATAAAACAAGTTATTGACAATTTCCGTAGGCTATGAAAGGAATAAAGAAAAGAGCCAACAGTTAACCACTTTCAATTCTTTGAATTCTATTAGGATTAGACTTTGATTTAGAAAATTGGTAATAGAAAAACCTGCTAGCAGAGTTCTTTGAGGGAATGCCGATCGATGACTGAATATTTTCAGAGAGATAGGAAGCTAGTTCACAAAGAGGCTAGCAAATGATAAATATCATTTAACTTTCAAACAGGAATGTTCCTGGAGAGTGACTCAATAATCCCACAGGAATTCCAGCTCCTAATTAAAAGAAAAGGGATTATATTCACATGTTTTTCCATATTAGAATCATAACAATGGAAATTATTTCATACAAATTAGGACTTCCTAATTAACACATTTCATCTGCAAATTCTGTGATTTACTAGTTGAGAGAGTTTAGTAGACTATCGAGAAGGTGGTGGCCTCTATTGCAGTAAGCAGTCCTAAAAAGACCTTGAATTGAACAAAGAAAAAGCTAGTCCTCCAAGTAGTATTTATCGTGTCCAAAAGATTACTTGTGCTGAGGAGCAAAATGTGTTGCCTGAATCAATGCGTCCAAAGACTGGAAAAACCTGATCATGTAGTATCCGGCGCATGCTGGCTGTGCGAAACGGTAATTGACTTCGATATCTCGAACAAGTGTTGCCAGATGGTCAAGACACGCATACGTGCCCAGGACACTATCTTCTAGGCAACTCGGAGGCAGCATCCTTAAGCTTGTATGAGGTTCCTATGTAAATAAAAGGTTATTTTTTATTCAACGGTAAGAATCGAAAGCTAAGTGTAAACGAATGGTTTTAAATTTTATTAGAGGTTTAATCGGTGAAAATTAAGTTTAGGAGTCTAATTTGGATTTCATTAAAAAGATTTGAATTTTATAAGATTAAATTTAATTTTTATCAGGTCAATTGGTTCAAATCAGGGATAAAATCTCAAGAAAATTAAAATTTTAGGATCAATTAAGGGTTCAATTGAAGAAATTCACAATCAATGTTTCTTTGTAAAAGGCAATGAACAATAGGGACAAAATTGGATGAAATCAGGGGTGAGTTTGACGAAAATTGAAAGTTTAATGGTTAATTGAGAGTCAATTTGCATAAATCCCAAACCAAGGACCAAAACAAAAAAGACATTAACATCCGAGGCTGAAATTGAAGTTCACTAGGGGCGAAATTGAAGTTCACTAGGGGCAAAATTGAACAAAATTAAAATTTTAAAGCCAATCAAGGGTGTAATTAAGAGAAATCATAAATTGAAAGACTAAAATGAACTTTACCAAAATGATATCAAACAATTAAACAGTACAATTTACCTCAGATAAGGCGTATTAGGGGTGTAAATATTTTTTTTAAAGTAATCAATCCATATGTCCGATCTCTAAGACCAATTAATGTTCCTAGCGATCAAAACATTATGTGATGACTCTTATTTTCTCTTTCCATTAATAAAAGACATGAATTTCTTATCTCCTTATTTCTCGATTCGAGAGGATGTTCGCCACAACGCAGCATACATGCGATACATCTTGACATATTTAAACATATGTCACATTTTAAAATTAAAATTTTAATTAAATTTAATCACATTAAGATTGTCCATAGTGTTATTTTTTGCTATAAAATAACTAGAGTAGAATAATAATTATTGATGTAATAATAGAGTCGAACACCACCACTAAACTCACTTTTTCTATCTAGGGTTTATTTTTTCCTTGTAATGTAGTTAAACATTGTGTCATAACCCAATTCTGGGTTATTCCCAAAAAAATCAATTTTTTTTTCAAAATAAAAAAAAATAATAATGGCTGGCAAAGTAGAGAAAGCAGACTGGGGAATTAAGCTGTAATTTTAAGGAAATTCAAGACTTAATTGTACCTCATTGTGCCCAAAAATGAAAAACAAATGCAAATTCAAGTTCAAATTAAATGATTATTGGACAAATTTGTATAAAAATCAAGTCCATGGACATAATTAAATTTTTAATAGGCCAATTTGATTTAATCATGGGCCAAATTAAATTTTAATTATGTTTAAGAATTAATTTGGGTCTAATTGAAGGATTTAATTAAGTGTAAGGACTTACTGATACTTTAAAATGGGTCAAATTAATTTTATTTGAGGCTTAATTGGTAAAAAATTAAGTTTGGATCCTAATTTGGGCTTAATTAAGAAGATTGGAATTTTAAGAGACCAAATTTAATTTTTACCATCTTAATTGATTGAAATTAGGGGCTAAATTGTAAGAAAATTGAAGTTTTTGGGTCAATTAGAGGTCAAATTAAAGAAATTCAAAACTAAAAACCAATCTACAAAATCCGCCACAATTTAGGGACTTAATTGGTAAAAACCAAGGGCCAAATTGAAGTAATTAAAACTTTAATGGTCAATTAGGGGTTCAATTAACAAAATCTGATGCCAAGGACCATATTGTAAAAGGCGTGTAACTTCAAGGTTTCAATTTAAGTTATTCAAGGGCTTAATTGCATTAAATCAAGTATTTAGGGTTAATTAGGGGTTTAATTGAAATCAATTGAAAGCTGGAGGACTAAATTGGAAATGTCAAAATTCCCTAATTAATCCACAACGACGCCGTTTTGAAAAAAAAAAACAGACGACGCGTCGTTCGGCACTGTTCATTGTCTTCCTCGTTTTTGTCCGGAAATGCTGCCCGGGTGGCTACTTTTCAGATACATTTAATGCTTCGTTGCTCAGTCAAATCTAACAAAAACTGCACGAGAATGATCTCGTGTAGTTTCTTTACAATGCCAATTGAACAGTTCAGTCTCAATGGCGACAAGACGGCGTCGGTGCCGGCCTAAAGTAGCCAACTCAGACAATCTTTTCTGTAGATTGAACAACTTATGAGGCACACTTTAAGCCAACGGTTGGAATGCTTCCCAACCGAATCAAGAGCTGAGTTTTTTTTCCTTGGGTAGATGAGATTACTCTCTTCCACTGGCTATAAATAGAGGCAATGTTGATGACCTAAGGAAGGGGAAAATCAGGTCCAAAGTCAACCAAAAATCACCCCTTCTACCCCATTTATGTAGTTTTTGTTTCCCTTTCTCTCTCCGCTGTTCTAGCTATCAGCTGGAGCCACCAACAGCTTATCCACCACTAGCTCCGCCACAGGAAACCACCTACCGACCACCGCAAGGTCCACCCTCCCTCCTCTGTAGATTTCCTTTTTCTACTTCTTCTTTCTTCCTCCATCACAAGCAGCCAACACCATCACCGTTTATTCCACCAAAACCTCCACCAACTTCACATCAGGCTAGTGACAGTAGCTCCTTCTTCTCTACAAGGTTGCCTTCCTCCTCCCGTCCGCAGCTTCTGCAACCGTTTGGTTACACACAGAACGTGAACAGTTGGTTACACGCAGAACATGAACAGTAAGTGTTCACGTTTCTGCAAATAATTAAAATAGAATTTGGGTCGGGCCAGTTTTTGCCCGGCTCAATTAGCTAGTTTGGCCCGGCCTAAAAAAAATATGTTAGGCCAAGTGGCCCAATCTTTTAGGTCGAGTTCGGCCCAACCACTATTTCTTGGGCTTATTGCCTGGCCAAGTTATCTGGGCCGGGCCGGCCTATATTTTAATAATATTATATTATATATTTCTTTTTAAAAAACAAAAAAATTCCAAAAATCCTTTTAAAAAATTTATGATTTTCTTAAATATTTTTCTACTAATTTTGCATAATATCAGGTTGTATATTTACACTGTAAAATACAAATCCGGTATTAAAATACCCAGTTTTCTCCAAAATATTTCAAAAAAATTCAAACAAATCTCTAAAAAAAAAATTAATCAATTTTCATTTTTAAAAATTATTTTCATGCACACGGCCAAATCCTAAAAATTTTCCAAGTGTATTTTCATTAAAAAAATTATATATTTCTCATGTTTTGAAAACTCAAAAATGGATATCATAACCAATTTATGATCACCCATTAGGGTTTGGCCAAAATATCAAAAATCTTTTTTTTTTCAATTTTCTCTAGGATCCAGATGTAGATTTCAATATTTGTAAGTATAAAATTACACAATAAAGTACACCCTCGAGTATTAAAGATACAAAGTGTAAATAAATATGATGCTAAAATTTAAAATGATTAGGATTTAACTCGATAAGGTAGAGACTCTCTCATGAAAAGAGATCTGCCTTGAGTCTTAGATAAGACCAGTATATAGAAACTCAACCTAAAAAAACAATTAAACAATAATGTAGCTTACTTTAGGTAGGATGCACTAGGGGTGATACATCTTCCCCTTGCACAACCAATCCCTTACTCAGACTCTCGCAGACCATAGGTTCCTAATAACCATAAAACTAGATAGCGACTTTCAAAAATTAATCGTAATTTTTCCAACACACAACATTCCATAATAGAAGACACGACAAAGAGCCTTCGCCGTCATCAGATGATATCGCCCCCGCGACACATTGCAAGATAGAATTGATGTTAATGAGGTTCTTCATAACAATTTTAATTACTTTTTATACATACATGTTTATCTCATCATAAAGGAGATTCACTGTGTGCATCTCTCTTGAAAACATGTAAAGAACTGGCTCCAAGTATGGAACATACATTAACAAGGAAAAGGCACATGAGTTCCCAAATAAACACACAATTTTAGAAGATGAAAATGAAAATGTGTCCCCTTTGGAACTGGCCAATACCAGTCGTGCATGTAGAGCACATAACGAACAACATGAAATAGTCATCGTTATAGTTTCATTTGAAATTAAATTTAATGTAAATATCCATGTTGAATATCTGTAACCCCCCCAAAAAAAGGGGTGGTGGGCTATTCCTACGCAATAGTAACAACCACTATGTATGTATAAAATGAAATGCCTTCTTATGTATTTAAAAACTCACAGACCTGGAGACATTTTGCACCAAACCATCCCAGTATTTATTAAAGAGCAAGAATATTTCAACACCATGACATTTGTTAACACATCAGTTTATTTAGGGCATTAAACCCTAGCTATCGGCATATATATCCCGGTTGCAGTCCTACTACTGTGGACTAATTAGAGGCTTTGGATTGTTCAGTAACTGAGCTGGGCAAGGCAGGCGGTGGTTGACGATGGGCACGGCCAACAAAGTTCATTTCATTCAACTTGCTGGAGCCACTTCTTCCTGGGATATGCGTGTCAGGGGAACCCTTAGATGGCGGCACTGGGCCTTTTTGAAGGGACTCAATATGTAGAAAATGTTTTTTCAACAATTGCGCTGCATGCAATGGCCTCATGGCTGCACCACATTGTAGTGTGCTTAAAGTGAACAGAATGGTGAACAATGTGAAAGAAATTGCGACACGATTCTTTCCGTTGAAGGCCATTTTTTTCTTCTTTTTTTTTGTTGAAATGAACTTCAGGACTCTGTTGCAGATAACGCGTATGAAAGTTAAAAAAAGGGGGCTGGAAGAGAATGGGTTGGAGAAGGGGATTGATGTTCATATATATAGTCGACATCCAACATGTCCATGCCTTACGTACGAGACAGGATTTTTGCTTGCTTAATCACCTGTTAATTGGTCAATTGACTTGTGAGGAAAATGCTTGGATTCTTACAAATGACTAGGCACGGGTTGACGTTTGAAATATAACATGGTCTAATATCCAAATCACACGGAGCCATGAATAACATGCTATATGTACAATTCATGTGATGTTAAAAATCCATGAAGCAATTTCTTGACGGTTCTGTCTATTAGAAAGAAAGTAAACAATTAACCATTTCCAATACTTTGAATTATATTACGATTAGACTATGATATAGAATTGGTAATCGATCGAGAAACCAACTTGCTGAGTACTTCGAGGGAATGTTGATTCGATTACTGGATTTTTTAATGTATTTTTAAATAAAAATATTAATTAATATATTTTTAAATAAAAAATATTTTAAAAATATTAAAATAAAATTTTATGCAAAAACTCATGAATAAAAAGATCACTATGAATATTGACATATAACAATGGTTCTGCCTTCTTTACAGGCTAGTTATTAAATCTTTGAATTTATCATAAAAGCCACGAAATACATAGAAATTAAAGTCTTTAAGGAAAATGGATCCCTAAATAGCAGTCAATTCATCAAATTATGAGAATTAGATAGAGATATAAGAGTTTTCTCAAAAATATATCAAACAAAATAAAAGGACCTATGACCAGGTTTTTCATGTCTGTGGACCTGGATGATCATCTCATGGTTCTCGTGGCCTTGATTCATGCACGGCCTTTTTTCTCTTCAGCATAAGCAATCTCACTCACCCGTCTTCATCTGCAAACTTTTGGATACGATGAATGCTAATTCTAGGGCTGCTTTTTCTTTTTTCTTGTTTTTTTTTTTTTTTTTTTTTCAATTCAAGGTCTTTTTACGACTACAATCTGGTCACTTTCTCGATAGTCTGTCTACAAATATGCAAGGTTATTCATTTAAAAAATCAAATAATTTCCTAAAATAAATATATGGTCTGAATGCATTAATTTTCATATATATATATATATATATGATTGTAATAGAGACATGCCCATGAAGGCATTTCCCCCTCTTATTTTATTTACTTTTTTTATGAGCTGGAATACTTGTGGAATTATTGAAATACTTTTCAGGAGCATGCTTGTTGAAGGTTAAATTATATTTGTCAATTGTTGGACTCTTTAAAAACCATTTTCCTAGCCATATATATATTCATTGATCATCATTCAGTCAAAGGACTCAGCGAGTTGGTTTCCAATTACCAATTCTAAATCAAGGCCTAATCTATAATCCGAAGAATTGGATATGGTTATCTGTTTACTTTTTTATTTACCCTCACATGAATTGAAAATACAGCTTGTTATTCAAGGCTCCGTGTGATTTCAGTTTTGAGACCATATTTTATTTCAAACTTCAACCCATGTCAAGTCATTTGTAAGAATCCAAGCATTTTTCACACAAGTCAATTGACCAAACACCAGTTGATCAAGCAAGCAAAATTACCACTTCGTAGAAAATGTTAGAAAGGAAAGTATGTTTTGTAATGCAGACAGAGGATGTGATTCCAGGAAGAGAGGGGTTTTTTTTTTTTCTATCACAGTTATAATCATCTAATATGAAATATTATAGGCACACTAGTGATCTCTTGATATCATACTTGAACCGCAATTAATATATCTTACATAAACTACATTACATGTATAGGAATTATCACATTCAAAACACAAATGCATTATTTAATTATCTGATATAAACTAAGATATTATTGTATTTTTTAATTATTGATTTGTCTAAGATCTAAGAAAAGTTTTTCTCAATAAAAAGAATCTTATCTTATCAGATTAAAAATCTAACTGTTATAATGTCAATATAAAAATAAAAATAAAAACTATCTTTTTTGTTTAATATTAGAAATACATCTTACATGTAAGTTTATAATCCCGAATACTAATAGAAAATAAAATAATTTATTTGGTATTTGAGATATAGGTCAAGTTCTCATGACTTTAATAAACTTGTTATTAAATCCTAAAATGCATACAAATACATATTAATTCTTGTATTTTTGTGTGGAAATACGATATGATATTTTTATATTTTTGAGAAACTTGGTTGTATATATATAAACAAAATATTTTTTGTTAATTAATTTTTTTTAAGATAAAAAATTTGAGATTTTAAAATTTAAATTTTTTTTGCAACATTTCAAAGAAAACCAGATATTTTAATACCGAATTTATATTTTAGAGTAAAAATACAAATCAATATTAAGCAAAATTGATAAAAAAAAAAATGTTGACGAGAAAGTCACAATTTTTTTAAAAGGATTTAATTTTGGATTTTTTTATTTAATACATAATACTATATATTATATTATGTTATTATTATTATATAATTAAATATATTGGGTTGGGCCTAGCCCAAATTTATGGGCTGAACCCATGTTGATTGGGCCGATGCCAGCCCAACAGATCTTTTGGAGTCATAATCTTTTAATGCAGCATGTAGCATGCTTCAACCCTACTCCCGTCAATGTTCAAGTTAATTTTACAACTGCTATTTGCATGTCACTATTCATATATTGAGTCCCAATGAGATCCTGTTGTGGGAAAACCCTCTCATGGCTTCATAGATGAGCACGTAGATCTTATATAGGCATAAAAGATCCTTCTGGTGACGTTTACGCATAATGCCAATCAAACAAGCTAATACGTGCATACATTTGGTTTTGCATGATCATAAACCTGCAGGTTTATCCTTGTACTTTGCTTTGCAACTCTTGTTAAATAGCCTCTTAGCTTTTCAAATAGATTACTCCTTGTACTCTGCTCTATATTTCCAGACTTGACAGGGGGACATTTTGAATATTATCCCATGCCCATGTTTCATCTCTGAAATATGTGATGCAAACCATCTATCTAAATCAACGAAATTGGATATTCCAGCATTCATATGACATAGGAAAGGAAGTAAAGTAATATAGCTTCTATTCTAAATTCCATGAAATTTGAACTAATTCCACAGGCGTTGAGAGGACAATGCCTTAATTGGGACTTGCTCAAAGACATGGTCGAAAATGCTTCGACTGCATATAGAAAGTGTGTCAACCTCCATTACATTTCATGGCGCACAGGCGCTGCAATATGATCTGTTATCTCCCAAACGAAATTTACTCCCGTGTTTTCTTTTCCGGTAAACAAACTTAAACAGCAGTTTACATTCAAAATAAGCATTTCAAATATTAGATTATGTTCTTATTTCGTGGACGCCATAAATTTTCACTAATAAATTCAGAGGTCGGCTTTCATTCTTTTCCACGATGGACAAATAGCTTAGGTTCTTAGAATAGTTTTAAGAAGGCCTGCTGATTATAATTCTCTGGTCTCTATATGAAACCTCCTATCTGGACTGAAACCAGTGGAGTGATTTCCCTGGTATTTGGTTAGCTAAGCTAAGAGAAAAGGGAAGAAAATACTAGATAAATGGAGAGAACGTAGGGAGAGGGAGGAGGAGGAGGAGAATCCACAGCTGGATTAATTCTTGTTCTCATTTATTTTGTCTATGTCCACTCTGTGACAACTGATAGCATATATAGGCAGCAGCAGAGTAACTGAATGCTGGCTCGGCATTCTTCTCGGTGCAGGTAGCTACACATTTTATTGAAACGGTGCGTATAAATAAAGGAAAAGGGATAGGCTGATACGGTGCGTTCCACTTGGCAACGGTCATTTTTTCATGCTGGCAATCCTCCTTAACCAAATTCACCTGCAACACTGGTCTCTCTCGTTTCTGCAAATTTTGTACGAATTTTCTTTCATGCTCTGCGTTTAGCAATTTAATGCATATGGACTCGGTAAAAAGAAGAAGAAAGACGGGAGAAAATTTTATTTGCAGATCGATCATGGCACGTACAATCTAGGAAGCGTGGGAACCACTTGATGATCAAATCATTCACTTGGAATTCAAGATTAGTGGCATGATGGAGAGGTATATATGTATGTGGGGTCCAATACGTGATTATTATTCTTCTAAAATTTAGAAGAGTATATGTGCCTTAAAATGCCACCCTTGCTTTTACTCCACTCACGGTCTCTCCGAACCCATAGAAAAGCACAGCCTCACAGCTCACGGGCTCCTCCCTGTCCTTTCCCATGATTGCCTCATGATCTTTGTTTCCTATGGTCGCCTTTACGCGTCTCACCGACGTCGAGCCTGCAGAAGAGTTCGTTCGGAGTTCGGACCCCATTAATTTGGCTCTATAACTTGGTTGTTTTAGAATTACATGGCATGCTAAAAAGTACTAGGAAATTAATATTATTTGAATTGTTTAGAATAACGGTTTAATGCAACTGTTATTAAAAATAATAGTTATTTTAAAAATTATATGTTTCTCAATTTAATTAATATATAAAAAATCAACTTAAAATTTTATAAAAAATCAATACTCAAAGAATAAGATTTAAAACTTAAAGGGCAAGAAATAATAAATCACGGGAAATATATTAGAGTTCTGTTTTCAACGCAGAAAATTTTTAATGAAATAAATTTAATTATACTTTAAAAAAACATCAAACATGATTATAATTTATTAAAAGTTTTATTTGATATTAATTTAGGGTTAATTATAATAAAATTTGCTTCATACTGTGGAGCATTTAAACTTTTAAAAAATACCTTATTCTATTTAATATAAAAATAATCACATATTTTTGTAATTGTGATCAATTCAGTCCGTAGAAACCACAAGGTTAATTTTCTTATGATCCCTCTCACGAAGCTAAAAAGCTCGATCATGGAAAAATTACATGGCAGCCACTTGTCCTCCACGGGTGGGTGATGTTTGCCACCAACATGGTTTTGAGCTTTCAGTAGTCAAGAATAAACTAGTGCCAGGACAGCGATGGTGAAGGCCTAGCTACCAGCTAAAGGTCTTAGGTTGATATGGAAGCAACAACGCTAATCAGTCACCTGTCTGTCTTTCTTGCTTGCTAAGGACACTGAATGATGTTTAACAAAATGGGTACAGGAATGGTTTGTTTAGTATTTTAATTGTATTTTAAAAAAAATATTATTATTTTTTAAAATTATATATATATATATATATATATTTAAATCATTTTAACATGATAATGTTAAAAATAATTTTAAAAAATAAAAAATAAATATTTTAATATATTTCTAAAAAAAATTAAAAAAAAAAAACAAATTGAAGCATTTCTAAATTAAACTTAAATTAAATTAAAGAAGTGTGTGTTAAATTAAATAGAGGGTGTCGGGGCTTTATCAAAAGGGTTAAGCAGGAATGATCAAGGACGGGGCCATTGCAATTATCTGGATGGAACGTCTTCTCTTCTATATATTGCTTTTTGGTTAAGATAAGAACATCTTCTTGAAAATATTACAGTGCCAAAGCCAAACATTCCCAATGATTTTGCCAATTTCCGTTAAAAAAAAACATTATCTTTAGGACGTTTAGAAAAATATGAAATTTTCTATTTGCATGAACAGATTTATGATGCGATTTCCAAGGGGGCTCCTTGTTTCCCGTCTCACTATTTCAAGCGAAACCAACACCTGTGCACCTACGTTGTTTCTCTCAAACTCTCTTCATTATTGTCAGTAGTAGTTGTAAAATATTAAACACCAAGAAAAGTAAATGGATCCATCTTTTTTTCTTTTTTTAATAGTAATATCATTAAGATTTAGCCAATGCCATTGAAGAAATAACATGAATTCATCTAAAGCTAAGCGGATTGTATGATCAATCGTCCATTCTTAAAGCAGATTCTACGTGAGCAGGCTATTTTTGAAGCGTGTATTATGCTTACAAAGCTGCTTTCAGTAAAGTGATGCTCTGTTGTTTTTAAAATAATTGAACATGGGACTCATGGTTTGTACTTGGTGATGGAGAGGATAGAAGAGATTCTCATCTAAACAAAAGGGTTATTCTTTGTGAAAATCCTAGGTTGTTGTTTAAAAGAGAGAAAAGACAAAGCCATCTGCCAACGGGGTTAGCAATTCCCATCTGGACTTTGCCTCTGCAACGAAGATGTTAACCTAGTTTATATATAATTATGGTTCGGTTGGTATTCTTCTACACGATTTGTTCTAAAAATCAAATAACAGGTGATAAGCTTCTCCATGGATTTCTCGGAGTGATGGGGCCCTGCTGCCTTCCATGGAGTGGTTAAATTAATCGCCCTTCGTCGTCTCCTCCTTGTTCACAGAAAAAGAAATGCTAGGAGCGTCAGCATTGAATAAAGATTGATCCAATCCTTGTAAGGTGATTAATTCTCTTTGTTGACCAACTCCAATGAGAAATAAAAGATGAAGACGTGTGTATGAGATTGATGATGGTAGGTGTGATATACATATTCCATGCAATAGCTAGATAATCCATTGAGATCAGAGCAACTAGTTAGCCATTATTTCTTGAACGAGAATATTTGTACGTCACCTGTTTAGCGTTCTTGCTAACAAAAGGGACCTGGCACCGTCCTATACAATAGCTGAATATATAATCAATTTCGATGCAGATAATTATCTGTTTTCAATCTAATATCTAGATAAATTTAATTTCCGCATGCCAGAAATGATAAGATATGTACATAGACATGAACAATTGATCTCTTGTGAAAATAACTTAGAACATATATATTTGTGTGTGGAGGATCGATCGAGAAATAAAATGATCACTAATGCATTAATTAAAATATCACAGAAAAGAACCAAAAGCAAGCATCATTTTCCAAAGAGAAAATCATATTTTAAGGCTACAGACAGGCTTCATTCACCTAGCCTCGCACATTGTAGACAATAACCTGCTCAGAAGTGTTAAAAATAAGAAACCTCTGATAGAATGTATGATTATAACCAATCAATTAAAATGTATATATAGTAATAAAACCAAATAATTATGAAAATAAATTGAAATATTCAATTATTCAAAATGTTTAATTTCATTATTTGATGTGGCAATTGATTTTTTCTATACTACCTTGATTTGTCTTTCTAACATGCCCCCTCAAACTTTTAGAGATTTTAAACAAAAATATTTATAAATTTAATATCTATATTTAAAAGATAATAATTAAATATTGATGATCATTAAAAGAAAAAAAAACCCTCAATAGACCAAGGTTATTCAAGCTAATAATAACTACAAAAAAAAATTATATGAGACAATATTTAACTCTTTATAAATAAAAATAATTCAAGTCAAATTTTACTCGAGTTTATAACACAAAAAATGTAGGAGTTAATACTTCATAAACAAAGAAATGCCATAAAAAACATAATAGGAAAATTAAAAAAAAAAAGGTTTTTAAATTGTGGTTCTCCTGACTATATATTTATAAACTATAGTAAATTATAGGATTAGAGTTTAAATCACTTGATCAACAGTTTTCTTATTGGCAAAAATAAAGAGGGTTAATAAAAGAAATTTCCAATAAGAGATGTATCTAATAATAGAAAGAAAATGACAAAAATAAGAAGCGTTAACAAAAGAAAGTAAATAAAGATTAGAAGAAACTAATGGTCAGCGAGTAGCAATTGAGAAGAAAACTGTCCGCTAATAAGGCAAAAAAATATTAAGAAAACTTAATATAGAAAGATCGATTGCTTTAATACTATATTAAAAATGAGAGACTTTATTAATAGAATATACAGATATCATTAACCATTTATATAAATATATATATATATATATGAACACAACCAAAAAAATTAAAGAAATAAATTGCAATTTTTAATCATTTAAAATCATTAATTTTGTCTTTTTGATGTGGCGCTTGATTTCCTCTATAATTAAATGTTGAGACGTTCTTCAAATAGTAAAAACAGAAGTTACTGTGTGGATAGTGTCATTTGACTCATTCCAAAAAAAAATTACCTAAGCGGTTTAAAAAGTTGTAAATTGGCAAAAGTTTTGGAGTAAATCCTTGAAATAGAAAAACTAAAAGTAGAGATATTGAAATATAAAAAGGTAAAAGATAGAAATCCTAAAATTGCAGTTCACTCAAATTTCAAAATTCAAACTGGGAAAAGCAAGTAACGGCGTCTAATGACAGAGCGAACACCGACCAGAGGCCCTTAAAGACAAAAAAAGACTATAAAAGAAACCAGTAACAGAAACACAGAAAACACAGCTCCATAAGGCAAACAGAACGGGAAGGACAAAAGCCAAAAAAAAAAAAAAACACAAACCTTGGTAAGTTTTCAATATTGTTCCTCGACAGATCGGGATAAAAAATGTGAGTTCTTTACGAAATTTGACACCCTCTGATTCAATTTCTCACTCTGGATCTGTTTCTCATCCTACATTGCATGCATGGAATGTAATGTGGGTTTGAATTCATCAATGCATTTTGCTTTTACGAACCTTTCGGTGTCGTTTTGCTAGCTTCTTTATCTTCTCTTCGACTTAGCTATGGTTTTCTTCTCGGATACCTACTGGAAAATCTAGTTTTCTTTATAAGTTTGGAAAATAAATCTGGTTCTATGTATGTTTGATTGCTGAGAAAATGCAGCACGGGAAACTGACAGAAAATTGAAGCTTTATTTTTCCAAGTACAGCGGAGTTCTTCCTAGAGAGTGGAAATTATTGCGTTTCTTTGAGATTTATGGGATGCTTATTGTTTAACAAGAGTCTCCTTCTTTTCTTTTCCCAAATAGGTTGTATTGTATGATTTCAAGCTCAAAGAATGAGTGCTGTTTTTGCCGCTGTGTATCATTTTCCAGTATGAGATGATTTGTTGTTAAACTCTTCTTGAAAAACGAATAAAGCTATTTCCTTTTTGAATGAAATAATTTGCTCAGATGAAATAATACAGATTGGATTTTATTTATTTTTTTGGTTCTCACTTTTGCTTGAATGGAAAATGGGACTCTTTTCTATTTCTGGTTTCTATGTTTTGTTGGGTCTGTCTACTTGGGTTTATTGTCATAATTATGAATTGGGCATACCTATTTTGTTAACTTCCTACTCTCTGGTGCTCATTAATTTATGTGCCTCTGTTACTCTTGTTGTCAAGGAATTTGATTCTGTGTGTTTGCTGCTTCTTTTTCTTAAATAATTTGCATAAATTTGCATGCTTGTTAAAGCTACCATGGGTTAAGGCAGGTAAAGGGATGGCTAGAGAGATGAAATTGTTTAGCTTCAGATGGTTGGTGGTCTTTTAACACTGGCGTTGTAAGAATCTCTAAAATAAAGGGGGGGAACTGAGGGGGATGGGATAAAGGTTCTCCTGTGACACGGATATGCAACAGGGTATGATTATTAATGTGATTCTTGTATGTCTTGATCCAGTGAAATGGGTATAGAAGTTACTGACATCTGCATGGACAAGGAGCCAGACTGTGTCATCGTATATTCAAATGGTGTCTCCCATGATCAAACTCACGAAACTCTTCCTCATGATCATGGTGTTCTGGAGTCCTACGAACCTATCAATGGGGTTCCTGAGCTCCATAGTTCAGAGGAGAGTACTGAAGCAAAGGAATATGAGGTGAAGGAATGTACCACTGAAGTCTCAGTTGAGGTTACTGAACTTTCCCATGCTGAAAAAAGCAAGGAAGGGCAGCATGTTGTATGCTCGAATTTTGAGGATGGCTTAAAAGTGAAAAAGGTTAAAGCAGTAAACAGAAAATCAAAGGATATTGGTCAACAAAAATCATCTATAAAGCGTGTATCAAAACCTGCTTCTGCTTCCATTGCTCAAACAAAACACACCGTTCCTCAGCCATTTGCCCTAGCAACTGAAAAGCGTGCTTCATCAGGAATTCGTCCTTCTGGGCCTGAACCTGATATCACCAATGGTGTGAACAAATCATTCAAGGCAAACAATGTATTACGTCCAAACCCTACGAAGCAGAACCAGGTATGGTGGCTGACCGTAAAATTGTTAGTAATTATTAATTTAGCCTTCTAAGGAAGCTCATGTAGCAGAATCAACTGCTTACTGCATAGCTTTCAAAGTAGGTATGTTTTTATTCTCAAAAAAATAAAAAAAATAAAAAAAGAAGAAGATATTTTTCAGAATGCGGTGGTGAACTGCAGATATATTAGAAAATCATGTCTTAATATAATTAAGGGATTGGAAAACTATACTCCTAGTTGATACTGGAATTCTTGTTTGCTTAACTGCAGCCACTTTCAGTGTCAAGGAAGCCATTGCAACCAAATAATAAGAAGCATCCAGATGAGGAAGATAATTGTTCTGCCACTTCCTCGTATCCTCTTTCTAGCAGATTAAGTTTGAACTAGATTCTTTTGTTCATTTCTTAAACTTTTGTCACCTCTGTTGCTCGATTTCTCTTTTTGAAATTGATTTCATTCCTTGACGCTGCATAGTACCACAGCATCTGCACGGCCTATTATGTCCAAGGCAACTGCCGTAGCAGCCCCTGTATTTAGATGCACTGAACGTGCTGAAAAGCGTAAGGAGGTGCTGCCTTGATCTCTTTGTTTCATTCAGAGTTGAAGTTCTTTTTTGTTGTTTTCGTTTTTTTAATGCAAGTTTTTGGGATGGAAACATACCTGAAGGCCAAGATTCATAACAGTTTCATTATGTTTAAATCTTTTAGTTCTATTCAAAGTTAGAGGAAAAATATCAAGCATTGGAGGCCGAGAAAACCCAAAGTGAAGCAAGGACCAAGGTAAAGTACTTAAAGCAGCTTGATAGTAAAGGGTAGTTAGGAGTGACTCAGTCTATATCGCGTGTCAAGTTTAGTGGTTGACAATACTTTGTCAAAGCAAATGATACATGTTTATTGATTTGTCTTTTCAACGTGACAAATTTCAAGGAAGAGAAGGAGGCAGCCATCAAGCAACTAAGGAAGAGTTTGACGTTTAAGGCTAACCCAATGCCAAGTTTCTACCATGAAGGGCCACCTCCAAAGGTTGAACTAAAAAAGGTAGTGCATATAGATTCATCCCCCCACGGCTGTTCTAGTAAAGATTTATCGAACAGGTTTCTGGGATGTTATTTTTAAACTTTAAATCATCAGAGTATGTAGCAGTGACTGATGACAAAAGATCATGTACAGATGCATGTTTCCCAGGATAACAAGTTTATTATGATTTATATTTTGACAAATGTGCCTTCATCTGAATGTCAGCTGCCACCAACACGTGCAAAATCACCGAAGTTGGGCCGAAGGAAGAGCTGCAATAATAGAGTGAATTCATCTCAGCCAGACAAAGCGAAAAGAGATTTCAATGATGAAAAAAACCAAAGTCAGGATAGTTCCAGAGAAGATACCAGCAACCCTGTTTCTCAGCATGGTGTCCTGAAAAGCCATGCCATTAGCAAATTTGAAGATGAAACCCAGCAAGCAGAAGACAAAGATGAGCCAAGTCCACCCGATGAGGTTAATGGGCAGAGTTATGCAGGCATTGACGTTCAGTTTTAATATTGTGGTGAGCTCTTAATTCTTAATTTTTAAGAGACAAAAGGTCCCAATTCTCTTTCTACGACGGCTTGAAGCATGTGAATGTTGTTCCCCTTTAAGTTGCAAAGACCTGTTGCAATGTTTGTGTAATTTATGAAGTGTAAATTTTCTCTAACTTATAATATCTATGCAAAGCGTTCCCGTTTTGCACTCTTGTTGAGTAATCTTTTTTTCCTGACGGAGCACCTACTCTGCTTTCTTTCTCTCTGTTTGAAGCGCATGGTTAGGAAAATATGAAACAAGATGCCGATCTTCCAGTTTTTTTTCCTGTTTTACTCGAGCTAGCTGTTTCTTAAATCTTTGTGTATTACTCTGATAATAGGGTCGTTGAAAAGGGAACAGTTGACGTTGTAACATTTGGTAGAACAATAGAAAAATGTGAAAAACTGTTGTCGGTGAATGCTGATTTTCGAATCAAGAAAATCTAAGAAGATGGGTCAATATGCTCGATGATGCGAATGACGTATTGTTGCATGACCCGCAATTGAGAGAGGGAGAGGGCGTAAAGTTGAGGAAGGAAATGCTGTGCTGTGTTAAATCCGTGCATGCTTAAGGTTGTAGTAAATGAAGAGAAGATACCCGAAGGGCACATGGGTGTTTTCGGTTAATCAAGCAAGAATTCTAAACACAAGCATGCCCCATTGGTAGTGGGAGAATTAATCAATTTATCCTTGCACTCTCAAGCCAGTCTCATCTAATCCTGAACTTCTAATCCAATCTTGGGGAAAAAATTGCTTAAAATTCAACAGATGGGAAGCCAACAAGTGGGATATAGACTGGCTTCTGGTGTTCCATGCACAGCTTCAAATGGATCGAATTTCGTCAAATTTACTTGAACAGAACAGAAGGACGTGCTGGAGATCTCACTGGAATTTAGGAACACGATGAATAAGATTACAATATCCAAACAAAGCCCATTGGATGAGGACAATGCCAGAAAACAGTCCTCTAAGTCCAACTGCCCAGCCTCTCTTTAAAGAATAGTCGGGACTCGTGATGTATCTCGCAGTCAAACTAGAGGGGGACATGGGACCTCAGCGTGACGCCATTTTACTTCTCCTTTTATTATTATTTTTATTAGTTTATAAGTTTTAGGATTTACTAGTATTTAAACTGAGTTTTGTCAGGATAATTATTTCTAGTAAAAAAATAAATATGAAGGTTTTTTTAATGTGTTATTTTAAAAAAATTATATAATTATAAATTAAAAAATTTATGTTTGTATTTAATTAAATAAATTAAGAATTATTATTAATGTATATATTCTATTTGCCAAGCTACAAGTTGAATAATTTTTTTAGTGCAAAAAAATAAATATGCAGATGTTATCAATGTATTTTTTAACATTGAGTAAAAAATATAATTATGAATAAAAAATTAAGTATATAAAAATATAAAATAAATATTTTAATAAAGATATATAAAATTTCATACTAATTTTTAACATAGTTGAAAAATAAAATAATATTGCAATTGCTATAATAAAAAATAATTTTCCTAGTTTTTTTAATAATTTAAAAAAAAATATAAAGAAAAAAATTACAAAAAGAAAAAAGATAATAACTAAAAGAAATATATAAATAGGCTTGGTATAAAGTGATAAATATTTCAAGTGCAAAGAATAAAAAATATTATTTTTTTCAAAAAAAATATAAAGAAAAAAAACTAAATATTACAAAAGAATAAAAATAAAAAAATAATGATAAATAGGCTAAATATAACTTGAGAAATATATCAAATATAAAGAGAGAAAAATCTATGCAAATTCTTTTTAAAAAAATCAAAGAATTATAGATTTGTCATTATTATAGTAACCGTTATTGTAAAAGAATTAAGAAAATTACAATTATGCTATTTCTACTGTGAAAAACGATTTTTTTTTTTTAGTATATGTATAATAATTAATAACCATAACCCGTAATAACCCTGATGTAGCAGTATAAAGGATAAATTCTTCCTTTGCTTTCTTTTCTTTTTTTGTTTCATTTTAAAATTTTGAATTTTGAATTTTTTTATTTTTTGTCAATTTCATGAATAACAATTCCTCCTGTAAAAATACTTGTGTTTATTTATTGGACCTATCAAAAACAATTTAATAGATTCTAATGAAGGATAAGGGAATACATGTTTTTTCTTGAATTCAGAGGATTATATGGGCGCCATGTTTGTGCGGCGTAAGCATGGAATCAATAAATGAAGCAAACTCTGTAGTCAAATAATGGCTTCGCATTCCAGGATTTCATGAAGACTTCGCAGACGTCATGTCTTGGTGAGTGCAATCGGGTTGTCATGCCATGGAATGCGCCTACAGTCAAGAGGATGCTCTATCATGGCAGTGTCTGCCATTATATTTTGAAATTATTTTTAAAAAGATTTACTTATTTTATATTTTATTTTAAATTAATATATTTTTTTATGTTTTTAGATCATTTTGATATGCTGGTATCAAAAATAATTTTTTTAAAATAAAAAATATTATTTTAATATATTTTAAAATAAAAAATATTTTCAAAAACAACCGCTACCACATCACTAAATATTATAAAAAAAGCTAAACATGGCTTAGGCTACATTAAAAGTCTATGTTATTTTTTTATAAAAAATAATATTTAGATACTATAAAAAAAATAAACAACTAAGGTTATAACCCTATCTAGTTAAATAATTTGATTATATTTTAAACACATAATAACAAATAGGCATTAATAGCAAACAAATGAAAAATTATATAGATAAGCCATGAAAATAATTTGAGAAACAAATTATTTTTCAAGAGTTGAAAAACAATAATGTAGTTTAATTTTTAATTAATTAATTAATAAAAAAAAAATTCAAGTCAACTCAAGTTAATATGATAGACATACAACCTGGATTATAAGAATCAAGTCAGGCTAAGTTAACCCTAGAAAATAAATCAAAGAAAACTACAAAGTCATTGAAAAAAATAATATCAAATAATGAAATCATAAAATAAAATAAGTCAGAAAAAAAAAAAGATAGCAACCCTATTAATTCTTCAAACTCATGATCTATGTCATTAGATTAAAAACACCATATATGAAAAAACAGTGTAGCCTAATTCCCAACAAATCAAATGTTGAAAGATGAAATCGAGAAAAAAAATCTTTTGCATAAAAAGATCTAAAAAAATAAAAAATTAAAAAATAAAAGATCAATTAGAGGAATATTATAAATTTTTTATTAAAGGATAAAATTAAAAATAAAAATAACTTTAGCAAAAGTACAAAAAAGGTCAAAAGAATAAGAATCAAATAAGAAAAAAATAATATATTATAAATCTAGATCAAATAATAAAATTGAAAATCAATAAAAAAATTTACAAAAAAATCAAGAGAAAAAATAAGAATCAAATTTTTTTAAAAAATAATACATGAAAAATTGGGATTAAATGATGAAATTAAAAAAAATTACAAAAATATCAAGAACAAAAATAAAAAAAATAAAAACTAGAATTGAAATATCAATAAAAAAAAATCAAACTGTAATTTAAAAAAAATAATAAAAAAAACCTCATTAATAACAAACCACCTTATTATCACTGACTTGCACTACATTAACAAGAAAAGGGTGCGATGGTGTTTTTAATGACATGATAGAAAGATATTTTTGATCGTCGGGATACGTTGCATATGCTTTTTAAAGTGAACAAATACCATTAATGTGCCAACATTTTTTTTTATTTAAATAATATTTAATCTACATAAATAGACCAAATAGCCCCTAGTGAAACTAGTAATAACAAAAAAAAAATTGTAGCAAAAAAATCTAAAATATTGTAAAAAGCCCTTGATGTACTTTTATTTTTTAATTTTAAGAATAAAGTTGTCTTTTTATTGTGTCTCAACAAATTGAAAGACTTAAATATCCTTATATGTTAATTTTTTTTTAAGAATAATTGAGTTATTTAACTGTATTTTAAAAGAAAAAAAGACATGGGTTGTATGAAAAATTCAAAATATTTTCAATATCAAGGTTTTTTTTTTCTTGAAAAAACAAAACAATAATTACACTATATCAGGGAGTCTTTATGCTCAGTGAATTTCCCTTCTTTCTTTTTTTTTGTTGTGGTTATACCTTCAAATACTTGTAATTGCTTCTACTTTTAGGTCGTTTTGTCCTAATGCATCATTTATTTTTCCAACGGGTGAAAAGGTTGGTTGTGATTGAGACGGAAAGGATGTACAAGGCTCGTAAACAAAATGAGGCAATCCACCTAGCTGTACGTCCCCCATTGGTCATACACCACCTGCCTACTTCTTGCAAGCACTTCCACTTAAAATGTTCATTGGTTGCTCAAGCTATCTGCTTTCAAGCTGTGATTTTACTAAAAGCGCTGCTGATTTAGTAATCTTTGGAATGACAGGTTTCCTTGGCCTATGCAGTGGGGCAACGAATTATAAAACTTTTCATCTGTGCGTGCCCAGAAACAAAAATTTCCAACGTAGAAATGCGGTTCACATTTTTTGAATCTTTGTAATTTGACAATTGGCCTTTGAATGCTTTAATGGGGCATTGATGCCCAGTCTTAATTCTGTGTGAGATCTTAATATATATGACGCAAAATGTCCCAATTTCTCTTGTTTTTGGTGATTGTTCTGAAGAATGTTAAAGTCGCCCCCTTATAAGTTGCAACGGCTTGTTTCCTTGTTTATGGAATCCATGAAGGGGAAGTTATTTTTCTGCAACTTATGATTTCTATATAAACAATTCCCTTTTTTCTGCAAACGGCTTGGTCTCGAACTTTTTATTTAGAACACAGGAGAGTGTGGCACAAACTGCTGGTCTTCCAATATTGATTTTATTTTATTTTACGTATTTGAATTATCTGATTTAACTTTTCTATCAATCCGAGAACTAGAAAAGAAATGGAAATTGTCCATTTGGTAGAAAAACTTGAACTTAACGAAGATTTTGTGTACTTAATAGTCGTTTGTTTGATTGTGTTCTTGAATGGGGTATGTCACACGCAGACAGGGGATGGAAAGTTAGGGAGGCAGGGACAGGGGGTCCCCCGATGCTGGGCTGTGCTTTGTTAGAGTGGAAATTTGTGCCTTTGCCAAATCTTTGTTTTGCATAATTGTAGTAAGCGTCATCATGAAAAGCTCTTAAAGCAAACTAAAATAAAATAAAAGATGCCCATAGAGAGTAAAGCACCTTGTGTTCAAGTGTTTTTGGTAATCAAACAGCAAAAGGAGACTTTCTTGCGGTGAGAAAAAAAATATTGCTGGTCAAAAGGACTTGCATCAAAATTGGGTCTACTTTAAGCTCTGGAATGGCAGGGCAGCTGTCAATTTTTTGTCCCAAATGTTGTTGCATTAAGAGATTGTCCCAAATTGTGCATCCACGAAACTGGGTGCTCAAGAAATGAGAATTCACAAATCTGAGAGCTCAGGCAACGCTGTTTTTACTAATCAGATGATTCAATCTTGTCCAATACAAGATTGCCCGTGGCTGCTGTGATGGATTCCAGACAAATTCTCAGATTTTTGTAGTAGATGGGGTTTTTGCCATTCTTCTAGTTAGACGCTGTTGTTTGCTTGTGTTCCTGTTGCAACTCCTCGATTTTTCGTAATGCTTTCGTATGGGGTGAGCTCCTGCCTCGTAGTTTTGATGATCAAAACCTCATTTATAACAAAAGGAAAAAAATCTCTGCCACTGAGAAAACTCGTGTAAAACCTATGCCTTGTACCAGAACTGTTTGGTGTCTGATTTCGATTCTTTTTATGCAAACCCAACCGAAATCGAGTTTAGCTTTAAGCTATAGAATGCTTGGAGTGAAAAAAAATGTTCGGATGTGATCGAAGAAATAATTAATTGAAGTTAAAAAAAAAAGACATGGTTTTTAATCTTTTATAATTTTTTTGTCTTAGTAAATAGTAACGCATATAAGAAATTTATTGGTCAATAGGAACTCTAGTTCTCTGTTAATGTCTTTTTCTCATATTTTGTAAGGATTAAGATATAGCACTTGCGTCTTGCAATAATATGTTCTTAAAACAGTTATTTCAATACAAGCGAGCATTAAATTATTCGAATTTGTTCTTAGGAAACGATTTTAAATCTATTTAATCGACTAAAGAGTGAATATCTCAGCTAGCATACGCAAGCCAGTCAAACTTCAACTCGTGGTTACCTTTTACAGATTTCCAAAGAACACTTCATTGTATGCGAAATGTTCTATTCTTGAAAACTGGTGTGGTAAGTGGGTTCGTTTTTTGATTTCCACTTTATCATCTCGATTTTGAATCTATGAGAAAGGTTGTGAGAGGGAGCCTGCTTATGAAAGCGTTAGTGCTGATGTTCTGTTTTGAATCTCACCGCGGAAGTACCTAGTCCTTGTGTAAAGCTGATACAATAATATATAGACAATTTATAAATAAATTAAAAAGCAAATTGTTCAGTTATGAGGCTTCTGACATGGATGATGTTGCTAGCCCTGGGCATAAATATCATCAGTTTTCATATTTTCCCACTGTTCGGATTCTGGTGTAAGGGAGAAGGCCTTGGGACTTGTGGCCGCAGGAGCATAATGGTTTGAGAAGTAGACTGCTATGTTTTTTCCCAGTTTGTTCGAGGGAGAACAGGAGAAGTGGCATTAGGAAGCGTGCAGTATTACAAATTACAATCTAATACTTACTCTCTCTTCTCTCTTTTTTTATCAGATTTTACCACTGTAGGTCGAGCAGAAACACAGTATTGTTAGACGAGGAGGACTTTACTGTTATCTTTCATGCACTAGATATGGTATTGGACCCCAACAGCATGTGCAGTCAATGGCTCAGCTTCAGTGCTCTGTAAGCAAAGGACTTCAAAGCTGTTTCTCGTAGCAATGCCGTGTATCTTTAGTGTCATTTTCCCATTCCTTTTCCCATCTCTACCAAGCCAGTTGATCCTTGATCTTTTAGTAACAGATGGTTCATTAAAAAACTGAATAGCAAGCGGTCAACTTTTACAAACATGGCAATAACCATGTTACACAGTACGCATCACTTAATAAAACCTATTTCCCCCCTACTTTTTCCTCTCATGCCCACTCCTCCACCCTTCTTTATGGCTCTGTTCAAAGCTTTAACAGGCCAACCTGTATTTCTTTACATTTAAGCTTGGAATCGAACTGTTTAGGGAAAACATTGATGACAAGCTTCTCTCACTTCCTATCTACCCCTTTTTCCTCAAGTGGGAAACCAAAAGAGATATCCTTTAAACACCCCTGTCAAGATCATCATGCATCAACGAGTCCCATTTCATTATAAGTTATCCAATACGAGATATTATTAATTAGTTCCTTAAGAAGTGATTAATAATGGGATTTTTTTAAAAGTACATTTCTTTAATTTACAAACGAGTGAACCTTGTTCCATTGGATAATCAATTTGCATATGAGATGTGCTGATGAGAGGCGAGGCAGGCGGGAGAAAGTTTATGGTATGCTTCTGTTATTCGATAGATACGGACAAAAGTTCTTGCTTTGACCTCAATTTTGTACGCAAACCCCTGCTATTTGAGCCCAGTTATTATCAATCATTGACAAGTGTCCTCGATTTTCTCCGCCAAACTAGGTGTTTGTATCATTCAATTCTCAATCTGTAATATATACACTCAAAATCCTTGTACTTGTACAAAGGATTAATTTTTGTTTCGTTCAGATGCCAAGACATTCCAAAAATGTTAAAAGTTGTACAGTTCAATCCCTATATAGGTAGAGAGGATCACAATTTGCGTGCAACAAGCAAAGTGAATATTTGGGTACTCAAAGCAAACAAAGCCAAAGTTTCTTCTTTAACACCCTGTGAAAGCATGATTAGAAGGTAGGGAAGCTGTAGAAAGTGGGACTCCATGTCAATATATGACCCACAAAAAGATACTTACTCATAGTCTATTGTTAACTCATCCTCAGCTCTCACGTATATAAGGGCCCCTGAAAGAACAATGCATGGCCAAATATCAAACAGTCTCTCTCTTTCGTTGCTACACAGTTGAGGGGAATGCTGTCTGGTTCGAGACCATTCACCTGAAGCGCACGCATTCATCTTTTGAGTGATCTCGGACCAGGCTTCATTCCCCCCAACTCAAAATCACAGGCTAATTAACCTCTTGGCTAGCTGGAAACCCTTAATTACGCAACTTCAATCAATGGCCTGATATCTTTAGCCCACTACAGCTCTTGACCTCTCAAAATCTGGCAATCTTGCTTTATGTTCAGTATTTCAATTTGTGTCTCTTTTTTATATTCTGTTCGCAGCTCGTAAGAAAGCACCAGTGAAGATCAATGAAACACGTACATACATGTACAATTGAGGCTAATTAAAGAATCGGATGTGATCATCTAGCTGGCTAGAATCAGGATATTTAAACAGGTATGCCATGTTAAAGATTTCTATTATACTGTAACTTTTCTGGTGATAATTTTACACACACACACACACACAATTTCCTTAGCGATTTTCTCAATATTGATTGTTAAAATGCCTTCGAAATTGCAGTCAAGAGGACCTGCTCTGACGTAACAAGCTATATCCTAGATGGATTAATTAAGGAAGTTCTACTTTTACTGCAATGGCGTGTCTGTTTGTGTGCTGAACCATTCAGCTAGCCAAAATTAGGGAGGGTGCTGTAAATAAGCACCTGGCTAGTTGTGGTTCTCTTTTCTTTCAAGAGGCCAAGTTAATTGATTGAGACAATTACGTCATCAAAGATAAAGCATGCATCACTCAAGAAGAAATTTGCTACAGTTTCACTTACTCTTTGAAAGACTTTGAGGCGTTGGAAAAAAAAAAAAACCATTCAAAAAGAATCTTTCTTGGAGTTTGGTTCTAAATGCCACCTCTAGCTGGTCTGCACGACCTTTCTTTGTTCTTTACCAAATTCGTTGAAAAACAGAATCGGTGTCTGGTGTGAAAATCTGACTCAAAAGAAAAAAAAATGCAACGAACAGAGAGATTTTGGCAGATTGGCTTTGCTTGTAGAGAGTTGCAAAGAATATTGAAGTTTGTAGTTGCTTTCACTTTAAGTGTTGCATGAGAGGAGTGTCTGCTGCCAAATTGAGCTTTGAACTTGCTCCTTTTTGCCTTACGACTGCCATCATAACCGAGCTCCTCAGTCATTAGCAAATTCCTTCCTTTTTAATGCCATGTGGGTCAGTCATCTGCTATCCCGCCATGTGGGTCTGCTTCTACGCATATCTTGTTCCTTGCCCATGATCTGATACACGCCATTTACTTCTTGGATCATGTCCCCTGTGGGTTTGATCAGCATAAAAAAAATAGCTAGCCACCATGTGATTGTGTTGATGGCTTTGGCAAGTCGTAAATTCACAAAAGATAGGGATTATATACCCATATAATCAGTAATAATCTATTTATCTTGCAACCTTTTTGTCTGATATGATCATAATCATCGAACTCATAATCCTATCATAACACAGTAAAATATAGATATAAATATTGATCTAATATTGGCATGTATTTGGCTGACATGTATGACACATGTATGAGTAAGAAGGTGTGAATACTAATTATAAAGAATTTGAATACGTATTTTAAACATCTTTTATAAATATTAATTATTTTAATGAATAATTAATAAAAAACCAATTACTCCTACCATCTACAGTTATCAGTACTATATATATATAGATATTAAGCAGTAATTTTCATATTCATTAAGTTTTGAGAATACCAATATATGTAGTTTTTGCTATATTTAATGATAAAAAAAAAGGAATCATGTATAAAATTTTCTATATACGGTTATTATACGAACCAATATACATAAACCAATACCTAGGCAAGATCTGGCTTTACTTTTCATGGAATTTTGAAGCTCATAATCTGTCCGTACACTAAAGTGTTTGTATGAGAATCATAGGAAAGGATATGATTTTTGTATACAATGGATAGGAGAGGCACATGAAACTTTTGAGTCCATGGATAGAAGAGTCAAAAGAGAAGAGAGACATCTTGAGTGTGAATGGCAATTGCCAAGAGAAAAAAGTATTCCCTATGCTCGATAAAGCCCATATTCTATACTTTTTGCTACTCTTTTTTTTTCTTTTTTATTTTTTTGATTTGACGGCATGAGAATTTGTAAAAAAAAAAAAGCATTTAACAGCAAATTTGCAAAACACTAGGAAAAAAGGCAATTTGAAAAGAGAGAAAGACTTAAAGTGAGATTTTGTTGGTCATTGTATTATCCAAATTTTTCCCACACAAAGTTGCTGTCTTCAAAATATTTTTCCTTTTCTTTTCATATTTAAAATAATTTTCTTACCCTTTTTATAATAAAAATAGATATTAAAAAAATAAATCTTGAATTTGAGATCTCAATCTCTTTTACTTGTAAATCACTGAAAAATTATAAATATAATAATTCAACTTAAAGTTTTTTATAAAAATATATTTAAGAATCTATTTAGTAATGTAACAAGTCACATGTTTATTTAAAATAATATTTATTTTATTTTTTAATTGTCTTAATATGTTGATGTTGATAATAAATTTTTAAATAAATAGTATTTTAAAAGATAATTATTACTATAACATTAAACAGATTTCAAGTATAACTTGATTTATATATTTTCTAAATGTTTCTAACCATATTTTTTATCATCAAAATCACCAAAAAAGATGAAAAAAAATTTAAATAAATATTAACAAATATACATTTGCTTAATCAACAAGTGCATTGAGTAAGAATTGGAGCAAGAATATTCTTGAGTTATTAAAGGACTGGTTAAGACATAAAATGGACAAAGATGTTTTTGAAGTCGATGTTGTAATATTCTGTATTGATTGATCAACAAGTGTATTGATTGCTTAAAGGACCCATGTTAAAAAATTTGTCATTTAATTGATTTGTGGAACGATCCTCCTATTGACATGTAAAGACTTCATGTTGTCCCCAATTTTTTTATTTTTTTGTATTTTATATTTTTTTAATGTGTTATTATTGAAAATAAATTTTTTTAAAAATATTATTTCAATATATTTTTAAATAAAAATATTTTAAAAAACAATCACTAATGCAATATCAAATAATTTCTTTATCATGTCATGCTCATTTTAAGCTGATTGATTAGGTTCACCAAATTACTTTTATTTAATTGAAATGACTTTTCGTCAATAATCTTTTGTTCATGGAGTTTCAGGAAAAAAATCCCAAGGAATGCTTTCAAGGCTTATCTGTGAGAAAATAGAATATAGGAAAAGAAAAATAATTTTTATAATATTTTGTTGATGGATGAAAGTTCTAATTACAAAAAAAAATTAATTTTAAAAAGAAAAGTTTAAATTATATAATTGTTTTTTCTATGCAAAAAACACCGGTAATATAGGAATGCAACTGGGCATTTTTGGAACAAAAATATACTAAATTAAAGATGATAATCAGTATATGTTGGGAGACTATTTAATTATTTATCATACTATATGGACTAATTAAGTGGTCGTGATAAATTAGAGGGACTGAACTTGACTAGTGTAAAATGAGAGGAAAAGTGATCTGGGCTGCGGAAGATGTGGCATGGCATGCACACGAGAAAGAAGAAGGTCCAACCAATTAAATCCTTTAGCGACCGAATTTTGTAGGTGGCACGATGTGGGTGGAAGGGAACAGCTAACCGAGCGTCAATCACACAGCACCGAGTATGACCAGGGGAATATCTCCTACCGCGAAGCATCTCATTTACCGATAATCTTTCTTTCTTTTTTAATCAAACGAAAAATAACTTTTAACTCTTAAGTTTTAGCCTTATCCTCGTAATTAAAACTCAATTTTCACGTGTTGACTTTGCTTAAGCAACCCTTACCCAAACGCAACGGAAGAGCGTGAAAACTCTTCCAAATATACCATTTGCATACCCACGCTACACTTTTTACAAAATTTGAAAAAAATAATTCTTGCTTTGATTTTTTTTAGAGTCGTTTTATGTGCAATTATTAAAAATAAAATTTAAAAATAATATATATATTATTATCTTGATATATTTTAAAGTAAATATATTTTAAAAATAATCACTTTCATGATATTAAACATAATCTAATATAAAAAAAACTTGAAAAGTATTTTTTTCTTAATACAATTTAGATAATGAATTGATTTAAATGAATATTAAATCAATATCTTACACGAATCCTTGTTTATTTTATAAGGTTGTACTGTCAACGGGCTTTGACTTTGTAAGTGGATTAATGTCCATCTACTAAAAAAAATAAAGTTTTTACTTGATCTTATAAACAAGAATAGAATAAAATAACCTTAAGCTAACATTTATTGTTAAAGCCAAATCCCATTTATATTAGACTATAAATATATTATGGAATGATGTATTTATATTCATGAAAATATATTTTTATGATATCTTTTAATACTCAAAAAACAGATGATAAATATTTTTTTATTATTATGTAGAAAATATAAAAATTACTTGCCTAGTTAAAATCACATTAAAAAAACGACCCAAATTAGTTTCTTTAACAATGAAAATAATTTAAGGACTTAAAGTCGCAATAAATACACATATTTTGACTCAAGTTTAACTCAAATTAAAACCTGATTAATTTTAAACCAAATTTAATAATAAATTTTTAAATCAATCAAATTTAATTTAAAACAAAATATTCATGGTTTCATTCAATATATCTTATCACCATGGGCAGATACAGGGGGCGGCCAGTAAAAGCTCTGCAAATTTTTTGCCCCTGCCTCTTCTTGAATAATTTAAAATTTTAACTATAAATTAAGTAAATTTTAACTTTTGATCTCCCAAAAATTTATTTCTAATTTTACCTCTCCAAGCCTAATATCATGGTTTTGCCCTGCTTGTCATGTGTATGAACTTACTAAATGACAAAAATCACTCTTAATTTTTTTTTTAATAAAAAAATTTAAAAAACAAAATACTAAAGAGACAAAAAATTAAAAGTAAAATTTAAATAAAAAAATTCACAGATTTTTAATTTAGAATGTGTTTGGTCACTGTGTTTTTTTAAATTTTAATGTTTTTATTTAAAATAAAAAATTTATATTTTTAAATTATTTTGATATATTAATATTAAAAATAATTTTATTTTAATATATTTTTAAATAATGTTTTTTAAACTATCACTACAGTCTGGCGGCTTAAAAGGTTATTAAAGAGGAACGTGTTTTAGACGCTCCTTCACCTGTACGTATCGGATCCCAAAATAACCTCCCTCCCGGCCCCAGACCAAACTCCCATCAACGGTTAAACCACTGCCACGTAATATTACCCCAACAACAAAATCAACTCCCCACTCCATCTCTTTCTCTCTCCACAGCACTACCCTCTCTCCTTCTAAAATCCCTGTCTCTGGATCTGTCAGAGACTAACTAAAAAGAAAATATCCAAAATCAACAAACAAACAGTTAATTCATCCATGTAGATCATCAACCCTCTCAGCCCAGCTCAGCAAAAAAAACTAATTTTCTCGAAATGGGCGAGCCTTTCTTCGATCTAATGGAGTTTCTAAAGACACCTTCCATAACTGAAACACTTGTCGACATTTTGCTGTGTGCAGTACCGATATGGCTATCCGTTATGATCGGCCTCGTTATTGGCTGGTCTTGGCGGCCTAGGTGGACTGGCTTGGTCTTTCTTGGCATGAGGAGCAAGTTTAGGTTCCTTTGGACTGTGCCTCCTGGATTTGGAGCTCGGCGTCTCTGGCTCGCTTTTACGGCTATCTCGACCTTTTCTCTTTGCCGCACCATTTGGTCCAATTTCCAGGGTAAAAATCGAAAATCAGCACCCGCCGCTGTGGCTTCAAGTTCGGCAACCTCACCGAGGAATCCAGGGGGGAAAAGTGACGGTTCTATTAGGTTAGCTGCATTTCCTTTTCCTTTTTCTAGTTTCCTTTATTTATTTTTCATGGTTTTAAATTGCTATAATTAATATTTTGGATGCGGTCTATTTCTGATTAATTTAAATTTCTAATTGCAATGAAATTAATTATTGCACTCCGCTCACAAGAAAACTGCAGTGTAGGCTGCTCTAAATTCCTGAGCAGTCGAGGGAAATTAGCAATAATGCATGCAAGATGGCTGATTTTGCATACAATGATGAAGTACTCTAGTTTGTGACCGTTGAGACCTACTTATCACAATTGTGTAGTTGCATAGAAGCTTTAAGGAATACGAGTGCTTAAGCTACTGCTTTGAAGTGCTACGGGAAATGTAACGTGATGGAATGATACAAAGTTGGCCATATGGGTGCGATAAATGAGTGTTAAACATGTATTGTCTATGCATTTTTTTAATAGGTAATATAATAAATGATGAATGTTCTGAGTTCAGTTTCTAGTCGAGAAACTGTGCATCGTCTGCTATCTAGGGGCGTGAGACTTTGTGCATTTCTTAGTTCTAGTTACACCTATTTGCTAGATATATTCATGTCCTGTTTGGAAACCAGTTGTAGGGGTGAATACCAAGTCCTGGTGTTAGTAACTGATGTCAAGTCACTATTTCAAAGAGTTTAGAGCATCTGAAATTTCTTTGTTTTGATTATTGAAATTTTTTAGTAACTGACGCCTTCTAGTGTTATAAGCTAGATTCAAATTAAGCAGCGCTTGCAGTGACAATATTGTTTGGTTTCTTAAATGCTATTATTGGGAAGTGTCCTTTATTCCTTGCATGGTCAAAAAATAACCATGTGTTCTAGTGAAACGTCAAGAATATCAGAAGAGAAAAACAGGGATTATACGCTTTTAGAAAAGTTCTGTATTCCTGCTGTAGGTTATTTATAGGGTGTAGCAGCCACTGTAAATTATTTCATGAGAGATTGTGTGCTTTATTGAAAGGTAATGACTTGCAGGTTTCAATGGACATGAATGTAAGCCAAATATTCTCCTTGAATGAAAATTTCCATGGTATTAGTGGACTTTGTCACTCTTCCAGACAATGGATGTTTGAAGTTCTTTCTGGCCTCTCTGGATAATATGATATATGATAATTGGAGCTTTGGCTTAAGAAAAAAAAATAGTAATTTAAATTCTCAGGTTCTCTTGATATATGTTAGTTGTTGTGCCTTTATCATCCAAAAAAAAAAAGGTCTCTTATGATCTATGATAATTGTAGCTTTTATTTCGAGTGATCTCAGACTCCTTCCTTGTAGCTTTTATTTCGAGTGATCTCAGACTCACTCCTTGAAAAAGTAACTTCCAAAGTGTTGACTCTCTCTCATGTGTGCACACACAAAAGATGTGGACAGTTTCATTGGATTATTGTAGGGTGTTAATTAATGCTGGGCTTGTATTTGTTTGAGTTGTTTCATATAAGATACATGACTATCATTAATGTGTTGTTCTGGAAATGGTGTACTATTTGTTCATAAAGATGACTTGGTTTGTGGTATGCTACTTTCATGCAGCCCCTCTGGTGAGTTAGAGGACAGGGAGGACATTGTCACTGAGAATGACTTAGAACACCTATTGCATCTGCTGGAGGGGAAGGATAGACAGATGGAATGGCAATGTATGATGGAAAGGTCAACCTCAAACATGAGATACCAAGCTTGGCGCCATGAGCCTCAGGTAGATTCAAACTGTGTTTCACTGCTGAAACTGCCTGTGAGAAATAGTTGTGGTTTTTTTAGCAACCATCCTGTAACCACTTGGTTCGAGCATCATTACTATATGCTGGGATTACTCGGTCATGGGAGTTTATGAATATTGCAGAAAATTTCCCAATTTGGTTCCCTTTGCATTTTCTGGATTTGGTCTTGAGGTGTCTATATGTTATTCCACTTGTCTTGTATTTCCATGGTTGGTTGTTTAGTTAATCGCTAAAATGCCTGGTGCTGTGTGCCTAGATGCCTGAGCATGCATATTCTAATATGTTTGTGCAGCCCATCATTAAATGTTCAATAATGTTTCCTTTATTGTCCTTCTTCTCTTCAAATCATGTACTGAATGGAAAAGCTAGATAATGATTTTGAGAGTATTTTTTCTATCAGGAAGGTCCCACTGTATATCGAAGTAGGTCTGTCTTTGAGGATGCGACTCCAGAGTTGGTTAGAGATTTCTTCTGGGATGATGAGTTTCGACCTAAATGGGATACAATGCTGGCTTACTTCAAAATACTTGAAGAATATCCTCATACTGGAACAATGATTGTGCACTGGATAAAAAAGGTTTGATGTATAAATTATGCACAAAGTTGTGTTTGTTGATATCCTGTTTCCACTTTCTTGTTTGAACATGTATCATTGATTGAGAAGAAGTTTCCTTGTCCAATTTGCAGTTCCCATTTTTCTGTAGTGATCGAGAATATATCATTGGTCGAAGAATATGGGATGCTGGGAAGACATATTATTGCGTGACCAAGGTACTGATGGAGGCATCTCGTAATTGTTGCTTGCTGTTGCTTTTTGTCCTTGTTTGTTTCTTCTTCATTCTTCTGAAGAACAGGCCCCTATCTGTTTTGCCTTTTTTTTATTAAGGAGGAAGAGTTTGATTGGAGTTGTGTGGTTAATTTAAGGATGAAATAAAGGCGAATGGTAGCGTAGGGTTCTTGCTTCTGATATATAAAAACTTGATATGTTCTTTGTTGCGTCTATCAATTCAATCATTCCTGTACATGGCAGTGTACTAGCAACTAGATTGATATAACATTTGAATCTCCCTTTTTGACCTGGATCTGAAGTTTTACTTCTTTTAAAGTTAGTATAAATTCATCTTGCATTGGTTGTTGAATGCTATGGCAATCTTTGTTGACTTGCAAATCTACAAAATTGCAGGGGGTTCCTTATCCAGGCCTGCACAAGCGTGACAAGTTAAGGCGTGTTGACCTTTATTTCTCAGGTTGGGTTATTAGGGCAGGTGAGCACTGTTGTTGGTTACACAATCTTAATCTCACAATTTGGCGTACTTTATCACTGAGAAAGTAATGGTGCCTTTTGTTTTGTGTCCTTGATGCACGCATATAGTGGAATCTCGTAAAGGAGACGGACAGATGTCTGCATGTGAGGTTACCCTTCTACATTACGAGGACATGGGGATACCCAAAGATGTGGCCAAGTTGGGGGTTCGTCATGCGATGTGGGGGGCGGTGAAGAAACTGCATTCTGGTATGAGAGCATACCAGAATGCAAGGAAATCAGAAGCTTTGTTGTCCAGAAGCGCGCTAATGGCAAGAATTACCACAAAAGTGTCTTTTGATGAAGGCATGGATTCTTCAGAAACAGTTAATGAGGAGGATAGAAGTCCAGCTGTAGATATCCAAAGACACAAGGATCATGGTATTGATTGGAAATGGATAGCTGTAGGCGGAACAGTAGCACTGGTTTGCGGTCTTCACACTGGTGCGATTGGCAAGGCTTTGTTACTTGGAGCAGGGCAAAGACTTGCACGGAAGTGAGGGTCTCCAGGTCAAGGACATCGTGCCCCTATCCGTATCCGTTTCGAGGGAGTTTTTATCGACTTGTTGAGTTATGGACCAATATTTATCAAAGATGGATGATTTATATTTTTCTCACGGTGGCTCTCGTTGGGTAAGAATCTCGTCCTCCCTCCCCTCCAAAGCTTTCATATTCAATGAAGGTGCCTGTTAATTATGCAATTTTGCTTGTGAAAAGAGCGGGTTTGTGCCTGGCGGGCGGTTTTGGAATCTCACAAAATTTATCGAGCTCAACGGGGAAGACCCACATAAACTAGCTGTAGCTTTGAGGGAGGGATGGATGGATAACCGGCCCAAATCCAAGCTTTAGGTCTTTCTCTCATTATTATGTGTCCATCTACCATAAAACGGATGCTTTGCCCAGTTAAGAACTTATATGATGTTTGTGATAGTTATCGTTTGTTAAGGTGTTTTTTATTTAGAAATATATTAAAATAATATTTTTTTTATTTTTAAAAATTTATTTTTTGATACTACTAAAAATGTATTAAAAAAAAACATGGTAGTAATCTAAGACTATGAAAGCCGCTGCAAATGTATTCGAATGTTTCGTTATTTAAAAAGTCACAATTAAAGCTTAGGTATTATTAAAACATGAACACGTAAAAGAAAAAAAGGAAAAAGAAATCCTGAAATGATATCTGATCACATTAAAAGGGTTGCTTCTATTAAGACTATTGGAACCAAGACTGAATACAGATGTTATTCCGACAACTGTTTATCACACGATGCAAAGTGTGGGTGTAGTTTTTTCAATGTTAAAAAATTAGCTCACATAATTTGTTTAATCTTCAGATAAATTTCTAGGTTTTTGAATGTTAAAAATTAGTTATTTCTAATGTCTTGCTTGTATGCTTCAGAGCCCATAAAGAATATGCAGCTGCGGTGGAGGGGGGGTTACGCCTTAAATAAAATCATGTGAGTGGAATAATTGTTCTTCTAGATATCAATGGCTCCAGCTCTTGTTTTTCGAGACGTTCATGTACTGTGTTAAACATTAAAAGAAGAAGGGAAAAAATTAATAAGCTTCCTCAATAATGATCACAGATAATTGATTAAACATTGACGGCCATCAAACCCAAACTAGGGCAAGGCATTGAACTTGAAATAGCTAGCATGTCTAATCAAGATTTAGGTATCAATTTATCAACCGTGCTTTTTAAATTTTTAATTTTTTTAGTTTTAAGTTATTTTTTATTTTTTATATTATTTTAATGTATTTATATTAAAAACAATATTATTTAAATATATTTTAAAATAAAAAATACTTCAAGAAGAACAATTTTTACTGCATTTTTTTTTCATATGTACTCTAAATGGTAGTATTAAGATTTCAATGTTAATTCTCGAGTACTATTTGCTGCCATTTGCTCAACAAGCTAAGAACATGGTATATATAGATAGGCATCTCATTGGGTTTGTAATGATAATAATAACAATAATATTCATGTATGTAATGGATTTAATTAAGTACTCTCAAAAGTTTTTTTTTTAAAAAAAATATATCAAAATAATTTTTTATTTTTAACATAAATATATATATATATATATATATATATATCATTAAAAAACAGTAAAAAAAACATGGATTTATGTTAATTCCAGTGAAATATTTATATTTAAAAAAAATAGAATCTATCTCACTGTGAAACACTCGTATAATCAATCTGACGAAAAGAAAAGAAAAGATCATCACTCCTTGCATTACCGTTTATAGATTTTTAGAGACAGGCAACAGCACCAGAATATGGACACTCCTCGTAGCGATTGACACCGCTTCAGCTATTCATCGTCTGCTAAGGTTCTGTTATCTTACCTTGTCCACAAATTTGGGGTGCCATTTCCACCAGAAAAGAGGAGAGAGAGAGAGTAAATATCACGGGACATGGGTGAATCGGCAAGACAAGCGGTCATAATCAATGGAAACGTTCAACAAAACTAATCTTGTGATCAAATCCTTTATGACGAAAGATACATTAATTTGTCGTGTAGTGTTGTTCTTTCCACAGAAGAAGAACAAGAGCAAATGAGCGGTTCCTGCATCTTGTATTGTCTCAATGGATAAGCAAGGCTTGAAAAGGACTCATCCCTTTCCATGGACATGGTGAAGCTAGCCTCCACTATTGATACAAGATGGTCCAGATCCTTCAAAAGTGACAGAAACTTGAATACATGCAAACCCTATCCAAAGGCGACTTTATGATGAACTGGATTTAGCTGGTGTGAAATCATGGGCCCGTCTTCAACACCATTCGATTTGTCTAGATGTTGATCTGATTGTGAAACAAGTGATGATCTTTCCTTCTCTTCCATCACCATTCAAAGCTTTCAAGCCAACAAATTAATTCAAAGCATAAATGCTCTCTCTTTTTTTGTTCACTAAAAAAAACGAGCTCCTCGCATTGGTTTTCTAGATATCGGATATGGGAATTAAAGGGATCAGCTACGTACCGAGGAATTATTTTTTGTGGCGTTGGGGTGTCGGTGGTCCTTCCACCATGGAATTTTGTTGAATGTTTCGCAGTTCACTTCCGGATATGTTTGCTGCAAGAGGAGGAAAGATTATTTCTTAAAATATTTTTTAAAATTTATTTTTAATATTAACATATATTAAAATTTTTTAAAAATAATTAATTAAAAAATAAAATAAAACTAAATTTTAATTAAAAAAACTAAATTTTAAACCTCAATATCAAAGTGGTAATTTATTTCAATAGCCAATGAAAGTTCAAACTATATTTCCTACGAATATTTTCTTTTACGCGGAATTTCCTATGGATTATTGCTCGATCAGCAGAACTTCGGAAAACATAGTTGTTTTTTCTTGATTTATGTTTACATATTTCCTTGGTCTTCACCTCAAGTAATGTAAACTCTATTTATTTAAAAGTACATAGGTGTGTTCGATAATTATTATTTTTTAAAGATTTTTTTAAATATATTTAAATAATATATTTTTTAAAAAATTATTTTTAATATCAATAGATTGAGAATAATTATAAAAAATAAAAAAAATTATAAAAAACTATAAATTGAAAAGGATGTTTGAGAATATAGTAGTATTTGTTTTTTTAAAAATAATTTTTATTCAAAAATAAATTCAAATATTATTTTATTTTTATAATTATTGTTAATATTACTACATCAAAATAATTTAAAAATATAAAAAATATTTTTAAATAAAAAAATTCTTGAAAAAAGTGTTTGCCTCACGGTAAAAAAAACAACTCAATTTAATAATTTAATAAAATTTTAAAATATAATTTATATTATTTTTTAAGTATTTGTTATGATATAAAAAAATGAATTGAATATGAAAGTTTTTTTCTTAAGTTATTTAGTGTATTTTTAAACCGTATATATATCAATTTTTATCTTATCCATCTATTCTAAAAGAGAAACTTTTGTCAACTTTTGCCTTTCTTTGTAAACGATAAGGTAAGCTTGTCTAGTTCTCCATGTAAAGATTGTTATTTATGAAATGACAATCCTACACTTCATATAAAATATATATTTTTTTAAATCTACTACAGAGACCCTGAAAACTCGATTTTTTCTTTTTATGATTGAAGATGGTTGTTGTTTTTATTGGATCTTGGCTTGATTTTAGGCCACGATTTGTGTATGAAAATGGAGTGTGGTTGAAGTTTAGAGATTGTAGTGGTGGCGAAAATAAAAGAATAGATTAGAGGAGAGGGGAGCAGCATGGTGGAGAGAGACCGTCGAGGATTTGTGTGTAAAAGAGCTGAGAGGTGGAGGAGAAGGGCCATGGTGGAGAGACTCTCGGTTTAAAGTGGTGGCTGGTCGCTCGGGTTTTTTTGTGGATTGCTGGTAAAGGCTACTATGGGGAGAGGATTTGGGTGGCGTGAGAAGGGCAATAGATGTTGTGATTTGGTGATAAAATAACTGTAATCGGTAGAGAATGTAGAGTGGTGGTGGTGTGGGAACTGCTGCCACGGTTGGAGTAGAGCAAGAGGATGAACCCGGGAAGAGGAAGCTGAGGTCTGGAATATTGAAGGATTGTCGAATTCCAGCTAGGAAAGGGTTCTCTGCTGGATTTATTCGGGAGAGTGACATATAGAGATAAGATCAGGTTATTATTATTATTATATTTTATTCTATTTTATCTAATATCTGTCAAATATAAAATATAAAATAGTTTTTTTTTTTTAGCTCTATACATTATTAAACACGAGTTGTAACTTCGGCCACCATCGTTCGTAAGACTCCCGAATGATAGATATCACGGTGCTATTAGAAGCAAGTCCCATCGTTCGAGTCTCGTGAGGCTTCGGGTTGATGGGATTCAAGGGAGATCTTGACCGAAAACAAAACTACGAAGATATGTTTAATTTTTAGTTTTATGCCCCTGCGTTCCTGGGAGATAGAATTTTAGTTAATCAAATATTATTTGTATATAATCAGTTTTAATATATTATAAAATCTTGTTTTTATACTATTGTTATAATTATGTGTGTTTTGATAAAAAAATATTAATACATCTTGTATCAATAAAAAAAATATCTTGCCTTTTTTTTTATTGATTCAAATTGAATTTTAAAAGCATTTTATTTTTTCCAACCATCCCTCAATTTTAAATTTTTTTATTAACTAGAATTATATTTATAAAATTTCTTCTATGAAACTAAAATAAAAAATAATATAATTTTTTTCTCGATAAATATTTAAAGAAATGTATTTTTATGTTACTTGATTAAAGGAGTTTAATTGAAAGATAAATTGAGGATCAAATAATAGGTAATTACATTCCTATATTATCCTAAATTTCTCAATAACCTGAAAGAACTTGATGTGGGTTGGTGTAGCATAAAAGATGATTTTATTGATTTTTTAAATTCTTACATCCTATTAAAAAACATTAAATATATATTTTAAATTAAAGTTTAGGGTATAAACTCTCAATTGATTTAAGTAAACCGATGTTAAGAAAATATAATTCAAAATATTTCTCATATTTATTCAATATTTTAATTTTCCCCTTTTTATCTATATATGTGATAATAGGGACCCATTGTATGTATTTAATCTTAAGAGATATTAAAAATTTAATACGCCTAAATTGAATTCATTTTACTATTCTATATATTTTTATAATAATTATTAATGATTCTAGAACACCCAGTGATATGATCATCTTGTTTCTTATTAGAATAACTACCATAAGGCTAGTAGTCAACAACAGTCGATCGGCTGGATCCTCCTCCGAAAAGATTATTATCTCTAGCTCGGGATCAAACAATTTCCTTTTCTTCCTCGATCGAATGGTTGTTGGATAAATGCTGATAATTTGTTTACTTTGCTCATTTCAAGCACTCGAGGTCGTTTGTTTTAATTTAAAGTGGGATGAATATGGTCAGTTCGGGACCTAAGAAATCATGGATTTTTTGGATTCCTGACGGGGCACATGAACCCACTTTTTATTTATTTATTCATTAAATAAAGATGTACAGAAACACAAAGTGAACTGAGATTAGGGGTGACATCAATGTTGGCTTTCCCTGTGGATGAGGCAATAACCTCGAAACTTTACAAAGTAGATTATTTGTACTGAAGTCGAAGAGTTTACATTTTTCCCAGGAACCCAGGAAAAAGAAGAGATTTTGACAGATGATGATGATGCGCGCTATCCTTTACTTACTAATCTTGTAGCTATCTTTATTTATTTATCATACCATGACATAAACAGATAGGACCGTGATAAGTAGAGGTAGCTCGACTTGATATTTACTGGCACAACATGTCTCCTCGTGGCATTCCCTGAACCTCATACTTTAGAATCTCAGCAAAAGCCAGGATGTGTGCTTATTGTAGCAGGACGCATGGCACCTTGAGTTTTTGCATGCCACTCTGTTATAGAGACCAAGTCCTCCTCCTTTCTTCTCTCTACTTGTCTAAAAAGTAAAGTCCAAGCGTACTTAATCGGCTTGCTTTGTTCAGAAGGTGTCTGCTAGTGCTTGTGCTTCTTAGGATCAGCAACATGATGATTACTTCTTTCAGGGATTTAAGGGACAGTTAGGTATGTGGGTCTCTAAAATCTTCTTTTCTATTCTTGTGTCTCTCTCATTTTTCATTAATGCTTTTAGCTGTAAGTAGATTTTGTTTGGATTTTGATGGTCTTTTCAAAGATATGTCTCCAAATCTTTCATACATTGACCAGAGACTTCTTGTTTTGAGATGATGGTTTTGTGATTTTAAACTCCTCTTTTGTTTATGTATTTTTCTAATCTTGCAGATGAAATAAAAATCATTTATCAGTTCTTATATTATTCCTTTGCCTTTTATTCTGGAAGAAAGTTTTATTCTTTTGTTCTCCGAGATTCAATCATATGTTGTATGTTCTTTGTATGCCAGGCAATGCTGGATTCATCCTATTAGGGTTTTTTTTCTTGGAAGTGAAGATGTTTTAGTCCTTACTAATTACAACTACTATATTACTCGATCTTCTTTACCCCCTATACCCTAGGCAATGCTGGATTTCATCCTATGATTGTTAAACTCTTGAAGGAAAGAACCATTGTTTTCATGTGGATAAGTAATTAATCATTACTGTTCGCAGTTCCATGTCCTTCAAGAGGCCGGTAACATTTTTGGTTAAGCTGTGAAGGCATGGTTCTTCTTTCCTATGCTTGATTAATGTTACAATTGATGTCTTATAAATGAATGATTTAGCAGAATGGTCACCGTCAAACAAGCACATTACAATGTTATTTGGAATGCTTATGCATCATGGTGCCTGGCAGCATACGGTTTCAGACTTTTTTATCCTATGATTCCAAATAAATGGCTATAAACATAGGACCTGTGAATCTTTTCGCTGGGAAAGATTACTGGAGGAAGAGTGAGTCTTATCTTCACTTGTAGAACCTTGAGGAGGGGTTGGTAGGGCCATGACCCCCATTTTCAAAAACTCTCCTTTTCCTCTGAACCCCTTGTGAAATTTCCCCATCTCCGCTGCTTGTTACCCTCTGTTTGGTTAAGTTTGCCATCGCACGCAAAAAAAAGAAGGTCTGAACTAGTTTCCACCAACTTTTCCAGAAAATTATATCTTATCTTCATCATGTGGTCATTGCCTCTTGACAGTCTACATTAATATATATTGACTTTATTGTTTTGTGTAGACAGAGTTTCATGTTCTGGAACATGGAGAGGTCTGACCTGGACCTCGTTGGCATTTCAGGATTTCCCACTGAAGATTTCATCCAGCAAAGATGGATTCAAATGATAAAAACATAGAACCTGTAATTGATTTAGGATTTTCCCCGGGTTATTCCAATCAGTGCATTCAGAGAAGATTGAAGAATGATTCAGGTGCAGGTGCAAATGCAGCTTCAAGTGTAGACATGACATTTGTGGCCACCAATGCCCTGTCTGAACTAGTTTGGTCTCCAAAGAAAGGTTTGAGTCTTAAATGCGCTGATGGAACCTTCCCTGACAAAAAACCCTCTCTGTTATGGGGTGCGGGACCAAGTGATATGGTAATTGGATCAAATGCTGACAAAGCTATCGGCAAAAAAATTTTCATGGCTCTGGAAGAATCTGACGAGAGTGAAGTTGCTGGAAGAGACATCCCCACAAAGTTCGTTACAAGTGATACAGGCCTATTTCCGTTGTTAAGTGAATCAAGGCATACAGTCAAAATAGGTAATTATGAATTCCTTGCAGGTACAGTGTATTATGTATTGGTGAATGTCAACCTATAGAAATTCCTATCCAGTACATGATGAAACCTGTCTTATATTACTGAAAATCTCTCATTTGGCAGCAACTGATGATCTCGAGGAGGAAATGAAAACAGCAGTTGGGCTACCTTTTCTGCAGAAAATGGAGGATGCAAGAAACAATAAAGCAGAAGATATTTATGATCCGATCAATCTTCAAGTAGATGAAATATCTAGGACCTGGGAAACCAAATTTCCAAGTTTGTCAGGTGATTGATTTGATCTTCTCAACTTAGTTTAGCTCCTACATTTCTAAAATACACATCCACATAATATTGTTTTAAAGTTCTGTAGCCGTTGAAACTGGAGTCCTAAAAGCACCGGATTATTAGAAATTACTTTGTTGTACTGTTCTGCATATTTTGTTTAAATAAATAGCCTATACTTGATGTGAGAGACAAAAAGATTCTACACAGTCCCTAATTGAATTGCAGCCGGAGCATCAAACATTTTATTCAAATTCTCTTCAGAGCTGTTCATCAATCGGCTTCCTTGTTATTTTATCAATATATTAGTTCTTTTTAGATGCCTGAAGAAACTAGTTGTTCATGCTTCGATATTTTCATTCCTAACAGGACACTGATTTTTTCATTTTTCAATTTAAATAGATGAAACGAAACTGGATGTGGCACAAAATGGCCCAACTTCCAAGGAACCTACTGTCAGGATTGGAGGTGTTGGTGATGCAAGTCACACATTACAGACAGAAATTGTTTCGGCCTCGCAAGTTTGCTCTGTGGAAGAATGTGATTCTTATGACACTAATATGCAGAAAGCACCATCAGTAGGAATAGAACATTTTGAATCACCTTCATGCATGGAAAAAGAGAGAGAGAATAATATGGAGACTGGTCCCTACATCTGTCCTCTGGAAAAACTGGAGTCAACTGCAGAGAACGATTTTAAAACTCCTCATAGTGAAAATGTCTGTGATGTGGCAACTGAGATTGTAGGATCACGAACTGCCAAGGAAGTCCGGAGTAGCTCTCACCAGGGTGATGAGATACTTCCTAAAGACAATGATTGTGCCATTAAACAGTCTCCCACACACAGCAGAACCCGGAGGTATCAACTGAAAGGCAAGGCTAAGGCTTTATCTGATGGAAATTTAAATGAAAGAATGCTGGACATGGATGATGACAGCCATGAAAGTGTTGAAAGTTGCAACAGTGTTGGGTTATTTTCTACTGGCAAAAGGCAACGGAACTTTGATCCACATTCGTATGTTGGGAGCAAAAGTATCAAAACTAAAATTCAAGAAAGTCCCGGTTCCTCTTCATTTGTTAAACATGATAGTTCATTCATGAATTGGATCTCAAACATGATGAAGGGGTTCTTAAAACCAGATGAAGATGAGGCACCTTCTCTTGCTCTTACCCTTGCAAATCATAAGCATGGACACGAGGATCGTGATAAGAATCTCATTTCATGTAACAGAAATCAAGATCAAGGGTGCAAAACTACGGGATTTCATTCGCTTTTTCAGTCATTGTATTGTCCCAAGACAAAGGCTCAAGAAACTGTCGCTTTGAATGCCAATACTCAAACGGAAGGATCTAAAGAACTTGGGCTGGACAACAAGATCTGTGACTCTAATGGTACTTCAATAGCCCGTCGTATGGTGACTGACAATGTGTACAAACGGTTTCTTCAACCAAATGAGAAGTTAAATGAGTCGACATCTGGAAATGGTGCAGCTCCACCAGCCTTGACCAAACTTTTATCCACCAATATTGCTTCTGGTCAGGAGATTGGCGGGAGTAACTCTGCAGAGAAAAAAAATTCATGCAGCATGGCAACTGATAAGGAGAAAGATGGGACAAGCTTCAATTCCTCTCCGGGTAAACGTAAGAGGAATGATAATGAACAGCCATCTGAAGGCAAGGCCACAAATACTTCCAGGTACAAAAGTGACCCACTCACAAGCTTGTGGATAACTCGGCTTTCTCCAAAAACTTCTGTTCCATTGTCAAACCAGGATCTTTGCCGCAGAAGAACTGGCGAAGCTCTTGATGGCTTTGCTGATTTCATAAGCCCAAAGGCTCAGTGGCAGAATCATCCTTCTTCTTACCAAGATCAAAAAATTGTGGGGGCTAGGGAAGAGGAGCACTTCACTGAGGACCCGGTATGCATGCAAAATTGTGCCAACAGTACTGAAGTTTCATTTAGCATAACTAAAGTAAATGGACACCATGATGAGAAGTCCATGTGTAAAATGAACTCTACCTTGCCTTTTTCAAGATTCAGAAATTCAGAGGCGATGGCTTCTGTCTTTGCAAGGAGATTGGATGCCCTCAAGCACATCATGCCATCATACGGGACAGATGATTCTTCTTATGGAAACCTGGCATGTTTCTTTTGTGGCATTAAAGGTCACCATGTGCGAGATTGTCCAGAGATAATAGATAGTGAGCTTGCAGATTTTCTAAGAAATGCTAATTCATTTAATGGAGCAAAAGAATTTCCCTCTGTGTGCATAAGATGTTTCCAGTCAAATCACTGGGCTGTTGCATGTCCTAGTGCCTCTTCAAGAACAAGACATCAAGCAGAATATGGCGCTTCTCTGGTCCATGAATCCAGTCCTTGTAAAATTCTGCTGAATCCAAGAAATGAAGACGATGCAAAGCAGTCAGATGGCAAGGATAGTCAATTGCAAGCTGCTGATGCACCTACAGTTCGCAATGGGAAATTGCATGAAGCTTCTGCCTCTGGGAAAATGAATATGAATATGAAACCGTTTGAGAGAGACACTGCTTCAAGTTCTGGGGAAAAGAAGTTGAAAGAAAACCAGGTCATGCCTTTGAGCAATTTTATCAATAGCCAGATAGCGGACATACCGAAGGGAATTTTTGATGCAGTAAACAGGCTCCGTTTATCTCGAACAATTATTCTCAAGTAAGTAGATCATTCCAGCTAAACTTTCATCTTCACTGCTATTTTTTTTCCGATATCTTTCCTATAAACTGCCATGCAATAACTAAAGACATTTTAGCACTCGGATATCTGCGCCCCTCTAATTGTTTAGGACATCATAAACAGACAGATAAATTGCAGGTTGTTTTCAACCATATGGTTGAACTTTTGTTTAGTTTAATCTGAAGTGTGGCGTGTTTATACCTGTAATAGGCAGTGGTTGTTCATCACGGCATCTTGTTTACTGTTGGATTTGGGAAGACATGCTTCCAGTTTCCAGCATCTGATTTATTTTCTTAACTAGATAAACCAAGTCCGAGGTGGGAATTTGTTTGATTGCGTAGAAAATCTAATAAACTTCTGGTAAGGACGTTAAAGCCTCATTTTCCTAAATATGAACCAAGTATGACAGATTTGAACCAGAAAATTCGTGAGCTGCTAATTTTGAAATGCATTGGCTTGAACATCTGGCTTAATATTGGTCTGTCCATGCTTATTCTATCAAATCATCTTCTGTTACTTTATCCTCATAGTGCTTTGGCTTGTGATTTTGACATTTGCCTCCCACCTCGAAGTCAGTTCTTTTTTATTTTTCTTTTACATATCTTACAAGCTTGTTTCTGCAACATGGTTTTATGGTAGAGAGTCTGGCCTTGTGGCAAGAAGATGGCATTTGGATAACCATGTTACCTTCTGATGCAGATCAAATTGTAATCTGTCTGTAGTGTTCAGGACCACTGAAGGATGACCTTTTTTCTTCTTCTCCATAACTTTGAAATTTTTTGAACTTGTAGTGAAATCTGAGTGACCTTCTAGGAAAATTAATTCCAAGGAAACATGTGGTGTGGAGCTCAGGTTAGTGACTTTGAGAATCCTATGATAGAAGAATAATGAGGTGACATATTTTACAACTTATGCAAGAAGTTCCAGGATCAGAACCAATAACTTAAATGTATCAGATATTGCATTGGTGAAGCATGAGGAAGAAAAAAGAGAAATGATTGTGGCTGAAGAAGAGAGAGTGTCAGAAGAAAAGGAAGGATTGCAAGACATAGATTGAGAGTACCAGCCTGCATAAATCGTCAGTTATTCTACCACAGTACTGTTTTTCATAGTTTGAATTGCTCGGATAGCTCTCTCCATGCCTATCTTATGGCTCAAATTAATGTACTTCATAGTCAATATCAATGGGGGGTAAATTTTAGTAGCTCTTTTTTCATCTTCTGTTGGCGTACCTCCATGCAAAATTTGAACAAAGAGGAGTAAATGTGTGATAATGTGTTTGTAGCTTTTTTATGATAACTGCACAATTACATCAGCTACACTACAATTGAAGGCAATCGCTGGTCATTCTAGAAAACTCAATTCCAAGATAATTATAAATCTAGTCCTGCTTTCTCATTCATGATTTTCTCCCTACTTATCAACACCAATATGAAAAAAAAAACTTGAAACTACTTTCGAGGAATAACCTTGGTTTTATTTGTAACATTCATCAAAGCTTGAGTTTTTCTTTTCTAGAAATTATTGTCGTAAAAGTTTTTATCCTTTTATTGATGTTTTCTATGTTGCATGCTTTGGCACAAGATGGTTGAATTCTCATACACCATCATCACATCTTGATGGCTTTTTCCTGCGCTTGCGGCTTGGGAAGTGGGAACAGGGACTGGGGGAAGCTGGGTATTATGTAGCCTGCATTACTGGTAAGCCAAAATTGTTTACCCTGTCTCCTATCTATGATAGATGGATGAGTTGCATAGTTGTCATTAATTAGCTTCCTTCTCTGGTGACGACTCACCCCCCTACCTTTTTGCTCTGTTCTTTCTTTTGATCATACAGGAGTTCAAAGTCAGAGTTCAAAACAAAAGTTCAAAAATTCTATTGCTGTAATTGTAGGTGGCGTTAAATGTTTAGTTGAGAGTCAATATATCTCCAACCACGATTTCACCGAGGTAAAAGCCCGACTCTGAAACCGAATTCATGTTTTATATAATCTAGCAATTTAAATTTCAATCTTTGATCTATAGATTTCCAGCTGAATCTGCGAGCATGATATCTTTATTCATGGACTGCATATAATTAATCTGGCTATTTGTAGCCTTTTTTTCCATTGTTGAATCATGTTTGTATGTTTTCAATGCACGATTGTTTGGCCTCGGTCAAGTAGCCCTTTTCTCATCCAAGGATTACGACTTATCAGAATATGGTCTTATGATCTTTCTTCATATTTGCCTATTTTACACACCATATATTGATTCATGTTGCATTGAAGTCTCCTTCATTGATGATTTATATGACTGAATCTGCATTTGCTTAATGGAGTCTCTTTATGAAGAAAGTTTGAGCTTTCAGTGTTATGTTACTACATAATCTCACCTAGGTAAAGTAGTCTGTCACCTTCAAAATCATCTACGAAACCTTCAAACACAGCAAAGGAAGTCAATGACTCTGAGTTTCGTAATATATTATCATATATATAATGACTATGTAAGAATGGACCTTAAAGTTCCACGTTCATTTAAAAATGGTGGAAATATTATCCTTACTTTTTGTAGAAGTCACCGGGTTGGGATACAGTTCATGCATGTTACCTTGTACCTGGGAAAGAAAGTGATCCTACTCACATGTTGCTCTCATTATTTTACGTATTTTGCAGGGTGAGCTAATGGCATGGTGGTGTGCAACCTTGAAGGATGGTGGCAAGACACCCTCCGAAGAAGATTTAAGATTGAAAGTTGAAGAGATGAAAATGTTAGGGTTTTAGGCAGAAATAGATTCAGGTGTCGCTTGCAAAAATACATAAAGTGAGAACAAAGCGCTTGAGTAAGCCTCTGCATATATAGTTTTGATTTGTCATTTCTATTGCTTCTCATCTGTCCCTCTAAACATGACACCATCGTCCAATTTCAAGTACGTTTGGCATGGAGGAACGGCTAGGGAGAGGAAGCTTACCTCGATATTTGTGCTGATATAACCATAGATTCTTTTGTTGTTACTGTGTGTTGTTTTTTAATTAAGATTGAAATATAAAATGATATGTTTACCCTCAGTGACGACAAATACCTCTGTGACTGTCGTGTCAAAGACAGTGATTTGCAGACCACTAACATCATGATATAATTTCTACCATTAATACAGCAGCAGGTAACAGTGAAACATACACATCAACTGTTAATACTGATAATATTTTAATGCTAAGTTGATGCAATAAGATGTGAGATGCTCCGGGATAGTGTCAGAGGTATTTTTTAAAATATTTTTTATTTAAAAATATATTAAAATAATATTTTTTTGATTTTTTAAAAATTATTTTAAAATCATTTTATTAAAATAATCCAAGAATATTAAAAAGAATTAATTTAAAGTAAAAATATAAATTTTTTAAAATATAAAAATAAACAGCACCTTAGAATAGTGTAAAGTGATTTCCGGCTGTGTATTTTATATGGTAAGCTGATCCCTGACTCAACCACACCATTATATATGCTTTTAATATAAAGCAGGACGGCGCCCTGCACCCATAGCGTAGATCAAGTGAAAACCACGTCGTCGGTCTCAAAAGCAGCTGTTTTTTCAGCCCAACTATTTTACTTTATTTTTTGGGATTGGACCCTTTAACTTTTTTAGTCTTAGTTTTGGCTCAAGAATTTATTTTGTACCTTTTCAATACATGAATTTGAGCGAGGAGAGAAGCTCGTCAATGAACGGTAAAGAAAAAAGAAAAATATTAATTGTCCTCATTCCGTTAAACAAAATATTAATCTTAACATCAATATATTTTATTGTATTTTTAAGCTTTTATGAGACCTCGAAAAATTGGTTGGGTTGAAAAACAAATTTCTAGTTTAATTTTGTTTTTAAACTGATTTAGAGGTATTTTAAGTTCAAAATTAATTCATTATAAGAATATCTATAATGTATTTTTAGATTAAATATATTTAAAAATAATTTTTTCAATTAAAAAAACTCAACCATCTCTCCATTATTCAAAAACTAGCAAATAGATAAGGAGTTGTATACTTTTATTTTTTATTTTTAAAAAAGGTCAACATAAATTCGTTTGTAAATCAAACCTGTGAATATTTATAAGTATTATTGATTTATTTAATTAAATATACATTAACTGTTATGTTTACAATACAAAATTTTATTCTAGCTAATTTTTATTCTTTTAAGAAATAGCTAGATTTTTATATGAACTGAGATGTTGCACTGGTAAATGGGCTACTTAAAAGCGAAGATAGATGAGATCTTTCCTAAAAGAACCATCAATTATCAATGTATAGAATATTATTCCAACGGTCCCAGATGAATCGCATCCATCGCCCACTTAGGCTTTTACTTTAATTATCTGTGCAGGCAGGCCCCCCGCCCTTAAAATGTTTTTAAACCCCTAAAAAACATGTTTATTTAATTTTATACCCATTTATTTAAGTTTAATTATATTTTCATCTCATTATCACTGTTATTATCATAAAAACTGATATTATTACTATAATTATTATCACTAATAACAGTATTATTATTGGTTTTATTACTATTAATAACATTATTATTTTAATTGCCGTCATCGTTGTGGTACTATCATAATCATAATTATCATTATCATTATTATTATTATCATTATTAATATTCTTATCACTATTAATAATATTATTAATATCATTATTATTATTGTTGTTATTATAATTATGATAATTATCACATTGTTATTATTATTATCACCACAACTATTATTACGACTATAACAAAAACCATAAAAATCATAAAATTTTTAGGATAAAGGAAATAAATAAAAAAGATCAAATTAAAAATAATATTATTATCATTGAAAAAAATCATATTTTTGATTTGAAGAATAAAATTAAAAGCTATAAAAATCTCAACAAAAGAGCTAATGGAAAAAAATCAAAAGTAGAAGAATCAAATAAAAAAATATTATATATACAAATTAGAATCAAAGAAATAAATTGAAAACAAGTAACACTTTACAAAAAAAAAAGGATTAAAATTAAAAGGATAGATTCTAAAACACAAACAATAAATAGCTCAACAAAATAAAAGGTAAAAAAACAAAATAAAAAAATAAGAATCAAATTTGATAAATAAAAATTTTAAAGAAGGATGTAATTGCAAAAATTTTTTAAAAATGAATCAAAATAAAATAAATATATATTAAATAATCATAAAAAAATAAAAAAAATAAACTTGAATAACTAATATGAAAATGCAAGGGGCCAGGCACAATTTTTTCGGAGGAAAGAGAGAGAGAGAAAAAGAAAAGTTGGCGACTCATCATAAGTCCGCCGAGTATATGCATTTTCACATGGATGAAGATGAAGACAAGATAAATCTAATGATGCAATATAATCATAAAAAAATTTATCATCGTCTGCAACCGCATGCATTGCTGGAAAGAGGTTAACATGCTCACATGTCAGCTTTTAACTCTTTTTTTTTTTAAAACACCATCATACCCTTAGAACCCAAGAATTATTAGGGGAAAAAAATTACAATTATAAATTAGCCCCTGAAAATCAAGCTTAAAATAATTTGAATCCAAAAGTAATAGAATCATTATACTATAACTAAAAATACAAAATGCCAAAAAAACCATAAGCCACAGTTAACTGTACACAAGATAAACTTGAATAACTAATATGAAAATGTACACAATATTAATGAAAAAATCAAGAACCCCCTTAACGATTGACAAATGACAAGTGAATTAAAAAAAAAAAGATCATTTTTATCTCTGAAAAAGCATTTTAATGAGAATTTTTTAAGAATAAAGCTATCAATTCATTATTTTAATCCACGATAAACAAAGACACGTGTATAATGACAATTCCATATGCTCTAGCTTTTGTTTTAATTAATAAAACGTTCTTTTTTCTTCTTTTTTTGTCATGTGGGAATCGATAAGCATATAAAAATTGATCCTTTATTTACAAAGACCTACAAAGTCACATGCTCGTTTTATCATCAGATGAGCTCCATCTGTAATCAGTAAAATCATCTAAAGCCGGGCAAACTATTTCGAATCTGCAGTGAAGCCTCCTCTAAGCTTCAACAAGATGCTGTCAAGTAAGCCTTTTTTTTTCTTTCTCCGCGTAATCTCTCCGTCTGATCGTTTTCTAGTAAGAAAATAAGCTTTGATGACAGTTCCTTCCTTTCTTTTAGATAATAATAACGCCCATGCCAAATTGACAGGAGTTCTTGCTGCTTCCATAGTGGGTGTCGTCGGTGCCGCTGCCGCCGCGACTCACCACTATTGGAGAAAACCAAAGGCTAAAAGAGACCAGCACATCATTCCAGGCTTAGTCAGGACAGAATCTGGCCGTTTGGGAAACCTTGAAAGATTCTCCGATTATGTTGGTAAATTAATTTAAGTAATTATAAACTGCTTCAGCCGATTACTTTTTCTTGACAAATAATGTTTTTTCCTCAAGAGTCAAGAAAGAAGAAATTTTACCCATTCTTCACTTTACTGGTCTTTGTAGCTAGGCAGATGGGATTTGCAGATGCAGATGAGTGTCCACGGCTATGCAAATTGGCTTATGATTATCTGAAAAGATCTGAAGGGTGTGAGAAGAACATCTATGATTTTTTTGCTAATCTACCTGAGTTTGAATCTCTGTACGTGAAGCTGATGGAGGAATTTGAAAAATGCATCCTCACTTATTTTGCGTTTCATTGGAGCAGAGCATCTCTGTTTATCAGTCAGGTTTATCATCAATTTTCAGAACCAAATAATAAAAAGAAAAGGAACAGTACCTTTCATTTTCTGTTTTCTGTTTTTGTTGTCTTATGCTCTTCACTCTAATTTTCTGCATGGATGGCAGGTTATGGATGTTGAATCCGTGAGGAAACCAAAGCTCAAAGGGTTTGATGACAATGACTTGTAATATTACATCACCTGGCCTCATTTTTTTAATTTTTCAATTCACCGACTTCCACTTGGCCTCATTTTTCTCTTTTATGAAGGGCCAGAGGTGCCGTGGTTTTTCACTTATACCACACCAAACTTTATGGTTTTTGGAATCGCATGGATACTTTATATTATCATATGGTTTTAATTTTTGTGGGTTTTGGCAGAAAACAAAGATTTGAGACGGTGACCGAGAACTTGAAGGTTACAAGGGCATTTTCTACTCGAGTTGAGGAATTGAAAGCAATCGGCGCCCAAGGGGGATCAGATTGTACGGAGGTCATGGTGCCGGTGGCGCTGAGCGAGAGAAGTCCGGTGCTGCTACTTATGGGTGGTGGAATGGGGGCTGGCAAGAGCACTGTCACCAAAGATATTCTCAAAGAGTACGGATTTATCAAATTTTACCTCGAAAACATTAAAAATAACTTATATATATGACATGCATGAAAGAAGAGTATCAGCTACCCAAAAAAACGAAAGAAGACTTCAAGAGTAATAGGGGTTGAACATGGGTTTTTTTAAAAAAAATTAATGTAATTTACTAAAAGTTTTGGGACAATAATATATATTAAAAAATGATTTGGAAATTAATACAATTCGAATATAATTGCATTTGAGAATATTATTTTTGTATACAACCACTATTTGATTAACAAATTAATTAACCTTAATAAAAATCAATATAAATCTATATACAAAATTTCTTAATGAGACAATTCTAACTATATCTTAGAAGAATACAAAATGATATTGTAATTAACCCTAAACTAATTTAAGAAAAACCTAATAAATTATAATAATATTTGGTGGTCTTTCAATGTGATTAAAATCATCTCTCAAGATCTTTCTAGTGATGTTGATATTAAGTGTGTAGAAAATAAAACTTTAAAATATCTCCAATGACTCGTATTTTCTTCTTGGACTTTGGATTTTAAATTTTATTTATTGGTCATTATATTTTTATAAAAATTTAAGTTGATTTTTTTATACATGTTAATTAAATCAAAATATATAAATTTTAATACAATTACTATTTCTAACAGCAGCTATATGTCAACCGCTATTTTCAAAGTGATTGTGCTATTTTTCTTTTCCTTTTTTTTTTTTTAACTTATATTGCTTTCTTGGAATTTTTATCAAGTTGTGTTAGAATTATATGATACCCCTTCTAAAATGCCAATTATCTTGTCGAAAGAAAATTTAATTTACTGAATTCGATGAACAATGGGGCACGGAGTAAAGATTTTGCTTTGGAAAATAGTGCATGCCTTGTGATTGTGATTCGAAGGGACACTGATCAATAAATAATTGGGCAGGCCGTTCTGGTCAGGAGCAAGGGCAAAGGCGGTTGTGATAGATGCTGATGCATTCAAAGAGCCGGATGTCATCTACCAATCATCAACCGATGCGGTATCATCACTCCTCGTAACTGCCCTGAATGAAGGACGGGATGTAATCATGGATGGCACCCTTTCATGGGAGCCTCTCGTGGAGCAAACAATTGCCATGGCTCGTAATGTGCACAAATGTCGTTACCGAATGGGACCAGGGTACCAGGTTGCTGAGGATGGGACCGTTGATGAAAATTACTGGGAAATGGTAGAGCAAGAGGAAGAAGACCAGCGATTAAACAACGAGTTAACTGGCAGGAAACCATACAGAATAGAGCTGGTTGGAGTTGTCTGTGACCCTTATCTAGCTGTTGTTAGAGGCATCAGGTAACAATCGAAACATGATAAAACTAGCTTGTGTAGTAATCAACATCATTCTCGTTTATTGTCGTACGGTACATGTATGATAGTAATTGAAGAGGGTATGTTTTTCTGGGATTTTGAACAGGAGAGCCATAACGACAAGAGGGGTAGTGAGGGTGGATTCCCAGTTAAAGTCCCACAAGAGATTCGCCAGCGCCTTTGAAAGATACTGCCACCTTGTTGATAATGCCAGGCTTTATTGCACCAGTTCAGTCGGAGCACCGCCGAGTGTAAGTACGACTCTTCCATCAGGTTTATCCGCCATGCATCCCGTGCTTCCTATCTTCTTTCTCGTAGTGACTGGGCGCACAAATGCACGCCGCCTCAAATTTTATGACAGTGTTTGTCAAGCATGAACGTGGCACCTCTGAAACAACACATCGATTAGGGAAGAAAGTCTGCCAACCACCCTTGAATTTTTGTCGGGCCACCATGCTATTTGAGGCGCTATCTATCGATTGACATGCCAAGTGTTGAACTCTATTGAAATAAATTAGACCCATCACCTAGCTGTCAGTTCTAAGAAAACTGGTAAGTTTGAGCTTGGAATCGTAGATTGTGGTCCCCTCGATGCACACTATTCTGTATCTCGAGGCCTCGACAAGAAATGGACCTCGAACACGCTGCATTATGTACGAAAATTAGCCCACCTTCCGTACCTAGTAGCTCAGAACTAGCAGCAGTTATCTTAGTTCTTGCCTGTAGATTTCCGTACTGGTCTGGAATCGAAAGACAAGTAGGGGCTGCATTTTTCTTGTATACTGACGTTTTGATTGGCACAAAATGAATGCAGCTGATAGCATGGAAAGATGGGGACGAGACGCTCCTGACTGATCCAGAGGGGTACAAATGCTTGACAAACGTAAGCAATTTGAGGGCTGAAGCAGAATCCATCTACGAGCTTTACAAAGACCCAAGCCCCTTTTTCGAGCCGGGCTCTTTTTGGAAAGACATCGTCATGGATCCTTCCAGGCCCACTGTTCAATCGGAGCTCAAAACCATTATTCTAAACATCGAAAGATTCGAAACAGTCATGGATATGTTTCCTGAAAGATGATGCTACGCTATTAAACTTTGAATTATTTTACTCTTTTCGTGAAATTTAACCTGCGTTTATATGAGTTTTAAAAGTATATTTGTTTATTTATTTATTTTCTGGTACTAATGATGTTAACAATTTTAAAAATATATTTTTGAATAAAAAATATTTTTAAAAATATTAACCACCAATACCAAATATTCACTAAAAAAAATAATTCCCTTTCAAATAATTACATTGAAATTATTTCTCCTAAAAACATTAAGCAATCCTATACCCAAATAACACCGGGTAAACCCTCAATTTAGAAGTCATTTACTTTTGGGTCTTCTTAACTGCTTTTTTTATTGGGTAATGAGTTGTTTAAAAATGTGATTGGAGTTATTTTTAAATAATTTTTTATGTTAAAATATATGTTAATAATTTTTTTTATTTTTTAAAAATTATTTTTAATATCAGCACATTAAAATAATTTAAAAATATTAAAAATATATTAATTTAAAATTAATAAAATAAAATTATTTTCTTTTTAAATATTTTTAAAATATAAAAATAAATAGATTTGTTTTTTAGATTTTTTACTGCTTTTTTCGCAGGAGTCTTATTAAAAATTATTCTTTGTCAGGCCTTCGCAGCCTTTTCCGGTTTAGGCTTAGCCTCGGCCTTGGGATTCGCTGGAGCTGCTTTCTTCACAGCAGCAGCATCCTTGGGCCTTGAGTAATAGACAATATATATTTCTCATTCTATGGTTAAATTAGTAATTCTAACGCACAATAAAAAAAAAAAATCAATCTAACTCCATGTAATTTATAGAAAACAATTGAATCATGATGAAAATATCAGCTTACCCCCAATGCCTAGTCTAATGATCTCTTGGGTCATTACTGCTTTTTTTATTCAACTATTCCATTGAATAGTGAAGTATCTCGTAGGCTAGAGATAATTGGGATGCGTTTCATGGTTTAAGCTTGAATTTTTATTTAACGGTGTAATAAAAATTATTTTTTAAATTATTTTTTATTTACAAAAATAATTAAATATGTTTTTTATTTTTAAAATTTATTTTTTATATCAAAAAATCAAAACAATAAAAATAACTTTAAAAAAATTATGATTGAACCAAGACGCCGAACAAAACCTAAACAACAAGTAAATATTTAGTTATAACTCGTCGGATGCCAAAGCTATACAACGGACTTATTTTTTAGTTTCATAAAAACTATTTTTAAAATTTATAATATAAAAATAATTTTTTTAATATTAATAACAATTTTTTTTCAAATTTATTAATTTTTTTATTAATAATATTAATTATCATAAAAATAATAATATTTATAACACAAATAATATTATTTTTTATATGAATATTTATAATTATAATAATAATAATAATAATTATAGAATAAATAATTGTATTAAGAATTTCAATGATGATTACAACATATAATAATATTTTTTATATCAATACTTTGAGTTATAATAAAAATAATAATATTTCTAACACAAATAATACTTTTTTTAATCTAAACATTTTGAATTTTAAGACAAAAAATAATATTTATAAGACACATTATTATATTAATACATGTGGTTTCGCACGGGTATGTCCAAACCCAACTTGCGGTTAGATGTGGTTATAGCAAGCTCAACTTGGGGATGGGCGTGGATGCGACTAGGCCCAACTTCATTTTAAATATAAATGAGTTTTCGGGTTAAGTGTGGACGCGCCCAGACTTTTAATCATAATAATAATAAATAAAACTAATATTATTTTTAATATTGAAATTCTTAATCATAATAAAAATAAAAATAAAAATAATTAAAACACAAATAACACTATTTGTAATATTACTACTCTTAATCATAATAGAAACAAAAATGATAATATTTTTAATATTATTACTATTAATTATAATAAAAATAAAAATATTTATAACATAAATAATTATATTAAGAATTTCAAGGATGATTATAGAACAAATAATAATATGTTTTTTTATCAATACTTCGAGTTATAATAAAAATAATAATATTTATAATACAAATAATAATATTTTTTTTATAAACATTTTAAATTATAAAATAAAAAATAATATTTATAACGCATATTATTATATAAACACATATGTTATTGGAAGCGGACACATCTAGACCCAAATTGGGGTGGGGCCCAGACACGACTGGACAGGTGGAGATAAAGCTGACATTACCAAGTGGGTTGTTTGCCAAGATCTTGGCACCAAGTGAAGCTTAGGTCTACCCCACGTACTAGAGTTGCCTTAACGCTAAGTGGTGTTTGGGTCAGCCTTAGTGCTATGTGGAACTGGAGTGTGTCCAAGTGCCACGTGGCACATGGATCAAGGTAAACAACCCAATTATCTTGGGCCTGATGTAGGACTTGATTATTTTAGGTTCGGTGTCATATACCCAGCTCGATGGGTATGGCGTGACCCAATTCTATTTGGTGATGATGAAGGATTTTAAATATTTTAATTTTTACTATAATTAAAAGTATTATTATAAAAAAATAATATTATTTGTGTTATAAATATTTTAATTTTTATTATAATTTAAAGTATTACTATAAAAAATAGTATTATTTAGTTATAAATATTTTAATTTTTATTATAATTAAAGTATTAATATCAAAAATAGTTTTATTTGTATAATAAACAGTATTTGTGTTAAAAATATTATTATTCATATTAAAATTTAAAATATTCCTATAAAAAATAGTATTATTTACGCTATAAATATTATTATTTTATTTATAATCAATAATATGAATATTAACAATATTATCACTTGTGGTATAAAATACTATTTTTACTATAAATAATAATATTATAATACAAATAGGAAGCACCACGTGGTGGTTAAGATGCCGTAGTCAATCAGAGCTAAGACCCAAGCGTTAAGTGGCACGTAGGTATGCTCCTTAAATTGGAGTCATCCAGGCGCCAGGTGGTACGTGGGTTTTCCCAAGCACCACATGGTACTGGGATAGCATAGCCAACAGAACCTTTTACCAAGATCCAAGTGGTGCTGGGTTTTGTTCTAAATAACGGAGACACTAAAGCGCCACTTGGTGCTCAGTTTGCCCTGTTCCAAGGCCCGATAGCCTAAGAGCTAACTATCTATGCAGGGGTAGCACCAGCATCAAGGGCTCGTTTTTTATGGCCTATATCCACTAAAATTTATGCCAATCATTTTCTCTCCAAGAATTCCTTTAATGTTGAATACACCCCAGCAAAAAAATAACCCCATCCATCCGCTATTGTCATTGCAACTCTTTATGTCAAGGGCTGAGTTGTCATTACACTGCTTTAACCCATACAATTTTGTGTCTATGTAAATAGTAACATGGGCACAAATCCCTTTTATTATATTATTAATAACTAGATTTTAATGTGGTTTATAGTTAGTTTTGTAACTAAAGAGGCTAACTTTAAATAACCAATCACAAATTATGTAGAAGGGTTTGGAATATGAATGTAAATGATTCAGTTGACACACCATGATTGATGCAAGTATAATCAAACTTCAAAGATCGCAAAATGGGCTTTCATTTTTACCAAATAAAGTTATAATAAAATATTTCAGGTAGAAATGATATTTTATAAAAACTTAAAATATATTTTTCACCGATTAAATAACTATCCTTTTCACCAATATTTATTTTAACTATTATATTATTTTTTAAAAATAGATTTTGAAGAAAATCACTGCCCCTGTAAAATTTAATAAAAAAAATCACACGAGCTGTAGAATTCACAAGCCTTGCTATAACTTCATATTTGGGCCAAACGCAAAATAATAGCCCAAGAAGAAATGAAAATACCAATTAGGGCACACACTAAGGCATTCTTCCTTTAAATTCCCCTACTCCTTTATCTTGAAAACCCTAGCAGCCACAACCTCCCTCCTTCGTCTTGTGTGTGTTCGTTTCCATACTTTTAAAAGAAATAATGGTGAAGCCTAAAATCTACCCTCCATGCTTCATGCTTATGCATTTTTGTTTGTTAATGTCCCGATTTTTTTGTTTAATATAGATGTTTAACATGGATGTTATATGTAGGCAAATGTGGATACAGAGGTGGCTGCAACATGACAGCCAAAAAAGAGAATGTTTGAGAGGTTTAGTTTTAGGAGTGTTGATTTGGATGCTCTTCTTGAAATGTCCACTGATGAGCTTGTAAAATTGTTTAGTACCTGTGCTCATGATCGCAGAAGATTTTTCTTTAAAATTTTAATCCATCTTTCTTTATATAACTAGCAAATATGTATTTAATATGTTAGTAAACATGGGATTTAGATGTCAGAGGGGTCTGAAGAGGAAGCCAACGACTCTCGTCAAGAAGCTCCGCAATATGGTAACTATTCTCAAACCTGTTAGGGTTTTTTTATTGGTTTCATCACCTTGCAGCAATTGTTGTTGAAAGAAGATCCATCTCCAATCCTCTCCCTTAACCTTTGCTACGAAGTTCAAACTTCAATTTCCAACTATTATCGATAATTGTCTTCTTAAACTGGATTTTGTGTTCAAAATGCAAGGTGATTGCAAATGAGACATTTAGCAATTGATCAGTTTTGTTGTTCAGGTAAAGGCGATTTCAATTGAGTAAATTTTATGGTTGGGTTAGCTTCCTTAAAGGGCCACTTTCGTATCATATGAAAGTCCAAATGATAAATGGGCTCTGTTCTGAATTTGAAGGCAATAAATGTCTAATCCTCAGTGTCCTTGCATGACATATAATTATGTGCATGTGTCATATTGACTTTTACTTTAACTGCTCCCAGTAAAATGGTATTGCTCTTTTTTTTTACTATATTCTGTTTCAACATATTTTACACAAATTCCTTTTTCTTGAAGGCTTTACCCTACACCTCCAAATACTTAAAGGTATGGAACTATGAATAGATATCAAATATAATTTTTATTGGGCTTGGTTGTGAACTGAACCCAAGCTCTAATGAATTTAGTAAGATATCAGGCTCAACTCTATTGGATTTGACCACACACTGAGGTAAGGTATCTAAAGGTCTAGTGAAATGTCAATTTTAATAATTTTCTAGAAGGAAAGGAAAAAGGATGTTGGTGACTCGTTGCATTATCAGAAAATTAATAAATACAAACATAAATACTGAGGGAATATTTATGTTGGAAAATTTTCGAGGGATTTTACTGATGAAAATATTCCCTCGATATATACCGAGAAAATTATAGTGAGAAAAAAATTTAAAATAAAGCAAAAAAACAATGACATGTTATTTTTTACCAACAAAATTTATTTCATCAAATCATTGCTAAACAGTGAATATTGTTTATCATGTCAATTACGAAAGGAATTGCCTATGGGAAATTCCATTGGTATTTTTCAGATAGCTTTAGAACTATTCACTTTTCAATTGCACTGTTAATTGTTGTTCTTTGTAAATAAAATCACCGATGGATTGAAAAGTTATCAGTGTTATCTGGTGTTTTTTTTTAAATTAATTAAGCTAAAATTTTCATTTAAATATTATAGACGGAATCACCGATGAATTGAAAAACCGTTAGTGATTGTAGACATAATTACTAATGAAATAATTAAAAAAATATTAATATTTAATTATTCATCAGTAAACCCGTTGCTAACGTGTCTTAATAAAAAGCCTGAATCCTTTTATTTCATAAGAGACATACTCATTTCTTCTTCTTCTTTTTCTTCTTCTTTTTCATCCTCTTCCTTATATATAAAAAATGTCAATATCTATTTTTTCTCTTCTTTTTTCTTCTCGTTTCCTTTTCTGTTCCATACTCGGGTATGTCTTCTTCTTCTCTCTTCTTTTATCCTTCTAGTTTTTTTATTTAAATTAATATACTTTGTGAATTTTTCTCTCTCTTCTTAGCTTCACTTGCAATTACATTAATGTAAGATTTTTTTTCTTTTTTTTTATGATTTTTTCACTACATTTGTTTTTTATTTTATTTTAATTGTTTTTCTTCTTAATATTTGTATAAATGTTATCGTGAGATTTTTTTTTATATGAAATCAATTTTTAGTTGATTGATTTATAGGATGTTTAAATTTTTAGTAATCGTAACTTCATTTTTCTTATATGAATTTATTTAGTAGAGTTTATTTTTTTCATTTTGTTTATTTGTTGTAAATTTATTTGAGTTGATTTTTTTCCAAGAATTTTGAGTATATATTATAGAGTGGTGATTTATGTTAATTTAATTATTTTATAAAATAAATTTTTAAAAAATATTTTTAAATAATTACTGACAGAATTACTAATGTTATTTTTTTAGGGACGCACCGATATAATAAAATAGATAATTTTTTTATATATTTATTCCATCAATAAATCTATTAATAATAATATATTACTAATAAATAAAAAATTATTGATGAAAAATTCATCAACAAATTATTTTTATTAATGATAAATGAATGGCTAATAAATTATCAATAATTTTTTTGTTTTATAAAAGTATTAAATATTATATTATTGAAGGGCTATCGAGCATACAAGTCGGATAGGAAGGTAGATGATGCTAAGAAAAATATAATGACGTGATGAAATCAATTTCTTAACCACCACATGCAACAATGCACACTGCCCGAACACAACTGGCATGCTCACGCGTCAGCTTCTAATGTTTTTTTTTTTATAAAAAAACATCATCCTACCCTCTGTACTCAATAATTATATATATATAAAAAAGAAACATCTTTCAATTACAAATTAGCTCATAAAACCAAGCTTTAAAAAATTTTAATCGTGATGGAATCATTACACTTTAGCTAAAAATACAAAATGCCAAAAAAAAACATAAACCAAGGTTAACCAAAGGGCAACAAAGTCATTTAACAAATGAACTGAAAAAACCCGTTTTACCTCTAGAAAAACATTTAAATAAGAATTTTTAAGGAATAAAATCGTGTGTTCACTATTATAATACATAAAAAATAAAGACACATGTGGAATAAAAATTCCATATATTTTAACTTTTATTTTAATTAATAAAACGTGAAAGGATGTGCATCGAAGCATATAGAAAATTATTTATCATCCTTTATCTTGAAAACGAAGGCGCAGAAAGTCACATATTCGTTTTATCATGAGATGAGCTCCATCTGCAATTTGTAAAATCATCTAAAGCCTGGCAAACTATTTCAAATCTGCAGTGAAGCCTCCTCTAAGCTTGAGCAAGATGCAGCTAGGTAAGCCTTCTTTTTTCTTTCTCTGCGTCATCTCTCTTTCAGATCGTTTTCTAGTAAGAAAATAAGCTCTGACGACAGTTCCTTCCTTTCTTGTAGATAATAATAACGGCCATGCCGAAGTCATTTTGACACGAGTTCTTGCGGCTTCCTTACTGGGTTTCATCAGTACTGCTGCAGCAACTCTCTACTATCGGAGAAAATCAAAAACTAAAAGAGACCAGCACATCATTCCAGGCTTAGTCAGGACAGAATCTGGCCGTTTGGGAAATCTTGAAAGATTCTCCGATTATGTTGGTAAATTAATTTAAGTAATTATAAACTGCTTCAGCTGTGTTACTTTTTCTTGACAAACAATGTTTTTTTCTCAAGAGTCAAGAAAGAAGAAATTCTACCCATTTTTCACTTTACTGGTCTTTGTAGCTAGGCAGATGGGATTTGCAGATGCAGATGAGTGTCCACGGCTATGCAAATTGGCTTTTGATTATCTGAAAAGATCTGAAGGGTGTGAGAATAACATCTATGATTTTTTTGCTAATCTACCTGAGTTTGAATCTCTGTACGTGAAGCTGATGGAGGAATTTGAAAAATGCATCCTCACTTATTTTGCATTTCATTGGAGCAGAGCATCTCTGTTTATCAGTCAGGTTTATCATCAACTTTCAGAACCAAAAAAAAAAAAAAAAAAAGAGCAGTACCTTTTATTTTCTCTTTCTTGTCTTTTCTGTCTTATGCTCTTTAATTTCTGTATGGATGGCAGGTTATGGATGCTGAATCCGTGAAGAAACCAAAGCTCAAGGGCATTGTAATGGCAGCCACAAGGTAATTCACATTCTGCAATTTCTTTTACATTTTTCAAATGATTTTAACAGGTAGTAATTATTAATTATAGGACATATCCATAAAACCCTACTTGGAAGGTTAATCCAGACCAGGTAACTTGCATATTAGCTGGTTTCAAAATCATAAAAATCTGAAGTTTTTTTAAATTTTTGATGCGAAAGATATGCTTTATCTTTATATTTTTTGTTTTACAATCTATAGCTATAGCTATATAGATTTTTTTTTTTTTTACTTTTTATGTAGTATAAATATGCAACACTACGTTATATATAATATAATTTTTATTTTTTATTTTTAAAATTAAGTCGATTAAAAACCCGGCCACTTGACTAGAAAAATCCCATACAGGATTTGATGACAATGACTTGTAATATTATATTACTTATTGACATAACCGTTCATGCCTTAACACAGCTTGAAATGTGATATTATAAAAATGTAATATAAAATATTGTATTTTATACAGTAGTGCTGCTTTGCACGACACTATCAATATTCGTTGTTGGGAAGTCTGAACTTCGAAGTACAATGATCTTATCGTGCCTGTCCTACCTCATTGAAGGGGTGGAAAGTGCTTCTCCAGCGTCCGCGTTTGAAAGAGAGAAGTTGTTGGGATTAGTTTTTAAAATATTTTTTTATAAATAATATATTAAAATAATATTTTTATATTTTTTATAAATTATTTTTAATATTAACACATTAAAATATTAATTTAAAATAAAAAATAAAAAAATTTAATTTTTTTAAAAAGTATTTTTGAAATAAAAAATAAATATGATTTATAATTATAATTTTTGTTATTTAATTTTTTTAAGTAGAATTGTTTCTTTGGAATAGAAATTAATTCAATCAACTTGGGTTTAATAATAAAAAAACGACATTAGATTTTTATTATTATTATTGCCCCTTAAACTTCAGCGTACCTTTCTCTATTTTTCTTTCTTTGGTGGGAAATTATGTGGCTAGTATTCTCTGTTTATTTTTTTACATTATGTTCTATCTCTTTATTTCTCTTTTCAAATTTACCCTATATTTCTCTTTTCAAATTTACCCTAAATATTATTCTATCTTGGATCAATTATGCATGATTTATTTTAGGAAATACAAAATTAGTGAGGGCGATTCCCCGGTCTCTTCATCTCGTTTCCACCTTGATCTTGACCAATATAATTTTTTTAAAATTTGGCATTTTTTATTATGTATTTTCTAGGCAATGTTTTTTTAAATCTTAAACAAATTGAGCTCTTTTGAATGTTCTTAATTAATTTGTAAGATTACACTATTTTTAAAATTTTTCAATTCACCCACTTCCACTCGGCCTCATTTTTCTCTTTTATGAAGGGCCAGAGGTGCCGTGGTTTTTCATTTATACCACACCAAACTTTATGGTTTCAGGAATCGAATGGATACTTTATATCATCGTCATGGTTATGATTTTTGAGGGTTTTGGCAGAAAACAAAGATTTGAGAGGGTGACCAAGAACTTGAAGGTTACAAGGGCATTTTCTACTCTAGTTGAGGAATTGAAAGCAATCGGCCAGGGGGAATCACATTGTACGGAGGTCATGGCGCCGGTGGCACTGAGTGAGAGAAGTCCGGTGCTGCTACTTATGGGTGGTGGTATGGGGGCTGGCAAGAGCACTGTCACCAAAGATATTCTCAAAGAGTATGGATTTATCAAATTTTACCTCGTAAACATTATTAAAAATAACTGTCATGATTTTTCTATTATCTTCATAATTTGAATCTAGAAATAGAAATATATATAACATGCATGGAAGAGGAGTATCAGCTTTCCAAAAAAACGAAAGAAGACTTTAAGAGTAAGGGGGCTTGAACATTTTTTTTTTTTAAAAATAACACAAAATGTTGAAAAAATAATATATATTAAAAAATATTTAGAAAATATCACAAATATAATTGAGTTTGAGAATATTATTTTTATGCACAACTACTATATTTAAAATAATGATCTTGTTTTAAAATATGTTTTCAGGGAGGTTGTTTAGTTATATTTCAAGAGATGTTTTTTTTTAATTAATTAACTTAAATAAAAATTAACTTAGAATTTTATGAAGATTCAATGATAAAAGATAGAATTTAAGGTCCTATGCCTAAAAAAGAAAGATGAGATGAGATAATGTAAAAGAGAAAAAATAAAAAGAAAAAAGAAAAAAGGAATAAATCATTAAAGATATGCTAGAGTTTTATTTTTTATATAATTAATATCATTAAAAATATCTCAGTGAGAAAATTCCAACTATACTTTAAAAAAATATCAAATAAAATTGTAATTAATCACCAAACAAAATGTTTACTAAATTATAATTATATTTAGTGATTTTTATAATTATTTTATCAAGATTTGTTTAACAATACTAAATGCATTTTCATTGAAAATGAAGTTTCAATGACTTGTTCTTTCTTGATTATTTGATTATAAATCTTATTTATTGGTTAATAAATTTTTATAAATTTATAAATTAATTTTTATATATATTAATTAAATCAAGAGAAACATAAATTTTAAAATACACTATTATCAACAGTAATTCTATTCAAAATATCTTATTTCTCAGATATTTTTTAATTTAAACTTGCGTTCCTTTCCCGAAATTTTTATCAAGCCTTGTCAGGATTCTAGGATATCCCTTTTAACAAGCCAATTATCTTGTCGGAATTCGATAAACAATGGGGCCCGGAGTAAAGATAATTGGATTTTGCTTCGGAAAATAGCGCATGCATTGTGATTGTGATTTGATGGGACACTGATCAATAAATAAATGGGCAGACCGTTCTGGTCAGGAGCAAAGGCAAAGGCGGTTGTGGTAGAGGCTGATGCATTCAAAGAGTCGGATGTTATCTACAGAGCCATTAGCTCCATGGGCCATCACGATGACATGCTTCAAACTGCTGAACTGGTGAAGACTCCATCCCCTCTCTTTTTTCCCACCTGGGTAGAGATTTCTAGCTTTAAAAAACAAAACATTCCAGGATCATAAAGTTGAAATCAATCCCATTCTGTAATTTGTCTTAGTGTTTGCTATAGGTGCACCAATCATCAACCGATGCTGCATCATCACTCCTGGTAACTGCACTGAATGAAGGACGGGATGTAATCATGGATGGCACCCTTTCATGGGAGCCCTTCGTGGAGCAAACAATTGCCATGGCTCGTAATGTGCACAACTGTCGTTACCGAATGGGACCAGGGTACCAGGTTGCTGAGGATGGGACCGTTGATGAAAATTACTGGGAAAAGGTAGAGCAAGAGGAAGAAGACCAGCGATTAAACAACGAGTTAACTGGCAGGAAACCATACAGAATAGAGCTGGTTGGAGTTGTCTGTGACCCTTATCTAGCTGTTATTAGAGGCATCAGGTAACAATCGAAACATGATAAAACTAGCTGTGTAGTAATCAATATCATTCTCGTTGATTCTCATATGGTACATGGTAATAATGAAAGAGGGTATGTTTTTCTGGGATTTTTGAACAGGAGAGCCATAACGACAAGACGGGCAGTGAGGGTGAATTCCCAGTTGAAGTCCCACAAGAGATTCGCCAGCGCATTTGAAAGATACTGCCAACTTGTTGATAATGCCAGGCTTTATTGCACCAATTCAGCGTCAGCACCGCCTAGTGTAAGTATGACTCTTCCATCAGGTTTATCCGCCATGCATCCCGTGCTTCTTCTCTTCTTTCTCGTAGTGACAAATGCACAGTGCCTCAAATCCAATGGGCAACATCTAAAACAACAAATCGATTAGGGAAGAGAGTCTGCCAACCACCCTTGTTTTTTGTCGGGCCACCATTCTATTTGAATCACTATCTATCGCTTGACATGCCAAGAGTCGAAACAAATTAGACCCATCACCCAGCTGTCAGTTCTAAGAAAACTGTTAAGTGTGAGCTGGGAAATCCCAGATTGTGGTCCAATACAGGCACTATTCTGTACGCGATCTCGAGGCCTCGACAAGAAATGGACCTACAACACGCTGCATTATTTACGAAAATTAGCCCCACCTCCCATGCCTCGTAGCTTCTAACTAGCAGCAATTATCTTAGTTCTTGCCTGTAGATTTTCGTTCTGATATCGATTCAAAAGACAAAAGGGGACTGCATTTTTTTTTTTTTACACTGACTTTGATTGGCACAAAATGAATGCAGCTGATAGCATGGAAAGATGGGGACAACAAGCTCCTGATTGATCCAGAGGGGTACAAATGCTTGACAAATGTAAGCAATTTGAGGGCTGATGCAGAATCCATCTACGAGCTTTACCCAGACCCAAGCCCCATTTTCGAGTCGGGCTCTGTTTGGAAAGACATCGTCATGGATCCTTCCAGGCCCACTGTTCAATCGGAGCTCAGAACCTCTATTCTAAACATCGAAAAATCATGATTGTGCTTTCTGCCTATTGGATGATGCTGCGCTATTAACTTTGCATTATTTTACTCTTTTCGTGAAATTTAACCTGTGTTTATGAGTTTTAAAAGAATATATATAATTTTAATTTTTCATGATGCTTATGTAATGATATTAATTTTTTTTAAAAATATTTTAAAATAAAAAAATACTTTTAAAAAATATAATCCATAGCCATACCTGTTAACTCTAAAACTAATAATTCCATTTCAAATATAAGTTGAATGACATAGAAATTATTTCTACTGAAAAAATCAAGCAATTCTATACCCAAATAACCCCAAGTAAACCCTCAATTTACAAATCCTGTCATTCTATCCACACAAACTGCTTTCACTTCTTGGCCTTCCTAACCGCCTTCTTCACCGGCGACTTAATACTCTTGGGTTTCTTTACTGCCTTTTTCGCTGGAGTCTTATTTTTTGCCGCTACAACAGCTTGATGGAGTTCTTGACCTTAACTAGCTCGCCATTAGCAACAAGTTTCTTCAATTGAATAAGCAGCAGTTTCTTGATAAAAAAATAACATTAAGAAAAATATTAACCGGTTTGTTGATTTAGTTTATAATTTAAACAATATATTAATAATAAATAAACTAGCAAAAAAATAATAATGAAAAACAAAAAACCGCTCTCTCTAAGTCTACCTAAATTATAAAATAACTTGGTATTAGAGGAAAGGATTAAAAAAATAAGTAAATTGGGTTAACTTAGTATTAACGTTGTGATTATAAACATATGATTAGAACAATTAATAAAAAATATATATGAAAAAAAATTTAAAGGCTAATTCTTAATAAATCAAGTTATAAAAATGATATCTTTATAAAAAAAAAGAAGCTCAATCTATAGTAAATAAAACATTGAGGGATGAAAATTAATACACACACATGTATAGAATTGAAAAAGGGCAAAACAAAACTTAATACAAGCTTACCTAGTCATGATGTAAATTCTTTGATTTAGTTGTAGTACCAGGATAACCATGTTAGAAATCAAATTAAAAAAATTCATAAAATTTGATTGTCAAACAATTTAATGTTAGAGAACAAAAGTAAAAAAAAAATAAAGGGCAATAGAAAAACACTAAGAATGTAAATGATTCATTTGATACTCTATGATTGATGTAGAATCAAACTTCAAAAATCACAAAATGGACTTAGTTTTTTACCAATCAAAATCACAATAAAATATGTTACATTGAAATGATATCTTATAAGAACTTAAAATATATTTTTTTATAAATAATTATCTTTTTTACCATTATTTATTTTAAATATTACATAATTAAAAAAATAGAATTCCGAGAGAGTCATTGCTCTAGTAAAATTTAATAAAAAGATCACATGGGTTGTATAATTCACAGGCCTCACTATAACTTCATATTTGAGCCAAAAGAAAAATAATGGCCTAAGAAAAAAAGAAAATATCAACCAGGCTCACGCTCGAACACTTCTCCTTTAAATTTCCTCGATCTTGAAAACCCTAGTAGCCTCAACGCCCCTCATTCGTCTAGCATGTGTTTATTTCCATGGTCTAAAAAGCAACCATGATGAGGCCTAAAATATACCCTCCACGCTTCATAGTTATGTATTTTTGTTTGTTAATATTGTGATTTTTCTGTTTAACATAGATGTTTTATATGAATGTTGTGTGTAGATAAATAAAAATACAGATGTAGTTGCAACAGAATAACTAAAAAATAAAAAGTTTAAGATGTTTAACTTGAGGGGTATTGATTTGGATGCTCTTCTTAAAATGTCCACTGATAAGCTTGTAAAGTTGTTCAATGTTTGTGCTCGTAAAAGGTTTTTCTTTAAAACTTTCATCCATTTCTCTTTGTATAACTAGGAAGTGTGTATTTAATGTGTTTGTAAACGTTGGATTTAGGTTCCAGAGAGATCTGAAAAGGAAACCAACGGCTCTCATCAAGAAGTTCTGCAAGGTAGTAACTATTCTTAAACCTTTTCTATGTTGGTTTTATTATTATTGTTCTAGTTGCTTAGATCTTGGCCTTAGGGTTTTGTAGTTTACTTAGTTTTTGACGCATTAGTAATCATTTATTACTTGTTTTTTTCCCTGGTTATCCTAGTTTTGAATTGGATGTTAAATTCTATTCCTTTGTTATTTATATATGGTGTTCATTTAGAATGCCTTGGTAAATAGAAACAACATAACATCTCAAGCTATGTCTCCTAAATGTTTAGTGTCATGTGAGTTAAAGAATAAATTAAGTATATTACGTTGTGTTCTAACTTGGATGGTCCAAGATGGATCCTTTTTACTGCCCATGATGGAAGTTATAGGAAGGGATACCACTTAGATTGAAATTATTATTGAGTTTTGAATGGCTGTTAGATCTCTGCCTTATTATTTATGTATTTTATATCGTTTTAATTTTAGACCTACTTTGTTTGCTATAAATTAATTTACTTTTGGAAAGTACTGTTCATAAAAAGTGGATTTAATGTTTGGTACTTATTAAAAATAAATTGGATTTTTTTTTTTATATTTGGGTATAACTAACAAATAAACTGAAAAATAACTTATTAATATTTTATTTAAAAAAAATATTAATAATTTATTTTCACTTTATTTGTTAGTTATACCCAAATATAGAAATTGTTTTCCATATATATATATATATATACACACACGCACATAACTATTTGACCACTTACAATTAAAAAATAAAAAGAATCAAATATAAAAAGTGCAATGCTGAAAAAAAAAGAATTTATTATATCATATATTCATACAAATTTTATTTAATAAATTATAACTAAGAAAATAATATAAATATTTTAAATATAATATTAGTAACATATAACCTTATTAAATATTCTTTTAAGTAATTTTTTTTATTTTTAAAACCTTAATTATTTTTTTCACACTGAAAAGGCCAAATTAGTTAATAATAAATAGATACAAGAATATTTTGATGAATTTTTTAGATAAAATATATTTTTCATTCTGAGAGAGAGGTGTTGTAAGAGGAGAGGTGTTTTGAAAGGATTTTCTGAAAAAAAAAAAAAATTTAGTTTGGAAAGGTTAATTTTTTTCTTTGATGAGAAACCACTTTCCTAAAGTCCACCAAATATGGAAAAGTGGAAAAAGTAATTTTTCGTCTAAAAACAAACAAGGCCTTAATCCACTTATCCTGAGAGTGTTTTCCATTATTAATTGGTGTTTTTTAGAGGCATATTGTTCTTCAAACTCTATTATGATTTAGAGCAATCCTCCTACCAGACCTTAATCATATGTTGCGTGTAAAATGTTTGCTTCCAAATGTTCTCTACACTGTACCACTTTTAATAGAAAACTTCAGGTTTATGATGTCTTATTAAACTCAAATTAATTGATGGGCTCATATGTCATCTATAGTTCACTTGATGAGTTTGCTTGATAATTTTTCATTGATTTTTTATTGTATAAATTTGAAATTTATTTCTTTTTTAATGTTTTGGAACAGAAAAGGGAGGCTTCTGCTGGCAAGAAGCCTGAACCAGTCCGAACACTTTTAAAAAACATGATCATTGTACCTGAAATGATCGGAAGCATCGTTGGAAATGATTTGGCATTATCTTGCCGAGTTCTGAATCTCATACAAGCCTGTCACGCATGGTAGACCTAGTATTGGTGCTACGCATTCCTCTAGGTTCATTGCTCTCAAGTGAGATGTTTTGCAGCAGCTAGGAGACTCCGGTTCTTTCCAATCTTTTGATGACATCTGAGGTGGTCAAATTTTTACCGATTTAGTTGATTAATTGTGTCATTTTGTGTTTTATTCGAGTTAGAGAGATGATTCAGAATGGTTTGTTATAGTATTTTTTATTAGCTTAAACATGTTTTTGGATTTTCTGCTTTCACATTTACTATGTTGTTTTAGTGTCTGGTATGCTGCTTTTTATCATTTCAGTCTTTTATAACCTTCATTCTTTGATAATATAAAATGGAAAAGAAAGTCCTTTTAGTGTTTGCAAGCTTTTGAGATTGGAATATCTTCTTGCTGGCTTATTTGACTTGATCGTACCTTCTCTTTTTTGTTCCTATAATTGTGCTGGCTTATCAAACCCAGTTCTAACTTGTCATGTCTCATTCTGTCACAAGTCTTTTTTGTTCATATACAACTCTAATTTAAAGTTATTTAAAAGTATTTTTTGTTATAAATTATTCAAGAAAATAACCTTTGAATTACAATATAAAGTTAAAAGTCAATGCCACGTTCCCAAGTAAGAAAAATGTCTTGAGAAGAAACTATGTTGATGAAGCCTAATAGGATTACGGGTGCTCTGGGCTTCTGGCACTGAGCTAACTATGATAAATCCTCCTATCACTTCCCAAGTAAGAAAAAAGAAAGACATTTGCCACGTTCCTTGTTTATTAATTTCTTAAAGGGCAGTTACACGTACCACTGCTTTTCCAGAGGAAATGCAACGTCTCCAGGCCTAACTTAACAGGTTTGAAAATGGCCGCCTACTTAAACTGGTCTTTTTATCGAACCTTCCTTTGATCATGTCGCATCTTCTTCCTCCTCCTCCTCCTCCTCTTCCTCTTCTCTTGGATAATGGTATAATAAAAAAAACATAATACAATGCTTGCCTAGCCGCAAATAAAAGTCTCTCAAGCTTTTATTTTAGTCAATCAAAGTTCAAAGATAGACAATTCAACCATCGAGAAGCTAACCAGTCAGTGATAGTCAACGTTGTTAACCTCAATTACTTCACAATCTGTGGAAACTGTACACTCAAGCTGACTGGTGTTACGATCACGTTTGTTTGGTTTTCTCCTTTGGCTTCTATCTAACCTTCCAGAAAACGGCGTGGGAATTCTTGTCATTATCTTGCCAGTGTCCTTTTCACCGCATTTTCCATCTCAGCAGCTTCAATCTAGCAACATTTGAAACACACAATTAGCATCAATAAAAGGGGGGGTGTGTGTGTGTATTATAATCGTGCATAGTTTATCATGTCTATGTTTTTATGTTCACAAGGCCAGCTTCAGCAAGAGGAGAAAATTGAAATTGACCCTTCCATTTCAAGGATGAAAAATGGAACAAGTTTGTGGCCAAAGATAACTCGTTTTAGTGCGTTTTGGCTGCTATGCCTGAAATAGATACAACGAAGTAACTACCGACGGATCGTGAAAAATGGTGTCTTTGTTTCCAATTTTCTCTGTCGAGACTAATAGGCGGCAGCTGCTATTTATTACTAAGCACTAAAGTGATAATAACAAGCACAAGTATACCATGCGTGATATGCTGCATCAAAATTTGCCCAGTTAAAACAAACCATTGTTGGAAAGTAACAAGAGATAACGAGTGGTGGGAATACCTCAGATTCAATTTCCATTACTGCTACAAGTTCCTGATCAGAAAACTGTGATTGAATGCTTCTGGTTTTTGTTCCCAAACTCTTCAAGCACTTGAGAACATCTATCATAGGATCCACCCCTGATGTCGGATTGGCTACTTTAATTCTAATCTTTGTACTCTCAACATTTTTTATTCCACTTGCTGCCAATCTATCTTCAATCTCATCATTTCTCCTCTTCAACATCTCCTTGTACATCTCCAGCTCTTGAATCTTCCTTGCTGCCATTAGCATAATCGAGTTCTTATCTTTCTGCAAATCAAGATCACACAAAAGAAATTGATAAAATAACCATTTTGATTAATAACTAAAAGCAATTACCATATATACCTTCAATGCATAATAAACACAAGTGAATGGTGATTAATTAGCACGCCAGTTATTGATAACTAACCTTGGTGTCATGGGGTAACAAAGAATGCAGAGCCAAGTAACCATTTCGCTCCCTCTGTCTCCTCAATCTCTCACTCATCTTATGACGATAACATCGTTTGCTATCAGGTTCTTGAGTTTCAATCTTTACCATGAAACTTCTCCTCATGAATTCTATCATTCTTCTGTTCATGTTAGTAGGATGTACCCCCATAGAAGAACTCCCTGCCCCAACTTCGCTTCCACCCCAAGGTCTGCATATATATGGCACAAAAGCACTTTGATTTACAGGACCATTCTCATAGCAGAAGACATCACCTTGCAGCAATTGCTGTTGAAAGAAGTGATCCATCTCCAGTCCTCTCCCTTGCCCTTTGCCAGGAAGTTCAAACTTCAGCTTCCAACTGCTATAGATAACTGTCTCCTTAAACTGGATTTTGTGTTCAAAACGCAGGGTAATTGCAAACGAGGCACATTTAGCAATTGGTCAGTTTTGTTGTTCAGGTCAAGGCGATTTCTCTTGAGTAAATTTTGTGGTCGGCTTAGCTTCTTTTAGGGGCCATTTTCGTATCATATGAATGTCCAAATGATAAATGGGCTCTGTTCTGAATTTGAAGGCAATAAATGTCTAATCCCCAATGTCCTTGCATGACATGTAATCATGTGCATGTGTATGGTTTACATCGTAATAAATAATTGAGACTCACAAATATCCTTAATATTTTCAAATATGCTTGCAAGAATTTACAATAGTTGTTGATGAAACTTCTACGGTAGTCCGCCTCAAACCAGGCAAATTATCTGAGACACCAACCACCAAACAAAGGAAACTGCTAATAACAAACCTTTTTTTTTCCTTCTAAAAACACCAAGAAAAATCTTTTCAATAAAAATTAGTGGATAAAAAAAGAAAAAAAAAACGAATAAATACCATCGGCAGGCCAGACACTGGGAGCTTCAGGATCATCTTCGGGGACTTCAATTCCAATGTAATACCCCTTTCCTTATAGTCTCCTACTACCATATAATATATACAAAAACAAACAAACAATCGCTGCTTCCATTTTATTGTCGATAAATTCATAAAACAAAAGAAAAGGTAACAATTTTGGAATTAAAAAGGAAAAACATTTAAATGAAAAGAAACCAACCATGAAGTTGATTATCAGGATCCAAAACAGGAATATAACGTCTATGCTTCTCATCCCTTAAATAAAACCTTTATTTTCGCACATAATGACAATTCAGAAAATTTCTTACTCTGCGTTAATGCCTCCTCCATGAATTATTGGCTTATTCCATGGTTTTTCACGTAAAAAGAAAAAAAATCCACATTCCAAACACGCTTAATCTAAACAAAACCATTTTATAGAATCAAAACAAAATCAATTAATTATCAGGGAGAAATTAAAAAGAAAGCGATTATTTTAAATTACCTGTTTGTAAGGGAAAACGATTGCTGGATATCAGGGGTGGAAAGATCGATGCAATCGAGGAAGGAAATCTTGGCAGACACGGGAGCATGATGCTGGTGCTCCTGCATATTCTCCATTCATGTTATTATTTTTTTCCTGAGAGTGTCAAGCTTCGAAATTCTAGTTCATCGAAACAAGTGTTTATGTGCGATTGTAGGGTCCAGAACAAACGATGTCGTTTCCATGAACTCTCTCCTCGCCTCAGTTCTTCTCTTTTACTTCGCATGCTAAACAACGGCACATAGATTGTATCTTAAACATAGTTTTTATTTAAAAATATATTAAAATAATATATATTTTTTATTTTTTAAAATTTATTTTTTATTTTTTAAAATTTATTTTTTATTTCATATATAATACAATTTAAAAACATTTTAAAAAAATTGATTTAAAACTAAAACTTTTTTTAGAAAAAAAAAACACGATCTATCTTCAACAACAAGCCACTTAATATATGGCAAGAACTTTGAACTGACGGATACAGTGACCCAAATTTTCAACACAATTCTGTGACGCAATGAATCCTGACCGTTTATTTTTTCTTTCTATTCTTATCTTATCCTGTCTTCTCACTATATCTTCATTTTTATCCCTAATATTTGATACACAATTTCAGCACGGTCCCTAAACTAGATAAAATTGCAGAAAAGGGAAAAACTCACTAGCCTTTTACTTTTTTGGGATATCTATTTGTTTTTTTTTCTATTTAATGAAATAAGGATTCAATTACACAATTTTACAATTCAAGGATCAACATATAGCTTGTCATATCGTGGATTTTTCCTAAACTAAATGTCAGCTTTTCATGAAGATCAGCGTGTTTTTCGTGTTGCAAAAGTTTTCTTGAATAAAATTTATTTTATTTTATTTTATTTTATTTTATTTTTAAATTTTTAAATTTTTTAATATATTGATTTCAAAAATAATTTTTTAAAAATAAAAAATTATTAAAAAAAATTCAAATAACAATATTTTTTATTTTTTAAAATTTATTTTTAATAATTACATTAAAAAAATAATATGAAAACACACGAGTTATGTTCCGGACAGTTGGTTTGGGACATCATATGGAAAATTTGTACGAAATTCTGAACCAAATTGGTCTCTGTTTCAAAACATCATTATCACCATCAGTTTCACTGTCATACGTCCCAAGGCATACCTCATCTCATCTCCGGAGCTGTCCTGCGTAAGGGGATAAAAGACAAAAAGAAAGGTCTGTTTGTTCTTCAATAATTATATTTTTTTAAAAAAAGAAAAAAATCACGTCATTGATTGTTCTTCCGTTAAAAATTAAATTTAATTGCTTTTAATTATTAGAAAACATATTCTAGGTTGATAAAGAAATTATCATTATCAAAGTATTAATTTTGAATTGACTTTTAAATTGTTTTCTATTTTGTATTTAAATTATTATTAGTAACATGACTGTAATAATTATATTCATCACTAGTAATGTTTTTTTTTTAAAGTAACATGACTGTTACTAGAAAATAAAAGTGATAGAGACTTAAATTTTATTATAATATATTATTAATATTATGGTTAATTAATCAATTCACGCAGCGATTACCTTCTCAATAAATGTAACGAAGTTTTACTTCTCAAGACTTAAGAAGTCATGATTTAAAATAATTTATCTAAAGCATTTTTTAAAAATATTTTATTATAAAAAGATATTAAAATAACTTATTATTTCCGTAGTTGTGATTAATTTATTTAGGCACTGTAATGTGATTATTTTATCCCACCAACTCTCAAACTATTTAATCACTAATTATAAATAATATTTGAAGATTTAGTTTTGATTAAATTGATTTGAACCCCACCTGACAAAAGTTTGCATTTTTATAAGCTGCACTATCCATCGAGAGTTTTATTAACAAGACACGGAGACAGAGAGAGATACGAGGGACGCCAAGACTAAACGCAACTGCATAGCGTGGCATTTTCGAAATTCGAGAATTTCAGGTACTCTGTCTTACTATTATCCGATTTATTTTTTCCAGCATTAAATTCCAGTTCCTGCAACTCTCTTTTCCAGGATCTGATCTGGGTGGTAATAGAAACCCTCCTGGGATTTTCTTTCTGTACTCATAGAAGTGAATTAGGAAAAACTATGGTATACACATTCTGGGATTTTTAGCTATCAGTTGATGGGATTTTATTTTGCAAGAAAACCAAATTGGCTGTTTTCAGGATGGTTTAGTTAAGGTCTGCGAAAATTTACATTGCTCCTTGTGGTACGAATCTATATAGCATAATCTTCTGTGGTGAGTATATTTATTTCCCTTGGAATTATACTTGGTGATAAAGGAATTTCCTTTTCTACATTTTCTGATAGATAGACATGTTTGGTTTGAACTCTGTTTCAAATTCAATTCTGTTGATCTTTCACTGCTGTTAGGCTGCTGAGTAAGTTAAGTCTATGTGGATTAATATGAATAATTTATGCTTGTTGGATTACAAGTCAAAGGTGTTTTGGAGATGGAGGGTCAGGTTATTTGGAAGAAGGATTTCATTTGCATCGAGAGAAGCCAGGATCATGTGCTTCAATGATGTATGAACTGTGGAAATTCAAGTGTGCTATGATGGATAATAATAAGATCTGCTTTTCTTGGTGAATGTGTTGACAATTATCTGAGAAGAGTTGGAATGAGCAGACTCTATTGATGCAGGGGGGGACTAGAGTGCTGATGATAAAAGCATCAGCATGATGCCAAAGGCCATTAGGATTGAGTAAAATAGTGAAATGGGACTCACTTGATTCAAATCCAGTGGCCTAATGGCATCAGCATTATGTTTATGCTTGAAGCACCAGCATTGTAGCAACCCACCTTTGGTGCAAGACGCCAAGATGAGACTTCATTCTATATTTTCCAAGTCCCAGCCAGTGATGAGCTAATAGCTGGCTATCACTGTGCTGTCTTATGGCTACTTTCTTCTTTTGATTGCTGAAAAGTAGCTAGGTGTTCATAGTTTATCAATAACTGCTTGTATCATATTATAGTTTTAAACGTTCTTATCCCATTCATTAGATTATTTGAATCAGGTTTTGTCTCGAAAACTTTGTTCATTGATTATCTCTGTTTAACCACGTGAAATTAAGAATTGTTTTGATGCATTTCCTGAGGAAGCTGGTTGTTCGATCTCGAGGCCTTATTCTTTTTTATTGAAGCTGTTTTGGAGTGGATCACTGGTATGTTCGGCGAAGTGAAGTCCTCAGTAATGTCAGAATCGTTGCTGAAACGTTGGACGGAGCTGGATTGAATTTGGTCAGAGTCTTATGGATGTTATTCGTCAAAATCCACCTTCGCAAATGGACCGCCATGGCTAATGACATGTTTCATGTGATTTTAGTTTGATAAATGTGCCATGATGCCGTTTTAATAATTTTTCTCTACCTTTCAAAATTTATTTTATTATTTGCAAAGAAGGAAAACACCTGATTATGATATCTGGTAGGGGGCAATAAGATAATTATTTTTTAAAATATTTTTATTTGAGAATATATTAAAATAATATTATTTTATTTTTAAAATTTATTTTTTTATATTAATACATTAAAACAATTTAAAAACATAAAAAAGTTAATTAAAATTTTAAAAAATAATTTTTTTAAATACTTTTAAAATATAAAAACACACGATATGGCCGGGATGAAAACGGTTGGGTGTTAGGGGAAAAGTAAATCATCACGAAAAAGCGAATCACGTGGCGTGCCACTGCTGAATACAAATCCTCCCTCACCATAACTACACAATAGAGGGTTGTATTGGATCCAGTCAGTAGCCGCACGAAAGCAAAAATGGGCAGTCACGCACAAAGTGCCAGCTGAGGCGTTGCGAATTGGGAAGGGAGAACGAGGAGGAGAACGAGTCGCATCTCCGTGAGTCATCAACAACAAGGGCGTTCTTTCATCATCTCGAACGATTTGAGGTTCTCCATTATTGAAACCCTTTTGATGCTGGTCTATTTTAACGCACCTATTTCGCGAAAGTTGGTCCCCCCCGGCCCCCCTTTTAAATCCTTCCGTTTCTATTGATTTAAGTAAGATTTCGTCTTTTTGTCATACGAGAGCATGTTTATTTTCAAGTCTGTAAAATTTTACTTGGTTGTCAGTGGCTGTTCTTTTTCATAATGATTTGGTAAAGGCTGGTTGATGGGTATGTTTTTATTCTACATGAGGAGAAAGCAAGAAATGTTAAGAGGTTATTAATGTGGACTTTGTTAGCTATGAAAAGATTGTATTAAAGTTGATGGAAATGAGTTTAGAGGCTATTATTCAAAATGTGCTTTCTTAGTTTAACATGCCATGGTATTATCTGTAGGTGGCATTGGAGAGAGGATGGAACTCTAAATACTAGAGATTGTGTAAATGCGCAAATGGATGTAGTTGTTTGGTTTCAGGAATACTCACAAATTTTTTTAAAGTATGATACAATGTTGGGCCTTCTAAATCAGCAAATAAGAATGTGTCTGTAGAACTTAGTCAACATTTGGTTATGTTTTGGATCACGGCAAAAACATAAGACCTGATTTGGGTTTAGATCGAACGCTTACATTTAAAATCGAGTCACACATAATGCTATGTCAGGGTTCTAGGTGTAAATGATTTTGAAACACTTCACCAGTCTCTGGTAGTGCTAGAGAAGACTGTTGCACATGATACATGTATGAAACATTTGAAGTATCTTAGTTGAGTGTGATAGAAAATTTAGCTCATAACAGAACTTAAGTTGTAGGGAAGAACTGCAAATATCTATTTGACTAGGTTGAGGTAATCGAGACTCCTGTCTGATGTAGGAGAATTTGCTGTAGTTAAGATTTAATATTCTCTGCAGTATGTTGTGGACTGTACTAGACAACCATCTATATTTTCTGCTCCTTTGACTGGTGCAGTGGTTTCTTCTTATTTTTGTTTTGTATTCTAGGTATATGCATCCTTGAACAGAAATAAAATACGATGAGAGTTATTGCTAAATGTTGTCCCCTCTCTGTTCTTTCAAACTCTATCCTTACTCTGTGATTTCTCTCCTTTGTTTTATTTCCATCTTAAAATCTAGGAGTTATATTTATTCTCCTCATCACTCCAAGGCAATATACTTGACATGAATGCAAAACATCCCCTCTTAAACCTCGGGGATGTTAAACCTTGGGGATGTTTGATTTTGTGGGAAAAGGATGATATAGTTAATGTTTGCTTGATTTAAAGTCTGCCAATGGCCTTTGTGTGCTAAAATGCTGTTTAACTCGTCTTCATCCTCTGCATACCTTTGTGAATGTATGGTCCCAAGTTCCAGCTGCATTCTCAAGTCCTGGGCTTAACAATTCTGCTGCTGTCTTTTGTGGTTTCTATTATAGATCACATTTTGTCCTTACTCAGCTGACCTGTACATGTGGTTAGAATTCTTTAAAAATTTCTTCTAATTAATAATATTATCCATGCAAACCTTTGGGGACCTAAAGAATGCATTTGGGCTACCTAGTTAATTCAAGAAGTAATGAGTTTTTGGCACTGTGGTTGAGTTTGCAATGGTCAGTCTGCTAGGAGGCTCCTCATAAGCACTTAGTTTCTTCCTTCCATTATTGTTTGTTAGTGTATCTTAAGCATTTTAGTTGGTGCCACTTAAGGTTGGTAAAACATGACGTGTTATTATCAAGATGTATCAGTTGAATATCTGGTCCTTATTGTATTGTTTGGGTTTATGTAGGGTGCATTGTGATTTAAAATGTACTTACATTGGCTACTTAATCTATAATTTGCACCTCTAGAGTCCCTTCTGTATAGCTGATTTGCATCACTAAAGAAATTCTTGGTAAAACTCTTAAACCAGAACTGAAATTGATTTGTTTCTCACCTTTTGGTTTATTACAGGTGAAAAAAGGGGACAGCAAAAGGATGTTTCTCAAAGTGCAGTTGCCCTGGAATGTCATAATACCTGCTGAGAACTTGGATGCCAAAGGACTAATGCTCCAAAGGTCAATTGTTGTCCGCCTTTTAGATGACTTCGCAAAAAAAAGGGCCACCAAAGATCTTGGATACTATCTTGCTGTCTCGACTTTGGAGAGCATAGGGGAGGGAAAAGTTAGGCAGCACACAGGGGATGTGCTATTTCCTGTTGTCTTCAGTGGTATCACCTTCAAGATTTTCAGGGGGGAGATCTTAGACGGGATTGTTCACAAGGTGCTTAAGCATGGGGTTCTCTTGAGATGTGGGCCAATTGAGAATATCTACCTCTCTTGTATGAAAATGCCTGATTACCGCTATGTGCCTGGAGAGAATCCAGTATTCTTGAATGACAAGACATCAAAGATTGAAAAGGATGTGGTGGTTCGTTTTGTTGTGCTTGGAACAAAGTGGCTAGAGGCAGAGAGGGAATTCCAGGCTTTGGTCAGTTTAGAGGGCGATTATCTTGGACCGGTGTCTTAAGGGTCTAATCTGTGCTCGGCTGGAGATACATTTCTTCTGAAATCTTTTTATAAGATTGGCATAACTGCCAGCTTGTTGGTTGTTTATGGTGTTGTATATTCTTGTGCCACTCTACTTCCTTCTGTGACTGTCATCTTTGAGTTCTTGCAACTCCAGTGATTGCTAGACTATAAGTTGAGCAACTTCGTGTTTCCTTATGCTTGCAGATGTTTACAGATATTATATCCTGATTTTAGGACATCTCATCTTTAGTTGGTGTGCTTGTGTACTAGGTCTTGAACTGACGGTTTGTGATGGGAGATTGAGAACTGAAACTCAGTTGTTGGCAGGTTCTATGAATATTCAATGCTTTTTTGTAGTTTAAAACCTAGAATCAGCTATATTGGCTTAGTTGCCTTGCTACTACTCTCAGATGTTTTGTGATCGGCAGAGACTACATAGGTCGCATTGTTTATGGACAGACAGAAGACTCGCTGCAATTCAGCACTGGCAGAAGGAGTAACTGCGCTTTTGGAAGAGCTAGAATTCTAGCATTGTGTGAGGATCTATGGGCCAAGGGACAGTCTTAGGTAGATAGCTTTTATGGGGTGTAGGCCTCCTAAAAGGGACAGTCTTAGATAGATAGCTTTTATGGGGTGGAGGCCTCCTAAAAGATAACGGAGACGTGCAAACGTTTTTTCGGTCTGTCGAGCAGGAATGAAAGTCGGCTTAGTGATCCGACAGTGCTGAGTGGAAGGGCTGTCACTCAACAAATGAAAGTTACTCTAGAGATAATAAGCTGATCTTCTCCAAGAGCTTATATCGACGAGAAGGTTTGGCACCTTGATATTGGCTCTTTGCCACTTAGGGTTATAGTATGTTTTAAGGGTTGGGCTGTTCGCCTATTAAAACAATATGTGAGCTAGGTTTAGAATGTGATGAGACAATTTCGTCTATATCTAATATAAGTGTTAGAGCATTTAGAGGATATTTTCCTTATACGAGAGGACCGAAAAGAACACACCTTTGTTGTACCAGTTATTATGCCTACAGTAAACACTGAGTAACCTGGAGTAGATAATTGCTGAAAACATCTAGGTAATGAATTCATTTGAAGTTGAGAGGTCTTCTATTCCAACTTTTTCAGCTTTGGTAGCACAGTCAAGAAAACGACAAGTTCTCTGCCTTCGCAGGAATGAAGTGACAAAAGTTTTGAGAATTCCAAAAAACAAATTACAAGAAGATTAGCTGTTTATCATTATGAAGTATATATTATCCTGAAAGGGACAGCCGTCTCCATAGATGGAAGAATTATAAAAAATTTAAAATAAAAATACTTTGAGAATGAAAAAAATAATTTTTATAATGAAAATAAAAAATAAAAGTTGTGAATGAATAATATGAAAAAGTGTTGTGTAATCTCTGGTTAAAATTGATAACCTTAATGTAAAATTATAAAATTATAATATATATATATATATATATATATATATCTTGAAATTAAAAAAATCCCGAAAACACGATAAAATAACTTATATAATTATGATAATGATTGAATAATAAAATTTAAATCTTGATATAAAATTATTTATTGATTAATTTTATATTGTTGATTATAATTTTTAATTTTAATTCAAGTGTTAAATTAAACTGAAATTTTTAAGTAACCACTTAATACATTTCTCTATCTTAAATTAAAATATTAAGTTACTCAAAATTTGAAATGGTTATCCAAGGATATCAATGGTAGAACCAAGATAATATACAGGTTCATTGATTATATTTTTATAAATAAATTTAAAAAATTAAAAATTTAGCTTCTTCTTCCCCTTCAAACTGTTGGCTAATGCTAAAATAAAGAAAAGAAAAGGATTAAAAGCTTTCCCACTAAAACCAAGATTTAAGGTAGGACAGATGAGGGGCCAAGTGTTGAACACCTTTAATTAAATAATCAGGGGGGAATTAATTAAGAAAAAGAAAGTAAGGGGAAAAAATTCTAGACATAGAGAGGGAAAAAAAGGAGGAGTATAAAACTTTGATTGATTAACATTTAAAATTCATATAATTATTGGTTATGATATTATAAACTTGATTGTACAAGTTTAAATAAATATTAATAAAATTTTGAAATATAAAATAAAATAGAATGTAAATGAATTCAAATAAAACATAATTGAAAAAGAAGGATAGGGTATGTACGATGAAAGCAAAGGTGGCTAATTTAGAGGGGGCAGGGACGAGAATTCTTGGAATCAGATAAATATTTGTTATATATATATATATATATATATATATATATATAATATGTGTTATATGTTGATAAGGATAAAAATAGATTTAATTATACTTGGCAGGAAATCTTTAACACTACAAATCCAAGACGCAAATATATGAGAAAATAGTTCTACGTAGAACGCGTAACCATAGCTCTGGCTGGAAGCATTTTCAGTGGGGTTAAATCATGGTCATTCAAGGCTCTCTTCTGCCCTCCTCAAGATGAGGGAACTGGGAAATGACACCATGCAAGCGTCAGCGTGATGCAGCTACGCAAGACAGCTCCCAGCAATGAATCAGATGTTGAACATTGGTTCCTCGATCAATTCTTGCAGTTTACTTGAAAACTTTGCAGTGTTTTGGCTTTGATTTCTTAAACAAAATTCAGTTATTTTTAAGATTTAATTAGACATTCAATAATTTAACCTAAATTTATCCAATTAAATCCAAGTAATTGAATATATTATCATTTTAATATTTAAAAAAATATATTATGTTAATTTTTTAATTAAATTATAATTTGACAAGTTATTATAATTATCTTTAAATCTATAAAATTGATTAAATTATATCTAATCAATACTGTAAAATTAATTTTTTTATTAAAAAATGTATTAATAATATTTAGTTATTTTTTTAAATTAACCCCCAGCAGCGTGTAACAGACAATAACCTTGCTGAATTTCTTAGCAGGCAAGATATGGTGGATAAATTGCATGCCAAAACATACTCGACAAGTCATAGGTTAACGTGGCATGTGATCACGCTCATAGAGAGCAGGGTTGCCACCAACCAAACCAGTGCCTTGAGGTGGAACCGACAAATAGGCTCCATGCATTTTGACGTTTTACCTACCAGAAATCTTATCATTCGTTTCAACCACGGGCATCAAAATTAAAAATTAAAAATAAAATATTAATTTATTTTTTCAATACTTATTTTTCTCCCTTTATTTTTTTCTAAAATACAATTCCTCTTATAAAAAAATTATTTTTATATATTTTATAAAAATATCAAAACTTTGTAAAATATTATTCATTATAATGATTTTTTTTCTTTAATATTTTTAAATACATGTTTTTTTAAATTTGTATTTTTATAAAATTATTACGATTTTATAATTCATATTATAGTTTGATGAATTTATTTAGGTTAATTTGAATTGGTTTTTAGTTTTTTTAATTAATTTTTTTAATTTTATCATTCAATATTAAAATAAATAAAGTTAAAATTTATTGAGGTTACTAAATTATATTAAATTAATAAAATAATTATATATTAAATATATTAAAATATAATAATCTTTAATAAATGATTTTTTAATATTAAAGTGTATATGAACCAAAAAAATAATTATTACATTTGCACTATTTATAAATCTTATTACCCATTCGAACTGTTGTAAGTAGCCAAGAGAAAACAAATACAGTGATGAACTGCAACCAAAAAGATTCGGACGTTTACTGACCTCTTCCTGTAATAATTGCATCAAAGGCGGGTTCCCATGTGTTTTTTGTTTTAAAAATATTTTTAAAAGAATTTAAATTTTATTTATTTATTTATTATTTTAAATTAATTTTTTAAGTGTTTTAAATAATTTTTTAATAAATAAATAAAATATTATTTTAACATATTTAAAATATATATATATTAAAAAATAATATTACCATATTAATTATACACTTTAACTAATTTTAAGTTAATAATAATATATATTTATAACAATTTTAAATTTTATAAAATTTAAATTAATAATTTTTAAAAAATAAATTTAAGATTTGAATTACATATTCCTAAGTTATTATCATAGTATAGTTTCGAAGGCTTCCGAACACTACCGATACACAAGCAAAGACATCAGTGGTTTTGTTCCTCGTATGTCTTCTAAAAGTTTCAAGGGTTGAGTTTCTCCTTTGTGAAAAAAGGAAAGCGAAGAGTAGTAGTAGTTGAGGCCATTTTGAGTGTAGAATCCACATTCCTCAGTAACCATGGAGATCCCATCGAGTGATTCCATTCCGTCTAAAATGAAGGCTTGGGTCTATGGTGAATATGGGAACGTTTCCAGTGTCTTAAAATTAGACTCGAACGTTACAGTTCCTCAAGTGAAAGAAGATCAGGTTCTGATCAAGGTTGTTGCTGCATCCATTAATCCAGTTGATGCTAAAAGGATGCTTGGCATGTTCAAAGTCAGTGACACTCCTTTGCCGGTAAGGAGAACTCTTCTGACACTTAAATTAATTTCCTGCTATATATGTTGTTTGTTCTTTCTTGAGTCATCTACTTTAGAATATTCGCGCCTGTTAGAAAATCTTGCGTGTTGCAATCTTAGTTCTACATCTTTGGCTTTTGTTATAAGATTGCCATGCATGGCCTCTGACTTTCGAGTCCTCGCACAAACAAGGACTCGAAGATGATAGCTAGCCATGTTTGATGGGGTTCCCAGTGCTTTCTTTCTCAATATGTTTTGAAGAATTTTAAATGGTCCAGGCATAATGAATTATTGCGATAGTTTCGCTAATTGAAGATGAGACACTTCGTTCAAGGACTTCTGATTTTGTTTTTGTATCTGAATTTGCAGACTGTTCCGGGCTATGATGTGGCTGGTGTGGTGGTTGAAGTTGGAAGCCAAGTTAAAAGGCTGAAGGTAGGAGATGAAGTATACGGAGACATCAATGAGAAAGCTTTGGACCACCCCAAACAATTTGGCTCTTTAGCCGAGTACACTGCTGTTGAAGAGAGTCTATTGGCTCTTAAGCCCAAAAATCTGAGTTTTGCTGAAGCAGCCAGCCTGCCCCTTGTCATTGAAACCGCTTATGAAGGTCTTGAAAGAACTGGGTTCTCTGCCGGCAAATCTATCCTTGTTTTAGGAGGTGCTGGTGGAGTTGGTACCCAAATAATTCAGGTAGCCTTTTTAATTCTATATAGAGAAAAATTTTTATCTTCTTTCCGCCCTCCGATTTTCCAAGTTGGGTTTCTTCCTTGATGTTTTCTTTTCGTTTTGAACAGCTAGCAAAGCATGTTTTTGGTGCATCTACAGTAGCAGCCACCTCTAGCACATCAAAATTGGAGTTGCTGAAAAGCTTAGGAGCAGATTTGGCTATTGATTACACCAAGGAAAACTTTGAGGACCTGCCAGAGAAGTTTGATGTAGTATATGATGCAGTTGGTATGATTCTAGATTTATTGACTTCTAACTTCTTTCTTGCTGCACTTTTATACTTATTAAATACCTCGATATTTTCCGGCATGCCCATTTACTTGCGATTTACATGAATGAACTGTAGTGAGTTTTGTTCGTTAAATATTACCGTTTTGTACTCTAGGCATAGGCGAGTTTTATGACTGGGTGTATGCTAAACTGCTAATGCTTAAGATTTATTCTAAACCACCATGACACTAATGGTTGGCGTTCAATATTCAAAACAAAAAACAGGGCAGTGTGACAGGGCAGTCAAGGCAGTGAAAGAAGATGGAAGTGTTGTGACAATAGTTGGTCCTATAACTCCCCCGGCTTTGATATTCGTGCTCACTTCTAATGGCTCTGTCTTGGACAAACTGAAGCCCTACTTGGAGAGTGGAAAGGTGAAGCCGGTGCTAGATCCCAAGGGTCCATTCCCATTTTCTCAAACTGCAGAGGCATTTTCCTATCTTGAAACCAGCAGAGCTGTAGGAAAAGTGGTAATTTATCCGATCCCATGATTCCTGAAGACGAAATATATATATATATATATATATGCACAAATAAATCTTTTATCCTCAATGTATGGGGGATGCTGGTGGATTGACTGTATAATAAAGGTCCTACAGTGTGCTTATGGATTATGACTGCGTGAAGTAATAATTGCTTATGTAATGTATTTCTTCAAGCGTCTCTTTAAGAACGTAGAGATTCTAATTAACTTCTGGGCTATGATGTGGCTATAAACTTGTTGGGATGCCAGAGGAATTAGCTCACTAGGGTTAGCACAATATGTGGAATGATTGAATGGCTGGATGATTGATCAAGCTACTCGAATACAGTAGCTCGTCTTGGGTTGATTGGGGTAGGGCACCTCCAAAAGAGAGGCATCAAAGACCCCAGAAATTCATGGAAGGTTCAACGTAACTAGAGGATTTTGTTGCAGTGGCTAATTTATGGCATTCCACTAGTTATAAAATGAGCGACCATAAACCATCGGCTTTTTCACAAATCCATCTAGATCTTGGCCACAAGAATTTTATCATGCCAGTAGAAATACTGGTGCTCTGAGTAGGTGGTGAAATCATTTCATGTCTTCAAAGAAAATGTAGCTAGAACAAAAAGATGCTCGCAGAGTCGCAAACTAGACCTTGATCTTACAGGATCGGGCTAATGTTTCGTAGGACTTGAAAAGGACAGAATGTGATGAGTATTGGTGTTTTGTTCCGGCATCAATTCTGCGCAATGAGATATATCATTGAAAATCTTGACTAATCGTGATAGGAAACTACTACTTTATTTGTCTGCATTTTACCACGTGCCAAATTATATTTTTAAAAATATAGAAATATTTTTGCAATGTTCTAAACTATATATACTATAAAGTTTTAAGAGCTAACTAATGTTTGAAAAAAATTTGGATGATTTTTTTTTATTTTAAAAAAATTAATATTGAAAGATAAAATTAAAAAAATTACAAGTAAAAAAAAATAAAGTTATGTAATTTTTTCAAACCAATAATTGAAGACATTAAATAAAAAATATCATCTGTAAAAAAAAAAAATTTAATTCCCAATAAATATAACATTGAATGATGAATTATCACTATTATTATTATAATAATTATTTTTCTCATTAATATTATTATCATTACTAATATTATCACTATCATTATAGTTATTATCATTACTATTATTATCAATAAATAATATCATAATTGTTATTATTGTTATTATAAGGATCACTATCACTATTATTATTATTATTATTATCAGTTATTATTATTACTATTTATACTATTGTTATGATTGTTATAATTGCTATTATTATTATTATTATTATTATTATTATTATTTTAAAAAATATTATTACTATTAAAAAAATAATTAAAATTAAAAGTAGAAAGATTAAATTAAAAAACATAATATACACAACAAATTATAATTGAATGACTAAATTGTAATAAAAAAACTCAAACAAAAAAAAAGAACTAAATTAAAGAGAATGGACTCTGAAACACCAACAAAAAAATAGGAACGGATTTAAGGGACTGGAGCTATAAAATAAATAAATAAAAAATAAGGACTAAAATAAAAAAAAATATATAAAAAAAACTGTAACTGAATGACAAAATTGAAAAAAAAACTTCTATAAAAAAATAAAGATGAAATAAGAAATTTAAAAAATGAGAACTGAAATTGAAAAATACAAAAAAAAACAATTATATATTTTAGTTATTAAAAAAGAAAGAGAAATAGATAAACAATTGATTATCAATTGTAATCTAACTATTATAAATTTACACATACTATACTATGTGGGAAAAAGGTATAACTATACATATAACGATACAATAAATGACTAGATTTAATAATTAGAAAGCATAACACGCACCACTTGAATAATATGAACTCTACTCGTTGGTGAGTGTAGAACACATGCTATAAACTTTTTGATTAAAAAGTAAAAAGTAAAAATATCAAAACATTTCTATTATCCTTTTATTTACACAAAATATCCATATAAAAAAAATATTAAAATACCCTCAAAGAAAAACCTTTTTTTTGTCTGTTCCATGGCTAAAAAATTTATTTTACAGTGTTAAAATTTTTGAAAAAAATGAAATACCCCATTTATTGACCACTAAACTAGAAAAAAAAATAAAAAAACATTTCTAAATAAAAAGCTTAAATTTAAAGCTCTCAGGAGTAAAAAAATAATTTCATAATAAATTACATAGTGCTAGAGTGAGATCTCCAGGGTTGCTATAGTGAATTTTAGCTTTTGTTAATGTTCATAGCTGACCTGACATGCACATCCTGGGACTTCCAAGGTCTTTTTGGATCTTCGCTAGTCAGCATGAGCCTCATGCGTCCCATGTAAAATGACGACCAATTCACCATTCTAGCCCATGATTGCCATTGCCAAATGTTTCTAAGGCCATCCCAACTTGTTTCGAGAGTCGCATGAATCTAGTTATACTGTTTTTAAATTTAACCCGTGGATCCAAATTAGATAATCATAAACAATCTAAATCCGTTTATAACTTCTATAGTTTCTACCGTGTCTGATATTCTTTGATTACAAGAAAAATAGATTAAAACAAAAAGGCTCCTATTTCTGACGACCAAGATCACTGTTGCTAGAGATGGAATTCTGCCGCCGTAGTGAGATGTTTTTGGAGGCTGACTTTACGACCATATGAGAGAACCATTACAAAATCTTCAGCTGAACTGCCTACGGTTGTCTGTATTCTTTCAGATGCTGAAGCTGCCTGTGACCACCAGTCTACCAAGTTATGCAGCTGCAACGTTGAAGCCACTGGCTGACCAAGCAATAAGATCTCCACCTATGAAAATCTGAACATTACTCACGGTGTTTTAAAATTTCCTCAATTTCATAGCCTGTACTTTCCAAATAATTTTTGGAACACACTTCACCGGCATTTTATCTTTTAAAAAGATGGCAAACACTTTTATCAAAACAGAAACTGTTGCAGGTCTTGTTAAGGAGGACAGTATGAAAAAGGGTTGATTGCAATATCAGAAACCAAGAGAGTAGAAAGCCTTTTCCCTGCCATACGTTGTTGAAGATGACTTGAAGGAACCACTGGGTAATTTGGACATTCAAGTTCAAAGGAAAGAAATCTTTGAATGTTAATGATAAGAAATAAATACTGTCCACTTTCACTACCAACAGGAAAAGAAGAGGGAATGGAGGAAATAAAACTATTTAACATGCACAAACTCATTAACATGCTAGAGGGTAAAAAGAGAGGATCAAGTTACCTCAGCCTCGCTGACAAGACCCAGCTTCTGAACAAGATACTTCTTTATATGTGAAACAGGCAAACTACCATCCCTACAACGAAATAGAAAAACTAATCAATAAAATTTATAGATGGGTTAATGAATAAAGAACATCTCCACACTCCAATGACATATTTCTTCATAACAGCATGAGCAATTAAAAGAAAGCTCCAAAATAGTTCTTGGTATATTTGTTTCAAAATAAAAGTTCTTGGTATTGAACCCCCTCATAAAGCTGCTCTTGGAAGTAACATAACTTCGAAGGCAAAGATTCTTCTGGATATTCATTATTAATATTCTAAATGAAATTCTGGCCTAGAAAAAGAAAATCAACATCATATGTGGTGTGCAGAATTCATGTATCCAATTAAAATGCTTCATGATCTTCTCTTTCACGGGACTACACCATCATTTTTTTTTTAATTCTATGTGCTACTATGTTAATGTGACCACTAGTGTGCAATCAGAAACTTAAACATGGATAAGCATGCAAAACTTCACAGACAATATTGTATCTGCAACTGCCCATCAAAGCAATGCAGGGAAACACCCTATTTTCTGAGGCTTTCTAACATTCAGGATTTTGAAAAACAGGGTTTCTCGTGTTGCTGATATTTGAAAAGAATGTTTGCTCCTGGACTTTCAATATCATTCCTTCAATCTTATATTCTTCACAGAAAAATTTGTAGCTCTGTAAAGCCAAAGAATGGGATGGCAATGAAAGAGCACAAGAGTCATAAATATAGCGAGATATGAGTAGGCTTAAAAATGTAGATATAATTATTTTTCTAACTTTTTTATGAGAGAAAGAGGCAAGTATCAAGTTCATTTCTCAGATAAATCATAATTTGCGTATTTTAAAAAACAAACATAGATACACCCTCACAATTCATGCGAGTCCTAAAGGACAATAGAATTGTATGTTAGCTATTATATTCATGGTGGTGGAGTGATTTGTATTAGAGGTTAATAATAAGTTCAAAGATCACAGATTCCAAAATGATAGAACTATGTTTAAGCATATATTTTATGTGATCAGTTAGGAGCCAGTTCACCTAAATCTAGTTAATCAATTTCACTACTTCAAATAGGTAATAATAAGTTAGCTATTATATTCATGGTGATGGAGTGATTTGTATTAGAGGTTAATAATAAGTTCAAAGATCACAGATTCCAAAATGATAGAACTATGTTTACACATATATTTTATGTGATCAGTTAGGAGCCAGATCACCTAAATCTAGTTAATCAATTTTGCTACTCCAAACAGGTAATCTCTTCTATAGCAAGTGTGAGTTTGGAAATGCAGTTGGGTTGAAAAGGCACCATAATGATGCCTTCTGCATTTCCAAATGCAATTGACAACAATACCGAACAGGCTGTAAAGTTAGCTCTAGCTCTATAATGTGCCCAGGATTGTAAAATATGGTCCAACAGAGTGATGCGTGATTTCCCATGACTATCTTTTTTTTCTGGTGCACAGCATAATATAGTTTACTTCTAGGCTGTGATTTAGTTTTTTTTTCCTACAGAATATCTGGAGCACATATTCATTGAAACCAAAACATGTAAATGGAAATAGACATCATACTATTATGATGGAGGACAAGAGCATATCAAGCTTACAACAGAAGCTAAGGGAAATTCTATGTGGGAAATCAAAGTAGCATAGAAAACGTTGGATAAGATACAACATCAAAATACATCCACAAAGCTTAGTGTACCAAAATGCAATTACCATTTCATTGTGTGTGTGTGTGCGCGCGCGCGCGCACGTGTATGCATGAATGTATAGACTCCTGGTTAAACTGTGTTTTATAGCGCCATTCTTCAGTTTTGTAAGAAATTCCATGGTTTGCTATATGTGAAATGGTAATTGCATATATTATGATTATAAGCCAGATAGAGAGGATAATGAAACTCACTTAACCCTCAAGTAGCAAGAAGATATCTGTGGCAAGGGCGCAACTCCTTCCCTGAAATTATGCCAAAGAGAAACTATATTTAACATGATATTTTATACTTGACTTCAATCATCAATAAATCTTCAGTGATGGTCAAGGAACAATATCTCACTCTTCATCAGAAGCAACTAATGACAACCAAATTGGACTAAATCTTCTGTCACAATTACTGTTTGCATCAACAGCAGCCCGTGCTGGGATATTAAATCCCTCTCTTTTTTGTCGCATGGCTTGCAGCCTTCTAGGTTTAACTGAACCTGAAGGTGATGAAGTTGAGTTAGATTCTTCACCGATAACTTTTGATTTATCACCATGCTCCTTAATGCTGGTTTTGAGTGCTTGAGCTTCTTCCTCCTGGGCATCAAGCTTCTTTATTTGGACAATAATTTCCTGTAAGTCTGACTTATTAGACTTTGTTTTGGTTGCAGCTTCAACCAAGCAATTTAAGGGTTTCCACAAATCAATTTTCTCTTTACATGGTTTAACATCATTCTCTACATCTAATTTATTAGGCTTCTGTTGTTTGGATGACTCAGCAGTAGAAGAATTCTACACCATGAAAAAATAATTACATGAAATTATTATGCATCAAAGGAAAAGCAGATCATTTTCAAGAGACCAAAAAAAGAAGGAAAGAGGTAGTGGCAAGAAAGCTTCAAGCTTAAACACTTCTACCTGCCTTTTAGTTTGTGCAATTTTTCTTAGAGTCTCGGGAGAGCTTAAACTCTCATAGTACTCGTCCACTTTCTTAATCTGTTCCTCAACAGGAATGGGAGATTCTCGTTTTCTAGCTACAGATTTTGATCTTTTTCCTGTCAGAACAGACTTGACAGATATCTTAGGTGTGCTGACTACCAATGAAGAGAGAGATCTCTCCTTTCTTCTGCCTATCAATGGAACTGAATGCTCAGATTCTTGGACTGGCACAGCTTCTGGGACTGAGGAAACCGTTGCAGGTTCCCTGGCCTTTTTTCTTTTGGAAGGGAAGATTCTAGCCCTTAAATCTTGCAAGCTGTGGTCTGCCCTGTGGATTAACATACTGAAAGCAAGTTAAAACAAGCTCAAGTTTCTGCAACTGTAGTTTAATCCACGTCCACTTTCTCAATTTGGTCTGTCTTCCAAGCATTATGAGTACCTTGAAAATGGACTTCTAATTTTTCTGGCATATAAACAGGTTGAGGCAAATGTTCGATCATAATATTTGTCTTGCAATGTCAGAGAATCCAAATAAATAAATCATGCATGCATGCATCCCACATGAGCTGCAGGACAGGGATTTTGCTCAGGTATAAGCAACACGATAATTGATTTTCAAGTGCCACAATGCATGCCTACTGTTTGAAGCATATGCTTTCTGTGTGGTATAAATATCTAATAAATTGACTTGGCAATTTGATATCTTTTTCCCAAGAACATTAATCAGTTCACTCAAGGACTGGTTCTACAGTTTCAATAGGCAGAGGAGTGTCTAGAAAATCATTTCACCCTCATTTCTCATTCATGCTGACACCCTAAGACAATTTCACTTGCACTGCATGGATAATAATCGAACAACATTTGCACACGTCCTAGATATATGTGACACTATAGTCCATTTATATAAGAAATCGCTAAAGATATATTGCTTTTCCATGGCATGCAAAATATGTATCATACAAAATTGCTGTGGCATAAACTGAATAATTTACAAGAAAATGAGATTATCAAATACCTGAGCTTCTCAAGTGGAGAACAACCTAATTTGATATCACAAACTGGACAACTATCCAACTCCTCATCAGCTATCTTCATGTCTATGCATTTTCTGCAAACTATTTAAAAAGAAGAAGAAGCAGGCATTAGATATACTCAATGAGAGATGTATGTAACATCTAGGCAAGACATCACTTAAAACGTACTGATTAAATGATAGAATACCAAAAAAGAAATCTATTTCTAAAGGAAAATATAAAATCTAAACCTTTATTCACCATCCCCAAACACTAATCTGTTCTCATTTGACAGCATGAACTAAGCGAGGACATGGCAATTTTGACGAACTTGAACAGCGCAAAAGCTCCCAACAACCCCAAGTTATAATTTCACCTTTATGGCAACAAACATTGAAACATTTACATATATATGAACAATAACAAAATGATGACTTTATGGTTGATGAATTACTAGAAAGCTTGCAGGCTCACATCATTTACATTGCTCCTACGCAAAATAAGGAAGCCAAATTTCCCAATCAAATTTCAATGTTTTCCTTTATTTCAAAATAAAATTCCCAATCCATTCGGCATAAATAGACCAAGAAAACAAAATAAAGAAATGCCAAGATCATAAAATCGCATTTCATTTACACTAATACTCTACATATCACAAAATAACCAAAACAATATATAAGCCATGCTCAACTTCAAGCATTAAAAGATGATATACGAATTACGTGAACTAACAATTAAAGGCCCAAATCAAGAAACAAAAAAAAAATGGAATAACACAAGATAAACACACATATAAAAAGCGAGAGAGAGACTCACAAGTATGGAGGCACTCAGAGATAGTAGTGGCTTCTCTAAAGAGCTTGTTGCAAAGAGGACAGGTCATGCATGCCGCTATCCTCACTTTTTGAACCTTCACCACCTGGCCTAGCATCATCTTCGCGAACACCACCACCTGCCTTTTGGCTCTCTCACTGTGACACTAACACTCTCCTTTGTTTCACGTGCCCCACATGGTGCATGTAATCAAGACCCCACAAATCACCAAACTTCTTTATTCTTTTTCCAAGAAAAAAAACCACGACAATCACAAGCAAGAATCGGTGAAGAAACAGTAGGGGTTGAGTTGGTTGGTGATTAACGATTTCAAAGAATTCATTTTGGTGGTGGCTTTGTGTTTGGTGGGCGAGAAAAAGGAATTAAAGAGAGGGGTATTATTAATAAAAACAAAAGAACGAAGAGAGTGAGATTCTGGAGGAATTGATTGGAAGTGGGTCTTGTTCGATTTGGACAATGGCAATGGCTTTGGTATGATATGATTTGTTCGAGGCTCTCAATGTTTACGAATACATTCACCGAAACTCCTCCCCACAAAACAAAACTTATACGGTGAGCTTTGAACGATGCCTGTTTTTTTAAAAGAAGCAACTAAACTGTTTTGGCCAAACCTCGAACAAGTCCCAAATACAAATTTTTATCCTAATTAAATCCTTAATTTAGTTTTAAAATTCTCAATTTACTTCCCTTGTCCAGGCTGGCTTGGTGCAGTTCTATTTGGAGTTGGAGAATGTGCCTTAAAGTCCGATTTGCTAATGGATTCTACTCAAATATTTAACTTTTTCATGGATAAAATAAACCAACCTTTTTGTAGGATGCTTGGTGTTTTGTGTTTATGTTTAATTATTGCTTTTAGTAATATTGTGTTCAGATTAATATTTCTAATGTAAAATAATATTTAAATATTACTAATATATCTTTAATAAAAAAATAAAATTTATGAAAGTTGATTTATGTTAATTTAACTGATCTAAAAATAAACTGTATGGCCGTTAAAAATATAGTTCAAGTAAAAAAAATCAAAATGATATTTTTTAAATAATATTAAAATAACAATATATTAGATTACTTGTATCAATCTAAGTTAATTTACTAAATTCATGATCTAAATTGTGAGATCAAGATAATCTTGTAAAAAATAAATTATAAAACTTAAATTTTAATCAATTTAATTTTAAATAATAAAATTAAAAAAAATATAACTTGAGTTAATATGAATTAACTTACAAAACTTATAATTCGAGTTATATGACTAGGATAATTCTATATAATGAAAATAATATATATATATATAAATATATATATATATATATGGAGAGAGAGAAAGAGAGTTGAAAATAATATATATATATAATGAAAATCTAAGATAATATTAAAAAATAAAAACAATTAAATAAAAGATAAAAAAATAATCTGATTTAACTCAAGTTAACTTATCAAACCCATGAATCAAGTAAAAAATTTAGGATAATTTTATAAAAAATAAAAAAAATATTTTAAATCAACAAAATATTAAAAAATAAAATATAAATATAATTAAATAAAAAAATATTAACTTAGTAAATTCTCATATTTGATCATAAGACCAGAACTTTTAAAATAAAAAATTCTTTTTTTTAAGTAATGATGTATTAGGAGAAGGGGATAATAGTTTCATCTCCTCGATTAATTCCCGTTAATAATAATAATAATAACAATTAATTGATTATTCGAACTTCGATGAAAGGCCTATTGTCATTTTTCCTTTATATATATATATATATATTGATCTTATAGTCAACTTTATCACTTATTAAAGTCAACTTTATTATAGAGACATATTTATAATTAATGTTTTCCCTGAACTTCATCACCTCGCTTTAATGATATTGTTTAGTTATGTACCTGTGATGTGGAATTATCCTTTTTAATTTGATAGTCTGATTATTTATAAATGAATATATTTTTTATCCTATTAATATTTGTATAATTATTTTACAAAATCATATTCTATGATAATGAGAGAGAATAGTACTAAGTGTGTTTAGTATTATAATAGCTATTATAATTATGATTTAAAAAATATTTTTAATTCAGGTTAATTTGAAAAATATATATTTGATTATAATTATATATATATTTTTAATTTAATTTTAATTAAAAATAATTTTTTAAAACTATAATCATGGTAACCAACATACACCGTAGTATAACTGTACGAGTAAAGGGTTGATTACGTATTAGGTATGCAGCCATGCCTTGGAGTGGTGGTTCTGGGCACGTGTACTCACGTGAGTGTTGTGTTCGAAATTCAAAGGTTGTATGCAATAAAAGGTACCATGACAATGACAGACCAACTGGTTATTGGATTCGAAAGTACTAATGTGGGCTTTCACCTGTGGTACGGCGTCGTCGACATGATTGTGAGTAATTATGGCAACTATTTTTCTTTTTTTGCTTTTTTAAACGGACTCTGTTAATTATGGATTCCGATAGAGCCCACAAGATTTCAAGAGAAACGTATTTTCCTGGCATAATGGGAGGATAGTTCTCCTGTAGTAGTACTGTCAATTATAAGGGTACGTTTGTTTTACATCAATTTCTGTATTTGCAATGCAAAAAATACAATTAAATATTTATATACATTAAATTATGCTTTATACTGTGTTATCCATCAAAAAATAAGTTTAAAATATAATTTTTATAAATTAATTTGTATATACCTTTTCAACTTAATTTAGTAAAATTTTGTTTGTTTTTATGTTTTAAAAACACTTTTTTCTAAATTTATTTTTTTATATTTTTTTATTCAAATTATTTTTTTATTTTCAGATTATTTTGATGAGTTGATATCAAAAATAATTTTTTAAAAATAAAAAATTATTTTAATAAATTTTTAAGTACTTTTAAAAAGTAAAAGGGTGTTCACCTAGTAATTCAATATATATTATATTGAATATAATATAATTTAAAATATCATAAAAAATAAAATTTATTAACTATAAATACACTATGGATTTTTCAAGTCAAAAGTTCATAGTCTCTTCATTCTATATTGTATATATATTTTTTCATAGTATTTTTCTTAAATATTATGTATTTTTTTTTATAAAATTATTGACTTTACCATAGAAAGTCTCCATATTTATTAAAGAAGACTTTTTACAGGTATCAATTACAGGTTATGTAACTCTCGTGAAAATTCTTGTATTTTGATTTAAAAAAAAAGGCATATAAATATATATAAGCATGTGGTTTATATCATTTGTGATGTATATATGATTGAAGCAAATATGTTAAGTTTATAATCTATGGTTTGTGTATTATGGTTAAGGTAATTCTTTTTTTATTTTAGTAAAATAATTATTCTTTGAGTTAATATGTTAGAGAAAGTAAAATATTGTTGATTGGGATATATTGAAATATAATAAGAATATTGAATTGTGAAAATGATTGATTAGAGATTGATATTGATTTTGTCGATAACTTGAGATATGTTAAATTAGAAGAAATTTTGTTGAAATTTAAAAAAATAAATCATGAATTTTCAAAATATGTTGTTGGAAAATTTTGGAGTTATTATAAATTTACCACACATTACTTACTATTAATTATCAACTCTTTAAAGTTTTTATATCAAGTCATCATATACCTTGATTATAAGGAATAAATTGAATTACTTGAACTAAAAAATATATAATCTAATTATCTAGCACATTAATTTTATTTCTAAACATCTTAAATTTTAAAATTTATAAAAAAACATAAATTAAAACCTCGAGGATGGACTCCCATATTCAAACTATTTAACATTCCATTGCTTATTAATATGTGTAAATTTGGGGTGTAGAATGGCCAAAGAAATACCGATAGGTTTTGTAGGGAGAAAATGTTGAAACTCTTTCGAAATTAAAAAAGAAAAGAAAAGAAGGTATCCTTACAGAAGGGTACCAGTTCTTCAAAGCAAAGTTTTAATTTCAAACATTGTTCACTTCTTATCTACAGTCCGCCTTGAGATGGCGAGAAATCCACGTTGGTTTCAATGTGCTCAGTGGCTATAGTTTCTTTTTCATATTTAGAAAATGTGTCACATCATCATTGGATTTCTATTACACAAATAAACAAACAAAGATGATGATTATCGACAATCGTCACCAGAAAGTAAAGATGCTCCACCCATGGTGGCGGCCTCATTGTCATTGAGCTAGCCAGCTACCTGTGAACTGTGATTTTCCTCCGGTCCTTGTAACCTCTCCATGTCATTTCTATCTCCCCTGGCAAGCTGGCTTTACTGGGCAGCATCTGGCAACGCAATAGCCATATTTCGATGCTCCAACTTTCCTGGCCATAACAAGGCTCTGTGATGTGTCAGATATTTTCAGCTCAGCTGGCAGTGCTACTGCTGCCTTAGGAAACATGAGATCGATGCCGCTATCCGGACAAGTTAATTAGTTCTGTGTGGGATCTTCATGCACCTTGATTTGCTAGAGGAACTGATTACAGAAGCACTCTATGATCACTTCCTATGTTCTTTTTTCGTTGTATTTCTGGCGCATGGGCCATGCACAAGTAGGTGCTGGATGTTGCTATTAGTTTTATGACTCTGTATATTCCTAGATTCATCCTGTCCAGTCTTAGAGAGATCATAAACAGATAGAGAGCTAATTAATTTTCCTCTGTCGGACTTTATAATAAACAAGAAGTTATGTTGTTAATTACTTATAACTTTATCGATCCTCGTAATTAATATATAGCTTACACGAAGTAATTATTGATTATTAGTTTTCATGGTTTGGGAAACGATATATATATGCAATCTTTATAAATATATCTATAACTTGTTTTTTATGTTATTTTTTCTTTATTTTGAAAAAACATAAATAGTAATAAATAAATAATATTTAACTTTTTTTATACTACAAGTGTTAATTAAGGAATATCCAGGGTGCCTTAGTGACGTTGTTGTTAAAAAGTAATTTGATGCTCCTAATCAATTCATATGTTTGTTTTTAAATTTATTGTAAGCACTTAAGAACATTGTCATATAAAATAATAATTATTTAATATATTAATTTAATAAAAATCATGATTTTTATTTTTTTAACACAATGCAGCAATGAGTGAAGTTTAAGAAACGCATTATAATATGTTTAAGGAGAACACTAATCATTAGATTTTTTTAATAATTAATTTATTTTGATAAACTATCAGGACTAAACGATAATTAACTCAAAAGGAAATAATCAAGGAATAACTTCTTAGAATTTATTTTTCTTTTCTAGGTGATTCATCAATATTATTCATACAAGCTCTAAAGGGAATCACCAACGCAGTTTCCTCGGGAGATCGAAGCTGTGATCGCTGACATTAAATTCGATCCAGCAAGAAATACCAAATATATGTATCGTTAATTAATTTTGCAAGCAGGAAAGCAACCTTAATTAGCTACAGATTAAGTTGCCAAATCTGCTAGGAATTGAAACGCTAATTAACCCCCTAAACTGATTGAGATCCCTTCCTAGAGGTTAATTTTGGTAAATATCAAACATTAGCAAATCTCCTACGTACAGAGGCAAAGTTTGATTGAATGGATAATTGTACTTAATTTTTAAAAGAAAACGAGAAAATCCCAATATATTGGAATTAATATAATGTTGTTCTCAAGAGTTGCTCTATTGATTTTAACTTAACATCACATACAATTGCTGAGAATATTATTTTCAGCTGTAAGAGTTCAAATTATTTTTTATTTAAAAATATATTAAAATAATTTTTTAAAATTTTTTAAAAATTCATTTTGACATCAATATATCTAAATAATATGAAAATATAAGAAATATTTTATTTTAAATAAAAAATTTAAAATTTTTAAAAACATGATCAATCACTCTCTGATAGAGTCACACATGTATATTATAATGAATTGTGCCATTCTTACCATAAAAAAGTTATTCTTACCACACAAAAATTATTACTCAACTACAAAATTATTTTTTTTTTCAAGAGAGTAGTTTTCATCAAAAGCACGAGACGAAACTCCGATGTCCAAGGCCACTGTGTGAACAGTGAAACCGAGGCATTTAGGAAATTTAGATTTAGAAAGATATTTAGAGCTATTATGATTGGTTTTTTAAGTATTTTTTTTAATTATATTAGAATAGTATATTTTTAACATTTTAAAAAAAATAATTTTAAGCAAAAAAATTTAATTTTTTACAAAAACATTTTCCAACCAAAAAATAAGTAGAGTTTTAAATTAATTTATATATATATATATATATATATATATATATATTTGAATCATTTTGTTTTAACATATTAATATTAAAAAACAAGAGCTCAAACACCACACCCACACTGATGTGACGCAATATATCACAACAAAAAAAATTCTAACAAATTCAAATTCCCTTACTCTATAATGCTTCATGTCAATCATATAAAAACATGTATAGATATGTAGAATTATGGCAATGATTACATCTTCAATAAGTAAAATACTGTATGCAATTTTAAAAAATTAAGATTCACTATCATGGGCAAAAATTAATTAAAACGTATATCTAAAAATCCTGCATGCTGTTTTACAATTTCCGCTTCGGATGCCTTCGATCAAGGATTTGACAAATTATAAGAATTTGCCATGGTCTGCGGGCTGAACAGCTTTACCAAATCTCGGTCTCAACAGGGATGCATACGGGAGTGAAGGGGGAGGTAGAGAGAAACTCGACCCTCTTCATAGAATCTCAAGACATCTTAGAGAACATGGGACGGTTCAAGATCCAACCAAACCCTTGTGGCGAGCATACGTCATGAGAACTATGAACAAAGACGCACAGAATACACCTGTGACAATTACCACCTGGGCAATACAAAAAAAAAAAAAAAAAAACATGATTCACCAAATAAAAGCAATTTATAACCAGGAGCTAAATTCACCAGTCAAAGTATTCTGCCTACCCATTTAAACATGTAACCATGATTGTCATTCCATGTATATGGGATGTTCATGCCAAATATTCCAGCCACCAAGGAATATATGGATAAACAAACAGTCCCTGAACTCAGAAAGAGCTCTAACTGCAGCAAAAAGTGAAAAGACACAACATGAATAACAGGTCAAAACACATAACAAGCCATATGCGTGTTGCGTGTGCTTGCTTGTGAGTGAATGGGTCCCAATACAATTCACAAAGAGAAAATTGTAAGCACCTGAATCAGCTGATTTCGATGATTGTCAAGCTGCAGAAAAAGGATGCATGAATTTAACTTAACAAAACATGCATAAAAAAGAAAACAAACTTTAGTTTTCAATTTAACATTGCCTACCTGAATATTAATGTAATCCTCGGTGTCATCAATGTACTCTCGCAACTGCATATTTCAAAATGCAATTTAAAAGGATGGAAATAGCTTTGTAATTCTGGCCACAATGTGTGGGCCTTTTGTAATAAAAAAAGCAAAAGTAAATAAAAAGCACTTACCGTTGTCAATTTGTTCAATGAGCTATCAATTTGCATAAAGTAAGCCTGCAAAAATTCATCCATTTTCAAGAATAGGCCCTTTGTCCCAATTAAAATTAAAACAAGCATCTAAAATGAAAGGTAAAACACGTCAGAAACTCTTACCTCTAATAACATTTCAAGCTCCTCAACATCATTCTCGTCTCCACGAATTGTTGCCACACTTGCTCTACTTGCCCTAGAAATTTTTGAACCTATTGTTGGGGAAGCAGGAAACCAATTTGCACCACCAGAGACACTTGCTGGTGAAGATGCGCCAGCCAGCTTTCTTGATAGGTAAAGGTCAGCCATATCATCATCATCATCCAGTAACTGCTCAAGTTCATCTCGCACCTGCAATAAATTGATGAGAATATCATTACCTATCACATTTGCAATTTAAGGGGACAGTTGAGCATGTTATTTTTTTTGTTAATGTTAGGCCAGGAAAGTTTTTTTTCCAGTCCCTTCAGCAAATTCACAAACTAAGACCTAACTTATTTGTTATATAGCAGATTTCTTGGCCCAAGAACCTCCCAGCTGGATGTAGATTTACATAATCCCTGAATGAGCAACATCCTTAGCTACGTGTACTTCTTGCAAAGAATATTACGCTGTATATGAATCAGTTGAAACTGCTGTTATCCAAAAATGCAAGCTGGTGGAGTGTATCTGCTAAACTGTCGGTCAACATTTTCTGTGACAGAAGACTGAATCTAGTACAATTGGCCTAGAAGATTGCAACATCAGAGGGCACTGAATCTTTCCCGAGTATTACGATCTAAAGCAACTCAAGGTCCTATTCTCATTTATTACATTCAAGTATTTCAGTATCCTGGACATACAAAATGACTAAAGATGCTAAAATGATGAGCGTTTTATACTGAAATATTTTGCAAACACCACCAAAGCCATACACCTACCTTTTGTACCCGAGCAGTCAGTCTTGTCATTGCACTCTTCAATTTACGAACTCTATCCAAATTTCGGCTACTAATCTGCCCATTTACAAAGGGGAAAGGAGAGAGTCAAAATAGTGACAAACAATGCATGCAGGGTTCTGCATATAAGGTTTGCCTTGCACGAAGAAAGAAAAACCTCATGAGCAATGGAATTAGAACATGCATGGTTCTGTTTATACGGTGATTTATTGAGTTCAAATTGTTGAATGCACAGTATATGCACACAATTACAAAATAAATTTTAAACTGGAAGGAGCACATAAAAGATAACACCACCAACAGTGATAAACAAAATTCCAACTACTGGAAGCTCAAAATCAACTCAATGAAAGCAATACCAAGTATTAGAAATGGAAAAATTGAAAGATAACATGACACCATAAAGACAACAAAGAAAATATCCACCATCTCTATATCACCATACATTGGGATGGTCCAAAACCTTGTCAACCCTTAATTTGTTTAGGGGGCGTATGTCAAAATTTCACCCAGAGCTTTATAAAAGGATAAAAGGAGCAACATCATTGATAGTAGCACTTGGAAAAATAAATGAAACTCAACCAAACATTTTAACAAAATAAATAGTAAAACTCACCAACTTGACTAAATAAAACACCCAGAATTAAATTCAGGAAGAAGGTCAATCTTCCAATACAATTCCTAAGGGCTCCACCTAAGAAAACAAGTACAAATCTATGAAATCAAAATCTCAAAGATGTTCTTCCAACCAGATCAAACATGCATCACACAGAGACATTGCATTCCTACAAGGTGGCAAGAAACAGTTAACAGCAAATATGCCACTCTACCATAATCGAAACGGAGGAAAAACCAACACAGCGGTCAGAAAAGGAGATATGGCACCATTGAAAACAAATAGTGTTAACCAGTCAACACATAATCGTGCAATAGTCAACATGGCTATCTATCTCCCAAACAAATTTTTTTTCTTTGTGATTTTACATTATCTGTTGCAAGTTTTTTATCCAATTCCTTAACCAGGGTGTGGCAGGCATATTTCCCTCTCTAAGGAAAAAAAATCAACAGAAGTAAAAGGAGGAGATTATTAAATAATAAAAGAATACTAATTACAAGGGAAACAACAAACACTTACTTTGGAGGTAAGCTCATCTAAAGCAGGATAAGCAGCAGTCTCCAGCTCTGTTGTACGTGCAGCTAGAAAACTACAAATGGCTTCGAGGGCTACCTCCAAGGCACGGAATTCAAATGGAGACTCTGTATTGTACAACCCAGATAACTTAACAAGCAAGAATTTTCTAGATGAACCAACCATGATGCAAGGAAAACATATTTGCAATACCAGAAGAGCAAAAAAAATACAAAACCCTACTCTTAATTATCAATGCAAGAATGAATAAATCAATGAGGCATACCATCCTCTTCGCCAGCTTCAACATCCTGATGTCCACCAGGGTATTCTTTCCCATCTCCTTGACCTTGACGAAATACACTTGAAGGAGGCAATCGCCTTTGAAGTTCCTCGACAACAGGAATAACATTTTCATCCCCAGGGTCTCGAAGCAATACCTATTCCAGTTTTAAAACGAAACAATCAAAGCTATAAGCATGATTTCCTTGAGACCTTTTTTATTATCAATTCAAATTCAATTGATCACTACCAACGAACAATATTTCCTCAACCCAAAAACCCAAAAGTTCACTCATTCAGCAATCAAAAAATTTAATTTCAAAATCTCAATTTTTTTTTTTTTTTAAAGGCATGGAAAAAGAAAGAAAACAGAAGCCACAAACCTCCTCAGAAGTAATAATTGCCTTGATATGCTGCAACCATTCAAAACAAGCAAATAAGCGCAAAAAAAATAAAGAAACAATTAGAAAAAAGAACCACAATCTAAACAAGAAAGAAACCTCCAAATTCAAAACGATGGCCCCCTCACGACCGAGAATGGTGGAGGGATAAGACAAGAGAGGGTCTAAAATTCGGAGATCGCGGGCGTGAATCTGAACGCGATTCATGATAGCGTGTTTGTCCGCATCGAGAATGGTTCCTTGTCCGGTAGCGTCGACGAGAATCCAACTCCTGGCAGGCTGCGTCTTCTTCTTGACGGCAGCCACCGCCAGAGGGTCCGCCGGCACCACGTACCCGTCCCTCGCCATCTCTCATCACCGCATCACATCACATCTCCTCCGTCCGTGTCCGGGTTCGCTTACTAATTTCTATAATTCCACAACCCCAGCCACCCACCCACCGGAAAGAATGCGTTTGTATTTATTTTACTCTATTTATTTACCGCATAGAAAGAAAACAAAAGGAGAGGGTGAGTGGTTTGATTTGGGTGAGAGTGAAGGCAGGGAAGGGGTGAATGACGGCTGCGTTATTACCGAAGGAGATGAGATGATGGAGTGATAAATCAAGAAGATCAAGGATGTGAGACTGGGAGTGGTTTCTTCAATTTACACATGTGACGGGTGTTTGTTTAAAAATGATCTAGGAGAGCATCAATGCTGCTTTGACACGTAATTGACGGCTGGCTGCTTCCCATTTTAAACATTAAAAAACAAAAAATTCCATTCTTAATTTCTTAATAAAATCATATTCTCAATTTTTTTTAATCGACTGACGTGTGATTTTAGGAGTCGGTGTGAATTAGATAGTGTACTTTGGACTGAGGTGTCATCCGGTGAGGTGGAGTTTTTTTTTATAATTTTTTTTAGTTGATAGTTATGTAAATATTATTTTTATATTAAAAAATTATTTTTAAAAAAATATAATTAATATTAATATATCAAACAATTCAAAAATATAAAAAATATTAATTTAAAATTAAAATAAATTAAAAATCCATGTTTTCTTTTCCTACTCCCTTCAGTAAACACAACAGTATCTCATGATACATGTTTTTTTTTTTTTTTCCTATTCCAGAGGCGTTTGATGCTGCTTGCTTATGGCATGTATGACAAGTACACCACCCATCATGGATGATTATAGTCCATGATGACGGTGATTATTAGATTTCGGCGCAACAATCATAATAATAATAATAAAATAATGATCTAAAATGAACCAAATATTATTTGTTATTATATTAACAATTATTTTTAAAATATTTATTATTTTAAAATATATTAAAATAATTTTTTTATTTTTTAAAAATTATTTTTAATATCATACATAAAAAAATTAAAAAAAACTAAAAAATTAATTTAAAATAAAATTTTAATTTTTAAAAAATATTTTTAAAATATAAAAACAAATAATTAAAAGAGACGTACAACCCTCTTTCATTCAGTGAGATTTCCTTTGTTTTTTTAATTAAAAAAAAACATATTTGGATAGGGGTGCAAAATTGCCCTTTGTATGGAATCTAACTAGTTATATGAAAACAAAATATTGAAGTTTTTGATTTGTACTTAAAGATCAAGGGAAAAAGGAGACAAGATTACTTTTTTGGATTTATTTAATAATTTATCATTTATGTTGAAAAGAGAAATAAGATAATGAGAGAGGAGGCAATGACACTCCTCAATATAATATTAAAACTCAATTTAATTAGGATTATAGTTAGACTGAATTTTAAAAAATATAAATATAAATTAATTAAGTTAAAAATTTAATTAGAAATTAGAAATTATTATTTTTTTAATAAAAATAATATCATTTTGTTTTATAAAAATATAATTAAAAATCAATCTAAAATAATCTGATGAGTCAATCAAAACTTGAGAATTGAGTTGGTTTAAAAAAATCTTATCTTCAATGTAATAACAAAACCCATTCATTCATATAAATATCTATATTCTTCATTTCAATAAATTGGGTATAGTTTATCTAAATTAAAAATATAATATTTGATAGGAAGGGCGGCCCATCTTACATGAATGAAATTAAAGTTGGTGATAATAAATCATACGGTAAAAATTATATTGAACGGAATTGAAAATAAAAGTAATTAATCTATAAAATTGATAATAGATTAACTTTTTTTCATGAATAGATGAAAAACACAAGATAAAACTATTGAGTTTAGCTCATTAATATTTCTTCTCTATATTCAATAACTCTCTACGCTGCTCTCTCTTTCCAAGACTCCACAGTGAGTCATGAACTGCCATGACAGGGATATATTGTAATTTTATTTTCAATATGATATATGGATTTTTATTTTTTAAAAAATAAATTTTTAAAAATAAAAAATATTAATTTTATAAGTTTTTTTTTAAAAAAAAAAACCCAATATCCAATACGGAAAGCATGCATTGATCCTTATCCTCTCCTCTTTATCCTCGTGAAAGCAGTAACACCACCACCACCCACCAATTCTAGAACTGAGTTCTCTAAAATTAACGTTGTGGTCGATCATTTTCTTACACTACAGTCAATCATTGAATCATATATCGTTGAGAATCTGTTCAAATGATTTCATTTATCATACGGAGGAAAGTAACAAATTCATCAAATTGAAAAAACATGTGAAGTTATGACTAGAAAAATTCAGCATGGCACAAACTTGACATAAGCGATGACACCCTACTTCTCAGTAAGGAATGTTTTACCTGATACCCTGCGCAGTAAGGAATGTCATCCAAACGTAACAATGTTGCTGGAATTGAGGTTCGAAAGAGAAAGGGTAGATTGTCAATCTGTGGAAAAATAAAAACAGTGGGAGTGTGGTTATGATTATGGTTGATCTTTGACTAGCGAACCGATAATCCTCAACCTCCATCAAATCGATCGATTTTGATAACATTGCACTCCATTGAAGCAAACACCAAATAGCCCCTACGCTACCCTTCCTTTCCCCTCCCCTGCCCTCCAAGTTTCACGGACAGCACGTCCGCAAGGGCTTAGAATTGTGCAGCTCGTTTTGTGGCGAGACGAGCTGAAGTGAGCGCGCCTGTATTAGAACTGGCCCTCGTTTGTTAGAAGTTTAATTGGAGACCGTGACTCGAGTTTTTGTTTGTGTGCTGAAATTTTCAAACAATGAAAACGCCGTTATCGGTTTTGAACCAAAAAGGGAGACACCCAAAAGGAGTGCACTTTGCTGGAAGTATGGTTCCGGGATTTCTTCTGGTTCTTGTCATCCTACGTTGAAAAATCTCGAGAGACTAACATGGTGTAACAAAGGAAGAAAACAGGATAACAGTATGTAAAAGTAAGCCCGCTTGGCAAAATCTTCAAAACCTATCGAAATCCACTAAAACTCTATGAACATTGAACAAAGCCAGCTAGAGTTTGCAAGTAGCTCTGCTTGCAAAGCACAAACAAATAATATTCATTGTACCCAATACAAAGTGCTTCTATTTCTAAATAGAAACAAAATCCTCCACTCAGATAAATTTATGTACAAAGAACTCTCCAACTCGTAATGTAGTTCAGTGGAAGAAACAGAAACGTGGGAAACAGTACACGACACTACTCTTTGTTAACCCTTCACAGCCAGGGCCTGCAAATGATCTATAAAATCTTGCAAGCTCAAATCATCAGTAAGTATGATTTCTGACCCATCTATGAATGTTGAATTCTGAGTCACGGATGGATTTAACTTGGCTAGAAGAAACCTAGCTTGACTACTGTGTTGATCGCACTTTATTAGCTTGGGTGCTGGAACTCGTTCCACCATCAGTTGCTGTGCATCAATTTCAGGAGCTTCCAAAAGCTTTCTCAGATTCTCATGGTTTGGATCTTTGTGGTAACCAAGCTTTTTCCACTGAGCAATCTTGGACCCATAATGAATCACCACATGGAAGTAGGAATCAAAGAGCAAAATAACGTCAGCAAAAATGGAGCGAACATCTAGGAGCACGGGAACAGGAGGCCCATCAAAAGAGTATTGAAAAAGTGTCGGTTGTATCATGATAAGGGAACCCACTACCCCTTCACGGTTCAGCATCAGGCGGAAGAATGCAGTTTCATCAGGGGTACAGTTGAAAACATCTATGAACTGGGACCTCCTCAAGTAATACATGAACTGAGGGTAAAGAGAAAAGTTTGATGACAAGCGGAAGGAGGATGGATCTTCCTGGATATAGTCTCCAAACTTGGAAGCAAAGCAAATAAGGTCGTCATCCAGCCATCTTATAACATCTCGAGCAAAACATCTCTCTGCTCGGTAAATGGCTAGCCTGGCCATTACTGAAGCTGCTGTTTCCTGATCAAAACCAGCAGTGATTTCTGGTGACTTGTTTTCAACCCATCTTCTTGCAGCAGTCGTAACCCTCTTCCGGACTCCCATGCTCCCATGCCTGTAGCGTGTTATAAACTGTACTAAAAATGCAGAACCAGGTTCAGCCCTCTGTTCATCACATAATTCAAAGAAAAAAGCTATGCATGTTCTATTAGTTAGTGTACCAAGCTTCCACTTATAGGTGCCACCCTCCCCAGTCTCACGGTCACTGACTACACTGTTCTTTTTCCGAAGAGAAACGCATGGTCCAAGCGCTCCACAGATTTTTATTTCTTTAGTTGTCACCACTTCAATTGTTGCATCAAAATACATCTTCAAATTCCCCTCTTCGTCATGAATAAAAATTTGCCGCAAGCACTTTCTGAATTGATCAGACTCAAACAACTCCCCTAACATCATGAACCCACCAGAGCTCTGAACAGGGCCTTTTAATTCTGCTGCACCTACTTGATCAAGAGAGCAAGCAAAAAGATCTAGGACAACAGATGCATCAGATAATCTCTTTGAAAGCTGATTGTAGAAGCTACAGGATTTTGCATAGTAAGGTGCATGACCATTAATGAGGTCTCCATGAGTTCTGATGGCATTGCTAAGATCTGAGTCCACAACAATCCCTGGCCCCAAAGTTGCAGGTCCAGATGTGAAAATCATGATCCGGGAGCCTGTATTCACTGAGTATCCTTCAAGTAGTCCAAGTGCAACTGATATTGCAGCTCCTGTGCACCTTTGGGGGCGATGTCCTGGCATGACTACAGCTAAAGAACAGATTTCTTCAATTGCAGTGGTGATATTGAACTCACATTCAGATACAGGTAGCAAAAATCCCAGCTTTTGAATAACTGGAGTCTTCCCAAGTTGCTGTTGCTGCCGCTTGGTGCTGTCTATACCCAGGAATTGTTGGGCCTGCAGGTTGCAAGGTGAAAGAAAAACAGTGATTTTAAGTAAACACAGAAATTTTTTATTTAACCACATGCGCGCGCATATCAAAAACTTTTTTGATGATTTATGGTATAGATGCAAAACAATATTACTCCTTCACTTATCTGGTATCTAGGAAAAATGGCTAGTATGGATCAAACTATAGAGGTGAAGTGAACGAACAGTGCTAGAGGCAAGTATGGATCAAGCAGTATGATCAAATCCCATTCGGCTTTCAAGCAATGCAAGCATATCCCTGAAAAGCATAAAGCTTGAGCCATCTAATTAAAAAATAAAACCTCCAGCACAAGAGACTACACGAATCACAACAGCAAACTGCTGCTTAGTTTGGCTTTTCCTAATCATAAATTTTTATCAGTCATTTCAGAAAACAGTAATCCTTTTGTCATAAAAAATTTAAGTCCTTCCCAGTTAATGCACACTTAATAAAAATTAACATTTTTGAAGCATTCAGTAAATATGCACAAGACCCACTAAAACATACTATTGCACATGGAAACTAATGTCTAAGCTTCAAAAGATTAGAATCAACAATTTAATAAACACTCAAGTAATTCTACAATTGAATGTTTAATCGAAGTACCTGCTCTGACGAAACCTCACGTCCTCCATGAAACACAACAACCCTAGAGCAGTCAGAAAACCCCAAATCATAAACCCTAACCATTGCATCGAAAGTAATTAGCCCAACCAAGGCATTCTCCGGCAACTGCTCAACAACCAACAACAACTCGTTCTTCACTGCCCTCAACTCCTCCTCGACCATACAAGCATCCACTACAAACACAAACACCGGTACAGGCCCCACAAATCCCCTGACCTCCCCACCAGCACCACCAATGCTCCTCGGAGTCCCCACGGACATCATAGACGACAATGACACATTAGACGAAGAAAGCCCATTAGACCAACCGTAACCCAAATGCAAATTAGACCGAAATTTAGAATCAACCTTGTCAATTTTGTATTCTACAGTATTGTAAGTAGGAAAAAGTTCAGCAGGAAGATTGGTTTCGCCGATACCTGAATAAGAAATAGGGAAAGGATTCCTGTTGTAGCAGAAAGGACAAACCCAAATGCGAGACTGATAATCTACACGAGCATAAGGGTTCAAAACAGCAGCACAGAGAGCGCAGATTAGAGGGTCATAAGTCAGAATCGGAAGCTCCGTTGATTGCATCAGTGGAGTGCACATGATGCTAAGTGGGATTGCAAGGGAAGAAACTTGATTCTTGGTAGTTGGCCATGCGTTCCACGACCAACGTAGGCCCTCGATCGCCTCCAATTCTACGAAGTCCATTCTGGGGTGGTCGGATTTTAATATGTGGATTTTTTGGGTTTTTTAAGGTGATCTCATGGAATGTTAAGTTTTAAGAGGTAAAGGGGTTTCTGGTTTTTTCAAATGTCTGTAAATTTGGGATGGAAGAGAATCTTGGGATGTTGTGTCATGGAAGTAATGTCGTGTTTGGTTGCTGGGAAAGTCCGTCAAGGAAATGCAAAGATATCGCATGCTTTGGTCGGAAATATTTTGAATTTGTAAAGTGGCCGATTGATTTGCGAGTGTTAAGGTTTAGCAGCGTGTTTCATGCTATTTTTTTAAAATATTTTTTATTTAAATATATTAATTTTTTTTAATATAACACTTCAAATTAATTTTAAAATATTAAAATAAAAATATTAATTTAATATTTTTTTAATCAACAGTATTTATAAAATACATATAAACAGTTCTAAACACAAATTGTATTAAAAAATGGCGGATCACAGGGAATCGCCATCCAACAGGAAAAAAAAATAAAAAAAAATCTACAATCCATGTAGTTTTTAGCATTCAAATTTATTAAGGTTTAAATAGCTAGAAAATTGACGTACAAAAAAACTTGTATAATATTCTCTCTCTCCAAACTAGAAAATCCCTTTTCTATCTTTTTATTAGAGGTCTAATTTAAATAATATTTAATTTTAATTTTAAAATATTGGTCTAATAATTAAATATGTATATTTACTTTTATTTTATATAATCGAGTTTTAAGGTTAGTTTTTTCATGAATGCACTAAATTAAAATAGAAGATGTAATTTTAAGATAAGAGCAGAATTACTCTCACGGATAAGTAAATTGACTTGAAGATATTCTTGATTATCAAATAAATGAATAATATTAAGATCTTGTAATAATACTAATATTAAATTCTCTAAAAAAATAAATATTATAAACATTTTAATCGTGGCAGGATATCTAAAATGATGAGATCTGACAAAAAAAAACACTACCATTCATCACTTATCATTACAGGCATAATGATCTTTTTTTTTTCTTAGTTTAAGTCTTGTTTATTTTATATTTTAAAAATATTTAATTTTTTTATTCTTTTATTTTAAAATAATATTTTTTTAATGTTTTTAAATTATTTTAATGTGCTAATATCAAAAATAATTTTTAAAAAATAATATATATATATATATTATTTTAATATATTTTTTAATAAAAATATTTTAAAAAATAATTATAATTACACTCCTGTAGCATAATAATAAAAAAAATACAGAAGCATCAATTCATCTATCCAAAAAAGCACCAATAATATTGTCGTGATAACAATGCATCGAAGATACAGAGAAACTGTACGTGTTTTTCGGGATAGAAGTAAAAAAATGATTGCTGAATGAAATCTTTAATCTTTTTCATCTTAAAAATGAGACAGTAAAGATTTTAAATTTCATTTTGATTTCTTACTAATATTCTAAATATATTATTGAGATTAAAATGTCATTTCGATTTTTCTATTTCTTCTCCGATTCTTCCATTTCTATTTCGGGCCGGCCTTTCACCCAGGAAAAAAAATGTAATCTTTAAACGAGCTGGCCTGGATCTCTTCATCTTTTCTTCGGTATTGTTGAATCAGGGCCGAGACTTATTTATACTGACATGCTCTACGTACATCAAACAGTGAAGGAAGGATTCCGAGGAGCAGCCCAAACAAATTCGGACCGGGAGACTTTCGGTGGCCATTTTTTCCATCATTCCGAGGAGCAACGTTATTTGCCCTTCTAGTAATTCACATTTTCTAGTTATTCAAGATTTTCAAGTTAGATTAATCACTCTCTAATTGACGCACGTAAACTTTTATGACGTTCAGTGTCATCCTATTAATTATTTATGAGATTAATTATATATATAAAGAGGTTAGAAAGCATATAAAATCTTCGATACATCAAAAATAATAAAGATATGTACACCTAGAAAAAAAATTTCTAGTTTTATTTCTTTATTTTTTTTAGTTGCAATACAGTTACAACTCTCCAAATAAAGGTACCTTATGATGTGTAACTTGAATATTGAAACTATATTTTTCAAAATGATGGCTAGCCGAATTGAGTCCCAAGGGAGGTGAAAGGCGAGCAGCTTTTACCATAGCCCAAGATCACATATATATATATATATTCTATTAAGCATAAGAAAAGAAGAGGAAAATGAAGAAGAAGAAACACCTTCAAAGCATATTTTAATATGAACTATACATTTCATAAAATGTTTCTTTAAAAGGAAATGGAAAAATGGGAAAGGTTTTTGATTTCCAGTTCTTTTCATTTCATTTATTGACATAGTTAGAAGAAAGGTTAATTAATCAAAGTCCGTAGTGCAAGTGTGTTGTAGATTTTGAGGTTAATTGTACTCCTCGCAGATACATAGGAGGCAGCATCATGTGAAAATGTTACAGGATATCTTGTCTTCTAATGTTTCTTGGTTAAAAAACTTAGGAACAATTTGTCCATTTATCTCCCTGATATATAATTATATAGGAACATGAGGCTGCCATGATGCACAGATCCACAAAAAATAATAACAATAATAATTTATTTCTGCTTGAAACGCGTGCTAGTAGATAGAGAAAGTGATGGAATGATAGACGTAAATTAATGTTAGTGTTCCCACAGAATTCAATTAAAATAGTAAAATAACACAAGAACACATCATGGTGATGTCGCTGACCACACTCTCCTGCGTTTCTTCAGTATCTCTTCTTGGAGTTGTGTTTATATATATATATATATATTAAGATAATATTTTATATTTCTTTATTTTAGTATGAGCACATTTAAATCATCTTAAAAAATAAAAAAGGCATGAATTTAATTTTTTAAATGAATAATAATTTAAAAAACAAATCAACAAAATTCCACCCACTTAACTCAACAACCTTCATTCATCAATCAAAGACATATTTGCTTATCGCGAACTCATGAACACATAGCATAAACTAATGGTCATAATTGAAAGCCCCATCAACATGCACATGCTCTTGTTCCCCACCCCTCACTTGGGTCATGAATTTTAAAGCAACTCCCCTACTCCAAAATAATAACTCATGCATATATTTATGAATAAATGAGGGCATAAGGAATCTATTTTTACGAGAAAAAAAAAAAAAAACAAGGAGCAGCATTGAATTGATGGAATAAAACACGTACTCGGCAACTATGGCTGCCAATACAACAACAAACAATAGAGAAATAGGTAAATTATTACGCAAGCCATTAGTAATAAACAAGCCAGACAACAGGGGGTTAAGTTCTTGCTTCTTGTCCATTACAAATGTCTAGATCTTTGATATCTATATACGATCAAACGAAAATACAGACACATCTCCTCAAAAATAATTTTAAAAAAAGAGTACAGACAAATCCATGAAACACCACTACTGCTCCACCCACGTTGCACAAGTGCCTTGTCTCCTAGTCTTCATGGATACAAGGCTGAAAAGAGGGAGTTCGGTAGGAAAGCTAAATAAATTGAGTATAAAAGGTTCAGGTTCTGCTCTTGCATTTCTCCATGGCTCTTGGTGCTGAAACTTGGACATGAAGTTTAAGTTAGTCGTATACCTTCTCATTCATGATTAACTCTTTTTTCTTTTTGAAACATATGGAAGCAATATTTAGTAAATTAAAAAAATTACTTTCAGAATAAATATTATAAATGGTTGTGATGATGAGATAATTAATTAGATGCGTACCAAGTCCAATGGCTTCAGATCCTTTCATGAGGCGCAGGCGCTTGCATGAATTGACAAACATCCTGCATAAGATCAACGTAACCATGTAAGTGATAACATTTCAAACTAATTCTTGCTTCTTTCTTGATATTTAAAATCAATACAGATAACTATTAATATTCTTGCTGCACCTGGCCAATAATTTTTTTGCTCCATATGATGACCTAGGAAGCCCTAAAACTTGTGTGTATTGCTTAATTTGTACTGTCACCACTTTGCTATTATATATATATATATATATATATATATATATATATATATTGCTGGACGCGACTCATGAGTAATTAATTACTTACAAGAATTAAATCATAAAAAGAGCTCATCAACTCGAGATCTGAGCTCAGTGTATAGTAAATTTACATTAAAAAATACTAGTGGCAACATGCGAAACAAAGTTGTACCATTGCAGAATGAGTTACATGCTCGCCTCTTCTTCTTCTTCTTCTTTTTTCATTATTTGATCAATTTTTTACATGCTATAGAGCTTTTAGGTTACGAGGAACTTACTCCCATGGAACATCACCCACGAGCATCCAATCACCATCCTTGTCTTCGTAGGATGGCACATACTCGGAACTATTAAGTAGATCCATCAACTTGCTCTCATTCATAAAGTCTATCATTCCCTGGGCTCCATAATTACCTTCAAAAAAGTACTTTTACGATGATTATTGGGTCTATAATATTAATTAGATCTATCCAATTCAATGTATTCAATCCTTTTCTCTTAATTAACTCATCATGAGATATAGCCAATATATATATATAATCACAGTACTCACCCATGGTGAAGGAACTGAACATTTTGGCCAAGGCATCAGATAATTCTTGGTAGCTCCTGTACATCTTCAAGTCCACCTTGCGAAGATAGGGTGCACCATCCATGCAGACCTTCACAAATGCTGCACTGCTGCCGCCAGTGCTTGCCTTCTCACCTTCCTCGTTGGCGTTCTTCTGAGCCATAACGTTCTTCCTGTAAGATCGAACTGGTGGCCAACCTACAACTTGTGCCCTGAAATCCAATATCACTTATGTTAATATTACATCTCTAATGTCCAAAAAAAGAGGAAAACAAGGACAAAAAAATAAAATAACTTAACCAGTACCAGTGCGCACACAAAGAGGGAGGGATCAACAAAAAGAAAAATCCCTTTAAGGACTTTCTATGTAGATAATTTATTTCAAAAGTTTTAAATAACGAAGGAAAGAAAGAGGGTTAATTTATGGCCTGTGATAAAAACGACACAGCAATAATACAACTTCTATCCTGTAATTGTTCTCCAACAAGCGTATATATATCATACGATTGAAGCAGGAAAGAAAAAAAAGATCCAGAAGAAGAAGAGAAGAATCATAAAAAGGAAAAACTTACTTGGCCGGTGGCTTAGCAGGGTCCTTGATGGTAACAGCAGGAAGGTGGTTCTTGTCCTTCGAAGTAATATTCTTGATATTCTCATTCAGATCCATGACACCCTCTTTAGCCTGAAGATGAAGCTTCAAGTCAACAGTCTCAGCAAACCCTCTTTTCCCAGTAGCCTTATTAGGAGTCTCAACTTCATTCTTGGCACTAACAGCACCAGGCAATCCCAGACACAGCTCAGTCTCTTTGTAGTTCAAATCAGTTCGCTCGGCACCTAGCACAGAAGTTGCCATTTCTCTCTACCGCGCGCTCGCCAATGAATGGCTTTAGTGGGAGATCTAACGTGTTTGTATTACTGCTTGTTGTTTTTGGTGCTCTTGATAGCTAGCTCCTTGCTTCTGATTTCCCGTGTCCTCTTCTTCGTTTTGCAAGCTAACTAGCCAGAGAGAGACCACAATAATATAACTGGGGTTTCGAGGGGGTGGGTTCTCCCTATGTATAGCTGCATGTGTACGTCATATCAACTTGTTTATCCATGGTTTGTGGACACGTGGACAGTAGATTGTGATGTTGATTCCTGAACATTTAATCAAGAGCCGAAAAATGGTCTTCTTCATGCACCTTCCCCCTAAAGGTCAACCACCATCTGCAAAAGCAGTAAAAATGGAGGTGTTTTCCCCTTCTTCTTTTTTCCTTTTCAATTTAATGAATTTGAACTTGCCATTATCAAACGATTGTTTAATCCAACAGTTTAAGTAATTAATTAAGTGAAGATTAAAGATCGATCGATAAAATTCAAGATCAGTAGAGGAAAACTGTTACTTCGAAGATAATAGTTCGACACGCGGTAGTAATTAGACTCCATGTATATAATACAATATTTCAGAGACTGCAAAGGGTGTTTCCTGACTTAATTATAAAAGGGAAATTGGTCTGACAAATTATTTCGTTGGAGAATCTTTTATTATGTAATGGTCCATAAAAAAAAAAGGAAAAAGAAAAAAAAAAGGTGGCTTCCCTTTTCCGTCTGGAGCATAGTGATCATCATCATTCTCCATCAATTTCAGCATAATAACTATTATTTTGAATTTTCTATAGTCGTTTTCGAAGTAAATTACTCTTCTCATTTTATCCGTAAAGAGAGGCATGTTGCCATAGCACCAGATTCTAAAGATTAAAATTAAATAATCGGGAATGAACTAGAATTCCTGATATATATATATATATATATATATATATTGAATTAAATTCATCTCGATCAGCTTGAGTTTCACTTGGTATATGTGTGTGTATCACGCAAATAATCTTTTTTTTTTCCCACTGTTGTACATGCTCATATTCTTTTCCGACGATCCACGGGGTCCGTTGGCTGATGAGCATACAATGCTCGACCGGCTCATATGCCATTGTATCATTAAATTTGGACATAGACGCCCTGACCTTAATGGTAAGATTCTGCCAGGAACCTTCCAGTGTGCAAGTAATCACATGAACCAATAATTCATACAATGCAAGGGCATATATATATTACACGGGCTTAGCAAATTGCAAGGACAACAATATTATTGCTGGACGAACCTCAGCCTGTCCGATTCCCTATGTTTTTCGTTATGAAAATTAAGAGCAGCACTGGTTTAATGTCCCCCCATTTTCTAATTGCTAATGGTTATTAAACATGACTTGTCCCAGCAAGTTGACTTGGTGAATTAATTAGAGCTCAACTTGGATTGGGTTTTTTTTTAATTATGTTTTATATTAACTTAGCTAAATTAGGATGGTTCAAAAAATTGATTCGTGAGGGAGTCTAAACTTGACCGAGTTAAAATTAAATTATTTAAAAAAAATTAATATTATTTTACAAAAAAGTGATAGATTAAAGTCGATTCATGATCCTAATATTAGATTTATAAACTATAATCTTAGATGGGTTCGCTAGCAAGTTTTTATTATAAAATACAAACACCTGAAACCATCAATAACATATATATTTACAAACACTTGATAGAATATATCATGAACATTTCAGAGCTAAGCTTTCAAATCTTTTATACGTAACTACTAGCATATGCATCCAATTCCATTTCAGTCCCTGTAGAAGAAATTAGTTTGGTGTTACACACACACAACAACAATTAATGAGTTCTAATAATAAAAGTGGAAATACGAAACTGCAAAGCATGACTTACAATGTCACAAATTTACTAGATAGAAAATTCTATGCGCGTACGCACGAAAAGCACCCAATTGGCGATACTAATAATTTCAGATTAATTTATATTTTCTAATTAAGTTGAAATCAAAAGGATCCATGCCTTAATCACATGAAGTGAATATTAATTGCACTTGAAATTTAACTTTATACACGTATAGGATCAGCACATTTTAATATTTTGATTTTTAGCCTAATCCTATATTTAAATGGTGAAAGAAAAGTTGATAGTAGATTATCTTTAGGGTTGAAAGAATATTAAACCCAAATGATTTAAATCTAACTTATTTTCAAATTTGATACCTTTTAATTTAATTAAGTGTCGAGTCTAAATAGACATGAGTTAAGCAAATTACGAGATCTAACATTCTTGAGATTGCTTGCATGCTAAACTAAAAAATCATTGAGTTTAATAATAAGTTAAGCTTAAGTATATTTGAGTTTGGCAAGCTAGTAAATCTAATATTTTTGTGTTTAATAGCGTGTTGAGCCCCAAATATATCTGAGTGGAAAAAACTTAAGCTTTGAAGTTAGGGGTTTGTTAGTCTTTTTCATTGGCTCATTAATCATTAAAAGATTGTTTAGGTGTATATGCTTCTTTTTCATTTTTTTACACAATAAAAATATTATTTTATCTTGTAGTTAACAAAATTTATAATTTTTAACTAGATGTTTTTTTGAAATCAAAGTTTATGATTTTTAATGGTTTTTAATATTAACAAGTTTATAATTTTTATTATTTCAATAATAATAATAATAATAATAATAATAATAATAATAATAATAATAATAATAGTTTTAATTTTATTCTTCAAATCAAATTTATAATTTTTTCAATAATAATAATATGTATTTCAGTTTGGTTTTTTTATTTTTTATTTGTTTCCTTTATTTTTTGTCAGAATTTTTATGATTTTTAATTTTATCATTAAAAAAGTTTATGTTTTTTGTTATTTCATCAATAATAATAATGATGACGATGGTAAAAATACTAATAATGGTAATTATAGTCATTGCTGTAGTAATAATTATAATTATAATTATAATTATAATACTATTAATAATGATGATGATAATGTTACTAATAGTTGTAATAATAATAATAATAATATATTATGATAATAACAGTGGTAATAATAATGATAATTGTGATAGTAATATTTATAATAATAATGATAGTAGTATTATTAGGAATGATTAATAATAATAATAATAATAATAATAATAATAATAATAATAATAATAATAATAATTTATTATGATGGTTTAAGTTGTTATGATATTAATAATTATAGTAATGATGACGACGACAATTATAGTTATAATAATTATAATAATGAAATTGGTGCTAACAACAATAATATTAATAAAATAGTAATATTAATACTATTCACAGTAATAATATATTAGTGATGATAATGACAATGATAATAGTAATAATAGTAGTAGTGATAGCAACAATGATAGTAATAACAACAACAACAATAATAACAATATTACTTATTAATAATAATAATGATAGTGATAGTTGTAATGATAATGACAGTAATAACAATAAAAATAATAATAGTTATAATAATAGTAGATTTATTGTGAATTAAGTTTAACTAGTTTTTTCATGTATGGTATTTTCCATTTAATATCTCAAGTTATTGGTTTAAAAAGTTTTTCTGGCTTGATATTTTTTTTTGTAGATATTTTTACTGATTTTATTAATCAATATTATTTTTTAAAATAAAAATTATTTTATTTATTTTATATTTTTTATTAATAAAAATCTGATTTAAAATTTAAAATTTTTTTGTTTGATTTTGAAGTATTGAAAAAAAAAATCGTTAGAATTTTTTTTGAAAACTTTTTTAAAAACGCCGGGGCAATAAAATAGACTTCCCCGAAGAGGACCGTCTCTCTAAGAAATAGACACCTTTTTATCTTTTGGACTTCTGGTCGAGTCAAATCATAGTAGAACATAAGAAACGACCGCCTTTCACTCCCAATTGAGGTAACGCGGTGGCCTGAGTTGCTAGCTAGTGTGTTCTGGAGGTGGTCCTGAATCCTGATACAACCCTCGACCCACCCGAGTCAAAATATTACCAAGCGATCCGGTGGTCGTTTCCTGGCCACAATTTTCCAGATATAGCCACATGGGACAATAAGATTGATTGTTTTTTTGCGTCAAATTAATATTTCAGCGCTGTACCTTGCCAATTCCTCTGCAGGCGAAATGAAGTTGTTAAATCAGTCTTCTTCTCGCGGGCCTAAATGGCAGCTGTGCATCGATACATTACTGCACGCAACATCAAAATAATAACAGCAATAATTCATTAATTTAACGTGAAATAAAAAACAAGTTACTGCCTCATCATCAAGCGATCACCTGCTCCAAAAGAGCTCCCGTGTCCAATATCGGTCAAAGCCAGGGCCCCTGTCCACTCACCTGGCGGCATTTGCTTAATAGCTCCACATGTTTACGAAGAAAGGTCTTCGAAGTAGATTGAACACGTAAGAGATTAAAAAGATTTCAGATGCATGTCCGAACTTGAGAAATATTACCATGCACGATACCATTCTCTATTAAAAACCCAAATCCCGATCGTCTGGATCAATGGTCAAGCGCCTCATACCTCGATGAAAATCTTTTGCTGGTAATTGCATATTATTTTAAAATGCGAGGAGAAATCACTATGCTGGTACTGCGTGTATTGTATACCATATTATAAATATAAAATGTTGACATTGGACCATATTATAAATATTAAGAGGATTATACGAAGGTTGTTTTTTTATTTTTCATTTAAAAAATTGCTAATAAGTGCTGTTGCTGTATCAAGATGATCGTCAAATTCAAAACATTTAAAATATTATTTATATTTTTAAAAAATTATTATTAATCCATATAATAAAGTAAATCAAATCACATGCAACTAATGTAAACGCACACCCTCTGCCATAATTAAAGGCACCCGCTCTCTCTCTCACTCTAAAAAATAAAATAATATATACATATCCCCGCGATAATATTATTCCAAATGTTGGCAGAAGCTGAGACATTAATACCATGGTGGGGGCTTACCAGGGTACTCTTAGCTTGGAATGTTCAATTAAAAATTAGCCTGACCAACCTGCCCGACCATTCCCTTGATTATCCTTTTCTCTGCCCTAACTAACGCGATGTTATGCTAATGATCGATAGCTCATACTTTTCTATATATATATATATATATATATATATATATATATATATATAATCTGGGAATATTAATTAATTAATTATACTTGTAATATATTCAAATCAGCTAGAGTTTTAGTTTTTCTTGGAGGCGTTGCTTGAAGTCACCAGTGACGATATGCTTGCCTGCAATCACACTAGGATACCGAACCCACTTGTGGCTGGCAAGAGGATCACCGAACTCTTTTAGGCGCATCACTTTCTTGGTTCCTGCTCCACCTAAATATAGGATCGATTTATTTCCTTTTTTTTTTTTAATTTGACGACCAAGTGCTTTCGAACCATGTTGGTACGATACATTTAGAAAAAATTATTCCTTTCTATTTGAGATATAAACATAAAATCTTTAAAAAGAAACCTCGAATTCTACTAGTTAATTAAACTACCGTTTTGGAGACTATATTTCTTATATTGTTTCTTAAATTTAATGTATTTTAGGACAACTACGGGTTAGAATGCCTCCGAAAGAGTCATTTACTTAAGGTCTTTTTTTGTTGTTTTTACTTCTTAATTGCATCAAGATTTAAGATGTCGATCCCCTTTCTGATATCAAGATGCTGTACTGGTTCTATCGTAATACAGAAAACTAAACAGAGGCTAGGGGTAATTGTGAATACTAATTAAGTGTTTTTTTTAACTCGAGCATAATTAAAACCTCTACACTTTCCCATGAGATTGTAATAACGATAATGATTTCAAATATTTTTATTTAAAAATATATTAAAATAAAGTTTTTTTAAAATTATTTTCAACATTAATATAAAAAATTCAAAACTTTTAATACTACATTTCCAAACACACATCTAGGCTCATGAACCGACTTGTATAAATCGGTATACAGCTGAGGTTTTCTGCCATAAGTTCCTGGCTGGAACTTGCTTAGTCCACAAAGATGACAGCTAACACAGTCCACCAATCAAATATGCTCTTTACTTCCTTTTACTCACTCTAGCAGGGAATCGTCCATTGATTGTTCAAATATGCTCTTTACTTTAGCTCAATGTCTTTGGTCCTGCTATGGAACACGTAATTCTTTGTCATGGCTATGGTGGACATGTTGTCACAAAAAAATGGTTGTAAGGCTGTAATTTTTCTGCAGCGAATCTGACAGAATTCTTCTTACCCAAACACCTTCACAGGCCGCATCTGCTGCAGAGATATATTCTCCTCCAGCTGATGAAAGTGCTATAGTCTTCTGCTTCTTTGATAACCATGATATTATTTTAGTTCCCATGCAAAACACATTCCCTGAAGTGATTTTGCGATCATCGAGAGTAGCTATCTGTGAAACCAATTAGCTTGCTACCATTCTCTTTACTTGAAGATAACGAAAATTATTTTAGCTGCTGATAATGTAATTTTCTTGGTTCTTGCATGAATCTTGAGATCAGGCTAATTAAAAAGACGATGTCAGACCTAGTGTTTGTCAAGTAGATTAGAGAACCAACCAGGCTGCTATACATCTTCTTTAGGTGCACCATCATTCTGCTGCAATTTCTCCTTTGTTGCTAATGGAATAGAAATTGGTTTGCAGTTACTCATTGGAAATCACTTCAGCAAATCCTCTAGATTCCTTTCTCGAGAAATAAAAATCTTGCCCTTAGATTGTTGGACCTGAATACCACGGGAGTATTTCATAAGTCCCATACCTGTCATTTCATATTCCGTGATCTTAAATTGCAGCAGCATTACAGGAGCAGTGCTCATGTATATTATTAAATCATCAACGTATAAACAAACAATGAGAAATTCTTTATATAGGAGCTGAAATTAACTTGAAAGAAGTTCACCTGCCCCAAAGTTGTCTCTCATGTTCCAAAATCTCCTCTCAACTTGTTGAATTAACTATTTAAGATACTACAGGTCGATGTTCCATTCATTGAATCCATGAATGAGTTTTTTTTTTTAATCATTACTCGATCGAACATTAATCACAACTCTGATAGAATCTCAACCATAAAAGTTTACTAGTAGATTAATATATATTCCATTCCGTATTGAATCCATGAATGAGTTTTTTTTTCTTCTTCTTTTTCGTGAAAAAAGAAATCAATTAAATGTAATAATAAAAGACTATTCGGCTGACACTCCTCTACCTAACATTACTCGAACAAGTAGCTGATTCCATTCATTGCTCAGTAATGATTTTGATTTGCTTTTGCTTTCATTGTTTGGACATTATTTTCTAGAGTTAGTGAGTTCATGCCATGTTTGTCAAATATTAATTTTACATTTGATCAAATGATGACTCCACAATGAATTATTCATATCTGATAAATCATCAGTTTATCTCTTTATCTCTGTATAATATATTCCCACTCTTTCTCCATGATAAAGTCCTTACACTTTGAGCCCCGAGGTCGCATTTAAGCCCAGTTGAATAATTCGAAGCCCGTTTAGAACCTGCCCGTCAAAATGAAGGATATTTATGCCCTTTTACTTTTGCTTTCTTGTTTGAGAATTTTAACGTTACGTAAATAATTTTTACTTAAAAATTATATTAAAATATTTTTTTTAAAAAAATATTTATTTTTAAAATTATTATATCAAAATAAAAAAATAAAAAATAATTTGAAGTTAAAAAATTTAATTTTTTTTAAAAGTATAATAATATCATAATGCTAAATACCACTTAAAACACACGAGTACATGGTGGGTTTCTCAAGAAAAAAAAGTTGTCATCATATTTAATCTCTGGGTATTAATCAAAATAGCATTTAGTTTAGTTTGTGGAGCTACACTTTCTTCTTCTTTTTTTATTTTCCTTCTAGCTTTCATAATTGTTGAATTTTTTTACCCAATTAACGAAACTCTTTTTCTCCAAATATACTTAAAAAAAAATTATGATTGGATTCTTCAAGTGTCCTATCTTTCCCTTGCATGTATCAATTAGTAAAATCAATTGGGCAATTATAAATATGAGATTTGAGTTGATTAATTATCTTAAACTCGAAAACTAAAATCTCTAGAAATAAATTAAAACATAAACGTATTCAATCCTTGAAAAAAAGTATAAAAATATTTGTTTCTGACAAATTACCGCAATAAAATCTATAATTGAATTCTGAAAATATAGAAAAAATAAATGAAAATGAAACATAAAAAACTATCCTCTAGGCCTGAAACAGTTTCCTAAACATTTAAGGCATGTATACGTTTGATTGTTGCGAATGGAAAGGTTGCGTAGTTGCATTATCAAACGTAGACATGGCAAATGAATTAGTGTACGTTGTTAATTAGCAGCTTCGCTTGGGTCCTACTTTCTCCAGGAAAGGAGGCCATCCCATGAATGGTCTTCAATGGACAGACGTGGCTTTACCTACTTCAAGCATTTCTAGTCCATCTTCAAGAAAATACAGATGGCAAATTGATAGCTAGATAATTAACCTTCTGTCAATTGATCAGACATGACAACCAGGCAAGCCTACCACTCCTCCTCCTCCTCCTCCTCCTCATGATGCTCTGATCCACCAGACACGAGCACAAGTGGATCTACTTGTAGCAAAATAAGTAATCAACATTACTCGGTGTCTGAAGTCTTCTTGTCGGAAACGCGCTTTAAAGTCACGTTGGGGATTCTGGATTCTATCTTCCCATTTCCGACCGCAAAGGTCCACCTAAAATCCTACAGATTCACTCAACGCCAATGATTCTCGCTTAAAATCCAAGGGAACTGCAAAGATCGTCAAAAAGATCATTTATCAACTAGCTGTAGCTCTGGGGGGGGGGGGGGGGGGGGGTGTACATATATCCAAAGAAAAGTATATAAATGTGATGATATCACTCCAAGTATGTTAATTGTCGTTGTTATAACTTAATTGATTTCTTGGTTTGTTCACCTTTCTCTTTCATATCCTCTTAAATTTCCTCTTTCTTGCCATAATAATTATCAAGCAATCAACTATTTCCTTAAATACTTTCTTCTTATCTCTAATATTTCTAGCAATACACTCTACAAGGAAAATCAGATAGCTCAAAGTGAGATTTATTGATTTAGCCGCCGCCACCATGATCATCAAGGTGCCTTGTGCAGTTCTGCTTCACATACAAATGCAGAGGGCGAGGTGGTTGGGATATTGAGAAAGCCATTGATTAATCAGAAGGTTTTGCTCCAACATTAATTATGATGAAATATGGAGTTGGACATCCAAAAGATTAAAAAATACGTGCAAAGAAAAAGTCGGACCCTTTATGAGTGCAAATGTGGTCCTTGAGGGTAGAGGTTAACAAAGAGAAAGCCCACGGATTTAATGCAGAGAAAGGAGCCCTCTGATTGAATGTAATGGCCACAGTTTTTGTCAAGTTCTCCTGCCATTGCGAGTGGGGTTCCTCGTGAGTTGGATTGTTTTAATTTCTATTATCTGGTGGCCTGTTTGGGACCAGTACTATACCTTAACTAAGTTGTATTTGTCGTTTCGCCTACGTTAAGTAAATCAATATTTTCGAAGCAAAGAAATTCTTCCCAGCTCCTCAAGCTTTCGCTTGGTCAGCTCGTTATTAACATGCACAGCCTATGATGCTTGCTGGTGTCCATACATATTATTCTCAGTTACTAATCTGTTTCGTTTTATGAGGACAAGCATGACCGATTAAGCTTCACTTAAAATAGCACCGCACCTCACCGACTGTTAAGAGAGCCTGAAATCAAGCAATCCAGCCCATGCCGCTCTGTACCCTGGCCTCCGTGTCTGTCTTTTTGTGACCATTACATGTACGTATTGGAATCAATATTCTGGAGAGTATTTAAGTAGAAGAGTTTCTGTGCCTTATTCCTAGTACGAATCTGTGATAAATAAAAGAGACTCCTCTGCGTAGACTAGGAAACGTTTTGCTTGCTTGATCGACAAAGATGGAATATTGTTGAGGATATGGACAATAGACGAGCTGTTTGTTCCCATACATGTCGTTGATAGGAGAAAGATCTAAAACACATGCAGCTGGTTGTCCTTGTACAGACTAAGTTTACTTATTTAATTTCTTCATTTAGGTACAAGGAAGGTTCACCAGGTCTCATTCTAATGTATGTTCAGATCCGAAGCATGCACTCTGTTTTAAATGATTGAGAAATATAGTTTTTATGCAGTTCTTAGTTGATATAAGGAGATTTATTACAACCAGTAATTGCTGCAATGAGTTCCTGTAATACGATTAATTTGATTCGCATAAATCTATCAGGTTCTTCCAAAGATTTTTCAGCAATATCGTAGCAAGCCTTGGTTTTTTACTCACATTATAAAACACGTTATCGAAGGAGGAACCTGTTTTCACAGGTTCGCGTATGCAACAGATTTATAACAGCAGTACAAATGAAATCATCTTGTCCGCTCCTCGATTGCCCATATAGCAAAACTCAGTTCAGGACAATTATTTTTTCATGGCATCGTTTATTATTATTATTTTTATGTCCCAAGCAGCTCCGCCGGGGACCCAGACTGTGACTTGTAATAAAGCTGAAGGGTAAAGGATAGATTCGAAAGGAAAAAACAAACTCAGACCAAACAATTCCAATGCTCCTACACTAAATCTCAGGACCTGTCACTACCACTCACTATTTTCTTACAACCAAACATGAATCAGAATCCGTGTGCACCACCATTGTCGAACTTTCTATATCACAATTAATCGGTCAAAGTTTGCCGACCTGCCATGTCATGCCAACTGGACTCTTTTCCATTCCGATGATCAGTCTTATCATCCACGTATCCAACCTGGAAAATATTTTTGTGGATCAAAGACTTCAAAATAGATTCAATTCGGATTTATTCGTTAGGCATCGCTATCTAGCCAGTTACTCTTCTTCTTCATTGTCCAAATGCCAGCACAGGGCCACTCGGGTACCACTAGCTAGTGGAAGCTAACACACAGCTTTCATGTATTTGTGGTCATCGGTGTTGCACCACAGAATTTAGCGAACATTGTACGGATGACATCGATGTTGGTATCCAAAATTAATCAATGCAATCCGACTTCAACATGCCCAAATACAGTATACCGCTCAAACACTTTTACTGTCAAGGTTTGAAAAGGTTAGATGTTACATCAGAGAAGAATACTTTCGCTCAGTTCCGAGGTTACATGATGCGGTAAGCACTTAATTAAAATACCTACTTCGAGAAAATAATTAAAACTTTTAATTGTTAGCCGGGCTTACCTAGTTAATCCAAGATTTCCAACCATATTGCAGTACCTGTCCATCAACAATAACTTAAGTATATATGTGGAAGGAACCTTCTGTGCCCTATCTTCTTCTTTTTTTCTTTCAAAATATGAGTGCATATAATAGCTGGGAAACTTGGATGTGCTTTGAATTTTGCTAGTACAGTTTTTATTCATGAATGTGCTCTGAATTAGAAAAACGTGTAGATAAAAATGTAACTTGGACTTGAAATTTCTAACCTAGCTAGATTTGCATCGTATTTAGAGTGTGTTTAAGCTTCTGCTTTTATTCTTAGTAATGGGATACATCACTAAAAATAAAAAAACACAGTTTCATATTTTTGCTCTTGTACTTTGTGCCGTGGAGAATTCGACCCCACAATAAATGAAAAAACAGAAGCCTAGACAAACACACTCTTATTTCAAATCCAATACAAGATTTGTATGTAAAGGTGAATGCATTGGTTGTTCTAGTAACTTCATAAATCATCCAAGTACACAAGAACTCGCATGGCAAATCAACATGGTGAACAATTTTGTTTCACATTGTATCACCTCAACCTAGAACTTCTCTGAGTTCCTGGCCTTCACAGCATAGATATGTAATGGTAGGTAATTAAATCAACAACTTGGATGTTGGAAGTGATCATTTCAGCGCAAGAAATAGCCATGGAGATTTTGCTTTCATTACTTTTAGAATTCCACGGGTGGATTTTCGGATTGATTGCTGGTGAAAACTTCTTTTCATGTCGAAGAACAAATAAAGGTGCTTGTTTATGGCTATTGAAAACAGAGTCTCCATTTTCTGCTGCTATGTCGAATCCCTTCTTTCCCCCTTTAAATGAGTAAAGCACAGACTCCCTCCATCATTTTCAAACATCCATCAAGTATTAACTTTGACCGACTTTTTATAATTAGTTCCAGCGATTAAAATAGTTCGAAACCAAGTTATAGAAATAGTAAAGGTTCTATTATTTTTGTTAATTTCTTACCTTATATTAAATTAAAGAAAAAACTATTAAAAAATATGTCATATCAACATTTGAAAAGTTAAAAGGTACATTAAAATTGGGACGCAGGGAGTATTTACTTGATTTTTATTATAAAAATAAAATTAAAACTAATTTTTGTTTGGAATCAATTTTTTATTGTAATTGAATTTAATTATAGTGTTTAATTTTAACTCAATTGATAAATAAATTGATTTTAGAATATTTTTTAAAATTAAATTAAATTTAGGAGTTCAAAAAATGACTATTAGAAATATTGTTTTGTAGGGTTATATTTTTCATACAGCATTACAGCTTTCTTTTCAAAGATGTTGAATTTTTTTTTTTAATTTAGAGTATTTGGATCAGCTTACACTCATCATGATTAATTTTTTAATTTAATAAATATCTTGTAAATTTAATAAATAAATAAAACATAATAAAAATAACATTTATACATATAAAAAACCAAACTTGAATGCTAAAAAAAATAAGTCTCTTTCATATCCACTGGCGACAACCTCAAGTGAGGACACGTTGAATTTTAATTTCCTTCGATACACGCATTTATTATCGATACTCTGTCAAAACAAAAGGCAAATTTTACAGAGGTGCTGCAGCAAATTGGAGTTTTCTTTGCCGACACACACCTGCTGCGATGCACAGCCTCGTATTTACTGATCAACAGCCCTTCAAAAAAAAAGAGCAACCCGAACATGAAAACTTGCTTTTCAAATTCCATGGAACAGTGAAATAACACGAAGACGACAATGACGGGCAAGGAGACAGTAAAATGTTTCAAATGGATGCAAGAGGTTTCCATGATGTTTCATCAAATATTATTCGTTGAGCGTGTACAAAAATCAAGATGATAATTATTGGACAACTTTTCAAGGCGCACGGGGGGTGCAACAGCAGGACTGGACCCTGACGTTGATCATTTGCAGAGTTGCACAGCTTAGAAATGAGCATCCTACGCACTGAGTCAGACCATGGGACCGAGTGGGGTTCACCCCTCCGAGCCCAAAAGGACAAGGTGCCATTATGCTGCACCCTTTCAATCTCCACTTCTTACAAGGTGATTGTTGTTGATGTAATAGATTGTATTTTAAAGTATATTAAAATAATGTTTATAGAACAGCCTAGATTGACAAACTTAACGAGATGGCATAGTTTTAATTTGTTAAAATGTGACATTTTATTTTAAAATACAATAATTTACCATATTGTGAAATTAAATCTCAACCTCTCTTTTTCTCTCCTAACATAAATAAATTCGGTTGCAACATTTATTTAATATCTTACGACTTCCTTCTTTATATGTTGGATTTGGAAACCATGAAAAATATGAACTATACTATTTCATTAAATTTTTTATTATTTAATTGAAAAAAAAATAATTTTCTTCACCAATACCTCTAAAATAGCCTAAAATCACCATCACTCTTCATCCTCTCGGAAATCCATCATTAGAAGAAGATAACCATTCTCCTTGAAAGCACACCCCATAATGGGAAACATTAAAGAGAACGTCAAGGACAAGCAAAGAAAGCTTAACTACTGCATTTGAAGAATAAAACATCCCAAGAAATCAATGATGATTAGGCTGTTCGTTCTGAAAAGATTAACTAATAATTACATCGATGTATGGTATGATCTTACAATTTCGGGCACACTAAACATCATTAGGATAATGTGAAAGGTTTATATATTAAATGAACGAGCAGCTTTCGACCTTGAGATAATTAAATTGATTGTCAAGAAGATTGAATTCATTTAGTTAAGGTTCTTGTGCTCTTCTACTTAATGGCATAGAACAATCAAATCAATTAATATATATATATAAAAAATAATATTAGGCATTAATAAGGGGATGGCTGGCCATGTCCACATGATATCCCACATGTCATGCTACAACCCATTCAACCGAATTCAAAACTCAATGGCCAAATTCGAGTCCCACATGGCCTGGCAATGACCATACTGACCTAGCCATGCGGACCCCGTCGCCCACATGGAGATGTTTCCTCATACTTTCCTCTTAAGGAACTTCCTGATTTCCCTCCCACAATCCCCCAAAACTCATCTTGACCGTCCCCGATTAAAGCTCTCGAAAGTCTTCCATATGGGCGGCTGTGCTTGTCCCCCTATTGTCCCTGGATGCAAGGACAAGGGGCCTCAAAGGTGCTGCTATTGCTACCGACAGGCTTAGCTTGCCTTCATCCATAATTCATGCATTTGAAGAGAACAGCAGGGATTTTTCTCAACCTCTTCTTTTTATATATAAAATTATATATAAAATACACTTGTTTCCATTCACACATCCCCGCGCTGAGAGAATACTAGCTATTCTTTCTCTCAAGAATCTACATATCAAAGGAAACAAGAACGATCTTCAAGTCTCGTGTGCATCATCTCTTTACAGATCCTGCGCGTGAACAAAGATTGTTGGAAAACATGGAAGGTGGTGTTGCATATGAGAATGATCTAAACCTCAAGGCAACTGAGCTTAGACTGGGTTTGCCAGGCACGGGTTGTACCAATGAGAAAGGAGATTCTGGTGCTAGAAACAACAAACGACCATTTCCAGAGACCAGAGAGGAGGGTGGAGCAAATGGTAAATCTGATGCTCAACATGATGACCAAGAAACTGCCTCTGCTCCGAAGTAAGTCAGAAATTTTCTTTTCCCTTGTTCTTTTTTGGCTCAGGGTCTTTCGTTTTTAGTAGATAGATTCACCCTTTAATTTCCTATGATGTACTGCAGTACTTATTCATTTGATATGCATGCGACATGCAGGGTACAAATAGTGGGCTGGCCACCAATCCGATCCTACAGGAAAAATAGCTTCCAGCCCAAGAAGGCTGAGGACGAGGCTGCAGCTGGGATGTATGTTAAAGTAAGCGTGGACGGAGCACCATACCTTAGAAAGATTGACCTTAAGGTTTACAAGGGATACCCTGAATTCTTAAAGGCTTTGGAGAACATGCTCAAGCTCACCATAGGTAAGACTATTTTGATGAACATGCATGTGCTTTATGTTGTTCTTTGTAAATACTGCATGGTGTTTATCTATGTTTGATTAGTATTATTGTGGTTCTGATGATGATATTTGTAACTATGCCAGGTGAGTACTCTGAGAGGGAAGGCTACAAAGGGTCGGAATATGCACCTACTTATGAGGACAAAGATGGTGACTGGATGCTAGTTGGAGATGTTCCTTGGGAGTAAGTTCTGCCAATCTGCCTGCCCCCCTCTCTCTCTAAGATCATTTGGATCTATTTCTATATATTATGTAATAAATTCTAACAGTTCATTTTCATTTGCAGTATGTTCCTGTCTTCCTGCAAGAAACTGAGAATCATGAAAGGATCGGAAGCAATAGGCTTGGGTTGTGGTGCATGAAAAACCCACAAGCCATGTTAACCCATAGGAGCAGGGCGAAGAGAAGATTCATCCCTTGAGAAAGTCTTTCAGCTTGGGTTCTCCTAGAAGAAAACTCAAATCTGAATCTGCGTCTCTCTTGCAGAGTTTTCCATAATTGGACTGGAAGTTTTAGACAGGAAACAGGAAAAACCAGAGTGAAGTTACGGTTTCTATCCTAGAGTGTGGCAGCGAGATATTTGATGGTTTGGACACCTATGGTGTAGGTGTCATTTTGTTGGTCCTTGTAATCTCATCAAAACCAAAACTGCATACAGGAAGATAATATTGCTCCAAGTGCAAGCAATTATGTAAATAAAAACAGAACGAAACATATGGAAAGACAGGGTCGTCCATGTTTTGCCATGTAGTGTTCTCCATACACCACTATAAGCTAATTATAAAAGTGTGTTTTTGCCAAGTTCTAACAAATCCTGTAATTGATTCTGACTATATTTTCATATTGATCCGGTTCTGTGTTCTCTAGTCAGTATGAAAGAGACCTTTTGATTCAGCATCCGGTTCTGTGTTCTCGATGCCCACGAGAAATATGTCACCTTTCAGTCAGATTTGGATGTTCAGTTAATGTCTAGCATGATCTTTTTATACTTTAAAGGGTAGGCCTTCCATAATTATTCCTTGTCCAACACCCGGCCCCACCAGCACCTTGTTGGGAGTAGGAGCATACATGCTCGCCCAACGTAGTAAAAGGGCGGGTCGCTTGCGTGTCAAAACCAAGCGGTGGTTGTTTTTCCTTGGCTTATCGAACCAGCGTATGCCTATTCCTCCTTTGATGACTCCCCGTAGAAAAAGCAAAATTTTTCCGATGTGGATTGAAAGGAAGTTGGGGATAGACATGGATCCTTCCTCCTATCCGGAGTGTTGTGTTGGATATAAAACAATCCCAAAATCTGATCCAAATTTTGTTTATTTGAAAGACAGCATAAAGATTCAATGCAATCAATAAGAATATTTTGGTAAAAGAAAATGATGGTGGTTCATGGAATCTCGATTTAGCAAGAGAGAGCAGTTGCCAAATAAAGATTTTTCACTTAAAAAAAATAAAGAACACAAGCAAATAATGCAAAGATTAAGGAAGAAGAAACAAAGGAATCTCAACCTTAAGATGGCAGGTCCTCCTTTGTCCCCCCCCCCCCCCCCCCCCCCCCCCCAACTCTGTTAAAATCTTTTTGACCAGTGATGTGAAGGATCAGATCAAGTCTGTTCAAGGCTGTGGTTGATTTTCAAAGCAGGGAAAGAGACAAAGGAAAACATGAAAAGTAAAAGAAATACCACGACTGTTTAGATATTCCAAGAGAAAAGGAAAGAAACAGTCATTTTCATTTGCATAAGCATCAAGATGGAAATTGATCGAAGGTAGATTTCAAATAGCTGAAGTACCAGGAGAAATAAGCTATCCCCTCAGTTTATTAACAATCCAAATTAACACAACCGTAAACTTAACTGCCATTGGAGAAGTCCAAAAGGCATTCGACGATGTAATCCAGCTAACATCAAAAGAAAAGGTCTGCTCGATATAGAGAAGACATGGGAATAGAATGCAAGGAAAATATTAGGTAACTTCACATTCATGTTGTGTGGTCATAAGTACTCATCAGCAAAGACTACATGGCAATCAGAGCTGCACCAGAGTCCTTAAGAGGAATATGATTTCTGGATGTGTGTGAAACCTAAGAGGAACAAGGTGTTCCTACAACAAGAAAGTAAAAGAAAAGCATAAAGTGCTTCAGAGGTATCAATTTTCAGCTAATAAAGATGCTCATCTTTAACCCTTATCAATGTTCTTCAGCATAGCTAGTTGACAACGAAAGTAAGTCATGTCGGGAATAGTGAAGAACATAAAAATGCACATGACACATGATTAGATACTCCGTGTGTGTTTTACAGGTAACTAGTCAGAAGTCAGGAGTAGCAGGAAACTGTAGCTTGTCTGGTAAATTAAGCAGTTACTACATAATTAGATTCCTATTCAAGATAGCTATCTTCTAAATTCAATGTGTAATTAATCCAGAGAATCGGAGCAAATCTTACAGAAGTGAAAATGTTGCTCTTGTAGGAACATCATTCTGTCTACACACAGAGGTATTCAGAAGGCATCCAATATTTGTTCAGAAGGCAATTTTCTGTGTAATTACTATTGATTTACAGTGCATTTCTGATAATTACTTTAGAGGACATGACTACCTGAAACCTTGAAATCACTATACAGGTTATAAAAATGGTTAGTTGTGTTATCTCACTAACATGGTTTGGTTAAGAAAATCTTATCGAGCAGTGAGAGAATTTTTGGAACTTAGTTAAGATTGTTTTGTCTAATATGCTTTAGGAAAAAGGTGATTAGTTGGGAACCACATGCCATAAAGCAACCGCGTCTTTTCAATTTTCTGGTTCATAAGATTAAGAAATCAATAAATTCATCATATATTTATGTCTTCCATGCAACACATTTATGTTTTTATTTCTTTATTTTTCAACTATTCACTTTCCATTAAAAAATACAGCATTCCAAAAGATTTAAAATGTACAGGTTCGTTGAACTTGTCTTAGAATATAAGATTTACAAGGCAACTTGTTGCCAAAACCATTGCAAAGGCAACTTCTCCCATATCTACACCATCCATCACTAAATATCAACATCATCATCTTAGCTCTCCTCGTCTAGTGTGGACTCGATATATAATAGCTCCTAAGGCATCCAAAAAAAAAGACCTGGCACAATTCTAGTGATGCTTGTTTCATACAATTGTCAGCAAACCAGAAAAACAGTCTGATGTTGTAATCAAAGATCATGGAAGATAACTTGATATTATGGTCCAGCTTGCATCAATTAACAATCAAGAAGATTCAATGCTAGAAAAAACATTCCTCATCTTGGACACTGAGTACTTGAACAAGAGACAGCTCCTATGTTCCAAAAAGAAAATGAAGATCTGATTGACGTGTTCTATAGCTTGCGTTGCTCAAACAATTCTCAGCATAACAATATTGTTGATTGCCAATAAGCTACATTTCTCGTTAAGTACTCTGATGATGATGTTATTTTCACCAGCTGCAACACTACTGCCTACTTCAGGTGGCTCCAAGGAATTGATAGCCAAGCATCATCTTTCACTAAAAAAGCCTTCGGCAACAAAGCTAGTGGCACAAAAGAGAGAATTCAAAAGTGCTATGGAACACAAATCCAGAACCGCTACCACATAACTAGGCTTGATCTCAAGACAAAGTAAAGATCATTACTAGCATGACAAGGGATCATGTTATTATTATCTTAGAGAGCACACGATCTGCACTGCTTTAAAAGCAGTGGTGGAAGTCATAATCGAACTATAATTTTGCTTCGCATTCAAAAACGATACCTGGTTTTTATTATTCTCTTCACTTTTCTCATTGAGCTTCTGCTTAACTTTAAACAAACAAGTACATCCAAGCCAAATCACATTGAAAAATAGCAAGGCTCCTCTAGGCCCAGTTTCATTTCAGGGGACGTAAGCATCTAGCCACATTAATACTTCCATCTTGATGTTTCCCTTTTTACATCAGTAATTTGTTCTTAATAAGATATCAGGCCCTAGTGCTATTAGCTGGTGGCAATTTCCAGTGTTTTTCGGCCAAGATGGAACCAAAAGAAAAGGAAATATCCATTCCCACTTACAGATCGTTGCTCAGTTGATATCCTTGTAATGCTAACATTCAATCTGGCTAGATAACGCATTAAAAACAGTTCCTCTCACCTACCCAACTTCTAGCCATTACTTTCACCTTCCCAACTTCAGGACCACATTCCTCAAAAGGTATAAACTACAGCCCATTGAAGAAAACAATTTCATCTACTAAAACACTTTCATTTTGAAATCAATTCTGGAGGATTCGTAGGATATATGTACTGAAACTGGTTCCTTTCACAAAAGTACTGCAAGCTTTCCCACGATAAACAAATTTTTGAAATAGAAATCTAAAAGCAAATATGTAAAACAACTTAAATTATCAATGAAAAAAGGATGATTTTCCCAAATAAATAATTTGTCGAAGTGAGATTTCTTGGGACTTAATCCTTGAACGGACTAAACCACCTAAGCAAGGGAAAAGGTAAAAGTTAAGTCCAGTTCATGAGCTACTTGCCACTTTTATATTGATCTACAATATCAAATGAAAGGTCATTCTTACGTTTTTTTTTTTTTTTTGAAAAGTATAAAGGGCTTATAGTTTTACCAGCAGGATGATTTTAGATAACCTGGTTTTATAGGAGGATCTGTGCATATGAATCTGAGCAGTACTCTGCTGGAAAATTTGCATTGTTGTCTCTATATCACTTCATTCTGATCATCCATATTTCAAAATGCTGCAGGAGCACATATTAGAGGGACACGTGGTGCAGGGAGGAAATACTTCTCTTTTGAATTTCCATAATAGATCCAAACCTTCATATCTTTGAGTGAGTCTAAGATATAATAAATGCTGAGAAGTATCTCTCATGAAGCTTCATGGCCAACACTTCCCAACTCAATCGGCCGGAACTTCTATGCTTTCTAATTTGTTTCTCCCAGATCATTGCTCTCAATTTAGCAACATGATCTGATCTTCCAGCAGCTGCATGGATATCAGACAAAAGAACAAGATTGCCAGAATTATCAGGCTCGATCTTGAATAACGCAGCTCCTCAAATTTCAGCCAATTGAATCTTGTGATGAAGCCAGCATGACTGCTACGCTACTAACAAGGTTATATGCTTATTCAAGGCACCTAGCATGACTAAGAAGGTCATCAACAACACCGGCATAGACTTTTCCACTGATTGAATTCCATGATCATCGGTCATTTGCTTGAAAAACCTCCTCCCTCGTTCACAATGCCCCCAATGTTACAAGCAGTCAAAACCACTAGAAAGCAACTATATCAAGTTTTATTTTTTCCCCTTGCATCAACAGATAAAGAAATGCTATCTTGACTCGGTCCATGATTTACAAAGGCAGTAATATTTTGCAGAATTTTTTCTTATAAACCATTCTTAAAAGCTTTCAAAGCTCTTTTTTTTCTCGCACCATTTGCATACACATCTATCAAACTGGTAACCACTGTGAACAAGCTAGTATGTTACCCATTATAAAGTTCCAATATGGCCTTGATACCTGATTTCTAAAGAACTCGTACACGTCCAAAGCATTATGCGGCTGCTCTTTTTAGCATCCTGTAAAAAAAATAATTCTGCAGCTTCCAAATTCCCCGCTTTGCAGAACCCAAGACCATTGAATTCCAAGTCACAACATCACGAATTAGCATAGCTTCTAAAATATTCCAAGCAGCAGATACTATCACATCCAATACCACCAAGTCCTTCATAGGCACTATCTCAACACGAATGCCTCCTCGACGTCCCCAGCCTTAACATATCCCTGAACCAAACAGATCACGTTCCTCTCTTCCATCCATGATATATATGTTGTCCAACATAAACTCTTTCGCTGTTTCCATACCCCCAAACCATTGAATTCTTGCAAACAGTATCTCTATCTTCCATCTCTGCAAACAACTCCCTCACAAAACCCATTTTTCCTCTCCTCGTCAAAAAATCAAACAAAATTCACCAACACACGCAACCCCCCCCCCCCCCTCCCCCCCAACACACACACACACTCACACACAGAGAAATGAGCTTGATTCAGGAATTTCATCTATCAGTCGATGAGCATAAGAGGTGGCACTAAAACACCAATGGATAGAGAGCAGTGAGGTCGGAGGATAAAATTACAAGAGCGAATATCTCATGGCGCCAAAATTGAAATAGGGTGGTTTTAAGTTATAACTGTTGGGTTAAGGAGCGTAGAGTTTTGGAGAAAGAAGTGGACGGGTTGTGTACGGTATACGATTAAAAATACATTTTAAAAAATATTTATTTAAAAAGTATTGAATTAAAATCTTTAAATGATTTTGATATATTTATATCATATATTTATATAAAATAACATTAATTTAGTAATTAGTGTTTTGATGCCCTTTCCTTTTTCCTGGTTCAAGTGCACATAGGGCAGCAATTGGCCAATGCTACAGGCGTGAAAACACCGCAGGGCCAGCGACCCATTGGTGGATTATGCCCTACTAAAATGGGGGTGCCATGTGGATTTCAAGCCTGTATCCCGAATCCTAAAAGTAGAGATTAACTTGTAAAACAAAGCTGAATTGAATCAAAGAACGCTAAAAACTAAACATTTGTCAAACCTGCTTGAATCCTCAAGAACAGCAGTGCCTGGCAAAGAGACAGTGAATGGCTGCCATATCGTAGCAGCTTTTGTACTGGAGTCAAGGATCTCACTAATAATCTCAAATTACCAAAAAAATCAATATTTAAGGCTCACTATAAGTATAATTGTACAGAAGGTATGGCGAATCATGGTTAGTTACAAATGCTTTGAGCTCGTATTCCCATCTCCTTCTCCGGGAAACATGGAGACAAGTACAATAAATATAGGATCACTGTTTGTTTTTCTTCTTATATTTCTATCCCAAGCCAGAAACCCACTTTATCAACAATTGCCGAATTGCCCAAAGCAGTCATCAGAAAACATTGGTAGTCTGGAGCCAAAAATATCAATTAGTTCAGGGATTGCACAGGGCCAAAGTCAGGTGCCATGTCAAAAATTTCTTCCATTTCTCTATCATAATTCCTGATCTTTTACCCGGTGAAGCTAGCAGGATGAGAGCAGCTGATGCCTTGTGAATCTTTGGTTGCCCAAACAGTACTTTGCATCAAGCAGATGAATCTATTATTCACTTGATTCCTGTACATTCCTGTCATGATCATTCTTCTTGTTTTTCAACAGAGAATTATCAGCACTTTGTTGGGAAACAACCAGCAAAGAATGGCTATCAGCCACATTCTCTCTTTGGTGCGTGGAGTGATCCTCCTGAGCTGTACTGGTTGCATCTAGGTATGATATTCCATATTTTTGTCCATGAGTTAATCCAGGGCAAAGTCCCTGCAGAGAAAAACCATCAACATTCCATGTCAAGATTATTAAGGCTGTTGCAAACAGCAGATAACATGAAGGTTGACACTCCTTGTTTTTATTCATTTATTCTATAACTTCGCTGTCAGATATTCACTGAAATTCAAAATGACATGTCAGGGGATAACAACACTCAATTTGCATCAAATTTATTAACAGCATTCTTCCTCTTCTCAAGAAAATGTAAAATCAATCAATACATCTTTAACAAGGTATCATATAGGATTTAGTGCTTAAAAGTGAAAATGAGGATGCAGGCGAGGGATTTGGAAAAAACAAAAAGTAAACTAACCTTCATCAACCCTGATGTAGTCGTAGACTCGAGAAAAGAGGAATCTGATGGATAACTGGAATGAACCCAGCTCCCAGAAAGCACACTGGCATTATTTTCTTGGGGATGGATTGAGATGTCTGATTTACGAGATTCCTGTTCAATGCCACCACCTTTACAGTATGCACCTAAATATGAACAATGTTCATGTATGAGAGATATTTGTGGGGTTGCAGGCAACAAGTGGCCCTCTGTGCTGAAGATGTACCTGTAAATGAGTAAATATTTCCAACAAATGATTGAAAATAAGAGATAGTAGAGAATTAACCTAGCAAGCACAATTAAAAGCACAAAGCCTTACTTGTATGGCCCATTTTCTACAAGGTTATCTGGACCCGAAGCCAAATCAAAAAGAAGCCATAGGTACTTGACCTAACAACAGTTTTAGCGAGCAATTAATCAAATGCAATGGCATAGATGGATTAAAACTCATGAAGCATATCAAATGGAAAGGCAAATTCACTAATATAACCTTCTGCATGGCAGGACACACTCATTTATTGCCATAGAATATGAACATCAATCCCTCTTATATCAAATATTAAAAAAAAAAGAAGAAATAAATCTTCTGCCTTATTTCCATGAAGACACCTTATCCTCCTTGTTGTACAGCAGTTTTTATCTCTTCTAATAAATCTATTCTTCTTTTTCCAGAAAAAGGGAAGCGAAGAAGATTGTGCCTAATTTATCCCAGAGGAAACAAGCTATCATCAAAATATAAATCTCATATAAAGCAAACAGGCAAACCCAAGGTTCGTACACCTTGGCCAGAATAGGAGTGGTTCAGTTTGGCTACGGCAAAAAAGTTTAGCTGCTGGGTTTGAATAGAACATAACCCATCTAACCAGTCTGCACTCCAACCCTAATCCTAGTATCTAATTGAAATTCTTTAGCATGTACTTAACACGTAATGGCACACTTTTCTCAAGCAAAAGGAAAAAAAGACATAATATGGAAGCCAAACAACATATTAAAAGAATTTTATTAACATCTTCATGCCATTTTTTTCATTACAAACATTTGAAAAGGTAAAATTTCCCTCTCATCATAAACAATCTTTACATTCTCAAGCATTTTCACAACCTTCTATTATTGGATGACAAGACCATGTATCAGGGCAATAATATTAGAGAGAACTCCTAAACATGATGAACAGACAGTCTTGATATTAACCAAATCCACAAAGATGAAAATATACCATCCCATTTGATGGTATGGTTCCTCTATAACACCAACCAAAAAGGAAAATAAAATATCTGACTGGAGTTACCCAAAAGTAATACTAACAGTTTCGGCCAGGAAAAAGCTCTCCATGTGGTCCTCTTTCTTGTGAAATTCTACATCTACTATATGGCAATAACCACAGGGGCATCGAGCCCCATATTGCAAGCTCACAACCATATCCCTTCCAACGTCAAGATATCTGCAGAGGATAATCAGAGACATGGCTTCAATTGCAATTTCTTGACAGTAGGAGAAGCCACATTAGGTGGAGCATGGGAATTGAAACAAATAAGTTAAGAACCAAGAGAAAAGGCTATGCAATCTGGCAAAAAGACCAGAATCTGTTTTATAGCAGCTTTCATTCCAGAATATTTCTCGAATTTCTTTCCAGGTAATATTTTGCATCCAGGAAATTCCAGTCTACCCCAAGTTATCTGTTTGTAATTAAATCTGGTTAACCTTTTATTATTATTTTTATGCTAAATGTGAAGGTTATGTAGAAGGAGCTAATAGCTAGTAAATCAGCAATGCATATGAAAGTATTATTCTCCTATTTTCTAACTGGGATCTCCTGCCTATGATACGCATATATAGAAATTCATGGTTCTGGCATGTCAGTATGTGATCCTTTCCAGATCCACTGGTTTCTTCTTGGTAGACATAAAGAAGCAATGATATTTGTCAGTATATAAAATTTAGAAATCCTCAATACTGGAAAAACAAGAAAACATTACGCAAGTATGAAGTTGTCACAGATTTTTTCTGACCTCGGATCCCGGGTAGCTTTGTAAAGCCAATATGTGCTCTCTATCAACTCTGGCCGCAGTGGATAACTCTTCTGCCCATGCTATAAAACAAATGTATGGAAAAAAGATACAAATATATGAGATAATATGTAACACACAAGATGTCTATTAGCATGCAAAGTAAATTACATAAAGAAAAGTGCACGGTGGAGGGAAAAGGCATGAGTTATGGTGATGTCAGGTCAACAAAATAGACATTTCTTGCACAGCTCTTTGTAAACCCATAGAATGGGCCTAACATCTGGAACACTTATGAATAATAATTTTCTTGGGCTTCCAATAACAATGATTTGGATACCTGAACAGTTAGAGTAGCAAGATTAAAGCCTTCTGGAGTAAAACCATATCTTTTCCAGACACTGAAGAATGCAGCATGAGTTCGAATTGCAGGATCAATATCTCCTGCTAAAACCTTTACTCATATCCAATCAACCAAATATAGGTTAAAAAAAAAGGCAGTCATAAAATCTATAGTCCAAAACCTAGAATAAAGAAAAAGAAAATACCTGTAGGCCTGGCCAGAAGGCCTGCAAACTGTTAAACAATGGCCAGACAATAGCAGCAGAATCCATGTTTACCTCAACATACCTATAAAGACATCTAAAATTAAGATCCAATGGGTGAATTATTGCCCCATAAAAGAGGAATAACAAAAGAAACCAAATATAAAAGATATATTTATATTGAAGCACAAAATAGCCACGAGATTATACCAAGGATCATTGTAAAGATAGTGCATAGCAGCTGCATAGGCTTCTTGGAAAATAAACAAATACTCCTCGTCACCAAATAACAAATAAGCCTGAAAAGATGAAGAAAATTTTCAGCCCAAAAATTCTTGTGAAATGAACAAATACTCTTTGTATAAAGAGAACCTGATTTATCTGCTATAGCAAAGAAATCTCTACCATTATCCATGAACAGGAAATGATTAAAGCATTTTGATAGTGCTGGTTCTGCATAACAATTATTTCTGAAGTGCTCTTTCTAAAAACCTTAAAAATGGGTGCCCACCCGTTTGGAATTAAGGCTTAGTTGATTTGAGTATTTTTACCACCCTCTTTCATGATATACAGAACGCAATTCATAAAAAACTGGAAAAAAAAATTTGGTGACTCTGATAATCAAATAATTTTTTGCTGGAATCACTGTATGATCACATACCTTTAAGAGATATTCATAGAAAGAGTCAATACTTGTTCCTATTCCAGCATCCTGCAAAGCAGCAAAGGAACATGAGTATTGTCCCTTGGGAAAAAAAATGAATTCAGTTGCCCAAACGTTGAGAAAACTCAACCATGAAGAAATATGTGACAAGAAGCTTGATTGAATTTTTCAAGTGAATGCCATCCCTAATTTTAAGGTCACAAACAAGTGCACAAGCAAAGAATACCACCTTCTCCGGAATTTAAAAAACAAATGCTCTCAACCATCATTTCTGAGCAAGTTAAGACAAAATTGTCAAATATCATCAGGCATGTACAATTTCAAGCCAAACATCAAGCAATGTGACTTCGATTAACCCAAATTCTTGTTCTCAAACCAAATCATGTCATCAGCTAAATACTGAGATTTCAATCAAGTTCCCATATTAGATATCGATATGCTGCATTTTTTTTTTTTGGGAGAGGAAGGATGTGGGTGGATGCAATAAATTAAATAAATACTGACGCTGAGATAAAAACTGCTAATATGTGCCCATCCTCGTACTTTTAAAATACAAGATGACATCAATTGACAAGGTCATTACAATGTGTTTCAAAAATCTCTGTTCTTTTTTTCACAACTTTCTTAAGGGATGGAGTAGTCAGACAAACCATATAGCAATCTATAATTTGCTCCCAGAATTTAATTATTCCTCATTATTCAACTTAAAAGAAAATCTCTAGGAGATTGCCATGTTGCTGTCAAAAACAGGTAATTTTAAAAACACGAGATCTTCTACACACTTTGAAATGCTTCAGAAAAAAAAAAAAACGTTACCTTTTGTGTCCATTCACCTGTAAATACATTGATGTGAGCACCAACCAAATTCAGCTTTGAACGGCGAGCCCATAATCCGCGCACGGCATTCTTTGTTACTTGCTCAAAAACTGCATATCCATGAAATGAGATAAGAACAATAATCAATGTCAATAAGTGGATCGCAATCAACCTTTGCAATTCCCCACAGAAACTGAGAAGGAAAAGGATAATAAAAGAAACCGGTCGATAAACGAAAAGAAGCTACAAAGTGATATGGAGATACAAAAGGCAGTCTTAGGATAACGTTCTGATAAAGTCTGAATTGACATTAGAAAGTTTATCTTTTATCAAATAAAAGTCAGAACCCTGAAAGGCACTGTAAGGTCCACTTGATGGATGAACACACAATACCCATAGTTGCTAGATACAGTACCACCACATTATGGAACAATTTAGCAGAAGGTGAAGATTGCTTCTGTTTTTATTTCTGGAGTTGAGGTGGAAGGGGCTGTTACCCTTTTATGTTTGAAGTACCAATGAATTTATAGAAAGTTTATACAGTAACTATTAATTGAGGCAAAGCCCCTGGTCAATATACAGAAGTTGCTTGATAATTAACTAAATATAAAGTAACTGAACACAGCTTCAAGTCAGGTCGAGATGCGTGCAACAGCTAGGGAGTCAATGGACTGCCTCTTCTGCTCAAGTCTCTTATGCAGCAACGCTCATTCCTATGCAAGTGAAAAATTTATTACCTTGGAGGAGGATTCATTTTTTGTTTTTCCGATTTGAACCATCAGGAAAGAGCAAGAAATAGGTCACTCTTGTTTCGACTTTCTCAAATCACTATATCCTAGCATATTCATGTGCATAAACTAAACGTTCATATGCTGTTGTAGCTGTCTACAGTATGCCTAGAGAAAGTCTTACTCATAATAATGTTACATAAATGCCTTAATATTTTCATACTATAGCCAAATTAAATTTCTTCAGCCATGCTGCCAAAAAGAGCAGACCAAAGGTGCTGCCCGTGCCAATCCTCATGGAAAAATCCTATTCGGATCTTGAAAATCTCACCATTGACCAAGGACAGCAACTGAAGAGATCACAAATCTGGCACCGCTGCTTGGCAAGGCTCAGGAGTTTCTATTCAATAAATGTTATACAAACTATGGATTCCATCTAAGAAATGGCACATCTGACAAGCTAAGAAATTTGAGATATGCAAAATATGTAACCTGGCAGTAAGCCAAACACTACTGGGCCATGATATAATGATGCAAGCACAATCTAATTTGTGTGAAGATGCAATTTATAACATTTTTATACATAAATTCTGTATTAAAAGCAACAATTCAATGGCCAGCCTGGAAAATGTATCATGCTATGAATACTTACTTGGATCATTGGTCAAGCGACTAAGCATCCCAAATTCCAAAGTCAAGGTTCCACCACCAGCAGTTGACGTTATCTAAATACACCAAAAATTGCATTTCACAAGCTACCCAGTCATTTTAGGATATTGAATTCATGGAGTCAATTCTACAATGAATAACATGTAGCAGCAAAAAACATTTATTCTAACTGTTTGAAAAAGAGGGGTGCTACAAGGTGAGGAAAGCATTGGCAAGTATCTCAAGAAATTCACATAAAAGGAGAAAAAGAGGGTGGCTTTACCCTGCTTTCCTGTTCATCAACCCCATATAGAAGATTGACAGACCCAAATGGAATTCCTGCAGTACATCATAGCTTAAGATCAAATTAATATAATATTACAGCATTAATGAACTTGCAAGGCCAATACTCAAAACACACAATTGCTTTCAGAAATGTTAAATTTAGAGATTGATGGTAAGACAGACTCTATCCAACAAAAATAAAGCTACAAAACACATCCCCTAAAGCTAAGCTTGAAGACAATAACTAAGAGGTCCTATTAATTAAAAAAATGTCAAAAATATGATAGGCTTAAAACAAACCACAAATATAAATTCATTATGAATTGCCAGAAACATAAACTCATGAGTCATGACCACTCATAGAACTACAGATATAGTGCAAATTCTGTGTCCATGCCGATTTCACCCACCTCTCAAGGATGGAATGCCAAAAACCACAAGAAATGCAGCAAATGTCAGTATCTAGTAGTCATACCTGTAGGAGTGTCAAATGCAGGTAGCATTCTCCGAGCCAAATCCTCAGCTAAGTCAAGTAATTGATTGTCATAGGATGGAATTCTCATACCCTGCAACCAAAAGATGGAAGTGGCATTCTCCCTGGATAGAATATTGAAAGGGTATCTAGGCGAAAGGGTATCTAGGCATTTACTCATTATTGAGGAGCAATCAAGCACATCAAGTTTCAAATATAAGATAAATTAGCACCCAAGAACATGCTGTCTTTAAGCTATAACTTACATGCAGCATGCAAATACTTGTGTGTCATGCGCATTGCTTTCTTAATGCTTTATTTTGATATTTATTCATCGTAAAAGGCAATAGAATTCATTACTAAACGTTACGTATTCTGCCTTATCCTTAACTAGAAAGATATTGAAAAGAAAAGATTTACAAAGGTGATCATTGCATTTACCGTAGCATAATCACTTGCAATAAGATGAGCAGAGAGTAAACCTCCAAGGACCCGGATGGTAGTCTCAAAGACAGATACTGTTTTATTCTGGAAACAAGATAACAGAATTAAAAAAAAAATAGATAAGATGTCTTCTGATAACTACAGACATAGGTTTTATAACTTCAGAAGGATAGTCATTTGATTGCTCGACCAAAATGATAGGAGGGGTAACATGGCTTGTAATTTCTATGATGTAAATTTCAATATAAAAATGCATTGATGCCTGTTAAAAGGTTATTCCTATCAAAGTATCAAAACATGTGAGCTCAAATCATCATAGTAAATGCTTACTCACTATATCAAACCGAAGATTTTTACCAATCCAATCAACAGAGGAAGTGAACTGTTCTCGGTCACCAAGTAGAGCCAGCATATCCAATGAGTCAATCTGCGACAGCATTAATATGTTCACCAAACTTTCATATAATAGCTTAAAGACAAAGAACCAGGAACAAGGATATCACCAACCAGAGTCAAAGCATAACCACCAAGACTGTCTTCTCCTTCACATGATAGAGGCTTTAATTCATCAAACGGAAAAGCATGCTCCATGTATCCATTAAAAGCATGATAGAACATTTCACGAACCTATATCATACCATCAACAAAAACATATCACGCACATGAAAAAAAATCAATTCTTTATTTATTTTCTAAAAAGATTGATACTATTCCCAAAACAGAGATGGCGCAATTCACCAAAAATTCGAAAGAGGAAAAAATACATAGAGGGATTTTTGTCAATTGAGCAATGCTTAAAGCTTCAATTAGTGTGATTGCAAATAAATTCATCAATGCAATTAAATAATAAATGGGCAGGATCAAATTTATAAAACTTGTAAAATTTACTTATAATCACCATAAATAAGAGCAATTCTCGAAGTCCAGTAATTACAGAAGAGAGAGAGAGAGAGAGAGGAAACAGCTAAAAAACTTGAAATTCGATGATAAAGCTAAGAGGTGAATGCTTGAGCAATGACAGATCTAATGTTCAAGAAGAAGAAGAAGAAGAGTTTTCTTCTTTTCTTTTTATGATTAAAAAGAAGAGGAGGCAAATTTAAAAAAGGAAGGAGGGAGGGAGTACCTCGTCTCGAAGAAGTGTGGCTTCCTCGGGAGTGACACCATCAGCCGCAGTTTGTCGAAGGACGATAATGTTGTTGTGGTTGGTGTCGGCAGATAATATTGAGAGCAGCAGCAGCAACAAGGGCAGGCATCGTTGTTTCCAGGTTTTTTCCATTCCTTGCTCTCTCTGATTCCAGTCTCTCTGTTGTTTTGGTAACAACGAAGATATACAACAGCAAATAATAAATAAATAGATATGATGAATGAATGAATGTTCGTGTTTGAGTTGTGCCCTTACTGAGAATTGAGCTTCTCTTTGCTCTTCAGTTTTACTTTTACTAGGAAACCATTTCCCTTCCGTCCCAGCCGAGTTTGGTAAGTGTTGCATACACCCCCTTTTTGGTAAGGCTAGTAGCAAGAAATAAAAAATAAAACAGAGTTGAAATAAAAATGAAACTTAGTTTGTGTTTTTTGATTGTGCGTATGGATTTTTGTATAAAATATTTTTTTTAATTTTTAATGTTTGAATATTAAAATTATAAAAAATACTCAAAAAACATCAATTCAATATTTTTAAAAATAAGATCACTTTTCAAAAAAAAAAAAATACTCTCAGAGAGATTCTTAATCATGCATCAATTAATTTAAACATGTTTTTAGTATGTATTTGTGAATCTGTATTTTATTTTTTGTTAAAGATAATTAGAAAAAATTAATAATAAGTTAATTTTTAAAAACTAAATGATTGACAAGTTCGTTATAATTTTTTAAGATTAATAAATCTATTTTTATAATCTGTATATGATATCAATATTATTCTTTATATTTTTTATTTTTTTTATTTATCACTATTTTTTATAATATATTTTTAGTTTTTTATTTATATTTTTTTGAAAAAAATATTATTTCTTATTCTCTGCTCTTGAAATATTTATCACTCTACACTTAGACTATATTATTTTTATTCTTATTATCATTGTTTTTTATTTTTTTTCTTAACACTTTTTTTTTAAGATTATTATACAAAAACTAAGAAAATGATGTTTCAATTTAGCAATTGCAATATTATCCTATTTGTTTTACTACTTTAAAAATGAGTTTGAAATTTTAGATGTTTCTATCAACACATATGACATTCACTATATTTTATAACATCTAAGCATTAGTTCATAGTTATATTTTTTTGTCTATTGTCAACAAATATCCTAACAACACCTACACATTAATTCATCCACGTTAAAAAAAAATACAAGTTGGAATAGACATGTTAATATTTTTTTGTATTTATTAGCACAAATTATTAGTTTATTTAATTAAATGCATGAATAGAGTTTTAAATTTATAATTATAATTTTTATTATAAAAAACATATTTACATATTTATTTTTTTATCAAAGAATAATTACCTAATTCATAGTAAAAAACAGGTAAAATAATTAGTACCGAACTATGTATACATAACTCTTGGTGAATCCATCAAACACAGCACAGGAATGCCTCTTTGTATATATAAAAAAAATTCTAAACACTATCCTAACAACCTCTATGAATATAAATTAAAAGAAAAATTCCGGAAACAATGGTATGCTGAGAATTTTTAAATGTTATAATGATTATTTTTTAAAATAATTTTTAATATAAATATATCAAAACAATTGAAAAATACTAAAATTAATTAATTAAAAAAATAAAAAATATTAAAAAAACACTTGCCCGCATCCCACCCATTACAAAAAGAAGGGATCAGAGCCATATGAAACCGCAATAAATAACATTGCATCCTAACATCTTTAAGGTGTTGTTTTGGTGAAAAATTGATAGCAGACTCGAACGAGCTATGGCAAAGATAACAATTGACCACGGATACATTTTTCAAGCGAGCCCTACAGGAACTCTCTTTAGAAAGAAAGAATTCGAGGGCGAGAAAGCCAAATTTTCAGCGCATGACAGCACATTCAAATCCCTGATAAACCATGTTCAGGTCCAACTGCCTCTACCACAACACCACCCAAGGTTAGCCAATCTTTCATCTCATTAAACGGGAGAATGGGTCTGGGGATGCATATAGATCAGAAAGTGAGTTTCTGTCGGAAAGAATACTAATAACGCTAGCATTGCAGAGACATTGGACCAAGTTAACATTCAAAAAGAAAAAAAAAAACAGATTCCCAACTGTTTGTTGATATAAAAAATATGAAAAATATTTGGCGGTTATAACAGATCTGCAAAAGAATTTCATAGATATATGATGACAAGCTAATTAAATTGATTATGGTGAAGTTACATGCGTGCTGATTTCATCCACTTCAGGCCTGCAAATGGAGGAAGAAACAAATCATGCACCGCAGAAGGTTGATAATTAATAAATATAACAGCAAATAGAAGCATGTTACACAAATTGACTTGCACACCTAACAAACTCCAACTCATGAAATTATTTTTAAGATAATGAATACAGCAGTCTAGGATGGTTAAAATAAATGAAGAGAGAGAATGCAAGATGGACATAATAACAGCCTAGAGTAACATACCTGTTGCTTTTTCTTCTTTGGCCTCCTCTTCCTCCGGGGTTTATGAGCATCGGAATTTGAACTTAGATTACTGCTGTGGCCTGTCCTTGTACTTGAAGAACCCCCTGCCCTAAAGGAAGATCCACTTATGCTACTTGATGTATTACTAGATGTAGAAATTCCAGCCCTCTGTTTCCATGAATCTTTGCTTGATGAAGCTCCAAACCTTGATTGAGCATGCACTGGATTTGCATGCAAATTATTTGAAGGCCGAGGAGGAGGCATTAGAGCTCTGCCAGCTGTCTGTCTCCATGGAAAAAACTGATGTAAGAAAAAATGTTCATTTTCTTTTTTATAACAAAAAAAATAAAAATAAAAAATAGCTGATATATAATTTCATTAAAACAGTGCAATATTTGGGTTTAAAAAGTGACCTGATTCCTTTCATCGCTTGACATTCCAGATGCTGCTTTGCCAGAAGCACTAGAAGCTGGTTCCCTGAAAACAAATTATAATATGCACCTTTTAAGGTATAAACCAGTTGACAACATATGCAAAACTATATTATGACAATCTAAATATAGGACCAAATGGGTGCGCAGTGCTTCCAGTCTAATGTGACAGCATAAAGCTTGCAGAATAAACCAGTGTACATGCATATTTATATTTTCATTGCTATCTTGATTCAGTAGTAAATGTGACTGATAAAAACATGAAAGAAATACAAATCAAGCAGCTGATAAGATAAAATAACTTGCCCAACTGCAAATGTAGATCTTGAAACTAGAATCTTCCCTCACAGTTATGGTATATACCTTGTACTTTTATCTGTCCATTCATCATCTGCATCAGCTTCATCACTCGAGGTTCCAGCTAAAAAGAAATCGTCTTCACTCAGATCCAAAAGACCATCATCCTCACTCCCTGTCTCTGTTAAGGTAAGTAAAAAAAAAAACATTCATCACAATAATAAGAAGATATCACAAGAAAACCACTATAATGAGATGGTATTAGCAGGTAAACAGCATGAACAGGTGTATAATCCACAAAGCCTTTTGTAATGTGGAAAGCATTACTGGTGGGTGCTTGCTCGTTCAGCTTATGACCTGTATCATTTATCTTAAATCAAAGTTGTCACTCTAGTGATCTGCCCACAACCCAATAAATGGGAAAACATTTAAAGCTAAGTAATATCTACCAGGCATAGAGGCTGGGTTCCCACTATTGGCAAGGGCACAAACAAAAACCTCATTTCTTCATTCTGGCTATGTACAAATTTGCAAAGTATTGTGGTGCACAGAATGGTAAGATAGGGAAAAACAGTCTTCCTATGACAACCGACAGTGTATTCTTTATTAATACAGATACACATAATTGTATATTTTAGTTTCATTTCTTGAGGAAAATGATTTATCTAAACACAAATGCCTGCAAAAAAGCTTAATCCATGGAGCAGATCCACAAGCATCAAACGGTGATGTTTCTACATCAAGATTTCAATAACAAACCATATCAACCACTCACCGCTATATCCTATACAAGGGTCATTCTTTGGGTCCAGTAGCCAAGCAAGAAAGTTCATATCATTTTATTTAGAAAGTTGCAGAGGTAAGCAAAACAAAGAAGATACCTTCCAAATCCTTGCCGCTGGCTGCAGCAGCAACTAAGTTGGCTTTAATCTGCTTGCGCAATCTATTTCTCCTATCAACTTTGTCTGAATCATCACCTCCAGTAAATAAAGATACATATTTCTCGGTCTTGGGGAAAAACTGCAATTCCAAGAGAAAATAGCAATGTAAAATAGAAGGAAAAAAAAAAACCTTCAGCTTAGAAAGATTTCTTTTTTAAAAGGGGAAAAAAAACAAGAAGCAGGACAAGCGGAGCTCATGTATTTATTTAAAATACTTCTCCAAGAAGACTCAAGTGTAAACTAAATGCAATACAGTCAACATTTCATCTCACACTGTATGGTAGACTGTATCTTTAGTTTCAATCAGGTTAGTACAGAACAACAGTAAATGTCCATTACATTTTTACTCAACTGAAGGGCAAAATATAGCGTTGCAAAGATACATTTAGAGCAGCAGCAGCTTACCCTAACATATTCAAGATCTTCTTTCAATTTAGAAAGCTGATCAGCAACATCAGCATCTTGGGGTAGCTGACCAGATGAAGCGCGCTGCAGTTTCTCAAGACGCCGTATTCTTCTTTCTATCTTTCTTCTCTCTAAACAAAACAAAGGACATGACTTTGAGGATTCAGCTTGAGACTAAATAATGAAAAATATATATATTTCACATTAAGTTGTTACCAAAAAACTTAATCTTCCGATCACGCAAGAAAATCTTGCGTTCAAGAGCCAAACGAGTATGAATTTCTTGTTGCTTCTTCAATTCCTCTAACCTCTTTTCTTGAGCTTCTCTTACTTGAGGTGGAAGTTCCTTGTATTAAAAAGAGAACTAATTAATGGTGAAAAAAACCCTAATTGAAAGTGAAAAAAGGAAGTAAGAAAGTAGTACCTTGCGGAGCATGCGATCTACAGAGCGGATTTGGTTCTTGATAGAAACGGATTTGGGCTTTTGTTTAGGCTTCTTGTCTACGCCTAATCCTTTGGAACGGCGACCTACAGGGGGTTTGTGCTCAGCCACTCTCCGTTTGCCATAGCCACCATGGGCCATGTTGCTGTTCGAAAGTTGATATGCCTCCCTTCCCCCACTCCCCTCTTCTGTTTTGTTTATTCTCGTTCACTCGCTCGACAAGATTTGGGATCCTTTCGCTATGCTATGATACGACCTTTTTCTTCTGCTTCGCTTGTTTGTTTTAAAAAAAGTGTTTGTAGTTTTTTTAAATTATTTTATTTATTTATTAACATTAAAAATAAATTTTAAAATATAAAAAATATTATTTCCATATATTTTCATATAAAAAATAATTATTATCACAATCTTAAATATTATTTTAGCATCATTAATGGTCCGTACAATGTCATAGGCTAAATAAACAAAAAATTATAACCAAAAAAATTAGGAAACAATTATATTTAAAAAAATTAAAAAAATCTAATAATTAGATTTAATTTTTATTACTTTTATAATACAATAAAAAGTGAGATAGCTACAACAAATAAAACAAATTATCTTCAGTAGAGCTAACTGATGAAACATGTGACATAAATACGAAATATATATAGATTACATGTATATTAGGCATTCTAAGTTATAATATCAGAATAATTTAATAAAAATAAAATTAAAAATAAATAAAAATAAATTTGAAAAAATATGAGATAAATATAAATCAAGTTGTTTAATATCGCAATATGTATTTTTTACTTAATTATGTTTAATAAATTTATTTATTAAAATTAATTTGTAACAAAAATCATACTTAAAATTTTTTGAATAAAATAAAAGGAAAAAATATTATGTAAGGCTATATGTATTAAAAACATTTTAAAATTTTAAAAATAAATTTAATCTATAATATATATAAAAAAATATAGATGTATCATAATAGCCTCTTAAAAAAATTAAATACACCTAATATAATAAATTACCATTATTTAAAAAATACTTAATAAACCAAAGAAATGACATAAAGAATGTATTAATTAAAACATAAACTTAAAAATTATATAAAAAATATATCTTAAAAAATTGTTAATTAAAAAAATCAAAATAATAAAATAATAAAACCATGCACTGCTAACCCTAGCAAGTCTAGCAAGTCAAGTCAAGTGCTCGGCCCATCAAAAAATAGCCTGGGAGTATTTTTTTTTTTTTTAATTGATGGAATAAACATCATTTTTAACTTGAAACACTTAAGAAATCATTTTATATACCTTGTCAACTTAAAAATATATTAAAAAAACATCTAAAAACCTGAAATAAATTTTTTTCTAGAGTTCGTATTTATGTTTTTAGACACTTTCAAAGAGAAAAAAAAACATTTATTCTAAATTCTTCTCAAATCACTTGACAATACAATTAATTGTTTTAATAATCAAAATCATTTTTTTTCTTTCTACATTGAAGTCCGAAAAGTCTCTTTTTCTCCCCTTACCAAAAAAGTGATTGAAAAAAAAAATCTAGTATCAAAATAGATCTTTTAAAAATAATCACCTAAAAATAAAAAAAATAAGGGATTAAAATAAATTTCAAAAACACCACCTATTTAACCCTTTTTTTCCACTTTAGTTATCTATTTTTTAATTCAACCTTTCATGAAAAAAATTCAATTGAGTATTGATTTGGGTTAAGAGAAGATAAAATACATAAAATAAAAGTTTAATAATCAAATTAAAAAATAATAAAAAAATCACTTACAGTTCAGGAAGGAGCTCTTCTAGTACATAGTTAATATTTTTTAATCAATGAATACACTTGAGTGTTCTTGGAGGGTGTGGGGAAGATACTTTTTAAAGTATTAAAAATATATTAAAATATTTATTTTATATATATTTTTTTTATTTTTAACATTAACATATTAAAATGATAAAAATAACTAAAAATATTAATTTAAAGTTTTTTAAAAACACAACCCAGCCACACTCACAAACAGTGCATTGTGGTGCTGTTCCGCTTAGTACTCGCAGGTCTCACATCTCTTTTAAATTAAATTACATATTAAATAATTGAATACCATTCAAATATATAGTTGAAGCAGCTAAAAACATTTAAAACTTGTTCAATTATTTCAAGATAGATTGAACTACTCATCCAAAGTTACATAGGAAAAGCAACAAAGCTTGGAGCCAGGGTGTATCATGACTTAACGAGAGTTTGGATCTACGAGGGTCCCTAAAAAGAGCTATTTTTCTGAATTTTTTATTTATCCAAAGACAGGTGACGAGCTGGCTTTGAAACGGATCAACCAAGTTCAATCCAATTCCTGATTCATTCAGTTCAAGCCAAATCAATCCAGTTCTTACCGAATCAATTACTAAACCTTTGAACCAAACCGGTTCAAGGTCCGATTTACTAGTTAAACCAACTCCTCCAATCCGGTTCTAATAACTAAAGGTGGTATCTAAATTCTGGTTACGAACCAATGAAAATTACCAACCTGTGTCAACCTCCTTGGGGCAAAAATACGGGACAAGGGATTTTCCCGCATATTTACACATTGTATACTGTATGACTCAGCTCTGGGTAGCCATTTCTTTAGTTAAACTACCATTAATCTTCTCTGTCGTCATTTTTCTTTTATTTGGGATGATTTTGACACTGTTTCTGCTTGTTAGGCAGCATCCACATTAGACAGAAACAAAGATGCCCTGCAACAATGGAAAAAATAATAATGCAGTAAGCGGGAGCGAAGGCAGATGATGACTGAAAGTTCGCGTTTACAAAACAATGGGCTGCTCTCCTTCAAGCTCGGAGATAACGATTAATGCGTCAGTCAAAGACAGGGAAAGGGGTTCTGATTTTACATTTGGATTGATAACCTGCAAAATTAAGGTTTGATGAGATGTCTAGACCAAAATGGTTAAAAACTAAACCAAATGCTAATATACTTTCTTAATCGTCTATACCTTTCTAGAATCTTTCACATAGCCTATAGCAACCTCTCGACGCAATAATGCCCTTTCAGAGAGCTCTGCGAACGAAGGATTCTCCCCCTCCTTCATGTAGAGGTTGATGTCCTGCCAAAGAAACACAGAATAACGCAGCTAAAATGTGTTAAATGGGTTGGTACTGAATAAACTCCATACTAATTCTAGAATGTTTAGTCCATCATCCGCAACTCAAGGAAATAGAAAAGAGCAGCCCCGAATCTCCTTCCACGACCGAGTCACCCTTTGATGAGAAATATGCCAACTCACCTGAGGAGGCTTGACACCAAAATACAATACAAGGAAGATGGTTTACCTTCACATATATTTCATCACCCTCTGCATTCAAGATGTCTTTCCACACCTCATTCAATTCACTGTTCTCTGCAACTGTTATGTAAACAAAAAGTTACTCGAACATGGTAATAATGGAAGAGTGTAACAGCAAGTAGAGTACAATGATTCGAGACCTTGAGCTGTCACAAGGCTCATTACTTCCTCTGCTGCTATATAAGTCAAGGACGGCTTGATTCTTGAAATCTGAAGAGATAGCATGAGCTTAATAAATACCCACACAAAACAACAGTGTTCTTGACATAAAGCTGAACGAGGCTGTTATAGGATGTGTTACTTGTTTGCCTAATTTTGAGTCGACAATCTCTGCAACTAGATTTTGAACCTGCAGAACAGTTTGTTATATTGATGAGTTGATTATCATTTCTCAAAATGATAGATCAATTCATTATGGCTAAACCTTTTTGGATTAAAAACTATCAAAACTAATCTTCAGAAATTAAAAACATGGATCCATATGATCAACTGAAATTAAAAGGAATCATGTTCACCTTGACTCCAAGTTTGTTGCAGATATTTTCAGCAAGAAGAAGAGAGAAAGCAGATTGCTTGTCTGCCCTGGATGGATCTGAAGATGGATAAGAATTAGTGCAATGCCACATCAACCCAATAAAGCTTTGCATGTTGTTATCTCCAAGGCACGTATTTTTACCTCCTAGAAGCCATTCTCTATCAGATATTACCACGATTGAAAAGGAAATATCTTCATCTTTATTGAAAGAATTCTGAATATCCAATATGGTTTCCTGTAATGCATCAAAATTCATGGGGTTTCCAATCTGCAATATTTGAAAGATCATAAAGCATTAGACTCAAAGAAAAGAAGGTTTCCAAGAAAAACAAAATAAAGAAAATGGTGTAAAATGGCTGTTCTTGGCTTGGATGAATTAGACAGTACCCTATGGGAAACCTGGATGTTTTTTAGTTTTCTTTGATTAGCAACGCTGCTGGTCCTCTTCCTCTCATCTAACGGCACATCTGATAATATCTCCTGCATATATTTGTAGAGGAGGTGAAACTAAACTATAGATCAACACATTTGATCTAGAAGCTGAGAGCACGTCATGTGTAAACATTAAGTTCTGTTCTATCAAGTTCCAAAAATTATGAGTCAAATCACGGGGGATGCCAGACTTAAATTGTCCAATAGCTAAACAGATACTAAATGCAAGAGGAGACTCGACAATAAGAAGATGAAGAGGAGGAGAAACAAAGCACAGAAAGTTATGCTTGACATGAGAAGTTATCAATGGGACTGGAAACAAACAGGCAATTCATTCTTATTCAGTAAGAAATGCAAATTGACAAAAAGCTATTGGTAAAATCCTTTCCGGGCTGAAAACTGGAAAAGTGCAACAAAGAAACCCTCTTGGTGAGAATCCGGATACAATGAAACAAACAAAATGTCCATATACACTTTCACGAAGTTAGAAGCTAAACAAGGATATATATGATAATGGTACATTTCTACAGAAGCATTCTGCAAACAACAATTCTGAAACATTTAAATTCTCCAATACAGACTACAGCTGACTAAATCATCTCTTTACTGTGTATATCCAATGCCACCTTCAACATGGTATTCCTCTATTCTCCAGAATAAATGTATCAATTTACTAATCAATTAATCCATGGGATATGTATCCTGGATCATTGATTGCCTTAAGGTTAGCAATAATTTTTTAGCTGTTCCTAAACCATTTCTGATAAGTTGCACGTCTACATCATACATGTTCTCATTATAATTGCTTGTGTGTAATTTAATTTTAAATTTCTGGTAAGCAAAACTGAATTTGAGGAGCAATTATTATTTAAATTAAGTATGAAGATGAACTGCAAGAAAAATATTGAGAAAAGCTATTTAAATAAACAAGTTAAAAGCTCTAAATTATATAGCAGCATACCAACACACTCCCAGGTCCAAGATAATTATCATACTCGTCTATCATTTCTACAACATCTGGGCGCCATCCAAGAAGAAGAATGCGTTCTTTTGGTCCTAGACTCCAGTCTGATGCCTACATAGACAGGCAAAACAATCATACAAAGCAACAAATATAATCCAAAAGTAAACTACTGATTGAGCAATCATCTCTAGGAGAAGATACCTTTGACCCTGATCTGTTGGAGCGTTTTACTATATTTTCAAGTCGTGTTTTTCGCAATTCTATAGCAGAATTTAAATTGTCACTGTTATCTTCCGGAACTTCCAGATTTTGAAAAAAGGAAGCTCCTTCTTTGAAGACACTAGAATATGCAATTTGTGGGCTCCTATTACCGTGAACTGGACCAATGAACAAGATCTATGTAGCAAAAGCAAACAAATTAGAGAACAAATAAATAAGATCAAGGGGGAACCGTAATCAACCCAATAACATGAGTGAAGCCAACATATTTGAAACAACATACTGTGAACAAACATATCTTTCCATGTGAAGTAGTAGCCATCTAAAATTTATATAATGAAGTGGACAATGAGATAACATAAGACAACACAATGGCATGGCATATAGGATATATACTGCATAACATAAAACCATTGATATTCACAAAGTAAAACATGAAGAAAGAGGTAAACTAGGCAACCATACAATTATATGCAGCCAGTGATGGTTGGAAATCACAGATAGTGCCCCTTCATACACTGGAAATTGCTCTAATTTATAGTAATTCTAGAACCTAAAGCTCAAAATATCTTTTCTGGGAAGATAGTAACTTAACTAATCCATTGAACTATACAGCATCATCGACTTCCACTTAATAATAAATGTTAATTTAGTTTATAGTTATCATCATTAACTGATCCAAATACAGTAAAATCCATTGAACTGCAGGCATTTGACTCCGAGTCTCAAACATGCAATCATCAATTAGAGATAGAAGCAACACTATTTTGCAGCAACAATCAAATCAATCAACCCATTGACATGCAAGGCCAAGGGCTCATATGCATGCCCGTTCTTAGTCAAATTTGGAACCATTGGATTTATCCTGGCAGCAAACTAACTGCTGCAGCATGTTGTTCCTTGAAATTAATCTGTTATCTTTATATTTTCCCAGGTAGATAATTGGATTTATCGGATTTAAAAATATTAAAATCAGCTACCATAGGCAGCATGTGATAAGACAGCGAAACAATAAAAACAACAATGCACACCTAGAAATTAATAAACCATGAGGCTGATATATGATTGTCAATTTGCAACAATATCCAATAATCATTCTTAAGTTTTCTGAGTACAACCTCAGTATTTTTTAATCAGGGTCAGACTGAAAAGATAAAGCAGTTTAATGTGGCTAAATAGGTTGGCATTTCAGGTTCCACTCTTTGCTTTCATATAGATATTAGAAGTTTCACTGGATTGCATCTTAAGGTTAGGATCCTAAATGCACAGATCATGTATGCTAGTTCAGAAATCCATAACATCCACATACTTTGTCAGCTTGCTGCACAACCTCATCATCATTTGGGTGGAAGAATATTTTCCCATCCCGGTAGAGACCACAAACCACTACCTGAAGAAGACAATATCAAACTTAGTGGACTGCATGTCAGTTATCTTCTAGCTGGAACCATGTTCATCAGATGACATTACCTCTTGAAATCCACGTCTTAGTTGCCTATATTTAATTCCAGCTAGAGCAGGAAAACTGAAAAGATTAAATACATTTTCTGCAACGAGTAAACATGATACTGATTAGCTCTTTCTGTACAAATACAAAATTGGGCAATGGAAAAGATATTTCATACAATAGAAAAAGGAAAAAGTTCTGCTATTTAAACTGATTAACTTCTAGGGGTATTGTATGGGGATATGTTTTAATAGCCCAAGAATTAACCCAACTTGCACAGAACCATTCTAATTTAAACCAAAGCCATTTGTGTTTAGGCAGGAATTTTCTTTTTTGCTTCAGATAGTCGAGTTGGGAAGGTTCAAGTAGTATTTAGGTGGTGCTGCTTTCTTTCAGTAGGAAATAGCATATTAACCCAAAAGGAAACCTAAACTGTCTCTCTCTCACAGACAATACTGGTAGCCATATTTATGTAAGGGAAATTCGCACCGTACTTTGATAATTAAGCAAGTGTCTGTAGATCTTTATAAGCCCCTTCTGTCGAGAACATTGAACAAATAATTTGGATGCAACATTTTCCACGGGCTCCACTTTCACTCCTGAAATTGATTTTAGAAGCTCGCATGTTTTGGAGTTTGAAACCTGTATATCAAAATGAACCCCATATTCAGTTAAATTTTGCACAATAAACTTCATTAAGTGATCAGGAAAAACCTAACATACCTCAACAATGGTGGGAACAGAATCCATCCTTTCAATAGGTTGAAGGACCAGCACAGATAGAAATGCATTGGTATCGATTTCATACCTAATCAATAGAAGATCAAAAACCAATATAATTCTAGTTTTTTCCTAGTCTTGCTTTCGCAAACAAATTCTTAGAACTGTACATTGCCAAAACATAGATGATCTGTTCACTAAGAAAAGAAGCAAGATTCAGATGCACAAAAAGTGAGACTTGTAACGGTCAGTTCCATCATTCTAACAAAATCAGAGGCCATTAGATCCAACATCCTTTTATCCTTCCCCATATTCCTGTAAACCCTATAAGAGCTACAGTATTTCTTGGTCAAGCAAAGTCCTATTGGCCAACACCTCAAGAAAGACATCATGTTGATTATTTCAGGTGCATGCAAATTAAAATCATTGGTATCGCTAGCAAGCTGCCAAAGGCCAAAATTTATATCAAAAGGCACAAAAGGAGACAGCAGGGAACACTTCAAGTTATGTCATGTACTTGATCTGCAAGCAGTTGATCAATGGATTAAATTACAACAGTAATGATAATGACATGCAAAAGTACAAATAGTGATGAAAAAATTAACAAAAAGGTATTAAATGCAGTCAATTTAATGTGGTATCTTTGTAGTTTCTTTGTTGCTAATGACCATACTCTATGTAAGTTTCGTTGTTGCATATTGAACAAAATCCAGGGAAGTATCTTGGAAGGGTCTAATATATTTCCTACAAATCTTGAGTTCATCTACTACTGATGGTAAGGGCCAATGACCACCATAGTGGACAAAAGATACTGAAGGACAGCACTACTTCAGTCAATGTAATTAAGGTACAAACCTTATCAGTCATCACGATAAAGCATCAAGGAAACATGGCTCATTGATACAATTTGGACCCAGATCCAAATATATTATCCACAATATTTACAGGTTAACAGATAAGCTTAAAAATGACATTTACCATGGTAAGAATATCTCTATCATTAACAAAGCAACTCTGGTGCTTGTCCGAGTACTACAAGATGATTTCCACAAAATGAAATGGAAGCAGTTTTGTGTGACATATTGCTAACATGTCAATTAATATGAGCAGATAGTCCTACAAATGTTGCTTTGAATTTCTTACCCATCTCCTTTTGTTGGCAGTATAATTATGGAACGTGCCTTGTCAGCTGCAGCTCTTTCAAATGATTTTGTTAAGCTAAGGTTGCAACTGTACGAATAAGAAGCTGAACATGTGAAAACAGAACACTCACAGATAGGTTGTCAAAATTCAAATGTAATGTATATGTTCTGGTTGTTTGAATTTATAAAATAATTTTATTGATGGGTAATTCTTTAACGAGAAGAAAGTTGTTGAAAGAAAAGTCCTAGATGCTTGGTGTGCCTTATAAAGAGAGAAGAAAGTTGTTGAAAGAAAAGTCCTAGATGCTTGGTGTGCTTTATAAAGAGAGAAATTCATACGTAATGAAATATTTGCATCGAAATTAAATTATCGCCAAAATAAACAACTGTTACAACCAAAGGATGTTGATGACGAAAGAAGGAACTCTTGGCAAAGCCACAGGGAAAGAAAAGAACAAGGTTGAGGGATTTTGCAGAAGCCCTGCAGCAATTAGCAAAGAGGATTTAATTATACCATACCTTTTGGTGAGGATATCAATGTGGCTAAGATCTTTGGCGATATTGTCGGCTAGCTTGTCCATCTGCTTCCTTGGGAGGTCAGACATAAGTAGAATTTTCTGCCTCCTGTAAAGACATACAAAACATAATCAAAGGTGCGTACAGCACACGATACTGCAACAGAACAGTCCTAGCAGATGAGAATTAATTACCTAGCTGTAGCAGTACCTAAGCGGACAGCAAACTCATGGTACTTGTTTAGCTGCTTTAGTATGAAAGTAAGGTGACTGTTTACTCCGCAAATGATGATATGATCAGTCTCAAGAACTTGCATTTGTGCCCCTTCCCTGAGTCTTTGCATGTTATGCTGTCCAAGTAACAGTCTTAAGAATGCAACTTAAATACAATTCAGCATCAGTAAGTAGTTCCTGTTCCAATAGCTTACCCTGAACTGTTCTGTCATTGTGCTCAGTAGCCGAGAGTAGAACAATATACCCCATATAGCAAGAACAAAGCCAATAACGCGTTCAACTCGTGTTCTTTGCTGCAGTTCCATATATAATCAAGTTCTTTAGAATAGAGAAATGCAAGTAAAAAATTCTGAAAATGTTGGAAAATCTTTCTAATGAATGAGCTTTAGAAATTCCAAAAGCCAAGTTGGCTTGGAGGTAAATCCGTGCAAAATTACAAAGGCCACTATTAATCATGTATGGTGGCATTTGGAAGAGGTAAACAACCCCCCAACAAAAATAAAATAAAATCCCACCCAAAACAAAATCATGCATTTTCTTATATATTAAACATTCCCCCAAAAAACACATTGAAATAGCTTTTAATCCCTACACCCTTAATAATCACTCCTGTAAGCATTCACCTCTTTAACGCACCCTTAAATGAGTAGAAGATGAACACAAACATGCCCAAGCTTCCCAGAAGCAGTCCTCCAGAGATTGGCTACCCCTGTATTGTTAAACATAGCACAATCCCAGATTAGCAAACAAGTGAGAGCACTAGATGCAGCCAGAGTTGATTAAGAGAAGAACCAAGTAAGCAACCAATCACAGCTAGAGCGAGTTCCTTGATGAAGAAAGAATGGTTGGCATTGATAAAGGGAAAATGATTTTACTAAAAAAGCTCGCATAGAAGATTTTCAGCTTATAGAATGGAAACTTTACATCTGGTTAACAGAGATGAGCTATAACTAGATCAAACCTGAAGAGATCCTCTCCAATGTCTGTTTCAAATAGTTAAGAGACAAAATACAGGATGGAGGCATCATTAGATGGAACTTCTTTATGCAATGTTTGCACATTTTTCTCCATTGATCAACTTGAAAATAGAGCACATAGAAGGAACAAACATAAGGCACTGAAAGTCCAATGTCAACCAAATGTTTAAAAATTTCATCATATCTGTCAAAAAAGGTGACAACATGAAGACTGGAGGCAATGGCTGTGACTAAAATAAGCCTGGGGAAAATGAAACTTTAGTTACAAAAATGATAGCCTGCAAGATAGGCATATAGATGACATGTAAATTAAAAGTTTGTTGGTTTAAACTCTACAGCTTAATGTATGAAATGCACAAAGATCCTCAAATAAAAATATGGGCATAGCTTTATCCATGCAATGCATTTTAATTTTCCACATAGTCCCTCCAATCTGCATAAGCCAAAGGATTATGGCAAAATAAGTGCATTGCAATCTTGCAAAAGTTCCAAACCAAGAGGTTTTGGAGACAAAAATATCAAGGCATGGTGCAGGCATGCATAAAGCTAAACAGTTCCATTTTCCATCAGAAAGTAACAAAACTATCCTTTGTCATTGTATTCTCCAAAGGGAGCAGTTGTTGGTAGGTTACCTGAACTTGAAAAACAGGAAACCTCCAATGACAACAAATGAGAAGCAAGCGACGAGTAGCACCACAAAGGACCTACAACACGTTTACAACAACAATGATCACTGAAAAACAACGAACAAAACATAGGACCCTCATAACTTTTCACATGCTGAAAAACATTACTTGCCAATATAACCCAATCATTGATACTAAATTTTTTAGGCGCCTTATTTTTTGTGGGAATTTAAACTATGGAAGAGATTTAACAAATACCTTAAGCAGACCATGTCCTTTTCCAGTGAAGGTTTCATTGAAATACTCTGTTGCCCAAATGTTAACCCTTAGAGATTTAACAGATACCAGAACATTACGCAGACTGTATAATTTTCAAGTTAAGGTTTCAATTAAGTACTTTGGTACCAAAATTCTAACCCTAAAGATCAAGTTGTGCACATATTTACAAAAGTTTGCTAAATATTAATTTAAATATCCATCTCAGAAATCTAGTAACCCATTATACACTCAAAAAGATTGCAATGCTTCCCAAGCAGCCAATTTTACCACAAAACTCCTAATGCAGAATAACACAGTTCGATTTAAGAGTGAATAATTGACAGATAGAACTATAGAAAACCTTCCTGGCATAATTGGTGATCAGTAGACCATTTGATTGTACAAACATGCTTGGGATTTATGCCATTAGAACTCTACTTATTTTGTTTTACAGGAGAACAAGTCCATGGTTTGTTTTCCCTTAACTGCAGCTACATCAACTTTGTATCATAATGTCTTGATGACATCTTATCTTCTAATCCCTCAAAACATAAGGGATTTCATTTCAAAAGGAACTATCAAGATTTCAAATCAATAACGCACAAAACTTACTGTGATCTAGCTGATAGAGAGAGAAAAACAGGCACATGGACCAGAACAAGGAAATTTATTATTTCACTTACGTAGCAACATTTCTTTCAAGTTGCATGTTGAACAAATAAAGTAGGCGTGATAAGCTCCACTTAATATCTTGAAATGAGGGTAAGGACACATCCAACTGCAGAGGTGTTGGTTTGTTCAAGGAATTAGATACACAAGCAAATGGGGAATTTGTAGTTCCGAAAGTCCCAGCCAAGGAGGGAAGCAAGTCTTGGACAATCTTTATTAATGTATTTGCAGAATTTAAGTTTGTCAATAAGCAACACATTGCAATTAATCCAATTGTAAGTTTAGCTTGGGAATCCTGCACAGACAGTAGATCACATCAACATAAATATGACAAATTACAACAAACACATTTAGTTGTAAAATTGACTACAACGAGATAAGCAGAAATATCGTATATCAATATAGACCACTTTTCTTTCAGTACCAGATGTACACCAAAAGAAAACGCCATGAACCAAATATGTAAAATTGTACACATTAAGTACAGTAAGAATCAATGCAACCAAACCATTCTTTTATTTCCTCGTTGTGGAAACATCACGAATGGAAAAGGAAGGTCCCATTACTCTATTACAGTGTATCCAGCTTTTAACTTGTTCCATATTCAGGTTCTTTCACTTAATGCTTACCTCAGAGCTACTATTTGGCTTCGAACTCAGGAACTCGGGATGTGAATTATCTGGAATATCTGTATACACCACACTATCGATCTTATACCATGTGCTTTGATTAATGGCTTTACAATTCCCTGAAAATGTATTTTTTAAGATAAAATGTTATCACTGTTCATTTAAAAATGATTATGTAGCATCAGCAAAGCACCAAAATAGGAAGGATTATGCTAACAATTGACATATAAGTTAATGTCAAAACAGATTGATACAGCATTTTCTTTGATTTGAGGTGCTGAAATCGTTGCAAACTTATTGCCTCAGAAGTTATGGGCTCTAAGTAAAAATTTACATCCTTGTCAAACAAATAGATGAACTTGATACTACATTTAAGTAGACAGAACCCCAATCTAGCTACAGTTCTGACCTTGGTATCATACTTGAGCACTAAACGAGTGGTAAAGGGTTACGGCTTCAAACTCACCTCCAGGGTTGCATAATCCAAACTTACATGCTCCAGGAGCAGGAGATTTTATCCACCAAAATCGGCAGGGAAACGATTTCCTGTAAAAATACACTGTCAGTGTGAAGTTGTTGACATCATCCTATAAAACAAAGTACGAACATGACATGAATTTAGCACACTTTTCCATCTTTTCTGTTGGAAAAAAAAAACATATTGAGTGCAGCCATCTTAAATGCTCGGACAGGAACCAAGAGCAGCAGAGAACAAAATAGACCTCTATCGGGCTGATACTATAAAATATTCTTGAAGAAACTCCTGTCTTACAGAGTATCTTGCATCCAAGAAATCAAACAAAGCCGAACAATTCTCGACTATGTAGGAAAATAATTCTTCAACATATTTTCCTGGAAAAATCTTTGTGAGAGCAACATTCACCATGAAAGGTCCACACACTGTCTTAACTATCTCAATTAATGAAGTCCACTTCTTGTTATTGTCAATGTTGTACTTGACTCCAGAAAATAAGTTTAAAATGCTACATACATCAACTCAAAAGAACGTGCACGTACAGATACTGAAGATGGAGAAGTAACGACCTCTTAGGTGAAGAAGGAGTTTGATTCAGTCTGGGGATTCGAGGCGGTAAGATCCATGGGTGGGAGCTCTGTAAATGGCTGAGAAGCATCTCTCTTATTCGATGTTTTTATATTGTTATATCCAGTGTTTGAGGAAAGTACTGAGAGAGAAAGAAAGGGAAGAGAGCGGTGAGATGTGATGTAGCAGTAGAAAGTGTGATGTTTTTCTGTTGAGATGGAAAAGGGAAGGGGAACTGGAGAGACAAAGAGGAGAAAAGAGAAGTACCCTTTCCAGTCCTGGAGTGCCCGTGTTGCTGACTCGCAGGAGGACAAAGGTATCTTGTGGACCACTTGGTGCGAGTGGCCATCTGTATTTTATCCTCGTTCGGGACTTTTGGATCTTGTCATTGCCATTGGCCCGCTTCGTTCAATTCTTAAAAAGCAGATATTTCTAGGCAAATTTTAATAGGAAATCCACGTGTGTATATGCGAGGATTAATGCTTGGGATCATAGGAATTAAACACGGCCTCCGAGTCCACTTTAATCCGTATTATTCAGCTAAATAAAAAAAATTAATTTTTTTAAAAAAATATTTTTAAAAATAAAATAAAATAATAAATTTCAACCGATTAATTCACAAGTTGACTAAGTTAAATTAAATTAATTTTATCATTTTATTTTATCAAAAAAATTTAGAGATATTTGGGGTGATTTATCGGTTATTTTTTAAATATTTTTTATTTAAAAATATATTAAAATAATTTTTATTTTATTTTAAAAAATTATTTTTTATATTAATATATCAAAATAATACAAATACATGTAAAAAATAAATAAATTTGACTCTATCCCTGTTTAAAACAGAATGCCAAACAAGAGCCTTGGCCAAGGAGAAAGACTGGTCGGTAAGGTAGTTGGTGGACCTAACAAGTTGAGCCATGCCAAGTTTAACACCGGATTCAAGTTGCTATGATTTCCACCTTCAAATTATAAACATCTATGAGGCATTGGATAACATGGTTGGTGAACCTTTTGCTACCATGTTCCATGGAAAGGCTATGAGAAAATAATTTATCATGGATTAATTTTTATAATCCTAGATGGTTTGTAGAAATTCTGAACAGCAGTTTTAATACACAAAAAACAGCTCAAATCCATTCTAATTATTATAGATTAAAAAAATCTTATTACTTTGTTTGAGGAAGTTGTTCGGTATTTAAAAAAATGAGGAATACTTAACCATTAATACTAATTAATAAGTTAAAGGGTGTAGAGAATTTATTGTTCACTCACAGCTAATATATTGTAGATTAGAATAATAATTTACAGTTTTTTTTTGTTTTTTTAAATTATTTTTGTTAATTTTATTTTTTTAATATTAAACTGGTTAAAAATTTTACTTTATAATTTTTTTCTTTAAAATACTGTGGATTGCTATGGTATTTTTTCATATGGTTTTTCTATTTTATTTTTTAAAATTTTATTTATTAATTTTATTTTTTTATATTGAACTGGTTGAAAATTTAATTTTATGATTTAAAAAAATATTGTTAATTGCTATAGTGCTTCAAATTTATCCTTTTCAATTTTATTTTTTAATATTGAGCTAGATAAAAATTACAATTATAATATGTGAGGGGGATATTATAGCTTTTCTCATAAAATACTGTGGATTGCTGCAGTTTTTTTATATAATTTTTTTACCTTTCTAAAATTATATTTATCAATTTTATTTTTTTAATATTAAGTTGTTTAAGAATTACAATTACAAGTAAATACAAGTGAAGCTAAATCATGTGTGAAGAATACTGTAATTTTCTCCACAGAACACTATGAATTGATACAGTTTTTTCTCACATTATTTTTTTCTATTTATTTTTTTATATTTTTTTAATATTAATTTTCAAAATTATTCTTATCAATGTTATTTTTTTAATATTGAGCTGGTTAGAATTTAACTTTATAATAAAGCTTAATCATGTGAAGAAAATATTATAACTTTTCTCACAAAACACTGTAGATTTCTACAGTGTCTCTTTATATAGTTTTTTTTGTCAAATTTATTTTTTTAATACTGAATAAGTTGAAAATTACAATTATAAATTATTACAAATAAGACTAAATTAAGTGGGGAAGCATTTTAGCTTTCATCACAAAACATTGTGAATTACTACAATATTTTTAGCATGATTTTTTTATTTCTATTTTTTTATTATATTATATTATATTTTTTAAATTATCTTTATTAATTTTATTTTTTAATATTAAACTAACTAAGAATTTATTTAGCTTTGTAATTTTTTTTAAATAATGTGAAGTACTGCAGTGTTTTACCACATATTTTCTATGATTTTTTTCTTAAATTATTTTTATCGATTGTGTTTTGAATATTGAGTTAGTTAAAAATTATAATTATAATAATACTAAATTATATTATTGTTTTCCTTATAAAATATTGTAGATTGCTACAATATTTTTCTAAATAATTTATGATTCTTTCTTAAATTATATTTGTTGATTGTATTAGAAAAAACATTGTAGTTTTTCTCAAAAAATATTGTCAATTGCTATAATGTTTTTTGTTATGATTTTTTTCCTTCCAAAATTATAATCGTTGATTTTTTTAATATTAAGTTGATAAAGAATTTAATTTTATATTTTTTTTATTTTTTATTGACAAAAAAGTTAAATTATATGTCAAAAGTGTTATTTTTTTCACGAAATATTATGAGTTACTATAAATTATTTTATTAAATTTTTAAATTTTTATTTTTATCAACACAATTTGTTTTTATTATTAAATATTGACTTTATTATACCTTTAATTTTTATTACTTATCTTTTATAATTATAATATTATTAAATATATTTATTTTATAAACTCATCCCAGCAGACAGTCATACCATCTCATGCGTACAGGAATAACTTATTTTTAATCCCACCAGATATAAATATATTCATGGCATCGAAGAAAAAAAAAAGTCAACACCACGCTTCCCCTGTAATGATACCAGTGTCGTTGCAAGTGGGATACTGAGATGCTAATATTATAAGGTAAGGTAGTGCTCGGCAACGTGGATGCCGCATATAGCTGTTCGGTAAAGATTTAAATATATTTTCTTAAAAAGATTATTACTTTTTTAATTATTTTAATATGTTAATATTAAAAATAATTTTTTTAAAAAACAATTTTTTAATATATTTCATAAAAAATATATTAAAAAATAATATAAATTATATTTTAAAATCTTATCTAATAATTTAAATTTTTGAGTTGGATTAATTCTTTGATATAATAATATAATTTTAATAATTAAACAATTATGAATTTAAATATTATTATATTTATTATTTGATAAAAATTAGATATAAAATAATATAAATTTATAAAAATATCAAGTTAAAAACTATTTCACTAGAATATATATATTAAAAATTAATATAAATTAGCTTAATATCTTAGTTAGAATTCTCTGACAAAATAATCACAGTAACGCTACCTGAAATGGCCATGGCCTTCTCCATCAGAAACGGGAGTAAAAAAGGGAAAGAGGGCAGACCACCGCAGGATAATGTGGCCGGACGGGAGAAGTGACAGATAGACAGACAGACAGCCCCCTCAGCAACTCTAGACCAAGCGAAGCATTCTCGAGATAAGAAAGTTGAGCTCTTCCGTTCTCATGACAACGTGTTCGTGGACCGCCCACATGGGACAGGGATGAGTAAATGCTAGTCTCAATTTCAGCTCCGATTTAGTGTTTTTTTAAGTCCTAGAGATACGCAACTTGATACTTAGTTATTTATTAATTTTTAAAAAAAATTCACCCCTAATTTAATTTAATTTTATATTTATAGTTTAGCCCATTTGCATTTTATCTTGATCGTAAATTTCTTTAATTTAGCTTTTAATTAAATTTAAATTTTAAATTTTGTTATGATTTAATCTTTGATTTAAACTAATTAATTTGATAAAAATTAAATTAAATTATATAAAATTTTAATTTTCTTAATTAAACTCTCAAAATTAATTTTTTACCTATCAATCCCTTAATAAAATTTATAACTAATCTTCTATTCTACACTTGCTTTCAATTCTTAACGTTGAATCAAACGTAACTTTCTTTCTTTTTTCCCACGTGAACCTAATACAAGCTCAAGGATGTCGCCTCCAAATTGCTTAAAAGATAGTGTTTTAGGCAGAGGTGTGCCAAAAAACTGAAAAAATAATTAAATCAAGAAAATTAAAAAAATCAAACAGTTATAATTTTTCAAAAACTAAATGGTTTGATTTTAATTTTATAAACATGAAACTATTAAAATTAAACAAAACTAGAACTAATTGGTTTAAACTAATTTTTATTTTAAAATAATTGAAACCCGGTCAATTTAAATTAATTTTAATTTTTTCATAAATGAAACAGTTTTATTGTTTTTTTAATAAAAATTAAACTGAACGGAAGATATCAACCTTGGTTCCAGGCAAATTGGCAACGCTTGTTTGAGAGATCAAAGTCAATTACCGTTTCCCACAGCTAGCATGCACCGGATACTACATGACCACTTTTTTCCAGTCTTTGGACGCATTGATTCAAGAAACACATTTCGCTCCTCAGAACAAGCAATCTCACTCACCCGTTCATCTAATTCCTTTGGACACGATAAATACTACTTGGAGGACTGGCTTTTTCTTTGTTCAATTCAAGGTCTTTTTAGGAGTGCTTACTGCAATAGAGGCCACCACCTTCTCGATAGTCTACTAAACTCTCTCAACTTGTAAATCACAGAATTTGCAGATGAAATGTGTTAATTAGGAAGTCCTAATTTGTATGAAATAATTTCCATTGTTATGATTCTAATATGGAAAAACATGTGAATATAATCCCTTTTCTTTTAATTAGGAGCTGGAATTCCTGTGGGATTATTGAGTCACTCTCCAGGAACATTCCTGTTTGAAAGTTAAATGATATTTATCATTTGCTAGCCTCTTTGTGAACTAGCTTCCTATCTCTCTGAAAATATTCAGTCATCGATCGGCATTCCCTCAAAGAACTCTGCTAGCAGGTTTTTCTATTACCAATTTTCTAAATCAAAGTCTAATCCTAATAGAATTCAAAGAATTGAAAGTGGTTAACTGTTTGCTCTTTTCTTTATTCCTTTCATAGCCTACGGAAATTGTCAATAACTTGTTTTATTCATTCATAATCTGATGTGAAAACATATTATTCCAGTCTCCGTACCATGTTATATTTCAAACTTCAACCCATGCCAAGTCATTTGGAAGAATCCAAGCATGTTCCGCGCAAGTCAATTGACCAATTAACAGGTGATTGAGCAAGCATAGCTCCTGCCTCGTACGTAAGACATGGACATGTTGTATGTCTATATATATGAACATAATTCCCCTGCTCAATCATACGCATTATCTGCAACAGAGTCCTTAAGTTCATTTTTAAAAAATGGCCTTCAATGGAAATAGTCGTGTCACAATTGTTTTCACTGTGTTCTCCATTTTGTTCACTTTAAGCACACTCCAATGTGGTGCAGCCATGAGGCCACTGCATGAAGAGCAATTGTTGAAAAAACGCTTTCCACTTATCGAGTCCCTTCAACGGGGTCCAGTGCCGCCATCTGCGGCTTCCCCTTGCATCCCCGGAAGAAGTGCCACCTGCGGGTTGAATGAAATGAACTTTGTTGGCCGTGCCAATCGTCAACCACCGCCTGCCTTTCCCAGCTCAGTTACTGAGCAATCCAAAGCCTCTAGTTAGACCATACGTAGTAAGACTGCAACCGGGACATGGCGGTAGGTTTCATGCCCTAAATAAACCGAAAGTACGGCTGGGACATTGTCTACTTATTAATCCTGTATTTTGTTCTTTCGCATGCCAATTAAGTACTCTATTTCTTTTTTTCTTCTTCTTCTGGAAAAAGGAAACGTATAAACAGCAGCTGTACGTATAGCTTGTGTGCATACAGTTGTTATACCTACAAATGTCATGGTGATGAGTATGATTCATACATGTAACGAATCTATCAACAACAATATTTAAGAATCAATCTGAGTTTTTCCTCTCCTTTTCTTTTTCTTTTTTTCAATTTTGCTAGTAAGTGAAATATTCTTGTTCTTGAATAAATAATGGGCTGGTTTGCTGCCAAATTCCTCCAGCTCTTTGTGTTTTTTACACAAGAGGGCACTTCGTACTCCATAGAAATAGTCGATCAATCATTTTCTTTTGTTTTTTTCTTTTTGGTTACAGATATTCAACATAGATATTTTCAAATGAAACTATAACGATGACTATTTCATGCTGTTAATGGATATAAGCTCTACATGCAAGGATTTATAATATTATCATATAAACTTCTAATTAAATGCACCCTAATAAAGTCCGAACATGAATATAATTTGAAAGCTAATTAAGTTTCTATAATGATGAATTGATTTACTGAATCTGAGGGCTCAATCCATAATTTATTACCGATCTTTTAACTTTATCAACAAACCCTTTCATTCTCGGTCGGAAAAGGAGATTTATTCTTACTTTATATGATTAAAGTGATGAATCTAAAGAGTATCTGGACAAATGGCTGCATTTATTCATGTACGCATCCTTCATTTTTTTATTATTTAATTTAATTTCAATTAGGAAGAGCATAATTGGTGTTGCTTAAACACAAATTCCTTAATTCAATTTAATAAAATATCTAATCTGAATAATATTTTATCGGATTATCGGACTCACTTGCTTTTTTTAGTTTTGATATGTTTCTTAAATAATATTTTATTTGAATTTTAATGAATTATTTTTTAATAATTATATATCTAACCTGAAAATAATAATAGTAATAATAAAGTATCATTCAGATTGAAATTAGTTTTTTTTATTATATTTTTTAAATTGATTTCTAACTTGATTTTATATTTTTTCAAATATTTTATCTTTTAGTTACATAAAATATAAACTTGCTATTTTGAAATTGTTTATTGATTTCCTTTAACAATGCTGTCTGCCTTCGTTATATTTTGCATATTGAAATTTCGTTAGATTTAGTTTTTTTTATATATATAAATATTATGATTTTCTTATTAAGGTTTGATTTGAAGACCTAGAATTACTGGGTTCAATCCTAGGCAATCAAATCAACCCATTTTTTTTTAATTATAATAACATTTTTTTATTTTTCATACAACTAAATAGAAACTATCCAGACATACTTTTTTGCTTTTCAGTTAAAATTTATTTCTTAAAAATATGTTTTTATTCAAAAACCATGATATGGATAAAAAAGACATGATTCTGTGAAAAAAGAAATACACATAAACAAGGCAAAAAAAGTTCTGCAAAACAGGCCTTGTTGTGCCTGATGAGCATGGAGACAGTTCTTATATTTTGTAAGATTTATCTATGAAAACGATCCAAGAATTTTTTTTCCATTTACTCTAGTTTGTATACATCAACATTCTCTCCTTCAACTCTGTTGATGGCAAAAGTTAGAAGCGCCATGTTTGAAGCTTACCACACGTCAAGGTAAAAGCATGCTGCAGTAACTGAGGGGACAGTTGAGAGTTTCAGGCCAATTTTCACTTTAATTTGTTTATGTGCAAAGTGGCACCGTATGTTTCAGTCTTAATATGTATATTACATCATATTATTAAGCTTAAATATCTAACCCTTTACTTTAATTACTCCCTAAATCTTATCACCAGCTCCCCAAAAACACAACTTATCTTGCCATTACCTGAGGGTTTGACAATCCGTCTTCTGAGATGTCATAAAACAAATCATCGCTCTTGCACAAGGCATAGACAATATCCACCATGCTAGGCCTCTTTGATGGATCTCTATGCAAGCAAGCAATTGCAACAGCCATTGTATTCATTACACTCTCCATTGAGCATGACTCCTCCAAGAGAACCTTGTCCATCCATGCTGTCAATCTCTTTACCTTCCTCTCTTCAACATTTCCTTCCAGAATTCCAATAGCTTCTGCCCACAAAACCTTGCCTTCTTCATCAATTGCTTCTCTTCCTGAGATTAGCTCAAGCAAAACCACACCAAAAGAGAAAACATCCATTCTCGTTGACACCACACCATCAGCTAAATATTCAGGCGCAATGTAGCCTTGAGTGCCAACAATGTGCATTGTTATGGCGTTGCAGCCTGTTTTTGCTAGTCCAAAGTTGGCAATTTTGGCTCTCATGCTGGAGTCCAAGAGGATATTGCTGCTTTTAATGTCTTTGTGCACAACCCTTGGCCTAGTGTGCTCATGGATGTATTGGAGACCATTTGCAACATCAATTGCAATGCGCAATCTAGTTTTCCAGCTTAGTTTTTCTTTCTCGTTGCGATGCAACCACGAATGTAGAGAGCCATTGTCTACGAACTCATAGACCAGATAGCAATTTGCGTCCTCGGGGTCTATGCAAAAGCCCTCTAGCTTCACCAAGCTGCCATGGTTTACCTTCAACAGGGAACAGTGAGTTTGCCACACAGCCATACAGAAATGTAGTTTCATTGATGATTAAAATGAAAATCATTAAGCTTTTAAACATAATTTGGTGGGTACTAGACAAATTATATCACAGTTCTGCTTTGGCTAAAGCATTTTATTCTACATATTTAACCCAAACTGTCCAACCCATGGAGCTAAAAGAAATAGCTTAAAAAAATATGTACGCTAAGCTATTCCAGGAGCTTGATGGCAATGAAATCATTCACTTATATATATATATATATATATATATTTATTTATTTATCATTATTTTTTTATAATAAAATCATCCACTTATTTCTATATGTTAGCATTTGATTTCGAATATTTTGCAGTTAGGTACATTCATTTATTGGCAGAATTTAGTAAGGCAAGGATATCAAGAAAACAAAAGGTTGACATTTCAGTATCTAGCTATGGCTTGAAAGTCCATGTTCTGATAATGGCATCATGACTTCTTTTAACAGGGAAATCGACAGCCTTTATTGATTTTGTTCGAAAGAACGGGGAAAAGATGGCATTTGACTACTGCTTTCATCTGATGAGGAATCTACATTCCGCATTAGCACGCCCTCAAAGAAATGGGCCGATCTGACATGACATCCTAATCTCATTATGAAGCTGCGGAAAACAAGTTAAAATGCGTATAATTTTTAAAACCTTAAACCTGCTAAATAGACAGGTCACTTCACCTAACCATCATAAAAATTAGACACTTGCAAATTTTAATGGAAGTCAGACACTGGTGTCCTTGTCATGTCTCAATTTTTAATCCTGTGCTTTTCTGGATTCCTCATTATGGCCCCTCCGCATTTGGATTTATGTAAAAATTTCCTATCGCCCAAAAGATCCCAGCCCACAGAAATCAAGCAGATGAGATTCATGAACTTAATCGTCTATGTTGCTACTTGGGAGTTCAGGTCAAGACTAGAGGTTTTTCATGCCGGCGATAAGGCTAGACCTCTGCTCTACTAGAACTCTGATCACTGGTATGCATTGAAAGCTTGTGAAATATAAAATGCCAAGTCGTCTTTAATTGGGTTATATGTGTTAAATTTTACGAGCTGTAAAAGCATGGAAACAGCAAAGTTTTATGCAACTGGGTCCCTGATCCTACTATCTCATTGGAAACCAAAACAAACAGTAAAGGCTGGAGTGTATACCGTAATCAGTGAAAGAAAAAAGAACAAAAAAAAAACTTACCTTCTGCAATATCTTGAGCTCATCACAGGCATTCCACTTCATCTTCTTGATGGCATAGCTCTCTCCATTTATGGACCCTTTAAACACAGATCCTTCAATCAAGCAATTTTCACTGAACCCATTAGTAGCTTCTTTCAGTTCATCAATCTTAAAGACCCTGTACTTATCCAAGCAATCTGAAACATCTGCCATCAAACCCACTTCTATATCCTTCAACCCTTTCCTTCCCCCATTCAACTGCATCCTACGCTTCTCCTCAACTTTCTCAGCATCTCTTCTCTTCTTCAACACACCCTCTCTATAAAACCAAACCCCAATTACCAAGACGAATAAAAGCCCAGCAATTCCTAGCCCAACTGCTAATCCTATAATCACACCTTTCCTCTCTGTCTTCTCAGGAGGCGGCGCCCCAGAAGGAACAACTACTGTAGGTTGTGCCAGTTGTGGAAGTTGATTGACTGGAACGAATATGGTATCATAAGGCTGGGTGTTATTGCCATTAACATCAACAATAGATTGTGTTTCAACTCCAAAAGTTGAAGCAACTGAAGATAGGTTATCAGAAGGCTGAAACACATAAGATACCAGATAATTCACCTTGTTTTGTAATTGGGTTTGATTAGGACACTTGCAAAATATTGGAAAGATCACCTCTACTCCTATGTCGAGTAGTTCGGGGATAAGTGTAGGGTTGAAAAGCTCAACAGACTGGTAGGTCGTAAGGTTTTGGAAGTATTCAGTCGAGACAATGTAGAAAGTGTTGCCTTCCTCGATGGTATATGTGATGTTTGCAGAGGAAATGCTAGTGCCATTGATAGGGTTGCAAGAACATGATAAAGGGACAAAGAGGGGTTGATTGGGGATGAGAGGTGAGGTTGGAGAGGAGATGTTACTTGGTTTTGATATCATAAGGCGGCTAACCGAGAAAAGGTCACCGATTGAGGCAAGGTCAAGGAAGTTAGGAGCCGAGGCTCGGTAGAAGGCATAGGTTTGACATGGAAAGGAACTCTGGTTGGCTGGGCAGGTGAAACCTTGAGTGCTTGGCTGGGCTTGCAAGTGGTGGAGGATATTACTGTAAGAGAGAAAGAAGAGGAGAGAAGAGACTAAACGGGATTCGGGTCTCATTTTGGCTCTTGATAGTTCTGCTTTTCTGCCCTGCAATGTTTTGTTTTAAAGAAGGTAAAGATGTCTCTGGTTTCAAGGTCAAGGACTCAAGGGGATAGCTAGTCAATAATATGGTCACGTTTTTCTCTTCTTCCATCAATGAAAGGGGTCCAACCACCTGCTGGATCCCACCTTCGTGGACTTTCAGTCAGCTTCAATGGGGTTTCAAGCTAATATTACATCTTATTATTTAAAATTCGATGAATAATAAATACTTCGTCGAATTTAAAAGAAATACAATCAACTAATTTTAATAAACAAGAAGATTATAATTAAAAAAAACAAAACTCATCCGAATCATTCATTTTGATCTTTAATAAAACCCATCATACATATTCACATAAATTCAACTATTTTTACGATTAAAATAATATTTCAAAGTCTTTATATATTTTTCTACCGGCGGCGTCAGATATCGTATCAGACTTTGAAATGTTCGTCTTTCAGATTCGAACAGAAACTAGAAAGAAGGGAGCGCACAAGGAACAGAGTCACAGACTTGACGCTAGTTTTCAATCGGTCTAGGTCCACAAACTCCAAAACATCCAGATCCTTTTTCAAACAGCAAGGTGCACAGACGAGGGCGTAAAATGGCCAAAACTGTTTTCAAACGAGACATGGCATTATTATGAGGCTGCTGATGTTCAAGGTGTCGAAAGGACGAGGATAACGTGGTTGCTCATTGGCTGGCAGCAAGCAATTGTTGAGTTTAGAGTGTTTAAATTCTGAGATGACGCTGGCTTCTACTGGAAATGTTGAAGTTATGATAACTCTTGCCGTGTGGGAGAGATAGCGCAGGGTAGCAAGCACCAGCAGGCCAGCATCATTAATTCCCTGGATGAAAACAACTAGTACAATTACCATCTAGTTTTTAAAATAATAAATTATTAGAAAGCAACAATGTATTTGTTGTCCTGTAACAGCATCTCCAACCTAAAAAGCTCAATTAAAAAACAAAATTAATAAAATAATTTTTTAAATAATATAAATATAATTTTTTTTGATTATACGTATTCTAATAATAAAAATCTATTTAGAAAAGCTATTTTTATTTTAATATATTTCATGTAAAATTAATTTTAATATAATTATATAACTAATTTATATATTTTACATATAATATAATTATGATATTATTAATTATATAATTAATATGAGTAATTTATAAAAATAAACCAACTATAATTCTAAAGCATTAATTATATACATTGAAAATGAGAGAAATGAGTAATAAATTTTAAATATTTCACTTTATATTTTTATTAATATCAATTCCTATTATTACTCCCTTTTAATTTTGTTAAAGATAACAATATAAATAAAAAAAAATTTAACCCATAACAAAAACATAAAATAACAACTTTTTTTTCTTGATTTTTTTAAAAAAATATTGTTAACTAAAAGCTATAAAAATAGCTGTTACCAATATTAATTTTTTTCTAACTATTTCTACAAAAATCTGTAAAAATAACTCTTTTCAAATTAACAGGCATTGTAATTTTTTTTTTGCCTGCTGTATTGGAATGACAAGTTAAAGAAACAAAAGCTAAAAGAACGTATTCTTAACTTTGCCTCCTCGTTCCGGAGAGATGCTCTAATAGAGGGTGGTTAGATATTTATTATTATATGTTTTTAGATTATTAATGATAAAAATAAGTTTTAAAAAAATATTTTAATGTATATTTAAATAAAAAATATTTTAAAAAATAATAATAAGTTACTCTCAAACACTAAAGAAGAAAAGAATCATCGCTGTCCGTTTTATATCGTTACTTTCAGGGGGGAATATGCTCCAACAGAAGACGAATAATGTTAATGAATACTCTTTCCATCCTTACATTTCGTCACTCTTCCTCATATTTAAATACAAGATTTTATATTATATTCTTAGAAATTTATTATCGTGCTTTTGATATATAAAGTATCAATAAAAATATAATATATTAATAAAGAAATTCGTTTTATATCAAGTGATTATTTAGTTTTACTAGATAACAAATTAATAAATAAAAGAAATCTCTTCTGGAAACTCGAGAGAGAAAAAACAAAAATGAAATAATATATAAAAAAAACCGTATCCGTACATTATTCTTGACATGGTTTTCAATTTAAATTAGTGGGAAATGGAAGAAGGAAAAAGAAAACAACATTACTTTTTTTTAACTTTAATATTATCAAGCATCGTATTCTATTTTTAACAAGATAAATTCTTCTAGATCTCATTCATAAAAATATTCTCAAACTTTTATTCATCAAATCAAGTTTTCTTTATGATGGATGTTCACTACATTATCCACAAGAACCATCAAATGCATTTAAAATATATATATATATATATATATATATATATTAATGTCTCTGTAATTCAAATGAATAAAAAAATATAAAGTAAAATATTAGCTCTATTTGTTTATTGAAAAATAATTATTTTTAAAGAAAAAATTTTAAAAAAATTAATTATTTTTTAACATTTAATAGTATAATAAAAATAAATTAAAAAATATTTTTTAGTATTTAATTGTGTTATAGAAATGAGTTGGAAAATAACTTTTTAATATTTTATTTTTTAAAATTTATTAAAATAATAAGAAATAAATCTTGTAAATTAAAAGTTGAATGAGAATAAAATTTAAAAATATAGAATTCCATAAATTATCTCCAATAAAATAAATTAAAATCAAAATAATAAAAATCAAATGCAACAAATAAAAAAAATAAAAGATAAAGAATTTAAAATAATAATAATTATCATTTAATAAATTATTTTAAATAAAATAAATAACAATAAAAAAATGATCAAATAAAAAATTTTAATTAAACAATAATAAAAAAGTAACAATTATAAAATTAAGAATCAAAGTTAATATAAAAATTAAATTCTAAAAAATTAAATTAAAAAAATATTTAAAATAATATATATATATATATTAATTAAAAATTTGATGATGAAATTTCATATAATTAACAAATAATACGACATTTCTAAATTTTTTATAATTTTTAAAAAATATTTTCTACTTAATTTAAAAAGAAAATAATTTTCTAGAAATTAAACTAGATTTTTATTGGATTGAAAAATATTTTTTATTAATCAATTTTTTAAATAATAAATAAATACAAAAATATTTTTTATCAACTTAAATGATAATTAAAAATAAAATAATACTTGTTATGATATAATAATAATAAAACATCATTATTATTATTATGATTATTGGTGTAAACGCTCTCTCATAATGGCAAACGAATCAAAATTGGAATCCGAAAATGGGAATAGCATTCCTGGTAAAGCTTAATTGGTTGTCGTGTCTCCCTCCTCGTCCTCCTCCTCATCTTCTTTCTTTAACAGCATCTCCTCACTCTCCCACTCCCACTCTCCTTCGCTCCTCTTTTTCCGCTCCTCGTTCGCTCTCTACGTAAGCGTCCCTTCTCTCTCTCTAGTCTCCTCGCGATGCTTAGTTTATTTCATTAACGTTAGAACTCCGTTTTTCTTCCTCCTTTAAGAAGTGTGGATTCTTCGTTGCTTGTCCTTCTCAAGTTTGTTTGTTTTGTTTGATCATAATACGGCTAAATTAATGGTTGATCTTGTTTGACAATTGACGGGTTTGACCCGATTGACCGAATTTGCTTTCTTTCTTGATGCTACTTGCTTGTTGTTGTTCGCTGCTGGCTTGTTCTCTCTTTTGATGATTTTTGTTTTCTCTTCAATCTGTAGTAAACGATCTTCTTCCATTCAAGCATTAATGGACGCCTCTGTATCTTCCTCGCCGAAGTATCTGCCAGTTGGGTTAGATGCTAAAACTGAGGAAGAGTATGCTTCCCTTTCCAGTTTACTTCAAGAATTCACTAGCATCCCTAACATTGACAAGGCATGGACTTTTAAGTCTAACACTGGTAAGTCTAGTTATTTATGCGATTTCAACTTTTTTTGCTTTCTTTTTCCTGTTTGTGTTTCTTGAAACAATGTTTGGTGCAGGAATTGGTTCCCAGGCAATGTTTTCGATTAGCCAAGCAAATCTTCTGGCTAATAAGAGGAGGAAGTATGCTCTATCTGCTAATATCTTGAAAGGGAGTGGCAATTCTGTTAACTTTCAATGGTCTCCATTTCCTGTTGAGATGACCGGTGTGTCCACAGTTGTTCCATCACCATCAGGTTCGAAGCTTCTTGTTGTTCGGAATCCGGAAAATGAATCTCCCACCCGTTTTGAGATTTGGAATCAAGGTCATGTGGAAAAGGAATTCAACATCCCCCAATCTGTACACGGTTCAGTGTATTGTGATGGATGGTCAGTGACTATATAAATATAGCCTTTTCGCTGCGGGTGACATTATTTAATAATTATGATTTGCTAAGCCAGGCTTCCATGCTTTCGACCTTGTACATTCATGTCTTTTAACAGTAGATTTGTTTGATTGTAAGTATCATTGTTCACTGCCATCCTCGAGCATCCAGAAATTTGAATGTTTTTAGATGTCATAGGTTTGAGGGGATCTCGTGGAACTCAAACGAAACTCTTATTGCTTATGTTGCCGAGGAGGCCTCACCCTCCAAGCCTACATTTAATGATTCGGGCTATAAAAAAGGTGGTTCAGCAGATAAGGACTGTGGTAGCTGGAAAGGTCAGGGGGAATGGGAGGAGGACTGGGGAGAAACCTATGCAGGGAAAAGGCAGCCTGCACTTTTTTTGATTGACATTAACAGGTTTTGTAAGAGGTTTTTGTTGTCATTGATACAGCTAAACTTAGTTTTTTATCAGACATTAAATCCTCAATTTGAACTTTCCCATGTTGTGCAGCGGACAAGTACAGCCTGTCAAAGGAATTTCAAAGTCCTTGAGCGTTGGCCAAGTTGTCTGGGCTCCATCAACCCAAGGCTTGCATCAGTATTTGGTGTTTGTGGGTTGGTCATCAAATCCAAGAAAGCTTGGCATAAAATACTGCTACAACAGGCCATGTGCATTATATGCAGTTAGAGCACCAGTTTATGCATCAGAAGCCAGTGATTTAGAGCTCAAGTGGGTTACTTGTTCTCATAAAGCTCTTGTTGTTTTTTCTGTCTCTCTCAGTTGTTAATTAGTTGCTGTCGGAGATTGAATATGCTAACTCTGGTTTATGTAATTTGAATTTCATTGTGATCTTTCAGAGAGAGTCCAAACGAAGACTCACCCGTTCTTAACCTAACTCAGAGCATAAGTAGTGCCTTCTTTCCATCATTCAGGTATGCTATTTATACAACCACCTTGGTTTTGAGCCTTCATATTGACCTAGAAACTTTATTTCTTCTCCTTTCCTGGGTGATAAGCGATAACTACTGCAGTGTGATTTCTCAAGTTTTGGATACATTTGCAAGACAATCAAGTCTGACGAAGAGTTAATCTCAGGGGAAATGAGTTTATCCTGAAGCCCTAGCGGGCCTAGCCTAAAAGAGGCGTGATGGCTTCTTTGCTGAGATTGCATGTCTCTTTTCCACTTTCCAATTTGACACGACCTTTTATCTTTTTGTGTAAAAAAATATTACAAGATAAGGGTGACCGGTTAATTTTTGCTAGTTTCCAGCCTCTGGATCCTCTTCACATCGATGATGACTTGTACGGGTTATGCACCGGCATAGTAAACTTGTTCCTTCTTTTTTTTATCAGCATTTTCCATCTTTCTATTCTAAGTTAATAGATTCCCCTGCGGTTATGTGTTGATATTAAAATTTGCAAATTCGGTGTCCACATGTCCTTTTAGGTATCACAGACACATCAGGTTTAATGTGTGCATCATTTCTTGTTTTTTAGTAAATCGTTATATGCTTAAAAGTTATTTATGATCTCCCTCACCTTCTCTTTATAAGTTTAGCTATAATGATCAACAATTCTTCAGTTAACTGGAAACCATTGAAAATGTTAAGTTGTATAACTTGAAAAAAATTCCTTGATGTATTTAAAGCTGATTGCATGTGAAACACGTCTTTGTTATCCAGCCCAGATGGAAGGTTCCTTGTGTTTCTATCTGGAAGAAGTTCTGTAGATTCGGGTGCACATTCTGCAACAGATTCACTTCACAGAATTGATTGGCCAGTGAATGGACAATTGTCATCTTTAAAAATTATTGATGTGGTGAGCTCCTCATGTCTATCTGGATAATTTACATTTGGTGAATTCCACTGGCATGTATAGAATTGCCAATTTTGTTTGCTATTGCTTTTTTCATTTACAAGAAGTTATGATGAACTTTGCCTTGTTCATCAACAGCATTTATATAAGATACTAGAATGTGAATATTTAAAAGTAATGATTGAAAATATAATATGGTTTGCATTTTGTTCTGGGATCAATGTTGCTTTTAAAATAGCCATGCTTTTACTATGGGACCACTCGATCTTCCTGTGAACTTTCACCTTTTAGAATTTCAAATGAAGGGGAGTATACACTTGTTGGGAACCCAGGCTGGACGACTGCCAATCCCTCGTCCTGAGGCTATCCTTGGCAATTTCCTCATATCTATATTTTCCTATGAATGATGCATTTATCAGTGTCCACAGATGTGGAAGTTTTTCTTTCATCTGTATGATCTGTAACTGACAATTTTCTTCTATAAATCATTGCAGATTCCTATTGTGCAGAGTGCAGAGGATGGTTGCTTCCCAGGGCTTTACTGTTCTAATTTTATTCCTAATCCATGGCTTTCAGATGGATGCACTATGATTGTATCTTCAGCATGGGGAAGCAGTCAAGTTATACTTTCTGTGAATGTGTTGAGGTGACTTTAAAAGTCATATACGTACAGCTTTTCTTATGTGTACATACCTTCTGCATTGTTTGTATAGTTGATTCATGGTATGATTATCAAATTACAGTGGGGATGTATCACGTATTAGTCCCACAGACTCCAATTTTTCATGGAATCTTCATACTCTAGATGGAGACAGCATTATTGCCGGTAAAGCCAGATGCTGAAAGCTATCTATAACCCACCATGTTGAAGTGAAGAGAACAGAAATATAATCTTTTTTTCTTCCCCTGTTCCAGTGTTTAGCAGTCCAGTAGATGTACCTCAAATCAAGTATGGTTATCTTGTTGATAAGGAAATTAAAAATGCTGCATGGGATTGGTCAGATGTATCAAGCCCAATATTCAGATGCTCTGCGAAGGTTTGTATAGTTGGCATTTTTAGAACATGAATTTTGTATCATTTATCCATTAAGTTCTGGTTTTGTGATGACAGTTTCTTCTTGGTACAGGTTAATTCTTTGCTCTCTTCTCGTCGGTTCACTATATTGAAGATTCCAGTGAAGGATGTTTCTGAATGCCTGACAAAAGGTATTATATCAATATGTTGTTGTATTAAAATTCTGAACACTTTGATGCATCAGCATGGGTCTACTATCACATTTCAGATGCATCATAAAAACAGTGTGATTTCTACAGTTTTTTATTGTTTGTTTGTTTTTTGTTTTTTTTTGTGTGGAGGGCTTATGGTTTTCTGTATGTTTATTCATTGATTTACATGCAGTAGCTCATTCATTGGAAATTTTGTTGGAATTTGATTGGTAAGGAAAGAAAGTAAGATATGAAGTATTCTTTCATTGAGTTTCCAGCATCAGCATATGGAGCTGAATTTTTATAGGGACTCTGTACGTGAAGAATGGGATGATTGAATTTTGTTTCTGGTTCTATTGGGAAGTCTTTTCCTATTCATGAAAGTGTTGAATTATGATCACAGCAATGAATTTTGCTTCAGTGTACATTTGTTTCTTTCAGGTGCTTGCAAACCTTTTGAAGCTATTTTTGTGTCTCGCCACTCTAAGAAGAATGATGTTTGTGATCCACTAATAGTCGTGCTTCATGGAGGCCCACATGCTGTCTCATTGTCAGTCTTTGCAAAGTCCTATGCATTTCTGTCTTCACTCGGTTACAGCTTGTTGATTGTAAATTACAGGTGTTTTAAAGTTTATCCGTTTCTCTTTCCCTTTTCTTCTTAAGTTTAATCAGAAATTCAGATCAATGCACAGTTCTTCATGATCCCACCAGATTGTTTTACCCATGGAAATATAATCTGCAAAAAAAAAAAAAATCTCTCCAAGTTGATGTTTTATATTTTTTACATGGCATTGTAACGGGGAGCGAAGAAAGAGAACAATGGGAAGTATTGTTTGATTATTTAGGAACTTCAAAATTGGAATTTAGTTTACTTTAGTTTTATTATTGGATTAGAACTATTTAGTGGGTTTTCAAATTTTATTTGGTTACCGTCTATAAACAAAGACCCTACCCAGATATTCAAAAGAACATTGAATTTTGATTATCACCAAGATGCAGTTTTTCCTTGGAGAATTAGTACTTTTGTATTCTTGTTGGTGGTTCTACACCAGTTTGAAATTCACATAACTTTAACATAAAATTCATTTGGTCCCTTGATAATTTTCATCTTTGCATGCTCAAAAAGTTTGGTGCAGTCATTAAAATGGTATTAGGGTGTGGGAGTGCTTCTGCTTTTGGGTGCTTTTTGGCTTGAAAAAGTATCAAATTGATGTTTTTTTTAATGTTTTATGATGATTTTGATGTGCTGATGTAAAAAAAAATCTGAAAAAAAATCATTTTGATGCATTTTCAAGTGAAAAGCTATTTTAAAAAGCACCATGCACCATAATCTCAAACACATAATTAGAGTGCCAGCATGTGACTGTCCAGTTTGTTCTTTCCCAGATTTTTCTGACTAAGTCTTTGATCACAGAGGTTCACTAGGATTTGGCGAGGAAGCTTTGCAGTCTCTTCCAGGGAAAGTTGGTTCACAGGTACTCATTCTTATTAAAGTTTAGAGGTAAAGGACAAATTTACTCTCAAAGTGTTATGTCTATCCCAATGGAGCCCCCATATATGGATATCTCTAATGATTCCCTATCCTTTGAGAATTTTCTGAATTAGCCCCTGCAGGTGCAAGCTCTTTTAGCCTGATTTCGAGGACAAAAGTGAGCCTAAAATATTTTGGGGTTAAAAATCACACCCACATGTGCAAGACTCTTTAACACACAAATAGGCTATAACATCTTTTTGTATTTGAGCATTCACATGCATCATGTGGGGTGACTTTTAATGTCAAGATCCTTGTTAATGAATATATTTGGCGCCACAATGTCTAGGGAGCATCAGTTTTGTGCGAATACTTGCCTAAAATATTGGCTTAAACTGAAGGCACGGGAGTCATGTTAAAAATGAGCAGAACTTGTCACTGTAGATAACATTGGAGATGATTAAACCAGCCCTAATAAATGGGGACTCAATTGATCAGTAGAGGATTCATTTGGGACGTGCGTGATAATTTGAGGGCAAATCTGTTCTTTCTCCTAAATTTTGTTTGGCATGCTTTTTGTAAAATTCAAGGCTTTATGCATCAGGTTGGATTGTTTTTCTGATCCTTTTTTTTTCCTATGAAGGGATTCTCTGATGTGGTTTGGGAACAAGAAAGTTACCTGTACTCAATAAGAAATAAATATCCTAATAACAACAACAATAAAATCCTAGAAAGTTATCAAAATAATCTTTGAACTCTAAGCAGTAATAAACTACAAAAAAACAAGTCAACTTTCTTGTTCCTGTATTGCATATTTCTCTCTTACTTTCTCCACTTCCCTTTGTCCCAGTGTTGATTCTTCATTGTTTATAATCTTTTGCAAGTAGTATCAGGACAAATTACCTGTATTTCCTGGTTTCTGGTTCTTTTTCCTCGTTAGGAAAAACTCCATTTTCTCCCAGAAGACATACAGACATCTACTCAAGCATCTCAAACATTTGGAGAGTTTATGCAAATTCTAACCTTATGGCTTACTATGCACAGGATGTCAAGGATGTAATTACAGCAATAGATCGTGTGGAGTTTGTGCAAATTCTAACCTTATAGTTTACCATGCACAGGATGTCAATGATGTAATTACAGCAATAGATCATGTGATTGACACGGGTGTTGCTAGCCCCTCCAAAATAGCTGTGATTGGTGGTTCCCATGGTGGCTTTCTTACAACTCACTTAATTGGCCAGGTTTAGCATTTCCAGCTCTCTCCTTGTGATATTCAGGTGTCTTCTGTAGACTTCATATCGATATTTTTTGTTATTACATAGACATCTAATATAGTGAACAAATCTATATAACTTTCTGCAGGCACCAGATAAATTTGTTGCTGCAGCTGCGAGAAATCCCGTCTGTAACATCGCATCAATGGTTGGCATAACAGACATCCCTGATTGGTGCTATGTGGAAACCTATGGAGTTGAGGGGAAAACTAAATTTACAGAAGCACCCTCAGCTGAGGACCTGGCTCTCTTTCACAGCAAATCTCCCATATCACACATCTCAAAGGTACTTTCTAGAGAGACCTGTTTTCTATTAGGTGATATGTGATGGTGTTCATTGTCTAGTGGATAGGAAAGAGGTCTTCAAAACCTTTGATAGTGGTTCAAATCCTACTGGACACAATATTTTTCCAATTTTCAATATATATATATATTATTTCGTAGTAATTATTTCTATTTTTTTGGGGACCTAAGACAGAAGCATTAAGAATAGGAATAGAATGGTCTAAACCAAATAAAATTTACTGCAAAAAACTCCTAATGAACAGGCTGGTCTGCAGCCTCAACAGCAAAATGACACCTGGTAGTGCAGTTGCTTTTACAATTCTGGATGCCATCAACTTTAAAGCAACGGAAAAGTCTAGTTTAGCTAGTTTCAGAAAACACAATGCGTTTCCATGCACCTTGCAATGGACAACTGTACCGGATTGGAAATTGTACCTGCATGGAATGCATTGGCACTACCAAGATGCATGGAATGCTATACAACAGCAGCCAAGCTCTGCTTTTGGCAGTTTTGCAATGCAAAGGAAAACAATATGTTGAGAATGAAGAATCTGAGCTTCATGGTAAAAAAAGTTCTTTGGTTATTTACCAGAACATCAACTATGTGTCGGTGTTTGCCAAAAGCAAAGGTGGAGGAAACAGGAAACCTAAAACTTACATCCTTTTCCCTGTCTTTCAGTCATTTGGCCGGGTAGAGATAGTGATTGGCATTTCTTTTGGATTTTTTATCTATGCTGAGTACCAAAACCCTGAAGTCATGGTATTGAATTTCTTAGTTTGATAACATTCGCAGGTCAAAACACCGATCATTTTTGTTCTAGGTGCTCAGGATCTTCGTGTTCCATTGTCTAATGGATTGCAAGTAAGTTTCGTTCTCTTCAAGTACAAGCTGGCTGTTTAAAATTTTGTTCTAGTGTATGTTTTGAAAAAAGCAGCTGGAAGAGTGACAGACAAGATAAAAAATCGCAAACAGTTTTTCTTTCTTTCTTTCTTTCTATTCCTTGCATAATATGATGGTGCTGATGGTTTGATATTTGAAAAATTTGTAGTATGCACGGGCATTAAAAGAGAAAGGCGTTGAGGTCAAAATCCTCATGTTTCCCAATGATGTCCATGCGATTGAAAGGTAAAACATTTACTGGGGCACATTCTAGTGTAAACAGCTACAACGAAGCTCAAGTCGAATTCACTTTCACATAAAGCCTGATCCGCATTGCTTTTCTGCAGACCCCAATCCGACTACGAAGGCTTACTTAATATTGCAGTATGGTTCAACAAGTATTGTAAATAAGCATGCCTGGCTCGCCAAATGTTGCTTATGCGGTACGAAGTCAAAATACAAAAAATAATCAGCAAACTAATTGCTCGCCTGGATGCGGGCAATTGATAAAGGGTGGATCATTATGCTTAACCCACCATGTAAAACAGTCATTCTAAAGACTAACAAACGATTCACGGTCTTATATTAGAAAGATTATGAGCCCCATAAGACATGAGGTAAAGAAGGGTTTTCATGCCCGGTTGCATCAGCTATTCGTTAGGAAATTTGTTATCTTTCAATATCATTTCTGACTTTCGATAATCCTGCCTGCTGCATCAATTTTTTTAAGGATATGGAATATGGATGCGATTTCTATTTTTCTATATATTTGTTTGTATTGTTTTTTTTTAATTCATTAAAAAATCATTTAAAAAAAAAAACAACGGTGCCTGCAATACCATTCCATCTTAGATGCGTTTCAGACCGTGGTTACACCCTGTGTGAACCTGTAAGAAGAAACAAACACACCCAGATCTGTTGTTGTGGAAGCATGGCAGTTGACAAGACCCGGTATAAGAAATTGAAAGGCTCTCAACTGCGAGGGATGTTTAAGTTCAAACAATCTAACTAGCTACTTTAAAAGGATGAAGGAGACTAGCAGGAGATGGAGTTCCGATGCCCACCAGACACAAGGACATATAATATTCTCATTTCCCTTCGTACTAAGCATGATAATATAACCATGGAAGATAGCTACTTTAAAAGGATGAAGGAGACTGGTTTAGTGCCGGATCGTGTCAGTTGCCACACGCTCTCGTATGCATTCTCAACAAGGCATTTGGTCGGTGATGCAGAAGACCTGGTGCCTGAAGGTTGGGAAATTGATGGGGTATACTCAGTCTGCCCTGACTAGGGTGTACATTGAAGCTGGAATGCGGGAGTTTTCATGGCTATGGTTCGGGAGATTTCATCTCACAGGAAATATGAGTTTTGAGTGCTATTCTGCCAGCATTGATGCATACGGGAAGCACTGCCATATTGTGGATGCTGACTGTCCTCGTGTTTAATGTGATGATTAAAGCATACAGGTCAGCGCAGAATTATGGTAAAGCATGTCACTTGTTTGACAGCATGGAGAGTCGTGGCGTAGTTCCAGATAAATGTACCTACAATTCTATCATACAGATTTTGGCTGGTGCTGACTTTCTAGACAAAGCAAAACATGATCTGAAGAAGATGCAAGAGGCAGGGCTATTTACTGATTGCATTTTCTATCGTGCTTTGATCTCAAGTGTTGTGAAAATAGGTAAACTGGAAATGGCTGAGGAGCTTTATAACGAGATGATAGGTCTTGATGTGAAGCCAGATGTTGTAGTTTATGGTGTACTCATAAATGCTTTTGCTGATGCTGAAAGTGTTAAAGAAGCTCTTGGTTATGTAGATCGAATGAAAAGAGCAGGCTTGCCTGGAAATACAGTTATATACAACTCCTTAATCAAGCTTTATACGGAAGTTTGGTGCTCAAAAGAAGCAGACGAAACATACCAGCTGCTGCAGTCGTCCGATTCTGGTTCTGATGCATTTTCTTCAAATTGTATGATAGACCTCTGAAGGGAAAAACCCATGGTCAAACAAGCAGAAGAGATCTTTGAGAGCTTGAAAAGATAAGGAATGAAAATGATTACCTTTGCAATGATGCTGTGCACATGTAGAAAAGACTGGGGAGGTCTGAGGAAGCCATTCAAATTGCAAAACAGGCGAGAGAGTTCGGGCTTTTGACTGACTTCTTGTGCTATAACAATGTGCTTGGTTTGCATGCATTGGATGGCAGATGGAAAGAGGATCTGGGAACGTTCAAGGAAATTGATAGAAGCTTCCATTCAACCTGACGATTATATGTTCAATTATCTTGGAATTGCTCTGGTAAAATGTGGAATATCAAAGAAGCAACTAAGAAAAATGATAACCAGAATGGCTTGCAGGCATGGATGTTAGACTCTCCACTGTAGCTGACGTAGATGATGATTATTACGAGTAAACTTAGGTTGTGGTTGTGGTCTGCAGTCCCTTTTCTCTTGCTCCTAGGGTAGCAGAAGTTGTTTGTCGTTGTAATCTGTAATGGATAGGATCAACAAAAGCGTAGAGTCAAATGTACAGTGTTCAATTTGAGTTCAATGACACCTCCATGGAGTGAATTTCTTCAAGTCAGTGCCTGTGACGCCAAAAATAAATTAATTTTTCATAAAAATCTTCTAAATATGCCAGCCCAAGTTTGAAAACAAAATCAAACGTGTCACCGCAAATTTCTGGTGGCTCACACCGTCATTGTTGAGCTCATCTTAGGTGGCTCTTTTGGTTCCCAGCTTCCAATTGCTCCCTTAACTTTCTCCATTAAAAATGCATGAAATGTCGTCAGAAAGAAAGGAGAATCTCCGAGATGAGTCCAATTGCTCCCTTAACTTTCTCCATTAAAAATGCATGAAATGTCGTCAGAAAGAAAAGAGAATCTCCGAGATGAGTCCAACACTTCCAAAAAAAACAAAACAAAACATGTTATTTACTCCTTTTTTCCCCTCAAATGGCAAGCAATTTTGGGTACAGTTCTCACTCATCACTGGAGCTGGATAAAAGTACAACATTTGAATGCTATTAAAATCAAACAAATCCAGAATATGAGTTCACAGAAACTACATTTTAAAAGTAAATTCTGAAACACTCCCAAATCTCTGGAAAAGATTCTGTATTACAAAACCGTTTTTGATCATTCAGTTTTCCAGCTAGGATTGCTCTGGCTATCATTAACAAACAGTTGTAAGAATATATACCATCACCACGTCAATTACATCGGTACTGTTTAGTATTAGCGAAATTGGTTGGCTCATTTCTGTCAAGGTTGGCAATTCATGATCATGATCAACAGCTACTACCGTTGACAAAAATCAAAGCAAAACAACATCATGATTCGTATCAGCAAACATCTGCATAAATTCTTAACAATCCTTTTAGTTTAACTTGTGCATAAGTTCTTTAGAAGAACTGTCAGAATTCCAGAGTGTTTCGGCTCATTCTCAACTGATTTCATTTTTTGTCTTCATTTCTACTAAAACATCTTCATTTTCAGTCAACAGGGGGAAAGCAAAAAAGAAATCTTCAGTTTCAGTTTCAGTTTCAGTTTCATGCAGGGAATTAATCATAATTGTCCCCTGGATGTTGACCTTGAAATGTTAGCTGTTGCCATGAACACAAGATTGTCACTGCATAAACTTGAATATGTAGGAATATGTAGTTAAAAACCATTCCCACAAGTTAATGCCAATCGAATGTGCAGTTAAGAATCATTCTCATTCACTATTTCCTTTTCAAAGATACACGACCATTGTGTTGAATAGAAAAGCTGGAAACTTCTCCAGACTTAACAATAATAAAGTACACCATAACTTAATGAATACAATACCGCTCATATCATGAGCAGCCATACAATAAAATTCATCACTATTATTTACTAACTTGACTCTTAACAGAACTCACCAGAACGCAATAACTTTATACTTTGGCTGGTGGGAAGCAACCAAGGAGATGATATTGATGAGTAACTAACATCTCTGAAGAACTTCGGTAGAAATACTACGCTGCAGTCATAGGCTGTACCCTTCCTTCCTTCTGATATTGCATGTTATTGTGCCATGCATTGGATCAACAAACGATTAGGGTGTATAATACCTGTATTGTTTTGTGCTTCATAATTTTTTTTTAAAAAGGAGGTTTAAAATTCAATAGCGTGAATAACTTTTTAGAGTTCTATTTCTTGACTTCACAGGGGTTTCATCTGTGTTCATTTATTCTTTTTTTCTTGTTCTCTGTGCATATTTCTTCACAATTGGCCGGCTGTGACTATGGCTTCTAATTCAACGGATGAATGACTAACGAGCAATCAGTTGTATCTACAGCCAGAAATCTCGAGTCTCATCAAACCAAAACCAAAAGTTGGCAATGCTGTAAACTGAAAAGAAACTTAGAACTGAAATTAGAGTTGAAATGAATTATCAGGCATAGTCAACACAGCTCCAGATAAAAAAAATCTTGCAAGTGCTTCTTTGCATATCCTGAAGTGCAGTTCTTGTGTCATGCCAAATCAAAGAACACAAGTATAGATCGGAAAGAAACAAGGCAAACAAAGAGAATTTAATTATTCCAACTTGAGTGAGATTATCACCTTTACAAGTTAACTAGCTTAAACCAAGAGGTTAAGATCACAAACCAAGCTAACACAAGTAAATAATGAAACATATACTACAACTGAACACATTCTTTCATGAACAAAGATCAGCTCAGGTTGTCCATCCCCGATTAGAACAGTAACCATATACGCATCCATCCGAGAACAAGTAATTAAGTTAACTTTGTTACTAACATCCTCGAACCTCCTCAAACTGATCCATTGAAGGACAACATGAACCTCTATTCATATGACATCATTATGCCATTGAAGCACAACGTCCTCAAGCTCATCTTTCAGTTCTCCCCAGTGAACCTCCTCAAATTCCGCCCCACCACCCTCCACCACCTCCACTTCCACCACCAACAGCTTCTCCACTATTTCGAACACCTCAAAAAACACTCCCACCCTCCCTTTCCCCAACCCAATAGCACTCCCACCCTTTCCTTCCACTACCCTATACCCCAATCTCCCTCCAACCTCTCTCACTCTCTCTGTGACTCTTTCCACCGTTTCGCTTGATGTAAATCTTCTCTCTTTCCGATTCTTAACCTCAAATAACCGTGACAAATCCAACCCTGAAGATAGAGATATTATATCAAACGCAGTAATGCTAGCAACCGCACTCTTTTGATCAAATTTACAATATTTTTTATAATCCAACTCGAACACATTACTTTGAGTTGGCAATTCAAACTTCTTCAAAAACCAAGAATGCTTCATTAAAGCTTCCATGCTCATTCTTGTATTAGGATTTGGGTCTAGAAGCTGGTTTATAATCGATTTAACCGGCTTTGATATACAAGAAGGCACTTGATATTCTCCTTTATGAGCTCTCTTGTACAAGAATGCAAGATTACTGTCATCAAATGGCAAATAAGCCGACAATAAAAAGAACAAAATGACTCCACAAGACCAAGCATCCGCTTTAGCTCCGTCGTAACCCTGCCGCGACATAACTTCCGGTGCTGTGAAAGCTGGAGTCCCACAAGCAGTCTGAAGCAAACACACACCATCACCACCACCATTCTTCAAAGCCGAGAGTCCAAAATCAGATATTTTTAAATTACCTTTACCGTCAAGGAGTAAATTATGAGGCTTGATATCGCGGTGAGAGACACCATTTTGGTGGCAGAAGTGGAGGGCAGAAACAAGTTGTTGAAAGTAACGACGTGCGGCTGATTCTTTGAGTTTCCCAAGCTTGCGGATCTTAGAGTAAAGATCACCTCCTGAGGCAAGTTCCATGACGAGGTAGATTTTGGTTTTTGTTGCCATAACTTCGTGAATTTTGAGAATGGTTGGGTGGTGTTGTAGGCGGTGCATGGCTGAAATCTCGGAGATGATACGAGGTTCCATGGCAGCATCGGTTTTTGTTTTGTCTATGATCTTGATCGCGGCCAGCTCTGTCTTGTCGGATAAAGAGCGGGCTGCATAGACTTTTGCAAAGCTGCCACGGCCTAGCAATCGGCCTAATTCGTATTTGTTGAGAAGCGTGGTCGGTATCGAGGTGGTCGTTTGTAGTTTTGATGGTGGCGGGGGCTCCATGGCTCGTGGAGGGTAGGGGGTTGTGGGGAGGAAATTAGCAAGCAACACCTGGGCGTGCAGGGGACAGGTTTCTCATGGAGGGAAGGGTTGCTTTTATAAGTGGGTGAGCGTGTGCCGGCTGGAGTTGTCGGTTTCATTTAGAATTCAGGTGTCTTTTTATTTTTAATTTTTTTCCCTTATTTCTATTGCTTTCCATATCTCCACTACTTGCATTTTTTTAAAGAAGAACTAATACACCACGCAATATAACAAACACCCTTTGGGGTTAATATTTTTTTTTTTTATTAATGTTAGTGTTCGGATAATTTATGTATATTATAACTAATTTCATGATTTATTAAACATACTGTAAGCTTAATAAATAAATAAAATATCACGAGGATGATAAGCGTACCCCACTGCAACTGAAACTCGAACCGAAGTTCAACAGAAAAAAAATAGCGTCTACACCATTGAGTCACAACCTACTTAGTAATGTATCAATCAATGATAAATAAATATTGTCAAATATAACTTAATCTAAAATATTTATTTGTATTATATATATATATATGATTCTATTTTATTTTAGGTTTAATAATAAATAATAGTAAAATAATAAACATTTATATAGACATCTAAAACTCAATTAATAGGATATTAATAACTAAATTTCTTACTTTTCAACTCACGGATGCCCTTTGACATCCTAAGCACAATGCATGGTGCAATCCATGCTAATTTTGGATTAATAATTGTTAAGTGTGGGATTTTATTAATTAGTAAAACTAAATAGGTATAGATAAGCTTTCTAGTCAGTGTACTTCATAATCATACATTTATATCAAAAGTAGATGAGAAAATTTTAGTGCTACAGTGTCTGATATTATATTTTGAAAACATTTTAAAAAAAATCTAAAGTTTTTTTTATTATTTTACTTTAAATTAATATGTTTTTTATGTTTTTAGATCATGTTAAGAATATAATTTTTTTTTAAAAAAAAAAATATATATATATATATATATATATATATTATTTTAATATATTTTAAAATAAATAATATTTAAAAAAAAACTATACACTTTCAAATATCCTAGAACCACCTGAAGCATTTTATTGATTAGCAAGCTGTCGTGCACTGACATTTTTATATTTGAAAAATATTAAAAATATATATAAAATTTTCCTCTGTTTTCTAATAATATTTGTTTATTGTCATGGCTGGAATTTTTATGGAATTCTAAGAATTTATTTTAGCAAGAATATTAACAATCAGTTGTGATTTTTGTGTAATCATGCTAGCTTGATCAAATTCAATTGTTGTATATATTTTTATTTTCTCGGGAAACTATAGAGGGGTGGCCAATTTTATTTTATTTTTTGAATACCGGCGATTTCATTGACGCACATTAAAGAGTCGAGTTGATTCAAGGAAAAAAAAAATGAACGTTTATATTAATTATGTGTAAATAATGGAATTATTATATATCTCTACACCAATTTACATTACTATTTTTTTTTTTTTTTAGGAATATTTTCACAGAATAACAGCGATGGTGAATCTAAGGATTCGTAAATTTTCAAATTAAAGTTTTCCTTTTTTCGGTAATTAAATTTATTGTTGTCGTGGTTCTAACTGCAAGTAAATCCATATATATAAAGTGAATGGGGATCAATAGTTTTCCTTTTAATATAGCTTTTTAGAACTCGTTTACCTATATCTTTCAAAGAAAATTTTGAAAATAATTAATTTTTATTTTTATTTTAAATTAATTTTTTTTGTTTTTGTGTGGACGTATCAATATAAAAAAATAAAAAGTACTATTAATTTCTATTTATTTTCAAACATAAAAAACCTTAAAAAATCCACCACTATAATAATAATAAAGCATGCTAGGAAGAGTAGTTGTGGTTTTTAAAATATTTTTATTATAAAATATATTAAAATAATTTATTTATTTTTTAAATTAATTTTTATATTAGAATATAATAATAATTTGAAAATAATTTGAAATCACTAAGAACATATTAATTTAAAATAAAAATAAAAATTAATTTTTTTAATAAATATTTTTAAAATATAAAGATAAACAAAGCTGATAAGTAGCAAGTGGGGGTGAAAAGACTAGAAAAAGAAAAGGATAAGGAAAACCAAGCTAGATAGTAATTTTCTATTAATATGCAAGATATGAAGCAGGCGATGTATCCAAGAATCCAACTATTACTTCGACATTCTGGTCGAGGAATATTATTTATTTTCTAAGCTTTTGCTCTCAAGATGAGGGCCTCGACGCCTCCAAATGAAAGATCACTGCGATCGAAAAGGACTTCACCACTATGAGAAATTAAAATACTATAATTTAAGGACTATGAGACGCGAAGAGTTATGTACCGACGCTTATCATGCATAAAATAACCTATCATCTCACAGTCGGAGAAGACGACGAGTCCAGCTAGCCACCGATCAACTTCATGCCGTCGGAGTGTTGAATTTCTTGAATCTCTGTCCACCTTTTCTCCAAGTGGGGGGAGGACGACTGGAATGTCCAAAGCATCCAATCATCAGCAAGACCTAACTGGCCCTGGCCCTCCCTAACAAAAGCAAAGAAAATATCAATCTTGCTATATTATTTCAATGGAGTAGAGCCCCCCTTTTCTGCAACCCAGAATTTCTCTTAGGATGTACGTATTGGGATTGTTGTTGAGGTTATAATTTTAAAAAAATTATTTTATAAAATATATTTTTAGATAAAATTAGTTTAAAAATATATATATTTAATTAAAATTATTATTGAAATTGAAATTGAATAAAAAATAATTTTAATGTGTTTAGTTAATAATGTTTTTAAGATTATAATTATAAAATCATTTTAAAAAATATATATTAATATTTTATAAAAGATATTTTTAGGTAAAATTGGTTTGAAAAAATATATATTTCAATAAAACTGTGATTGAAATTGAAATTAAGCAAAAATAGTTGTAATGTATTTAGTTAATAATGCTTTTAAAATTAAAGTTATAAAATTATTTTAAAAAATATTTAATAATATTTATAATTTTTAATTTAAATATTATAGATTTAATTATTGTTATTATATCATGAAATGAATAATATTTTATATAAAATATGTTTTATTGTTTTATTAAGCTATCTACAATTTTATTGTGTATGAAATATATCTAACAAAAATTATAGTTTTTATGATTTTTTTGAGCATGTAATAAAATTAAGTAAAATATTATTAAGAATAAAATTAAAATTACAGTACGAGTAAATTTAATTTACCTTAAACTAAATTTTTTAAAAAATAAAAAAAAATTATTGTTTATATTTATGTGGATAGTATGAGTAAAATCACTAATTTTTTTTAAAAAACATTCCTCACTTTAATGAACAATATAATAGTAAAACATGACTCGTTGTCCAGTGATTCAGAAATAGCAAAATACTACTATAAAACCTACAGCAAAGCTATAAAATTGATGGATTCTATCATTGTAAATTATTATTTTTAATTAAATGATAATACGTGTGGAGGCGGGTTAACCTCGTACGTGACCACATGAGGTGGTGTTTTTCATTGATTTCTAGTTGTATTTTTAAAATGTATTTAATTTTTCTTAGATTCAAATTGTTCTTTTTAATATGTTTTTTTTTTAAATCAAAAATTAATTTTTACACCCCTCTCAAACAGTAGCATGTTATATAATCAGAAAAGATCCTCGAGGAAACCCGCTTCAAATATTCCAAGAAACCGCAATTGCATAGTTTGTCTAGCTTCTTCTCTCTTTTTTTTATGTTTTTTAATGCGTGAAGATCATGGGCCCGAATGGTCAGATTTCACGAGCCATATAGGGTAGCCTCCTGGTGATAACTACGCAATTGACTTCCTTCAGAAGCAGCAGCTGCAGGCGGGTGGATTCGCCGTGTTTGGTGGTGTAGGCTAGCAGGTCACCCTCCAACTTTGTTATTTTGGCAGTTCCTGGCATCATTGCTACGTTGAGTTGGACGGTTACTAACGTGCCACGTGGGAAAACTCATGACCTGTGTGTTCCGGGTCAGGGTTGTGGGACCGTAAGTCAGAAACACGAGCCCACACAAACGAGCCAGAAACTAATTAATTAAGCAGAAACTAATTAATTAAGCAGGATAAAAGTAGTAATAATAATAATAATAAACGAAAACCAACCAAGCACGCATTCTCTTGACAAGACGAAAATAATTCTCAATGATTAAATATTAATATCTAGGTCTTGATTTTTAGTTTATTTATCATATTTATTGTCGGGGTTCGAACATGATTTTTAAAAGTTTTTGAATATGTTTTTTCTAACAAGATATCATGCCACCGTAAGTTAACTGGACAACGACGTGCCACTGCAAGTGAATTTTTTAAGATAAGTTTAAAGGGGGAGCAAAAACTGTTCTTTAGCTAATTAATCCTTTCACCGAGGGCCAATTAGCTAGCGTAAGAAAAATCAATTTATGGTTAGAGGTGTTAAGTCACTTGTTTACTTGTAATTCATTATGTTTTTAGTTGTTCTTTAAATGTGTATTTATCTTGAAAAAATATTTAAATACTTTTTAAATTTGTTTTAATAATCTTAGTATACTTATGTAAAAAAATTAAAAAATATATATGTATATATATTTATACAAAAATCACTTTTAAACATGCATCAAAATACCAAACACAGCATCTACAGATAATGCTGTGAATAATTAACAACATAGAAATTTTGCAATCATGTTGCCATGCCACTGTCGGAGGATATACCGAGGATAACAAATAAAAAGCGACCCAATGGTTTTTGACAGCAAGTGAATTTTAAAAGATATTTTAAAAAAGGGAGCAAAAATTGTTTTTTAGCTAATTAATCCTTTCACCAAGGGCCGCTTAGCTAACGTAAGAAAAATCAATTGATGATTGGAGATGCCTCCTTACGTGGCACGCGTTTGGCCGTAAGTTGTTTTTTTAATAAAAGAATATTATAAAAAATTTAAATGTATTAGATTTTTTTTTCCATAAAACTATAGTTAAGAGGTTTAGAGATAGTTAAAATATTTAATCTAAGAATAATATTAATAATAATATTAAATTAACATAATCTAAGTTTAAATAGTTCTGATTACAACACTAAATAACCTAACAGTCTTAAATATTGATATGGCTATAAGGTCGTATTGTAAAAATATAATAACTAAATATAAAAGAAATTAATATTATATAATAAAATTAAATAAAAAATATTTTTTTTAAAAAAAAACATAATATTATTTTAATGAATATTGCATTACGAGGAGAGATACAATAAAATCTCTTTATGAAATTACAATAATCTAACAAACTAAACAAATCATAAAATTTAATTTTTAATTAAATAAATATTAAAAGAAAAAATAATTATAAAAAAAATTAAATCAACTAAATTAACCTATTGAACTTGATTAATTCATCAAATTTAAGATCCATATCTCGAGACTGTAATAATTAAATAAAAAATTAATATTAATAAACCAAATCAAACAAAAAAAATTAATTAAAAAGAATATATATATATATATATATATATATATATATATATATAAGATTTGTATGGTGTAATTTATAGTGAAAAGTTGATTTTTTTTAGCTACAGTTGTAATAATAAAAGAAAAAAACTAATTAAAAAAAATCATAATCAACCTGGTTAATTCACGAGACTTAGAAGTTGTATCATGAAAGTATATGATAACTAAATAAAAATATTAATTTTAATGAATTAAATTTAAAAAAAATCTGTAGAAAGAAAAAACTTATAAGAAAAAAAACCAATAAAGAAAAATAAAAAAATAAATTAAAAAGATTAACCTATTAAATATGATATTCATGTTATAAAATTTTGATAACTAAATAAAAAATTTAATATTAACAAACTAAATTAAATAAAAAATATAAATAAATAAATAAATAATCAATTTTTTTAATGTAAATTATATTGTATAATTCACAATAAAAAACTAATAATGTTTGATTAATTGGAGGTGTTAAATCATTTATTTAAACGTGATTACTTTTTATTTTTAGAAATGTATGTTTATTTTGAAAAAATATTGAAATAATTTTTTAAAAATCTAATATATTAATTTTAAAAATAAAAAAAATACAAAAATCACTTTTAAAATCACATAAAAATACCAAACACAGCGCCCACAAGTAATGCTTCGAATAATTAACAGCTTTGGAAATTTTGTAATCATATTTTAGATATTTTATATTTTAAAAAAGTATATGGGACGATTTGGATCCATTGTCCACGTGGACCAACAGTAACCCGTCTTTAGATGCTAAAGATCCTCGCTGAACAATTATCGAAGGGTATTAGATTTGCATGTCAAGAATCAGTATCACCCTTTTTTTATGTTCAACAGGGGAAAAAAAAGGTGATATTGACACGCACTGACGGATAAAAAAATAAAAAACAGTGTAGAATGATAGATTTATCGTGTATTTGTCTTGTATTTTAAACTTATTTCTGGAAAAAATAATTTTTATTTATTTCAAATTAATTTTTTTATATTTTCATATCATTATATTATTTTGACATATTAATATAAAAAATAAATTAAAATAATGATTTCAATATACGAAATAAGCTTTCAAAACAAGAGGACAGGAGCTGTGGTCTGGATTGTGTAGACTGTAGAGAGTAGATCCACAGTTTTCTGGTGCCAATAGTTTGAGAATAGATGGTTAAAACTGTCCTTTTCGCTCTACAAGGTGGCATGGATTTCCTTCTACGATATACATCCCTTTTCATTGACCATTGAAATTATTAAAGTTAATATAAAATCATTTTTAGTAAAAAATAATAATTGAAAAACCCATTTTATCCCTAATAAATAAAACAGCAACATGGAAGACCATTCTCTGGTGCGTGCATCTTCCATTTGGTGTCTTCATGTTGGATTCTCCGAATATCCATTAATTAATGTTGGTACTAAAATACTTGACTGTATCATTAGCCAACGACGAGAGGAATTCATTCTTACTTTACTCGTGAATCACTATTTATTTTAACAATATTTAAAATAAATATATATTTTTTAATTTTATTATTTAATATTATTTTTTAAAAATTTTAATCTCTTTATCCAAACCACATGTTTAATAAATTAAGTTAAGTTTTTTTTCTTAATTTTCTTTTTCAATATCTAGTTTATTTGTAATTAAGTTTTATATATTTTTTTTAAATTATTCCAATCTCATTATCTCGATTACGTGTTTAAAAGTTTAATCTGAGTTAATTCATGTTTTTTAAATTAATTTTTTATTTTATTATAAATGGATTAAAAATTAAATTTTTTAATTTATTTTAATTTATTTTATGAGATTATCTCAATTATATAATTTGAGTTACTGAATAAATAAGTTAGTTTAAGTTGACTCAAATTGTTTATTTTTATTAACTTTTTATAATTTTATTTTTTAATATTAAATTAATAAAAAATTAAAATTTATAATTTAATTTGATTTATTTAACAAACTAATCAAGTTGACATGTATAAAAACCTCTATTAAAATTTTCTAAATATTAAAATATACGAGTTAATTCAAATCAAATATACATACACACACCATGCTGCCGGGAAAATAAAAGGATGGAACAAAAAAAAAAACTAAACTAAAAGGGCTAATGTGTAATTACCTAGAGTTAAGACTACAAAAGGCCTTAGTCTTTCTATTTTAGAGCCGGCTGTATAAAGAAGGAAAGAGAAGGGAGGGTTTCAAATCTTTTTCACCAAAAATTGAGAGAAAATGCATAAAATTAAACGGGATTTGAGAGAGATTAGTCTAGGTACAGGGGGAAACAATATGACAAAAAAAAATAAGTGGAAGAATTTAGAAAATAAAAGGGGTTTGGAGCCAGCTAAGAGAGAAAGAAGAGGGAAAATGAGGAATTTATCTTGATGAAATTATATCAGAAAATAATAAAAACGGCTTGAAATATTGAGTAATTAAAAAAAATAATCCTAGTGTTGTAAAGGGTTTGGCACCAACCATCATAAGAAGAGAAAATTGAGATTTGTTTTTAAATGCATAAATATTGTTTAATCATGATTATTGTAACTTGTACTAAAACACGATGAATAAACTAAAAAGAAATAGGAATTTTATGTTTAATGGTAATGAAAAAACTTGATTAAGCTTGAATTATGAATGTTTAAGTTATGAGAATCATGTTATTGAATTATTGTAACTTGCAATATTATGATGAAGGAATATTATGAAATTTGGGTATAAAAAAATAATTGAATTGGATTGTGAGAAAAATGAATAAAAAAAACACTTCGTTGTCTAACTTTTAGTCGAGTTTAGGACTCCATTGTGATTAAAAATTGGAATAAGTTTTATATGAAAGTCAAAGTGATGGATAATATCTTTCCAATAAAATTGATTTTACTTAAATTAGAGTTATAAAACTCTGGATATAAATTAATAAATTAAAGGAAAGTTGGACTAAAATTGACTAAATAATTTTGACATTGCAATTAATAACAGTCTTGGACGTGTCAATAAAAAAAAACTTTCTGTGGATCTATAACCTATATCTCAGTTTTCTGAGGAAACAAACTATACATGAAACTAAAATTTAAGTCTTGTTATGTTTTAAATAAGGATTCATTTGAAGATATGGAATAATACTAGATTATATTAAATCAAGAAATAAAATAATAGTCTACTGAGTTAGAATGTGAAGTAATCAAGGATAAAATAATAAATAATATTGAAGATATTGCAGGATCAACTTAGCAGGATATTGGTTCACTCTCCCAGACTTGTAGGTTTCCGACATCTCACAGGTAGAGCTTTATTTAATTGTGTTCTTAATTCCTCCTTAAATGAAAAGCAACCCTAACTGATAAGTAATAAATTATTGAAGAAACTAATTATTCTAGACTTGTGCCATGATTAATAAAACTAGTGTATTAATTAATAGACAAATAAGAAACTAGTTGTCCTGATAAATAAAACTAATGTCTTAATTAATAGACAACTGAGAAACTAACACTTGGTTAATAAAACTAGTGTCTTAGTTAATGGATATATAAAGATAATAATTTTAATGAGCATATTAGAATTTGATTTCCTAATTAATAAAATAATTAATTAATTAACCAGTTATTTGAGAAACCAATTCCTAGAATTATTAGGACCAGGGCCCTAATTAATGAACAATTAGAAAAAATCATTAATGCATAATTGAAATAAATACTGGTTTCACAAGAGAAGATATTGTGTTCTTGATTGGCATGTTACTATTTTTAGCGCAACATCTTCCATTTAAAATAGTTGAACTTTAGTAGATGTCACCTGTATTTTTGAATTTTTAGAGCTTACTGATTATTTTTTAAAATATTTATTGCTTAAAAATATATTGATTTTTTTTATTTTTTAAAATCTATTTTTAATATTAATACATAAAAATGATTTAAAAATATATAAAAAATATTTGAAACAAAGAAAAAAATAAAAAAATATTTTAAAACACAAAAATAAAATCAGCTTTGAATATTTTGTTTTCTTTTTCTTTCTCTCCCCTTCAGGGATCTATCCAACTTCAATTATATTACTGGATTAATTACCCCCAAGCCCCCTACCTCTTGCCATACCTGGAAGGACATTTAAGCTTGAAGGCCGCCGAACAATCTTCGCTGACAGAAGTGATTTCAAGTTTAGTGTAGAAAAAGGAACAACATAATGGAGATTGGGTAATAGAAGAAAGGTGAAGTGATTGTTTGGAAACATAGTAATATTTTAATTATAAAGAAAGCCAGCATTAAAAAAAATTAGTGAAAATTGCACCAAGATGGCCACTGGCCCATTTCCAGCCCACAACTGTCCCATTTCCACATGAAATGAGCGACCGAAGCCACTCGCACTCTCCGGTCCTTTCACGTATAGCCTCCGCTGTTCCTTTCATTCATCTAGTATCCAAAAGCCCTTTATTTACCCTCCTCCGTCTCACCTGTTGGCCAAGTCCTTTCATGAGCATGGCCATCTTTCTTAAGTGTTTGTCTAAGGTGTGGCTCTGTTTTTTCTGAAACGCAATTTTGATCAATTCTTGTAACCGTCATATTTTGTTTTTTATTTTGTGTGAAGCGTCCATACATAGTGTTCCCATCAAATACAGTAAGGCCTCCATCACCAGAAGAAATGAGGGAAAGGGCTCGAGCATTGTGTCGCAGGAAGGATATCCATCGATGCTGACTGTAAGTCACCATTGTAGCCTCTCAGTTGTGTTTATTTCACCCATCGTTCGTACTGTTGGACATCAACATCCACATAGATTGAGGTACTCCTACGAGCTGCGTGGACCTTTTGTTTATCATCTCAAATTTCAACTTGGTAATGGCGGGAATTCATCCTCCACTTCGAAACACGGTCTTGAAGAACTAATTATATGTGCCAGGGACGTGACTTACAGGCATCTTATTTTGATGGAGAAATTTAAGAATCTTAGGTCCCAGAAAGAATTTGAGGGCTTCATTATGGTGGGTTCTAAATCTCAGGGCTCAATTATGAGGTGGTCGATTCTCCTGACCATAATTATTTGACAGTTTGGATATTGGCCAGAGGATGTAACAATTATGCCAGGGGCTAGTGACTCGGTACGGCATCCCGCCTTTTCAGATGAAAAATGAATGCGTGTACGCGACCTCCTCGGGAGTTCCTGCTAATCTTATGCTTGGCAAGTGCACAAGTCCGAAATTTGACCCGCTTCAACTTGTTATGGGCCAAAGCGTTGCCCTTGGCCCGTTTTCAGACCAAGTCCATATTAGAGTAAAGAGGGGCCCGGTTTTCTAGTGTATTTTCCCGGTAAAATCTTGGGTTAAAATTTTCAACTTTCAACTTTTCCTTTATTTGTTGGACGCTTGCCACCTAATAAAAACATATAAAATGTGGGTAGGGGTTTCGTGCATGGAGTATTTCTTGCCTACCATGCCCTACAAGCTGGTGTTTGTGTCCATGCAGGGTGATAAATACGCTAGAACGGTATAAATATCGAAGGTGGTTGGTGGGTGCAAATCGGCTGGACGTTCAATCAATTAAAGAAGTACTTTTGTGAATGGAAAGATGCCTCAACCTTGGACACGCAATTTCAAGAGAGAAAACAGACGGCTATCATGGTCAAAGGGCAGCCAAGTAAACCCGACTATTCATAATCAATGCCGACCTAACTCTCCTAGAAAGTTTGGGACCACTTCTTATATATATATATATATATATATATATATATATATATATATAATTTAAAAAAAATATATTTTTAATTAAAAAAATTAAAAAACATTATTTATCAAAAGTATTATTTTTTTGATAGTTTTTATATTAGTATATTAAACTATTAAATAATACTAAAAATATTAATTTAGTATATTTTTAATTGAACGTATCCAAGAAGTACAAAATGCTGCAAAAGACATTCTCCCACTACTTATAGTGGTCACAAACCCTTCCCAAAACCTCGATCGCTAGATTATTGTTCAATTTAGAAGCTGTATTTTTTTTTCTTTTAATCAAGGTAGCCGGTTCACTCTATGTTTTGACCTCCCAGAAACACAACTGAAGAATAAAAATTGGAGGGAAAATAAGAAAAATAACTGATTTTTATAAATACAAAACATAAAAAAATTGAAGAGTGTGGTTAAGAATTTCAAAACTCAAGAATTAAATTATAAACTGGATTCACCAATGTAATACATTAAAAAAAAATGATACTTTAAATCACGAGTGAAGATCTCACACTATTATTTCTCCTAAACAAAAGCAAGCTACTATACAAAAAATTAGTCTCTTAATTTTAGCATATTTTTTTATTCAAATTTAAAGTTTTTATACTATTTTTTTAATGTTTTTATATTGTTTTGATTTATCAATGTCTAAAATAAATTCTATAATATAAAAATATATTTAAAAAAATATCCTTCTAATCACGCTGGCATATTCCAATTACTATCTATTGTTAGATTGAACTCACACTTGAATCTAATTTGTTTTTTTTTTAAAATTATTTTACTTGAAATTAATATTTTTTAGTTTTTTTAAATTATTTTTATAAGTTGGTATAAAAAATAATTTTAAAAATAAAAATATTTAATATATTTTAAAATAAAAATATTTTAAAAATAACTATTATTTTGCTTTTATCAGATATAAAAAAAAAAAACACGAGCCTTAAATAGGGTATGTGCCCTCCGTGAAGCTTCTGACGTGGTTTCTTCTGGGTGGCATGGTTGAGACAGAGAGGGAAATTGAAGTGCCCAAATTTCACGCGCTAGCTAGCAAGCCAGGCAAGGTTCGTCACTTCGGACTGCAGATCATGGTTCGCCCTATTTATGACACCGGCCTTGGGCTTCGTGTCGGGACCCGTTATGTTAGATCCGTGTGTCCTTGAAATAGAACGAACTTCTGTGAAAAATTCGGAACACCGCGGGTTGACTTTTCTTTCTTTATTGAAAAAACCAGTAGGCTTTTATGACATGTTTAATATCTCCGGAATTCAAAAAGTTCAGGTATACTTTTAATTAAATAAAATAAAAATTATTTACATAACAAAAAACTATTACTAAGCTCGATCCTCGCATAGCAAAAATTAATAAGTTAAACATATAACTTGAGTGATGAAATCAGTTGATTTTAATTTTTTTATATATAATTTTTATTAAAAAAATTAAAAATAATTTATACAAAAAAATATTATCAAGCTTAAACCTCACTTATCCAAAGTAAATAAATAAATAAGCTAAATATATGACTCAAGTAATAAAATTAATTGAGTTTAATTTTTTTAATATATATATATATTTAAAATAAATATTTATAAAATTAAGAATTAATAAAATATCAAAGTGATTGCCAAAAAAAACCAAACCAAAACAAATTATGTTACTTAATTAATAATCAATTAAATATTAAGTAATGAAATTAAAAAAATATAAAAACAAATGCAATTGTAATTGATAAAAATAAAAAAAAAATTAAATAATAAAATTAAAAAATATATAAAAATAAATGCAATTGTAATTGATAAAATTAAAAAAAAATAAAAGCAAATCTCTCAAGCAACAAAAACCTAAAGTTCTCGTGCCTCTCGAAAAGGCGCATGCACACGCGGGCTTAGAGTAGCTCATGCTTCTGAACATTAGTTTTTTAATTTTATTTTAAAGGATGGGTATCCCTATTAATGGGTTGAAAAAAAAAATAGATGACATGATGGCACTGGTAAAATTCTAGAACCCTAAAAATCTTGTAAGACATATATATGACCTCTAACAAGTAAGAAACTTGTTACCAAAATTATAATTAATCCAAATAAAAATTTATCAATTTATGCTAGTTTAAAGTGAAAAAAACCCTATGAATGAATTTTTTTCCTCTCTAAAACTACTTGTTTTGATTGTTAACATTGATTTCAATCAATAATTTTTTTAATTACTAAAATTCAGCTATTTTCTTTCTTTTTTATAAAGTTATTAATTAAAAAAAATAAAGTTTGAGTTCAAAATTAAATTTTATAAATTTTTAGAAATTAAAAATTTATAATTTAAAAAGTTGAAAGAGTAAAGTATATGTTCAGGTTCTAGTTTTAAAAAACCATTCTTTTACCTTTTTTTATATTTAAGTCCCTTATTTTTGAATTTTATTCTTTTTAATCCTACCCTGGGCTATGCTAGCCTCTCTTAGTGTTCGTGCCCGATGCACATGTTTGAAGTGTTAGCTTGTTATTCATGATTATTTTGATTTGTTTCTTTTTTGTGTTTTAAAATTTTTTTGAAGAAGAAAATGAATTTTATTTTATTTTTTTTAATTAATTTTTTTTTAGTGTTTTTAAAATATTTTAACTTGCTGATATAAAAAATATTATTTTTAAAAAATATTATTTCAACATATTTTTAAATAAAAAATAATTATTATCACAATTTCAAACAAATTCTTTGTTTACCCCATTACATTCTAACTAGTTACTTTTAAGATCACACGATTTTATTAAGGCATCTAAAAGCTTCGAAATTTGTTAATATAAATGTGTTTTAATTGACAATTAATTTGTTTCCATAAGAGTATGATAGAAAAAAAAAAAAAAGGGACCAAATCACTAAGACAATCCATAATAATTTATTCTTTAATAAACAGTGCCTTTAGATTGTTTCATAATTCTGAATGCGAACACTGATGAACACTTCGGCAGATGGCCAACAGGGGACGTGTTGAATGTATTGCCATCATAGGAGAGGCGAAGTACAAAATTAGATGCGTACAAGTAGACCTAATTGTATAAACACAAAAGGGAAAAATACGTGTGAACAAATCTAATACCTGTATTTTCCTGGTTGGCAAATTGAATTCCATGGCGGGTTAACAATTAAAAGTTCGCTGGGGTAGTTGCATCCTCCCGAGTCCAACTCTTCTTCTTTATCCATGCCCATACTCTTTAAATCCCAACTCATCTCTTCCCTCTTTGCAAGCCATTTTTCTTTCTTCTCAATTATCATACAACAAAGCAAGCACACCTTCAAGTTTTCTTTTTCTGTGCTCATTTCACAGAATCCGGCCCTCTTAGCTATAATTTCCACATTGATCAGAGATCGTTCCATTCCTTCTCTATAGCTTTCTGGGTTCTCTTCTTTTTTGTTTAACCACATAAAAAGAGTAAGAACTTCAATTTAATTTGTTAGGCTATACATTGAAGTTCCAACAAAATGGCAGAGGATCAGAGCAAACAAAAACCGAGACCAGAATCAGTCACAGTTGATGCCGAGGCGAAGAGAAACAACCTCCCACACTTTCTCTTGTCTGTTAGACTCAAATATGTGAAACTTGGTTATCATTATTTAGTCTCTAGTGCCATGTATCTCTTGCTTGTTCCACTCATATTCATTGCATCAGCTCATCTTTCAACACTCACTATCCGAGATTTGGTCCAGCTATGGAACCACCTCAAGTTCAATTTTGTCTCAGTAACTCTGTGCTCAGGTCTTCTAGTTTTCTTGGCTACTCTCTACTTCATGAGCCGTCCTAGAAAAATATTCTTGGTGGATTTTGCATGTTACAAGCCTGAACCTGCTCGAATGTGCACCAGAGAAACTTTCATGGAGAAATCAGGAGTAGCAGGCTGCTTCAGTGAAGAGAACCTGGCCTTTCAAAAGAAGATCCTCGAGAGGTCTGGTTTAGGACAAAACACTTACTTCCCCGAGGCTGTGATGCGGGTCACACCAAGGCCGTGCATGGAGGACGCAAGGAAGGAGGCTGAAATGGTGATGTTTGGAGCCATTGATGAGCTCCTGGCCAAAACTGGGGTTAAAGCTAAGGATATAGGTATTCTTATAGTGAACTGCAGTTTGTTCAACCCAACCCCTTCTCTCTCTGCTATGGTAATCAATCATTACAAGCTTAGAGGGAACATATTGAGCTACAATCTTGGCGGAATGGGTTGCAGTGCTGGGCTTATTTCCATCGATCTCGCCAAGCAGCTTTTGCAGGTATGAAATATCAAGTATCGTCCCTTCGTTTTGGACTAGAAAAAAAGGGGGTGATGCAATTTAATGAAACGGCTCAGTAATTAATTTGGTGACATCCACAAGCTGATGTCCAGCCGTTCTTAGGCGATCGAACCATACCATGCTGACTTTCATTGAACTTCGAATTAAAGACAGGAGATGTAATCTGAATAAAAAAGAAAAGGTAGCAAGGAGTGTTCGAACAAGGTAAATGTTAGTCCCATGCACACAACCATCTTGGGTCAGAAAATAGTTTCCCTTTCAAACTCTGTCTTGTCGTTCACAGTACTGCATTTATAGCTTTGGAAACAGTTCATACGTCCTTAATAAATAGGAAAAGAGATAGTACTACACAAAAACAAGAAAGTCCAATATTGCAATGAATCAACCTCCATATATTTGCTGGCTGTGTTATTTGCAAGAAAGTCCAATTTGCTGGCTGTGTTGGATAAACGTTACACTGATGATCCAGCTGTATGCTATGCTCTTTTTCGGAAATTGAAGCGCGCAAGGTGGGTTCTGCACATACAATGCTCCTATGTACAAGTTAACTGATGGATTTTATCTTAATTAATTACAGGTGCTTCCCAATTCCTATGCCCTGGTGATCAGCATGGAGAACATCACTCTTAATTGGTACTTCGGCAATGACCGCTCCATGCTTGTCTCCAACTGCTTATTCCGTATGGGTGGTGCCGCAATCCTTCTCTCCAACCGACCATCCGATCGCCGCCGCTCAAAGTATCAACTAATCCACACTGTTCGCACACACAAAGGTGCCGATGACAAGTGTTACAATTGTGTCTTCCAAAAGGAGGATGACACCAAAAGAATTGGTGTCTCACTTTCTAAAGACCTTATGGCTGTTGCGGGGGAAGCTCTGAAAACCAATATTACAACACTAGGGCCATTGGTACTTCCCATGTCAGAACAGCTCCTATTTTTTGCTACTTTAGTAGGAAGAAAGATCTTTAAACTGAACATAAAACCATACATTCCTGATTTCAAGTTGGCTTTTGAACACTTCTGCATTCATGCTGGAGGGAGAGCTGTGTTAGATGAACTAGAGAAAAACCTTGAGCTCTCTGATTGGCATATGGAGCCTTCAAGAATGACTCTTTATAGGTTTGGTAACACCTCTAGTAGTTCGCTGTGGTATGAATTGGCTTACACTGAGGCCAAAGGAAGAATTAGGAAGGGTGATAGAACTTGGCAGATTGCTTTTGGTTCAGGATTCAAGTGTAACAGTGCGGTGTGGCATGCATTGAGGACGATCAATCCGGCAAAAGAGAAGAATCCCTGGATTGATGAGATTGATGAATTCCCTGTTCATGTGCCTAAAGTGGTGTCCATTGCTTCTTGAAGCTCGAAAATTTCCCCTTTTCGGAGGGAGATGGTTATAATGTCAATTGCTTACAACTCTTTTCTTTTCTTTTGATTTTTCTTTTTTTGAGAACGGATTATCAATTGTTTTATGTAAGTGCAATTTATGTGCAAGTGAAGACAATTAATTGTTTTTATGGTTAAATTCTGATTCTCTTCGTATTTTTATTGTGTTGTTAATCAACGAATGTCATTCATGTTCAAGACAGCTGAAAAGCTGAACATTCTTTAATCTACCTGTTTTTTTTCTCTCGAAATATTTATCAAGCCTCTCAGCCTCTGTTGGATCATTGATGTAGGAGAAAAGGAGACCGAAAAATAAAGAAAAGGAGCCTCTTGGATCACAACAACAACCCAAGAAGATGGTTCCATTTTTTTTCCTTTTTCCTTTTGATAATTACGACCAATTCTAAGATCTATTTGGGCTATCTCAAAATCGAGCCATACCATTAATCCCATCCATGGTTGTCAATTCCCAAATGCATCCTCGAGAATGCCAAAGCATCAATTTGGTCGATTATCCTGTTTTCACATGTATGATATACATTCCCGTTTGAGGCATTATTTACATGTATATTTCGTAGAAGGAAATGTCAGGGCATCAGTTGGATTGTTGACTTGCACAGCTAAGGTGCACTGAAATTCGTTTTAATAAGAGGTTGGTGGGCCTCGTTAACTTGGCTCGTATACACCTCCACCGCCGGAGGCTAGAGTCAATTGAGCTGGAGGTAGGGCATGCGGTAAACCAAGCAGAGTGTCTTGTCACATAAGTTAGAGGTTGGGTGCAAGTATATCGATTTCCATCATAATTTAACTCTAAATGCTCGTGGTTTACCAATCTAAATTGATGGCGTCAGGCACACCCTATTTGCTTAAGATTACTTGCATTATATTCGTTTCGGGATTGAAAATTAAAGACTAACATATGGGTTAGGTGTTGAGTGGTAAAATATTAATAGTATATATATATATAAAAATATTTGTAGAATGAAGTGTGAAGGATCTCTAGTATATGTGTAAAACCATATGCAATGACGAGTTCATTAAATTTAAATTAAATACAATAAAAAAAAAATAGGGGGTTCAATGCTTTGCAAAGAGAGTAAAATGAGTGAGAGGTTTGAAAAAATAAAGAATAAAATAAAAACACAAGGTTAAAACTTGAGGCAATTATGAGGGCAAGCTTCTCCTTTCTAAATAAGACTTCCAAATAACGTTAATAAACATCTATATATTTAGGGTTTCAATAAGCATATTAAACTCGGAAAAATCAGATCAATTAAACACAAGGCATCAAGAATCACTTTATTATTATGATGATGAATTAAGAGCATGAATGTATTTAATATTGATAAAAAGAGTGATTTTACCATAACAAACGAGATCGATATTTTTTTTCTTCTAAAATGAATAACAAGCGTGTAATATTTTGCTAAGTCTATTTCATCATCCAAACCTTTTATGACGTAACAAATCAAACTCAGAGTATTTGGACCCTAAGTAGATTAGAAGTTCAATCCAAATGTATTTTATGGTCTTACTCTTACATTATTTCAATTAAAGATTTTAAACAAAACCCTATTAAAGAAAACAAGACCGAGGTTCAAACTCGGGGCCTGCGGTCCGAGATTTAACACTCTATGGGCTAGACTATTTAGAAAACAAAACGAAAGCTGGATCGGTGTTGGCACGAGAGCTCACGTTTAAATGTAAAACCATGTTCATTATTCGAGATGCATCGCTCTATTCTTTCTTCTTAATGGAGAATGGTAGGGAAAGGGAGAGGGAAGAAAGTCCTGGATTGGGGAAGGATAACTTCACTTATGCAAGAAGATTGTTGGATCAATTTTAATCAGTTTTTTTATTTGACATGTACAAACATCGGGGACCAACCTTTTATTTTCTATAAAATATAATGACAAGGCTTTCACTTGAGGACTTATTTGCCAAAAAAAAACAGAGACCAAAGTAAATTTTCTGGAGATAAAAACATACACCAACAAAAAATAATATAAATAACGCATGGGTACACGGAATGTGCAAGTTGGTACTAAGACAAAATAGCCGAAATACTTATAAATACAAAATAAAGACTACAAGGATGTGAAGGCATCAATCCGATTATAAAGTGAACCTAAATGCAAGCAGGCAACTACAAAATCTAAGTCTTAATCAAGTTCCAATACAACATTCTGGCAGCTCGGAGCTGGATCAGCTATAAATGATGCCGGTTTCCAATCACATGCCCCAAACACCACGAGCTGCTGTGAATTTGTTACTTGGTCTGGACGTCAGTTCATACAATATTCTGGCAAATGTATCAGAATATCTTGTATCTGAGAAGAGAATCTCAGCAAATGCATTCTCGTAAGCTAGTAGCAAGGCCTTGTTTTGTGGCTCAGAGACCAGACTCTCTAATATCATCGCCGCTTTCCGACAAACTTCTGGCACAGGATGTGGTGCCCGAATCACTCTAAGCAATCGATCAACTGCCCTGAATTTTTTAAATTGTACACACCAAAAATGTCATGTCTGCAGCCCAGTAAACCCGTTGACAATAAAATTTCTTGTCACAGCCTTCTTTCTTTGTATCATTCTAATTTATGAAACCAAAATCAAAAATAAAAGAAAAATTACCATCGCTCACTAGCAAGCTTCAATCTGCAGTCCATATTAACTTCTGCAAGGTTATAAAGAGCACCAACAGCAGCTGCCTGGGCATCAAGTGCAGGTGAGCTCATAAGATCTACTAAACGCTTGTGTATCTGCAATGGTCATTTGGCCCATCGTTATAAATTGATGCAAAGACATTATATAACTTGCGCCATCAACAGAGAAAGATCAACCTGTGGGAAAAAGGGAAGAAGGAAAGGTTCATTGTCAGGATTTATAATCAAACGCCCTAGTAATTCAGCAGCTGCACAGTGCCAGGCTTTAACTGCAGATCCCAGCATCCCCATGATTGCTTGTACTGCACGTTTTTCTCTGCCTCAATAAAGAAATTAATGAACTTATCAACCACAAGTTAGAATAAAAAAATTAATATTTGAGGCAATAATAAATAAGATTTCTCACGTTATTTTGATGTAAGATGGCTTTGAGGAGCTAAAAATTCGGAGATCAAGCAATGGAGCCAAATTTACAATTGTCTCAAGGGCATTCGTAACAAGTTCCTCATCCTCTGTAATTTTCAAGAACTTTTAGAAGCATTTACAACAACATGTGAAACATATACATCTAATTTCTGCATCAGCATTGTATGGTGCAAGGAAAAGAAGGCTAGAATATCACAAGTCCTCAAATTATTGAAAGCCTCATTACAAATGAGAAAAGATAGAACTACAAACTTAACATAATTAAAGAGCTCGATACGAGGAAGTCCAATTAAACTGTCAATAACAAAACAAGCAAGCAAAGAGAATCTACGAACTTAAATTATTTGCACTTTAGGAAAAAAAAATTATTCACAAAAAATCAGAGAGACAAAATGGGAGTGGCAGGTTGATGAAATAACGCAAGGGAGCTTCTAGGGGGGAAGAACAGGGTTATAGACCATTTACAATTTGACAAGAATATCCACACTGATATCCCCTCCATTAACATAAAGCAATCTTACGGTGTTTCTTGAGGTAAAAGAAAATGAAAGTGTTACTATAGTCTGTGATGATGCTAAATGAGTAAAAAAACCCTTCTTTTCTGAGATCAGATCCTAAACCAGTAATGGTGAAGCTAGAATCTAATATCATCACATTAATGGTAACTTGAGCCTTTCAACTATTAGGATAATGACCTCTTCAAATGACTCAGAGGTCCAAACTCATCTCATATCTTATCAGATTCAATGGATTATCTAAACTATAAGGGAATTGTGAGCAATAAGAAAAAGTGATGTCCTTCGTGTTGCTTCGGGATTCAGCGTTTCTTAATACTGTCTAGACTTGTATGAAAAATATTTAATGGAATACACAATTAAGATAAGTCTAATGAAACATGGGCACGGTATATAGTTAGTTAAACATAGCGACATACCTCAAAAATAACCTATGCATGATGATGATTTACAAATTTCACGGAGGACCCTAATATCATTACATTTAGTGAGGCTGGTCCTAAATCTATCCCAACTTCCCAAAGCCACAAAATGATGATCATTAAGGGCCTTGATCCCCGGAGAACATCGCTAGTCACTCCATAACTTAGTCCCCTCCACATTCCCAACTAATAATGTTGTATCAACCTTCTTTCTTCTAAATGCTATAGCAACACAGGATCCTTTGGAGAACTAAAAGAACTTTCCTTCATTAAGTAGTAATATCCTATAGACATTCTATTTGCCCCTAAACTTTCACAGCCAATATCAAAGAAACAAGGGACAGGACAACCATTTTATATACTCAAGCTGCTATGTCAGGAATATAATCAGTGACTTAACTCCACCTAGAAGGTCAACATTTAGCTGCCGCAATTTCTTTTGTGCCCTCGGGAAATGTCTAATCACAGCTACATCAAAATCCAAAATTCTTTAACAATATTAAGCTATGTAGGAGACAACAGCATTCTATCAACAGGGAAAATAAAAGCAACACAAGAATAGTGAAAACACAACTGACTTTGCACAACCTCAAACAAAGAACAAATGTAAGTCAACCCTTTAAGAATCATAAGACAGAATCGACAAGCTCAGCATCCTCTCTCAAGTCTTCAAAAGCATAACAGGTGCAATTACCTTTCTAAACATCTCCCTACTTACATCACCGAAAATAAGTTCAATTTCACAGGGTATACTAGTGTATTTGGGAAGCACTTTGTCAAAACAACCTTTTTTTTCTCTGCTGTGTGCAAGGGAAGTGGCTAATAAAAGCAACATCAAAATCCAAATTTCTCTAACAATATTAAACCATGTAGGAGACAATGGGATTCTAACAACATGAAAATAAGAGCAACACAAGAATAGTGAAAACAGAAATGACTTTGCACAACGTCATACAAAGAACAAATGTAACTCTACCCTTTAAGAATCATAAGACAGAATCTACAAGCTCAGCATCTTCTCTCAAGTCTTCAAAAGCATAACATGTGAAATCTCTTCTCTAAACATCTTCCTACTTCACCAAAAATAAGTTTGATTTATACTTGTGTATTTGTGAAGCATTTCAGCAAATCAATTTCTTTTGCTGTGATCAAGGGACAGATGGCAGACAGAAAAGGGCAAAAAAGATTTTGTTTAGCATGGCAACAATCAGTAATTATCAGACCACCTTTGATATATCAATATCAACTCCTGAATTCTACGTCATACAACACAATCTTCACTTTCCACATTCAAATGAGCAACTACACGTCCGTCAAGTTTTCAGCCCTCAAATTTAGCTCTAAAGCACAAGGATGTCACATGAGGCTTCTCATCAATCGGAGCATCAGCTTAATGACCCTAGATGACCTAGATTTTAGTGTCTTGGTCTACCATATTCTGCAGTTTTTTGCTAGATATAGTTCAAACAATCTTTATTTGTAACTGGCTGTATGAAATCTCAAATTATCCTGTGATTGCTTCAGAGAAACAATTGTAAATTTTCCAAAAATTTTGATGAGGATGATGGTATTCATAAATAACAGAAATAGCATTTTGCTTTATTAAGTCCTCACCAGTACTGTGATCCTCTATGCACTGGAACACCGTTTCCAAGCAATGCCGATTTCCAGCCATAATAACTTCATTCTCTGGCATGAAAGAGAAATTGCGTATGATATTTGAAGCAGCCACAGCACACTGCTGCTTCTCTGCCCTCCCTTCATCATCTAAATTAAACAAACCATCCTCTTCATACCACCACTCTGAAGGACGAAATTTGGCTACATTCTTCTGCACTGAAGCATCCGTCAATCTGCCACAAAGACATCACCCCACATTTACATCCCACTTTTACCAAGACCAGATTTTAATAAAAATCCTACTTACCCAGATTGCTTGACATTGTCATTTGATCCCAATGCCTCGTACTCGTAACCAAATCCTGTAACAAGCGAATTAGAACCTAATGTTCTTACTCTACGAGTCTTCTGGAGTTCTCTGGGAAGCGCAATATCTCGCCAGTCATCAATCTGTTTTGTTTTAACACATCATCACTAGCACCAAATTGCTAAATATAAAACAATCATACACCTAATTAATTTTTGCTAAAATATAAACAAAATAATTCAACAAATCATGAGATTTTAAGAGAGAGAGAGAGAGAGAGTAAAGCGAGATGCATACGACTTGAAGAAGAGCATCAAGCAAGCCAGATATTTTAGCGAGAGAGTCTTTGCGCATGTCTTCTTTTTCTTTGAAAGAAAGCAATGTGAGAGTGTTGAGTGCCCATGTTAACTCGCTCTTCAATCCACTTTGAAGTGCCAGTACTATTCTTTTATTATTCTGATCTGAAGCTAACAAATTAATCAAAGATATGTTAATTTTAACACTAAAAGTTAGGGTTTTTTCTTTTTTTTTTGGAAAACTGACCGGCGAATGAGGTGTGAACTTGAAGTGAAGGACCGAGGAGAGTGGACGGTGCTACAGAATCTGCAGCAGATGAGCCGGCGGCACTGCCGCTTGTGCTGCCGAAGGGGCGCCCTCTCTTAGGTGCTGGGGCTGCTGATCCGCCCCCTGAGCCACCGGACTTGTTCAGGTCCCGCTTCTGCATTATTTTGTGTGCGTGTCGGTCTTGTTTGGCTCTCGCGATGAGGTTGGCGACCGCGGGATCTATTTTTCAGGGGCAGTCGGGCAGGGAGTGTTTTGACCCGAATCCGATTTGATTATGATGGTTTGGGCTTTTGCTTTTGCTGGATCATCAGACGTTGCGGCCTACATACCCAAATGGGTTTTAAAGATCAACATAATAGAATCTCAATAATTTACACAAAAAACAATTGAGATAATTACCAAAACCCCTTCTAAAATAATATTAAATCCAAAAATATATGTTAAAATATTTTCGTATCCATAAAAATATTTTCGTATCTAAAAATCTATATATCAAACTCTTGGTTAATATCTTTAATCCATTTGAATTTTTAATTATGGAAAACCTTACTTTAAGGCTTTTTAGATATAAAAAAATATTTCAATGGATAAGAATCTTTTATACATTTTATTTCACAATATAAAAAAATTCATATCAAAAAATTTAAATTAGATTTAAAAAAAAATTTAATGATTGTAATTAAATTTACTCAAATCTCAAGAAGAAATACATATATAATATCCACACAACATTTATCCATCAAACTTTTTTATAAAAAAAATATCAATACCTTAGATAATTTATTTTTGTTAAAATTAACAGTCACGGCAAGCATGTGAATAATTTCAACGTCGACGTGAATTGTCCGAAATAACTTCATAAATAGTTCATAGGTGACTTCGAAAGCCTCCACGATCAACATCACCAAAGGGCAAGGATTTCCAGCGAGATAGACCCTGTAGGCCAATCTATTCATGGTCGATTGATCCATGGAGGATTGCCATTCCTTGCTTGCTGGTCGTTTCTTACAAACTTCATCGCATTCTTCTCTGCGTGTTTTTACCATGATTGGGCTAGGCAGCTTCTTGGCTGATGGAGGCCGCTTATTTTAGGGGTAAGCACAGCTGTGAAAAGGGAACATTATACTTCTGAGATTAGGGTGTCACCCTTCGGCATCTGTATGCTATTCAGGTCATTTAATTCCTGAAAAAGGCCGGTCAGGTGGTGAAACATGGGAGCAGGAGGGGCTGTTCGATTTTGGAGTTTAGTAAGCAACTCTTTATGAATAATTAGGATGGGCTTGATTCTGTACTGGACTACAAACCAAGAAAAGCAGTTTCGAAATCATTTTACAGGCCTGGCTTTATAAAAGTTCTGACAGCCCACATGTTGGTGGGAGGTGAATACGTTAAAATCTTTAAATCGACCTCTCTTCCCATCCACTCCTAGGCAGCTTTGCTGATATCACAGGAACATTCAGGGACGCGTTCTTGGTTGTAGTAAGATTCTTTTTATCTTGTCACTACCAGATAGAATTAACTGGGGTTCATAGACCGCAATATGAATTTGGAATGAAGATTTAGACCGAAATATGAATTTGGAATGAAGATTTAGACCGAAATATGAATTTGGAATGAAGATTTCCTCTAGCTACTGGGTACCAAACGAAGTGTCTGGGGTTTCGTCCTTAGGAGAATGATATTATACAAGCAATATCATGTACACAAGTTGCAGTAAGCATCGCACATTAGAAATACCTGTTATACAAAATGGATCAGGGTCTCACTGGATTTTCTTTCATTCTTGTTTGCTTCCTCAAAAAGATGATTGTGGCCGTTGTTTTTTTGGCCTCCACCTTCGATGTCTCTCAGAAGAGGCGGTTCGTGGATCTGTTGATTCTGAGATATAGTTACTAATAGAATCAAATATTTTTATAATATTTTCATACCAGTGCTGATTTTCTTGCAAGAAAGGGTGATGCTCAATCAACCAGAGATAAGATTATCATTATCTTTACAATTTTTCGTATCGCTAATGACAATTTCCAACCCACATTAGCTGGCGGGTCTGTAACTTTACATGGAGTGTTTTCTTATAGACAATATTAAAAGGTTCTTGCTCGATTCGCCCTGATCTTGAGACTGGCTAGCCATTATAATAGCCTCTCTGGAATCTAGCTAGTTGGTTTATTTTGTGTTTCAAGATTATTATCGAATCCCTCGCCTTTTTTATAAATAAATGAATCTGTGTCAAGCTCATAGTTTTCCCATCACTTCTGATGACTATTATGCGGATAAACAAAGAGGCTCGTTGCGTGGGTTGGGAAGAAGAGAGTGGCTAACCCTTTAAATTATCTATATTTTATTCATATATTATATTGAAAACAAGGAAGCCAACGGAATCAGCAAGGTGGTTAAGAAACTAATACTGTACGCCACAGTTCAATAATCTTTCTGCCCCTGTGTGCGGTAGAAGGGCCAGCCAAATATTGATGATTCCATTGGCTGGTTTATTTTTTCAAATCCTCTTCTGATTCCATCTATATGTAAAGCCATTAGCTAACAATAGCTCCAACTCCATGAGACCAATGAAAGAGATTTATTTTTTTCTAACATAGAAATGTAAACATTAGAAAATTGCAACCATCTAAACTACTTTTATATTATAATTTTCTTTTAAAATCCTAGCTACAGCATAACTTCAAATATCTCAAGCTCATCAACCTCCTTATATCCTAAAATTCATTCAAGCAGCCTATAAACAGTATTGCTAGATTGTTTAATTGATTAATTATTAATTTTAATAATTTCATTTGTTCTTTTTAATAAGGTGATTGATAACTTATATTTTATATTTAATAAGCTAAAGTAATTTATCGCTGGTACTTATAAAAGATATATTTATGTGAAAATATGGACTCTTCAATACTTAAATGAGTATCTTTTTAAATAAAAAAGTATAATGATATTTTAAAAAGAAATACTTTCAAAATGTACATGCAATAAAAAATAAAAATTGTGAATATTTGTTTTAAAAATCTCAGAGTGTATATATTTATAACTTATGAATTTTTTTTTTTATAAAGAAAAATAATTTGAGTACACTATAACATTTATGATATTTTGAGTTATATTATAAGTTATATTCCACTTATTTTATCCTACTAAAAAATAATGACATAACTTGCCATGAAAAACTTTAACGCACCTGATGGTTTTAATGGAGCATGAACTTATTTAATTAAATATATTTGTTGAGAAATAATTTATTTATAATTTTTTATAAAAATTTATAAAATTAGTAATATCAATCCAATTATTTATTAGGTATAACTTTAATAAGAGACCCAGTGTGTTTGTACTATGACGTATTTATACCAGCTTGTAACATACCTGAAAATCAAAAAAATTATGCATGTGTATATTTCTTAATTTAATAGTTTTTAATAAACATACACCGATAAAATTTTGATTCACGACAACCCTCGAAAATTGCCACACCACAGCTTGACTACATTTGTGATGAACGGTTAAATTTTTTGTGTTCTTCCATGTATATACGCAAGGTATTAAAGTCTTCGATCTCAAGTTAGGAATAACACGATCCATTGCGTTTATATGATCCATACCCATATCATTTGTGTAATAATGTCTTTCAATGTTTCAATCCTTCTTGATCGGTATCTTATCCTTTCGCCGTCATCTTTGCAACAGAATACTGAGAGTTTAGAAACTCTAACTGAGATCTGATCAGCACATGTACATGTATGTGAAGAGCAATATTTGTATAGTTTAAATTACTATTCTATATTACTTAGCCGTAATACAAGGGTCCTCTGACATCATTTACATAGACAAGTGATCTGCTTTGATTCTGAAGTTTAGAACAAATCTGTCATAAATCTCAAGGTCAAACATTCATATTAACAAATAATTATAAGTTATTAATTGCAAATGATTACATCACTCGGTACAGTGATACTACCTTTCTAGTTTCTTAGGGGAAAAAGGGTGTCTAATCATACTGTTCGGATTAAATTTTAATTTAAAAAGTCTCCGTGAGACTTGCTTCAAGAAATTTAATAGAGCTTAGCAATTCAGCGCTAAAAAATTTGTCCCGAGTCTTGCGCTTCATCTCTCATAGTTGCCTAGCTTTGCACGGCAGTGTAAAAATATAGCTTAATGATCAGTGAATATAAATAGTTGATGCCTTGCTTACAAATCACGTTTAACCAAACGCGTATCGATCTTCTTGTGTTGTGTGTTGTGTGATGTTTGTTTCTTAGCACCTTGAGCCATTGCAAATATTAGAGAAATTAAAGGACCTCTTTGTTCATCGCAAAGCTGGCCCAACTGGGAATCCATTTGCATGGTTGCCATAGCTAGCTCCGCTTTGGCATATTCTACTGGGATAATGAATATTCCTTAATCTTCATGAACTGCATTATTGGAAAATGCATTCTAGATAGCATTGATTGAGTCCATTTCGAAATTATAGCTGCAGAAATAACAGTAAATGCTTGCCAGTTGTGAGATTTGTAAGGAAAAAAAATGAAAGGGGAAAATAACAAAGATAAACAAGACCATGAAGCAATTTCGTGTCATATAGCGTTGTCTAAGTACTAATAATGGGAATGCTAATCACCCATGCTTTTTATGCACTGACTTCGTGGTAACTGATACAAATATCGAAGTTCTCTTGCATTTTATTGCTGATTTTGCTATTAGTATTTCGCTAGCTGGTTCATTTTCTTTGAGCTGTTCTCTTTTCTTTTTTATGCATAAGGATTCAATGAGATGCTGCGAAATCATTAATTTTGGTGCCCTCTGCAACTTCTTCAGCTACATACAGTAGCTGGAAGCCTGGAACTCAAAGGCTGGTAAATGCAGCAGCAGCAGCAGCATCTCAAACATATTAATTGACATCTGATGTGAATTTTATTTCCCATTTCTATTGCTGGTCTCCAAAATGTCCATATATGGTGTATTTAATTCGGATTGTGGCATTTTTGTTCATAGTAACATTAACTAACTGGGTCAAATATCAAGAGTACTGCAGGATAGCAACTGGCAAGTACGTTGTAATGGCGCATTTGAAAGAAGCTCATATTAATGAAGTAAAGACTGCCATAACAGAACATCGACTAGCCGAATTGTAAATGCACATCTGCAGAGGAAATTGCTCGTTTAAAGAATTGAAATTTATTTCGAACCGAACCCCCAAGGTTGCTTTACCACCTTTACAGTCCGATACACATCGAATCTGATATCTGGAAAACAAAAAAAAAAAAACTTCGATGGCTGGTGTATCCTTTCATTATTTTTTGGTTTATAGCTTATAGCTGGATAGACTACCAAACCTCGGGAGTTTTGTCAACTTTCTTCCTAAACAAAAATTTCGTTAAGCATACACTTGGGCTGGGGTGAGGTTTCAGTTTGGCTTTTACTTTATCAATTAGCAAGAATAGAATACTTTAATTTATTTTCTTTGGGTGATAATTGGAAAAGGTTCACAAATCTCATGGAGGATATTGCAATGGTTAAGTGATCGTTATAAAGTTGTCAAGGAATATGTTATGCAGCATAAACCAAAAATATGAAGAAATTGAAAACGAACAAAAGTGAAATTTGATGGAAGCGATTAAAAAAGGTTTATCAGTGTAAAGGGAAAAGTGACGGAACCCCCGAAGATCAGAGAGGGGCTTTGTGATTTACCCTTTACAGGTTAATGTTGACCCGGGAAACTTTTAACCTGCTCTGTTGATTCGACGAGGTGAGCTATAACAGAGCCAGTCAGAGGCACAAACTATATCAACACAAAGTAAAACTTCTATGCTTCTCGAGATATAAGTTTGGTAAATCGAAGTAACACTATCGATCACAAGTATGGCTGCCTTGTAGTATAATCATGTGGCTGTTATACGTTTTTTTGAGTCTTAGTTCATTCAATATTTGACTATAAGAAAAACAGGGCAAGATTCCGGCGGAAAAAAAAAACAGTAACATGTGAGGAAAAGCAATCAAGGGGGGAAGAAAGGGCAAGGCTGAAGCACACGCACAAGGACCACATGCCACCTAATATCGAGTCCATGTCATAACGGATAAATGCCATTGAAAAAAGGAGGGACTGTAGGCTCTGTGGGCAACATGTTAAATCTTGATTGGATGGAGGAGAGGCTAAGGTGTCTAGACTTTCCATGAGCTCTCACACCGTTTTGGATTGAGACATCTCTCAACATTTGTGATTAAAGTAAAGCACCAAATCGTGTACCAGTGTCGAAAGAATATTTACTCTTCTTTATTTCTATACATGAATAATCGCTTTTTTATATGAATATAAAAGTAAATAGCAAAAGGGAGTGTCTCTCACTCTTTTGTATTGGTTTCCAATTCCATGTTGTAGCAATTTAAATGTCACCTTGATTTCCTTCAGTCATTGTTTCGGAAGCCCGGCAATTTGCCCAGCGTTCTTGCCATGAGCAACTGCGCTTCCTAGTTCCTTTGCAGTTGTGCGCTATGAATGCTCTGATTTCGTGAAGCCTAGGCAAACTCAGTTAATCAAAGGCACACCTCACAAGCAATCTCCATGCCATCCATGTATCCATCGAGAGGAGGAGATAGGGGGAGTAGGTGAAGGGTTGCTTTCACAAAAGCATTATTATTGTCAAACTTGGGGCAAATTTGCTTTTATTATTTTGCTTTGTATAGGGAAAAGAGAGCCCGCCCCACCATGGTCCTATCATCCGAAAAAAAATAAGAAGAGGAAACAGACCCCACATCCCCTCATTAGCTCAGAGAGCTTTGTAACGGACCCTACCCACTTCGTGAATAAGATAATACTTATTGTGGAAGTATTTTCTCCAAATTATGAAAGATACGCAGATTATTACAAACAGGACTGCCCAAGAACAATGATTGTGGAAGTGTTTTCCCCAAATAAAATCATCAGAAAGTGATAATTAACACACCAAAGTAAGCCATAGGAAAATGGAGTTCTGTGCTCAAATATGCTAGCAGACCAGACTATTTGCGAAACTCTTTAGTTGCCATGATGGAAAAGGTCTCAAGGTGGGGCTCTTGCGATCCTTGAGAGTTAAGTTTAAAACAGTTTCCCTAAAGTTGAGCTGAAGAAAAGAACCCATCCCTGCTCCTGTTAGTCCCATAACACTGCAATCAATGCCTGCTGGGAAATGACTGCTCGCTTCCCCCTGTCTTTACACCTTCTGGTGTTAAAAATGTGCATCCAAGCTCACATATTCAATTGGCGATGTCCTTTTTACTCCACCCACTGCATCCAACTTCTTGTTAAACATGCCGAGTTTTCAAGTTGTTTAGATAATGCAACGGTGCGCTCGTCCAAGGAAAGGGAAAGGGCACGGGACAGGTGAATTCACCTTCAACATGTTAATGGGATTTAAATAATATGAGTGGCCTGAAGGAGCTGATTTCTTTAAGGAGTGGTTGGTAACAGATGAAAAAAAACAAAAGATTTCAAATTATGACATGTTATGTTGGCCCTCTTATCCTCCACAATAAAATATAGAGGGAGCCTGGATTCAATCCCATGAGCTCCAGGTCCATTTTGACCCATATGACTCTCGGATAGCAAGGAACAGGACGGGATTCGCTTTCAGTTTTACAGATTGCTCCACTAACATCTAGCCAAGGTTAAAATATCAGAGTTTATGCTGTCAAAACCTGTTCACCAATTATCAACTCAGAAATCTGAAGTGCTTCCCGAGAGGGTCAAAGTGCCTCTCCCTCTTTAACCTCAAACAGTGCTTATCTTGCACGTGTGACAGCATCTTCCTAGATTATACCCTTATTTCCAGTCCCAAACTCACAAACCTTGACCGACGGTAGAATGAAAGGAGAAATTTCCCTGAAGGCTGGGAAAACCATTGAAATGAATGGATTCAAGAGCTGCATTGAAGTAAAAGAGGTGTTTTTTAGGTCTCCCGAGAAAAAGAAGAAAACGAAATAAAAACAAAAACCCAGGTGGAGCAGTGCTAGACCAATAAAAAAGCTTTAAACATGGAAAGCTAAAGAGAATATCACGCCATTCTAGTGAAGTTTTATTTTTGCCTCCTCCCTCACGAAGTCCGAGACTCCACGAGCCACTGCCGTCATCATCGACAACAATAGCAACACCCCCCAGGCACCTCCACTCCTGCAATATTTCTTAAAGAAAATTGATAAAATAAATACATTTTAAAAAGTAATTTGCCTAGAAAGATGAGTTCTTTTTTAAAAAAACCCTAAAGGAAAGCTTCATCTTCCTTTGTTCCCTTTTTGGAAACAGTACCTAATGGAAATGGATATGCCACCCCCAAACTTCTAATAGTGCCTGACATTTAGAGTAACGAGGTTCCTCAGGTGCTTTAATATTTTTAGTATTTTTTTCTGATTTCTAGTATTTACATAATTGTTTTTTTATTACATCGACGGTGGATTCACCTGCCTCAGATATTACACAACCGATCACCTCGAAAAAAAAAGAAAGATATATTCATATTTATATATAGCACTGATATTTTTTTCCTATTTTTAATGCCTCCGAAAAATAAAAAAATCCAAAAATTTTTATGGTTTCTCCTTAAGGAGAGAAGCTAATCCAGTCACCATCCTGGATCCTCTCTCTATGCCTTTCGGTTTCACCGCCGGTGGCTGCCACGCCACTGTCTCCACCTTTTTTTCATCCTCGTCCGAAATTTTATTCGGCGAAGAAATCAACGACTCGGAATCCAACGTCGGGGTATCGTCTCCAAAAATCAGCTCAAACTCTCCACAGCAATCGTCACTGATCTCCAAGGACTTCTCGTTTTGCCCTTCAGTTTTGATGCTGTTGATATTCAAAACGTTTTCGTTTAGTCTGGTATAAGGTGAGAGCCATTTAGCACGCATGTACTCGGCTTTTCTCCAAGGAGGAAAATGCATGCCTTTCTTCTTCAAGCTCTGTTTGGCTGCCTCCGATACGACCGACACGATCTGTCCAAGCCGATCTGATTTTCCGACGAAGATATACGGCAACGATTGCAGGATGGCCTTGTAGGCCCCAGTCGATCTCGCTATTTCAAATTCCGATTTGAAATCAATATCGATTATCAATCTCTCTTCTTCAATTATCACATCCACATACTTGTATTCACCTGATCAAAGAACAAAATTAAAATAAAATCAACAATTTTCTTTCTGTTTAGACTGGTAAAAAAAACAGGGAAGGAATTGTATATGTACCAGCAGGGAAAGAGGGGGATTTGTCCCATTTAGACTTGCAAATTGAGGAGTGGTAGCCGAGAGATGTTAATCCATCGGCTACCATCTTCCTCAAAAAATCATCTTTCTGTTTGTGGTTCTTGTTCTTCTCCAAAATCATTGCAGTGTCTGCTAGAAGATTTCTCTCGGCAACGCTCGCACAAGGAATCAAACTCTGCCATTTTTAAACACCAAACGAAGACATCACCATTTTAGCTCTCTCTGAAGATTTATTTCAGAAAATTGAAAGAAATGATCTTATTATGTTAGCTAATTACCTTGAGAAAATCACAAGCGTCGCCAGAAGGAGCTGTACCCATAGATTCTCCGAAACCATTACCAAATACATCAAATTCATCATCGGAGCTGTCGTTGCCATTTCCGTTGAAGCAATTGCAGCGGTGGCGGCCACGAAATGGCTTGTCGTTGGATTCCTCCATGTAACTCTGCACCATTTTAGCCAAACAAACCGAGCTTGGCTCGAACTGCTCATCTTTACTGTTAACCCCATACTGAACTTCAATACTGCTAGGTGGTTTGTCCACAGCGGAAATCCTCAGCACGCTTGGTAACTGCCGGTCAAAGAGCCTTTTCAGACGCGATTTCAGAACCGGTTTAGCCGGTTCAGCTCGAACTGGTGCCTGAGAATCGATATCTATTGGTTGGATCTTCATAGGGAAAGGCATAACAGAGAATGAAGGTTAACAAGTATTGATTGCTATGGAGTTTTAAACACTTTCTCCTGGTCAGTTCTGCAGCTGCTCCATATTCAGAGCTACCTAGCCGCTCTCATAGATTTGCTTCCTTACACAGTGACCGCCTAATCATCAATGATTCATTCTGATCCTGATAAACCTTGCTTTGTACGTTTTCATGAAAAATCAATGCGTGCTGGTTAAAATTAAACCTCCTCTGCTAAGCTACCAATATTATCTCCCTTTTCACGAAAAAAGAACCCCACTCAAAGCCCTGAGCAAATGAGTTAATCTACCAAAATTTGATCAAAAGAAAAATCTAGAAGAACAAAAGTAAAACTTGGAGACTATGCAAGAGAGGACGATGGGTTTTAGCTTTGGGTCTTTTCGTGTAAGACATGACGGCGATGGTCGGAAACGCGGACATTGCGTGTGGAGTTAGAATAAGTCATCGCCGGAATATTCATTTCTCCGGCGAGATACAAATCGACTGCTACGGTTAGAAATTTGAAGGAGATTAAAGGAGACTCATAGAGACAGTTCTTTCAAGGAGGAGTGTGGAGACTGATGGACTGGCTCAAATGGATGGGGTTTTTACAATTTATAGGGGAAAATGGTGTTGCTGACGTGGATTTCTCAAGCCATGTAGACTCTGACATGGCAGGTGTCCTCCTGATTTTGCAGGTAGTTTTTGTTGTGGACCTGGTTCAATAATTCTTCCTGCAACTGTTTAAACAAAAAAAAAATCAAAGGAGCTCGTGATTGGCTTGTTATTTTCGTAATTACAAGATTGACCTCCCGTGGTGCTGGGGTTGCGGGGGTACGTGCAATGGTGGTGTTTGTGATTAGTGGGGTAAATTTGAAATTTGAATAGTAGGGGGAAATGGATGCCTGACATTGTGTAACACGTAAGGAGCATCAGTCGTGCATATTAAATATAATTAAAACTTAATATTGTTGTGTTGTAGCGAGGAATATTATTTATTCTAAATGAATTTATGGTATATTGTATTGTGCTGTAGATACACTGTAAATTTATTATAAATTGTATTTTATGATAGATACACTGTGAGTGCTTTTATTATATATTGTTAGAGTTTTTATTACGAGAGCTTTTATTGTGTATTATATTATTTGGCAGCAGGTGATTGGGTTGGGGCAATGGCGCCAGCCTGAAAGCAAGCCCTCCTGATACTCTCAGTTAGTCCAGCCTTGAAAATAGGGGCGACCGGCGTGTCGCCGCCTAGAACTTGAGCAGTATCACCCCAAGCTCATACCACAACATTATCCGGTGCTTGGTATGTTTTTTCTTGGGTGCAGCTCAAGCACCACCAAGTGATGCTTGAGTTGTTTATATTTTTAATGTAATTATAAATATTGTTATTAAAAATAATATTATTAATTTTTTTATTATTTCTTTTTAGTATAATTAATTTTTAGAGTATTAATAGTAAAAATATTATTGTTTGTTTTGTTGATATTATTTTTTGTATAATTATTATATTTTTTAATATATTTTTTGGTATAATTGATAGTATTGGTATGAAAAATATTGTTATTATTTTAATCTAATTAATAGTGTTGATCTCAAAACTATTATTACTTGTTCTATTAATATTATTTTTTTAGTATAGTTAATAGTATTGATTTCTAAAATATTATCATATTTGGTGTTATAAATAATATGATTTTTATAATAGTTTATATTATTGCTTCTAAAAATATTGTTATTTGTATTATAAAAATTTTAATATTCTCATTAAAATTTATAAGAGCATAAATATTATTATTATCACCATTAAAATTTAAAAAAATTGCTTTGATTAAAAAAAAAAATCATGCTAGAACATATGACGCTTGCGTTCCTTGCTAGGAGCAGGTAGTCCAAGTATCATGTGTCACTTAGCCTGAAACCTCTTAACTGCAATCCAAGTATAAAGTTGTGCTCTAACTTGGGTACTTGCAGAAATGACTCGTCTCCAACCTAGCATGGCAGGACCAAAAATACAATTGGATCCCAGACACGGGCACACGTTTAGGCAGCACCCTCTAAACTTGAAACACAGTTCAGTTTGTCTTTTGTTTGCTTCCTCTTAGGTATAACGAAAGCGTTATATGGTATTTAGATTGTCTATATTTTTAGTGTAATTACAAGTATAAAAATATTATTATTAGTTTTCTTATTGTTATTTTTTAGGTATAATTAATTTTTAGAATATATTAATAGTAAAACTATTATTGTTTGTTTTGTTGATATTGATTTTTTTGTATAGTTAATATTAAAAAAATTATTATATTTTTTCTTAATATAAAAAAATATTATTATTATTATAGTTTAATTAATAGTGTTGATCTCAAAAATATTATTATTTGTTCTCTCAATGTTAATTTTTAGTGTAATTAACAATGTCAATCTCTAAAATATTATTTTGTTTGGTATTGTAAATAATATGATTTTTATAACAATTCATATTATTGCTACTAAAAATATTATTATTTGTATTGTAAAACTTTTAGTATTTTCATTAAAATTTATAAGAATATAAATATTATTGTCATCATTAATAAAACAAATTTAAAAAATTACTATAACTATGAAAAAACTATATAGAAACACGTGGCATTTAAATTTTCTGTTGGGGATGAATAGACCAAGCACCTCGTGGCACTTAGTCTGCGTCCTCCTGGCTATAGTTTAAACGGTAAGTGGTGCTTTGGCTCAAGCACTAATAGGCATAACCCAAGGTTAGCCTTTACCTAGTAGCGCATGGCCCAAGGGTAGCCCTAGCCTAGCTGGGCATGATCTAAAATACAACTGGGTCTTGGCCACTGACACGACTAAAAGGTTGATGTCTTCTCCCAAGTGCAGGAGTGTCGAAGTAATAAATAACCCGGCAAGACCGGGGTCGAACCACAGGGAGGTTAATTGTACAAATTATAAACAACAATTATAAAACAACAATAACAACAACAACAACAATAACTATAATAATAATAATAATAATAATAATAATAATAATAATAATAATAATAGTACTAATAATAATAATAATAATAATATAATAATAATAATAATAAAGAAAGAGAAGAAGAAGAAGATGATGATGATGATAACTTTGAGATGAAATATTAATGTAACAATTAAACAATGATAATAACAAATGTCAAGGTTAGAGGTTCCACTAATGGTATATCAAACAAGTATAGTATAAACTCTTATTATTGAATTGGAAACCACACACAAAGGAGGTTCCAATCAAATTATATATTGTTAACATGATTACATTAGTCATCTTATTCGATTAATGCTAATACTTGTAAATCTCGTCAAGCATTCATGATTATAACTTATGTTAACAACAAATCAAGTTCCTTTCATAGCTCAGGTGTCGGTTATACCATACATTATGGGCTATGAAAGTGCCAAGCATTTGTTGTACCAAGTGTTATACAACATAAATCAAGATTAGTCATTTAACAAGCAAAGTATTAAAGAGTGAACAAGATAACAAATATAAAACATGTTAGTATCAAACATTAAAGTCCATATTAAGTTTACACTATACTTATTCTTACACCATTAGTGTAACCTTTTCACCTTGACATAATTAACTTAGCTAGACATAATGAAAGAAAGCAAAATATATAAACAAAATAAGAACATAAAAGTTAACTAAGTAAATGAAAGGAAATGAAAGGCATAAACTTAATATTAATGAAAGCAAAGCATAAACATTACAAAAAATACAAAGAGAGAAAGGAAGAGCATGATCTTGATCTGGAAACCAAGATGCCTAAATGCATGGCAAATGCCTCCTTTTATAGGCCAAAATTGGGAACTATTGATTTGATGACTAATTGATAAGTGGGTGGCCAACTTTTGACTTGGTGACAATCCTTATCTTCTCTTGTCTGCCCAAAACATCATTGATAACGTCAAAACTGGAGCCAGGTGCAAACATGAAAGTTGTAGGCAATTGTCTCAGCTTTCTTGTGTAAAAACTTCAGCTTATTTGGACTTCTAGAACTCCAGATATGGCCAAAATACCGAACAGTGCTCGGGCTGGAAGACAGATTCGGGCTTCTTTGTTGTTGCTACAATTTGGACTTGCAAATGGCCTTTTTAGATCTTGGGCTCCATATGAAAGTTATAGGCCTATGTCTTACCTTTCCATCCATATAAATTGGACCTAAATATGAGATCTGTAGCTCCAGATATGACCCAATTACCAAACCGTGTTCCGGTTTGGATTGCACCGACATCTCTTCTCTAAGTTTGACCATCTCTTTATCCTTGCAATTTAAGTTCTTCAAGTCATCAATCAATCCTTTCATTTATGTGATTGGCCTGCATTAAAAATAGACATTTACCACAAATTATAGGTATCTTATATTATTAGATACATTATTATAAAACATATTTTAGTTAAGGAGTTATTGATACTTCAAGTGCAAAATGATGATATAAAACCATGATAAAAATGCACTTTTAAGTACTAATCACACCCCTCAACCAGCTTATTACTAGTCCCTAGTAATCAAAGCGTTACAACAATTTGCAAATTTCACAAAGCAAGGTATTCATCATTTAACTTCCATTAATCTATCCAAATAAACAAACTCTCATTACATTTATATATCTGCTCAATACCTCTTAACAAGATATTAATAAACCTTTCTTTTGTGCTCAATATATCAACACATAATTATGGGCTTTACTTGGAAGAAAACAAAATTTTTGTTCTAATGTTTAAGGTTAACTTCCTTGGGTTGGGATTACTATTTTTATTTTTTTTTGTTTTTGTTTTTTGTTTTTTTTTTTAAATCTATATACATATAATTTAAAAACATCATGCATCTTTAACCCATGTAACGAGCTTTCAGCTAATGACTCCCAGACCAGTTGGTCTTAGGGCATTAGGTGTTAAGACACCCCTACGAGCTTAGTAACTCGGGTCGCAGATACTGATATGTAGATAGTGCAATGTTTGATTCCCTTAAGCTTTTCTCCTCAACCCATGTAACAAGCGTTAGGCCAATAGCTCCCAAGTCAGTTGACTTTAGGGTATTAGGTGTTAAAACACCCCTTCGGGCTTAATTGCTTAGGTTAGGGAGGCTACAAAACCAAACTTATCTACATTTTTATTATCATCATTTTTTTTCTTTTTTTTTCATGTTTTTCTTTTTTTTAATTATATACAATCCCTTTCCCTTAGTTGTTACCTTTAACAAAAGAACATAAATAATGTAATAATCCAATATGCAACCCACAATCATATGTTAAAGTGTGTGTGTGTGTAAATTAAGGTTTAAGAATACATGTTAAATAAGTATATGAGCAGAATTAAGCGGTAACAATACGAGAGTTTGTAAACCTGAATATTTCAGGAAGTATTATAATAGACCTTGTTAAGAATGGTTACTAAGATGCGTCTCAAGAATCACTTTAACAAAAGAACTCCTTTACTCTGCCATCCTAGTAACAACAATTATGCACATGCTTTATGAAATGAAAAATAATTTTTTTTTATCAACTACTACCCTCTCCCCCCAACCAAAACGAGACATTGTCCTCAATGTTCTAAGGTAGAAAGATAGAGTATAGAAGATATCACCTGAAATAACGAACACTGACAAAACCTGAAACACACTGAGACAAAAATAAGAAACAACAAAAACTAATATTATGCTATTTATAAAATCAAAAGACAAATTTTTACGAGCTAAGACTCAAATCGCAGTTGTGATTGTGGCTCACATCTTCCCTTGGTTTTACGTCCAAGAACGGCTTAAACGGCCTCTATGGGTCGGGGATAGGCTTCCCATCCAGTTTTCTTAAAAATTGGCAAACAGGGTCTTTTTTAGTCAGATTCCCAAGACTAAGTCAAGTATGTTCTTTATGAAAATGGGTTCATAAGTCATGAATTACACGATGCTTATCTCGACTATGATGAGACTCAAGAGTCAATAGAAGATTATCTAAAGACTCTCTGTGTTTTGAAATAAATCCCACCTTCTGACAATTTTCACAGTTTTTGCGGAATGCATCTGACTCCTTGAATATGATGGGCCAGTAAAATTCACTTTGTAAGATTTCTACAATCCTCTTTTTTGATGAGAAATGATCCCCACATGCCTTAGAGTAACAAAATTTAATGAAATTACTTACCTCATTGTCGAGAATGCATCTTTGAAATATTTGATCAGGACAATAATTGAATAAGTAAGGGTCATCCCAATAAAAATTTTGCTCGTTGCTCAAAAATTTTCTTTTGTCTTCAATACTCCAATGAGTTGGCAAAAATCCTGAAGCAAGAAAATTGATATTTTTAGCAAACCAAGGCATTGAATTAAGAGAAAGTAGAGATTCATCAGGAAAGTAATCATCGATTGGTGTGATGTCGGGTGTCAAATCTGTTGTCACTTTTGATAAAAGATTCGCATCAACCTTTTCGATGCCTTTTTCATCCTCGATTTCTTCCTGATTGGTCATGGCATGAGAAAATGGAAGTGCTGGCGGAGAATCAGTCGTTTCTTTGCAATTTTCAGATTCAACCCCTTCCTTTCCCTTAGAAATTGACTCATCATCTTTCTCATAAGGTTCAAGAGAGGGTTTTTCAATAACCTTACCACTGCGTAGAGTAGTGACTGATTTGACTTGATCCATGTGTTGGCTTCTGGAACTACTTGCATTTGCATTGTATTGCCCCTTAGGATTTTGTTGTGGTTGAGATGGAAACTTACCTTTCTCTTGGAAACTGAGAGCAGATGTGAATTTTGCAAGAGTATCTTTAAAATCTATTATGCTTTGAGCAAGTTGAGTGTTGATTGTCTCTTGCTTTTCAATGAATGCATACAAAGTTTCCTCAAAATTTCTTGTAGGAGGTGGAGCATAAGGAGGTGCATATCCATGATAATTTTGGAAATTATGGTGTGCTTGAAACTGTGGTTGTGAAGTTTGTGCATTGTTGTTCTCACTCTTCCAACTGAAATTTGGGTGATTCCTCCAACCAGGGTTGTATGTTTGGGAGTATGGGTTATGGTTGGCCCTTTGAAAACTGTTTAAAGCATGGGCTTGTTCATGGAGACATTCCTTAAAAGAAGGCAAGGTTGGACAATCATTGGTTGAGTGTTCATTTGTTTCACAGATTTGACACACAATGTTTTCAACAGATTTTAATTGATCACTCTTTTTCAATTCTAGTGCCTCGACTTTTCTAGCTAAAGATGCAAACTTGGCTTGAAGGTCATGATCTTCCCTAAGGTTGTACATACCTCCATTAGATGTATGAGGTTGAGTTTTACTCGGTGCCTCATATGTACCCGCGGTGTCCCAATTTTGAGCATTTTCAGCTAACAAGTCTAAGTACTCCATTGCTTCATTAGGGTCTTTATCTTCAAAAGTTCCATTGCACATCAATTCAACCATTTGCCTATCTTTAGGTGTTAACCCTTCATAGAAATGTGAAACCAATCTCCATGTTTCAAAACCATGATGAGGGCAAGTACTAAGTAAGTCTCGATACCTATCCCAACATTTATAAAATGTTTCTCCTGGTTTTTGAGTGAAAGTGGTGATTTGTCTCTTGAAAGAGTTTGTTCTATGAGATGGGAAAAACTTCTTTAAAAATTGTTGTTGCATTTCATCCCAAGCACGAATGGATCCTGGTCTTAAATTTTGTAGCCATGTTTTAGCTTTATCTTTTAATGAAAAAGGAAAAAGCTTTAATCTGATGGTGTTCATGCTACAATTTAAGTTATTATATGTGTTGCAAACCTCCTCAAATTCCCTTAAATGCAAGTATGGATTTTCCAATTCTAAACCATGAAAAGAAGGTAAAAGTTGAATAATACCTGGTTTAAAATTAAAATGAGATGCATCGGGAGGAAAAACTATGCATGATGGTGCACTTGTTCTTGTGGGATTCATGTGGTCTCTAAGTGTTCTAGCACGGTTATTCTCATTATTCTCATTTTGAAGTGATTGATTATCTTCTTCAGCCATATTTTCTGAAAATGATGAGGATACCCTACAAAGTCTACCACTTGATGTACGTGACCACACTCTCATGCACGTGTAGGAATAAAATAAAAAAAAGATGAAGAAAGCAAAAGAAGGAGGAAGAAAACAAAATAAAAAGAAACAAAAGAAAAGAAACAAAGTTATATACAAGAAAAGTGAAAAGAGAAAATAAAATAAATACTATAATTTATACAAGAACTTACCTCCCCGGCAACGGCGCCAAAAACTTGACACGACTAAAAGGTTGATGTCTTCTCCCAAGTGCAGGAGTGTCGAAGTAATAAATAACCCGGCAAGACCGGGGTCGAACCACAGGGAGGTTAATTGTACAAATTATAAACAACAATTATAAAACAACAATAACAACAACAACAACAATAACTATAATAATAATAATAATAATAATAATAATAATAATAATAATAATAATAGTACTAATAATAATAATAATAATAATAATAATAATATAATAATAATAAAGAAAGAGAAGAAGAAGAAGATGATGATGATGATAACTTTGAGATGAAATATTAATGTAACAATTAAACAATGATAATAACAAATGTCAAGGTTAGAGGTTCCACTAATGGTATATCAAACAAGTATAGTATAAACTCTTATTATTGAATTGGAAACCACACACAAAGGAGGTTCCAATCAAATTATATATTGTTAACATGATTACATTAGTCATCTTATTCGATTAATGCTAATACTTGTAAATCTCGTCAAGCATTCATGATTATAACTTATGTTAACAACAAATCAAGTTCCTTTCATAGCTCAGGTGTCGGTTATACCATACATTATGGGCTATGAAAGTGCCAAGCATTTGTTGTACCAAGTGTTATACAACATAAATCAAGATTAGTCATTTAACAAGCAAAGTATTAAAGAGTGAACAAGATAACAAATATAAAACATGTTAGTATCAAACATTAAAGTCCATATTAAGTTTACACTATACTTATTCTTACACCATTAGTGTAACCTTTTCACCTTGACATAATTAACTTAGCTAGACATAATGAAAGAAAGCAAAATATATAAACAAAATAAGAACATAAAAGTTAACTAAGTAAATGAAAGGAAATGAAAGGCATAAACTTAATATTAATGAAAGCAAAGCATAAACATTACAAAAAATACAAAGAGAGAAAGGAAGAGCATGATCTTGATCTGGAAACCAAGATGCCTAAATGCATGGCAAATGCCTCCTTTTATAGGCCAAAATTGGGAACTATTGATTTGATGACTAATTGATAAGTGGGTGGCCAACTTTTGACTTGGTGACAATCCTTATCTTCTCTTGTCTGCCCAAAACATCATTGATAACGTCAAAACTGGAGCCAGGTGCAAACATGAAAGTTGTAGGCAATTGTCTCAGCTTTCTTGTGTAAAAACTTCAGCTTATTTGGACTTCTAGAACTCCAGATATGGCCAAAATACCGAACAGTGCTCGGGCTGGAAGACAGATTCGGGCTTCTTTGTTGTTGCTACAATTTGGACTTGCAAATGGCCTTTTTAGATCTTGGGCTCCATATGAAAGTTATAGGCCTATGTCTTACCTTTCCATCCATATAAATTGGACCTAAATATGAGATCTGTAGCTCCAGATATGACCCAATTACCAAACCGTGTTCCGGTTTGGATTGCACCGACATCTCTTCTCTAAGTTTGACCATCTCTTTATCCTTGCAATTTAAGTTCTTCAAGTCATCAATCAATCCTTTCATTTATGTGATTGGCCTGCATTAAAAATAGACATTTACCACAAATTATAGGTATCTTATATTATTAGATACATTATTATAAAACATATTTTAGTTAAGGAGTTATTGATACTTCAAGTGCAAAATGATGATATAAAACCATGATAAAAATGCACTTTTAAGTACTAATCAGCCACAGGCAAACCAAGCGCACGTGGCGCTTAGGCACCTCTACCTTAAACCTACAGCACAGTGCCAGGCAACGCGTGATCTACTTCATCTTAGATGCAGTCAAAACAACATGTGATGTTGGGGCTACCTAAACTTTTAATACAATTACAAGTACTAATATTGAAAATATTATTATTGGTTTTTTTATTATTAACTTTTCATATAGTTAATTTTTAGAGTAATAATAATAATAATATTATCGTTTGTTTTATTGATTTTTTTTGTATAACTAATATTAAAATAACTATAATATTTTTTCTTCTTGTAAAAAATATTATAATTATTTTAGTCTAATTACTAGTCTTGATCTCAAAAATATTATTACTTGTTCTATTAATATTACTTTTCAATATAATTAATAGTATTAATTTCGAAAATATTATTATATTCAGGGTTACAAACAATATGATTTTTATAAAAAATTATATTATTGCTACTACAAATATTCTTATTTGTATTCTAAAAATTTTAGTATTTCCATTGAAATCTAAAAGAATATAAATATTATTATCATCATCAATAAATTTTAAAAAATTGTTAATATCATTAAAAAATATATATTAGGACATGTGACACTTGAGTTATCTTACGAAGGAGGATAGCCTAACCCCGCGTGCTTGAGCTGCTTTCTCTTAAATGTAGTCTAAGAGCCAGATGGCACCATCGCTTTGTCGCTCACGGGCATGACTCAAAACTACCAGAACAAAATCTAAAATAGAATGACGTTCTGGCCATGAGCAGATTGGGTGCCACGCGGTGCTTTTACAACACCACTCCAAAACCATAACATAGCGCCTTATGGTGCTTTGTTTCCTTCCTGTTGCGTGCAGCCCAAGCACTCTATGGTGGTTGGAATGCCTATATTTTTAGTGTATTACAATCATTAATATTAAAAATATTATTATTATTTTTTTAATATTTTTTAAGTATAATTATTTTTTAGAGTGTTAGTAAAAAAAATATTATTTTTTTATTAATATTATTTTTTAGCATAACTAATATTAAAATAATTATTATATTCTTTCTTAATATTTTTTTTGTATATTTGGTAGTATTGGTGTTGAAAATATTATTATTTTTTAGTCTAATTAATAGTGTTGATCTCAAAACTATTATTATTTGTTCTCTTAATATTATTTTTGGTACAATTAATATTAAGATTATTATTATATTTGTTTCTTGGTATATGTTTTTAGTATAATTAATAGTATTAATATAAAATATTATTATTATGGAGTTATAAATAATATTATTTTTATAATAATTAATAATATCAATACTAAAAATATTTTGATTTGAGCTATAAATATTATTAATTTTAGTAAAATTTATTAGAGTATATTTTATCACGAGTAATATTATTAATAAAATAATTAATAATTTAAAAAGAAAATATAATGTCGTTTACTATTTTTATCAAATGTATTATAATAATAATTTTATCAAATTAGATTTAATTTTGTATTTTCTTTTATTTACAAATTACATATAGATTATTAGTTCTAAAATTCAAAAATAAACTTTGATCGTGTCATGTATATGACTCAAATAATCTTGGGTCCTGCATGACCTAACCCAAAGCTAACTCAAGACTAGATTTGAACTCGATTGAGCATGATCTAAAATAATATCAGGTCCTTGCCACAACAAGATCCAGACATGCTCGAGATATAGTTTTGTAGGATCAAAATAACAGACTTAGGTCCTGCTCCTAATATTTTTTGAAAGTGAAACACGAGTTCGCGGCATAGCGTGAGACACCTAATTATTACATTATTAAAATTTGATTTTGATTAACTAGTATATTAATTTTAATTTTATTATTTTTAATTATAACATCAAGAAAATATGTGAGTTTATATATATATATATATATATATATATATATATAAAGAACAACATTTTTTTTAAAAAAAGCAAGGATAGCTCATGAGACTAAAAAAATTGAACCTAATTTTTTAAAGTTTGATAAAGAAAAGATTCTTTTTTTCAAAAGAAAAAAACTTTTAAAATAATATTGTTTATGGTTATGGGCTTAAATACCATAGCTATAAAAAAAATATGAGTTGGGTTCATTCTTAGCCTGGTTGACTTGGAAATAATCCAAGTTAATTTTTTTAAAAAATAAAAAAATTAATTAATTTGGCATAATTCATTCAAAAGTTATTAAGTCTTTTCAATCCACTTAATTTTACTTGGCATAACCATTCAAAAGTTATTATTTTTTTTAATCTAGTGAGTTTTTTGAAAAAATACTAAACAATAATGTTATTTTAATTTTTATAAAAAATGCTATTTATTTATTAATTCAAGTTAACGCTTCTAACATATTCTCAAGTTTTGTCCTATGTTGATTTCAATATCCATGAATAACACACGTAACAAATAAAAACAAAAGGATCGGAACGCAAGTCATCCCATGCCCCTGCCCTGTACAAACGGTCTGCCCTGGGGGTCATGCCCATGTACAGAGGTTTGGCTCACGCATCAGGCCTCTATGTTTTTCCAAATATTAGAGGGTGAATAGCATGTTGTTCTTTCTTTCTTTCTTTTTTTTTTTAAAAAAAAATGGAAACAACGCAGACGACTCGTCTTCTGAGTTAGTGGACAGTGCGTCAACTAAAAATGCATATGATGCGTTATACGCAGGCTCAAAATTATTTGATCTGAGTGTCACTAAAAATTCAGGATGGTGCGTTTTTAACCAAAAAAATCATTTCAACCAGTTTTTTAACCAATAACAATCAGAAAAGACAAACAATTTATGGACATAGAATACCTTCAAGCAACCCAAAAATCAGATTAAAAATTAAAAAAATCAACTTGAAATTCAAAATCTTATCATTGTTAAACATTTGACTTCCACCTTAAAAATGAAATCTGTTGACACTCAAATTGATTATTTTGTGTTTGAAATCAACATTAACAATGATTTTTTGTATCTACCATCAAATTCTAATGATCTTCCTTTTTTACCATCAAAATCTGACCATGGCCATCCCCTCTCTTCTCCTTTTCTAGCTAGAAATTAAAAAATAAAATTTCAAATTAAAATTGAATTTTTAAATAATATATGAACCGTTAAAGTTGAAAAACAGAAGTAAAACGAAGAAAATGAATATTTTACCTGAACTCTGTTTTTGCTATAGATTTTCTATGTGTTTTACTTTTTAGTCCCCTGGATCTTTAATTTTCTTATTAAAAAAATATAAAGCATGTAGAATATATTATGGTATTTTCAGTAAATTATTAATTGTTTTATCTTGTTAAATACATGTACTGTCAAATTTATAGCACGTAGAATATACTATGGTATTTTTCTATAAATGGAACAGAACTTTGAGTGAAACAAAAATATACGTGAGTTGTAGATATTATATTAAGTAAATAAATAAATAAAGCATTAAGATGAACAAATAGCATGTGGTCTCGTGAAGGAGTACTTGATTTGTTGTTTATAAAAAATAATTAAAGGTCTAATCCAACAATTGACATTAATGCTAGATTATTTAAGAATGATGATACGAAAGAAGAGAGGTGGGTATATTAACTTGTAAATAAAATAAATGTTGCTGGCAACCGAAGAAATGTCTCTAGAAAGTTCCCCAAAAAACCTAGAAAGATGAGCAGGAAGATCTTGTAAATTTCTAGATATTGAACATTACCATCTCTAGTTCATTAAAGTTAAAAATAAAATCCTTGTTGAGGAACCGAACAATTGTCCTAATTTTTTTAATATTTTTTTTCCTATTTAGTTTGAATTTGTAGCAGCAAGTGCGCATGTGTGTGCTGTACATAATGGAAGCCAGAATCTAGAAGATCACAATAAATCTTTATTAAAGCAACATTTGCATCATATATACATGGAAAAAAGGAATTAATATAGTATTTTTTGTGAGAGTTTTCTTCGGTGTAATCGATTTCTGGGTGGTGAGGTAATCCTATCTATATTAATTAATTACTGATGTCTTCGATTTTTTACAGTGAGTTTTCCAAAATGTTTGGGTACGGCGTTTTTGTAAAATTATTTTTTTATGAAAAAATAGTTTTTTATCATTTTAATGCTCTGATTTAATATAAAAATATTATTTTAATATATTCTAATATAAAGAATTCTTAAAAAAGTAAACATAATCATAATTGGCATGACTGTGCTGAACCATGACAAATCTTATATCATTTTCGTTTTGTATTTTTACCGGGCCTGTGTAAGTTGTGCACAAAAATCAAGTAGTGGAGCTATGTTCAAGATAGATTGTAGGTTTGTGTGAAGAAACTAAAAAAATGTTTTTTTTAGGTTATTAAATATTTAGTTTGCACTACTTATTTTAAAAGCTAAAACTATCGCGTAAATAACCACTAAATATGTACACGAAACACAAAAGATTGATAAATTCAAACATAATTGTATCATTGGATTACGCCAAGAGAAAATAAACATTATTCGGACACAGTAAAAACTGCATATAGCATCGATGGCATGGAGAAGATGCATGTAGAGATGATGTTATTTTTACGGTGAAGATGTTTTTTATTTTAAAATATATTAAAAAAATATTTTTTATTTTTAATATTAGAGTATCAAAATAATCTAAAAATATATAAAAAATTATTTAAAATAAAAAATTTATTTTTTAAAAAATATTTTTAAAATAAAAAATAAATAAAAGTTAAATAGAAGAAGATAAAATAACTTCGTTGCTTGTATAAAAAAATTACCAAGGACACTAATGATGGTGGTAGAAAAAATTAATTTTTTTATATTTTAATTTTTTTATATTTTTAAATTATATTATGCTAATATTAAAAATAAAATTTTAAAATTATAATAAAATAAATATTTTAATATATTCTAAAATCACAGTATTTTAAAAAACAACTTCAACCACCATAACAAATAATTTCATAGAATAATTGAAGCAAAGGCCGGAGATGTTGCGAGTACCAAGAAAAGAAAGGTCTCATCCACCTTATTAAATAAATATACCTTGTTATATATTATATAATATATAACAAGGTATATTTATTCTGTGAAGCTTTCTTTTATCGAGACGCTTGTACGCATAAGATTTTTTTATGGAAAAGATTTTCCCCAATTGTACTATTTTTTATGTCCTTTTTATTTTATTTAATTGCTTGATTAGTGTCGTCTATGCGCGGGTTTTCAGCTGCGCAGCGGCTAGCAGAATACATTTGAGTAGTGTCGTCTATACTAGAATTTAAAAGCAAAATGCTCGAACATGTCACCTGGTAAGTACAGTCAGAAACAATAATTTCCACCGTGGTGGGTTTTTTTTTTATATTTTATTTAGATCGAAGGCTCCACGCCACATGAATGATGACACTGACCTCTTAATTTTTTTTATTGCGAAAGGTTGCTTGCCAGGACACCCGCAGGATAAGATAATTTTTGTTAATGTTTTAAAATTATTTTAATACATTACTATTAAAAGTTTTTTTTAAAAATAAAAAAATAGTTATTTTTAAATATACTCTAACTCATAGTTACTGTACAATTTCAATTCTAATTACACCATGATGATCATCGAGAGCAGATTGTGGGATAAAAAAATATCATTTTAACTTTAATTGTACTTTTTATATATTTTTTCTCTCTTAAGCCTGGATTTCGTTTTCATGATTTTTTAAATAAAAAATGAATGATTTCATTTTCACGTTACCTGGTGATAAACCTATAAGGAATAAAAAAATCTTATAGTGTTTGGCAGTGTTTGTGTAAATGATATCTCATTTTCACAATTTGTTTGGGAGACCCTTTCATCATCTGACTTGACTCTTGGAGTATGTGCTGTGGTTTTAATTGGAGAACCTTCTGATACCCTTTAATACTCAATTATTTGTCAAGTTTTCGTACTTCAAGATCAATTTATGTTCTTGTAATTTTGACATTTTCATAATAAAACCACTTAAATAATATTAATTTAACGAATTTCATTCAAATTTTTTTTAAGAGCTATGTAACGAACATCTGAAATGTGAAGCCAAACATTGCTTTGGTCACCTATGATTCGATCAAAGAAGTTATATATATATATATATATATATATATATATATATATATATATATATATATATATATTTGTTATCTTCATAATATTTTATTTGTCTATTAAACTTGTAGGATATTCAATTAACTAATAAATTAATTATTATATATAGAAATTGATCTAAATATTTTTATTTATTAAAAAAAAAGCCATACACCCAAGTAAAATTTCTGGCTTATAAATATTTTATGCTAAAATATATGATAATAATTTTTTTATTTATTAAAAGTTATTCTTGACATCAGTATATTAAAATGAGTTGAAAGCATAAAAAAATTATTAATTTAAAATAAATAAAAAATTTAATTTTTTTAAAATTTTTTTAAAATATAAAAACAATAATAATAGTTTCAAATAACAAAATTTCACCGCATGGCCGCCTTCATTAGGCAAATGTACTATTATTAATAAAATGTAGTTTTGAGTTCAAAAATGGTCCCCACAAATATATAGGGTATTTTTATGAAGGGATTTTGGTTTTGTGAAAAAGAATAATAGCATTTTTTCTCCCTTTTTTGTTTGAATTAAAAGAAGGGTCACTTGAAATAATACAGGGATGACATGATGTATAGAAAAAAGAAAAAGGATGGCAATGATAGCCAAAACCGATGGCTAGCCCACCGGAATCAAATCAAATGATTAAAAAATAGCTCTACTTTAGTTATAGTTAATGATTGAACTGGCTCTGATCATGGCTATAATTTTTATAATAATCGAATCGAGAGAATGGTATTGAGGTTTATTGCCAGTAGAATTCTTTAAAGTATCCTCAATGCAAAAGAATATTTTGAAAAACAAGGTGTGTACCTGCCATGGATGCATATAAAATTAAGGTCTTGTTAAGCTATGATTAGGCAGCTGTTCAAACTCCAAACCATTGGATCGTATGGTCTCGGCCTGGCGGAGTGAAAGAGGAAACGAGGGCGGAAAACGATCAAGCATGACTCTTCATCTACAAGCATGTCTGGCCATTCTCAACACAGTCAAAGCTACAAGAACACCAAGATAATGATTTCATGCACATCTCCTAAGAAAGCAGTGATTGTGTATCTGGGTACTGAGAGCTGGGAGGGGGGGGAATAAACAGAGAAAGCTAAAATCAATGGCTGAGGGTGGGGCACTCCATTAATTTCCTGGCTGTGCATGATGGAAAATCTTTTACAAAGCACTAACCCAAATGGGATTGATTCATGGCACAGATCTTTGAATCAACTAGAGAGAATCCATGATTAAGTGAAAGCATATTAAACTGTCCTTGTTCATTGATAAATCCGGGACACAGCAATTTCCCACAAAGTTTGTGCACAATCATTATGTTTATATTAGGGATTCTGAGTACTTATGGACATTTACACATGGCATTGTAAGATTTGGCTCGCCTGCGATGAAAGTGTTATCCGCAATCCAAAATATAACTTGTTCTTTACTTTTTATCATCTTGGTGTTTTATTTTTAGATACCTGGCTTAATTAATAAACTGTATACTTCTACATTATCGATCATCTAAACCGTCTAAAAATAATTCCTACAAAAGTTATTAATTCCACTTCGAGTGATCTAAATCAAAGACTATATCAGAGAAAAATATAGTCTCAGTACTGTCCAAAAATTATTCTGCCCTGGATAAAAAAATCATTTTGAAAAGTTGATCTACCAGCACCCTATATTCTTGTGCAAGTAAAGGGTCACCGAGGTTTTTAAATAACCAGTCTCTGTATCAACTTTCTCCAAACACCGAGTGGGGCCTTGCTACGCCCATTTAAGAATTTCCCATTGTCGACTAGTGTTTGTATCTTTCTCTTATTTAATGAAAAGACAAAGCTTGACAATCCGAGAGGAAAAACCAGGTTCCATGAATCGGAGATCTGTCGCCAATCCGTTGGGTTTATAGCCTGAAGGTGTTGCAACTTTAACGTGGCAAGACTGTTGATGCCACCTTGATGAACTTCTTTTCATGATGTCTATTGATATTATTGAATCTCTTTTAAAAACTTAATGATTTTCTCTTTAAAACCCTTTTTCGTTTTTTTTCTTTTCCTTTTCCTTTATTTATTTATTTTTTGGGGCATGGGCTTGTTAAGTTGTTATTGGCTTTTGGAGGCTCGGATTCTTTTCACTTGCAATGGATTACTTTGGGTGACTTGAGAAAAAGTTGCATACTTTAGGAATTTTTCTGTACAGTGAAGGACTTTAGACAATCGTATTAGGAGGAGGCCCTCCTTTCATAATTCCGGATTTAGTGCCTCGAAACCCTAATCTACCTCTTTTTAAAAAAGTTTAATTACCTTGAAATTCCCAGGAACTTACCTCCTGCCCAGATCCTTGCATTCAATTAACCAAACGGCCTGATAGCGTGCTATTTTGTCGGCACTTGAAAGTTTCCCTTGGATTTAGTGCAGGTACAGACATCGGAACTGATATAATATTTGACAAAAGTTCATGTGTTGAAAGAATTCCAATAACACAGGACATGGTACAGCCATGATGTCCCCGGAACCCTAACATAAGTACAGTTATATATATATATATATATATATATATATCAAATATTCTTTCGCATTAGCTGTAGCATATCAAGAGCAAATCCATCTTGTTAATCAGCGTATTTTTAAAGTTTTATTTTCTTTTATTCACTATGGAGAATTGGATTAATGTCTTGCGTTAAAGAGTGCACATAAAGAGAAGGGTTTTTTTTCCCTTGAACACAAGGAGCTTGGTTATACCTTTTTTACACACAGAGAAGATAATTAAGATAAACAATAGCTTTATTTTGGCATAAAGGAAATAATGAAATAAAGAGGGAAAGGGTGGAGCATTAATCTATAGCCAATGAGTGCCCTTATCCATCAAGTCTTTAATATTTTACAGCTGAAAGGGATAAATATAAACAAGTCATGATGATGAAGTTGGGCCTTCCTCCCTTTATATTCATTGGTAGATGGGGGGTCTCATCCACATGGTGAGACCACCTGAAAACGACACTGCTCTCAAATACATTAGCCCCACCGCCGGAGCTGCTGGTATTCACAGATTCATGACGAGGAAAGCCACAGAGGTGGTGTGGCTGCGACCATTTCTTAACCCTCGTCTGGATAACAGTGATTTCTCGACTCTGGAGATCACTTGGATATGATCGGTAGTTACATAAAGTTTGTTATCCAATCCTCTACCATTAATTGCTTGGACCTAACCACAGAACAGGAGGTTGCGCAGTCACTTAGTAGACTGTGATGTATGGCACAAGGGTCCTCCACAAATTATTGAGGCGTCAACATAAATAGTTGGCATATAATCATGCACAGACGTTGCTGTCTTCTGGTGGGAGTTTAGCTCTGGTTTTCGATTTTGACCGCATTCATGTATATATTGACCATAAATACTTGGATTTAGGTGCAGAATAACTAGTTTGTTTTCAACCGGTTCCAATGCGAGAGATCTATCGATCGAAAATAATTTTGGCCGAGAAGAAACAAAGAAAAATATTCGATGCATTTATAAACTTTCAATAATTTTTTCTAAGCGCTTACGCTAGAATTCTAATCTGGATTTTTTTTAAAAAAAAAAAGATTAACCTCATTCGCAAATGATACAGTCTTTTTTTCAGAAATTGTTTGTAATTCAGATTCCTCGGAAGCATTACGCGTAGTGCATGAATGATGATCATACTCAGTTCCATTGTCTTGAGGTTGTTATTCTGGAGATCAAGGGTATTTTAGCCAGGTATTGAGAGGTTTATATCAAACACACGCTAAGAAAAACTAACTCCTGTGCTTATTTCTTAGCCAAGATAAGACTTGAACAGGTGATTGAGTTTTTTATTTGTAAATCCTCTCTTTCAGGGATTATTTCTAGTGGATCAGGCTAGTTTTTTCTTCTTCTTTCATCCCACTATACCAACAAAAATGATACAATCTTTCGGAATTAATATAAATTCTTCCAACATAAACAAGGATGGTCCTGTACTAGGCTATGGTATGGTCCAGGTATGAAAAAAGTCGTACCATGCCTTTGATTACCAGGCTTGCTGCCCAAAAACATCATAGTGGTCCCTTAGACGAGGATGATTCAACTTAGATATTTCGTCCCGATTTTTCGGCCTATTAAATAATGAATAGTCTGATTTTTATTTTTTTTTAAAAAGATGGGATGAACGACATGCCAATCGAACGGGCCTTCTAAAATGGGTTGGTGCCAACAACGCTTGGCTTTTTCTTTTTTCTATTTTTTTTGTTTAATTGATGGTTTTTTTATATGTATTTTTTTAAAAAATACTTCTTATTTTATTATTTTTTTATATAGCCTATTTTAAGTTGCGTTTATTTTTTTGTTATCTTATATACATTAGATTTTTAAAGGGATTATTCTAATTCTATATTTTTTTTATGTTTTATATAAGTAAAAAGTATTTATTTTATATAATATTTATAATATATGTAACCTTAAATAATATTTTTTTTATTTTATTCATTAAATTTTATATGTATCTATTTATACTATCGTTTTTTAAATTAAGAATTAATTTTATTAGACTAAATCATTTAGTATAATTGGGTTAAAGACTCATGTTGCAATTTAAAATATTTTGATTTATATATGTTTTTATTTTTATTTATTAATAATAAAATTTTTAATGCATATAATTTTTAATTTATTTAATTATATATTTAGCATAAAATCTTAATTCACACTTATAATTTCTTATATGCAATTACACTTCATAGAAGCCCGCATAAATAATTTCTATCACGCTCACCGAGCACTCTGGTGACCAGCCCAGAGAAAGAAGCTACATACGTACTCGAATACTATAGAACAAAAAATGCTATCTACTTGACCAATAAAGGAGCAAACGTCACAAGTACTAATATCAAATTGCATGTCTAATCCCAAAATTGTTGGCCTACCTAATTCTCTAATCCCGCATGAAACCTAGCCAGTCATCTCTACCTTACCTAAGAAATAGAGACTAGGCATTGGGACCCGAACAATGTTTGCTTGCATCAGAGCACACATGCTTTGTTTATTTTCCGCATAGATTTTTTATGCTTTGCTTTGCTTGTTAATGTCTACTTTTCTCGAGCACGGATAATGTCTCGAAGATAATCTTTTTATTAAACCCTTAATATAATCCGTGTTGTTGCTATGTAAATTTAAATTAATGGCACGTACGTAAGCCGGAAGTTATATGAGATTCCATTATTGTTGATGAAGTTCAACCCTCCTCCACACACTCAACTATCACTCGATAAATCAATTTAATTTCTAATCAAACATCAACGTCTATCGAAGTGATTAAAGTTTTACCTGTAGGTTCTATAGCATAGCTCACTGTGCAGGTTTAGCCCACCGTTTCAACCTTATATATAACTCGGGGGATCAATGTTCATATCAAATATTTGAATAGTTCGGGATGGCCATGGGGTGTCCCAGCCCCACGCAGGACCGACTCTGGACACGCGCCATCGCTGGCCTCACATTCTGCGTTCTTGTCTAAATTGCCACTAATGCTCATACAGTTTTATTATTATTCACAGATAACGTCCAGAATGTTATGCTAAGTGTAATAACATCAAATTAAGGTTTGATTTTCCTCTATAATATCACTAATTCTCAAATAAATAGTTCTTAATACCCAATCCAAGACCCTTCACTTTCCCCTTGTGCAACCTTAATTTTTTTCTGCGGGATGGTTTGAACCTGAGACGCATATTCCAGGACAAGGTTTTCACCTGCATTGCCTGCACAGTTGAATTTATATCAAGTGGCTAGGTCTAGTTAAATCAGATGTGATTAAAAGGTTAACATGTTTATAATTGGATATATTTGTATGGTTTGTTGAGTAACTTACTGAGCTTTCCATCTTCCTCCTTTTACCCTCCCTTTTCAAGCGTGAACAAGTTTCTCCATAAACCAGTCGAAACAACAAAATCATTTTACAAACTATATATATATATATATATATATATATAGACTACCAGAGGTATTTATGCTATATTGTGTTGACTTTATAAGCAAGTTAAGCCAAATCCATGGCCTTAGATATGTCGTCCACGATTAAGATCTACCTCATCGGTTGTTTTTTCTATTAAGAAACTCAACAAAACCTTTGTTATTCTCAGAAATAGCAACAATAATAAGTACGCCTTTGTTTGTATCAACCAGAACAAATTAAGTTGGTGCCACAAAAATAAAATTTAGGTTTATAATATAGAACAGAGATGATGACTGATGAAGACATAAAGGTGTTTGAAAAGGAAAGCTGAAAAAGAAATGATGGGTATTTCTTTGTCTCCAGCACCAAAACCCACTCTCTCTCCCGTGGGATTGTTGTGGTTGGATTCTTGTAAGTTTAGGTTTTCTTCTTTTCCTCAGACAGCCAAATCAGGTATCGTTCTACCATTGTTCCCTTTATTTGTTCCTTAGCATTAGCAATATGGTTTAGGTCACTGTGCAAAAATAATTTGCCTGCTTCCATCTGTTTCGTGGTGGTGGTAGGGATACTGTTTTCACATCTTCTGGATTGAACGAGTCTCAAGTTGATAGAGAACTGGGCCACTTCAGGGTGATGGGCCCATCTACGATGACGTGAAGATGGGAACCATTATTGGAGAAAAAAAATCTCACTCGGCGATATGACTTTTTTTTACATGAATACGTTTTTTTATGGATAATATAAATTATATTTTAAATTGAATTGATTTTTTTAATGTAATATTAAAATTTTAATAATCATTCATTAGTTTAAATTCCAACATTTTTATTTATTTAATTAATAAAAATTAAATATAAAATTAAATAAATTTATATAAATTTTAAGTTTTAAAAACTTTTATTTATAAATAATATAAATTATATTTTAAAATCTCTCCAGAACTCTCAAATATTAAATTGAGATGCTGTTTAAAACTATTTATCTGACATTATTATCGTTGATGGAAGCCATTAAAAAGTAGAATTGGATGTTTGTTTAATAAATCAACGGTGAAATAGTGAAAGCTATCAAAGTCATTCCCTAGTCTATGATTTCAAGGGAAGCAGGTGATGTACAGTAGCCTCACAAGTTGAAGTCACCTCCATAACTTTATTTTTTAAAATAATCCGGATTGAGAATGGAGAATCATAAAGTGGGCCCAGTAAATTATGTCGTTCTTGTGATAGCAGGAGCCCACACCGTGGACAAAACTACTCGACGATGGTTTCTGGCCAATCCATCTTCCATGAAACGTTAACCTCTGCCTCTTTTCGCCACTGGCCACGGCCAGGCACAACTGCATCTTGTATCCGACGTCTCCCTCTTTTTTCTCGAGAAAAGAAGAAGAGAGATCAGATATAGATTTCTTGTGGGTGGATTATGGACAGCATTCTTCAAAAAAAATCTCTCTTAAAACTATTCCTTTCAAATAAATAAATAAAACTCACTCTAATCATCCTGTTATGAATAAGAGAAGAGGGACGAACGGGCACAAGTAAAATTGTAAATTATAACATCAACAACGAGAAGCAGGCAAGGAGAGAGTAGAGAGTAGCTAGTTCAATTGACATCGGAGCGGTGGAGCGGATGGTGACGTGCAGACAGGAGCTAATAAAATCTCACACGGAGATATATGTGAGAAGCGGTGGACCACCACCGCCACCGTGACTATATTGCCGTTATATTGATTTCACTATTGATAATTTTATTTTACCAACCACTAATTATAAAAACCAATATCCCCATGGCGGAATAAGATGTGAGATATAAATCGATTCGTCTGGAATATGTGAAATATTTTCTCCTTGCTTTCAGGCGACCCGGAACGTGGCCATTAAACTAAACGGCATATTTTTCCTTCGCTCCAAGCATAAAATCCCGCCTTCCATTAAATAAATTAAATAAAAAAAATGAGACCAGTCAGTCTCAAGTCCATTACACCACGTCTTTCTGTCGGTCTGTTAAATTTTCTATTGCACAGATTTACAGTTTTTTTTAAAAAAAATATGCTGTTTTATGGACCTTTAATATAATTTCCCAGTCAATCTTGTTTTTCAGAATGATAAAACACGAGAATCCCAAATGGGCTCCCAGCTACCCAGGCCCAGAAGTTCTTCCTGTCGAGACAGATGATTGGCAACCACTTTCTCCGATCCCGAACTTCCAAATCTACCTTTTTTCCCATTTTCTGAAACTGAATTGCAAAGAGGCAGCTTTAAGGTATCTTTGGCCAAAAGTAGCTTTTCAGGTTTACATGGAGAGGATGGTAAACGACATTTCAACAGAGGGACGGGAATAGGGATTGTTAAGGACACCAAATGCTTGGACATTACAAGCAAGCAAGCTGGAAAACCCTAGTAACGGAAAGGAACGGTGATGAATATGTATGAACAAATACAGGCAATAATTGAGTAACACAAACAAATCCGCTAATAACTTGAATTGATTTTGCTTTCTCTTGGCATTTAACGGAATTACAACAATACGGATTCAAGCAATAACTGGAAATACTACTTGAAACAATCTGGAATACGCTGGTTATATAAAACCACACGAAAATACATAAGAAAATACAGTTCTGCCTTCCGTTGGTACCCTTAGCAACATGTCAAAACAAAGTCACTTGGGTAAAATTGTGATCACCTGCCAAAGAATTACAGCTGCTCAAGTGGAATGATCTGTCAAACCTTATATGGTTGAATGGGTGGATTTCCTTCAAGTATCGGGCACGAGGCCCAGTGAAAGCAGGATGAACTCAAGACTACCCTCACGATGAGTTCATCTTATAGCAACTAGAATTTTCTAGCAGCAACCAAATTGTTGAACCGGTAACAATGGACATAGAAAAGAAGGTTCCAAGTAGCGATGACAATCTATCCCAAGATCTAAGGAACATTCATAACTTGGATGGACTGTAACATGTCCGATACAGCAATGACAAGGTCACCTGATTTGATCATTCCCCTAGCCTTGAGCAATGAGAAGGTTTTATTGAGGTTGCTCTCCATATCATCAGAGAAGCTCACACGGAAAGGTATCAGGCCCCACTGAAGGTTCAGGCGTCTCCTTACAGATTTTGTGCTTGTAAAGGCAAAGATTGGGCAATCAGGTCTGCAACGTGACAAGAGAGAAGCCATGTGGCCTGTCTTGGTGTAGACAAAAAGTGCATCTACTCCCAAATTGTTAGCTGCAAATTCACAAATCATAACTTACAATCCATGTAAAATTTAATGAACACACAAAACATGCAGGTACACAAACAAAAATAAAGTGGTCTAGAATCTAATCACCAGAGAGGTTTGAGCACTCTGATAACCACCAACAATAAAGTAAGCAAGTCATGAGAGCCAGAGCAGGGGAAACAAAAAGAAGGTGCTTAGTTGAACCAGCATAATACATTTAGATGACTCGATCCAATTTACAATGGTATCGTGACAATGTTTGGAGAGAAAAAGGCAACTCAGTTTATGGCAATAAATGAGAGAAGAAAAGAAAAAAAAGGAAACAATAACAATAGGTGATCATGCAGTAAAGCATGGAAGAAAGATTTAAAACGATATTGAAAACATAATTATCCAAAATTACCCATCAAACATCCTTAAATTTGGAGTTTAGACCATTTCTGGAAGTGGCACCCATCAATTAAGTACAACAGCAAGTTCTAAACTACTTGTGTAATTTTGCAATCAAAATATAATGAAATGGATGCATTTTCTTCATTTTCCACTTTTCTTTACCTGTGGTATTCATGTTCCCTGAAAAATGGCTTCTCGATGAAATTTATTTGTTTTCAGAATTGAAAAACTGAAAATGTGTTGACCAACTATTTTTTCCACTTATCCATGAATTGATAAGTGGAAAACTGGCTTTTCAAACTTGAAAGAGAAGAAAAGAGAAACCCTTAAGTATTTTAAAACATGGTTTCTGTGAAGTGCTTCATTTTTTAACTAGTTGAATCAGAGAATTTTGGCTGAGTAAAGCCTGATTCTGAAAATAGCACAGTTAATTGTAAAAGGTCCATAAATTCAAGATATCTAGAAGATAGGAATAACGTGCACATACCCATCTTGGCAGCAGAAATGCAGATCTCTTCTGAAATACTGTCAGAAAATGAGGATCCTACAGCAGGGAGTTCCATAGCTTCATAGCGTTTCTCTTCTCTCCACCACTTCTCAATTCTCACACTGACACTTCTCAGAACAGCCAGTGCCTTGTCAGGATATTGGCCCATGGCTGACTCACCAGATAACATCAAAGCATCTGCCCTTTGCCTAACTGCTTCAGAAACATCAGCTACCTCTGCCCTGGTAGGTGTAGGGTATTCAATCATAGATTCAAGTAACTGGGAGGCAACAATAACTGGCTTATTTAGCTGCCTACAAATCTGAACAATCTTTTGTTGGGCTGATGGGACCTGTTCTAATGGTATCTGAGCACCTAGATCTCCTCTGGCTACCATTGCTCCATCGGATGCTTGAATGATCTCTTCTAAGTTCCTCAATGAGTCAATACTCTCTATTTTTGCAATGACAGCTATGTCACTACATCAGAATTAAAAATCACTTCAGCAGATTGTTTTAAGATGAGATTCAATCATGAGAGTGGAGAGCATTACATATATCAATTCAATAGGCTTACCTGTCACGAGACCGAGCAGCCACGTAGCTTTTAAGATGATTAATCACTTCAGCGGACTTGACAAATGATATCGCAATGAAGTCAACACCCTCTGCAATCCCAAAATCAATGTCCAACCAATCCTGAAAAGAAAACAATATATATAAGGAATTAAAACAAATGAACATTTTTATAATTTGCAGATAGAAAGGTGCAGTGGAGATGGGTGATGAGCAATAACTGGTGAATTGATGTACACAAATCGCTAAAGATTTATGCAAACATAATTTTTGCTACACGAGGTAGTCGCATTTGCATGCAACAGCTGCAATTGAATTTTTTTACATTCAGGAGACCTGCAATTGGTTTATCAAAATGAACTCTACAACCCCTACTTATCAGGGAGCTTTCAACTCCAATTGTGAAAAATTGATCAGACTGCCGTTCTTCCAGGTGTCAAGGTCAAGACAGACTTCTGGAATGAGTTGACCTAGAAATGAATCCAACTCCCAACCCAAGGTTTTACTTAGATTATATATTATTTTTTTGTAATGCAAGTTATTTCAATAATATATGTGTAACAATTATTTTCCAAAGATGATGGTATCCTCTCCAACAAAGAAAGTACAAATATAAAGTGGATGGTGGGGGCATGACAGAAAAGGATATTTCAGCATGAAAGTTCATTCACTCAATGAATCATATAATGGATAGGCCAAGAAAGTTATGTATAAACCGAAAACATAAACACTGATGATTGACCATTTCCATTCAAAACCATATGGATTAGTTGACATGCCACCCATTTGTGAAGTAATGGAATTTCTATCTTGAGAATCCATGAAAATGAACAAGCTTTAGTTATCAAGAAATTACTTGCAGCTTGAGGAAATGAACTAGCCATTTGACGGTGAGAACCAATAAGCCAGTATAGAGAGACACAAATTAATAATAGCAACAATGTTATTAATTCAAATTAATAAAAGCATATCTAGAATTCTAGTTCATAATTCAATAAGTGGGATAAGTGATTGAACATTTAAATCAATTAACTATGAAAGAAATTGAACTATTATGAAAATTCTCAGCTCCTCTTTTTTGTATCTTCTTGTTAACATTTTTATGAAATTGAGTGAATTTCATATTCAAAAGAGGAAAAAGAACACCCTTGAATCCCGAAAACTTGAGCTGGATAACTAGTTAAGCACGTGAACCACCTTTCAATCCCAAAAACTTGACCTGGATAACTAGTTAATCTCCTGGACACCTTTGAATCCCGAAAACTTTATCTGGATAACTAGTTAAGCACCACCCCCCAAAAGAAAAACAAAAGAAAAAAAAAAAAAACCCGCAAAGATTTAAAGAATCTAGAACTTGGTAATCTGTCATATAGATCCAACCTTAATGAAAGGCAAACTCTCAGAGGTAGTGAAAGGCAACTTTCGCACTTGAAATAAAAAAAAAAGATACTAATTTCTATAACAGAGAAAAGATCGGAGGCGCCAACCTTTGAGGAAATTGTTGGAAGCATGGCATTACGTTCTCGTACTAGGCTTCCATCCCTCCAGAAAGTCAAGTTAGCCCGTGGTAGCATCAATCCAGGATCGGTACACCTACACTTGACATCTGGACCAATTTTCTCTATCACCTCGAACCGCACCATTCCACCATCAACAAGAAGTTCATCCCCAACTTTCACATCTGTATCAAATCAATTGTAGGTTTGAATTAGGCTAAAGATTTATAGTTCCTTGCAAAACAAAGTAGGAATAATATTTTCCTTCAAATAAGGATAGCATTACCCTCAGCAAAACCATCATAATTCACATTGATGGTGCGTTCTGGTCGGGGCAAATCGAACGCTCGCACACTAAAAGTCCATATTTCACCATCCTGCACACACACATCCAACAACTCAACGAATCGCTACCGAATTTTGATCTCAGTGCACATTTAAATAACACTAATAAGCAAATCATTTTGCAGAACATATAATAATTTAATGAATTAATGCTTCAATTTAATTCACAAAACATCCATAACAACAACATAATGTTAGTGAATTAGCCAAAATTGCAATGTTACCTCAGCTTTAGCAGAGGAAGCACCACCAAGATCGCCCATATGAATCTCACTGCCTTCAGTATCCATCATAATAGCAACAGCAAAACCTTTCTCTTCATTCAATCTCCTCACTCGCTCAATTACTCTCTTATGCCACTCACGCGTCCCATGACACATGTTAATTCGTGCAACATTCATGCCTCCAACAGCCAACGCCTGCAATTCCTCAAATCCACACGTCGCTGGACCGATCGTGCACACCAGTTTCGTCCTCCTTGTGCTCCTGAACCCATTCTCCTTCAACTCCACCTCCGTCACTGCATCAACATCGATCGAGCTCGAGTCGGATAGAAATGATTGCGACGGTGGCGTGCCGTAGTCCTCTGGTGTAGAAGGTAATATCTCGCCCGCTCCGGTTCCATTGTCGGAGATTAGGACTTGAGGAGGGGTCGTGGAGGAGTTGGGATCTGCTGACGTGGAGGCTTTGATTGAGATAAGTTTCGGAGAGAGGGTGGTGACCGGGAACCGGCGATTACAGGAGGGTTTAGGGAGAGATTGTTTGGAGAAAGTGAGGTTAGAGGGAGTGAAGAAGTGTAATGATTGAGACATGGTTACCGGGAAAATGTGAAGTCTGGTGATGACAGGGAGGGAGGGAGGGTGTGTTTGGGGATTGGTTACCGAGGAAGGAAGGGTTTTTTAAAGAGATGGAAAGGGGCGGATGTAACGAAGCGAGTGAAGTGAGAAAGAGCTTTGTAGATGTCGCCAAGGCTGGATGGAGACACAGGGATCGTTGGTTGCCAAACAAGATTTGTACTGCCTTTTGTTTCCAATAGTAGGTGTTTGATGCAACGGCCAAATGAGGAGGGAAGGGTAAATGCACCGCTGATTTTGCCTTGGGAGTTTGGTCACGTGGTTGCATTTGATTGGTTGTGTGGAGGGGGCGTTTCTTGGTACCACCTGAGATATTTTTGCAGAAAAAGAATTTTTGTTTTCGTTATTTGGTTGTCGGGGATTATAATTGTTTGTTGTTTTTAAAATAATTTTTTATATTAAAATATATATTAATAATATTTTTTTATTTTTAAAATTAATATATTAAAATAATTTAAAAATATTAAAAATATATTAATTTTAAAAAATTAAATTTTTTAAAATATATAAATAGTTCTATATAATTTTTTTTTATCATTAAAAACCTCCATCCATTCCAGAACTTACTTTAAAAAATAACATCATTTTGTAGAAGACTTAACGTCTTTTGTTGGATGATTCTAACTGAAATTCTTATTAAGAATCAAGAATATCATAACAGTTTAGGAATAAATTTAAAATCTATCTAAAAAACTATTTAATGTTTTGAGTATATATTGTCTCTTTTTTTATATATATATTTTATGATATTTGTGTTTTTTAAAAAAATCTTAAACAATTCATCTAGTTTTGTAAAGAAAATATATTATTTAAGTTACATCTTTAATAATGATTTAAATTAATATAATTTCATTTATATTATAATATAACAACTCATTATCAAATAATTTGATATATATATTCTCACAGCATTCCATGGCAAACGCAGCACAGCATATGCTCCCGTGCTCAGCCTATCAGCTTCCCTTCATATATTATATATAAAAAAAAGTAAAATGATGCAGTGAAATTATTATAGATTAAAAAATATTTTTATCATGAATTATAATATTAATTTTATTTTTTATTTTATTTTATTTTATTATGAAAAGTTTCATTAATTTTTTTTTATTTGTTAATGATTGATACCTATTTTATTAAAAAAAAAATATTTACCCAACTCAAACATCTTATTTATAAGATATTGCTAAATTTAACTAAACTTGAACCATATATAAATATTAGATCTAGGTGTACTTCGTGATTATTTTTTTATATTATGTTTTGGTAGGTTTTATCATTTAATTTATTGTTGTTAATAATAAATTATATATATATATATATATTAAATATTTTTTAAATAAAAAAATACTTTAAAAAATAATATTTGTCACATTTTTAAACACTCTCTTCATGACTCTCTTCATGACATGCTATTTGGGAAGTCATTGATGCCATGTATTAACACGTCTCAAATAATGGAGATTGCTATTTTTTTACCATGACTATTTCTAGTTGGATATTTTTTCATCACTGATTATTTGATCTTTTTTAGGGTTTTTTTTTTCAAATTTGATGCTTTTCCTTTGAATTTTTATTTGTTTTGTTTTGTTTTAAAATAATTTCTTAATTGATTTGTTTTTGTTTTTTACAATTTCACTCGCAGTTATTTATTTTTATTTAATTTTTATGTGAAATTTCGTCTAGCTTCTTTTAATTACTATTTTTTTAATTATTTTTTTATGGATTAGTTTCTAGAGTTCCATCTCTAAATATTTATTTTCATTTAATTTTTATGTTGAATTTAATCATAATTTTTAATTTTTAATTTCTATTTTTTTTATTTTGCATCATTTTGTTTATTTTTTTCTTCAATTTCAATCCTTGATGTTTATTTGATAAAGAATCCAGCTTCTTTATTTTCTTGACTTTGTCCTTAATAGAGTTACATCGATCTCATTATACGAGTTATAAATCTAAAAGATTAGCTCAAGTTAAATTTTATTTTTTTAATAATTTTTTTTACCATTATTTTTTAAGCTTTCATGTTTATAACATCATCTTGGTATCATGTTCCAGGTCATATATTTAATTTATTAGCCCGAGTTAATTGTCAGTTTTAAAATTTTTAAAGGCTTTTTTGATTATCTTATTTTAGCATTGACAAGTTTGTTTAAAATATAGTTTTTGTGAAGCAGTTTTTATATATTTTTAACTGAATTTTGTAAAATTTTACTTGTTTTTGTATTTTAAAAATATTTTTTTAATTTGAAATTTTTTATTTTTTATTTACTTTAAATTATGTTTTTTATCTTTAAATTATTTTAATGTGATGATATTAAAAATAATTTTTAAAAAATAAAAAAAATATTTTAATATATTTTCAAGTAAAAAATACTTTTAAAAAACAACCATAATTATGTATTTTATACATATTTTATACCACATATAAACCTTAATTATAATTTTCATTAAAAATATATATAAATCAGTCAACCATACATAACCATATTTTTTTTAAACTTGTTTTTTTAAACCATAACACAAAAGTTATCTCAAACAAACGAGATCATAAAGTGTTTCAACACCACATGCTCCTGCATGGAATACAAGTGTCATTCATGTCCAGTACTACTGGTGACGTGGGTACCTTGTAATTCTTGTAACATGACACAACTCAAGTACTCAACCATCCTGGTGAGTCCAGATTCAGTATTTTGCTGTCTTATTTTGCTGGACTATGTGTCTCCAGGGAGAAAAATGTCCGCTTCGGTGCCTGCAATATCATCTAACCTCATGCAGAAAGCCATCCCATTTTCTACACCAAACTCGACCGCAGTAAGAACTTTCAAAAACACTCCATCCCTTTTATTTTCTTCCTCAATTCTAAATAGAAAGATTATCAAGAGCCATGTTTATGGAAAACCAGGGCTTATCTCTCCTGTATGTGGATTACTAGTCCATAACCAATCTAATATTCTGCCTGAGATTCCAGGCAAGAACCCGCCAGAATTTCTGAGAAGGTCCAATAATAATGATCCGCCTTCAGTTCCAACAGAAGTACCAGAACTTCCAAGCAGTCCTGAGATCGAGACTAGTCCACCAGATGAAGGATACATAAGACCTCCAAGGATTCCAGAGGTGCCTAATCCCGGACCTGACTTCCCTCTTCCACCGTTACCAACGGCGCCTGACGTTCCACTACCACCCCCGGGGACACCTTGGCCTCCGCCACCGGATCGACTGCCCCCCAAGTTGCCGCCCGATATTATACCAGCCCTTGCTCCCCCGCCACCTGATATTGACCCTCCACTGGATACGCCAGATATTGAACCACCACCTGGGCCGTATGTAGTCTAATGAAATGGTGGTCCTTGGAAAATTATATCTTTGTTAGTTGATATATACAGTTATGATTTCTTTTCTCTCACTTTCCAATCTTGGGATTTTAAGTCCAAGAAGATGTTAAAGCATACATGCCTCTTCAATCCTTGTTTTGGCTGTGCAACCGATCTTTTAACTCCCTATAAGTGATACTGTGCTAAATTTGTTAAGTTATGTTTGGAACTTTCTGCTATAACAGCTCAACAGGAACGCGTATGGAGTTGGGAGCTAATTATATAATTAGTCCTTGTAGTTTACGAAAATGAATTAATCAGTCCTATTGTGAGAAGTTATTTGATAAAACCCACCTCCATCCACATCGCGCCATCAACAGTGCCGCCTCTATCCAAGGGTGGAGCCAGAATTTTTACTGCATTGCTCTATTAAATAAATATATAAATATTTTTTAAAATTAATTATTAATTTATATACATTAATTTTTAAAGTTAGCAATAAAGTTTTAATTCAAATATACTATCTAAAATATTAAAAAATAAATTTAAAAGTATATAAAATTAAAATAAAAGTAAAAATAAACTTATTATTAAAGTTATATCCTTCGATGTTTTGTGAAATATAATTCATTTATAATCAAATGTAAATTGATATTATAACAACTTCTCAACCAGGATAAAATAACAATCTCATGTCATCTGAAAAATAAAGTAATTAAATTTTTTTTCTTAAATTTTTTTTCTATCTCAATTCCTCTTTCCTTCACTTGATTTTTTTTTAGATTAATGTTTTATAAATTGGACTTTGTAAGTTTATAAAGTTATTCTCTCATTTTTTTTAATGTTTTCCCCTTGTTTTTTCTCTATTTCTCTCTAATTTTTTATTTTTTTTCTTTTTTTATTCTGCTTGTGCCCAGTCGACAACATATAAAAGGAAGGAAGAACTGATTCATTTTATTTTTTAATGACAAATAATTATTTTACTTTTAATAAGTCGTTTTGCTTTTATTTTATGGTTTTTTTTAGCATTACTAAGCTCTCCGTTCATCCTAAAATTTTAACCAGATTTTATTCAATATATTTTAAGATTTTTCATAAAATTTCAGTTCAGATAATTGAATTGAAAATTACACCCAATAATGTAAAATTAATCAAATTATAAATCAAATTTATGAAATTCTTAGAAAATTCTAAAATTTAAATTTAAACATCTTATTAAAAGATTTTACATAAATTTTTAGAATTTTTTAACCATTTAATTAAGAATTATAAATTTTTTTATATAAAATCAATCAAAAAAATATTAATAAAATCGAGCTGCGGCCCACCATAGGCCTTAAGATACCTCCGCCCCTGCCTCTATCCACGTCGCGCTTAACCCACGCTACAGCCACCAACCCCGCCGCCTCTGCCTCCACGACCCAGCAGACGTGGGAATGGAGGTGATATCTACATTTTTGTTACACCACAGATTTCAACTAATTCACTCAAATGATATGGTTGCTTTTATTATAAAACGAGGTTGGGCATGGTAGCTTTTGTCTAGAGGGAAATTGTTCTGTCAAAGAAAGAAAAAGAAAAGGGGGGATTTGCGACGAGTGTTAATTGGGTGTCTGTTCTGAGCTCATGGCTTTACTTGTGGTTGGACATAATGGAACTGCCCTGATTTTCGTTTCCAGGCCACCTTGGGCTTCCTGAGAGCGAGCCACTGATGCCCTGTTACCTTGTATATCTGCTCGTGGTGCCATGTCATGCTTATGTCTATTTTATTTTTAACAATAGAGCAGTGTCATGTGCTAAAGACCGTCGTGTTCCGTTCTGATTAATTAGGATTTAATTTTCAAATTAGGGTGTGAAAACAAAATTCTCATGAATTTTATAGCCTTGAATAAATAGTTTTTTTTAACCGGACTGTAAAGATAGCTTGAGTTTATCCTATCCATGGAACAAAAAAATATAAGTTTTTGCTTATATACCCATTTTGGTTCTGATTATGAGAATTTTTCTCGTTCATTCTGCATGTTAGGCACATCAAACCCAAAAGAATAAAAGGTGATAGTTAACTATCTAGGTGGTGACCAAGTGATAAAGACTTGAGATCAAGAGGTTTGTTTTCTCTGTGATCTCAGGTTCGAGTTTTTGGTTGCTCATATGATGGTTATTGGAGGCTTACATGGTTGTTAACTTTAGAACCCGTAAAATTAATCATGGTGCACGCAAACTGTCCCGAACACCTATGTTAATCTAAAAAAAATAAAAAGTGATGGCTCGTTTCGTGTAATTGTTTGTCGGAATACACATGGGTAATTAAGTTTCTTTAATTTACTCGGTATTTAAAGTATACAAGTTATGTCGAATTCTTTTTAAGAGTTTATTTTTTGTTAATTACCATTATTACGTTTCATTCACTCGTTCATCAAAAAAATATTTTTACCCGGGAATTTTTATGATGCTCTGTAAAAACCTGGGAAAATCTTGTCCTGTAGCTTCAATTTTTCTGTTTGTTTAATTATTTACGCGCGGCTGGAGCAGCTTTTAAAATAAACTGTACAATTTGTATGTTCGGTAATAATAAAACTCACTTTATTGTTGATGTAGGACCTGTATAAATTGTGTTTGAACCTCAGGTTTAAAGAAGGCAACTTTCAGCTGTTTTTCATTCCCCGCATCCTATACAACTGAGAGTTTTACTCTTCATTGTTCATGTAAACAATGGAAATATTTTGTATTATTCTGGACAAATTATATCTAGTTTAAAATTAAATATATTGAATCGGTTTTAATTCAGTTAAAAAAATTTAATTTTTTATTTATTTTTAATTGTGTTTTATTTAAAAAATTAGAAAGAAATCGCTTGATAACATAGTATTTACAGAATTTGATTACAATTCTAAATTTATTTTTAATAATATTTTATCGATGTTATTGTGCACTTAAAAAAACAAAAAAAAAAACTAAAGTCTTCACTGTTCTCGCCGGACTCAATTTCAACCAAACATATTAAATTATTTTTTGTTCAACCTCAATTTCAATCATATTTTTAACTAAACATATATAAATATCAAATTAATTTTATATAAAAATATATTTTTTAAAATTACAGCTATATAAAAAAGCAACAACGATACTAAATATTATAAAAATATAAAAATATAGATAATTTATCGATTAATCTTCTAAACAATTTCTTCACGTGAATGCATGAAATTTAAAAATAAATTAACCTTTCTTTCCTTGATTTATGAAATTTAGCAAGTTGAACTTTTATTTTTCTTTTTCTAAAATAAATTCAAATAAGAAGCTTGTGTCGATTGAATTTTAATTAAGTGAATGTTTTTATTTCTCACTGGTTTAAGCTTTAAGTGATCAATTTTTTTAATAATTGACATGGCTTTGTATATTTCCTTTTTATTGATATATAACATTCATTGCATTCTTGCCTACTTTTCTAGTGGTTTCACTTTCAAAATAAGATTTCATGTAAATATATATTTTTTAATGTGAAAAAAATCGTCAAGGAGTTGGTTGATAAGTTCAACTTGGCACGACGTGTATATAGTTTTTTTTTTTAATTAATCTTGCTAATAGAATTATAAATTAGTGAATCAATGAAACGGAGACCAAATGATTTATAGAATAATATTTTCTCAAAAGAATTTGATTGGCCAATATACACGGGGTGAAATGAAATTTCCCCCACACAACAATGTCTAATGAAGGTACAAAAGGCAAATGGATGTCTATAGAAGGTTTCCTCAATGACACGATACCTTTTCTTTTCTGTGGTTTTAACACTGTACATTGCGAAGAAAGAAAAAGTAAAAGCAAGCAAAGAGCTTTAAACATGATCACCGTTGGAAAAAAAAAATCATTGATTGAAGTTTTTTTCTTATATATTATGATATATATTTTAAAAAATAATTTATTTAAAAATATATTAAAACAATTTTAATTTATTTTTCTCTAACAGTTGTGTTTTAAAGCCATAGAAAAATACTAAGAATTCAATTGAAACATGCTATCAAAACATATAAAAATAGGAGCTCCTGCATTGTTAAACACCTACATGATTTGGGACTAAAAAATAGTTTAATGCTACTTTTTTTTAGAAAAAAATATTTCATGTATAAATAATTTTTTAAAATATTTTATTTTTTATTATCGGGATGTTAATTAATTATAACTAAAATTTGCCAGTATTTTACTGTAGCGAGGACTACAGTGCACTATAAGCAAATTTATTATAGATTGTATTATTTTACATTGTAGCATAGATACTATACACTATAAATGAATTTATTATTCAGTAGAGGCATGTATATGACTGCAACCGACATATCCCAAACACCAGGCAGAAGGTGCACTCTCTGGGATTGTGCACATGACTCTTGAGCACCTACCTGGGGTTTTGACACCTTCACCACACATATGATGCTTGGATACATCAAGACTCAATTATTCCTAGACCTTGCATCCTGCAGGATTTAAAATAGTCTTGAGTTATTATCTGTGTAAGCCCAAAATAAACTTGGATTTTGCGGGCATCAATCTCTTAACTTTTTTAAAAGATAAAAAATAAACGTGGCTACCTAACCAGTGAAATTTATTTAAAAATAATAGTTTGGTGTTTAGTGTATATGAAAAATACATGTTAAAAAGTAACGGATAAGTATTAATTAATGATGAAGCCCATAATTTGTTAACAGGACTAGTCCAGTAAAATATTTTTATTTTTTAAAAGTTGTAAGTTGATTTCAATTGCTTTAATTTTTTTCACTGTAAGAATATTTTACATTTTTCTATGTAAATCAAATATAGAAAACTATAAAATATATTTTATATTTTGAGAATCGCTAAAGAATAGTGTTGGGTTATTGCGTTCATGATTTGAAGGGAAATCTGCATCTCTCCTTAATCATTAGAGTATCAAATCTACATCATGATGTGAAAGGTAAAATTTATGAGAACTCCGTTAGGACGTGTTTATTACTGCATTTTAAAAGATTTTAAATTTTATTTTATTTTAAATTGATATATATTTAATATTTTCTAATTATTTTGATATATGGTCTAAAAATAATATTTTTAAATAAGAAATATTATTAATATATTTTTTAAATGGAAAATATTTTTAAAACAACTGTAATCATACTTTTAAAAATATTTTCTTAATTTAATGTAAATAATTTTTTTTATTGAATCAAGAAAATAATTATCTAGAAATATTATCTTAAAAAAGTGCAAAAAATCATGTTAGTTGCTAAAATTATGAAATTCACATAATAATAATAATAATAATAATAATAATAATAATAATAATAATAATAACAATAATAAAAATAAAATAAAAAACAGGTAACCACTTAATGGAATCATGGAACATGGTGAATACTCTAGAAAGCTGGAAGGGGGTCCTACAATTTGATTACTTTTCCAAGCACATATTCTCGTTAAAATGGCAGGAATATAATCCAAGTCTCCAACTTTAATTACCTCAATAAAAAAGTGAGAGGCGCCTTAATGTGTTTCACAAGTCGGCCGGGCTCTATTTTTGCCGAAAATTGATTTTTTCTTTAATTATCTATGCTTTTAAATTGTTTTCTATATCATAAATAAATTAAATATTTTTATTTTAATTGATTTTTAAATAAAAAATATTTTTTAAAAAATCATTACTACAAAACCAAATATCATTAAAAATGTTATTTCATGTAATTTTTACTTTTATTTTTAAAAATATTAAAAAATATTTTTTTAATATATTAATATAAAAAATTTATAAAAAAATATTTTAAAAACCGACTAGCATCACCCTTTCAACAACTCAACGAGGCTCTGATAGCTTCGAAAACACTTGTCATCACCTGCGATTTTTGAAACTGGCATTTCTTTACTAGCTTTATCATGAACCTGGGTCCCACCCCATTATGATACAAAACACAAATCCTTTCAAATCCGTGAATATTAAAGGAAAAACTCATTTTGAGAAGGAAACAAGCAACCTGCCACTCGCAATCTTACATTTGGAGCCTCCATTTCCGTATACTCAGCAGTCAAGTTTCCGTAAAAAGCAGATCCCCCCAATCTATCCTCTTTCCAATCAAAGCGTCATCCCATCTCGATATTTTTATAGCCGTTCAAAATAAATAAATCTAAATAAACAAATGAAATAAACCTGGACCAATCATAAACCAACAAAAAGGCATCACCCCCTTCCTCCAATCACACGTAATCACCTCTCCCTCCCTCTCCTCCTTATTTAACAAACTACGTCCACCTCACTCCATCACGCGCTAACTTCAAAAAATCAAATCCACCGCCACTTTGCTTTGTTTTCCTTCCTCCAGTCCTCTCCTGTCTCCTCCCTCTCAACGCTCACCCCAGCAACTCAAAATGGCGGCCAATCTTGGCGCCTACACACGCGCGACTCCACGCGCCTCCCTCTTCTCCAATAACAGAACCTCCTTTATTATACAGTCCCCACCATTCCTTAGCAAAACAAGAACCACCAAAATCACTAGAATTAGGGTCTCAAATGATGGCAGTAACTCCTACCTGGACATGTGGAAAACGGCTGTTGATCGCGAGAGGAAGACCGTCGAGTTCCAACAAATCGCTGGAAATTTAGCTCAAACCGATAATGACAGTGATGATGATGATGATGATGTTACTGTTGATTTGGAGAAGAAGAGCGAGGACTTCAAGAAGATCCTGGAAGTCTCCAAGGAGGAGAGGGACCGCATTCAGCGTGTGCAAGTCATTGACCGTGCCGCGGCGGCCATTGCGGCAGCTCGCGATATTGTCCGGGAAAAAAAGTCCGCTGATAAGGATTTCAATAGCCACGAAAGCACGGGTGGAGAAGTGGAAGCTCAACAAGGAGGTAAATTTTGGTCTTATGTTTATATTTTCATTCAAGTTCAGTAAGTTTAATTTAAGTTAATTTTGGGAATCAATAGGATTTAAGTTTTACGCTTTATATGTCTATCACGCGAGTTTTGTGTTTGCTAATGCAGAAAATATTAGATATTGTCAACTTAAGGCTTCAAGTCTTGCTTCTTGAATAGAAATAAATGAAAAAAGGAGAAGGAAGTATTCTGTATGATTTCGAACTTGGAGCTAAGATGGTGATATCAAAATGACAGTGGTTTTTAAAATTGGAAAAAAAATTGAGAAAAGACTTTAACTTCAGTACTTTAAAGCCAGCCGTTGTTCAGCTCTGTAAATGCTTGAACATAGTCTTAGGAATTATGTATCAGAAACAGTCAGCGCACATTTCTTGCTTGTGATTTTTTTTTCATATTGGAAGCTGTTGTCACGAGAAATAATTGAAGTCCCTTTTTACTTCCCAATTTGAAGACCAGTTCAGTTCTTGCAATTTATACACCAGACGTCGCTGCTGAAATAAAACAAAATAAAGCCACATCTCTTTTCTTATGCAGCAGGAACAGAGAGTAGGAGCATCTTGGTGTCTCGACCTGAGTCTTCTGCAAATGGAGTTCCTGGTCCAGATTTTTGGTCCTGGACTCCTCCCAGCAGTGATGGAAATTCAGACGATTCCAGCAATGTGCTGAAAGTTAGGAAATCTTCAGATGCTCCTTTGACAATCCCAGTGGCAATGAAAGAGCGATCTGCGGATTTTCTCTCAATTCCATTTGAGAGTAAACTTATAGATACGAACCACAGTTCTCCTATACCTCCACTGCAGTCATTAGTTGAGGTTGACGGAGTAGAGGTCTCTGAATCCATTCTAGAAATGCCTTCTAAAAACGAGGAAGAACATGAACTTGGAGTCCAATTTTCAGCACATGCAGCAGAAGCAGCACATGCTCTTGAGAAAGATAAGGTTGATGAGTTGTCATCCTATGGAGTAACTGCAGATGGATCAAGGTGTTGGAGGGAGACAGGAATTGAGCAAAGGCCTGATGGTGTAATTTGCAGGTGGACGATGACCAGGGGGGTCAGTGCTGACCAAGAGGTCGAGTGGCAAGAAAAGTTCTGGGAAGCTGCTGATGATTTTGGCTACAAGGAACTTGGTTCAGAGAAATCAGGGCGTGATGCAACTGGAAATGTGTGGCGCGAGTTTTGGAGGGAATCGATGCGGCAGGTCACAGTGTTTCTCTAAATTGCAATAACTAAATGTTCTTTCCTTTTGTATTTTTGGCTTTGTGATATAGATGATTCAAGTTGTCTTGCCTGTTGAAATCTAGATTTGATGCATGCAGGAATCTGGGCTTTTGCATCTTGAAAAAACTGCAGACAAGTGGGGGAAGAATGGAACAGGTGACGAGTGGCAAGAGCAATGGTGGGAACATTATGGTGCATCTGGTCAAGCAGAGAAATGGGCTCATAAGTGGTGCAGTATCGATCCAACCACAAACCTTGAGGCTGGTCATGCTCATGTTTGGCATGAAAGGTGATGGAAAAAATTCTGCACATCATAGCAATCTTAAATTTGTCATCATTTTTTTATTACTAAAACATCATTTTTCACTTGGGCTTCTAGTCAAGATGATCATCCTTGAACATATTGTGGTGCAAATCTGTGATTACATTTGGAGATCTTAAATGTCAACGTTGCCTTTGAAGGGACATTTTTTTTTCCCTAGACTCTAGAAGTTTTCTATGGCATAGGCATTTACTCACTTTAGTCCCGTCTCTTCAATCTATAACTAGCTTTTCTAAATGAGTCACTTGTTTTAGTTTCTTTCCATTTTATTGGAAAAATTCCACTCCTTTCCTTCCATTTGCAGTCCCAAGGGAGAGTCAACTCTTCTTTTTATTAGCCTGCTTTCTTAGCGCTATACCTCTTCTTCTCCTCAAGGCCCTTGTTTGTCTTGCTTTTGACCTGCAGCCTCTTTCCCGGTCATAGAGCCTAGATTTTTAGCCCTGCTTTGCCCATCTCCATTTACTACTGGTCCAGTTCCTCGCAGACCAGAAAAGGATGAAAATAGGAGTGAGAAGGCAGTTTCTCTTTACTAAAGATCTCCACTCTGCATCGTGATTTGCTGGGCCTTTGCCAGGACGAGCTCAAGCTTGGTTATGCAGGGGCTTTGTCAAGCTACAATTAATTGTCGCGGTTGACAATTAATTGATGTCGCGGTTCTAAACTATGACAAGGAAAGATGTGCTATTTTGCCAAATCTTTTTGTTGCAGTGTTAATTCTCCTATTTTTTTAAATTTATATGCTAATTGCCCAGTTTATCCAATTGATTTAGACTGTTAATTTATTTTTCATATTCATATTCAAGCAATTGCAATTTTTTCGAAGTTGGTACTAGAATCTTCGACCCTAGTGATTGCCTCAATGATTGCAGTTTTGTTCTTATTGTTTGTAAAAGTGTTGACATACTGCTGGTAATAGGTGGGGCGAGAAGTATGATGGACATGGAGGCAGCACAAAGTACACTGATAAATGGGCTGAGCGCTGTGAGGGTGATGGTTGGGCGAAGTGGGGTGACAAGTGGGATGAAAATTTTGATCTAAATGGTCATGGTGTCAAGCAAGGGGAGGCATGGTGGGAGGGAAAGCATGGAGAGCGGTGGAACCGCACTTGGGGTGAGCGTCACAATGGTTCTGGATGGGTTCACAAGTATGGGAAGAGCAGCTGTGGGGAGCACTGGGACACACATACCCAGCAAGATACATGGTATGAAAGATTCCCACACTATGGTTTCTATCACTGCTTTGAAAACTCAGTCCAGCTCCGGGAAGTTCAGAAGCCATCGGAGAGAGATGAACAATGAGCTCCCAATTTTCCTTTCGATTTCTCATCTATTCCTTTGATGTTGCTTAGGAAAGTCGTGTATAATTATTGGTTGATCCTTTGCAAAAGAACAAGCTTTCCACTGAAGTCGCAATATCTTTTTTCTTGGATATGGTTCTTAATGCTATCCCATGAACTGTATGCATTTTTTTTTCTTTCACTTATACTGTGAAAGACAGTGTACTTGATATTATATCAATCATAAAGGAAAGTGGTCGAGTGTGTGTTCACCGAAATACTGTTTTGCCGGGAAAGCTTTGTAATGGATGTAGATTTTCTGCAACTAATGAATTTCGCGCTGCCTTGCAATGTTACTCTGTTCTGGCTAGTACTTAATTCGGTTGTGGTCACTCACTGATCATGGCTTCTCCTCGTCCGCCAAGTAGTTTCAGGCAGCTTGAAACTAAACATGGATCACTTGCATCAAAAAGCAAGCAGCCATCACGACTGATTCAAACAGCTATCTTCTTTTATTATTAATTGTGTTGGCATTAGCCATGATTCTTGTCATCGTTCTCCGTTTCCAAGAACACCATACGCGCATTATCAATAGCTTGAACAACAAGAAGTGCCCCATTTCTCCATTGCAAATCCAAGATGATCTGAATTCGCTTGTGTTATAAGAAAACAACGAATCCCGTCTATCTTCTGAAGAAAAATCTTACGGAGTACACTTTTCTGATGCCTTTTTTAGTGGCAAACGTGGTTCTGTAACAAGCTTTTACTTCTAAATGCGGTCACAGAACTCGTGCCTGGTCGGGCAGAAACATTAATGGCCAGGCAACTGAAGCCTTGCCATCATTCATGGGGAATGGACAGGCTTAGGCTATAAAAAGGAGACGATTGTTTTAGAAACAAAGATATTAACCAAAATTTGCTCTAAACTAAAGCAATGGTGCAACATGTATCGGCCATGAGAGTTTTCGAAAGTCATTCTCGATTCAGTATTATAATCGGAGAAAGGTTTCATGTCTATAATTTCAATGATTTGAACACAGATATCCTCAATGTGCATTGCAAACCAAACGCCGATGTTGATCCTGGTGGCAAGTGAAGCATCCAGCGCACGTGGCTCCCTTTAATTAGTATTTATGTTATTTTTTAATATATTACAGAATCTTTTTTGGCCCATTTTAGTTTGTCAAAACAATTTCCATAAAAACATCATTCCTTATTTGGAGATTTTTCTTTTGTAGAACACACCTTTTCACCCACCGAAATTGTTCTTAGAAAAATATAGTTAAATTGGAAAAATTCAGAGAAAGAATTAAAAAAAAAAACATGATTATTTTTTGAAGTAAATAAACAATATTAATTTTACAATTTAATTTCAATCAATTGAGGTTTGATTTTTTTAAAAATATTCCTTCTCAATTTTTAAGCTATTTTATTTACCTATATTCTTTTTAAATACTAATTAGTGGTATTTTTATATATAATTATGGAGTTTTTTTCGATCTTTGTAATTCTATATTATCTCTGGGGTTATTGTAATCTAATTTTTTTCTTACAAATTATTAAAAAAAAGTAATATACGTTGCCGTTTCATAAGCTCAAGAAAAGATAAAATATTGTTTTTTCCAAAACAAACAAAATGGTTTTCAAATAAGAAAGAAAAGAAAAGAAAATGAGAACAGTAATAAACGTCGCCGTTTCTCATAATTTAGGTGGGAGTGGAGAGCTGAGAAATGAAAACAACAGCCCGTTCATTGGTAGCCAGTGGTCGGCAAAGAAGTACGATTTGTGGTGCCTAATCAACACAGGCAAAGGGAACTTTAAATTCCTATGAAAAAAATAAATGTATCTCTGATTTTCTTCTAAATCTCTCTGCCTCCAAACCAAGCCGATTTTATCTCTGTGTTATAACTTTGGTAAGCCATTTCCCTGTATTGAACTGTCACAAACCAAAGTGATCAAACGCTGAATTTTTATGCTTCACAGTAGTTTCAAGCTCTTGAAACTTGAAAGTTTCCCACAATCCTGACATCTGAGAAATATTTTTGCTTGTTGGTTTTTCTTTCATTTACCATTTCATGGCTTCTTTATTGCTCAATGGACCTCAAAATGTGAACTTCAGTGGTGGCATAATCCCAGCTGGGCTAGGTTTTGTAGGTTCAAATCTTCATGTTAGTTTTTTTTCTTCGAAAAATATAGTACCACGCCATAATAGGAATCAAAATTCAAGAATCTTAGCACCCAGATGTTCTTTATCTTCTGCAAGGCCTGCTTCTCAGCCTAGGTTCATACAACACAAGAAAGAGGCATTTTGGTTCTATAGATTCCTGTCTATAGTGTATGATCATATCATTAACCCTGGTCATTGGACTGAGGATATGAGGGATGAGGCACTTGAGCCTGCTGACCTCTATGATAGGAGGATGACAGTGGTAGATGTTGGTGGTGGTACTGGGTTCACTACTTTGGGTATTGTTAAACATGTGGATGCCAAGAATGTTACAATTCTAGACCAGTCACCTCACCAGCTTGCTAAGGCTAAGCAGAAGAAGCCTTTGAAGGAATGCAAGATAATTGAAGGGGATGCTGAGGATCTTCCCTTCCCTACTGATTACGCAGATCGTTATGTATCCGCTGGAAGGTAAGATTGCGAAAACACCTAGATTTATTATTTGTTTTGTTTAATTTGAGGCTATAAATAGCTATTACCGTATTCTCTCGTTGTTATTTTACTGAAGGTATAGAGATGTTGTGTCTTTTTTCTGAATGAAAGACTCCAGTTTTGTGCATAATGGCTATTTTCAACTTAATTTTCTAAATACAATGTACATCAAATTATGCTGTGGCTGTGTATCCCAGTATTGAGTACTGGCCGGATCCCCAACGTGGCATCAAAGAAGCGTACAGAGTGCTGAAAATAGGAGGGAAAGCATGTATTATAGGTCCCATCTACCCAACCTTTTGGCTGTCTAGATTTTTTGCTGATGTGTGGATGCTCTTCCCAAAAGAGGAAGAGTACATTGAATGGTTTAAAAAGGCTGGATTTAAAGATGTTAAACTGAAAAGGATTGGTCCAAAATGGTATCGTGGTGTCCGTCGGCATGGTTTGATAATGGGTTGCTCTGTGACTGGCGTAAAGCCATTATCAGGAGACTCTCCCCTGCAGGTGACGTACTTTATCTTTTAATATAGCAATATGAACTTTTGCTGAGATAAACCCTTATGGTTCCTTGATTTCCTTTCTATGGTAACAACCTTAATTGCTATGCAACTCACAAACTTTCAAGAGATCTGTAATTACCTGGATGCATTCTATTTACAATTTCTCATAATGATTATCAAGTAATTTGATTGTTGTCCAAGAAATTCTTGATTTTGTTAGATTTAAAGGATTAGTGTGGTGCGGGGTCTTAATGGCAAACAAGCATTAAAATTTAGCTTTTGATGTTAGCGTTTCCCAATGCAGTTGTGGCAGCTTGCATTGGTATTCCACTGTTGTGGAATGAGAGGCATGTTATGTGCTGGTAGATCTGGTCATGATTCTTCAAGAACTAACTGTTTTGTGAAGTGCCCATGAAATCGTTGCTGGATATTGGCTGGTTTCTACTGCTTGCTATGGGCATCAAATAAAAAGCGCAAATTGGTGCATCATTTAATAAGACTGATGTAACATAACTTGCCATTTATGAACACATATTCGCTAACAGAGTCAAACAGAATTTGCACTGACTAATAAATGGATCATTCCCCACTGCAATGCTCTGAAGCATCAAAACTTAAGCAGGGGAGGATATAGCAAAACCAATTGGGGAAAACAAAGTGAAATAGTAATTAGCTCAGGGTTTTCCTTCTTCCTTGAAGTAATTATGAGGATGATTTTCTCCGTCTCTTGTATTAAACTTTTCAGAAAGTACGAGATCATCTTAGGTTCTGTTACACCGATTCTGTTGATAATTAGAAAAGGGACGACATTTCATCAGAAGTTCAGATTTATGAGAAGTGCGATGCAGTAAGGCTATTTGGGTTTTGCATTGAACCAAATTTCTCGACTTTCGTTGAATTGTTTTCACCTGGGAGATCTCTCTATTTCTTTGCTAGATAATGCTCTAATAGATATCAATCCATGAGGATCATTCTTTGGACAAGACAACATTGATTAAAATGAAGTAATTGTAGACAAGGACAGGGTGACCAGCAAACATAAAGCTTTGTTCTTGATGCATTGCATTGATTATTTTCCGTTTACCATTTTGAAACAACATTCTTTCAAAGGTTTTTCCTGGATTCATCTCTCCATAAGATCAATATAGACATTCAGATTTATGACTTATGAATGTGTATATTTGATACTTCCCGGCTTCTTTTCTATGTAAGATTTATGACCCATGAATGTGCATCTTGATACAGCTTGGTCCAAAGGCAGAGGAGATTGAGAAGCCAGTGAATCCATTGGTGTTCCTTACGCGATTCCTTCTCGGAGCAATGGCAGCAACATACTTTATTCTGGTTCCAATTTACATGTGGCTCAAGGATCGAATTGTCCCAAAGGGCATGCCTATATGAAATGGTGGAGGAAAGTTGGGAAAATATTGGACACCATTTTCTGTTCTAAGTGGCTGCTTGTTTATCACTGTGATTAAGCCTGCTCTCTTTTGTCTTTTATGTTACTGTTGAATCAAGATAGTTGAGACATCTTATCAAATAGATCGACGACCCTGCCTCAAGCTCTGTATTACTCTTGGTTGTAACCTTAAGGCCATAGCATTAGGTTTGTTATTGTAACAGTAATGTAGAACGTCAACCAACTTGATTTGTAACTGAACCGTGGTTTCTTTGTTCCTTGTACAATTCAACCATGCTTTTAATAGTAGTTTACAAAGCAAAAAGGGTGCCTACTGGTTCGTGTCATTGTGGAAGGATGTGTTGTCGCAAAGAAAGAGGAAATGATGTATCAGGAAGTCATCACTAATTTGTCTTCGAGTGCAAGAATTCATTTGTTGTGTAACGTGAGTTTTGAATTTATTTTGCTTAAAGTAGGTCGTGAATATATATATATATATATATATATATATATATATATATATATATATATTATGACTACACGCATTTGTTAACCATTAATCATCTTTTTCCTTGATTGTAATTTGATTCCACTAAAATCTTCCCTTTTTTCACTTTTTTTCCCATTATAGTACTTAGAATCTCAAAAATCATATGCTAAAACTCCCATTTAGCTTGAATGTTGCAATGAATTGTTTGGATTGCTGATAAAATTTATAATATAAATCCTCAATTTAATTATGAAAAAGTAACAGTATTTTCAATTAAAAAACCCTATAAAAGAGGGTTATGAGAGATTTCATTGTTATAAGAAAGCAGTGTTTGAAAATAAAGTGTAAATTATGTTTTTAAAAATTTTAAATTTTTTATTTAAAATAATTTTAAAAAATATTTTCATATCATTTTGATGTATTGATATTAAAAATAATTTTTTTATTTTGATGTATTTTTAAATAAAAAATATTTAAAATTATTATCACTATTACCATTTTAAATAAATCCGAAGACAGAAAGCAATGAAAAAGAGGAAAAGAGAATATTATTCAAGAAGAAAAACAAAGTTAAAATCCAAAGGAAAAGAAAAATAAGAAAAAAAAGGTTAAGGGTAGTAAGTATGTTAGAGAGTGTATTGTTTGTGTCTAAGATGCATGAAAATTACTGCATCAGAGAATTAAAAAAAAAAAACTACTGTCTTAAAAAAAAAGAAGGAAAATCCCAACTCCTAAGAAAACAGGGAATTAAATAGGAAATCATTTTGATGAATCCCAAGAATTACATCATGATAGGTCCTCCCATATATGAAAGTAGCATGAGTGGATTAACAGTGAACTGGGCCAGCAATTTTCCCTAATGGACATCCTTTCTATTTCCATCTATCAATGGCTTTGCAGGTGGAAGACTTGCCTTGACCCATCATCCCGATTCATCAAATTCTTGTTCAAACATGCATACTTTGAATGCCACATTTTTTCCATCCCTTCCATTTCGTGTCCAGGGAGTCGAAAGCTTCTCGTAATCAGTGAGGCCGAGTCGTCAGGAGTCGATTTCCTTCGAATTAGTCCTTAGGTCGACTTTCTTCCCGGGGGAAAACTATACAACTTTGAACGAAAAGTCCAAGTTTTGGACCAAGACCCACGTGAATCCTGGACCTTGTACAGTTCTTTGAAACGTACTTACCGTACTGCGTTCAGCAATGTCGAAATTACCTTTGACATTTGAGCTCAATAAAGCGAAAGCGCGTCGACAGGCAGTCGCATTAAATATGCATCTTGCTTCATTTATGGGTCGCGGCTGGCAGTAATCACACACCATTTAAACAAATTAACCACTACGTTGTATTCTCCAGTCGAACAGCCCATCATACTATATTATCCTCTTGATTCGGCCGAATATCCTAACCTTTTCTGACCATAAAAAAATATATATATTCAACTGTGTTTACTGAAAGGGAGCATGATATAAGTTCATGTTCGCAACAATTTTTTTTTTTCGAATGATCAGCAGCATATAATACGAACATGTTACGAGATGGAAGGTTTTTGCTTTTTGTCGGGACCAATTGAATGTACCTTTTGCGTTATGGATGCTTGACAAAGTTAACTGTTACTAACTTTGATGAACAATACCATACACCAGATAGATTAGCCGCATTATGTCGTGGGTGTGACTATGTTTTTCTTAACGTACAAAAAAACACTGAAGGCATACAATAATATCTAAAAAAGATAATAATAATAATAAATAAACTGAATTAATAAAAAAATGACAACATACAAAAATCTGAATAAATCTATTAAATTTATGACCTAAAATAAGAAATTAGGATAACAAAAAAATAAAATTAATTCATAACCAACCAAATATTAAAAAATATTTCTAAACAGAAAAGTTCACTAAAATTAAACTTTTTAAACTTGTGATCTCGGTTATAAAACCAACATCACATTATAGAAAGCAAACCTGCAAAAATTATAAAGCAAAATCTTTAATAAACTAAATATTAGGAGATGAGATTAAAAAAAAATTAAAAACCACGATAAAAGAAATGAAGAACAAATATTTGTTATTTTTTTAAAAAAATAGTTGATTTTATTTGTTAAATATTTATCAAAAAATATAATTTTAATATTCTTGTAGAATAAAAAAATTAATTAATTCAGGTAACTTTACTCAACTCACTTGACCTATGGTCAAGAAGCTATTTAGGGTCAACTCGTAAATCGGGTTTAACACCATGATTAAAAGAATGAAGATTTAATTTTTTGTTAAATTCTTTTTAATTTTTTTAGAATCCATTTTAAAACCCAATGATTTTTTTTTGTAAATTTTGACTAAAAAAATATTATTTTTATATATTTATAAAATAAAAAAATTTTGTTGTTAACCCTAGCCAACTCACTTGTCCTACAACCATAATATATTTGTCTGGGAGACAACCTCTAGACCGAGTTTAAAAATCATAATTAAAAAAGATAATGATCAAATTTGATATGAAAATCAAATAATAAGAAATGAATCTAAAAAAAATTAAGAAAATAAATGAAACCAAAAGAAATTATAATTAAAAAAATAAAGACTAAATTAAAACTAACAAAACAAAAATTTGGTTTGAATTTGAAAAAAAATTAATTAGAAGAAGGATGAAAAAAAAATTATTAATTAAAAAATCTGACATAAAAATAAAATAAAATTAAAAAATTAAAAAAATATATATATAAAAAAATAAGGACCATAAATAAAATATTTTAAAAAGTTCGGATATTTTTCAACTTTAGATGGGTGGAGAAAATAAAAAAAAAAAGATGAAGAAAAAAAAATTAACTACCACGTAACAACATCAATTATATCTCGAAATGCTTTGCTTGAAAAGATAATCGGGTATTTTTAAATATTAAAGGAGGTATTACTTGTCATTAAAATGGCATAAACAACCTCCACATCTTAGTGTTTGATGTGATGAGCAAGCATCAATAACTTTTTATGTTGTTTTTTGATTTTTTTTGATAAATATCAAAATACTCCTAACCTCATATAAAAATTACAAAATAAATCAAAGTATAAAAAACATAAATATCCTTAAAAACAAAAGCATTTGTTTTAAAATCCAATGATACCTCAATACGCTAAAAAAAGAAGAGAATAATCTAAAAGTAAAAAACCTATCCCAAAGCAAACGGAAAATCAGCCTCTCCCGAAGCAAACAGAAAATCAGCTTCTAATAATATTTTAGACTTTAAAGTTTAAAGTGTGAAATCAAGAGAGAAAAAGGTATACATACCCCTCACTAATTTTACAAATATCCCATGAAAATTTTTAAAAATACCCCCAAATCAGCGTATTTTTCTCTTCCAATGATAATTTGGTAAATTCATCGTGTGAACCCAAAAGTGCACTATTGAGAGTAGCTACACGAAAACACCGACCTCTTTAGCTATTTTCTGAAATGTTTTTATACTTGCGAATAATTTAATGATTAGGTGTGCTTGCATACAATCTAAGCCAACAACATTTTACAATGACATTTCTAAAGCAATGCACGGCGGAGGAAACATTTTTGTGGGTCAACAAAACGCGTTGATTTTGATTTTCGCCGGGTGGACAAGTAGGTTTTGTAGAAGATCTCATCTCTTCATCTCGTGCAAGCAAAGCACCGTGGCCTTTGGGTAGAAAAGTTAACTTGGGGAACCAAACTTTCCCGTCGACTCCTTGAATGCTCTGTCTCCCGAACTTCAAACCCTTACAGCTGTACAAATCTTGAAGTCAAATATAAAATTCATATACACATCTGTAGGTAAGTGTAAACCTTATGCTACCAATCAGAATCTTAATTTAGTCTTAGTAACCTTTGCTCCACGCAGATGGTTCTGTAATATAGATCGGGTAAAAGAAACGAAAGGTCCACTGGTCCAAAAGAGAGACAGCAGATGGCCTTTTTTTTTATTCTCTTTCTTTGCCAAAGACCACAAAAACCAATCCAGACATCAGCTGATTTGACTCGTGATTTTTTAAAGAGGAAAAAAAATAATAAGAAAAATCTTACCACAGTACTTTATCGCATTGGAGTTCTACATAAACCCAGCTAAGGTTGAGCTATACTCAACATACCCTCTCTGTCTTTACCGAAAACAACGTACTCTCTCTTCTCCCCCCTCACTTGTAGCCTTTTGTGCTCAACATTCTCTCTCTCTCTCTCTCTACCAAAAACAACGTCCTCTCTCTTCTCCCCCTCGTAGCTTATTGTGCTCCTCTCTCTCTCCCCCCCCTAGTCAGAAAGTTTTAATTTGTGGTGTCTTTGAAAACAAAATGGCAGAGGTACTAACCGAAGAACAGATTGTTGAGTTCAAAGAAGCCTTTTGTCTGTTCGACAAGGATGGAGATGGTTAGTTTGTGATTAGCTTACGAGTTATATCATTTGTTTGACGTGTTTACTGGTATTAATTAATCAGATTTATGCTTGCAGGTTGCATTACCATTGATGAACTGGCCACGGTCATTAGGTCACTGGATCAAAATCCAACCGAAGAAGAACTTCAGGATATGATCAGCGAAGTTGATTCGGATGGAAATGGGACCATAGAGTTCGCTGAGTTTTTAACTTTGATGGCCAAAAAAACGAAGGTACATCACACACACACGTTACGCGTTAGTAACAAATATATACATGTATATATATTAAGGCTATAATTTGAAATATATTTATGAATTTACCAGGAGACTGATGCGGAGGAGGAGCTTAAGGAGGCGTTCAAAGTGTTTGACAAAGATCAGAATGGCTATATATCAGCTAATGAGGTAATGCTCTAATCAATTTGGCCTTCCTTTTCATTTCTTCTTCTTTGCAATGGCATTAATATATATATATACATATCAATCAACATCTTCATTCGAGATTATTCTTGAATAGAATATACGGCCATGGTTATTGACCATAAGTGTTATACGGTGAAAACTAATTCAAGATCTTAAAAAACTCCTTACTTGTGAATTCGGTAGTATTCTTTTCACATGATTGAAAATTCAGACTTCTAAAAAAATTAGAAATTCTCAAATTTAAAATGATAGTGCTGTTCATGTTATCGAACAATCGTCATCTATGTCCCTTTCTTTTATTTTTATTGAGAGTTGACGTTGACGAGAAGTGGGGGTATCGTAAATCCAATAACATAAATAAGTAGGTGAATGATGTTGACAAAATTGCCTTCCAAATTCTAAAGGGAAAATAAACCATAATATTTATACACACACACAATTTCTGTTTTTGTATTTTCATGTATTATAAAAGTTTTTTTTTAGTTTTAAAAATATATTTAATTGATTTTTTAATGTTTTATGATGACTTTAATATGCTGATATATAAAAAATATTATATTTTTTTTAATATATTTTCAAATAAAAAAATTATTTTGGAAAGTTAGATAAATCATAATTTTAAATACCTTGTTTTATTTTAATTTCTTTGAAGCATATTATCCTTATTTACCACTTTCTCTAAAATATAAACAATAGATGATGTCAATAAGGTGAGGTTACTGGTGATAGATGTTTAATGAATATTCAAGCAGATCAATGATAGTTGCCTTCGTGAAAAGGAGAGGACACCTTATCTAAGAGCTCATGCTCTGCAGAAACAATAAAATTAAAATGAAAAAGGTAAACCCTTTGATATTGATATTCAGGTAAAAATAATTAATTATTGTACCATATATTTAATGTTTAGTTTACCCATCAATCCGTATGAGATAAGCTGTACGATTCAGCATGCAGTGAACATTAACCATTTTTCATGGGACAGTGCATTTGGTTCATAGCATTCTACTTATTTAATTTAATTGGAAAGAGATCTCTCTAATCAAATTAAAAACTTGCTCTCCCTGTTCATGCTCAGTTGAGGCATGTTATGATCAATTTAGGTGAAAAGCTTACCGATGAGGAGGTGGATCAGATGATTAAAGAGGCTGATTTGGACGGTGACGGCCAGGTTAATTACGACGAGTTTGTTAAAATGATGATGAACGTGGGGTGAAAAAACAATCCCAGGCGATCGGATCGAAGATGCCGCGCTCAGAATTCATTGAATTATAACATCTTTAACTCCATAAGAAATTTGTATTCATTTTTAGTAATGTTGTTGCTGTGGTTACGTAGCCAGCCAACCAAGGATCATGACCACAAATTAGAATGACCTGAAAAATCACTATTTGATTTTTGTTCAAAGCTGAATTGTATTCTTTCTTTTCTACTCCAGAAGTTGTTTAAATATGTTTTTTTAATGGAAATACGTTTCGGAATATCGTGTGAATGCTGACTTTCTAGTACGTGTTGCATGGGATAAATGCTTCGGCGAAGGCAAACCCCACCCCACCGGGTCCCTCCGGTCCTTTCCGTCAAATGGTCTCTCCTGTGATATGCTAAAAGCTACCGGTTAAAAAACACGGCAAATCAGTCGTGATTTCCGAGATGAATTCAATTGAGTCCTTCGAGAAAATTCATTTAGCCAAACTTTATAAGAAAATCCATAGAATCCACTAACAATGCTGGGATGCGCATCAGTTGAACTATTTGACAGAATAGCTAAAAGGGATTTGATTAGAAAGGTTTCTCCCAAGATAGCGGACCGTCTTCCTATCTACTCTTTCTCGACGTAGGCTAGAATAACTTATTTGATGTAGCATCCAAGAATTTTTACTGCTCTGAACCATTAAATAAATAAATAAATATATTTTTAAATTAATTATTAACTAATATATATATATATATATATTTTAAAATTACTATTAAAATTTTAATTTAAATGTATTATCTAGAATATTAAAAATAAATTTAAAAATATAAAAAATTGAAGTAAAAAATAAAAAAAATCACTATTAAAATTATATCCTTTAATGTTTTATTAAATATAATTTATCTATAATAGATTCTAAATTAATATTATAATAATTTTTCAATCATGATAAAATAACAATTTTATATTAATTGTAAAGTAAAATAATTAATTTTTGTTTTTTTAATTTTTTAATTTTTTAATTTAATTCTTTTTTAAATTAGTGTTTTATAAATTAGACTTTATAAATTTATAAGATTATTTTTTTATTTTTTTTCTTGAATTTTTTATGTTTTTTCTTTACTCTTCTTTCTTGTCTTTTTTTAACTATTCTGTTTCTGTCCATTCGATAACTTATAAGTGCTAACAACATTTAATTTTAGTAATAAAACCAAACACTGGGTTTTATTTTTGCTTTTAAAAATTATGTTTTGAAAATATTTTAAAATAACAACTATTTATTTACGAATCACCTTATGATATTTCTTGGAGGCTAAAATATTTAAAAAAATATGTATCTCCCGTCTTCCAGCTACATGGCTGGAAGAATTTCGTATGTGCCCTGAGGACGGCTCTAGAGTCTAGAAAAACACTAACGCTAATATTATTGACCTCAGAATGCCTGTCTGCTGGCCTTTCTTGAGTAGCTTTTCCCATCATGAAAACAATGTTAGTAAAAGTCAAAACTCTCGAATTTCAAACATAAAGCTTCACTACGATTGTGTTGTAAATAGAATAAACAAATAATACAATCAATGGCAGCAGCAAAGCTTTCTGGTTTCCAATTTCCTTTCCAAACCCTCCAATTTTTGTCCAACAAATTAACAAACAAACAAACAAAACTTACAAAATAATTAAATCAAGAGAATCAGCTAAGAGCTTGCATCAAAATACAGCGCAATGCAAGATTAGAAGAATTATAGAAAGGAAAGATCACAAAAAAGTTACAGATGTAGAAGATTTAGTAATCACTCTTTCTTGGGTTAACTGAACCAGCCGACAGTTTCTCCTTTCATCAAGACTCCATTTCTTGAAAAACTTGAATTAAAATGAAATTCATTCAAGAAAATCTGAAAAGTAAAACTCGAAAACTGGGAATTTCTATTTAATTAATCACTGTTGCGCAACACATGCACTGACCAAAGAGGGATGTTCTGCGTTTATGTTTCTCTTTACCTTTAGGAGAAGCCGATGCCACTTCCTTCGTAGGTGAGTTCCACAGATCCTTAGTTGTCTTCTTTGCAGCAGCATGGTTATCTTGTTTCTTTGGTGTAACAACAGCATGAGCCTCTTCATCTTCTTTCAAGAAACCAAGGAATGGTGTTCTTGACTTCTCAGAATCACTTCTTTCCAGAGCAATCACGTTCTCTTCAACTGGCAATGCTCGAAGTGTTTCTTGACTACACTGAGAAAGCAGATGTGGACTTTGAAGGCTGACATCAGACTGATCTAATAATAAGCTTTCAACTGTAGTCTTGTCTTGATAAAGAAGTGGAGTCTGATCTGATTCCTCACTCCTTGCTTCTATTCGGAGATCAAGATCAAAGCTTGGAGATTTTCGCATCTGTACATGAATGTTCAGGTTGTCGGGATTTGATTCAGTGCTGAGCCTCCCCACACTTTCTTGTGCCTCATAGCCACCCTTTGGAAAGATAGTTGAATCAAGTTTCTCACATTGATCAAAAGCTAAAGATTTGGTTTCTCTCACTACCTCTCGAGCTGCTATGAAATAGGATGAAGCTTCTTCCTGAGGCTTGTCCATTGCCAACTCAACTGCAGAAGCTGGGGTCCCTAAAATAGTCATGACTTCCGCTTGGTCAGTAGAAACCTTTGCAACAAGGAACTCCTCGCAACTCTCGGGCTTCAATTCCAAGGTTAACTCATTGCTGCCTTGAGCATCGCCAGATAACGTTACCGTTTCTTGTTGATGATCCTGGGACTGGAACAGAGAAGGCGGAGCCTGTGGGTTATATGCCTCTGCTTGTACTGCAAGTGTTTTGGACACCAACTGTTCCCCGCTTTGCTGTTCTTGTCCACCTTTTTCAATGGCAAATGGAGCTTCTGTCTTCTCCTTTATCTCTTCGACAATTTGCTTCTCTGCTGTCTTCTCTTCCTCCAGTTTACAATCTGTTTCCCCTTCATTGCTTTTCCAGTTGGACATGGATAACTCTTCTGGAACAATTCCAAGTTCAGGGACTATCATAGTGTTTCCTTCAGATTCCTTGCAGCCGTCTTCAGAAGCTTCACTCTGGATGTCGTTGAATAAGTCAATGTGGTTGCCATTCTCGGCAACCTTTGCCTCCTCAACTTGACAGCTTCCGTTGCTAGCAGGATCATGAGAAGCATCAACTGAACTCTCCTCATTATTCTTGAAACTAGGCCCGGGAAAAGAATCAGTTTGAGATGCATGTTCCAAGTCAATATCTGATACTCTATTTGAATCATCCATTAACTGATTCGGGCCGTAATGATGCTTGTTAACTTCCGTTTCCGAATCTTTTCTCGTGAATTCAGTTTCTTCAGTAAGGACCGTGCATTTATCTTCAGGCACAGATAGTTCCATATGACAGTTTGGTGAGTTAGCGATAAGATTAACCTCTGGCTGTGACTCTGAGCAATTGTTTCCATAACAATCCATCTCCCTGGTGAACTCTTCTTCACATCTGTGCTCACTTTGAGAATCTGATGGTCTCGTTGTTGACTCCATAACAATTGTTTTGCTTAAATCATTTCCAACTTCAACGTCAACTTTCTCTTCACTAAGCATCTTATCTTCTTGAGATGCCATTTCTTTCTCCGACAAGTCACCCATTTTCTTCTCCATGTTTAGGGTGGTCCCAGAAACAAGAATTCCATCCAGATTGTCAGAAGCGCAGGTCTCCACCAGGTGACCATTCTCCTTAGTGATGATATCTTCAACAACATTTGATCCTAGGATATTTTCACTTGTTTCCAGTGAATTAGTGCTATCTTTCACAGATAGTTCGGAATGATTTTCAATAAACTCCTGTTGATCAAACTTCAAGTCCATAGATTCTTGAGGTTCTGGATCATGTGATGGTGATATCGTGACAAAAGTTGAAACTGACATGATCTCCTGTTCCTCTGTTGCCATTTATAGCAAAACAACAGAAGTTTACACTAGGCTTTACTATTTTTGTAAATGTAAAAATCACTTAATAAAAATACAACATGATTGGCAGGAAGTAAGGCGATCAGAATAGGGTTTCACAGGGTATCCAAGGATAAGCTAACCTTTCTTGAAGGAAGCTTGCCTCTCTAGCTGATTACTGTTTGCTCCAAGAACAGTCTCCTCCAAATCAGACTCTGTTGACTTCTCATCACCTTCCAATTCATTCAGAAAAGAAGCTGGATGAAATTCATTATCTCCACCACCTACTTCATTTGGTTTCGTTTCAGCTTTAGGAGACTCCGGAGTTGGATGAGCTTCTGCATGTTCTACAAAAGAGAAGGTCTCCTGAGTCGGATGAACTTCAGCATGTTCTACAAAAGAGAAGGTCTGATTTAGTAAACAGATGCTGAGCTCTGTTTGTTTTGAACAGGAATTTATTTATTTTTTGGTGACACTAGCCAACAGATTAAAATGACTCAGTTCAACTTAACAAATCCTCAGTTCCATCAACCAACAGGTAAAATTCATGAGATATGTGTGCATTCCATATTGATATTGGTAAGCCACAAACCTGCCTCATCCGATGTCTGGTTATGATCATGAGTATCTCCAGAACCCTTTCGATCATCACAATCTAACCCTGTCACTTTTTCATGATTATCTATACTCTCTCCTGCAGGAAGTACATGGTTTTCTTCTGTCACAACATTGGCATTAGTAGGTGCTTGTACAGATTTTTCCTGAGCCTCATCAGTCGTGCTATCTTCCTCTGCATACATTAGCATTGCAAATTAATAAGCATCACAATTACCAAGTGAAAAGCTGAAGTAGATTTCTAGCCGTACCTCGCAGTCCAGATGTGTTGTTGTTGCCCATCTCATTTCCCATGTTCAATTTTCTAAATCCTGAAATATAAATGACGCAGTAAGATGAAACATTCAACAAAAGTCAATGGCGAAGGCTACTCTTTTTGTGGCGGTATATGAACTGAAGGGGATTCAAATTCAAAGTCCACAAGTGTAAAAAATACATACATGATGATCATTGTTTTCACATGCCTGTAGCTACCAGCATTTCACTGGACATCTTTCTGTGAGGCTGCCAGAGTGTTAATACTTGATTAAACTCGCTACTTAACTTATATTGCTTAAAGCATAAGCCTCATTTTTTGGTCACCTGTCAGCTAAACCCGATCCATCACTAAAAGGAGTGGCCAATTTTATCCTTCCATTCTCTTTTCCTTTTCTCTGTGACTTTGACATTCTGTGATCTGGAATTCTATACTATCCACGGGACACTGTTTATTAATTAAAGTTCACTGTCGGCGACTAAATGTGCCTTTGTGTATCCTGTCAGTGGCCCGCCCTTATGATGACAATGTGCTGAATTCATTAGCATTATTATTCCACCTTCTAGGCAATCCTAAAGGAATATCTAGGCTAATCCAACCTAGCCTTCCTAGCTAGTTGGCAGTTTTGTATAAATGCATTGTTGCAGATGCTTGTGCAGTTTTTACTTCGTGATCTACAGGTATAATATTTGGTTTGACACTTACTTAAGCATCAAGAATCATGTTGGAACCATGTAGCTTTCCCGAAGTTAAAATGGGTTGGTTGTTTATGAAAGCCTCCAAGAAATGTTAGGCATGTGTGGGAAATCATGGAAAGGTTCCCACCACGCAATTACCTCCTCCATATTGGATTTCAACATTCAGATTGAAAAAAAAAAAAAAGGGTCTCAAGGACCTACAGACCGACCCAACATATATGGTCGGTAAGGATACAAGGACATGGACAGAATCCAAGATTAGAATTTTTACCATGCATAAAATTATATGCATTATTATCCGTTAATGATTTAATCCATTTTCAACTCAAAAGATTTCCCTGCCATTATCTAATCATGTGGCTCGAACTCGAGACTTCGAAACCAATGATTAGGATTAAGCCACATGTAGTTTATAGATTGGTCAAGTTCTGCCAGTAAAGTAGCAGATTGCTTAACATATATTCTGCCATGGGTGCAGAATAATAGTTATGATGAGGCTTTGAACAGGTGGGTCTGCTATTCAAGATTTCTTGGTCTTAAAGCTTATTCTACCTGCTGGGAGGCTAAGGACAGGTATTTTTTAAGGCTAACCATATTATAGCTTTGCATTGCTTTGGAACTCTCTACCTTTGCACAAGCTCAAAAGTTTGGCGAACTGGACCCCCACTCTCCTTTTTGCTAGTTGAGAGGAACATGAAGAAGAGTTGTTAGAATTTTTTTAGCGAAAGATTAGCGGCTGAAATGATGATACCGCATTGTATACATCTGGGGCAGTGTCTTTCCCATTTTACAAGACCAACGTAGATGGTGAAATTTGAGGCATGGATTAATGCAGGCATCTTTGGAATAACTAGAGGTTGTGTGTAAAAATGTCCGTGCAAGTAGTTTAGGAGCTCAAAAGGGTTCGGATAAATTTGTTGGGTGAATAAAATCCATTGCGAGAATACAAGTAAATAAAAATCTCTTTAGGGTCTCCCTGGAAAAAAAGAAGAAGAAATTGTGGGGTGGGATTTAGGAATTAGGATCCATTAAGACAGGTTTTGATTGATTCAGAGAAAAGAAAAGGAAAAACTCGGGTTGGGCTTCTTCTCAAGCTAAGTCTCGAGTAGGATAGTTGGGCCATCCTAAACAGAAAGGCTCAGAGAATGTCCAGTTATACTTGCGGGCTGCCAAGCATACGCCTCACAGTAGCCCAACCAATAGGACATAAAATATTGTGGACTAGCAAACACCTTTTCCACGCTGTCCTTGGGACGAATTTGAACAGGATGCCTTACAGTTATATTATATAGATTCCTCCTCCGCCTCCTCCTCTACAACAAGCTAATTTCATCTACTCCCAGTCTTATTCGCAAACCACACTACCATCTTAAGGTTTGTTATGAAATTTTAAAAATAAAAAAAATTATTTTAAATTAATTTTTTCATGTATTTTTTTATCATTCTGATATGAAAATATGTAAAAAAAAATATTTTAATATATTTTTAAACAAAAAAATATCTTGCAATATAACATCAATTACTCTCAATTAGGCCCAAGGAACAAAGAAAATACATTTGATATATTCATATTGATTTGGAATCAAACGACACTTGATACCCCGAACAAGTTTGTGCATGTGTGTGTATATTATTGATGCATGTGTATAAAAATTATTAAAAAACTAACATATTAATTACTAGTTTTATTTAAAAAATAACAATGCTTATAAGCCCGATCTGGTGATCGATCCAATCTAAAACTTGGGTCAATTCTTTATTAATAAATCAAAAAAACATAGTTTGGTAAAAAAAGTCAATGGATTGATTTTGCTAAGTTAATAAGATTTTTAATTATTTTTAATTTTTTATAAACTCAATTCAATTTTAGTTTTGAATACTGGATCAACTTGTTAAGCTAAATTTTAAGAAAAAGATTTTTATTTGAGTGAAAGTTGTTAGGAAAGTGTTTTAATTCTATCAACTCTAATCATTATTCGTATCTTAATTCAATTTAGCATTTAATTGTCTAGACTAAAATTAAAGAAATAGTGTTATTTTACCGTTTTTTTTTCTTATAGAATTTGCTTGATATAAATCAAGTGAGAAATAGGTAAACCATATAAGCTCTTATTTAGAGTGCAATTTGTCATCGACAATTATATTAAAAAGACAATCTATAATTCTTTGTGGACATATTTAAAGAATTTATATGTGTGTGAGGACTAATATGAACTCTTGGAAGTCGCGGCCCCTTCCACTCGAACGGTGCCGTCTCAGTAATCAAATCAATTCTGACTGCATTTGAAATATGGAGGAGACTGATGAACAGAATAGATTCTTTCTTATTCTCCTGTAGCTCGAGAATTAATTCTGCCAATTGGAGTAAAATACAGGTCTTGTGGAAAGGGAAATTATATGATTGGCGGAGTTAAATCGTGGACAGAGACGACGAAACCAGTGAATGCCATCGTCGAATTTGAAGAATCTTTGCCTAGCAATTTAGATGGTATCGCGGGTTGCCGAGGCAAAGGTCATCGGTGGATCCTTTCCGAGAAATCGTCATCATTTTTCAATACTTTCCGCTCGCTTCGACTCATCTGCTTACGAATTTCTAGGTTTTCTTTTGCTTTACTCTTTTACAGCTACATAGAAAGACGTCCTTCCTTCTCTTCGTTACACTTTCACAAGCAACTTCGTTGAGAAGGTGGTTTCACTTTTACGTGATTATTATGACTGTATTTTAATTAAAATGTAGTTTATTGTTGTTTGGTAAAGAAAAAATTAATTTGTGGTATATGAATTCTATATAATTTTTATGTTTGAAATATAATTAATAAAAAATAAAAAAATCCTGTTTTTAAAATATGATTAATGTTAATTGCAGTGTTTAAATAAATAGTATAATTACCATGAATAGTTTATATTGATACACTATTTAGTTAACACGTGAGAGAATCACTTTTAAATAATGAACAGTACAATTTACTTATGTTATTCATACATGGTTTTTTAATTTTAATTTTATTAATATTTTTTTAAAATTAATTTAGAGTAAATTAAATTTATTTGCACTGTGATGTAAATAATATTTTTATCTTGAAAAACTAGTATAGAGTGAGTTAAATTCACTTACATTATAATATTAATTTTATATCTGATAATATTTTATTTAATTTTATTACACGCTCAAAAAATTATGAAAATTATAATTCTTATCGGATGAATTTTGTACGTAATAAAATTATAAATAGTTTAATGAAATAATAAAAAATATTTTATATAAAGTATTATTTATTTCATGATATAATAAAAGTAATTAATTTTAAAATATTTAATTTAAAACCATTAATATTAATATATATTTTTAAAAATTATTTTATAATCTTAATTTTAAAAACATTCTTAACTAAATATATTAAATTATTTTTTCTTCAATCTCAATTTCAATTATAGTTTTGACAAGACACCTATTTTTTAAATCAACCTTAATTAAAAGTATGTTTTATAAAATAATTTTTTTAAACTATAATTACAATACCTATCACAATACCAAATATATTTTTATAATCATGATGTAGAATCTTGATTTATTTAGTGTTTGTAGTTATAGTAGTGATTTTAATGATTGTTATTTTTAAAAATATTTTTTGGTGAAGATATAGTAAAAGTAATATTTTTTTATTTTTCAAATTTATTTTTACTAGTAATTAATACACCAAAAAGACTTACAATCATAAAAAATTAAAAATTAAAAAAGAATTCAATAACGTAAAAACAAATATATTCTCACTTATGATGGCAAGCAAGAATGTGCTTGCAGCGAAACATGCCATCACAGTGTTATGTAATAGTTATAGTTATATGGGTTGTAAGATGTTTGAAATTCAAATATCTATAAGTAATCAATTTTAAACTCTGGATTGTAAATGCATAATATAAATTTAAATAAAATGATAAAATTTTATTAATAAAGTTATTTTTTTTAACACTGCAACGATCATAACGGGCATTTCAATCAGACATCAGCTAAAATTCCCTGATACATCCTAAAACATAAAAAAAACAATGTTACAGGATGAATATTTTTTCAAAAACCACGCTTGTAATTGCCTTGCCCGTCAATTAAATGAAAAGGAGGACTAGGTAGTGGAGTATTTTGAATTTTATTTTTTAGTATTTTTTAAAATATATTATTTTTGTTTATTCAGGTTTTTTATGATTTTGATGGGTTAATATAAAAACTAAAAAAATTAAAATATTTTCAAGTAAAGAATAATTTAAAAAAAATATTATGCACTACAATACTGAATATACACTAAAAATTATGATTTTTAAAAATTAAATTTTGTAAATTAAATTAAGCTGGAATAATATACCAAATTTTAAAATAATGTTTAAATTTAGCTTGTTAGTTTCTTCAATTTAGTTTGATCTTGTTTATAAAAAAATCAAATGATTATCATAAATATTTATAAATATTTTTAGTATAAATATTTTTAAAATTTAATTTTTTTATCTTATTACCGTAAATATTAGCTTCAATTTGAATGTTAATATCATGTAGTACTTTATGTTTAAGTGTGTTTATAATTACTTTCCATTAAATATATGATAAAATATTATTTTCAACAATTTTTTTAAAATTAATTGTTTAAAACTATATTTGAGTTTTAAGAATATTTAATATGGAGTAGAAAATTATTCAAGTTTATCCAAAAAAATGATTTAAGTCTTAAAATTTAGTTCATCAACCTCGCGATTGAACTTAAAGGAGTATTCTTTTACCTTTCATTCCTAAAAGATATGAAATGGAATATTAAAAAAATCCTTATCAAACATACTGTTTTTTTTTTTTTTTACTTTAAAGTATAACAAATGAAAGTTAGAAAAACATGAGATTACACCGGCTTAATTAATGCAAAATAAAATAAAATTGTGACGTTGCGTTACAGGAAATCGAACATAAACTCCTTATCGAAGAACTTCCCAGAAATTTCCTACGATTTATTTATTTTGAAGTTGCGTTACAGGAAATCGAACATAAACTCCTTGTCGAAGAACTTCCCAGAAATCTCCTAGGATTTATTTATTTTTCTTTTTATGGAGCAGGTGACAAAACACCACATCTTGGTTCGGTGATGGTATTGTTTTCAATCGACATTAAAGCGAACCCCACCTCGACCTTCCCCTTTTCCTTTTTCTCCGCGGTTTGACAGGTCAAAATACCCCAGGACTAAGATAACAATTGAACACGCTGCGCCGCGTATTTGCTGTCAAGAATCCACAATACAATAACATGTACTGGATAATGAACACCCGAAAATCAGATTAAGTTTTAAAATAATTAATTATAACTTCAAACTTGAGAGAAGTATGCAATCCTTCCAAGCAATCTTTTCCACCCGGGTGCCACCCGTCTTTTCTCATCAATATTTAATTGGCTCATCGCCTCGGTTGCTATAAGAAAGAACTCGTGAAACAAAGAGGCAACACCAAAAACCTGATTATCACAGCTAGCTTGAGAATTCCTCCTCGTCTATTCTAGCATTCAAATAATACGCCTCTGCGCTTCCTTTATTATTGGTTTCTTCTAAGTTCTTGAGGTTATCCTTTGCTTTGTGAAATATCATTTTAGTTTCTCTGTCTTGTCATTTCATTTTCTGCTAGTTTTAGAGTTTCGACGTTATGGTGCACCTTATGCATGCAAACTTGGTTTGCATTGAGCGTTTACTTGACGTCCCTGCCACCCTTAGCAAACCCAACAAAAGATGGCATTTAGCTTTCGCAACTATCTATTGTTCTAGGACCATATACTCTCTATCCAAAAAACCTGTTGTCAGGAAAAAGCCTAGCAAAGTTTCTTCCTCTCCATCTTACACTGCGCTAAACATTAATTTAGACAGTGACCACTTCAAGATTCATCAATCAAGTCTTTCAGAGCTTATTAAGAAGAAAGATCTCGACCAACTTAAGAATTTTGGTGGCATTGTCGGTATAGCTTCTGCCATTGGAACCGACATTCATGGCGGCATCTATGGTGGTCCTGAGGACATTGATCGCCGACAGCAAGCATTTGGTTCCAACACGTATAACAAACCGCCAACAAAGGGCTTTTTCCATTTCGTAGTGGAAGCTTTCAAAGATCTTACTATTGCCATTCTTTTAGGATGTGCAGCTCTTTCTCTTGGTTTCGGTATCAAAGAGCATGGTCTAAAGGAAGGTTGGTATGATGGTGGCAGCATTTTTGTTGCTGTTTTTCTTATTATTGCTGTCTCTGCTATAAGCAACTATAGACAAAATAGACAGTTTGATAAGTTGTCGAAAATCAGCAATAACATACAAAATGATGTTGTGAGAAGCGGGCGGCGGCAAGAAGTTTCGATATTTGAACTTGTTGTGGGGGATGTCGTCTGTTTAAAGATTGGAGATCAGGTTCCTGCTGATGGCTTGTTCATCGATGGACATTCCTTGCAAATAGACGAATCCAGCATGACAGGAGAGAGTGATCATGTGGAAATCAATCACAAAAAAAATCCATTTTTGGTCTCTGGCACCAAGGTGGCTGATGGCTACGGTCAAATGCTTGTTACTTCAGTTGGCATGAACACAACATGGGGAGAAATGATGAGCCATATCAGTCGTGACACAAATGAACAAACACCTTTACAAGCTAGGCTCAATAAGCTAACCTCATCAATAGGTAAGGTTGGATTGGCTGTCGCTTTTCTTGTTCTATTAGTCCTGTTGGTTCGCTACTTCACAGGGAATACGCAAGATGAGAGCGGCAAAAAGGAGTTCAATGGTGGCAAGACCAAGGTTGATGATATAGTGAACGCGGTGGTGGGGATTGTGGCTGCAGCAGTGACCATAATCGTGGTTGCAATCCCTGAAGGATTGCCATTGGCAGTCACGCTTACTCTTGCTTATTCAATGAAAAGAATGATGAAAGATCAAGCAATGGTGAGGAAGCTTTCTGCCTGTGAAACTATGGGCTCTGCCACCACCATTTGTACAGACAAAACAGGCACTCTTACAATGAACCTGATGAAAGTGACAAAGTTTTGGCTTGGTCAAGAATCAATGGAGCAGAGCAATCCTTCTCCGGTTTCTCCATATGTTCTTGAATTGATAAAGCAAGGGGTTGCTTTAAATACAACTGGTAGCATTTACAGAGAAAGTCCAGAATCCAAGTTTGAATTCTCAGGTAGTCCCACTGAAAAAGCAATTCTTTCTTGGGCTGTCCTTGAACTGAACATGGATATGGAGCAAATGAAGCAGAGTTGTACGATTCTCCAAGTCGAAGCCTTCAATTCACAGAAGAAAAGGAGTGGAGTTCTGTCCATGAAAAAAATAGACCACACGATCCACGTTCACTGGAAAGGAGCAGCAGAGATGATCCTGGCAATGTGCTCGAGTTACTATGATGCTTCTGGATTAATGAAAGAAATGGATGACAGAGAAAGGAATGCATTCAAGCAAATTATTCAAGGTATGGCAGCTAGTAGCCTTCGCTGCATCGCTTTTGCTCACAAACAAATATCGGAGGACCAATTTGAAGATGGAAAGGAAGACAAAGCGCTCGAAGAAGACTGCTTGACATTATTAGGACTTGTGGGTATCAAGGATCCATGTAGACCTGGGGCAAAGAAAGCTGTTGATGATTGCCAACGAGCTGGAGTGAACATCAAAATGATCACTGGCGATAATGTTTTCACTGCAAGAGCCATAGCGATCGAGTGTGGAATACTCAAGCCTGGTGCGGAGAATATCAGTGGAGCTGTGGTTGAAGGGGAAGAATTCCGAAATTACACACATGAGCAAAGAATGGAGAAGGTTGATAAAATCTGTGTGATGGCAAGGTCTTCTCCTTTTGATAAACTTCTCATGGTACAGTGCCTCAAACAAAAAGGTCATGTGGTGGCAGTAACTGGTGATGGCACAAATGATGCACCGGCATTGAAGGAAGCTGATATAGGACTATCTATGGGAATTCAAGGCACTGAAGTGGCTAAAGAAAGTTCAGATATTGTCATTTTGGACGATAACTTCGCTTCTGTAGCCACAGTTTTGAGGTGGGGTAGGTGTGTCTACAACAACATACAGAAATTCATTCAGTTCCAGCTCACAGTAAATGTTGCTGCTCTTGTTATAAACTTTGTAGCAGCAGTTTCAGCAGGAGAAGTACCACTAACAGCAGTCCAGTTGTTGTGGGTGAACCTGATTATGGACACACTGGGTGCTCTGGCTCTAGCTACTGAGCAGCCCACCCAGGCGCTCATGGAAAAAACCCCTGTGGGTAGGACTGAACCTCTTATCACCAACATCATGTGGAGGAACCTCCTATCTCAAGCTTTGTATCAGATAGCAATCCTCTTGACACTTCAATTCAAGGGAGAATCCATCTTTGGAGTGACAGAAAGGGTAAATGATACTTTGATCTTCAACATTTTTGTCCTGTGCCAAGTGTTCAATGAATTCAATGCAAGGAAGCTGGAGGAGAAGAATGTTTTCAAAGGGATCCATAAGAACAAGTTGTTTTTGGGAATCATTGGAATAACCATTCTCTTACAGGTGTTAATGGTAGAATTTTTGAAGAAATTTGCTGACACGGAGAGGTTGAACTGGGGCCAATGGGGTGCCTGTATCGGAACCGCAGCACTATCTTGGCCAATTTGCTGGGTTGTCAAGTGCATACCTGTTCCAGAGAAACCAATTTTCAGCTATCTCTCACTTGGAGGAAATAAACCGTAGAAGACACATGATTCTTTTCTTCTTTTCACCCCTAAATAAAAAAAATACAGATCATGAATTATTTATTGTATCTATTTTATAGCTTCCTGGGAAGATGATATATTGTTTATAATTAGATTTGGATGTTGGCGAATCATGGTTATTTTTGTTGTATTACATCAGACATGATGCTCTGAACATTAATAAAAGCGCATATGTTGTTTGTTTCTTGCTTTGTTTTGCTAGTGCATGAAACTGCACAGTTTGGTCGATCTTACCAAGCAGGGGGTGGAAGCCAAATTATAGTAGCCAAATACTCAACATACTCACTAAATCCCTCGATGTAGTTCCTATTAAACAACACGGTTTATAATACATATTAACTAGAAAGTGCCTTAATACATCATGTGTAACCAATCCTAGAAAACACACCTCCATCAAATTGAAATTTTTCACAATTCAGATGTAGTTGTCATAAACCAGCTATCTGAAGTCCAAACAAATACCATTCTCCCCGAAAACGTGTGTTGTTGATCTCTTACATGCCAACATCAAAACAGCACAATTTGCAATCAACTTTGCTCTCCCGATTTCAAAGTGCTTTTCCAGGCATCATCGCATCATTAATCTCCCTTCTTAGTGCAAACTCCTGATGATTGGATTTTCATTCCTAACCAATTCGTTGTCCTCGAAGAAAAGACGTTTTCTTCCGTTTGTTCTCGAAAAGCTATTCTAATAAAAGCCCGTCCTCAGTGTGCTTGGCTCCTCGCAACAAGTGAACTGCACAATGCCGTTGCTTCAGTGCTAACTCACTGTTATTTATCACGAACATGGAGTGCTGGAACATGCATTCACATTAATCAGGTTTGACGTGTGACTTCCATATCCAGTGGAACGACGACATATTCTGAATGACGTGGATGCAAAGACCTGAAGGCAAGGATCCTGCTGAAATGATAAAGGTCTACTACCACTTCAGAATACACATTAAAACAGGTGCGGGAAATTGGAAGCTCAAGCGACGAGCATCCCTCGTTAGGGCTTCTTTCAGTGCATGTGATACAATGCATCACAACTATGTCTCAAAAACATTAAACAAACACCCCAACTGTCTTTTATAGAAGCACAGCCCCGCTATGATACAACGCATCCAGCACACATGCTAGTGTGCCAAAGCGAGATGCCACAGCAGGGCAATCTAATTACAAATTGAGGCAAGTTTTTTGTCCCTGCTCCGGTGCCTCGTGATTTTATTAGAGATCTGAACAGAGAATCTATACAAAAGCTGGACCATAAGATGGAGATAAGTAAGTTTCAAAGTTTCTCCCAATCAGATGGCATAACAAGTATGGCACAGCAAATCCTGAACTCCATCTAAGCTGGAACAGGTTCTGGGACTTTGCCGTTGTTTGCCAGACTCAAACTGTCATAGTATTCGACCAACACTTTCCAGCCACCAGGGCACATGAATCCATCAGGAGGGTTCTCTTTGTTCTTTGCAAGTGTTCTCATCTGCAGGGTACAAGCAAGCGTTGTCACATGAAGCAAAAGGATAGACATAATTATATAAGCCAAAAATACGAAGTTACTCCCTCTGCTTCACATAGTCCGAAACTTTTTCCTCTTGTTGTCTTATTTCCAATATCTCATGCTGCCTACCTTTGTTCCAGAGATAAAGAGGAAGTCTGCGGGCCTTGAGGGATCAAAGAATGCCATTTTACCCTGAGTCTTGTCATATGCAGCAACCTGCATCCAATTGCAACCACAACGATTTTTTTCAAATTACTATCAAGGTTACATGTGCAGTGTCAATGATTTTGATGACAACAAAATACATACCCTGAAAGGAAGGATGTTTAAGCGCTCAAGTCCAGGGGCCACACTCAACACCTTCTTTCCATGATCAGCATCATATAAATCTCTTTTCTCAACTGGATGGCTCATTCCAGCTGGATCCCTTCCGACTATGTAAAAGTCAGCTCCTGCATTAATCCGAGCTTTTGCATGCCACTGCACCTCAGTTGGACCAGCATAGTGCATGGGAGATGGGAATATTGAGACCACAGTTGTTTCTGGATCAAGAACACCATCCTCAAGTACCTAAGAATTTTTCATCATCATCAAACAAAATCAGTATTAGACTAAGCTTTTGGGAAACAAGAAAGTTTCTGGGAGAAATATCTCAAACAAGGATACACTGTAAAAGTCATGGAAAACAAATATAATTCAGGTTCCAGCATCTCCTTGTTTAGTCTGGATAAAATAACTCAACATCAATCGAATCCATGGTAGTGACAAAAAAAAAAAGAGGGGGGGGGTTAGGTACACCTACCTTCACATGTTGCTTCATTCTCCAGCTAAGTGGAACATCATCTGCCTTTGTGTAGCCTCCTAATGGATGAAGCAAAAGGATGGGATTCTTGTATCCCATCTCAAGAAGCCGTCTACGAGTATCTGTCATGAGCAAAGCATGCCCATTGTGCACAGGATTCCTGAGCTGGAATGCAAAGACAGCATCCGCATTGCGCCTAGTGAATTCTTCACGGAGTTCTGCAGGAGACAATCGAAAATGATCGAGACCATCATGATACTTGATTGGTTCTATCACCTCCAAGTCCCCTCCAATCAGCCAGTTTCCAGATCCAGCTATGGTTTCTTCAACGTAAGGTAAACCTGGGGCAGTAGTTCCCCATGTTCTCGCAATCCGTTCTTCTTTGGGGTGCTTATATATCTCTACACTGAAAGAAAGAAACAACTAAATAAATCAGGATACATGTTAATCAATTAGGAGTTTCTTCAACATCAATCAAATTGGATAGCAAAAAATCTTTACACAATCTATGACTTCACATGCGTTGGTGGATGAGAAATGAGACCATCAAAGGATATGCCTACTGAAACTTGCAGAAAAATCATCTAATTTGTATCAGCACCTATGAACAATACTTGACATGATATACATTTCTTTCTCTGGGACACTTGTCCTAGCATGATCGGAAAAAGAAAGAGGGTGCTTCCATCTTAAGTAGACCAACGCACAAGCACAAATCACATCATAAGAATATAAACATTAATTTATTCTAATTCATTATCACTTTCAAACACAAATATAAAAATATAAACTTTATGTATTCATCCTCCACCAACGCAACTCAAACATGCAAATAGCATCAAATTTAACAAAAAGAAAATTATTCTTACTCGCTCAAGATGGCAACAGTATTGTCATCTGAGTCAACAAGAGCGACCCTCTTGGACTCGCCAATGCTCTGCTTCTGCAAATCATCAATAGCGAGCACAATAGGCACCGACATGTTAACAACCGACCCGTTTTCCAAACGGAGCGAGTTGAAATGAAGAGTTTGGAGGAACTCGGATTCTCTCATGAATCCGCGGAGAGGACTTGCCCACCCTTCGCTCAAAACATGCAGCCATTGAATATCAATCTTTGTTAACTTCACTTTAGGCAATGAAATTGCCTCTTTCTTTTTAGCATCTTTTTGCGACTTTTCAACGAATAGTTCCACAAGTTTTCCACCATCTGGGTCGATCAACCCGGATTGAATTCTGACTCGTTTCCATTGGATTTTGGGCGCAAACGATAGTTTGAGGGTAGGGCTAAAACGGGTATTGAATGATTTTGGTAGAGAGTGAGGAGGATATGAGGTTTTGGTGAAGAGGGCAGACATCGTAGCCATTGGGGGAGAGAAGCAGGGCACTAGATTTGCTCTCTCTCTCTCTCCAAGTTTGATTTCTGAGAGGGCAGTTGATTAATGAAGCAGACGAGGGTACTTTGGAAAACTACTAGTAAAATATGAGAAAGAAATGCTTGGAAAGTGTAAGCCTGATGGTGCAGATTTGGCTTGGAGTAGGAGGCAACGAGAGACATTGCATTTATATAGGACTTGGAGAATTGGGAGGATGAACCTGGACACAGTTTTCAGTTTCCTTTTTCTCTGTTTTGTATTTAATAATTATTAATCTGGCCCGCCTTTATTATTGAATTCAGCCCTGCACTGTGTATCAATCTGATAACATATTAACCTGGAAGCCAGCTGGGATCGAATTTTATTTTCATCTGGTCTGGAAATTACCCTTTTTAAACTTTAATTGATCTGATCAAATAATTGTTAAATCCATGGATTTTTTAAAAAACAATTATCCAATACAAGGTTGTTCCTTTAATTGATTCAATAAATCCATGACTCTAATATTTATAGTTTTATTGTGATATTAAAAATTATTTTTCATCAAAATTTAAATTTATTTTTTATTTTAAATAATTTTTTATATTTTTTTAATATACTTACATCAAGAATAAATTTTAAAAAATTAAAAAATATATATTATCAAATAAAAATCTTTTAAAAAATTAATTCTACCAAATATTACACACAGACCAAACCTGCCCTACCCTGTAAAGTGACAGAGTACGATTTTTCTAGTACGAGGACCCTACATGTCCTAATGTTTCCATGTGCGATTTTGAAATTTCAATGATGTCGGGAAAAATCGACAATAAAACTAACAATCCAACCCAAAAGATGTTATCTCGCACCCTGTAGAATTTGTTGCCTCCAATTTTATCTGGTCCATGATCCAAACAGGTCATATGTAGGATTGGATTTGGTCACATGGTCGGTCATCGTTTTTCAAATGCTCATCCATCAAATTTGATGGCTGAAGGTCGCCTTTTAGCTGTCTTTAATTGCATGATTTAAACATGTAGGATTATTTAATTATAATTTTAAAATTTGATATATATATATATATATATATATATATATATATATATATAAGTCTAACTCAATGGTTAATTGAAAGCTGTTTCAAATTCGATTCTTTTTATATACCAACTTATTAACCTCATGTTGTTTTATTTATTTATTAAATTTGTAGGATGTTTAATAGGTCTAGAAATTAATTATTTGAAAGTCTAGCTCAGCAGTTAACTGCAAGGTTTATTTTGCGACTGTTTCAAATTTGATCCTTTTTGTGCATCAACCTGTCACTCTCGCGATGCCTTATTTGTTTACTGAATTTACAGGATATTCAGCGGGTCCAAAAATTAGTTGTGGTGCGTGTAAACTGGACTGAACACCCTGAATTATCCAAAAAAAATCTAAAACCTAACTTATCTGAAACTACAGTCAAACCAAGTTAAATAAAAAAATCAATGTGATCTAATTGTCTCAACAATTAACCTAATTAATCTATAATTTATTAATTTTTATTTTTATTAAAATACTTTTATTTTGATTTTAAAAAATTAATAAGCCAGTGAAACCTCAAATCCAAATCTTAAACCCAGCTGTTATACGGGGGTAAAACTATGGATTTAATACTGCACCGAACGCTTTCGCCGAGAAAATGAATGAATTGGCAATTGTTTAAGACATTATTGATGGTTTTTTAAAATTTGTCAAGGAAATTATATACATGTACGACCCGTAATCACGTTGGTTTCGGAAAGGCATAAATGCTTGTTTGTTAGCTCAATTAATATGACTTTATTTTTAAAAATTACTTCTTCTTCTTTTTGAATAATTTAGTGACCGCGAGGACTTGCTGTTAAGGGGGATGGGTACAGTGACTCAATTACCTGATGTCTGAGTTTTGTAGTCAGAAATCCCAGTACTTCCTCGCAATTAAAAAGAAATTACTGCGATGAATTGTTTCGACTTGACAAAACATGGTTAATTTTTCGTGCTGGTGAAATCAAAGACAATCGTTAATGTGTTTCAGGGAATATTTCTAGGATATACATTTATCTGCAATATGCGGTAAATGAACTAATTTTTTAAAATATTTAAAGCGTGAATATTTTTTTAATATTATTATTAAATTTGATTTAATAATGAATCGTGAAATCTTAAAATCTGTTTGTCTAATTCTAATTTTCAATTAAATTAAATAATTTCATGGGTTAAATATAATTATAATGACTAATAAAAATATAATTTAATTCAAAAAAATTTTAAAATGATAATTTAAAAATAATACTAAAATAATAATAGATTAGATCAATTTTAGTCTTCCAACGATGCATATCATATACTCTATTGAATTTAATTAAAAAATATTAATTATTTTTATAATCATATAATAAAAATATAGATTCACAAAATTAAACACCGACCTATATAAATAATCATTATATAAGTTAAAAATAATAATAATAATTTATTATAAATAAAATTAATTAAAATAATAAAATAATAAAATTTATTAATTTATTAAATCTATTAACTTAAATAAACAGACTGTTTTTAAAAAAAAATATTGAGAAATAAAATACAAACTCAAAAAACATTTTACAAAATATGAAAAAAAAATCTAAATTAAAAAAATAAAAACTATCAAGAGAGAGAGAGAGCCAACACGGTACGAAAACAAAAGGTAATATTTTTTTGACGGTGATGCCGGCTTCTATACTGAATACTGCCTATTTTACAGCCAGATTCAGAGGCAGGAAGAAGAGGCAAAGTTTCCTTGGTAGTCCCATTATTATTTCCGAAAAGGTAATGGCTTACGTCAGAACCACAATTGCCATTTATTGTTTGGAAATTTTTGAAAGGGCATTAATGTTTCTTTTTTCTTTTTATTCCCTTTCCTTGATGAAATAGACGCGTCTAAAAATATAATTCATATTTACCACAAAAGCACAAGAAGATATGTATTATTATAAAAGCTATAATTATATATATTGAATATATATTGGAATTTTTAAAATTTTATGATTTTTGGGTTAAGTTTTTTCATTTTTTATGACACTTGAGGTTTTTCAATGTTTTTAATGTTTTTTTTTTGTTATAAATAGATTATTTATCTTATAGTTTAAATATTGGGAACAATATATAAAAAAACGTATGAACTTCTCTTAGATCTTTTATTCTAAATATGTATATTCTAACTTAATCTTTATTTTGTTAAATATCAATCTGCATGATTACTCCATTTAATTCAAAATCTTTGTATATATAAATTTTTATTTTACATGACTTGTATTAATTTCAATATTTTTTCTCTACATTGTTGTTCATAGTTTAGAAAATATATTTGACTCTATAACTTATTTTGATAAATTTTCTTTTCTTTTTATTTATCAAAATTTAAAGTTCTTGAAAAATTAGTATTGTAAGTTTATGAAGAATTAAAGAAATTAAATATAGCTCTTGAATAAATAGTGTTTCAAAATAACTGAATAATATTATTAAAAGGTTAATTTTTTTTATATATTCATAATTTTATTTAATAAGTTGTTTCTTTTTTTATAGATAATATCAAAATCGATAAAACTTGAATTTATCACTCTTAATATATCTAGAAATAACTATTTTTCATGAATCCTTACTCTAAAATTCATCTGGAAGCTATGAATTTTGGAAAGACCATCTACGCAAAAGCAATGATTTTTGTTCACTATCATTTCAATAAATGATTAAAAATCGAATACCTCACAATAAAATATACTCTTGTTTTGTGGTAAAATCTAAAAGAAATATATAATCACCAAAAGTTTACCACTTTTACATGCTCTTTTATGACTGGTTTTACTAAAGTTATAAGATTTTAAATCGGCTAGTGAATATAACTTTGTTATTTTTGAAATTAACTCACAATTAAAATTGTATGGTGAAAATATCACAAAAGATCAAATATTAGAAAAGAAATTCTCTACTTTCCATGCTTCAAATATTATCCTGCAACAACAATGTAAATAATGTAATTTCAAGAAGTATTCGAAACTAATTTTATATCTTCTTATGATTGAACAAAATCATGAATTTTTAATGAAAAATCATTAATTCCATCTCACAAGTTCTAGATTATTTTCTAAAATGAATCCCTTAAGGAAATGAACCTTTGCCTAAAAAACAAGAAAAAACTAGGGTATACATGTAGAAGAAATAAATGAAAAAAAGAAAGAGAAGAAATAATCATTCAAAGGACAATCTCTCGTACCACTACAAGTAGAGACATAATGTATGCCAAACATAAATAAAATAAAAAAATAAAGAAGATGTAACGACATTGAAGCCAAAGTATCAATAATAGCCACTAAATTGTATTTGTAAACAATACTTAAAAATACTAGTAAATAAAGTTATCCAAAATAATCAACTTTATGAAAAAATACTAAAGAAATTTTAGAAACAATAACAATAGCCGAGATACTTAAAAAAAAGGGAAATTTAAAAATGTAATGATAATCCTTCTAGTTTGGAAAAGAAAACTATACCATGTTTAATAAGAGGCGGAGTTAGAAATTTTAGTTTGGGAGTGTCTAATTAAAGAAAAAAATCCAGGAGGGAAAAAATTTAAGATTTTTTTATTTGTAAGTTTAAAAATCTAATTTGTTAAAGGAGGCGACCGAAAAAACAAAAATTCCTAAGAATGATCCGGGTCCTTGCCATCCTCCTAATTTCGTCCCGTGCTTGCAAAAGTCCGGAGTTGGGAGACTTGTGATCCTCTTTTTATGATTATTTATGCTTCTTGTGACGGAAGTCGTGAATTAGTTTCGCAGCTTTGTGGAGATCCAGGGTTGCCTACTGTCACTGAAATTATTCGGACTGCATCTTCAGGTAATATTTTGATTATTCTGCACAATCATGCTAGCCGTCAAGTATTCTATCCTCTATCACTTTTTATTTCTATTGTGTCTATGATTATTTTATGTTGTTGTTTTACCAGTTGGTTTTGGAGAAGATTGGCTGAAGTTGCTTCTCTTGAGGATTTGTTTAGATGATGTTCGCCTTCCCTCGACTCTTGTCAAGATTATATGGTGTGGGTAGTAATTGTGATAATGGAGAAGAAATTAGTTTAAGTGGCAATCCATTTTTGACTGAACAAGCATATCTTTGAATGTTGTGTCAGAGATTTTGAATGAGCGACTGAAGGAGATTACCATCCTTTTGCTTTGTGCATTTTTGGAATATTCAAGAAATCAGTTGAAGCCATTGAGTTTGGTTCAAGAGGTGAATCTGGGCTTCCGACAGGGTCTGCAGTGATTGATGTCCTTGGTTTCTCACTCGCCATGTTAAGAGATATAGGTGCTACCAAAGGTGGAGTTGGCATAGACGAGGATTTGATTGATGTTGTTGATACACTTTTTTCATCTGGACGTCTTTATTTGTCTTATGCCTGCTTCGTGAACTAGGGCCTCCGGCAAAAATCAGGGAAGCCTTGAGGCAGGCTGATAACCAAGAAGCAACTACTTCATACTTCCCTAAATTGTGTCCATATAAAGGATTTCGGAGGGACTTTGTTGCTGTCACAGGCAATTGTGCTCATCAAAGAAAACATGTGCAAGATGACGTTAGGCAGGAGAATGGGATGCTTCTGATGTTACAACAGTGTGTTACAGATGAAAACAGCCCATTTTTAAGGAAGTGGGAGGAACCTATATAGGAAGGGAATTCAGAAAACCAACAGGCAGTTGCTGAACTGGAGCTTCAAGGGTCAGTTGATATGCCTGAACTAGCTGGACTTGGTCTCAGAGTGGAGATGGATCAAAACACTAGGCGTGCAAAGCTTTGTTAATATCTCATGATGATGCTGGCTTGGTTAATTAAATCAACTCTTTTGACCAGGGTAAATAAAGTTTCGTATAACAAAACCATCTGCGATTGTCACTCTTGCCTTACCTGCTGCTACCTCTGACTGACGAAGTAGTCCCACTTCACGAAAAGAAAGTAGGATCTGAGATTGTGGAGTGAAGATATAAAAGTCCTTGATTCCAGTGGGCGTGCCTCTTCCTCGATTGATAACTCTATTATACCTTCCTCTCTATACTCCAAACGTGTTTTGCATTCCCCACCCAACAGCGATGACCAGCCAAAGACGCATAGAGTGACAATATAATAATTCCAGGTTCCTATTTATTGTCAATTCAAGATCTCTATGGGATCATTTAGTGTCGAATCAAATATTAACTTATAAATTATAATAATCGGAGAACGTCAGCTACAAACACACTTTAATTGCACGCTATTTTAATCCCTGAAAGCTGAAATGGAAGAGACTACATAAATTGGCGTAGTATTACTGTCTGAACTTAAGGTGAATAGCTCAACCTAAGTTATCGTTTTTTCTTTTAAGACAGAAGGGCCATAGACATGTGGGTGGGATCCACCAGCTTCAGCTTTTGAAGAGAGAGATGCGTTAGTGAGATTGTACTCGGGTTTAATGATGTGGCGACGTGGAACACGGGTTCTGTGATTGGTTAGTCGAAGAGGGATATTGCTGGGCTTGTTTTGAGCAGGCCAGTACCTCAAGAAATCAGGGGACAATCCCTTTAAACGATGGGCTCGGAAGAACCCATCTGTAATATTATGTGGAGCATAAAAAAAAATCCTTGTTATGGCAATAGACTATACAAAATAGTGCAAATGGAAATAGACTGGACTTGACAGATACAAGATTGAGCTGCATAACATATGTTATTGTCTTGTATTTGACACACAGTTTAAAATTAAAAGAAGCCAGACCAAACACTTTTAAAAATGAAAAAGTAACTCTCAGAGTCCGAAAAATCCAACACATTCAGAACCCGCAGAGTCTTCTCTCTGTTCCTTCCATACCCACAGGCAATGCTGCTCCAAATTCCTGATTGCTGGTTGTTTCAGAATTATAATTTATAACTTGATGTTTTCAACCAAGAAGATAGATAATAAATAAATAAATGCCAAAGGGTACGAGAAACCGAATATGTTCCATATTGAGCTTTTCTTTTCGCACGAGACACCGACGACCTCACCCTTGTGTGAAAAGTTTGGTGGTGCGTGCCTGGAATCTCAATCATGGCAAAAAGGTGACCTGGATAAGTAATTGTCAGTGCTATTTCTTATCATTTTGAAAGTGTCTTGAACATTCGTTTGATTGGTGACGAATATGGTCTGTTAACTCTTAGTCTATATGCGTGCGTGCGTGATCAAATATGGCGCCTAGATTGAACTAAAGGAGAAAAAAGGAAAAACAGGGTAGGAAATGGAGAGGAAGTTTCAATGAGAAAATGTTTGTGATAATGTGCACATGTACGCGTATTTGGACTCCAGAGATGCATAAAAATAAATATAACGGATCCATCGAAAGACAAAGTTTAAGGTGTGGCGCGCACAGGAAAAGCAAGAAAGCTCAACTTTTGCAAACTCCAATAAAATCATAAAGTGAAAGTGAAACCCTTTCCTTTCAAGCTTCATTCATGCAGCGGGCAAAGCAAAGCCATCGTCTTACGAAAATCATGTGATCATTTTTTTTCTAACCTTCATGATTGGATAACCCGATTTGAAAAGGCATTTTTCACTGGCATTATCTGCTGAGTATCGCTTTCAAGAGGATCAAGATGCCATCAAAGCTGTTTTTGGATCTCAAAATATCAGATGGTCAAAGTTCAAAAGCAAGTAGTTAGCCCATATCACTGTACGGGATAATGTTTGGAGGTGGATGATTACTTGGGCCCATCCACTAGCCCATAGAATTTGGGAGGTTTTGTGGGGCCCAACAAGACAAAAACAAGACAAGGGAATGGATATTTAAAGAGAAATAAAGTAAATATTCTTAAGAAATCCCTTTTTTTCATCGGACGGAAGTGCCCTTTTATTTCAAAATCCATTGGTTATTCCATCTAGTCAGACCAAGCAGTCGAGAATATTTAAAGATTATTTTAATCGGAGATGAACCGAGCCCTCCCCCTACAAGCTACGCTTCAAAAGTGTGATGGCAACAAGATTAAATTCTCAGCGAAAAAACATATCGACGTGTGAAAATTTTAAATTTGATTACAACGGATAACTGGATGCAGATCCGTGTTTTCTAGCGCTTGTGCCGGGAAGGATTTTCTCTCCCAGAATCCAAAACGCATGCGATTGATAAATCAGAATCACCGGCGCACCACACGCAGCGGTGGGTTGATATTAAAAAAAAAAAAAATCGAAGTGCTCTTATTGTTCCGAAAGACATGTGTGCATGAAATTGTTCCCCTCATCGGCCGGGAGAAGGATCGTAATTCGGGACGGCTTGTTCTTATCATGCTCCCTGTTCACTGAGCTTTTTTTCTAACTTTATAGCCCTGACAAGAAGGGGAAGAATCTAAAAGACTCCTGGTGTTTCACGGTTTCAAGATTAAGTTGAATAGTAAATGTAAATGTGAAGTAACATTTCACTCTAGAAATTTAACTGGTTAGATGAATTTTTAAAATTTGATGCGTATTATTTATTGTTAATTATATGCTTTTTAAATTTGAAATTTATAGATAATTATATTGTATTGTATTCTTAATTAATTTTAATTAAAAACAAATATTAAATGTTATGTTTTAAATTTATAACTATTTAATTATCGTAACTTTAATGCTATATTAAAAAAATCATATAAACTAAATTTTTAAGATATGAAATGAAGTTTCAGTCGTTTATACTATAGCCATTTAATATGCGGCAAAGCATAGGTTGTAAATTTTTTTATCAAAAAAATATTAGGTATGTAGGCTTTTTAAATGTATTTTTTATATAAAAATTTAAAGTGTAGATTAAAAAGTCCGTGTAATTATCCAACTAAATAAATTAATAATTATTTATTTAAATAAATAAAAAAACCTTTAACAATAACAAAGAAAAAAAACGGCAAAAATAAAGCATTCACCTGATTGTGTTTTACAAACTTATTTATTTAAAAATATAAAAGATAAATCAACTGTAAAAAGTTCAAAATTTAAATGATAAATACAAATAAAGTTAACTAAATAAACTCACATCATAAAAAATATTACGCAGTGTTGAACAAATCAACAAAATATAATAAATTGACATGTGCACATATGATGGAGAGATGTATAAAAAAAAATGATGTGTGCATCACTATTAATTGCCCAAACCTTATCTTTTGACATATATTTAGAAGCATCATCATGTTTTTTTTTTCTTGATGTGATATTTAATCATTGTTGATGGATGATTTATTGTCAATCAGCATTTATTTTGTTCTTCCTTCTTCTCTCTTTTTGCATCACTACTATTAAAAAATAATATAAATTATATCTTGAGATCTTATTTAACATATTAAAATTTTAAATTGAATTTATTCTTTTATATGGCATCAAAATCTTAATAACCAAGCAATCACGAGTTTGAATTTCACTATTTTTATTTATCAGATAAAAATTAAGCACATGATATTATAGTTATATATAAATTTCAAAATCAAAAGAATTTATTTAATAAAGTGTACAAGGGAAAGATATTCCTAGAACTAAACCAAAAAAAAACATGAAGAAATGACAATTAAGCTCCTGAAATCAAAGCCTGTAAATTTGAATAATAAGGATAATATAGTAATTTTATTATCCATCAAAAAATTAAAATCACTGCAAAGCCCTAAAGGTTATGACTTTTTTACTTTTGAAGGCCAATATAAAATTGTTAAAACACCTTTTATTAATTTGATATAACAAATAAATCTATTAATTCGATATAACAAATAAATCAATACGAGGATTAAAATATCTCTAGATGCATACATGATACTTTGTCATTTCCAAGAATAAATTCATGTTTTAATTGTAACCTAAGAAAAATATCATAATAAACCCATGTTCACGGCTTCGGTTTTTTTATTCAAAGGGAAAAAATGTAATTTTATTTCCTGGAAAAGGAAAATAATGCCCCACCCCAAGCCTTTTAGGCTATCAATTCTACTGTACAACTCCACATACAACATTTCTAAGGATGCATTTTAAATGGTTGATGTTATCGTAGTTTAAAGTGTTTTTGACATTAAAATGTATTAAAATAAAAAAATGATTTTAAACATTAAAATATCAAAATAATATAAAAACATAAAAAATTATATCTTAAGAAAATAAAATCAAAATTTGAAGGATACACTTACAGTGCGTACACAGTAGAAACACCACAGAGAACTTGTTAGTTATTATCTAACAGCCCACACGTTGAGAGCAAGCATTGAGATCTGCTCGTCGCATGAGCGACTAACTGAACAGACAAGAATAAAACATCACATTTTCATCGTACCCATCAGCTATGTGGCTACATCCACCATCTTTTAGCTCTAGCTTTGACCAGGAGGAAACGAGAGAGAAACGGATTAAATTATTGACTCGAAACAAAATCAACGCCCTGGGAAGACATGTATGCAACATGGCAGACCCGCATTAAACTTGTATTAAAATAACATATAAAGATGCAAGAAAATCTTAAATGATCGAAAACTACGATTGATGCTCGGCATGTGTCCTTGCTATGACAGTGATGTATCCTGAAACAAAAAAAAAACCTCCCAAAATTAACAAATAAAATTTGCTTAAAATAGGCACTACAAAAATATCAATTGAACTGGATTTGGTATTTCAAATTCAAGAGCTGAAGGAAAGTGGGCTCCGAATTCCAAGCTCAAAGTATAATTGGGGTTTAAGAGAGTGGCTTGAGTGTGATATCCCAACCTATACTATTCTTATTCCTAATATGTATCATTTTAAGAAAAATATATTTTAAAATATTATAATAATAAAATTATATCTTAATCCCTTTATTTTATAAAAAAATAAATTTACAAGATATAAATATATCATAAATCTTTTAATTAAAAGCTCATAATTTTTTTATTTTAAATATATATATTTTCAGCGTACATCTCACTAAAATATTAATATATTTTTTCTTTTTATAAAATTAATATATTTAATATCTAATAGTCTTAACATCTATCAAGATAAATATTATCAACTACCAATATTTTAGTTTATTATTTATTAATTTATTATGTTTTTCATATAAGGATATTAGATATTTTATTATAAAAAATAAATATCTAAAAAAAATATTCAATTATAGAATATATCAATCTTCATATACTAAATATTTTAGATTTTAATACTGATTAGATAGCTCAATGTTCCGCGACGGGGAGAATTGTATAAATTTCATCATCCTCCGTGGAGGATGACTTCCAGTTCCTGCGCCACCGAGCCAACCTGATATAAAGAAATGGGCTTTTTTAAAGCCTTAACTTTGCAGGGAAAAAGCAGAGGACGAAAACACTGCTCACGGCTTGCACAAAGAAAGTGCGTATTCGATACAAAAGTGTCTAAAGTAAGTTGTGCTATTCGGTGACTTGCAATCATGAACTTTGTTTTTTGGTGACCTATCTTGGTTTAGGTTTCGTTTAATATAATCTTTTCAAGTTTATTTAAATTATTTTTTAAACTCTTGACTTGAAAGAAAATCATAAGTATATTTAATTAGAAATAAAATTTTATTTAATGTGGAATTGTATTATAAAATTGAGTTAAGTTTTTTATTTTATTAAATATTGGATTTTTTAACTTGTAGAAACTACTTATACTGCATTTCTTCTTTGAAAAGGTCATTTTTAATCATTTTTACTGGAGATACTTCTAATTTAGAGTCATTTTCAACTTATTTTTATCACAAATTACTTGTGAAAAAATAAACTTTAAATCATGATCCAAGGTCTAAAACTTATTTTTTTCCAAACGGACTCTCTGATAACTATAGAACTGACTTTTGACTTTTAGTCATGATTCAAAAGTTAATTTTCATAAATAAATTATGATAAAAACAAGTTAAAATGACTTTTAGTTATATATATATATATATATATATATATATATATATATATATATATATATATAATGGCTGAAGGTGGTTTTGTTTGTTTGTTTTTTTTTTTTGAAGGAGAAAAGATGCAGTGCAATTAAGTTAGAATTTATTAGCAAAATGTTTTTTTTTAAAATAAAGAGATCAAAAGGATATAAGAGTATATCTGGGATGATTTATGAAAAATGACCTTTGACTTTAACTCATATCTTATTGGTTGTTCCTCGTGAATAACTCATAATACATTAACATCTAAATAATTCTGAATTGGAGACATTGTTTGATAAAAATGACTAAAAAAATAGTTTTGCTTAAAGAGAACATGCAATATAAATATATAGCCCATAAATTACAAGTTTAAAATGTTAATTTCTAGTTAAATAAAAAAATAGACTCGATTAATTATATAACAAATATTTAATTTAAGTTGAAAGTTATTTATAATCAAACATTTTTTTTTTAAAAGAAAGATAAACAACAACTGTAAACAATCTAAAACATCATACGAATTGGTGATGGTGAATTAATTATATACGTGTATGGATTTTGATTTTCTCGTTTTATTATCTCTGGTTTTTTAAATTATCTAATCAAATACACCCTCGATACATGTTAACAATTATTTGTTGTTTAATTATAAGGTGCTCAAGTAACACATATATGAATATTCTTACACCGACAGAGCATTTATAAAACCTTCGATCCCATGCCATGAACAAATCACTTGAAAGAATCATAGTTATACTCGTCACGTTTCTTTCTCAAACGAATGTTAAAACATGATATTACAAAAGAACTCCACCTCGTATCGTGCCTGACCATAGGTAGGCTGGATTTATTTATTTTCCCAACACATGGTGGGTGGGTGCATCCATTGATGATTAATCACAACTCACAAGCCAATATAATCCACCGACGCACAAGCCAGACATTTCACTTTCTTCCATTTCAGATCAATTTTACATGATCATCCAATATTCTAAATGATGGAGAGGGGATAAAGATAAAAGTGCTCAAGAGATCATGATGAATCTCGACTAGGTTACCACTCATTACTGTGGATGGGGCTCACATGACATGATAGGAACTTGTCCTATTAATGATTGGTCGTGTTCCAAACCCACTTCAACTTCAAGGGCATGCACTCGGGGGCATGCATCATTATCGACACCCAGATAAAATGTGGGTAACCATTTTTAAGGTGATTGATTTATTTGATCTGTTCACCTCAAACAATTTCTTACATGTGTGAGTTACTGTCCAGAACATTGTCCCTCGAACCACACTATATCTTCCTTTTATCTTGATTCCTGATACCGAGAGTTGGAGCTGTCAATGGAGGCAATCGAGCAAGTCCAGGAAGATGCAAATATAGCTAGCTATGGGCGATGATGGGTCCCGCCACACGCCCTCTCTCTTCTCGTTCAGGGGACGACATTTACTCGGGAAACTCCACCCAACTGTCATCTCCATCCTCAAATATGCTTGTAATCTGTCCACAAATACTCTTCAGATGGTGAGCAGCCGAGCATGCATGCCTTTCAGGCTTTCACTATTTTATATGGTGACAAAAACAAATCCCAATCTCGAAAACAATACAAGCCCGTACATACCCTTCCCAAAGTCACAGTCCCCTGTGGCTACATTAAAATGTAATCTCTCTCCCCTCCACACCTCGTTAGGGTAATGATTTGGTGCATTTATGTTACCGTGGAGAGCATGGGCACCAAAACCATCCAACGATTGCAACTTTCTCGTTTATTCGGGTCACGTGGACAATCCTGTGCTCACATTTTCTCAAGATCTTGTAATGATATACACTCCAGTCCCCAGCTTGCCCTTGCCCCTCAATTCAAAAATAATAATTAGAGGGCTTGAAATTTCATCATGGATATACTCCCACTTCACGGGATAAAATTATTATTTTATTTTTAGGATAAAAATTTATTTAACTTGTATTCAGAGATAGATTTTTTTTTTCACAGTACCCATTAGTTATTATAAGAATGAATACAATTAATCAGTTTTTATATATATTTGTTGTATGATATAATTACAAAATCATCCTTGAGAGAAAAAAAAAAGTTCTGATTCGGTCAATAGGCAATTTTGACTTTAATTTTTTTGGTACAATAAAATAACTTAAATAACTTTAGAATCAAACTTTTGAGGCTTTGAATGAAAGAGCACCTTTGATCATTCTATTATTATTTTTTTTTTTGTTATTATTTTCACATGAGTGAGGAATAGATAGATATTTTAAAAAATATAATATATAATTTTAAAAAAAATAGTTGATACATTTCTTATAAGTGTCGTCAATTGAACATTACTTGCTCTTTTGTATGATTCACACGGTATAATAAAAATTTCTAACTCTATTTTTTAGGATATTATTCAATACACCAGGCTTTCTCAAACACGGTGATGGGTTGTCTACCAATATATTAGTAGTTAAGCTTAAACCATATGTTTTCTCTCTTCTATTTTCTATCTTTTCTCTAGGAAAACACATGGGTCATAGCAAATAAACATATAATGATTATTTATATATTAAATCAAATGAGATTCTTGTTTTTTTGGTTGCAATGTATTTTATATTTTGTTTATTATTGATTTTTTAAAATTTTATATATCAATATTTACTTTTTATATCAAATATGATTTTTGTTTATTTTACTATTTTTATTTTTTCTTTATCAAAATTGTTTTTCAACTTCACCTTTCTTGACTTTATTTGATTTTTTTATTGTTGTATTTGGTTCTCATTATTTTCAAATCTACATTTTTTCTTTCTGACCCGTTTTTTTATTAGGTTTGTTTTTAAAATTCTATCTTTGGTTTATTTGACATTGTTACTTTTTTAGATTTTCCTTTCATTTTATAATCCAATCTCATGATATAGTCATAAGTTTTGAAGATTTGATTGAGTTAGTTTCAATCAATTTCAATTGTTTTTTTAATTATATCTCTCGTTATATTCATTAGAAATTAGCATTCCTGTTTTTTAAACTTTAAATTTTATAGAGTTATTCTAATAACATGTTTTAGGATCTAGTGGATTCATCGAAGTTGACCCGTGCCTTTTTTTCATTGCTTTTTATTTAGTTTTTTTTTTAATTTTCAAAGGAAGACATGTGTGTGTATATATATATATATATATATATTTAAGAATTCACTTATGTGGTGGACTCTTATTTTTTTTATTTTTTATCCTAATAAAATTATTATATTCTCATTTAATTTTTATTTTATAAATAAATAAGATCATTAAGATATTTTAAAAATACTGTTGAGATATATTTTTATAGTATTGACAAACATTTATCTCTTACATTGAATCATTGTTAATTTTTTTATTTATTATTGATATTTTATTTTTTAATTATATTATAAAATTAATCAAGCTTAATAAAACCCTTTTGAGTTATTAAAATCTCATTTTTTATAAAAAAAATTATACTATATTGATGTATTTTTTATTAAATAAATAAATAATTAGCCTGTAATGCAACATAGACCACTTATTTATTAGAGTTTTAGATTAAAGGGGTGGTTAAAAATGTCATTTATATTGTTTTTTAAAGTATTTTTTTGTTTAAAAATGTATTAAAATAGTGTTTTTTTTTATTTTTTAAAAAAATATTTTTAATAGTAATACATCAATGATATAAAATTACAAAAAAAAATATTATTTTTTTCAAAACTTAATTTTTAATAAAAAAACAGGTTTAATCTACAAGTGGCTTGCTGTTTCTTTCAAGCTCCTTAGCATCATTCGTTGAGATCTTTGCTTGTAGATGGTTTGGTATCATTGACTATCGGATGTCTGTATTTATGGCATTATTCAGTTTTTCATTTAAAAACGGTGGGCAATGAAGGGCAGGATATGCCTTTTTTATTTCCTGTTCTCGCTCATAATGAAATTCGTCTCGATAATTGGCTCGTATTATAATGTGAGCTGGATTAATTTTTACATATGATAAAAATATTTAAGTATTATTAATATTTTTTACAATAAAAAAATTAAATTATATATAAATTAATATGGTATGATTTAATAGTTGTGGTGGGTCTAAATATATAGTTTAATTTTAAATAAATATTTTAAAAGTGATTTTTTAAATAATATTAAGATAATAATCTATTAAATTTATCTGAATTAACTTATTAATTTATATACCAAGTTATGAAATAATAGTAATTTAAAAAAATTAAAAAAAATTAAAAAGTTTAATTTTTAATAAACTTAATATTAAAAATTAAATATAAATAAAAACAATTAAAAATAAAAAAATAACTCAAATTAATTGGTATTAACTTTTTAAATTCATAGTCCTGATCGTGAAACTAAAATAATAGAAATTAAAATAAATTAAAAATATTATTTTTTAATATTATTTTTTTAAATTATTTTGATAAATTGACATGAAAAATAAAAATAATTAAAAAAATTTATTTTAATATAATTTTAAGTAAATAAATAAAAATACTAAACCCAGACATAGAATGCACTCCTAGGCATTTTAATTTCTTTTCTTTTGCTGGCAAGGATTTACGTTACTCCTAAATTGCCGACCATTGCTTGCTGCACAAGAGCGACATGCACCCCACAAGCATTTCAAACGTGGTCAACAAAGCAATAATCCCACACCAGACCACCCAATCACAACCATCCAAAATATAATGAATGGGCGTGCATCATACTTTAGTTTTATTTCCACCAAGAGCATGTCTTTGGTGGGACCGTTGCCCCTCCCCAAGTCTAGGATCTCATGATAGACGATGACTACTCTCCCTTGTTACCATTTCTCTCCCTTTGTTTTTTATTTTTCCTGTCTTTTTGTCAGAAAATTCAAGGCCACATCAAGTACTTCCCGACCCATGAACAAACCCATGAATCCCATTATCATGACCATTCCCTCCAAACATTCAGTCCTTTTGAAATCCTTTCACGGTTAACCCAGCAACACAAGAAAGCAACAAAAACCAAGCACTGCGCTTTCCTGTTCGTCAAAGCCCTCAAAATGACGGGGGCCAAGGCAGTGAATCGAAGGAAGAGCATGATGCCCGCTAGATCATCAGGTCATCAATACAAAAGGCCAGTGGGAACCACGCCAAGGTCGTGATGATGGATGGGGGCGTTGTTTGTTTATTGGGCACATAGAGAAGGGTTTTTGCAAGGCATTACATAGGGACTAGTGAATAAGAGAAATAAAAAAAACAAGAGAAAATTAAAAAAAAACAAGAGAAAATTAAAAAAAAAAAAGAGAAAAAGAGGGAGAGAGAAAGAGTGAACATTGCATAACATATGTAGAAATCTGCAGGAATGAGGACTGCAAGTTCGAATTATTCTTCTCCCGTGGATTATTGCTTTTATATTTACTCTGTAGCTCTTTTGGACTACACGCATAACAACAATAATATTAATGTTCCTTTTTATCTCTAGCTAGCGACCACATTTCTTCTCTTTGTTTATGTGTGTCGAATACATATTTTCTTGTTTTTGGATTTCTTTTTTAAGAAATGCTACCATGTTCAAACAATGGTACGTCCTCGAGGCTGCGCGCAATTCATTCATCAAGAACTGAAACGAAGACAGAGAGGGGCTAAAAGCTGGGGAAGTCGTAATATATAAAGCGGCGAAGAGAGGGGAGGGGGCATGGCGGGGGGCCTCACTCGCATAGCCTTTTACACGTGATAAAGAGAACACCAAAAGCATACTTGCATGCGTGTATAAAAGACTCACCATCATCTCTCTAATAACGCTCTCTCTCTTGCTTGCCCTCTTTTATATCTAAAGCCAGAAGAACCTGAGCATCCATAAAAACCCATCTTTATTCATAAAAACCCATCTTTATTTCTTCTTTCCTTTCTCCTTTAACCCATCATTTCACGTTCTGTCTCCCTTTTTCTCTAAATTCTCTCTCCCCTTGCAACCTAAACTCTTGCGTTTTGGTTTGTTTCTTCTTCTTGGCTCTTGCGTGTCTGATTGAGTAGGTGTGTGTTGCGTATACTGTTTTTTTTTTTTTTTTTGAGTCGTTGTTGGTATTTATTGCTGTGACATCTTTGTCAAAGCAATAAATATTTAGTGGGTACGATAGTGATTTCAATGCTCTTTTCAAAGTTTATTCATTCTCTTTGTATATACCTCACCTCACCTCCTTGTTCTTTTTGTTTCCTTCCATGTGTCCTCTCACGGGTTTCAAATCTCTATTAAAAATGAAATAATTTTTTCTTGTAATGCTCTTGTTGAGTTTTTATCTGTTTGGTCTTCTGCCTGATATTTTATTTATAAACTTTCAGTTTTGTGTAAGGAACATGCTTAAGGTTGTGATTTTGTCTACTGGGTATATCTAATCTATTTTGCTGAGCTCCTTGTACCAGTACACTTGATTTTTCTTTTGCGCTACTCCTTCGTTTGCCTGTCCTTGTCCTCTTGATTCAAGCTCACTGGGGTTGCTAATTAGAACCATCTATAGCAAGATTTTGGTTATTGGTTTGGTGATGGTCAGTTTTGTCTGTGCATCTTGTATCATTTTTCGAGCTGCAGACCTCATTTCTAGCTGCTGGTCTTATTTGGGGTTTCGTGCTTTCATTCACTCCTTTCCTTTCCTTTACACTTTAAGCATAAGCATAGATTTTAAGGGAAAACCAATTTATTTTGAGTTTCAACAAACAATCTTTACCGTATGTATGCCTGTGATATTAATGCAATGTGCACTCTCATGTCTTGCCTTCTCCACTTCAACGATTCACAAGTCAGAGACAAACTGTAAAACTTGTTTTTGGGTTTTCAATTTTTTTCAATTTTTTATTTGTTTATGGGTTTATATGCTGAATCGGAGGACTGAATAGTTTGGTTTCAAGATTTGGGAAGGAATAGTAATGCTTATGACATGCAAAAAAGTCGGGGCCTTTTATCCATACCCTCTTACTTTGCGTATACAACTATGTTGAATTGCACCGTCATCATTATTATTCCTATTTCTTTACTGTATCTGCAATGTTTTTGTTTACTTGGCTGACATGCATTTCTCTTATTATTTTGTACCTTTTTTGGTTGCAGAGGATAAGTGGGGCTTAAATCCAAGCCTGCAAGACATACAAGCGAAAGGCTAAAGATACATAAAGTATATTTGTGCCATTGGGTGAATCTTTACTGTTTTGAAGACAGGGTATCCTGGTGCTATCATATAAAGTTTCAGTGAGTGAAGGGAAGGAAGTATAAGAAAGGACCAGCAATGCCTGTAAGGCAAATGAAAGACAGCTCGGAGCAGCACTTAGTGATAAAAATCCACATGCAGAACTCGATGAACCAACCACAAAAACACCACAAAACTGCTCAAAATGGCAAAGGACCACCACAACCACTCCAAGAAAGTTCCAACACTAAACCCCAAAACCAGACCTCACCTCCTGCAAAGAATAGAGGGAGGAGGAGAGGCAGAGGTGGTAGAAAGTCTGATCAAGGAGATGCATGTACGAGGCCTAGTTCAAGGCCTTGTACAGTGGCACAAAAACCTGTTCTGAACCCAGCTGGCGATCTCCTGGCAAGTGCTTCTAATGGGCATATTGAGAATAGTAAAAATGTTTGTGAAATGGAGATGGGTTGGGGGTTCCCTACCTCAAGCAAGTCTTTGAGTTTAGCTCCTAGGCCTGGTTATGGTCAAGTTGGGACTAAGTGTATTGTTAAAGCCAACCATTTCCTTGCAGAGTTACCAGACAAGGACTTGAACCAGTATGATGTAAGCTCCATTCTTTGAATGCAATGAAGGAAAGATGTTGTCTTTTGTTTCTTTTCTTTTTTCCTCCAAGTATTTTCTTTTGAATTTGTGATATTCACCATCTGGGCCCTTAATCTGACACTGAGCCTACAGATAATTCACCCCCCCTACCGTTTCCGTCTCTTGGATGGGTCCCTACAGTATTGAACATGGCTGTTGATGTACGCTGCTGTAGAATATTTAAGTTTATAATAATTTCTTTGCTGTAGAAAATTTGTGGCATTGCTAATTTGTGGCCCTAAATTTGACAGCGGAAGTGTTTATACTTTTGTTTTTTCTTATCTTTTGCTGCTGCATTGCAGATGAAATTGAATAGGTTCTGTTTTTACTTCTGTTGTGTTAAATTTGGCCGTTAACTTGTTCTTTTTGCTTGTTGCCTCTTTTCATCATCTGTTCCTTCTGATGCTTGCAGGTTACCATAACTCCTGAAGTGGCATCAAGAACTATGAACAGAGATATTATGGCAGAGCTCGTGAGGCTTCACAAAGATTCTGACTTGGGAATGAGACTGCCTGCTTATGATGGCAGAAAGAGCTTGTACACGGCCGGTGAGCTTCCTTTTACTCGGAAGGAGTTCATAATTAAGCTTATTGATGAAGAGGATGGTATCAATGGTCCCAAGTAAGTATTTGTTTTCTCTGCTTTGTTTTTTCATTTCTATTTTACTTTGTTTTTCTCCACTGACTCAATTTAAGAACATGGAAAATTGAGGGCGAGAGATAAAAAATTAAGTTTGACAAAAAGAAAAAAGAAAAAACTTTCCTGTTTATCACATTTAAAACGTAATCTAGATTTTCCTTCTCTTTATTTGCGGATATGAAGTAATTATTTGAGCCTTATAAAAATTCTTCAGGAGAGGGAGGGAATACAAGGTGGTGATCAAGTTTGTCGCGAGGGCCAATATGTATCATTTAGGTCAATTCTTAGCTGGGAAACGTGCTGATGCCCCGCAGGAAGCTCTACAGATTCTTGACATTGTACTGAGAGAGCTCTCTTCAAAGAGGTACAATTTCTCATGGAGTCCACAATTCGTTTTAAATTTTGTCGCCTGTATTTTTGTAATTCTTGAATCGAGCTTCATTATTTCACGATGCCTTTTTTCTGTCAAGGTATTGCCCTGTTGGAAGATCCTTCTTTTCACCTGATATAAGAGCACCACAACGACTTGGTGATGGCTTAGAGTCCTGGTGTGGATTTTACCAGAGTATTAGGCCTACTCAAATGGGACTGTCCTTAAATATTGGTAAATTGATTACAAGAAATTGAAGTGTGTTGAATAGAAATTTTTAGCAGTTTGCATGGAGTTTTCTCAGTCCCATTTTTATGTTCATTATGTGTGTGTATATATATATTTATTTGTTCTATTTTTTAACGTGTTGTGATGTAGATATGGCCTCAGCTGCTTACATCGAGCCTCTTCCTGTGATAGAGTTCGTTGCCCAGCTTCTAGGCAAAGATATATTATCAAGGCCATTGTCTGATTCTGATCGAATTAAGGTACTTAACATCTAGGGGTGAAGTAGGCAATTTTTATTTATGATCTTTTGGAATTTGGTTCAACTTTAGCTGCTGTTTAAAAACACTTTAACAGATTAAGAAGGGTCTCAGAGGAGTGAAAGTTGAAGTAACTCACAGAGGGAGTGTACGAAGAAAGTATCGTGTCTCGGGATTGACATCTCAGCCTACAAGAGAACTTGTGTAAGTTTTAGTTCTCTCAAGGCCATTAAGATTTTCAATTACGAGAAAAAGGAATAGCAATTTATTAGTTATTTTAGGTGATTCTGCTAACAAATAGATTAAAAAAAAAACTGAAGGATTCATATTGTGCTTTATTCTAAAGAACTTGTGAATTTCTTTATGTGTATTCTAACTTTCGAAGGTCTTCTGGTTTAGGTTTCCTGTTGATGATAACTTGACCATGAAGTCAGTTGTTGAATACTTCCAGGAGATGTATGGCTTTACCATTCAACATACACATCTACCTTGCCTTCAGGTTGGAAACCAGAAGAAAGCAAACTATCTACCTCTGGAGGTGAGCTGAGGTCATTTTTTCTGCTCAATTCTTTGCTTTCAGCTGTCTTTCTTTTAACTCTTGTTGACTTGTTGGGATCCCAAATAGGCTTGCAAAATTGTGGATGGGCAGCGGTATACAAAAAGGTTGAATGAGAGGCAAATTACTGCCCTCTTAAGAGTTACATGTCAAAGACCCAGGGATCGAGAAAATGACATTTTACAGGTATTTATGATGTTTTGGCCTCCCTTCTCTTACTTGTACACTGTTTGTGTAGACCAAACAAGGTGAATCTGTGAACTTGAGTGATGCGCATCCTTCACTAGAGAACATAGAAACGGTGCGATCTTAAAGCTTACAAGTAATATTCCATGTTATGCCATGACTGCAGTGCCACCTAATGCCTTTTAAGCTTTTGAATTAGATATGATGTCTTTGAGAGAAACATAAAGCAGTCTCATTTTAGTTAATAGGCACTGACATTGATGGGGTTGCTGCTGTCATTTCCATGCTAAAATAATTATGCAAAGTGTAAGTTCTACTCCTGTTCACAACGAAGCATATGAATGCACTAGAAATTAACATGTGGTCTAGGGTCCTGTGCACTTGCATTAATGTTTTGCATGGTGTTCTAGTTTTTTCTTCCTGTTTTAATCCTTTTAAAATCCATACACTGAGCATTTTGAAATACATTCACAACGAAGCATACGGATGCACTAGAAATTAACATGTGGTCTAGTGTCCTGTGCACTTGCATTAATGTTTTGCATGGTGTTCTAGTTTTTTCTTCCTGTTTTAATCCTTTTAAAATCCATACACTGAGCATTTTGAAATACATTCACAACGAAGCATACGGATGCACTAGAAATGAACATTTGGTCTAGTGTCCTGTGCACTTGCATTAATGTTTTGCATGGTGTTCTGGTTTTTTCTTCCTGTTTTAATCCTTTTAAAATCCATACACTGAGCATTTTGAAATACAAGCAGACAGTTCAGCATAATGCTTATGATCAAGATCCTTATGCAAAGGAATTTGGTATCAAAATCAGTGAAAAGCTAGCTTCTGTTGAGGCTCGAATTCTCCCCGCCCCTTGGGTAATATAAAGTCCTCAGTTTTTAGTTCTTGTTTATTTATAGAAAGTAGGCAGTCACTTGTTCATCATCTGACACGACACATGAACCTCCAGCTGAAATATCATGAAACTGGAAAAGAAAAGGATTGCTTGCCTCAAGTTGGGCAATGGAATATGATGAACAAGGTATTGCACTAGGACCTTAAATGTATGCTCTTCTTCTTCTTCTGTTTTATCATTTGTTTCTTTTTGTTTGATTTGATGTTATACTCTAAGCTGAAAATGGACTTTGAATATTGGAATGCATTATGAAATTGGAGAAGTTCTGCTTTAGAGAGGAAATAACTTAGAAAGGAGAGAATATTTTATCTTGTTGTGAATTAAGGTACCTATCCCCCCCCCCCCCCCCCTGAAGAATTAAGAGTTCCAACAAATCTATCATTTTCATTTTAGTCGACTCTTATTCATTTGATGCCTTCTAACAATGATCTCATGGTCTGCTGATTCCCTTATGAATAGAAAATGATTAATGGAATGACTGTAAGCCGGTGGGCATGTATTAACTTCTCTAGGAGTGTGCAAGAGAGTGTTGCTCGTGGCTTTTGCAATGAACTTGCCCAAATGTGTCAAGTTTCTGGAATGGTAGTTTTTCTATAGCCCAGACTGCTTTTTAGCACTTGCTCTTCCTTTTCCTGAACAGTTACTAACTGGATAATTTGTTTGTTTTTAGGAGTTCAATTCAGAGCCTGTGATCCCTATTTACAATGCCAGGCCTGAACATGTAGAGAAAGCTTTGAAGCATGTGTATCATGCATCCTCAAACAGAACCAAAGGAAAAGAGCTAGAGCTTCTCTTAGCTATTCTACCTGACAACAATGGGTCTCTCTATGGTATGCCATTTGTGCTGAGGATTTAGTGGTTGTGATCTATCCAAGTCATCTTATGATTTTATTTTTTTTTGTCGAAGAACCATGAAGATATGAGTCAGTACTAAAATTTTGTAACATGACTTCATTTTTAGGTGATCTGAAGCGAATATGTGAAACTGATCTTGGTTTAATAACTCAATGTTGTCTCTCAAAACACGTTTTCAAGATCAGTAAGCAGTACTTGGCAAACCTGTCGCTCAAGATCAATGTAAAGGTTAGATCAACTTTCTGATTTATGAAAATAGCAATATTCTACAATTGTCTGGAGCATTCTTAAAGTCATGAAGTGACTCTTATCAATTGAATATGTATAAAACTACCATCAAGTACATGGTGAAGTTATCGAATTACTAGGGAAAGATGGAACATGTTTAGATTTTTATCATATATTTATAATTTTAATCTTATACTTTGCTCTTTTAATTTCCATATTGATGTCTGAAGTTTGTCATGAACATTTAACTAAATCATTCATGGTCCCAATATTTATTTTTCTCCATGTTCTTGGTGCAGATGGGTGGTAGGAATACCGTCCTTTTAGATGCTATAAGCTGCAGAATACCATTAGTTAGCGACATACCAACAATTATTTTTGGAGCAGATGTGACTCACCCAGAGAATGGAGAGGACTCAAGCCCCTCGATTGCTGCTGTGGAATTTCTTTACCAAATTCCTTTTGCTTGAACTTGTTCTTCAAAATTATTAAGATCTGGTTGCTGATAGATGTGAGCCCTCCTGCAGGTGGTAGCTTCTCAGGACTGGCCTGAAGTAACAAAATACGCTGGATTGGTATGTGCTCAAGCTCACAGACAGGAACTAATACAGGACTTGTACAAAACATGGCAAGATCCTGTTCGTGGTACTGTAAGTGGTGGCATGATCAGGTAAAGAAATTCTGCATCCCTTGGCATATTTTTTTACCTGAATTCTTAATTTTGTTATCTATTTCTTAGAAATGTTGCAATTTGACTTGTTACATTCTCCTGTGCAGAGATCTCCTGATTTCTTTCAGGAAAGCAACGGGGCAAAAGCCACTAAGGATCATATTTTACAGGTGAGTATTGTCATCATATGTAAAAAATTTGTAATAAAATGTATGGATCGTTGCATGACACTGCATGTTCCATCAGCACTTGGATTCAAACCAAGGTTGTAACCAACCTATTTGGTGCAATTACCCTACTACCACTATAACCAGTCATTTCTAAAACCATGGCAGCCGTGATGATTGCACATGTTACATGCGCATCCGCGCTTATTGTCAACTTATTTGTTTTTCAATGCCTGAAATGCTTGCTTGTTTGCTTGCAAATCTGCCTGCATGATCTGCTATATGAATAAATGAAGGATAAATGCATATTTTTAGACCTCCGTACTTCTGATTCATAAAGTGATGGCATGTAACTTGTGCAGGGATGGTGTTAGTGAAGGACAATTTTATCAAGTTCTGCTTTATGAATTGGATGCAATTCGGAGGGTTAGAATTTAAATTTCAGGGTCATGTTTCTTATTCAACAGAAGTGGAAACATTTCTAATTGAATAATTTCTTTACAGGCCTGTGCTTCTTTGGAGCCAAATTATCAGCCACCGGTGACTTTCATTGTTGTACAAAAACGTCACCACACAAGATTGTTTGCTAACAACCATAGGGACAGGAATAGCACAGACAAGAGTGGAAACATATTACCTGGTTAAGTTCAGAATATCCTGTTGGCTATATATGTGCTCAAAGATGCTCTTATCTCCTTACTTTTTATCTTTTCTAATAGCTTATGTTATTCAAATTCATTTCTTGATTTTTTTGTTTTTCAGGCACTGTGGTTGATTCTAAAATCTGTCATCCAACGGAATTTGATTTTTATCTCTGCAGCCATGCTGGTATTCAGGTAGAATCTCTTTTTCTTCAATTTAAATCTCGTCAAGAAACTCGAATTGTTGGTTCATGAATCATAGCATATATATGTTTAGCCTACCTACCTCACTGTTTTACGATGATCATGTAAATGATGAGGGAAGTTATAATAGATGAACTCTTTCAAAGAGAGGGGAAAAGGAATACAGGGCCAGTTGCTTGTATTTCTTTTCCTATCCAGGTGATTAGAGATTAAAAACTATGTTGGACAGGTTGTCATGGTCAGATGGTTCTTATTCCTAGGGATGTCTATACTACTTCTGTTGCTCATGTGCTCTGCGCAAATGGCCGAGGTAGCAATTGGGTGATTTACTCTGCTATCCTGGACATCTCAGTTTGATTGGGACTCTGAAACATGTTAGTTGGGCTTGGAATAAGCTAGGTTCATTGCTACTTGCCAATGGGTTACCTGTGTGCCAATGGGCTACAAGCTGGATCACAGAGTGTTGATCTTTCTTCTACCACCAGCTCAGTCGAATGGAGTCATGATATTTTTTTTTGTCAAGCTATATTGAAGCTTAATACCCACTCAATGGGAATGGATGGAATGTTAGGTTGGATTAAATTAAAATCAGATTGGTTGACAGATCAACGACTTGTGTTGCATATAATTTCCAAGCAGAAGTGGATGCTGCCAAATTCTATTTGCCAAATTCGAGATTTAGAGCAGTGATTTGTTGATTGCTTTTTAACTGGTTCTGTTAATTCCCTATGTGGTTGTGTTCTTTGCTTAGGATCTCTTGCAAATGCTGACAGTGTGAAATAAGGATGATTTATTTCTTCCATATGTTGAATGTCAGTATGTTTACAAGCATGTATGCACTGGCTTGTTGTCCTCATGATTGAAATGCACTCGTTTCTATCTGATGTGACAGGGAACAAGTAGACCAGCACACTATCATGTTTTGTGGGATGAGAACAATTTCACAGCTGATGGAATCCAGTCCTTGACAAACAATCTCTGTTACACATATGCAAGGTGCACGCGCTCTGTTTCAGTGGGTAAGTCCTGTGGACAGTATATTGGTACATTGTCCATTGAGTTTAACCTCTCAAAAAAGTCTCTGCAAGAACTAAGAAAATCTTCGGAGACTTTTTTTTTAGTGATGTAATGAATTTTTAAATGTGGCATAAATAACTAAGAATTTTGGCTAATTGGATGCTTTTATTAACTTTTCTCTTTCGGGGACGCAACAAAAAGCACGGTACGAAGTTAACCCTTTGTTATTGAGGTTCCTGGATGGTGAGTAGAGTGTAAGAACGACCATGGAAATTTGTTTCATGATTTCCCCTCCAAACCCAGAGATGAATAATTCGTGTAAATTTAGGCTTTTAGCTATTGTATGACATTCAGTGTGACCAAATATGGAAACGTGTTGAATGCCTTATTCTAAGTTTTCGATGTTGTCAGCTGTATCGCAGAACATTGTTTTACAACTTGCTACTGGTTTTTGTGCAGTTCCTCCCGCATACTATGCACATTTAGCTGCTTTTCGCGCACGATTTTACACGGAGCCAGTAATGCAGGAGAACTGCTCAGTAGGCAGTGGTGCTTGCCATGGTGCTAAGGGAGCACGGACAGGAGAATCTGGTGTCCGGCCACTTCCAGCCTTGAAAGAGAATGTAAAGAGAGTAATGTTTTATTGTTAGGAGGGAATGGAAGTTGGATTCATGAATAGGTAGTTCGAGATGCTAGAATCGTGAATTCTCCTGTACATGTAACAACAAAAGAAACATGATAGCAGGATGTTTCATTCTAGTTCAGTGATAAGAACCCCCAAAAAGCCTATGGTCGGTGGTTCTCTCTAAACATGTCGAGCGTGAGGAACACCCCAAACCACAGGTGATAGCACTAGTCCTCCAAGTAGCCATAGATGATGGGAAGAATGTAGGCCTTGTAAAGAAATGTTCATTTATGAATTAATCACGATGTAGGAAATTTTGCCACGTTGAAGAGTGCATATTTGGTGACTTGTGCGGTTTTATCCCGAGTTTGAGCTGTCTTAAGTTCTTGGTGAGGATATAAGAAGTGTGTACGATCACTTACGCAGGTATCAGCTCGTTATCTTTCATTTCTCCAGACCGCAATGCAGACGAAAATGACAATTAGTATTTCAAAGGCTAAAAGACATAAAGTTGGCTGGTGAAAAATTGAAGCCACACCTAGTTTTCTTGGTGCTGCTGGGGGCACAATGCAAAGAGTGCAGCATGGAGCACCGGAATGAGACCCAGCCAATTGCCCTCGTAGCCAACAATTTCACGACAAGTAATCCAGGTAGAGAATTTGCAGAAAAAATTGACTTGGAGCGAGCTCTGCTTGCTCTACTGTTACCTTCTTCTGGGTCCAATGTGTCAATTTCTCTAATGATATGTGATGATGATTTGTGTACAAACACGAGCTCAAAAGACGTAGATATGTATGTGCATGAATAAAGCAAGTAAACTCTAGCTATCTATAGTCCCCTTTCCCTTTCCCTTTGTTTTTTTGGATTTTGTAAGCAAGTCTTTTTAGTTTTGAAAAATCATGCAAGTTATTTCCTTAATAAAAGCTGACCATTACCCCCTTTTTTTTTTTTAAATTTGCAAACTGTATTTTTTATTTTGGTTTGTGGCTGGTGCAACTGAAAATTTCGACTAGAAAAAAAGGGTAATTCGGATAAAAAAGACAATTAAATTATAACAAAAACTAATCGAAACATCAAGGAATAAACATGTAAAAATATAGGAATTCAATATGAAGGTTTTTATTTAAAACAACCAAAAGGATTAACTACTAAATGATGGTTGTCCCTATAGAATAATCTTACCCATAGATGTTTTCAAGGAATCACTTAAGAATTTTTAACCATCAAATTTATGTAAAATTAGAATTCTATCATTATGTTTGTATGGGCTTGTGTGTGTATATATACCTTGCAAATTTAATCTCAATTCATTTCCATCCACCATATTCCCTAATGAAGTATTGAATTAAAAATTAAATAAAAAATAGTTTAATTTGTATATATTTATATTATTTTATGTTTAATTTTTATTAATTAAAATGAGAATGGTGAGATTTGAATTCGTAATTTCTTGATTAATAAGGTAAAAAAACATTTTCAACCCAAAAAACTTAAGTTGGTTAGGTTCCCCTGACAAATAGAAGCTTTCTTAAATTTTGGGAATGATGATTGTTTGAGATTTTTTTTTTTTGTAATCTTCAAGAGATCAGTTGAGCAAAAGAATGCCATACCATCAATTCCTCTAACTCATAAACGGAGATGTAGAGAAGGAGAATTGAAAAATTGTTCAAACTTGAAGAGGGTGATTGAGATAAAACAAAGTTTTGGGGCTATAACGAGACACTGCTTAAACAGATTTAAGACTGACAGAAATAAAATTAACAGGAGAAAGGCCAAAGCATTTCAAATTTAGAACATTTATTCTCATGATGCTAAAAGTTAAGCTCGAGCCCAACCCTGGAATTATACTGTAATGGGAGGAGCAAGGAATGTTCCTAAACCCAATTATTTTAGATTCGGGCCACCTACCGTGAAATGTTCCTCCACCGAAGAACTGCTGGCATTCCACGAAACCGACCCCGTAGGAAAAATGGACTGCAGCAGAGCCAGGGCTGTTTCATTTTCTCCTCAGCATGTCCGACTATTCTCTCGCACGCCAGTCTGGAGGAGAATTCTTCCAGCAAGCTATAACCAATTTAAAACCAACAAAACCACAATCCCCACCTTGCTTTAATTACTTTTGTTCTTCTCCTTCTTCATCCTCACGTTACTCTTTTTATTTCGACCTGGCACCTGGGGTTCAAAAACCATCAATTGGTTCGACAACCTTCTTCTTCGGTCATTAAGCTCAAGCTTGGCATGAATATTGTTTTAGTATTTTTACAAGACATGTAAAAATAATGTTTTTATAAAAAAAATAAAAAAATAACATTTTATTTAATTAGCGCTTTTCTTGAATAGTATAAAATAAACTTTTGAAGAACCAGAATAATTTTATTTATTTATTTTTAACTCTTCATTTAGCATTTTCATAGCATTTTCATAGTATATCTTTTTATATTGATAATTTTTTATAAGTAGTAGGTGTCAATTAAGGTTGTTAAAAATATTTTTTTAACACGATATAAAATATATAATATAAACTCAGATTGTAAACTCGAATTATAAAATTATAAAATTATAAGTAAAATATTTTAATTAGTTATATATTAACAATTTTAGTCAGGTAGTAATTAATAATATAACAAAATAAAAATAAAAATAAAAATAAAAATAAAAAAACAATAAAAAAATCCAAATACCTTTATTTTTTTCATATTAATTCCTCTATTTTTAGGACAAATCGACTTGCTTACTTCATCTTTTGAAAGAAATGAGTCCCTTCAATTTTTAACATTAATTACTCTAAGAATAATGCATGTCAATTTATAACTTTTATTCTATATATTTGTCAACTAAAATAGAGAAAATTGTCAATTGATATGTTAATAGTTTGCATAAGGAATTATTAAAAATGAATAAATATTTTTATTTTACAAAAATAAAATCCACAAATAATTTATATTGTTAAATAATTATAGTCAAAATCAAGTTCATGATTATCAAATTGCACAAGTTTTGCAAAATATAAATTTAAAAAATTAAAAATACTAAGATATATATTATATAATTTTATATTTCTTTCAAATACTTAAAATATATGTGAATTTGTTGATTTTATTATATTTAAACAAGTTTAACTGAGTTTGATTGAATTTAACTAATTTTATTAATTTTTTTATTAAATTTTATATATTAGATATATATTAATTTCTAAATTCATGTAATTGTACGAGTTTAACAACATTGGCAGCAATATCGGTGTATTGAAAGTTTCAGTTGTACGTGATCATGGCAAAAATGATTTTGTATAATGGTATATATTTTAATAATAGATACAATGAATATATAAATATGTAAATGGATATCTAAAAACTTTACTTGAATTAAATATAAAATAATAATTTTGTATTTAAGTATGGGTGTGGGTCGTACAAAATCTCGGCATTTGGTTATTCATTATCTGACTCCTGCATTATGCTATAAGATTAAACATATCAAATTGCTTGATATAAAATACTCTATCATGCAGTAAGTAAAATCACTTCAGTATTTATTAATCTATTATTGTGCTGTTTGAACTAAATTACGATTAAGGACGGTACTTCAATTCATGACTTTTTCTGAAAATAAAATTACTTGAAAAAATAAATGCTTCAAAATTCTTTTAAATAATATATGAAAAAAAAAGAAATCAGAATAAAAACATTCCATAGTTTTTATGTAAGTAAATTTAATTAAGACCAATGTAAGCATTATTGATATTCTTGTCATTAAGGAATTTTTTAAGATTTTAAATAAAAATAGCAAGTTTTAAAACTCAAAAAGTCTCTTAATTTCCAATTTTTAAAGCTGTCTTAGACAATACAAAATGATATATTTTAAAAAAAAATTAAAAAAATATCATTTTTATTTTTTTAAATCAAACTGAATACTATCCAGAACTTTAGTTTGCAAGTTATTAATTTAATCATCTCTCAATATAGTTAAATATAAAATCCATAGTTGATAAGGATTTAATAGTTATACATAATTTTATGAACATAAGAAAGAGAGTAACATCATGTTCTAATTTTTATGAGGGAAACTTGACAATTTTTTTTTTATCGTTGTTTCCGGATTATTTAGCATTTATTGTCAGCCCACAAAAAGAAAAGGAGATGGATGATTTTCCTCCTAAAACACAATTTACATCTTTGTTATTTAATTTATATATTTCTTTTCTTTTTCTCAATTTCGATTTTCTTTTTTATTTAAATTCTATGATTAGCGGATTCCATGATAAGGATGCAGGTGACGTCTATTTAATTAACTCATCACCAGCAAGTTTACGCATTTAAAAAGAAACACTTAATTGAAAAAATAGAAATGATTAGAAAATATTACGTACTGGTAGTAGCTTAATCTTTCATTACCTCTGAGCAGACGATGTACAATCCACTGCCTAATCACTAATCTCCATAGAAATGATTCTCCACAACATAATATTATTCTTATATAAAAAAATGCAAATAGTATTTACATAGTTTGCTTGTTTTCTTATCGTTTCTGTTTTCAAATCCATGTTTAACAATAACCAAGTTTCATAGTTTGCTTGTTTTCTTATCTTTTCTGTTTTCAAATCCATGTTTAACAATAACCAAGTTTTCATTTGCATTTGTTTCTGTCTTTTCTTTTCTTGTTGTTCGGCCATTTACGTTTTATTAACTTGGTTTTAGGTGACCGACCACCTCTCTTAATTTCTGCTTTCACTTCGTGATGCACCAAAGCTAGCACAGTTACATTTCTGAGAGAGTATTATTAGCCCGCAATGACAACAGAGACACAATCGAGTAGGCAGAATAAAGACTTAAAAATGGAACTCATAGTATATGCATTAATTAAGCCGACGTTCGAAAGCTAAGCATATATATCTCTAAACTTCAAGTGATGCGCTATGCAAGGCAAGCAAAACTGCAATAACTAATGGATTAAGGTGTTTTTTTTTTTGTTTAAAACACTTGTTTAAAAGAATCAGAGAGATTTTTTTTTCAGGTAATAATGATTACCAGTCATCATGGTCAATACAAATAGATTATATTGTTAAAACCAATAGATTAGCAGATTATTCCAGAGATAAATCTTACTCCTAAATTACTTGGTTTTTTTAGCCTATCATCAACAACTACATCAAATCACATTATATATGCATTAATTTCTATTGAAGGGATAAAAGAAACCACCATCCCCGCATATGATTTGTGAACCAGAATACATACAAGCTTTATGTATCCATGTAAAACACAATCCCATCATAGGTTCTTACGTACACTTCACTAACATTTTCATGTGGTCTCTCTCTTTCACTAATTGAACGCGAGCCATTCCCGGGTCCCTTTAAGAATACAAGTTTCTTGTGTTGTCGTTGTCTAGCTAGCATTAATGTCTCCCAAGACCATCCTTAAAATGGCATGTAACAAGGCCTTATGAGCGGATACTCCACCCAATGTCCTTGATGGAAATGACAACCGCAACCTCCGGTAATAGATGGGAGAATCAAACTAGTGACGCTTTTGCTTATTTGGATACTCTTTGGAAAAAGGAAAGCCATATGGAATCTTGCCCACATAGAGATTTCTACCAAAAGAGATCGAGGTGTCAAACTTGAACTACCAAGATAGGAGCTAGACTTCGTGTATCTTAGCATGAACATCTCCCGTATGTTTGTGTGTATGTTGTGTACCTGAAAATTTTGCCAGGGAGTACATGCGTCTAGATAAAAGAGAGATGTGACATATACTAGGAAAGATAGAGACAGCTCGAGGGTCGGAACCATCATCCTTCGTGTGTGTGTGTGTGTGTGTGTGTGTTAGCATCTTTAATGTTCTGTTCTCTTGTATGCACATGGCTGTTTCATAATGTATTCTCCAGATCTCAAGTAGTCTGTCCACCTTACTATTTCCATGAAATCTTACACTACTCAAAGTTGCAAAATCACACACACACAAAAACACACAAAGGTTATCTTGACCAGTCTCAAATTAACGATGATATCTTACGATCTCAACTCCCTTCCACAAAACATAAGACAGCTATTAACTTTGGGTGGTTTGTGGTGGTGATGTTTAACAAAGATTTAATACACAAAATGACCAAGATCCAACTCACAAAGTGAGAAGACTGAACAAATCAACCTTATGAGAACCTGGAAAAGGGAAGCAACAAAGGAAAAAAGAGCAATTTTTTCAAAACATAAGAATAATAATTTAGTTTCTGTTTCATGAATCTATAACTGGATCTCAACTGGCCCACTAAACCATATACTGGGTGCAAATCGAGAGGAGAAATGGTAGTTTAAATGCAAAATATTTAAAGAAAACATTGGCTCCTTTCTTTTTCTCTGATCTCACACACACTTTAATTTGTAAGCAGTTAAACTAGCAAGGAACGCACTTCACAGAAACCCTAGCCACTCTATTAATTAAGGTGAGCTTTAATTCCAAATCAACTAAAAATGAAGTTGATATGAAAGGTATCTTGAAACCCTAAATGAATGCTATTATTTTGAAATTTGTTTCCGCTGATCTAATCAAGCCAGAATTAATTCATATAACCGTACTATAAAACCCTAACGGAAAAATAAGATAATACATAATTATAAGTAATCTGCAGGAAATAGAGGAGGCATACCAAATTAATTAACAAGTGCCGTGCAACTGGCTAATTATAGGACTCTCAGGGCTCAATCACCGAAGCATCAGGAGGGATCTTGAAATCATGGAACTGTACCGAGACGCAAAAATCCTGTAACCCAAAACCCTAACAAAGCTTAGCACTGGAAATTTTCCGCACAAATCTCACATAATAAAAGAGCAGAAACACAACAAAGAATACAGTAATAAACACACACACACAAAAAAAAAAACTTTTGAGTTCAAACACAAACAGTAAGAAGCAAACCCCAAGAACTACAGATGAGCCTTAATGATATATCTTCATAAAGAAGATCACTTACCTTTCTAGGGATTGGACAAGGAAAACCTAATATTAGCTAGCCATCTAAGAAAGTATAACAAGAGGAAATTATTAGGGTTTATTTAGAATTAGAAATTAGGGTTTCTCGTGATGCCAACTTCAGGTGAAACTGCCACATGATCTGTTCTTTCCTCGACAAGGAAGGAAGGTTAAGATCATGCTGGCAGCTTCAACTGATAGTGGTGCACGATAAGAAGATGCACAGTCTCATCAGAAGAACTAGCGTATGGTATAGATTAAAAATACCAGGAGCTGCCAATTTTATAAACAACCACAAGAGTTTCTGTGGTGGTGTTTTGATGTGAAGAGAGGAGAGGATAAAGGAGGTATAAATAGAAGGATGAGGAGAGGATTGAAAGGGAATTTTGAATTATCAGGTTTGTTTATTTATTTATTTATTTATTGGTAGATGGAATATATAAATAGGAGGACCGTGAAAAAGCTATAGCTATAGTGAAGATTAATATTAAAAATATTAAAAATAGGATTTATAGATGGAAAATGCGAGAGGTGGTCCCTAGGGATGCAAATTGAATATTGTCACGCCAAGAATAGCACCATGCAGTTTTGCAGACAGATTAGTGAGTATTTCTATATATATTGTAAGAGCATTAATAACTTTTCAGGCTGGGGCCTGAGAGAGTGGGGGACTAGCTCTCTGAGAAGTAAAGCATCAACCCATGAGCCAAAAGGGTGGGTGTAGAAACGCTAGTGAGTATCCGAGGGGACCATATCTCTAATCATCTAATATTTGCATGGTTACATAGGCAAATATTGCATAAGGTTCACACATAATTAAAGAAGAAAGGAAATGGAGTAGCATCTCCACCGAAGAAAATTCAGTGAATCTCTCTTTGCTGCCCTCTCTCTCTGACGATAATTTGATGTGCATTTAACCCAATACCATATAAGCATATGTTCTTGGTTCACTGGTAATAAACTTTCTTTGCAAACTTGCCATATCTTGGATATTTGCCAGTCCTGCATCTGATTAATTGGTGCCAGCTACACATCATTACCGGTTATTAGAAACATATCTGATCTAGACAATCAGGAAAATCTTGCTTGTTTAAGTGTTTCTTTTTATTTAGAAATTAAGCAGTTCTTTTGGATGCGCTTGGTGTGATGATGGAACCAGGTGCATACGCAGTGTCATAGCTAGTGAATGGAGTTTATGATGCAGTTCAATTATAATGGAGTCTAATTAGTGTTCCCAAGCCCTGATTCGATTTGCCTAACCTTTCGGGATATCATTTACTGATTTCAATCCCAACTATATACCTTTTTCTGATCTCAACATCTGTTTTATCCTGTTGATATCTTTAACAATTTATCTCTCTCTCTCTCTCTCTTGTAATAGATTCCTTTTCGTTGTTATATTCCTCATCATACGAATATTGATGCGTACTATCGTTAGAAGTTCACTGCATCTACTCTGCAGTGGACCAATGAACACTCAACGTTGCAGTTCTGAAGACCTAGGTTAATGTCTACCTCCGTCTAGGGTTTATAGCTAACACACACACACACACACATATATTCTGCGCATATGATCTACACAATATCTTAGATGCGTGGTGTCCAAAGATTTCATTAGTTAATTACTCAAATATGGTGTCGAACTTAAATTATCAAGCTTACAAAAAAACTCCATGCCTTTTCTTTTCTTTTTTATGATAAGAAAGCAATCTTAGGGTGTACGTAGTTTACCGAGAAAGGTTTGGTTATCTATTCATATAAACAATTTGCAATAGAGGGCTGCGTATGCCTTTCGGTATCTATGCAGGATATCTCATATAAATCTATATGGTTGTAAATATTCCAGATAATATATATACAGCCATACTTGTAACCATGATTTAATTTATTTTTATTTTTGCGCAGTCGCTCTCTGCTTTTTTTTTTTTTTGTATATCTGACAGTGCCTAGTGTAAATAATTGATCAGCCTGATTGCAGAATTCTTTCTAAAATCAATGAATTGTCAGTAACCTAACTGGAAATATTATTTCCCCCTAAAATATTCTTTGAACTAGTATATTATATATGTAATAGGAATTGAATTAATTGCAGAATAAGATAGTTAATTTAAAAATCCAGGGTAGCATCTATTCCATAATAAATGGTTGCCACGCAAGACCACAACATGCATATCAAGCATGGATTCAAAAAGTTTCTTGAATCATGATTTGATGCAAAAACTATATTCCCTCGACAAAATCTCAAAGATTCCCACTGGAGATTTAAATTACCTTAGTATCAACTTCTGTCACATCTCTTCACCCAACTTAATAATAATAATAATAATAATAATAAATAAATAAATTATTATTATTATTAGTATTAGTATTATTATGTTATTTTGCTGGTAGAGATGTATATAATTAATGTGCTAGTCTCGCATATAATTAATGTAGTGGACTGCATAAATTCACCAAACATAGATATGGAAGTATAAGAGGGGGGGGAAATTAATTCCAAGAGTATAGAACAATTTTTTTTTATTTGACTATTCGAACCCAACTTCACCAAAATAAGGGTGTGCATGCATGGTTCAGGTCGGGTCAGTTTATGTTTGAATCTGACCTGCTAATTCAATATATTCCATATCACAATCCGACCTTAACCTTCAAAACACAAATAAAATCTATTTGTGTAAATTTATTTTGAATCCAAAATGTGCTCTATAACTCAAATTGAAAGAGAAGCATCCCATAAATACTTTATAATTCAAAACATAAAGGATGAAAATAGAGAAGGATGGAAAGAGAAATTTGATTGTAATAAAATATATGAGAGTTGCGCGCGCGCGTGTGAGATGGCACTTGGCCACTTTCTATTATGTAAAACAAGTATTTTTTATTTTTATTTTCAGAATTAATTAATTATACATTACATCTCATGTCAAGTTATTCTGTTAATTTATTTGAAGGGTTGCTTTTTAGATTCTATAGATATATTGATCTAAAGATGTGTGTTTTTAAATTCTATATATATATTGGTTTGAAAAAATGTTATTTTTCTTATAAATATTAATTTTATATTGATAAAAATAATTAAAAAATAATTTTTTTCTCTCTCTAGTCTTTCTTTACAAACTCTATTAACATTTATTATAAATTCTTAAGAGATATATATAGAGTTATTGTCTATAAGTTTAAAAAATTCGTTATATCTTGAAGATATATTATTTTAATTATGAAGCAAATATAATAGAGACATTTAATACAGTGATATTCACGTCTCAAAACTATTTTTTATATATATTAACTCAACACATTTAAGGTATTACACTGCAATGAAATCCAAGAAATAACAAGGTGTGTAATGGTTTGTGGGGAAAAAAAATTTATTCGTTGCTTGTTATATATATATAATAAAATTTCTTTTAAAAAATTAAAATTTTCTCCATACAAATTATGAAAAAAAAAAACAAATTAAATAATCTTAAAATTTTGGGTTGTCTTGCTTGCTTTTTATACAGTTACGGATCTTAAAAGATTAAAATTAAAACTTTAAACTTCAGAGGATAATTTTGCTGGCTGTGCTGAAAATTGTAACGACACAGACTTTAATGGGCGGGTTATACTTTGTGGAGACCTGGCTGAGGTCCGGTTGCTGAACACTGGCGTGCATGATTTTGTCCTCTATTTAAGTGTTACTATTCCTCCTCGGCAGTTCTGCATGTCAATATCTCTAGAAAACACATGATTCACCGATGGAACCACCATGGTCCGTGTAACCCTCCAGTCGGAGGGTTGCAGTCTTGCAGAGCAACCAGCCAAAAAAAGAAGAAGAAGAAGAAGCCTTTTTTATCAAGAACCTAGCTTGTAGATTCATGGTCTTAAGCATCGCGTGTAATTTTCGGGTCAACATTCGTGAATGTATGGATCGTAAAAGTCACTTAAAAAGTTAAATACTATACTAAAGAAGGAAACAAAGGCGAGGTAACCTTGCGTTATATAATTATATACGAAACCAGGCACCTAATCTAGGGGGTTATGGAGCATATGATACCACAAGATACGTCGAAACATGCGTGTAAACCCAGAAAGTATCTTCATTGAGGACCGAGGTTCTCTGCCCTCCGCTGTCCTCCTGGTAGTTTTTATTTTATTTTTTCATATTTTTTTAACTACAACTTTACACAAAACACATGACACAGAGGGAGAGACAAAGGTGTTTTTTATTTGTGTTTTCAAATAACCCCGATAAAGCCAAGATTATTGAAAACTCTTGTATCTTCCTATCTGGTCCTTCTTGGCATGCAGAATTAAGGGCACAATGCGCGCGGCGAGGTTGCTACAATGGTCCCCGGAGGCCCGGCCTTATAGTATTGTAATATGACCGTAAATATGTGCAGTAACGAGAAACACTCACTCCCTTCCTCTGCTAGCGAACTTGCAGGTTTTTTTTTTACCATAAAGTGTCAGGTAGAATTAGATAACTCCATAACACAGTCGAGCTGCAAGATGGAAATGGTATCGAAATGATATCTCATTCTCGATCGCAAAAAACAAAACTGAAGATATGAAGGAGAAAAAATGGTCTGCTAGGAGACGAAATGAAACGACTGATGATCTTTTCCAACCAAGTCTCATTTTTCCTTGCTTTTTAGTCTCTAGATCCGCACAGCATGGCATCAGTCTCTCTCCAACACAAACAGTAGCGGAAGTGGAAAATGGCTACATGATTACACGTACCTGGTTGCAGCAAGTCAAAAACACAGGCCGTAATCAATCCATATGGTTCCACCTCTATTCGGAACATACTTAGCATGTGTAATTGTCACTTCCTAGGAGATTGCTCTAGTTAACTACACGCCCACTCCTGCTTCTCTAATTCGCCACATTGAAGGAAGGAAACCCACGTCTACGAGTAGTTTTGCTGTGTTGTTGTGATCATAAAATTGAGCGTTTTTTTATTTGACATGTGAAAAGCCTCCCCTCTCCTCGCGGTGTAACCACTAGCCAGGAGACGCTTTCCAACAGCATGAGCTGCGGATTGGAAATTATTCTGGTGGACGTAAAAACCAACATTGCAGGGTTAAAAAGAACAAGGATTCCTTGTATTAAATTACCTTCCATAGTGTTTCACTAAACACAATCCAAGGGTAGAACATTCTTCAGCCCTCACATTCATTGAGGAGAGTTCATGAAACACAACCTGACTACCCTGTTCACAACGGAGCCCCAGCCCAGGCTCCCAACTCACTCTGCTCAGTTGACTGCATCATGCTTCAAGAGACAGACTTTCAGCATAAGTTCGAAGCGTGCGATGATGCAGAAACAGAATATTTCGAGAAGCCCGCAGACTAACCATAGGAAGTCCAGCAACCTTCAAGCAACTCGGAAGTCGGAACAACTGAAGCTCTCCTTTCAAAAATTGACAAAATCAAAACCATGATCATAGTATGTTCCTCTTCCAAAGAAGTTAATCCAGGTTTGAAATCCTTTGTTGCCTTTTTTGAGAATGTCAGTTTATTTGAATGTCTGCTTGCACTGAAAAATACATCAAAGCCTAAACATCTCAACTAGACACAGAACTACCTGGAAAATTTACAGATCTTCCATCAGATTAAAAGAAAAGGAACAGGATATAGTGCCCACTTTGCACCTATCTTCATAACATTACTCATGAAGAAAGTTGAACGCGCTGCTAATTCTAGTTCTCCAACTACAATGACGGTACATAACTCTAGAAAAAGCCCAGAGATTTGATACCAGAACCGATAAATTTTAAAACATAATAACACCACATCCCAGGGCTAGAAGAAACCCAAAGATATGATCTAGAACCGATAAATATTAAATATATTAACACAACATCCTAGGGCTACAAAAATTTGGGTTGGGAATACAAATCATTACCCAAAGATTAATGTGATAGTGTTCCTTCAACTAGTGAATGCTTGTGCGTGCAAGCAACAATTTGTAAATATCTGAAGCTGTGGGACGGTCGGCTGGATTTTCCTTGGTGCATCGACAGAATAAATCAACAAGGAATCTCAATGTTTCTGATTGAGCCTCAGGTCCCTCCAGATTTGAGCCAGAATGAGTAACCAAATGCTCGTCAATGGACCCCAAAGCCTCCAGGTCATCAGTTAGTGGGGGTCGTTTACCTGACTGCTTATGTCAAGACCAAACAATAAAAGAAAACGGAACAGTTCAAGACTGGAGGTGGCAAAATCAAGCAGATTAAAACGCTAATAGCACTGTGGGAAAATAAAGATTTACTGATTCACCATGCGACAGTGAAATGGTAACACTAGAAACTTTTGCATCTAACTGTTATTTACCCTCTATTATCCATTGGAAAGTTTCAGTGTATAGAGTGATGTACCTGTAGAAGCTCATGTATGCGCGATTCAGGTAAGCCAGCATATGGGACTTGTAAAGTCAACAATTCCAGAAGTAGGCATCCATATGACCAAATGTCCACTTCCTACAACAAAAAGAGAAATCCCATCACAATTCATACAATTAACTTGCACAAACTAAAGCATATGCAACGCAGTATGGGGCCATAGCCCAACACAAATTCATTGAAAAGATAGTACATAATTGACAAAGTCCATATTGTAAGTTCTAGCCAATGCTGATACATTTGTTATATTGATATCAAAATTTGAATCAGAGATTGCAATTATAGAACTCAGTGGCATTTTGGGAAATCAGAAATTTGAATCCTGCATCAGATGCTATGCAACAACCAGTTCCTCAAAAGCTGGTATTTGCTGATGATAAGTCTGTTAGAATGTATAGCCAGTCCAAACTCAGATAAACCCTCAATTTCTTGAATCCAGCATACTCTACATATTATGTCGATAAGTATAGAACAGCATAATTAATGACTAACTTCATGCTTCATTGCAGTTGATAAACAACATTTGAAAGGCTACGCTGGTGTTAATATACAGCGGTTGCATCCCTTCAGCCTTCAAAGGCACTTCCTCATATCCATCCACCAGGTTATCCCAAAAGATCCTCTCCATTCTCAATTCAAGGTAATGAAAGCTAGATATGCATCGCTTTTTACAGGCACATGTTTTTAATTTTATTTTTACATCATGACTAATAAAAATTGCTCTCATTCCAAACATAGAACTTTCACAGAACCCACACAACTGTTACAAAATTATACTCAAAGTTAACGATTACATGGGAAGAAAATATGAAGTCAAGCACTATGAATTATTAATGTTAAAAATCCTTTTCAAACTGACAGGAGAAGCACCATACCAGACCATAAGTGTTGCGTTTATCCATTGTACGCAAAACCTCAGGTGCCATCCAGCGTGGCGTTCCTACACAAACATCAGGAGGTGCTATCCCTCTATGACCAATACAACATGTATGCAAGAAAGAATTGCATGGCACAGCTCTGTCAAAATCACAGAGCTTCACTACAGGCATGCCATCAGCTCTCTTATCATCTAAATCAATCAAAATGTTTTCACTTTTTATGTCACGATGAATTATGTCTTTGGAGTGAATCTCTGCCAATGCACATGCAACATCTTGTGCTATACACAATGCCATTTCCACCGGTACATGCTTCTCGCCAGTTTTAGATACCTCTTCTAAATAATTCTGTTGCATCAAGAGAACAATAATCAGCAAGAAAAATGTGGAAAGTCATCAAATAACTACATAAGAAATACAATTAAGCTCAGCCATGTCTCAGTCATAAACTAGTTAGCAAGCTATGTGGATCCTATTTCTCATTGGCATACTACCAAGGGCAAACCTTTCTGTGATGTTATTATACTATTATATGAATTTTTGAGTGTTGAGGAATGAATGACATGCGGCTTCTTAATGCTTAGGTGCTAGATGATGCTTTGAATGGCATGTGGCACCAAGTTGAGGAATATGAGGGTTTAAATGTGTCGGTAAACAGCTGGTTTTTGAGAGCAATCTTGTGAAATGGCATGAGTGTTTTTTTTCAGATTAGGCAAGTCTATAATATAGTTCACATAGTCTTTTAAAAACTAATCCCACTTCCCATACCATTTAAACATTTTATTTCAGTCCCTATATTTAAAAATTTACTTAATTACTTGCATATTTCTGAAATATACATGATGAATGATCATAAGATCATAATTTAGTTGTGGCTAATTATCAGAACCATGCATGAATATTATAAGCTGGTTTTACTAACATGACATGTTTGATTAAGCCTGTTTTATATTATCCTATTAAGGTTATTGATTGGATAATGAAAAGCATCTAAACCGACTTTGCAAGGTGAGCAAATTGAAAAGCATAAGAGGCAGGAAAACAAAACAGATTTGATTGGATAAGGAAAAAATAAGTCTAGCATGCAAAGAAAAATAACTAAAGAAAAAAGATAAGACATATTTTGTCGATTGCCTTTTTAAAGATGTCATGAGACTATATAGTTTTTACAGAATTATTTAGTTGCTTCACTAAAAAAATTGTAATGACTAGAAGTAATGAATGATTCGTAACTATGGTTTGATTCTCCGGGGCAGCCCCAGGCAAAACTAGGGCATGTAACTAGTTCTGATAATATCATGTTTGCACCTGCTAACTAAAAATAATAGAATAAAATTACCTTTAAAGATCCCCCATCAACATACTCCATAAGAATTACAGACTGTAATATGCGGCGTTCCGGATTTCCATCTTCTGATGGAACCCACTTTGAAGATAGCTGGTGTCCATACATTTCAACTATACAAGAGTGTTGCAGAGCACCTAAAATTCTTACTTCTCCAAGACAAATATACTCAAAATTCCTAATTTCATCTGCCGATGCCTCACATACCTCTAAAGTACGCACCTGCAGCATCAGAAAAGTTCATTAATTAGTGCCCGCGATCACTGGATGTTGTTAACGGGAATCTTTCTGCTTAAGGCAATACAAGCCACAAAAGGCTGAGCATACCTTTGCTGCAGCTTCAACCGTTCCAAATTTGCACCGAATAACAGTACTGGAACCCACCTTTTCTATCTTGTCAGAAGTTGACATGGTAGGAAATGAACAACCAGTACCGGGAACACTCTCGGTTGAAAGGGGAACTTTAGTCCGACTAAGAGGAATGTACCTGTAGGAAGGCAAAATTCATGAGAATATAAAATAAAATGCACAAGTAGACAACGAGTAGACATGGACCAAGAAGACAATCTTATTCTTGGAGTTTGTTTGGAGAACGATTACTTAGTTTGTTCCAGTAATTGAATACGCATTGAACACTAAACTTTCATACAGTGTATGCTTTCTTTCATTTCTTTCAGAATCCCTCGAAATCCCTGTTTATTTTACTAGATGAAAAAAAGAGAGAAGAAGATACCATTATGAAGTGGTTGATCAAAAGATAACTTGAAAATAAGTCATATTCCAAAACAGAAAAACAAGACAAAACACAAATCAAAATAAAGGGCGTTCCAATCTTTTAAAAATGATACTTCAGCTGGAGTGCCCTTAAAAGCACCTGCTGCATGATAGATAAGACACAGCAACACTAGATCAAACATAACAAATCTTTAAATAGCACTAGAACAAAGCTACTAATTAATTATGCAAAAGGTTTCTGCTCACACTCCATAAATTCTTAATTGTTTAGTTTGTGTTGGGAACGAGGTGAAAACAGTGGTGGTGAATTATTAGGAGAGTTAGTTTCAGGGTGTAAATTTTAAGGGGGGGATTTTTTCGGGTGTAAAAATTTATTTTGTTGGTAACTTTCTCAAATCACTTGCATATATTAATAACACCCATTCTGTCTCTTCTAATTTCATTTGTTCTCTTCAAAACACTTGTCTTTTTCTTGTGTGAGTGGCAGATTTGTCATATAGGAAGCTGGAGACAGGCTGGATGAGATTACAATATACCAGGTGAAGATGACAGTTTATAGATGGAGGAGATTGGGCTAGGATAAGGCATTAAGCAATAGGGAAGTTGTGTCAAACAAATCCAAGAATTATGTGCTGGATCTCTGTCTGAGAGATCATAAAATATCGCTAGGGCTGGATGGGAGACAGAGGAGAGAGAATGCAGAGAGAGAAAGGAGCATCAAGTTAGAGGAAAGAGAGTCTGGTGAGAGATAAGAGGGTCAATTTAAAAAAAAAAAAAGAAAAAAGAGCAAGAGTAAATCTTATAGCTGAGGGCTAGGGAGTAATGTTTCACCCCATTTTTGGAGGTAAAAGTTTAACACGCAGCAGTTTGTTTTACCAAACAACGCTAAATGAGGTGAAAGTTTATAGAGATAGGTTTTCACCTCCTACCAAACATAACTTTACATAAAAGAATTCACGCCAAGGGCAAGTGCGATATTATAGACTTGAGCATATGAATTAAACTATAGCATCCACATGCACAGCAAATTGGATGAAACAACATTACCATAACCATTTTGAATAGCAGGACTAACCTGCAAAAATATTCTGGATCTGTCTCTTCTCTGATATCATGTGGATGGCATGCATCCACCACCATCCGGACCAATGAATCACCCCTCCTTCTGAGAATGACATTCCAGGCATGTGGCATGAAGTCCAAGTAACCCCTGACAAGTTCACAAGGTACTGGAGGATCCATTCGGTCACATAGATACTGGAGTAATATCAGTTTTATTAGACCAAAATAACCGAAAATGTAGTGCAAGGAACATAAACATTCAATAGGTACTATAGAAAAGAGATGCATGACAAGAAATACCTTCATTAGCAAGGCTCTGTGTCTGCAAACACCAAACTGCAAGCTCCCTAAAGGAATCACAATGGAACCTCGTCTTGCTTTAATAGATCGCAAAGATCTCTCACAGAGATCAGAGAAAATAATATCTTCTACAGTTTCCAAAGCTTGTTTACCAGCTGAAACAATACGTTCATTGTTTCCAGTTGGGCATGTGCAAACAAAAGGCTTCCTGTAGTTTGAACCAGACACTGCTTTTCGAGTCCTTTCAACAGCACCACTTTTATCACTGCCCCCAAAATGATCAGAAACAAAAAGTGCAAGCAATGAAGCAATCTGCAAGTTATCAACAGCAACCTTATTTCTCTCCTTGTTAGAACCATTTAATCTCTTAAAATGAAACACCAATGCTTGAGCAGAGAGAGCTACTGCATCCAACTGTTCATCCTTCTCCCTAAAAGAAACAATAAGTAATTAAGGTCATTCACACTAAATAAACATTATCCAACCACAAAATAATGGAGCATTTGTGATTCATATGAAAATGAGGTCATGAATAAGAGTTGACCTGTCCAAAAGAATGACCTCACGTGAGTCAAGAGGCAAAATTTGCTCAAATCTCCTCAGTGGCATGAAAGGTCGGTCACGTCCTGCATCATAAAAGCCATCTGGTAGCCGGTCCTCAATGCTGCAAAATGAAAGTTCACTATATTTACAGGACAAATTTGAGCTATCTTCTGTTGGTCTCTGACATTTGCATGGCTTTGGATTATCAATATCCCGATCATGATGCCTTTTTGACTTGTAAGTGATTTTGGATTTTTCTGAAGATGAACTTTCATCCTGACTAGCAGCTTCATCCCGTGTAGAGGCTAAAGGTTCATCTTGCACGCAGCATACTTCTTCATCACTTTTATTTATAGACCCCAGATCGCATGAGCAGCTTTCCACAGGAAAAACTTTTTTTGAGCTGATTTTATCATCTTCAACACTGGTATGCAGATTTTCTCCTTCAGCTTCAACAGAAAGTTCAACTTTTTCATTGTCATCATCCACACCTACAACATCTGATGTGCCCCCTTCATGCACCTCAGGGGTAAGGATATCTGGATTGTTCGATTTGAAACTTTCACTTTCCTTTAGAGCCAAAGCTTCAGCACACCCCTCACCTTTCCACTTCCTACTGTTGTTTAATCGTTCTTGACGAGCTTTTTGCTGCAAATAATGGCGTCTTTTCCAACGCTTACTAGACCTCCGAGATGCAAATGACCTGTTTGATGAAGGCCCAGTCACTATGCTTGACATAGAATGATTGGAACCTGCATCGCATTCTTGATCATCAAAAAGTTCATTTGAGACTAAAGTAGAGACAAAGCATAAAAAACTCTAGATATTTATAAAAAAAAAACTTTTAAAGTGCATAAAGAGAGAATAACTCATAGGTCCTCACCATTACAAGAAAACTTTCTGTCATCCTCCTGAAAGGAGGTTTCATATACATCCATTTCAACTGATGAGCTAATGAATTCATCATTTGACAAGTCCTTGCCATTTCCTTCCAAATTGCAGCATATCCATGAAGGTATTTGACAACAACTAAGAAGCTTATTGTACTAGAAAATAATAAGCAGTAAGAAGATCAATAAACATGTTAGGTTTTGGACATGCAATCTTTGCACCCATGAAAGCATAAAAATTTAAAGAGCTTAAACAATTGATTATCCTTCCATTACAAAGTTTGCTGACATATCAAAATGATTATAAAAAGAAATTAATGCATGGACATCATGTTCTTGATATCAAGAATGAACTATTGCGAACACCATTTGACATGGCTATGAATACAACAGCCTAGGAAACGTGATGGATAAAAGATATAATCACACCAAAAAGCCAAAGCCATTGAATGCTTTAAGGGTACTATAACTTTATTGAAGAGCACTAAACTAAAAACCAAACAGAAAGAGAAGAAGCAGAAGTTAGCATCAAAAAAGAAAGAAAGATAAACCAACATTAACCTGATTAAAAAAAATAGAAGTGTGTGAATTATAGATGTTCTGATGGAGAAACAGAATAAACAAGAATGCGAGGTAATGTGATAGGAAAGTGGATATTTAACATTTTGACAAGAGATATGACCCCTAAACAAAGAACAGCCCTTTACTGATAGCCGACCAGAAGTCTAGGGGTTAAGGTTAGTTATGAAATGGTTAAAGTTGCTTGATGCAAAAGGTTTGGATAACATTTCAGTAAAGTAGCAACAGCATTTGTTTTGAGCCATATTAAGTAACATTCTGGAGAGCAAATTACTACATCTCAGAGCAATCAATGAATTGAATGTTGGGAACCATTAAATGCTTGGAAACTGAAAGTAAATCACAACCCACCCTAAAGGTTTTGTGAAAGAAATGGATCTTTGTTTGCTCATAGAAAAATACCTGAAGATTTAGATACTGGAGGTTATGCATTGAAGTAAGTTCAAGAGATCCCAATGATGTCAGCCTGTTATTTGAGAGGTCCAAGCTCTCCAGTAATTGCAAGGAGGACAAACTTGAGGGTAGTTCGACTAACTTATTATTAGATACTTTTAATGATATCAAGGCATTTAAATAGGTTATTTCATTTGGCAGACTCTTAATCTTGTTGAATGAAAGATCCAAGAACTCCAAATTACTTAAGCAGCCGATTTCAGGAGGAAGATATCTGCATGAAAAAGTACATAATAAATCTCTCTTTCCATATTTCAACAATATGATAAACAATAAGTAGCTAACTAAAGTTGTGAATTTATATTGAAGAACTTCATCTTTACAGTTTGGTACTAACATACAACATCTCAGAAATGCTGAAGACCAAAACTGGATTTCATTTTTTTATTTACATGGAGGTGTTACACACATAACTACAAATTATAAAGGCCAACAGTTTAGATAGGTTCCAAAATTTGAGTAAGGGTAACACTAAAGATTATGGGCTGTATACCTTTCCAAATAACATAATCCATACCAATTGTGTTGTTTCACCTATCACTTTAATGCAATTCTGCTCCCAATTTGTTTTGCTCTCACTCCTACCTTGATACTTTCTACCCGTTAACCTTCAACTATTTCTTCAACACTTCAAGCATTAGCTACTCTATCTTGTTTCATTGGATTTGGCAAAGCCCTTTTAACATGTCTCAAAATGTCCAGCCATTGTTTTGAACATGATAATTCTATAACTTAATATATAGAAACAGAAGCAGTTGGACATAGATAAAAAACTCATGGGGTATTGAAAAGGCAAAGGAAGGAGGAGTGAGGCACCTAGCAAGCTACTTTGACTGACTGAACAAGTTCCTCGTTTTTCATTTGAGCTAAACTACTAAGATTTGGATGAAAAAGAACTTTGTAAGCTTATTGAATGCATATCAAGCAGACAATTTCCATGCTTCATTCTTGCATTTTTTTTATTTGAGACCATACAGTAGCCTAGAACATTTAGCTATTAAACCTATCCTTGATTGTAAAGTTGTGCCATAAAAGAAGTGATCATTCAACTACACATTGATTTTTCTTACAGCCAAAATCTTTATTGTCTAACTTTTAGCGTGAAAAAATCTACATCATATAATTTGAAAAAAAAATTGTTCAATCACTCAAGCTGACAATACCAATGAGCAAATAAAAGAATCACATTGTTAGATACAAACACAATCTCTCTTTGGCCAACAACCCCCCCTTACCGCCACTCTTACAAGAACTCAATAATCATCGTCATTTAAAATCAACATCTCCAGCATAAATGATAACTTTCACTCAAAATGAAGATAGTATTTTCTTTTTTACTATGCCAGCCAAACAATAGACAAACACATAAAATTTCATCTGTTATCTAAAATTCATAAATTCATACAATTCAAGTATGTTTTTTTTGCTAACCTGCCAATAACCTTTTACCAGATCAAAAGCAAGCAAAATCAAATAAAAACTGTTAATTTAACTCGAATCCGCAACAACATAGTTACACAATTTAGTGTCCTTTTCTTTTTCTTGATAGAACAAGATTCAATTTCTTTCACTGAAGTTTTCACATCCCTCCATTAATGAATCCTCTGAACATAGAAAAACATTACATAATTCAAAACCCACATGCACAACACTTACCTTACAGAGAAGTGACAAACAGAGAGCTTTGTCAAGCACTTAATCCCAGAAATCTCACTCAAAATCGTCAAAACCGAAGGTCTTGGAGGCACTCTCGAAAGCTCAAGCTCTTTCAAACCTTCCAATTTATTAAAACTCAGCCCATTCAAACCCGGCGACGATACTTTGACTTGCAGGCACTCCAATCCCACCAAATTCCCAAACTCCGCTGGAAACAAATTCACTTCATTCCCGAAAAACTTGAGCGTCCTCAGTTTCTTTAAACCCCCCACGGACTTGGGCACCAAACTAAACGCATTTTTATACAAATACAAACCCTCCACTGAATCGTCAGCTTTTTCCAATAAATCAAATTCCAGGCTTTTTCCTATAACATCAAGAACAACTTCATCATCCACATTTTCACTGTTTTTTTCAAAACTGCTGTCACTGGTGGCGGTAACGGTCGTGGCGGTAGCATTGAATTCGGTGGAGGGGGATTTTGGGGATTTAGGGTTTTCGGGGTTATTGGTTGACTTGGAATTGGATTCGGTGGAATTGGAAGGCTGCATTGGATGGAATTGAGAGAAAATCAGAGGGGAATTGAATTCTTGGGGGATTAATTTTTGTTAGCAAAAGGGGGGTTTAGAGTAAGTTGTGATTGTGAAAATATAGAGGAGATCTTCGGGGGATATTTGAGAGTGAGAGGGGGCGGGTTGGGGGGGGGGGGGGGGGAGTTAGAATAAAAAATCACGAAAAGAGAGTGGAACGTGAGAAATTAGAGGAGCGGGAGAGAGAGAGAGAGAGAGAGATGATGTCCGCCCCCCTTTGCCGTGTATTTTTGTTTGAGCAAGAAAAGAAACCCTAGAATCTAGAGGAAGGTAATGTGATTTAAACAAGTCACTATCTGAGGAGAGAAGGGTCGGTAGGGGCTGTTCATAAGGAAAAAGACCAAGGAAAAACAAACAATCAGTCCAGTTTGTAATCAGCGTCTCTGTATTTACGCTGTGCAAACCGAAGGGTGCCCTCTCGCATTGGGAAAAAGGCGACAGGTGATGAACATTATTTTGTTTTTTACCATAATTTGCTCACATAACAATAACTTTCTATTAATAAAAAGTTATCAAAATAATATTGGACCATAAATCATAATTAAAAAGTCATCAAGGTCGAGGGCTGGAGGAGTAACTCCACAAGAGAGTCAGCATTTATAAGGCACATGCTGGATACATGTCTTCGAAGAACAAGTTTTCGGTAAGAAAAACCAATTAAATTAAGAAAATTAAAAAATATAAAAAAGTGAATTAAACTAATTTAAATTAAAAACATTAACTGTTTCACTTTTATAAATATGAAATCAAAAAAATCAAACCAAAATAAAAAAAATTAAAAAAAAATCAAGTCAAACCTGTTTAAACTTTTTTTATTCTAAAAAACCAAATTAAAACTGGTTTGGTTTAAATAATTTTTGGTTTGGTTTCAGATTTTTTTTAATTTTAGTTTAATTATTTTTTTATAAAAACTGAACTGAACCGAAAATGATTACTACTAAGTTTCGGCGGTGGTTAGAATTATAATGATAAATATTTTTTAAAATATATTAAAATAATATTTTTATTTATTTTTAAATTTTATTTTAATATTAACATAAATATAAAATTAAAAATAATAATAATAATATATAGTAAAATAAATTAATGATTTCAAAAATATTTTTTTTAAAAAAAAAACACCCATTCTTCCTCTACTGAAATTTATGGTCTATCCGATTCCGTCGTCACTGCATGACTAGCCGGCTTCACAATCTGTTACTGTAAAATTCACACGTAACAAGACAGCTCTTGGTATCCACGACTAGCTTAACCTTTTTTAATATATTTGAATCTTAAATCCAGTATTTAAAATCATACGAGAATGATAATGTTGGTTAAAGCACAGTCTGTTTTAAAGATACCTTTTACTGTGTAATTAAAAAACATGTTGATTTAGATTTGTGATATATTATTGTTTGTTTTTTATATTAAATATATTTTAAAAAAAATTTATTTATTTTCAATTTTAAATAAAATATTTTTATATTTTTAGATTATTTTAATATGATGATATTAAGAATAATTTTTTTTTAATATAAAAATATATTTTAATATATTTTAAAATAAAAAATATTTAAAAAATAACTATAATTATATTTTTTTTAAAAGAACTTCTTGTCAACTGAAACATCGCTGGCTTGAAAAGCGATGACATGACATGAAATTCGGAGGAATTCTTACTAACATCTAGATTTATTTGAAGTATGACATGGCAGATGTTCCTTAAAGTGATAGTAAGAAGGATGACACAAATACAGAAATGGTATCTCATGACTCCAGATTTCACGGGTATATCTTTATATAAAAACACTGCATTAAAAAAATGTGAAGGTATAATTTTTTCAAATACAAACATGTCATAATAGAGGAGTATTGCGTTCAGACTAAGGCCGACTTAGCTATGATTGGGCTTAGTAATATGGCTAATTCTAGGCGCACTGGCCAACACTAATTTGATCCAATCATAGTAGAGTTTAGTAGAATGTCAAATCCTGAGTATGCTGGGTTCAGAGCTAACTAAATTCACCTATAATTAAGCTTGACAGTAAAAGCCATGCACGTTAGGTTTTGCACCGGCAAAATCTAATAAATAATTGAATTTAATACTATTAATTATATAAATTTTTATATAAGTTATTTTTTAATAAATAAATTTAATTAAATAAGTCTATTATTTATCAAAATTATTATTTAAATTAAAAGATTTCATAGTCAGTCATGCCATTTTCTTTTAACTGGATAAAATAAATGAAATACCATTTATAACACAACTCAAAAATATAAAAAAAAAAAATTTTATTGTAATTTATTTTTTCATGAAATAACAAAACTTCTAAGTTATAAATACATCATTAAATATTTATAATAAATATTTATAATCTTTATTTTCTACAATATATATATTTTTTGAGAATAATTTTTTAAAATATTATTTTATCTTCTCTTTCTAAAAATACATTTATTTAAGTATTAAAAAATCTTAACTTCTATAAAAAATGATCCCTTACAAGTTCTAACTATAAGTTATATTGATTTATCAAATACCAAATATAAGTTTTTAACTATCTTAAGTATAAAAAATTAATAAAATTATCAAAATCAATTCACTAACTAATTATTTAACTTGAATTTTATTCCAAAACTAATTGGATTTTTGAAACTTTATTAGTGTCCCCAGCTATAAAATGGATTACGATCAGTATAGAACGTGGCTTGTTCCTGACAATAAGGAAAGGTGTTGTAATGATGGCAACATGTGACAAAAAACTCTCTTAATAACTTAAAATTACAGTTAAAGAGTTTTAGACCGTTTGGAACTATGTTATAAATATGTTTCACTGAAATTTGAATTTTTTTATATTATTTTTTATATTTTTGAATCATTCTCGTATACAGATATTAAAAATATTTTTTAAAATAAAAATATATTTTAATATGGTTATAAAAAAATAATTATTATTATACTTTTATATACCAACTTAGTGGCAACCAATTATGGTTTGTATGCAGCCAAGCAAATAGGATATAGGCTGGTTATGCTAAAGACGAACAACTTGATCGTGGTTAATGCTCTTAGCATAAATCATTTTCCGGACTCCTCTCTCTGCCTCGTGACTGGTGATATTTTTATTCAGTCAAGGACTTTGATTTGAGAATTTCTCAGTTTGATGTGGTGCTGCGAATTCTATTATGGTTGCCTGTTTATCAGTAACCATGATTATGCTCGTTCTAGCATTGATTGTGTGTACACAATCATATTTCTTGTTGAAATTTGACCTGGGTTGTCGGAAAAAAGAAGAAGACAATTCGCTTAAATTTTATATTAAACTCGTAAATATTATCATAGAATAAAAACCATATGGCTGTTCATGGATAGCGTAGGTATTTTCCTGATTGGATCGACAATTATAGAGATTATTTGTTGTTATTATTGTAATTATTATTCTTTAAAGTATTTTTATTTAAAAATATTTTATTTTTTTATTTTTTCATTTTAAAATAATATAAAACACATAAAAAAATTTCAAAATTTTCAAAAACGTTATTATTTTTTAGTTTTAAAAATATTTTTGAAAAAAATTAATTTTTTATTTAATTCAAATTATTTTTTTTATATCATTTTAAAATATTAATATCAAAAATAAAATTTTAAAAATAAAAAAATATTATTTTAATTTATTTAAAAATAAAAAATATTTCAAAAAGTAATCGTTATTACAATATCAAATAAATTTATATTCCGTTTATTTTTATATTTTAAAAATATTTTTGAAAAAAATATTTTTTTTTAATTTTAAATTATTATTTTTTAAATAATTTTTTAAAAATTATATACTAATATTAAAAATAAATTTTAAAAATTAAAAAAAAATATTTTTTTAAAATAATTCAAAAAATAACAATACATCGAAACCAAATAGCATATTAATAGAATTGGTTACAAACGGAACCGCGTAACTAGCTGCTCTTCTACACAAGTGATGACAAATAGAAAAAAACACGAAGAGCCAAACGGACGGGCAACGGTTTGAAATAATAGCGAATCTCAACCGTCAGTGTGAAATAAAAATTAAAAAAACCACCCTGAATTCAGATTCCCGCCTCTTTAAATCCATGCCGATCTCTCACACATTTCGCATTTGAAATCAAAATCTCTCTCTCTCTCTCTCTCTCTCTCTCTCATCTCACTCATTCTCTATAACAAATTAACAAACACTAAAGTTGGAGTTTCTTCTACTGCAAACCAGCGAAGATGACTGCTACTCTTAAGTAAGCTACTCGATTAAGCCAATAATACTTTCTCACCTCCTCTGATCTTTAACTGTAGTATCATTGGATTGATTGATTGGCTGATCAGAGACATAATCAGTAGTAGTAATTATTACTAGTTCCTAAAGTTGTCTGTGCACGTGGGTGGTTGTTTTTAGAGCTGAAGAGCAAAACCAGCTGCAGCTGGTGGAGCGAGAAGAAATGGATGACGAAGACGATTTGTTCGAAGCCATCGACAAGTGTAAGCTACAAATTATCAGCTCTCTTTCTCTCTCTGCTTCACCGATTGTTTTCTTCTTTCGATTCTCGACTTTCTTCGCCTTTTCTGCTTGCTTGTGTTGATTAATGTGCAAATGACAATCTGCCTTCTGTGCCCTAGTTGATTCTTAAATAGCAGCTCCAATTTCACTCATATATCATTGTTTTCTGTTCATCAACCTCGACTCTCGATCTCGCTCCGCCTTCATATTCAGTGCAATATTGTCGATGAATTTCACTTGATTTACTTTGAAGATTTAACTTATTATATTTTATTGCTCAATGCCCAGTCTCCTTGTTTGTAAATTGTGATGTATGCAGTGATCAATCAAGGTATTAATGCTGGAGATGTCAAGAAGCTTCAAGATGCAGGCATTTATACTTGCAATGGCTTGATGATGTTCACGAAGAAGGTATACAAGTTCCGATACTGATCATTTAAATTTTAGGTGTTTTAGCACCATCTGATTGCGATTACCTTGGTTCTATTCAGAACTTGACAGGAATCAAAGGTTTGTCTGAGGCTAAAGTTGACAAGATTTGTGAAGCTGCTGAAAAGATAGTGGTCTGTGCTTAGTTTATAGGATATTAATCATCATCTATTTTTAAGCTTTATTTTATTGCGCTGTTGAATTCGTTTTTTTTCTTGTCAGAATTATGGTTATATAACTGGAAGTGATGCTCTGCTCAAAGTAAGTTTAAGTTCCTCTTGCTTTTATGAATTGAGGAGATGCTCAAATCACTTATGATTGCTTTGTTCGAATCATGTAGTTCTAGCTTCTGATTTGTATCACCTTTTTAAGTTTAAATCTCATTATTGTTTTATCCTGCAGAGGAAGTCCGTGATTCACATCACAACTGGAAGCCAAGCCCTGGATGAACTCTTAGGAGGTAGTCTTATCACTTTTAGATTCGCTATGTCTGTGTTAGTAGTGTATATGCTTTCTGATAATGTGCTGCAATTTGTTTTTCTGTAATTGTAATTGGTATGATCATCTTGATTTATTTGAAAAGGTGGGGTTGAGACTTCGGCTATCACAGAAGCTTTTGGGGAATTCCGGTAAGAACAAACCATCACACATTTTTTCCAATAAATCACAACATTTTCTGTTGGCATCTTCTCACACATCCTAAAATCTGTCTACCTCTACATTGACCATTGCAATATTATATTTAGGTCCGGGAAGACACAGCTTGCTCATACTCTTTGTGTCTCTACACAGGTTCCTCTCTCATTTTGCTCCTTAATAAGGTTGTTGGTGTAATGTCTGTGGCTGTGGTGTCTATGCTAAATGAGAATACCAGTTCTTACTTATCAGTGTTGTTAAAATATTATAATAGATGATGCTGTTTCAAGGAAAATTGGAATTGTCTTCAATTAGAAAAGGCACTATTCAGTTTTACAAAATCTGAGTTACAGAAATAGACAACATTGAATCACCCATCTCCGAATTGTTTCTGACCAAATTGTGGGCATAACACAATTTTCTTGACAATTATTTTCTAATAAAGAATTCCAAATCATGATCCAGTATCAGTTGTTTTTCTGATGAAGAAGTCCTTCAATGGGATTGCGAGTTAAGATGTAATGATATTGTTGGTAGCACTGGCTTTGGTTTATGCAGACGCCTCATTATCTGGATTTCAGATTTGGAAATGACAATATGTGCTCTAAGCTTCGCAAAATATGCATTCCTATTGCCTTTGCAGCTTCCTACAAACATGCATGGTGGGAACGGAAAGGTTGCTTACATTGATACCGAAGGAACTTTGTATCCTTTCTGCTCGCACTTCCCTCTTAACATCTTGCAATATGCACAGTTCCTTATTAGCGAAAAATTTATGGAGAATTTTAACCATATGATGCCTTGCAGCTTCAGTGTTTCCTTAACTCTATGCTCTTACAGTCGACCTGATAGAATTGTTCCAATAGCTGAAAGATTTGGAATGGACCCAGGAGCTGTCCTTGACAATGTAAGTATGGATTTCTATCGTATTATTAATAGATTCATGGAAGAAGATCTCCTAGGTCAACCGTTTTCTCTGTGAATGTGGAAGATCATTTATGCCCGTGCATATACTTACGAGCATCAATACAACTTGCTTCTTGGTCTGGCTGCAAAAATGTCTGAAGAGCCATTCAGACTTCTGGCGAGTCTTTCCCCCTATTCTTTTAAGATTGATTTGCCTGCGATGCTTGTACTATGAGGCCTGGTGTAATGAAGTCTTTTTGTGTGCCTATGAAGTCAGATTGTCGATTCAGTTATTGCTCTCTTTCGGGTGGATTTTACTGGGAGGGGAGAACTTGCAGAGCGTCAGGTGAATTCCAAACTTTCTCTAGAGTTCCTGTAAAATCATATCCGTATCATGTCTTTTCAAAGACATTAACAGCTACCCTTTTCAGCAAAAATTGGCTCAGATGCTTTCTCGGTTGATAAAAATAGCTGAGGAATTTAATGTTGCAGTCTACATGACCAATCAAGGTATCTTGACTTGCATATTATCATTCATGGAATTTAAAGATAACAATCCACACAGCATTGGATCCGTTGTTATAAAGTCTTCTTTCTTGTAGCTACTTGATTTTTGTTTCCACAGATCTGACACCTACAACCTGCAGCTCTCTGGAAATTATGTTGGTGCATTACTCACCAAGTTTTCTTGTTATTCTGTCAGCAGGCATACTTCTATTTCTTGCATTTTAGAGATGAAATAAAACATCAATTTGTTGGTTGCAGTCATAGCTGATCCAGGTGGAGGAGTTTTCATATCAGACCCGAAAAAACCAGCAGGAGGGCATGTGCTTGCTCATGCAGCCACTATCAGGTTGATGTTCAGGAAAGGCAAAGGCGAACAACGGGTCTGTAAGGTGTTTGATGCCCCAAATTTGCCCGAGGCTGAAGCAATATCCTTAACCTTGGTACCATTGGTTTGGCTTTACCTATTGATTTTGGTTTTAATTAATCATGTTTCCATGAAAAAATGATACGAGGTGGTTCTACTTCGATAAAATGACAAAAAGGTGGCTGAAGTAAAATCCAAACTATAATAACGCATCAATATATTCTCTGATCCTAATTTCCAACCAAGTGTTAAGCTATTCTTAACAGAAGCACGTATTTCAGATAACAGCAGGAGGCATTGCAGATGCAAAGGACTAACAAGAAAGGTCACTGCTAGAGGTGCTTCAGCGTAACTATAGGAGTTAGTAGTAGAATGTCTCATTTCCTGCTATCTACTCGTGGATAGCAGGGTTGCAAGAGATGGTATATCTGTCGGATTAAGCTTCCTTCTCTGTGCTCTGCATTTATCCTGACCCCGTTGACCATGTTTAACAAGAGATTTACCAGCCTTTATAAGTAAAAAAAGTGCCAATGATAATATCCCACCTTTCTGGATGTTGTTTTAAATGTTTTTCACATGGCTGTTCTTGTTCATGCTTCGAGTTTCTCTACCTCTTCGGCAAGTGTGAGCTAGACGTAGAGTGTAGCAGCATTCTAGATTAGTTTTTGAAGTCGGGCCCTCCTAAACAAAACAAGTCCTTTGATTAGAAGGCACATCCATGCCAAACCAAACAACACGGGGGCCTTGGGTTACGTGTTTTAATTCAAGCTTTTCTCATGAAACTAGTGTAAAGAGTGGACTATCAAATAAACTAATGGCTTGCAAAGAGTAATGACCATGTAGGTTAACGTCTGACGAGTTAGTCGTTCATAGAGGTCACAGGGACAAAATGTCTGCGCCCAACAGAAAACTCTGCAAGCCTTTTCTTCCAAGCGTGCATCAGTTTTTTTTTTGTTCTTTTTCTTTAAATCTTGGCCATTTGAGAAACAAATTATTGCAAGAGGGACCTTAAAAGTTGATTTATGTTATCTAATTATCTGTTTCATCTCCTATTCATATTTGGCTCCCAAAATATTTTATCTTCATTTGGTCACCAATACAGTGCAGCATAGGAGCACATCCAGGACTTTCTTTTCTGCGCCAATCCAGTCTCTTCCTTTGTCGATCATTTAGGCCAGGATTTGCCAAAATTTTGTAGGCACATACAGTACGTATAAAAAATGACATCCAATGGAAGAAGCAAATCGAGCAACAAAGAAATACTCATCCAACTTTCCATGAAAAGAGAATTAATTATCAATCAGGAAACTAACACCTTGCAAATCTTTTATGTAATGTGTAAATTTTATTTTATGTTATTTCCACAAAGGTCAATTGTCTTGTTCATTGAAAGACTAATAACAGTATGAAATTCGGGACACATTAGCGCAGCAGCGTCGAGAAAGATAAGAGATAAAGTGGAGGATAAAGAAAAAAGATACGATCCAAAAGAAGGCCACCTAATAAGAAAAGCCTTGCCATACACGGACCTAGGAGCTCAGTAGTTTGAAGACCAGTTGTAAGAACTACCAACTCTTGGCATGCCAACTGATTCCTTCTTAGTCTCCGCATCCACCTTGAAAGTAGCTCCGCAGACCTGGCCAGAACTGTCCACTCTTGGCACTGGCTTCAACTCATTCAGTGGGTGCTCAAAGCTCCTCAAACCTCCAGAAGTTGTAAAGAAGCATCCTGAGAAATAAAACAGAAACTTTTAGATTATGAAATGGGTAGGTAGAGATTACCTAAGGGCACGAGACAAATCAAAGGAACTCAGCAAAATAGCCTTGTAACTTCGGGAGAGGGGGGCCTCCATCTATCCTTGTGCTCATATATCATAAAGGATCCCATCAATGCCAAGGGAGTTTGAATGGGCCATCCAAAAGTTCGAGGGATTAGAAAACAATAAAGAAAGAAAAATAAATCATCACAGAACTTTCCTACATAAAGCTATATAACCAGAAGGGTATTTTGACCCTAATTTTCAGCCCATCATGCAACATGGAAAGTGAACAGAACACCTACAACCAAACAAAAAAAGGGAAAGAGCATCATGAATATATACTCTTCAAAATTTTAATGCACCAACATTTCCCACATTGCTGGGTTCTCCAATGTACATGAATACTTGTCTCCAAATACACTCGAAGTACATTCCAGTGCCCATCCATGTGTTGCCCTTGAGATTTTTTTGTATACGTCCTCACCACTCTAAGGACAATTTAACCATGCAAAAAGAGGCAGCGATAGATTGCTATAGATCACAAGCATGATGATCAAACCAGAATCAAAAGTTTACCTTTAGGGAATGGTGCAAAAGATTTCCCACAGCCTTTCTGCACAATCTGAACATCATCTGAAAGAACGAGATTGCCTTCACAATCAGTTCCCCAGAAAAAGGGTACACTTCCATCAGCATCCTGCAAAAAGGTATACTTAGCATGATTTAAGCTGCTGGAAACAGATAGACGAAGAGATCAGAAACAAAAATTAGAAGGACAACCAACAATACAGGAGAACATTCCAAGCAGAAAGGATCACTTACAGCAGCAAAAAATGTGGCTTTTGAAGTGCTGTCATATAAAATAAAAGCAAATTTTCCTTGGATGTCTTTCACAACCTGATCGGCAGGATAAGGGCCTCGATCTCTGAGAGTTCTGTAAGCTTCAATGACAACGATCACCTCATTTGCAGTTTTATTTAAACCATACTGCTGCTTGAGAACAGCAACATTATCTATGTGGCCTTGGAACAAGCAGAAAATGTCATCCACAACCGCAAACAACCTAGCCAGAGAAAAGAGGCATTACCAATGTTATGCACAGATAACACTAGCTAGAGATTTACAGAAATACATCTTTCTAAATCCTACATAACTCTCAACAAACACATGGCCAAGAAAATCAGACTTGGCCCTTTCTTTCCTGCCAAAAAATGGATTGCAGACCACATTAAGCAAGCTCTTAATTTACATTCGTAAAGGAGTCAAAACTATCAATCCAAGTAACAGATCTAAGTTTCATGATTAAAATAACACAAAGAGAAGTTCTCAAGCAATAATTAAATGAATAACAAGATCTGCTAAAAAGTCGATAAAAGTTGAAATTTTTTCCAAGCAAATTACCACAAACCATAACACAAACGCGCAGAAAAACTAGTACCAAATCTCTTCAACCTAAAATCCCATAAAGCTAAAACTCAAACCTCAAGCGAACAAGACTAGATCAATCCCAAAAATCAACCAAAGAAACCAAAACAAAAACATGGGTCACAATTTTAAAGGGAAAAAAAATACCTTGGAAGAAAAGGGTTTTGCTTTTCAACAGAGTGAGAAATGAGACCAGAAGTGCCAAGATTGACAGTGACGGAGCCAGGGTGCAGCGAGGCAAAGTGGTTAGCCAAGAAGCCGTCTTTCAATGCAGAGGATGCTGGGGCAGAGTGCGGACTCTGTAAAGCATCAGGGCATTTTGCAACCGTATTGTCAAAAACCGCCAACATTTCTTTTTTCTTCCCTGTCTTTGATCTGTGAAAGGGGAGAAAATGACTGATTTGTATGGAAGGATCTAGTGAAGGCAAATAGAGTGAAAGGAAGTGAGGTGAAGGTTAGTGATTGACGAAGTTTTTTTTCAAGATTATTTTTATTTTTATATTTTTTTAAAAAAAGAATTATTAATTTTTTTAATATTAAACTGATAAAAAATTTAATTTTTAATTTTTTAAAAACATATTATGAATTATTATAATATTTTTTATATAATTTTTTAAAAATAATTTTTTTTATTTTAATTTTTCATAGCTAATTGAAAATTTTTCTTTATAATTTTTTTATTTAAAAAATTATTGATTGTTATAATATTTTCTTATATAATTTTGTTTTTGAATGCATTTCCCTATATGTTTTTTTAAATTGTTTTTGTTATTTTTTTAATATTAATTTAATTGAAAATTCAGTTTTAATTTTACCCATATATTTTTTTCTATTTTTTTTGCTTTTTTTTTAAATTGTCATCTTCTTTTTTTTTTTAAATTACTTTTGTTAATTTTATTTTTTTAATATGAAGATGGTTGAAAATTTAGTTTTATAGTTTTTTTCTTGAAAATATTGTGGATTGCTATAATATTTTTCCACGTGATTTTTTTTATAATTATTTTTTAAATTATTTTTGTTAATTTTATTTTTTTTATATTAAGATGATTGAGAATTTAGTTTCGTAGTTTTTTTCTTTAAAATATTGTGGATTGTTATAATAATTTTACATATAGTTTTTTTAAAATTGTCTTTGTTAATTTTATTTTTTTTCATATTAAGATGATTGAGAATTTAGCTTCATAGTTTTTTTCTTTAAAATATTGTAAATTGCTATAATGTTCCATCACATAATTTTTTTGTTATGATTTTTTTAAAATTATCTTTATCAATTTTATTATTTTTAATATTGAGTTGATTGAAAATTACAACTATGAATTTTCTCATGAAACACTATAAATTACTACAGTGTTCCCTATATGATTTTTTTTATTGATTTTATTTTTTTCATATTGAGTTAATTGAGAATTTAATTATTTTTTTAACATTGTGGATTACTACAATATTTCTCTACATAATTATAATTTTTTTTAAAAAAAAATTTATTCGTTGTATTTTTTTAATATAAAAATAATTAAAAATTTAAATTTATAATTTTTTTAAAAAATATTATAAATTATAATAATATTTTTTCATATAATTTTTTAAATGAACTCACAATAGCACCCAAGCAATAGTATAAGCCTGCGGCATTGCATGGATATAGAATCTAGTTATTAAGTGAAACGATTTGACGTGTATTTTTTTAATTAGGGTTATATATACACGTGTCATGTGACAATTAATTTCCAGTAATTTGGGTTAATAGATGGGTTGCATTAAATAAAAAAATGTTCAAAGTTAGGGTCACATGCCTTCGGCTATAAGAGGGGTCCTAGCATCTGAGCATTTTGAGCCCTGCGCTTGCTAATTGGCATGTCCTCGCTGAGATCTGAGCATGAGCTCGTTTTATATTTATGTTGTAAAAAGTATATTTTAAAAAATTAATTTTTTATTTTTTAAAAATTAATTTTTATTTTTTTGATATTTTTAGATTTTTTAGATAAACGGATATTAAAAATAAATTTTAAAAAATTAAAAATATTATTTTAATATATTTACAAACTAAAAACACAAAAAAAAAAAAAACAATTATCATTCTGCACATAATATATAATCCTCGTGGCAAAATTATCTTAAGAGCACACGCATTTGGTCTTCCTAGAAGTGTAATGCCGCTGATTTATAAACAAGCAGGCTTTCAACTTTTTATATCCTCCCCGTTCAATAGAGAGGGAGAATTATGAATTCCAATGCAGGTCCATGGTTTTGCATTTCCCAGGGCCCAAAGAAAGCCGCCTCCTAGATGGTGGCCATTGCAGATACACAATCCGTCAACATGTCAAGATTTCAGTGTTATAATAGATAGAACCAAAGATGAGAAGAGTTGAAATAAACATGGGCTCTAAACTAAACCTGTCGCATAGCTGAAATGCGAGAACCGAAAGCCATGATCCAGAAGACCATACATTTACATTTGTGCAGAAGTTGTCTAAACTCATCTATTTTCTTATCAAACTCAGCCTCTTATAGCTGAACTGTCAATATAACTCAATCAGGGCTCAAACCCTGTTATATGCCACTGACTTGCTGAAGAGATGGCGGATATATACAGCTTGGAGTGTGCTGCCACCGGCCAGTAAGAGGTACTCTCCAACTGTGTAGGCTACGGCATGCCTTCTCGTGCTCTCACTGGCCGCAGAAGAAACAAATGATAGTTAGCAATAAATCTTCAGCAAATTGCTATTGAATGGAAATCTAGCTCATAAGACAGTCTTGTCATGTTGAAATAATGGCATCAGTGTATCCAAAAACCGAGTACAGGATACGCTAAACAGGTTTTTCTCAGAATAAATTGACTCATCTACATCTGCAGGATGGTATTCATGCATATTTATCTTCCTTCTCATCCTAGCCCTATTACGAAATGTTACTGTTTAATTCTTCCCTTTAACACACGGTCTAAGAAACTCTGGGAAAACAGCATGCCCTGTCGCTGTCAGGATCTTTTACTTTCAAGGCATAGATGTAAACGTTTAATTTTTTTATTTTTAATTTATATAGAGTATTCGGGTCAATATACGTACACCACAAATAATTTTTATAATCTATTAAATATTCTATAAATCCAATAAATATATAAACATTTAATCTTTGATCATACTAGTATATTAGCAAAAACAAAGAGAGGTATTGAAGTACCATTGAATTGAGTTGAACTAACAGCCACATAAAATGTAGAAGGAATAGGAGATGACCATAAATTTTAACAGATGGGGGAATTATTTACAATTCCTTCAAATTTGATCCTGCTCCTCTACGTTAGAATATAATGTTAGTTTAATATGCATTTTTTAAGCTAAAATTAAGATTGTTTATATATGATATTATTATATTTATATAAATATATATTTATTATTAATAAAAGCTTAATTTATCTTTAATATTCATATAATATTAGATTAATGAATCTAATAATTGATTTATAAATTTAAAATAAAGATAAAGTTTATGAGACAAAAATGATTTATAAAAAAATTTATAAAATTGTTGCAATTATGGTATTCTTATTGTATCAAGGCATTGTTCTTAAAAAGTTTCTGATCGATACTCTTTTAAATATTGGATATTTATTAGAGTCTTAGAAAATGATATATATTATGTTTTTTTTTTAAAAGAAAATAACTATTTTATGAGGTATAAAGAATATCTAAAACTAATATATAAGTGCATGTCGTAAGATATTTGAACTGATTTATACAAGAATTTCATATGAAAAAATCATTTATCTTTTAAGAAAAAACTCATGTGACGATTATGCAATTAGACTTGAAATCACTAAGTTATCATATATAAAAAATGTTATGTTTTGATCATATTATATATTATCTTAATTGAGGTAGTTAATGAATAGACAAATATTTGGTATAACATGAATTATATAAAAATACTTGAATAATTAAGAAAGGATTCATCATTTTAGATGAATTGGAAAAAATATTCTATCTGTTATCAAATGGTATTAACTAAAAATCATTAGTTAAAGTGAAATGAGATTTAATAAGGGTTCAAATCTTATTTAAATAATCAATAATTATTATGTAGAGAACAAATATAATTTAGCATGAAAGACATAATCTTTACTTTAATGTTAAATCAGAATATTATTAATGAAATGATATTAATTACATTAAAAAAATGATTACCAAAAAGTTAAGTCAAAACACTAATGACTTCTCTAATATTCAAGGATTATGACACATTCTTAGACGACACACCTAATTCTCAAATATAAATAAATTAATTATTGAATTAATAATACATTAATTTGTTTAATTTATTTAACTAAAATTATAATTTATATCTGGCCCAACATATTAGAAACCTGATAAGTCACATATATCAAGAACAATTTGTCATTAATTAAATTGAGATGATTTAATTAAGTATGACTTGATTAAAATATATTTTAAAAATTAAGGATTGAAATATAATTAATACATGTATTGTATTTCTAAACTTAGAAAAATCAAATAAAGACTTAATTAAGTTAATTTCTAAAATTATCTTGAATTAATATACAAATATTATTCAAGAAAAAAATAATATTTTATCAATTTATAGGGTTTTTAAGATTTCTTTATAAATAATAAACTATATATCTTATTTTTTAATGAATGTCTGTTATATAGAAAAATATATTTAAGTCAAATAATAAATAGCTATCACTTTATACATAACAATTCTTCTCTTCTAAATGAAAATTTATTAGATTTTTTATTAATAATTCATATAAATTATTATTAAAAATTAAATAATTAGATAGTTTATGGTTTGTCACAATCTAATATTTAAAGAATTATTTAAAATAAAAAAATTTAAATTTTTGAATAATAAATCACAAAATAAATTTAAATTTATTTAATAAAATCTCTAAATAATTTTGTTTTATTATTTTTATTTTGCGATGAACTAACGAACCAACAGACCAATTATGATACAACATGAGAAGCTTTGACCAAAGGTTATTTGCACAAGAAATATAATCATTTCTTGAGTATGCTTATCTGTGTCAATCAAATAAAAAAAATCATAGAAGGCGACTAATAAAAGGTTGCAAGTTATGATCGAGGTTGTTTGCCCTATAAAAAAAAACAGTAATAGTTGTTTGCCGGTCTTAATCCTAAGACGGCATCCATTCAAAGTCTGAAGTATAAAATTTATTTTTCGTGTTCCACAACCATCATAAACAATAAAATAATAATAATAATGAAAGTTGGAGAAAAGAGAACATAGCTGCATCAAATGTCTGATACATTGTCTGTCATCCTTCTGTGGAAGCATCTTTGTTTAAGCTCTGTCTTCTTTTACCATGGAGGAAAAGCCCCATATTCAAATCCCAAGAGTGAAACTGGGCAGTCAAGGATTAGAGGTAAGCTTCTCATTTTACAATTAATTTATTTTGGTCAAAGTAGATCTAAGTGCAAAAGTTTTGCTGATTTCTCTGTGTTCAGTACCTGTTGTGGGTTCTTGATCCCCAGACTAAGATAAGAGGATAAATCTTGGTACCGACAGTAGCTATAGCTCAGAAGCCTGTATCAATAAAACATTACCATAAACTTGCAGATTTATGTTAATTTGGATTTCCACGGATACATATATGATGCATCACTGGATTTGTCCAAGAAGTGGGTTTGCACAATCACTTCCTCGCGTGTTGCTTCTATGACTCAAAATCTTCTTCTATTCTATTTTTTTTAACAATTTTTCCAGATTAATTTCTTCACTAGTTTTATAATTTATGGAGATAGGTGAGAAATTTTCATCAGTAAACCAATCGGTGATGAAGGCTGTCATATGACCTCAAAATGAAAAAATTAGCCCCTCCTTTTCTTTACAGCTGAATTGCAATGCTTTTTTTTTTTTTTTTTGCGTTAAAGAATCCAGATGTTTGTTGAATAATAAGCTGAACTTGCTCTAACAAAACTGGAGAGAAATAAAAATAAAAAATGAAAGAAAGCTGAATAATGAAGAAAGACTGTCACTTTCTTGCTGATGAAAGGATTGCGTGTATGACATATGATGAGGATGTAGCAGTCTGGTACTTCGTGGTATTTTTATTTTCAATAATCAGAGCACATGTATACATGAGAGTAAATAAGAGAAAACTTCTGAAATGTTTCTAGACAACCAAAAAAAATCTTGACACAGATTTTGAGACAAATAAGGGAGGAATCTTCCTTCTTTCGGATGGAATTTTGAGACAGAAAACTGATTAAAAGTTCCACTTGACAGAGGGGCATCTTGGCTTGCGACAAACTGTAGTCAGTGCAGTGCATTGATATGTCTGGAGAAAAATTGCATCTAAAATTCATGGAGTAATAGTGAATGTTTGAAGTAGAATCATCATAATTACTATCCTCAATATCAGTCTTGATGATAGTCTGAAGGACCCAAAAATCCTTGCAAACTTACAGGAATCAAAACAGCATGCATCACATTTTCCAGATTATAGTTTTTTAGATCTTGTTGGTTATATGTAATTGTAAACATGATACTGGATTCATCCTGGAGAGAGATATGAGGTAAGTTGCAAAAACATTGCTAGTCGGTCAAATGGTCATTGTTTCTTGATAACTTACTGGATTTTTTATTCATAATTAAACCAGTGGTTTCCTACTAAGGGCGCCCATTGCAGGTTTCCAGATTGGGTTTTGGATGTGGGGGACTCTCTGGAATTTACAATGCACCTCTCTCCCACGAAGATGGATGCTTAATTTTGAAGGAAGTTTATTCTAGGGGTATCACTTTCTTTGACACATCGGATTTATATGGAGATCATCATGACAATGAGTTTATGATTGGAAAGGTATTTTCCCCCCCTTAAAACGCAAGTTCCTTCCTGAAATTTTAAAATAACTAGCAAGCTTCCCAGGCGATTGAAAAGAAACCATATATTATATCATATGATCATATATAATAGTACAATAGATGCATTTCAAAAGGTATTATATATGATTATGACACATGAATTGTTATTTTTTATATATATATATATTGTTATCTATTAAAATTGAGTCTCTCTTGCCACATTAAAGAAAAAACATTGATACCAAGTTGACAGAGAACCTCTTCAATTAAATACTTTGAATTACAATTATTTTTAATATAAATCAATTATTTTTACTTCAATTAATTGAAAGCTCGTATCAAAAGCTTTAACTTAAGATGCATATCATATTTTTTTTTATGCAAGATGTAAAAGCAGAAGAAAAAACATCTATGCTAGTTTTCAACTTGTTTAAAATTTTAAGACAGTGTCAGATGTGAATTGTGTATTATTCGAACCTTATTATTTTTCAATTGAGCTCTTTTTTTAATAAAATTACAAAATTAAGTAATATAATAGTATTTTTTAAGAAATCAAGAATGATTAAAAATTTAAATTTAATATGCATCGAGAAAATTAAAGGTATTTTATATTTTTTAATTTTTTATTACCTTTTTTCTTATATATAGTTTCAGGATATAAATTTTCTAAATTGAATTTCAATCAATATAAAGAAAGAACTAATATAAAGTTGAGAAAAAAATAAAATACTATAAAAATGATACAAAATTTGAGCTAAAGAATCTTGAATGGGCATGGGATTTATTACTAATTTTATTCAAACACCATTACAAACACACAAATGAAATTACAATAATATAATCAAATCATTAAATAATATATTATATATATGAATAATCGAAAGAACTAAAATTATATCATTCCGCAACATGAGGGGGTATAACTAGTTTTTATGGAACAGGGCACCAACACACTATATTGAAAAGAAAAAAACAGAACACAAAAAAGCGATCTAATTCTTGTTCAAGTTCACATGGGCTTAATTTGACTCTGGTAGTCTACAAGTTGAAGAAAAATTGTCCTTTTTGATGATGTAAAGTACAAAGACACATGTTTCTAAGCTAGTTTTCCCCATTAATTTTCAGGCTTTAAAACAGCTTCCTCGAGAAAAGATTCAATTAGCAACGAAATTTGGTATTGTAAGGCTCGAAGGTTTACAGTTCACAGTCAAAGGTACCCCAGAATATGTGCGGCAATGCTGTGAAGCTAGTCTTAAGCGCCTTGGTGTGGACTACATTGATCTGTATTATCAGCATCGCGTGGACGTTTCAGTTCCAATAGAGGATACTGTAAGAGTTGTCTATAAACCATTTACAATTGTTGCAATTCCTGTTATGCCTTGCACCCCTTGGCCTTCCCGCTTATTTCCTGTCTGTTTATGGAATCAAGTGCAAAATCTTTTTAAGTAATCAACTTTGATTGCTTGCTTGGTGTTTTTACCAATCTATTCTAAGTTATCAAAAAGAAGAAGAAGAAGAAGCAACCATCAACTTTGATTGTATCTTTTTGGTAGATGGGAGAGCTGAAGAAGCTAGTACAAGAAGGAAAGATTAAGTACATTGGACTATCTGAAGCTAGTGTAGACACGATCAGGAGAGCACATGCTGTCCACCCTATAACAGCCGTGGAAATGGAGTACTCCCTATGGAGTCGTGAAATTGAAGAGGACGTACTTCCGATCTGCCGGTTTGTACTATCGAGTTCTTGATGTTCTGCATAATTTCACCAGACTCTGTTCTTTTTCATCCATTGCAAATAAACCTTTCCTCTCTTCTCTGTCTGGCACTTGATCGAATGTGCGATGATTTTAGAATATTGAAAATAATGCAGGGCCATCACCAGTTCTTTGATCTTTTTCTGTTTCTTTTCTCAGAGAGCTTGGTATCGGGACAGTAGCATATAGCCCTCTTGGCCGGGGATTCTTTGCTGGGAAGGCAGTTGTGGAGAGCTTGCCCAATGAGAGTACACTGGTATTTTACTACAGAAATATGACTACACACTGCATTCTTACACATAACACAAGCTGTTGTATCTTTTGGTGTCTCGTTATTTTCTTGAACCATCTGATATTCCTGCCATAGGCTATGCATCCGCGGTTTTCTGGAGAAAATATTGAGAAAAACAAAGTTATATATGCTCGTCTTTCTGACTTGGCCTCAAAGCATGCCTGCACTCCACCTCAACTAGCTCTGGCATGGCTTCTCCACCAGGGAGAAGACGTAATTCCAATTCCCGGTACTGCTTTAAGATTGCCATAATTGTTGATTTTATTCGTGACAGATTACACTACAAAATTGATGTCCAGCATCATATAACATGCGGTTCATTTAATGAAAACACGAGCATGAAGTAATTCTATAGTTATCGGACGATTCTTGTAGTCCTTTTTTTGTCGGATAGGAATACTTGTAATCCCTCTTAGCAATATTTTTCAGGGACAACTAAGCTGAAGAACCTTGATAACAATATTGGATCCTTGGCAGTGAAGCTAACACCAGAGGACTTGAAAGAAATTCTTGATGCTGTACCAGTTGATGAAGTGGGCGGTGAAAGGGAATACAGTGTGTTTTCTAATTTCCTCTACAAGTTTGCCAATACCCCAGCCCAGTGATTTCTCACCAAAGAAACACATAAACCACTCGACTGTGCACGGCTGGAAAGATCAATGTACATGTCTGAGTCTTTACAATTGATATCTTGTTGCTTTGAAGAACTATATAGACTGTCGTGGGACGTCTGGGCCGTTTTACGGGATTCGGAATTAGGAAACCTCTGTTTGAAGACTTCACAACGGTACAAAAGGGACAGACTTGATAGTTTCATTCTAACCCAGATTTGATACGAATAAAACAACAGAATCGCAAAGATGTTTTAGTCGAAAAAGTTTGAAAAGATCTAAGTACTGGGTTAAGTTGGGCATGGCAATGTTTCTTAAATTTTTAAAACAGGGCATTATTTATTGGTCCGAAAAAACATCCTCCTTCCTTTCTTTCTCTTTTTTTCTATATTTTCCTTTCCTTTTCTTCAGGTTGATTTTTCTCCTAAACACTCTTCTTCTTCTTTTCACCCTGACACTATCACGGCGATTCCATACATAAACATACCGGGATCTAAAACAGGTGACCTGGATAGTAAAACGCTGGGTTTTTTTTGACTAATCTAGCAACTTTGTTTCAGTATTTTTTAAAGATACATGATTCAATCTTGTTGACACTATATAATTTAAGTGAAGTGACTCAATCAAAATAGTAAAAGAGTGAGAAAGGTTAAAATTGGTACTGTATTTGATTAACTGCAGCTGCATTTAACGATAAAGTATTTTTTATTAAGAAATATATTAAAATAATATTTTTTTAATTTTTAAAGATTATTTTTAATATTAGTGTATCAAAATAATATAAAAAATAAAAAATATATTAATTTAAAATAAAAAATAAATTTTAATTTTTTTAAAATATTTTTAAAATATAAAAACAAACTGTACAAAATATAAAATATAATGTAGTATATCTGATGCTCAGGAAAGTGCATCCACTGAAATAAAGAAAAAAGAACCATGCATTTGACTATAGTCTTTAGAAATCATGCCAACACACCAATGGTTTCAGCTTGTACTGATGATAATTAGAGGGCAGGACAAAATGCAAATATACTCGTTTGTTATAGAAAATACATTAAAATAATTAGTGATGTAATTGAGAAAATAATTTAATCAAGATAATAATTAAAAAAACTTAATAATAAAATGAATGAGGGTTAAATTTGAAAAATAAAAAAATAATAATCAAATGAAGGTTAAATTAAAAAATTAATCCAACTCTATATATTATTTAAAATAAAAAATAGCAATAAAAAATATAAATCAAATACGAAATAAAAAAAACTAAAGGAATATTTTGAAAATAGGTTGAGAAAGGCTTTGAAATCAAAAAAGCAACTAGAGCAAAACCTGATCTTTTTTGTACAAGTGCCACTCATTAATGGAGGAGATGCTATGAGGAATAAAATGCTATTGTAGAAGTTGTATTTTGATCTTCGAAGGATGCTATATGTGTCAGATAAAGATCGTAGAAGCATTCCCATATTTTTAGATGAATGTGACGCCCTACCCATTTTTAGAATTAATTAATATGTTATACACGTCTAAATAATAATTTTTAGAATTAATAAGCAACCTAGATAACAACAAGAAAATCAAATGGAAAAGACATTAAAACCTTTTGACCCAAAATGAAAAGTTTAATCCGAGAACATTTTGGTAATTGTATTCTGTATTTGTAATGGAAAAACAATAACACCCATTCAAGTGTTGAATAGCTCATTCTAAACCATAGTTTTAAAACCCAGTCTGACCCGATAGGTTAATCTGGAACTTGGCTGATTTGAGGTTAGAACCGGGCCGAGTTGATGAAAAAATAAGGTAAGTTATGACCTAGCGTGACCCGGTCAACCTGACAGATTGACCCGAACGACCTGGTAAAACCCGGTCAAAAACTCAATTGTAACTCGTTAACTTTTGTTTTTTTATTAAAACGATGTCGTTTTGAATTTTTTTAAAAATAGAAATTGACTTGGCCGACTCGGCTGACCCGATCAAAACCTGGAACCCGGGTCTTGGATCGGGCCGGCCACCGGACCGGGTTTAAAAATTATATTTTAAAAATAGTTTTGAAAGAGTCAAGATGAAAAGAACCTTAGTTCAACTTATTAAGTTGATTTACGAGTTTATGATTTTTGTTTTTATAAGTTAACTCAGTATCTAATTCTTATAATTGGGTGCTCTTTAGTTTTTTGAATGTCAAGATTTGAGAGCATTTAAAGTGAACTAATGATTTCTTGAGAAGAGAGAAAATAATAAATAATTTGTAAAACAATTTTATGGGAATTGGAATTAAAATCTATGGAATTGGAATTACGAGAATTAGAGACAAATGAAAGGGGAGTTGATGATGAAGGGAACAAAGAAAAAAAGGAGAATATGAAGGAGAAGCTTAAAGACAAGATAAGAAAGCAAAGCAATATAAGTTTCTGATGTTCATCACATAATTTCTGAAGAAAGCAAAGCAATATTATAGGTTTTTTAGGCTCTAACTCTGGATCCATTACATGAAAAATAGTTAAAATAAGATTTAATCTTTAATTAAATGAGTTTATTCTAATTGATTAAAAAAATTTAGGATATTGTTTATATAAAATAATAAATACAAATTTAATTTGATCATTTCGATTTAAAAATTTTGATTCATCAAAAATAGTTTCTATAATTCCTAGAATAATAAAAACAGAGTGTAAAATTAAATAAATTACAGGATAATTAGGATAATTTTCTTTTTAAAAAATATTTTTACATAAAATATTTATATTGTGCTATAAATCACAATAATACTTTTACTTAAAATTTGATAAAACTTAAAATTTTAATTATGGAGTTTTTATATCATAAAAGGCAAATATAAAAAGAAGAAAGAATCATAAGCATCATAACTTTTTCTTTTTTGTTACTATTAATATTTTGAACGTGTCAAATTAATGAGGTAAAATCGTGGCTGAGTCCAGTTCGACTGCTATGCCGTGGTCCCAGAACAACACTGGCCTCAGATTCTTAAATGGGGTGGAGATCCACTAGTGACTGTGAAGAGGCCACGTAACCAACTTGATCATGTGAAGACAGCCGAAGCCACGTGATCCAATCAGCTTTTTAATTAGATATAGATGACGTGGAAGCAAAATGCCCTCTCCTCTCTTCCCCCATCGGCTATATAACAGCCTACCAAACCACTGTCTGATGCATTAATTATTTATCATTACAAAGCAAATAGCTCCAGCTTCAACTCACCGGTGGTGATATCTCTTAGTGAATCTTGCCTCTAGCATTAGAATAGCTTTCACAGTTTAGATATTGATTAAGTTTCTTTATCACAGATCGAGTGATAAACATTGTACTAAGTGATGGCCATATCAACAGTCATGCAGACCGTCCTTGCATCTCCGGTAGCCAGTAGCCTGGTGAAAAACCGGTCTCGAGTCAGCAACTTGTTTTCTGCTACGTATGTGCCACGACTACGTGGCGGTGCTAGCAAACGGGTGCAGTGCAAGGCCGAGTTGGTGAGTTTGGATTCTATTTTGACTTCCTTTGTATATAGTTTAGGTGATGGTTCTTAGGATTGTGTTAACATTTGATTCAATTTGCAGGATGACCAGAATATGTCAGCAGAGCCAAGTCCTGCACCTAAGCCAAAGGTACAGGATTAATTATACGGCATGAGTTATTTCGGAAATGTTTAATTTTAACAATTTAAGTAGAGCATGGACTTTTTGATTGCATTTATATATACTTACTTCTAATGTAAACGCACGCATGATGATGATTAACAGGTCAGCACAAAATTCGCTGATGTGTTGGCATTTAGCGGACCCGCACCAGAGAGGATCAATGGCAGGCTTGCCATGATAGGCTTTGTCGCTGCAATGGCAGTGGAACTGTCCAAGGGCCAAGACCTTTTTTCTCAGATATCTAACGGTGGAGTCTCGTGGTTCGTCGGAACAAGTATTCTGCTCTCTGTCGCGTCTTTGATCCCACTATTCAAAGGGGTCAGCGTGGAATCCAAGTCAGACGGCGTAATGACATCTGATGCTGAGATGTGGAACGGTAGATTCGCCATGTTGGGTTTGGTTGCGTTGGCCTTGACCGAGTTTGTCTCGGGTAGAACGCTTCTGTAGTTTCTGTTTTGTGTATCATTCAAGCTTATATGACAACATGGATATATAAGATCAATTTTCAATCATCTATAGAACTTACAAATAATGCTTCTGTAAATTTTGCTTCTTCTTTATGTTATGCCATCTATAGTGAAGTTGGAGAAGGTAAACTCTCAAACTAATAATATTTCGGACTTGTAACCATACACGCATCTTTCTTGCGGCAACCGATTACAATGTTTGACCAACTACACTTAATGAAAATGGTAGACAGAAACCCGATAACCATCCAGTTTAGGTTATTTAAAAATCGCTATTCCTTTGCCAGTTACAAAATATATTTACAAACTGTAATACCAAAAATTCACTTCTACTCAGATTCCCAACCGGTATATCTCAAATGATATATACATGATTAAAAAAAAAATTCAGTCAAAAACGAGTGAAATGCACATAGAACAGAAGTCCAATTGAACTGGGAGCATAGAGAACTACTTGCTGGTCAACAAATTTTCTTGTCTAACCAAATCCAACACCATAAAAGAAGAAAAAAGATAAATGAATTATGGTTTCATACCCTTTAGATTTATATAGATCTGATTAAAATTTTATATAAATCTGATAAAATTTCATCATTCATCAGGCTAAGGAGGGTAAAGTTGTTTTCAATTGCGGGGTTCTGTGGGATTCAAGAAAGCAATGCGTGAAGGATTGAAAGGAAAAGAATACTGCATATGCTAAAGTGAGGTCGCTGATTGAATTGAAAAGTTGGGTTTCATTGATGGAATTATTATCAGGATTAAGGTTTTTTTTTTTTCTTATTAAGAAGAGGGATTTGAGTGTGGATTTTACAGAGATTGGTGTGCCAATGTTGGCATTATTACTAGGGTTTTTTTTTATAGTGGATTTTATAGAGATTAGCGTGCCTTGATCAGGTGTTGTTTATGGAGTTTTAAAGACAAAATTTAAGATTGTTTCGAAAGAAAAATCATTTGTTCGTGAATATAGACTAATATGAAAGGTTGTTTTCAAGATCTTAAGATATAGAATAAAAATAAATAGAGAAAGGGTAAAAGAAAAATTAATACGATCTGCATTAATTTACATTCAAAGCATAATCTTTACTTTCGTTTTTGGGTCCAAACTTATTTTCTCCATTTCCTCTGTTTTCTTTCGGAGTATTTATGTTTTTCTCTCTATTTCTTTGCTCTTCAAAGGTGACCCCTAAAATCTACCAACTAAAGAAGAAGCTCTACATGGTGTAGATCTACATCTAGTTGACAATAAAGCATTCCTTGGTTGTGCAAATATGCATCTCTTCTTCTTGCTAAAAAACTTCATTATATCTGGATAATAAAAGTTGGCTGGATCTTTGACATTATTATTTTAGCCTAAAAATTTAGTGGTTTTTTTGTGCTCTGAAAGTCAATGAGCTTTTAGAAAACAACAGTAGAAAGATTCATGTTAGGTTTGAATGGTGGCTAAATTGGTGCTTTAATAGAGGAGATTTATTAGGTTTAGTTGGCTAGATTCTAGAGGGAGAAAATGAAGAACAAGGTGTTGGACTTTATGATTTGAAGATGAGGATTTGAAAAGTTGAAGTAACATACGATGTGTTTGTTAAAATGCTTCACAAAATTTCAAGCTCTGAATACATGCTATATTTATTGGATAGCCATTTTTCATTTAAGGATATTTTTATTATTTTGATATTCTACCTGTTATTTAGTCATTAAAAAAAAATATAGATCCAATCTTATAAATAATTAAATTTTTTTTGTTGATATTTTCTAGCCTCATGTAACATATAAAGTTCAAAATACTTTCTATAATTTCCAAAACTATAAATCCATCGTGTAAAATAGAGTAAATTATAGAATATTTAAGATTATTTTTTTTATTGTTTTTTTGTATATTTTACTCAATTTAGTAGATTTTAATAAAGTTAAGCAAACAAAATATCTAACCTAGTGATGTAGATAAAAGCACACTAAAACAATAACAAACACATGAAGAGAGACTCAATTAGGGTTGAAACTTATTTTATTTGTGAAATAATAATTTAACCAAGTATGCTTTCTAAAGAGATTTATAATGCTTTTTTATAGGTTAAAAAAATGACCTAAACTAGAAAATTAAAATTAAAATCCTAACATGTAAAGGAGATTAACACAAAATCCAAAAATATCTAGCAAAAATAAAAATAATCCAAACAACACTTTTTAGACCTAATATTGGGATATTTAATGGTCTAATAAGTAATGTATTAGATTTTATAAAAAAAAAAATAGCATGAAGAATCTCCTATAAAATTTGAATCCAATACAACGGTAAGATCTTCTATAATTATAATTTTAAGCTATTATCTTAGTCTGGACTGAGCAAGTCTTTTTTGGACCGAGACTTGTCCCATCAATTCATGAAAAAATATATTAAGTCATGCATATAATTTGTTTTAGAAAAATCTTTATATAATTGCTTTGAACCCCTGATCTTTGCAAATCTACCTATATCATTCTCTCCGAGTCCGGAAAAACTCATCCTTGAGTTTTGGTAATAACCATATCACTATCATCCATCATTTTTAGACTTATGTCATGCAATCAACTTAGATAAAGTAAGGAAAAAAATAATTTTCAAAACACTATACTTTATCTTCACAAAACCACCACTCATTGTAAGTAACTTATTCCATAGTAGACCTTTGCTCTCTTCACCTCCTTCACATTCTTTTTCTTTTTTTTTATTCTTGTTCTCTATAAGTACATATATAAAAAAATTATTTTTATTTTTATCTTCAACAATGACCTCCTCTTTATTGGATTGTTACATGTTTCCTTATTATATAATAAGGGTATTTGTATAGCAAAGGTATTTGTATACAACTTCCATCATACATGACATTTCTTTCATGTTGTTATGGTTTGTCCAAAAATATATGATACACATCTATAGCCACCGTGTCATACCAAAAATTATTAAAATATATAATCTAGCTTATGGAAAACAAAATAAAATAGCCTTTTTTCTATTATTACCTTGTTGTTTTCATTCAAGCACTTTAGTTTGTAATGGATGAAGAGTTTTTCTAAGTTAAGCTGTAATTTTTCTACCACTTGAACTAACACTATATTCTCGTAATTACCACCAATAATAATTAGATTATATATCTTGTTGTTAACAGTACACGTTATTTGAAAGATTTTAGAATACAACCAATTCTATCCTTAATCATCATTGGGTGACACATAATTTTTTAGATAACTTGTGTAATATTGCTATTCCTATTTAAAGTTTTTTCACTGTTGTTAGAGTCATTTTGTTTATTTGCATGATTGCTTCTGCATTTGAAGCAACCACAATAAAGCATCTATTTGGTAAACACAAAAACACAATTTATTTTTTATAGGACCCACTGAATTTTGCATTTAAAACGCAGTAAAAATGAAGTAGCTCTCAATTGTTTTTCTTCCTTGCACTGTTCATTAAAGTGAACAATGCATTTGTTTTTTGAAAAAATAGTGTAGTGAATTGATTTCACTCATACTGTTCATGTGAACATGAACAATAATTAAAAAAAAAACTAGTTTAGAGTGAATTAAATTTTCTCGCATTGTAATCTTAATTTTATTAATGATAATATTTTATCTAATTTTATTCACGCTAAAAAAATCATGAAAACTATAGTTCTTGTCAGGTGATTTTTTACGTAATGAAATTGTAGATAGTTTAATGGAATAAAAAAAATATTTTATATAAATTATTATCTATTTCATGATGTAATAATAGTAGTTAAATCTATAATATTTAAATTTAAAACCATATATATATATATATTCAATTTAACAAGTATTTTTAACCAAATATATTAAATTATTTTTTATTCAACCTCAATTTCATTTGTAGTTTTAACCAAACATATATTTTTCCAGACCAATTTTAACTAAAAATATTTTTTTTATAAAATAACTTTTTTCAAATCATAACCACAACAACTACCATAATACCAAACATACTTTAAATAAGATTAGCCATATTATTTGTAGGTTCCTTTGTCAACATAATTTTTTTCTACATAATTTTATGGTTTATTAATGCATTCTCATTAGCTTGATGTCTTAACTCACCATGACAATAACAACAAATCCTCGAAACTAAACCGAAACTATGACTTGATATCTATTTGTTTTAACATGTGAAATCTTTGGTACAAGTTTTGGGCATGACCAAATGGAAGGAAGTGTTCTTTTAATTTCTTTTTTATTTTTTCTAAATCTCTATTTTCTATTTTTTTTGCCTCTCTCGTTTCCCTTTTAACTATTCTCGCTAAGCAAAAACTCTATCTTTTAATCTAATCACAATCAACATCCCTCACATCTATTTGAGGAACTCTTTATATTAAAAAAATTATTTTACTTTATTCATTTGTTTTATGAAATCCTTTACTTGTGAGGTTCTCGAGAATTCAAGGATTTTAATGTAAAATAAAATTTTTTAAAATTTATTTCTTTTCTAATTAAAAGGTTATATTTTATGATCATGCCATTAGTTTTTAGTATTGGCTAGAACCCATGATTACTCTTTTAATTTTTGTTTTATAAATTCTTATCCTCTAACTTATGAGTTAACTTTGTGATCTATCTTTGAATGTTCTTTGTGATGAGCTTCTTGATGTTTTTCTTTCAAGAAGGCTCCTTTTTATTTTATCTTTAACCATGTCTTGATCTATGACATCTTTTTACCATTGTAAATAATAGCACATAACAAGCAACAAATTTTTAAGTAATTACAACACATAAAGGTTAATTTGATCATTTCAATTGATTTAAAATATTTGGTTAATCAAGAATAATTTTAGTAATTCTTAAAATAATAAAAGCAAAATATAAAATTAAGTAAACTATACAAGAAGATAATTTTCTCTTTAAAAAATGCTTTTACATAAAATATTTGTATTGCTCTATAAATCACACACTTACTTTTGTTTAAAATTTTATAAAACTGAAAATTTTAATTATGGAATATTTATAACATAAAAAAAAAATCATAAGCATTATAAATTTTTTATCTTAGTAATTGTGGATATCCGAACTAGTTTAAATATATTTTAATTAATTTTTTAATTTTTTAAAATTAATAATTAAATAAATCTATAATAATTTCGAAATTTATATCAATCAAACCAACAATATTAAGACAGCAAAATAATTCACATACTTTAACCCCTGTCCATCTTCAGGAAGAGAAGTGACGATCTCACGCCCGCTTCCTAGCTAAAGAGTAGAGTCCACTCCCTTGCCTTCCGGCTGATTCAATCTGAGATGATCATTTCTTGAATACGAATTCAGCCCTCACGCGCAAATATCGAACCGAGCGAGTTCATCATATACGCTGTCGCTTATCAGTGCCACCCCATCGATGACATGCCTTGATTGTTCCCTTTCGTTCCCAGGCACACGCGCTGGATGCGGACATTGAATGTCCTCACCGATCAACCGCGCTTTTAACTGGTCCCTTGTGAAATGACTTTTCTAGATCAAAATGGCAGGAGTTGGGTCCTGACATGTGCCTACTGAAATACCTAGCAAACATCATAAGTTTTTTTTTTATTACTATTGATATTGGTTTGTCAGGTTATGTGATTGAACGTGTCAAATTAATGCGGTTAAATCGTGGCTGAGTCCAGTACGGTTACTATGCCGTGGTCGCTGCTCAGCTGAAAAACCTAGAACAACATTGGCCGCAGATTCTTAAATGGGGTGGGGATCCACTAGTGACTGTGGGGAGGCCACGTAACCCACTTGACCATGTGAAGACAGCCGAAGCCACGTGATCCAATCAGCCTTTTCATTAGATATAGATGACGTGGAAGCAAAATGCCCTCTCCTCTCTTGCCCCATCGGCTATATAGCAGCCTACCAAACCACTGTCAGATACATTAATTATTTATCATTACAAAGCTAGTTATTCCATCTTCAACTCACTCGTAGTGATATCTCTTGCTGAGCGTTGCCTCTAGCATTAGAATAGCTTTCACAGTTTAGATATTTATTAAGTTTCTTAATCACAGATCGAGTGATAAACATTGTTCTAAGTGATGGCCACATCAACAGTCATGCAGACCGTCCTCGCAACTCCAGCGGCTAGTAGTCTGGTGAAAAACCGGTCTCGAGTGAGCAACTTTTTTTCTGCTACGTATGTGCCGCTACGTGGCAGTGCTAGCAAACGGGTGCAGTGCAAGGCCGAGCTGGTGTGTAATTTGGAATCCATCTTGACTTCCTTTGTATATAAATTAGGTGATGGTTCTTAGGATAGTGTTAACAATTGATTCAATTTGCAGGATGACCAGAAGATGTCAGCAGAGCCAAGTTCTACTCCTAAGCCAAAGGTACAGGATTAATTATACGACATGAATTATTTCGGAAATGTTTAATTTTAACAATTTAAGTTGAGCATGGACTTTGTGATTGCATTTATATATACGTTCTAATGTAAACGCACGCATGATGATGATTAACAGGTCAGCACAAAATTCGCTGATTTGTTGGCATTTAGCGGACCCGCACCAGAGAGGATCAATGGCAGGCTTGCCATGATAGGCTTTGTCGCTGCAATGGCAGTGGAACTGTCCAAGGGCCAAGACCTTTTTTCTCAGATATCTAACGGTGGAGTCTCGTGGTTCGTCGGAACAAGTATTCTGCTCTCTGTCGCGTCTTTGATCCCACTATTCAAAGGGGTCAGTGCGGAATCCAAGTCAGACGGCGTCATGACATCTGATGCTGAGATGTGGAACGGTAGATTTGCCATGTTGGGTTTGGTTGCGTTGGCCTGCACCGAGTACGTCTCGGGTGGAACCCTTTTGTAGTTTCTATTTTATGTATTATTCAAGCCATAGATGTTAACATGGATACTTGAATCAATGTAACTTCTGTAGCGAGATATGTAAGATCTGTTAAAACAGTTAAGGTAAAACATAAAACAAAAGGTTAAATTTTCAATCATCTATTTTGTACCTAGTGGTAACTTAAATACATAAAAAAATATATAAAAAGTATATGCCGGTTTACTTGAAAAATTAATTCTACTTTTAATAAATAATTTTACATAAATATTATTTAAATTTTTCTTTTAAATTTACGAAAGATAATTATAAGTATCGAGAATTTATCAAATACAAAATAAAAATGATAGATATAATGCATCTTAGTAAAGATATCTGTTATTTGCAAGGAATAAGAAATAAAAAACAAAATAATATAGTCATGCTTGAAATGAAGACGAGTAAGACGACAATCAATCTTAATATACGTTATTTGTTTATGAAAAATTGAATTGTGTGCAATCTGAATAGAACTTTGATTATTACAATATAAAAGAGTAAGATGAAAAAAGAAAACTTTCATATCAACAAGTGACCAACGTAACTAAACAATCTTTTTTCATAATAAATATCATGACATGATATTCTGCTTCAGTAAATAATTGAGAAACAATAGATTGTTTCTTGAACAATAGGTTGTTTCTTGCTCTTTCAAGAAATAAAAAAAACACTTAAAAAGATACAAGACCCGATAATAGATTTGCGATCGGTAGGATCACTACTATGATCAGCATCAGATTATGCATGCAGCTCCAAAAAGAGGTGGATGAAAGTAAAACACTCTAAAATTATACCATGAAGATATCGCAAAATACAAAAAACAATTGCCAAGTGAACAGTAGTAGGAGAAGCAACAAACTGACTAACAATATAAACATCATATGTTATATTTTGATGAGTAATGGTAAGATATACCAAGCTTTCAATACTAGTACGGAATAAAGTAGGATCTATCAGAAGTAAACCATCATAAGAAGGGTACCTTGCGTTAACCTTAATAGGAGTATCTACAATCTTGTTATTAGTAAGTTTAGCCCGCTCAAGAATATCTACAATATATTTTGATTAAGAAAAAAGATAACCTCAAGGTGAGTATGATACCTTAATACCCATAAAATATCGAAGATAACCTAAATCCTCTATTTCAAATCATCTAGCTAGCTCTCTCTTCAAAACTAAAATATTATCAATGTCATCATCAATAATAATTATATCATTAACATATAAAGACAAAATGATACGGTCGACATCAATATACTTAATAAAAAGAACAGAATCATAACTACTAGAAATAAAGTCAAGAGATGAGATCACAATAAAAAATCTCTCAAACGAAGCACAAGGTACTTGTCTGAGACCATATAATGCTTTTTTAAGCTTACAAACATATCCAGAGTGATATAAAATATTAGAAGGAGGTGTCATATAAACTTCTTCTTGAAGATCTCCATTCAATAATACATTTTTAACATCAAGCTGAGAAATATATCACTGATGAATCGAAGCTACGATAATAAGATTATGAATAGTAGTCATTTTCACAACATGAAACTCATGGTCCATACCATATTGTTGAGAGTATCCTTTTGCAACTAGCCTAGCTTTGTATCACTCAATAGACCATCAAAATTAGTCTTGATCTTATACACCTAACGACAACCAACAATACTCTTACTAGGAGGTAGAGAAACCAGATCCTAAGTATCTGTCTTATGCAAAATAGAAAGTTTTTCATCCATAATTTGTTGCCAAAAAGGTTCATGAATTGTATTTTTATAAGAAGAAGGCTCAAAAAGACAATGAATAGAAGTTAAAAGAAAGTAAATGATGAAGAATAATAAAAATAAGCAAAATCTAGTAGTTTCATGGACTTATGAATACGAATGGACTGATTTAAAGGTGAATCTATAATCTCAGATGAAGCTTGAGTGGCGGTAAATGACAATGGAACTTCAGTTGTGCTAGAAAATAAAATATCAGTATCTATAGAGATATAAGTTCAAATTGATAGAATATGGAGAGAGGTATTATTATCAGAATCCTTTGAAAAGGGGTCTATAATAATAAGATCAGGTTTAGTCATGCTATGAGTAATGCATGGAATAGAAAAGAAAGGTACATGCTCAAGAAAAATAAAATGACGAGACATATAAAGTTTTTGAGTTATTAAATCAAAATAATGATACCCCATTTTACCTTCGTCATAACTTAGAAAGACATGAATAACGAATTAAAAGGATAACTTACTACATTTTACATAAGGATGAAGAACAAAATAAGTATAATTAAAAACTCTAAATAAAGAATAATCAGAGACATAACCATATAATTTTTTAAAAAAATATAGACCTGAACTGTGAGAAGATGGAATTGTATTAATTGAACTTACAGTAGTAAGAACAACTTCTCCCCAAAACTCACTAGGAACAAAAGCAGACAATAAGAGACAACGCGCAGTTTCTACAATATGTCTATGTCTTCTTTTAACAATATCATTTTGCTCAGGATTATCTGTACATGAAGTTTGGTGGATGGTTCCATCTAAGGCAAGTAATTGATGAAATTTACTAGAAGTGCATTCCCCACCCAAATCACACCTAAAACATTTGATCACAATAGAATGTTGAGTTTTGATAAGAGCTCAAAAAGCTGCATATATCTCAAAGAATTCAGAACGATATTTAATTAAATAAACCCAACAGTAACGAGTATGATCATGAATAAAAGAAACATAATATCAAGACCCTTCTTTTGTGGTAATAAGAGAAGGTCCCTATACATCAAAATGAATCAAGTTAAATGGTAAGGAAGAAACAAAAATACTTCGATTAAAAGGTAAAATAAAAAAATTTACCAGTTTATATCCACTACAATTAGAAATATCACAAGTTTTTAAATTTTCTAAAGCTTATATGGATGCTAAAAATCTCAAAAAAGAAGATGAAACATGTCCTATATGAGAATGCCATAAATAAAAACTAAAAGATGAAGGACTCAAACGAAAAGAAGGTAAATCAACAGTAGTACTGGCAACAACGGGAACTGAGACTTTTAACACATCTAAAATGTATAGTCCATTCTCTCTACGACTTGTCTCAATCAACTTTTGAGATTGCAAATCTTGTATATAACAAAAAAAGAGAAAAAAATAACTAAATAATCACTAGAACCACATATTTGACCGGTAGGAATAAGAATCAATTTGAGATTTGAAATAAGATAGACATTATAAAGAGACAAGTGAGATGTGACGACAGAAGCAACACCAGCTAAGGACTTGTGAGTGTCATCAGCAATCATAATAGGAATGGAAGGCGAAGAGAAAACAAGTGTAAAAGATGAAGAATCTGAAGACATATAATTTGAAGTACCAGAATCTAAAACTCATTCAGAATGTGACATATCTAAGAAATTATGAGGCAACTGACTTATGAAAGAAGAAGCGGGCTTTGTTTATGGTTGCAAGGAGATAAACTTTTGGAATTGTTCAAGCAAAATACTAGGATTATTAATAAAGCATGAAGAAGTTCCTATTGCAGTATTGTGGTGTGGTGGTTTATAACCCTAAGATCGTTTCTGAGCATTAGATTATGATTTGCTGTCAAGTTTTCAAGTTTGATTATACTATCTCAACTTAGAACACTGAGTCGTTCAATGACCTTTCTACTTGTCGCTACACGACGTCGGGCGACGACTCCACTCCTTTTTTTTTGTTTTTTTTTTAAACAAAAGGAATTTAGTTTTTTATTTGATTGGGGGGAAATAAAGATTTTATTTGGAGTCGCCATCTAGTAATTTGAGGGAACTAGAAATCCAAAATTAGACACTGGTCCCAGAGATTCGGATACTGGGTTAGTTATGATTAAGGGAAGGTAGACACCACCCTTAAAACATCCTTTCAGAGAAAGGTTACCTTTACTTGTGTGTTTTTCTTATTTTGATTCAAATGCTATTATATTTTGAGCTTATTTGTAAATTTTTAACATATTTAACGTCGGTCCCTAAAAATAGGAGACGCGTTAAAAATGACATCAGACCCTAAAATTAGGAGATTTTGTCTAAAATGTCGACGTTTATCCCTAAAAAGGAGAGTTACGTCTGATTTACCAAAATAAATAATAATGGACATAATCCATATTTGGTATTTAAATTTTTGACATTGGTCCTTTTCTATAAATAAAAGAGACGTGTCGAGAAAATTTATTTTATAAAATAAAAATTATTTTGATATCATTCACAAATAGATATATCAATTCTTGAAAATTAGGTTTTTGACCTATGAACAGTGATATGATAAAATGGGTGTTAAACCCGCGTTGTTATTTATTTTGGTTTTCTTTTGTTTTTTTTTCTTTACATGCAAAAATTTACAAGTATTTATATACAAAAATATCAAAAAATACCATAAAATATCATAAAAAATTACCTGAGCACCCCTGTATAGGTAAAAGACTGAAATACCCTCAGATTTATCGAAAATTTATGAAAATGCCACTGGACCCGCGGTTACTGTTCACGGGCGAAATTTTCCGGCGAGTTTCCGGCAAAAGATAGTCGATTCTGGTAGATCTGAGGACAAGGATTCTGATGGTGGTGGTCTCGTTGTCCGTTGATGGCTGAGGAGGGAGAATCGACGACTTGAAGGTCGATTGGTCGATGTCGGTCGCGGCCTTTTTCCGGCCAAATTAACCGGTGAAAAAGTGTGAAACGGCTGGGGTTTTGCTCAGGGGGAGGCGATGCACAATTCTGTGGTGGTTGCACGGCTTGAGACGGCCGGAAATGGGAGATCCGCGGAGAGAGAGAATCGCCGGCGAGAGGAGAGAGAAGCTCTGGGTTTTGATCTGGTGTGGACGAGTGTATGGTGCACTCCTGCGTCTGAAGGCTGTGAACCGCTGGATCTTGGATGAACAGATCGTGCGGCTGTGATTCGTTTGATCTCCAAGTTGATCGGACGGTCAAGATTGAATGGGCTAAGATCTGGTGTGGCGCGGTGTACCGAGAGCTCGGTATACCTGCTGGCGTGGCGCAACCAGATCGAAGGGCAGATTATTTGAACGGCGGAGATTGATTCGGGTTTTAATCTGGTGTGGTAAAGCCTATTGTATCCTAAAAAATCAAAGGCTCAGATCTAAACACTATTAGATCTAACGGTTGGGATATTTTTGGTATTTTTTAATTTATTAAAAAAAATTTAATATCTTACTAGGTGCAGAAAAATATAAGAAAAATGAATAGTATTCAAACAGTAACCCAAATAGTAATACGCGAATTTGAGAATCTGAGAATTGAGAATTGAATTTTTTAATCTTTTTTTTCTCCCTGCTGTCTTGAATTCATTGGCTATTTATAGCCAATGAATTTAGACAACAATTCACGGATGAATTGTTAGCAATTCACGGATTGTTAAAATTTTCAAACTTCCACCGATTACTATTTGTCTTATTATATATAATAATATTAAATAATAATATAATAATACTAAATAATAATAATAATATTTATTTATAGGGGTAAAAATTAAAAATTCAAATCAGTATTATAAAAAGTTTTTCATCCGCTAAAAATTAATTTTAAATTACAAAAAAAACTTTTTTATACGGGTATCAACTCGGTGGACCGGGTTTTTTGACCCAAAAATACCAGTTTTGACAAAAATAGTCCGAAACTCATTTTTTATCGCGGTTGGCATGGTGGGACCCGTATTGACCCGGTGGACTCTGTTTTGACCGAAAATGATAGTTTTGACCCGAAACAGCCCGAAACTCATTTTTTACCCCGGTCGACATGGTGGGACCCGTATTGACCCGGTGGACTCGGTTTTGACCGAAAATGACGGTTTTGACCCGAAACAGCTCGAAACTCATTTTTCACCCCGGTCGACATGGTGGGACCCGTATTGACCCGGTGGACTCGGTTTTGACCGAAAATGACGGTTTTGACCCGAAACAGCTCGAAACTCATTTTTCACCCCGGTCGACATGGTGGGACCCGTATTGACCCGATGGACTCGGTTTTGATAGAAAATGACGGTTTTGACCCGAAAAAATATATTTTAAACTCTTTTTTTTCTTTTTTTATTTATTATATTTTTTTGTCATGAATAATAAGATAAAATAACATTCCTAAAAAATTTTAGTGAATCCAAAATTGGGTTACAACACTACTTACAGAAAATGCACTCGTTGAAGCCAATCCTTGTGTAAGGCTTTTGGTGGTGATTGGAGACTTGCTTAGAAGATACTGCTAGTATAGAAAAATTCGAAGCAGAAAAAATATCCTTTTTAGAATACGATTGAAGATGTATTTCTCCAACCAATAACTTACTGACAATCAAGTCAACAGAAGGAAATGGAGAACGATGTAGTATTGAACCTCTAAGTCCTTTGTAATCACTGCGAAGTGCTGTTAAAAACTGTACTAATCATTGTTGCTCTTTACGCTTAATATAAGCACTGCATACCTTTAATTATACCAATTCTGTAAGAGCCAACTGATCCTAAAGATCTGTCATGGCAGAATAGAACTCCTAAATACTCATATTCTTCTTGTAAAGAACTCGAACGTCATTCTCTAATAGATACTACTTTGAAAATTTTGATTATATGAATAACCTTTGTAGATGATACAAAACCTCCTTTATTGTCTCATACTTTGCCAACTGCATATCTATGAAATGCTCAACGAAGTTGTTGATCCAAGTAATGATCTTTACGTTGTTTGCTTCTTATGTATCTATTAAAGTTGTATCTCTTTCCTCGATATTTTTGGGTACTATATAAGTTCCACTGACATATCTTTTTACCTTTATTTTTTTTATTATAATAACTCCAATATGAATAGTTCTTCCCATCCAACCTCATACTCACAAACTAAAGCAAATCATCTCTTTCAATAGCTATAATCAATAATCACAGAGAACCAGAATGTAAAAGCAGTGAAAAATAAAATATCAAATTGTAGAAACTGAACAAAGATTGCAGAAAATAAACAAAATATCTTCTTGAAAATTTACGATTATGCCAAAGCATAAAACAATTTAGCAAAAGCTGAATGCAAATACCAAATTAAAAAAACTGAAGGGAAGATGAAATACCAAAATAATTGCAGAAACTGAATAAAAATATCAAATTGCAGAAGCTGAAGGGAAGACAAAATACCAAATTTTGCAAAATAAAAAGATAAAGTTGGATCCGCAAAAGCTATATTTGAGATTAAACCTCGTTTCATAAAACCAGCTCTGATATCATGTTCAAACAATTAAGATCAAACACAAAAATAAAGCTTAAATTCTTGATGATCTGTTTATTACGAGTGCTTGGTGTTAACTTAAATATATATATAAAAAAATATATAGATTAAACTGAAATTTTTATTATACCCTTAATAAATAAATCTACATAAATATTATTTAATAATATAAATTTTCAATCATATATATATATATAAATTACAAATAATACTTCTTAGATTTTGCATCTCCTTCTTGATGTTATGCTAGCTAGGAACATGCCAAGATTGAAAGCCATCGGTGCATCAATAGGATGATATTTGGGACTTCTAACGAATCATGGGTCTTTCTTGCAGCGACCGATTACAAATGTTTGACCAATTACCCTTAATGAAAATGGTAGATCGAAATCCATTACCCATCCAGTTTAGGCCATTTAAAATCGCTTTTTTTTTTTTTAAAAAAAAAAGAGTTTATTTAGGAGGATATATTATACCGCACCCGCTACAGGCCAAGCAGAACTCTTTCATTGAAGCTAACAAAGAGAGAAATATGCAGGAGGAAGATAAATCAAAATAAAGTCTAAAATTATCAATTCCTTCGAAGCTAATAAAGAGTAGTTAACTGCTCATAACAACGTAATTACAAAAACCAGGCACGCAAGCAAACAAGCATTTCAGCAGGTAGTTGTCTACGCAAACCTCCTTGTGTTGTTTTCAGTTTTATTACTTGATTAGGAAAGACTCTGCCTGCATCAGCTTAGTAAGAACGAAGCAGCCAATTAAAACCTCTAAATTTGTTGGTGTGGTAGTTAGTTTTATCACTCTATTTTTTCTTCATTTTTTTGGATTTTGATTCACCTAGTGGATTTCACTGAAGATTGATCTCACACTTGCCAAATTAGGTAGTCAATTGGTAACAAATTTATGGATTGGAGACCAAAGCTCGATCCACTAAAAAGAGCAAAGAGCATGTGTGACCTAAATTTTTGAAACATGAAGTAGGCATAATTATAATGTATTGCTATACAAAACATATACCCAACATACCAAGTCTATTGTCTAGCTTTCTCTTCTAACACTAGTATACTGCCTCAACTCTCTAAGGATATATTTAAGATTATGGTGTTGGCGACGGTTTTATTCACTTTCATGCTTCATTATTGTTTTCCTTCCATGGACAGTATGAGCTAAAATTATTTCTAGATCAAAACCAACTTTAATCACAATCAACAAAAACCTAACAACTAAATAGTGGCTAAAATTTGAAAAAAAAAATGCTAAAAAAAACACATTACCTAGTTAAAATTTTAATTTTGAAGAGGTAATTTTAATTCAAAACAATCTATCAAACCGTAACAAATAAGAAATCCAATAAAAACCTCAATATCATTGGACACAAATTCAAGCTCGGTAGAAAAAAGAAAACCAGACCTAAAAGCAAAAAAGTGTTCCATCATATAAAATCGAGTCACTGACTTACTAGCCCCAAAGCAATCAATGATTTTAATGTAATTTGACCTAATGGCTAATCTAAAATTATGCCCAGTGTCGCTACACGACGTCGGGCGACGGCTCCACTCCTTTTTTTTTGTTTTCTTTTAAACAAAAGGAATTTAGTTTTTTATTTGATTGGGGGGAAATAAAGATTTTATTTGGAGTCGCCATCTAGTAATTTGAGGGAACTAGAAATCCAAAATTAGACACTGGTCCCAGAGATTCGGATACTGGGTTAGTTATGATTAAGGGAAGGTAGACACCACCCTTAAAACATCCTTTCAGAGAAAGGTTACCTTTACTTGTGTGCTTTTCTTATTTTGATTCAAATGCTATTATATTTTGAGCTTATTTGTAAATTTTTAACATATTTAACGTCGGTCCCTAAAAATAGGAGACGCGTTAAAAATGACATCAGTCCCTAAAATTAGGAGGTTTTGTCTAAAATGTCGACGTTTATCCCTAAAAAGGAGAGTTACGTCTGATTTACCAAAATAAATAATAATGGACATAATCCATATTTGGTATTTAAATTTTTGACATCGGTCCTTTTCTATAAATAAAAGAGACGTGTCGAGAAAATTTATTTTATAAAATAAAAATTATTTTGATATCATTCACAAATAGATATATCAATTCTTGAAAATTGGGTTTTTGACCTATGAACAGTGATATGATAAAATGGGTGTTAAACCCGCGTTGTTATTTATTTTGGTTTTCTTTTGTTTTTTTTTCTTTACATGCAAAAATTTACAAGTATTTATATACAAAAATATCAAAAAATACAATAAAATATCATAAAAAATTACCTGAGCACCCCTGTATAGGCAAAAGACTGAAATACCCTCGGATTTATCAAAAATTTACGAAAATGCCACTGTTCACGCGCGGTTACTGTTCACGCGCGGTTACTGTTCACGGGCGAAATTTTCCGGCGAGTTTCCGGCAAAAGATAGTCGATTCTGGTAGATCTGAGGACAAGGATTCTGATGGTGGTGGTCTCGTTGTCCGTTGATGGCTGAGGAGGGAGAATCGACGACTTGAAGGTCGATTGGTCGATGTCGGTCGCGACCTTTTTCCGGCCAAATTAGCCGGTGAAAAAGTGTGAAAAGGCCGGGGTTTTGCTCAGGGGGAGGCGATGCACAATTCTGCGGTGGTTGCACGGCTTGATACGGCCGGAAATGGGAGATCCGTGGAGAGAGAGGGAATCGCCGGCGAGAGGAGAGAGAAGCTCTGGGTTTTGATCTGGTGTGGACGAGTGTATGGTGCACTCATGCGTCTGAAGGCTGTGAACCGCTGGATCTTGGATGAACAGATCGTGCGGCTGTGATTCGTTTGATCTCCAAGTTGATCGGACGGTCAAGATTGAATGGGCTAAGATCTGGTGTGGCGCGGTGTACCGAGCGCAACCAGATCGAAGGGCAGATTATTTGAACGGATGAGATTGATTTGGGTTTTAATCTGGTGTGGTAAAGCCTATTGTATCCTAAGAAATCAAAGGCTCAGATCTAAACACTATTAGATCTAACGGTTGGGATATTTTTAGAATTTTTTAATTTATTAAAAAAAAAATTAATATCTTACTAGAGTGCAGAAAAATATAAGAAAAGTGAATAGTAATTAAATAGTAACCCAAATAGTATACGTGAGAATTGAGAATCAGAATTCAGAATTGAATTTTTTAATCTTTTTTTTTTATTATTTATTATATTTTTTGTCATGAATAATAAGATAAAATAACATTCCTAAAAAATTTTAGTTAATCCAAAATTGAGGTACAACAGTTGCCCCCTCTTTACAATGCTTACGGTGCAAAGACATTAAAAAAATCATTTTCTTATGACTTTGCATAGGAAGTATTGTAAAGAAAAATGCTGGAGATGTTGAAAAACACATATATTTTCAGTTGGTCTAATTCTTATGGGCGACCTACCCAAGTGAAAAACATGAAAATGTTTTCAATCTTGATTTAGTGAAATACATGAAAGTGATTTCAATAATGGTTTGGTGAAATACATGAAAGTGATTTCATTGATGGTTTCCTGAAATACATGAAAGTGATTTCAGATTGTTTTACATGAAAGTAATTTCATCCTTGATTTTGTGAAATACATGGAAGTGATTTCAACGATGGTTTTCTGAAATACATGAAAGTGATTTCATATTGATTTTGTGAAATACATGAAAGTGATTTCAACAATGGTTTTCTGAAATACATGAAAGTGATTTCAGATTGATTTTGTGAAATACATGGAAGTGATTTCATCAATGGTTTTCTGAAATACATGAAAGTGATTTCAACAATGGTTTTCTGAAATACATGAAAGTGATTTCAGATTGATTTTATGAAATACATGAAAGTGATTTCATCATTGATTTTCTGAAATACATGAAAGTGATTTCAGATTGATTTTGTGAAATACATGGAAGTGATTTCATCAATGGTTTTGTGAAATACATGAAAGTGATTTCAATAATGGTTTTCTGAAATACATGAAAGTGATTTCAGATTGATTTTATGAAATACATGAAAGTAATTTCACTATGATTTTCAAAGTTAATGAAAACTTCTAAAGGAAGTCATATTTGTATGACTCAGATCCGATTTGTAAAAATTGATCTCAAAGATGATGAAAGCTTCTCACGAAAGTCTTATATCTACGGTTGAGATCTGATTTGTGAAACAATCTTAGAGATGATGAAAGCTTCTCACGAAAGTCTTATATCTACGGCTGAGATCTGATTTGCAATCTATTTCAGAGATAATGGAAGCTTCTCATGAAAGTCTTATATCTACGGTTGAGATCTGATTTGTAAATCGATCTTAGAGATGATGAAAGCTTCTCACGAAAGTCTTATATCTACGGCTGAGATCTGATTTACAATCAATTTCAGAGATAATGAAAGCTTCTCATGAAAGTCTTACGTCTACGGTTGAGATTTGATCATCTATTCAGAGTAATAGTAAGAGTAGAATCCTTATAAATTACGCAGTTTTTTGGGTGACAAACATCATCAACTTCTTGTATTTCAAGCCTTTCAAAGTTCCCAACTCTTGAAGCTTTAATCATGTCTTCCTCTTCTTCCAATGTTAACCCAAATCTTGTTCCTGCAGTAGAGCCTATAGTTTGGCGTACTACTTTTGAAGTGAATGGTCGTCCAGTTACAATAGAAGATACTGTAATGGACAATGAAGATACTGCTGTAGCCGTGGCTAGAGACATGGTCCTTCCCCGTGATGAAACCATGCTGGCAGCTAGAAGCGATATTGAAGCAGTGAATCAGTCACTTGCTCTCAGTATCAGAGCTACTTCATCTCTGGTGAACGTTGCAGAGCGTCTTCATGCTAGAAGACTTGAGCTGAATACTCAGGTTTTTGATCTCCATCATCTGATTGAGAATTTAAGGAATAGACTCCGTGATGAAAGACGTCAGAGAAACGACTTGGAGAGGAGGAACCAAGAGCTGAATACACGTGTTGACTTTTGGAAGGACTATGTTAACACACGACACCTCGAGTTTGAGGAAGAGATGGAGAATATGCATAAACAATTCGAAGAATTTCGAGGCCTGATTAATGATCAAGATGACAATATCCCTGATCGTCCTCGCACTGTTTAATATTTGTACTTTTAAACTTTTGTCATGAATAAAAAATCCATCTTTCTTGTCTTCATTTATGAATTTTGCTTTCATGAAATTGTCATATTTGATGTGATTAAAATGACTTCATTTCGTCTGAATCTTGTTGGATCCCGTTGGGAATTTTGTTTCAAGAAATATCTACAAGACAAATATGCAATGTTTGTGAAGTTAGATGATATGAGATGCATCTTACCTTTTTGAAATATAGATCCCCCATTCATCTTGTCTGGCGATCTTGAATGTTAGCAAACTCTTTTGATTCACGCGTCTTTCAAATCTACTCAAGCTGACCCATGTTGTTGAGTTCTCCAAGATAAACTTTGTTTGAGTTTCTCAATAGTCACTGCCTCTTTCTCCATTGGATACTTTATTGAGAGCATTAGCTTCTCCCTGGCCTGACATCGTGTTGTTGAGGATTCTTTAACCAATTCACATGGTCAATATATGAGGATTATCCCACTTCACCTAGGATTTCCATATCCGAAGATGTATCAGTTATCATATTGTCTAACTGATCATATTACGAGAAGCAAAAATCTCATTTCATAGAAACTGCATAATCATGCTATTTCAATCCCACTCTGGAAGAAATCTACAGTTTTATCATCTGTATCTCTCACTAGGGAAGCAAATTTCTTTGTGCCATTAGGAATCTGGTGACTGTTTCTCTGCCTCTGGAAGATTTCTTGTGATTGCTTCTCTACCCTTGGAAGAAGTAACTGTCTCTTTTCATTTCCTCATTTGCTCTTGTTGTCGTTAGAATCTCTGATTTTCTAACACTACCTCTTGGTGTGTCATATATCTGTCTTCTTCACATAGAAAACCATTTTTTTCAAAAATGATTTTTCAAAAGATCTCTTTTGTTTTTGAAAACTGAAACTCTCAATGTCTGTTTATAACAATGTTCAAGCAACTCTAAGGATTTGTATTAAATCTCTTATTAAAAGTAATCTCAAATAAAGGTAAGTGATGAGATGACCTTCTGCTTTGGTTTTCAATGCGTTCAAGCAATCTTGAATGTATTTTGAGGGAAAAAAAAAAAATTGCCCTTTATTTTTAGAAACAGTCCTTTTATCAGCATGAATAATAATGAGTAATTATTTGCTACATCATGACTCTTTATGAAAAAGTCTCTTATATTTTGGGAACGCTGTTTATTAATTCAGGTTGCTTCCTTGATTAGAAAGGACTTTAAAGGCATGTAATGTATTTATGGCTCAAGGCTGTAAAAGAAAGAGGATTTCATAAGCTCAAAGAAAGTGTTTAAGAGTTTGAAAACTATAGATCACTGTTATCTTATCTTCATCTTTTCTTTTGCTATCTTGACAACAAAATGATACTAAATATTCCAAATTAGGAATTTTTTCTATTTGTTGGGAATTCTCTCAATTATTTGGAATTTTTTATTTGAATTCCTTGTTGTCAGACTTCATAAGCTCACATGTCTTCAAGATGATTTCCATGATCATTTCGTTTTGCCCCCAGTGTAGGGTGTGATCTTAGTTAAGGTTCTTATGAAAAAAACTTTAAATAGACTTGGCTCAAATTGGGACTGCAAAGGATAATTTTAAAAGAAAGTGAAAGGAATATCAAATATGGCCTTTCTTCATTTCAAGTAGGATCGGTTAAAACCAATAAACTTTGTCCACATCCAGCGTAATGTTTTGGATTTATAAGATACCACATTTTTGCGAGTCCATGTCAAGCTAATGTACTACCAACCATTATTCATGCTGATAAAATGTAAGTCCAGGACAGAATTTAAGTGATAGTTGTTCCAATTGCGTGTTTTTGACTTGTATGGTCATCTCTTTTAAGAGAATTGCTTTGAACATTATCCTAAACAAATCATTGATTTATTTCATTGAAATCATAAACAAAATTAATTCTTTTAAAACCTCATTTAAGAAGAATGGGTTCTCTTGTAAAAAAAAAACATTTGAAAGATCAGATTGTTGAGCCATTGAGATCATGCATGGGCTTTTTGGTGAGGTATATGCAAAGAGAATTTCCTGGCCAAAACTTCATTTCATTTGATTTTAATTGGATGAAATACATCATACATAATACTTTTTCACAGAATCAGAGTTCACGGGCCTAGGTAAATCATCTCCATCCATCCTAGTTAACAACATAGCCCCTCCGGAGAAAGCTTTCTTCACTACATAGGGGCCTTCATAGTTTGGTGCCCACTTGCTTCGGTCTTCACTTGGTAGTGGTAAGATTTTTTTGAGTACAAGATCCCCTTCTTTGAATTCTCTTGGTCGGACTTTCCGGTCATATGCTTTGGCCATCCTTCTTTGGTATAGCTGGTGATGACAAATTGCAGCCAACCTCTTCTCACTTATCATGTTTAGCTGCTCATATCTCACTTTAACCCATTCAGCTTCTTCTAGTTCAGATTCTATTAGTACTCTCAAAGATGGAATTTCTACTTCCAAAGGCATCACCGCCTCCATCCCAAATACTAGTGAATAAGGTGTAGCTCCAGTAGACGTTCTGACTGCTGTGCGATATGCATGTAGAGCAAATGGAAGCATCTCATGCCAATCCTTGTAATTAACTACCATCTTCTGGATAATCTTCTTGATATTCTTGTTTGCAGCTTCGACAGCACCATTCATCTTTGGTCTGTAGGGAGATGAGTTTGAATGTTTAATCTTCCACTTCACGCACAATTCTGTGATCATTTTTCCATTAAAATTCTGGGCATTGTCGGTCACTATCTTCTCAGGTGAACCATACCGACAGATCAAATCTTTCTCAATAAAACTCTTTACCACCTTTTGAGTTACATGGGCATAAGAGCTGGCCTCCACCCACTTTGTGAAGTAATCAATGGCTACTAAGATAAATTGATGCTTATTGCTGGCTTTTGGGTTGATTGGCCCAATCACATCTATTCCCCACATTGCAAATGGCCATGGTGATGTCATATTAAATAGAGGAGCTGGAGGTGCATTTATCTTATCACTATACACTTGACATTTATGACATTTCCTGACATAATCGATGCAATCTTTCTCCATGGTCATCCAGAAATACCCCGATCGTTGTAATTGTCTAGCCATCATATGCCCACTTGCATGAGTTGCACAAATTCCTTCATGAATTTCTTGTAATGCTACCTTAGCTTCGATTTCATCTAGACATCTTAGTAAAGTCCCATTGAATGACCTTCTATATAGAATTTCTCCATCCAGGTAAAATTCCAGAGCTAACCTTCTCAAGGTCTTCATATCTGCTTTGGATGCCCCCAAGGGATACTCTTGATATTGGATAAACTGCTTGATGTCATAAAACCATGGGTTCCCATCTATTTCTCCTTCAACTGAACAACAATGAGCTGGAAAATTTCTAATCTCAATGCAGATTGGTTGTACCCTTACTCCGTAATCAGTTTTGGCCATAGAAGCTAAGGTTGCCAAAGCATCAGCAAACTGGTTTTTGTCTCTTCCCATGTGGGTAAAATCTATCTCATCAAAGCCCTCAGTCAGTTTCGAGAGATATTGTTGATATGGTATCAATTTTTCCTCCTTGGTCTGCCATTCGCCTTTCACTTGACAGATTATTAACATTGAATCCCCATAGACATCAAGCTTCTTTATTTTCATCTCCAAAGCAGCTTCTAATCCAAGGATACAAGCCTCATATTCAGCAGTATTGTTAGTGCATTCAAATTGTAGTTTGACTGAGACGGGATATTGCTTCTTGTCAGGTGAGATTATCACAGCGCCTGCTCCATTACCAGAAACATTCACTGCCCCATCAAAATACATGATCCACCAATCATTCTTTTCTTTGTCCTCTTCTACTATCAACACATCCTCATCCGGGAAGTCAAATTTCAAAGGCTCATAGTCATTGATAGCATTATCTGCTAGATGATCAGCAATTACACTTCCTTTTACAGATTTTCTTGTCTTGTATACAATGTCATACTCAGCCAACATCACTTGCCATCTTGCTATTCGGCTTGACAAGTAGGGTTTCTCAAAGATGTATTTAAGAGGATCCATTTTTGAGATCAACCAGGTGGTATAATACAACATATATTGTCGAAGACGCTTCGTACTCCATACAAGAGCACAACATAGCTTCTCAGTCACAGTATATCTGGATTCACAATCTGTAAACTTCTTACTCAGATAATAGATAGCTTGCTCCTTTCTTCCAGACTCATCATGTTGTCCCAACACACAGCCCATTGCTACCTCAGTTACTGTCAAATACAAGATCAAAGGTCTTCCAGGCACAGGGGGCACGAGTAAAGGTGGATTCTGTAAGTATTGCTTTATTTTATCAAAAGCCTCTTGACAATCTTTGTCCCATATACCAGGGTTCTTTTTCCGAAGTAATCGAAAAATTGGCTCACATGTTGTTGTTAACTGAGATATGAATCGAGCAATGTAATTCAAACGTCCTAAGAAACCTCTTACTTCTTTCTCAGTCTTAGGAACTGTCATAGCCTGAATTGCTTTCACTTTATCAGGATCGACCTCTATTCCTTTATTGCTTATCACAAATCCTAGCAACTTTCCAGACTTTACCCCAAACGAGCATTTTGAAGGATTCAGCTTCAACTGATACTTTCTTAGTCTTTCAAACAATTTTCTTAGAACCTGAACATGATCTTCTTCATTCTTAGACTTGGCAATCATATCATCCACATACACTTCAATCTCTTTATGCATCATATCATGGAAAAGTGTCACCATTGCCCTTTGATACGTGGCTCCAGCATTCTTCAACCCGAATGGCATCACTTTATAGCAGAATGTTCCCCATGGTGTGACAAAAGTGGTCTTCTCTTTATCTTCTTCAGCCATTTTAATCTGGTTATAACCGGAAAATCCATCCATGAAGGAGTAAGTTGAACTTCTAGCAGCATTGTCTACCAGGACATCTATGTGAGGCAAAGGAAAATCATCCTTCGGACTGGCTTTGTTTAGATCCCTGAAATCTACACATACTCTGATTTTATTATCCTTTTTTGGTACCACCACTATATTAGATACCCATTGAGGGTATTTAATAACTTCTAGAAAACCGGCATCCCACTGCTTCTCTATCTCTGCCTTGACTTTGAGCACAATATCTGGGCGAGTTCTTCTTAATTTCTGCTTAACAGGTTTACATCCTTCTATCAAAGGTAATCTGTGTACTACAATATCAATGTCTAAACCAGGCATATCTGTATAAGACCAGGCAAACACATCGATATACTCTTGTAGTAATGAGGTTAAACTGCATCTTTCTTCTGTAGTGATCAGAGTTCCAATCTTTAACTCTCTTTTATCTTGCTCGGTGCCTACATTTATCACCTCTAGTTCTTCCTTCGCAGGTTTCCAAGCATGCTCTGACTGTTCTACCCGTCTAGCAAACTCTTCATCCCATTCCTCTTCATCCATTGCAATCTCATCCTTATCAAAGTTTGGCCATTCATTTTCAATGCAATATGTTTGTGGATTTATGGAGGATTCACTTTCAGAATTCCTGAAAGCGGAAGGTGTTTTTTAGTGTGAATGCATATCTTGTAGCCAAACAAAATAAAAGGAATTCAACAAATACTGATGAAAATGCTTGATCTCAATATTATTTTAAAGGTTGACTCAACAATTATGAAAAGACCTTATGTTGTCATCTTGAACCAAGATTTCCAACTAGGTATAAAATCACAAAGCAAAGTACAATGCAAAGCACATAAAAGCAAATATAAGTAGACACTTAATCATTACTTCTTGAAAACAATTGGGGCTTCTTCAATCTCCCAATTCTGGAATACTTCTTCAACTGAAAGATTTCGCACAAAGGCGTTGGTTGGAGCTTCTTCTAGAGCATGGACAGTTAACTGTGGTAACAGTTCATCACAGTTCCAGCCTTTCTCTTCACCTTCCTCTACATTGTTGATATCCATGACAGCAGGTTTTTGTCCTGAGACTTCCATCATGTTCACCCCTCCACTACTTGTAGCATGATTGGGTAAAGGGTTGGAATTCACATTCGGTGCATCATCGAAAGTTATCCATCCAGCTTTTATCAATTGCAGAAGCTTGTTTTTGAATGCATTGCAGCTTTCAATGTTATGCCCAGCAATGCCAGCATGATACTCACATGTCATATCAGGCTTATACCAATTTGGGTATGGAGGTTGTAATGGGGTTAAGGGAACAGGGGCCACTTGCCCAATACTCAACAACTTCGAATACATTTCTCCCAAGGGAAGTGGTAATGGTGGCAACCGTTCTTGGGTTCTTTGAAAATTCCTTCTTGGAGGATTAACAATTTGGTTACTTTGTTGGTTATTTAGTTGACTTTGTTGGTTGGTAGGGAAAGGTTTAGTGAAGTTTACATTTGCAACTTGTTGGGTAGGTATTTAGAAGTTATAGTGATGGTAATTTTTCTTATTACCCTTGTACCCTCCTTCCACATTGTTTACCTCAGACTCCTTCTTTTTCCTGATAAAGCCTTTCTTCTCAGTAGGCTCTAACATTCTCCCTATTCTTATTGCTTGTTCTATCCTCTCAGCAATAGTTACAGCATCATAAAAATGCTGAGCTGAACTACCCACTAGGTGTTCAAAGTAGGGAGATTTAAAAGTGTTGGTAAACAGAGTGACCATTTCTTTTTCTAACAAAGCGGGTTGCACATGGGATGCTTTTTCACGCCATCTCAAAGCATATTCTCTTACAGTCTCTTTGTTGCCCTTCTCCATGACTAACAAGCTTGACCTGTCCGGGGCTACCTCCATGTTGAATTTGTATTGCTCCACAAAAGCTTTGACCAAATCTTTCCACTTTCTGATCTTAGTATTATCTAGTCTTGTATACCAACTTAGTGCTGATCCAGAAAGACTGTCTTGAAAGAAATGGATGAGAAGTTTCTCATCATTCACCACTTCTGCCATCTTATTGCAATAAGATTTAAGATGAGTGAGTGGACATTCAGTTCCCGTATACTTGATAAATTCCGGTACCCTAAATTCTTTGGGTACAGCTACATTTGGGACTAAACACATCTCTGCAGCATGAACAGGATCATATAAGTCTGCCCCTTCGACTGCTCTCAATCTTTCTTCTAGAGCGGTCAATTTGTCATAATCAACAGGTTTAGAGTATCTCATCCTATGTGAGTCATCAGTTGTCAAGTTTATGATCGGCACTTGTGCTGGTGGAACATTGACAGTGAACTGCTGTTCAGATGAAGAAGGATTTGCTCCTAGATTTTGAGAAGTGAACACGAAAGGAGCTACTGGCGTAGATGCAGATGGAGTTGCCACTGCTGGCTGAGTAGAGGTATCCTCTCCAGACTTGGATGCCAGGGCCTGCTCGAGTAGACTTGTAAGTCTTGCGATATCATTTTTCATGCTCTCCAACTCCCTTTGATAGTGAGCCTCTAGATGTGCTCTTTCTTCGTTCTCCATTATCTTTCTTCGAAGTCGAGTGTAATGAATTTTATGGTCTTTTAGGGGACCTATATTTCAGCCTGAATGAATGCAATAAAAATGAATGAAATGCACAAATGGATGCAAAATGCCATATGGATGATGCATGCGTGTTATTTGTTTCAGGCTTTCTTTTAACTTATGATGAGGAATAGACCAGATCAGATTCTCTTAAGAATAGTTCTCACTGAGGACTCCAAACCTACAGGAACTTGAACCGATTGAGGGAAGAAATTTGTTGCCTTAATTTTGATCTAGTAAAAAATTCCTCAATAAATTTGGTTTTTTTTTTTCATCTCACACTTCCTATAAGGATCGGTGGAGATATAATGAGAATATGGAATGCATATGAAAATGTATGTTAATGCATTGACATTTATTCGTGTCTTATATCCTACTTGATAGGATTTAACTCATAAGGTTTGGCTTAGTTTATTCTATCCTTAAAGAAATTATTTGGTTCTTAGATTGCCCGAATTACTTGTGAAGTAATCAGCCTCTTAACCTTATGCAACATGAGTATAGGAGAAAATTCCACAATACCCGTTACATAGGGTGAGTTACAATCCAAGCGAAAGTCCAAATGAGCATCAGTGGACATAAGTCACACTTGCCACTTGAATCTTTCTTTTCTAATCTTAAAAAGGACGAAGCTCGGGTCCAGAGCTTTTATGGGCTCATCGTGAAGTGTGTGAGTACACAAATAAATATCATGCATGCATGTGGCAATATGAAAAATTGAAAAGAATTACAGTAACAAAAAATGTAAATAAAATAAATGCCAAAAATAAATAGCATATAAGAAAAAGTATATGAAAAGCAAACACAAGTAGTAGGTTCAACCCTAAGTCCCCAGTGGAGTCGCCATTCTGTCGCTACACGACGTCGGGCGACGGCTCCACTCCTTTTTTTTGTTTTCTTTTAAACAAAAGGAATTTAGTTTTTTATTTGATTGGGGGGAAATAAAGATTTTATTTGGAGTCGCCATCTAGTAATTTGAGGGAACTAGAAATCCAAAATTAGACACTGGTCCCAGAGATTCGGATACTGGGTTAGTTATGATTAAGGGAAGGTAGACACCACCCTTAAAACATCCTTTCAGAGAAAGGTTACCTTTACTTGTGTGCTTTTCTTATTTTGATTCAAATGCTATTATATTTTGAGCTTATTTGTAAATTTTTAACATATTTAACGTCGGTCCCTAAAAATAGGAGACGCGTTAAAAATGACATCAGTCCCTAAAATTAGAAGGTTTTGTCTAAAATGTCGACGTTTATCCCTAAAAAGGAGAGTTACGTCTGATTTACCAAAATAAATAATAATGGACATAATCCATATTTGGTATTTAAATTTTTGACATCGGTCCTTTTCTATAAATAAAAGAGACGTGTCGAGAAAATTTATTTTATAAAATAAAAATTATTTTGATATCATTCACAAATAGATATATCAATTCTTGAAAATTGGGTTTTTGACCTATGAACAGTGATATGATAAAATGGGTGTTAAACCCGCGTTGTTATTTATTTTGGTTTTCTTTTGTTTTTTTTTCTTTACATGCAAAAATTTACAAGTATTTATATACAAAAATATCAAAAAATACAATAAAATATCATAAAAAATTACCTGAGCACCCCTGTATAGGCAAAAGACTGAAATACCCTCGGATTTATCAAAAATTTACGAAAATGCCACTGTTCACGCGCGGTTACTGTTCACGGGCGAAATTTTCCGGCGAGTTTCCGGCAAAAGATAGTCGATTCTGGTAGATCTGAGGACAAGGATTCTGATGGTGGTGGTCTCGTTGTCCGTTGATGGCTGAGGAGGGAGAATCGACGACTTGAAGGTCGATTGGTCGATGTCGGTCGCGACCTTTTTCCGGCCAAATTAGCCGGTGAAAAAGTGTGAAAAGGCCGGGGTTTTGCTCAGGGGGAGGCGATGCACAATTCTGCGGTGGTTGCACGGCTTGATACGGCCGGAAATGGGAGATCCGTGGAGAGAGAGGGAATCGCCGGCGAGAGGAGAGAGAAGCTCTGGGTTTTGATCTGGTGTGGACGAGTGTATGGTGCACTCATGCGTCTGAAGGCTGTGAACCGCTGGATCTTGGATGAACAGATCGTGCGGCTGTGATTCGTTTGATCTCCAAGTTGATCGGACGGTCAAGATTGAATGGGCTAAGATCTGGTGTGGCGCGGTGTACCGAGCGCAACCAGATCGAAAGGCAGATTATTTGAACGGATGAGATTGATTTGGGTTTTAATCTGGTGTGGTAAAGCCTATTGTATCCTAAGAAATCAAAGGCTCAGATCTAAACACTATTAGATCTAACGGTTGGGATATTTTTAGAATTTTTTAATTTATTAAAAAAAAAATTAATATCTTACTAGAGTGCAGAAAAATATAAGAAAAGTGAATAGTAATTAAATAGTAACCCAAATAGTATACGTGAGAATTGAGAATCAGAATTCAGAATTGAATTTTTTAATCTTTTTTTTTTATTATTTATTATATTTTTTGTCATGAATAATAAGATAAAATAACATTCCTAAAAAATTTTAGTTAATCCAAAATTGGGGTACAACACCCAGCTTGAGCTCGGCTAAAAGATTTATCAATGTTCCATTTAGGTGATGACACTCTAGTAATAGTTCAAGCAAGCCAAATAATCATTCAAGGATTGAATAACCCAGTCTAAAGATGGCTTTGAAAGGGTCAAGATGAAAAGAAACTCAGTTCGACTGACTGAGTTGATTTGTGAGTTTATGGCCTTTGTCTCTGGTTTTATGGGTCGACTCAGTATCTGGTTCTCATAATTGGGTTCTCTTCTATTTCTTGGATGTCAGGATTCGGGAGAAGTTAAAGTGAATTGACGATTTCTTGAGAGAAAAATAATGATAAATACTTTGTAAAATAATTCCATGGGAAATTAATTGAATTGAAATCCATGGAATTGGAATTATAAGAATTGGAGTCAGGTGACAGGGGAGTTGATGAAAGGAGAAAAAGAATTTTTAAGTAAAGCAAAGCAATATACGGTTTGTGATGTTCATCATAGAATTTTTAAAGAAAGCAAAGCAATATTATAGGTATTTTAGTCACCAACCCTAAATCCGTTGCATGTAAGACAATTAAAATAAGGTTTAATCTTGAATTAAATGAGTTTGTTCTAGCCAGTCTAAAAGAAGGTTCACGATATTGTTTAGTTGTTTATATGATATAATAAATACAAGGTTAATTTGATCATTTCCATCAATTTAAAATTTTTAATTGATGGATAATATTTTATGTAATTCATAAAATAATAAAAGCAAAGTGCAAAATTTAATAAACTATAGGATTGTCAGGATTATTTTCTCTTTAAAAAATGCTTTTACATAAAATATATGCATTGTGCTATAAATCACAAACTTACTTTTACTTAAAATTTTATGAAACTTATAATTTTAATTATCAAGTATTTATAACATAAGAAAAAAAGTAATGTTATTAAATCATTAATTAATTTATAAAATCATATAATTTTACAAGTTAATATGTAAAATTAAAAATTTAAAAACCTATAAAATTAAATTTAACTTGATAAATTTGATCAAAATCAATATACTCAGATTAATTTTATAAATTTAAAAGAAATATAACATTAATTTACTCCCATTTGCCCTTTTTCAACCCTAGCACCAACCCATGCTCCCACTCTCTTTTTCTCTCTCTCAAAACACCTTGTTTGTTTCACTTTACTTCATCTGCCTTTTATTGTCTCCTTCTTTTGTGCTCTCTGTTTTGACATAAATCATGTTAGTTTTCTTAAATTTCTTGTTATAACATTGTCTCTTTCTCCTTCTCTATTAGCAACGACAGCAAGCATGATCCTTTGATTATTGTTTGAATAATACTGATAACATCATATTAGATAGAACAAAATTCTCTTCTATATTAGCAAATTAATTGGGTTTGATTTTCCATTCCTATTATTTTCTCCCCAGCTTTATACTCGCCACCTATTTGTTTAATTTACTGGCCGAAAACGCTAAATCTAAATTGTTCTCGACAAAGTAAAATATATCTTCTTGTTTAATGCAATCAATGCTGTAAACTATAAAGATTGTTTTTAATAAATGGACTTGTGGACATCTAACGTAGAAGCAACTCCCACCGAGAGTCATAACCATGACCAATAGAAAGCATAGAGTGTTTTGGATTTTGTCGCAACTTTGTGAAGTGGTCAATTGAATACAAATGATAGTCTAGGCTTTTTTAAAATTCAGAATCCATAAGGGGAAAGAAATTAGGTAGAAGGTCACATAAAAATGCAATTAGATTAACAGTTATCATCTTAAATTTGAAACATGTAATTAATTAATTATTGAATAATTTTCTTTAATGCAACGTTATAAAGATGTTATAAAGATGCTATCTTGTAGCCTTCTGAAAAAAATCAGGTCCTCCCTTGCAATGACAATAAAATAACTTCAAAATAACAATAAAAATATTTATCTATTTATTTTAAATATTAATGCCATTTCTCCCTTTGTTCTTGTGTTGAGTTTTGTGTTTTGATTAAACATAAGATGCATAATTTTGTGTTCTTTTTTTTTTCTCATGAGAAGTTTTAATAGGAAATAACTCTATAATCAAATCAAATACATGGAGAAAGATGTGAATAAAAATTTGATATCCCTCTATTTTAGACAGATAAAGTAATTAATGCAAAAATTTAAAGAGATTTGTTTTTTATAAATGATGAAGTAAATAAGTTGATTTGTTTAAAAAATAAAAGAATCAATACAGAGAAAAATAAAAAAAAATTGAGGGTTTGCACATGATTTTTATTATGTTTTTTAATGAATTATGATGTGAAGTAAATGTTTAAAATTTTAATTATAGAGTTGATTTAAATTGGTTATTGAATTGCAAGATATATAGCATTTAAAAAAATTACTAGTGGTAATAAATTTGAGGTGAGATGATAACATATTAATAAGAATTCAAGTAAATTTTACTGTAATTATTGTTAAAAAAATTAATTAAAATATTTATTATTTGAAATATAATTTGACTTGTATTTGAAAAGGTGTTGAGCCATGCAAGTAAATAGTAGAAGATATAAGAAAAATGCTTTTGAATGTTTCGGTAATAAATCAATAATTAATTGAGAATAAAAAAACGTTTTTCAAAATATCAACGATGAAGATAAGAAGGGAATTAAATTAGCTTAGTTGACAGAAGAAAGAGAGCAACATTGAAATCACCAATCACATGTTAAAAAAAGGATATTTAAGAAAAAACATGTCGGCAAATTGCAAAACTTTTATACATTAGGACGATTTAATATAGCTGTGTTATTTTGAACGTGTCCAATTAATGCGGTGAAATCGTGGCTGAGTCCAGTTCGATTACTATGCCGTGGTCGCTGCTCAGCTGAAACACCCAGAAGAACATTGGCCTCGGATTCTCAAATGGGGTGGGGTTCCACTAGTGACTGTTAGGAGGCCACGTAACCCACTTGACCATGTGAGGACAGCCGAACCCACGTGATCCAACCAGCGTTTTAATTAGATACAGATGACGTGGGAGCAAAATGCTCTCTCCTCTCTCCCCCCATCGGCTATATAACAGCCTACCAAACCATTGTCAGATACATTAATTATCATTACAAAGCAAGTAGCTCCAGCTTCAACTCACTGCTAGTGATATTTCTGACGAGCGTTGACTCTAGCATTAGAATAGCTTTCACAGTTTAGATATTGATTAAGTTTCTTAATCACAGCTCGCGCGATAAACATTTTTCCAAGTGATGGCCACATCAACAGTCATGCAGACCGTCCTTGCGTCTCCAGTACCTAGTAGCCTGGTGAAAAACCGGTCTGGAGTGAGCAACTTGTTCTCTGCTACGTATGTGCCACGACTACGTGGCAGTGCTAGCAAACGGGTGCAGTGCCAGGCCAAGCTGGTGAGTTTGGAATCTATTTCGACTTCCTTTGTTTATAGTTTAGGTGATGGTTCTTAGGATTGTGTTAACATTTGATTCAATTTGCAGGATGACCAGAAGAAGTCAGCAGGGCTAAGTTCTACTCCTAAGCCAAAGGTACAGGATTAATTATACGGCATGGGTTATTTCGGAAATGTTTAATTTTAACAATTTAAGTTGAGCATGGACTTTGTGATTGCATTTATGCTTACACTTCTAATGTAAACGCACGTATGACTACGATTAACAGGTCAGCACAAACTTCGCTGATTTGTTGGCATTTAGCGGACCCGCACCAGAGAGGATCAATGGCAGGCTTGCCATGATAGGCTTTGTCGCTGCAATGGCAGTGGAACTGTCCAAGGGCCAAGACCTTTTTTCTCAGATATCTAACGGTGGAGTCTCGTGGTTCGTCGGAACAAGTATTCTGCTCTCTGTCGCGTCTTTGATCCCACTGTTCAAAGGGATCAGCGCGGAATCCAAGTCAGAGGGTGTCATGACATCTGATGCTGAGATGTGGAACGGTAGATTTGCCATGTTGGGTTTGGTTGCGTTGGCCTGCACCGAGTACGTCTCGGGTGGAACCCTTCTGTAGTTTCTGTTTTGCGTATTATTCAAGCCGTATATGTCATAACATGGATACTTGAATCAATGTAATTTCAGTAGCAAAATATGTAAGATAAATTTTCAATCATATATATAAGTTACAAATAATACTTCTGTAGATTTTGCTTCTCCTTCTTTATGTTATGCTAGCTAGGAACATGCCAAGATTGAAAGCCGTCGGTGCATCAATAGGAAGATATTCAGACTTCTAACGAATCACGGATCTTTCTTGCAGCGACCGATTACAAATGTTTGACCAAGTACACTTGATGAAAATGGTAGGTTGAAATGCAATGCCCATCCAGTTGAGGACATTTAAAATCGCTTTTTTTTCTTTTTTAAAAAAATAAAAAGTTTATTTAGGAGATATATTAATTATACCGCACCCGCTACAGAGAAACCAGAACTCTTTCTTCGAAGCCAACAAAGAGAGAAATATTTAGGAGGAAGAGAAATCAAAATAAAGTCTAAAATTATCACATCCTTCGAAGCCAACAAAGAGTAGCAGAAGATTTGCATGTATACATCCAATCTAACAAAAACACAGTACAACTTAAACCATAGAAATCACTCTCGTCATGGAGGTAAAAGATCAAGACATTTACATGCCAAGAGTATCAAACAGAGATGCAAATGGCAATCTCACATGTGACCCACTGTGCGCCTTCCCTCGACATCTACACGATCAACTAAAAGCATGGCACTACTCTGTAATATGGCAAAAACATATAACATATCAAAGCAACTCGAGAAAAAAATATTATCGAGTAAAATCATCAATTGATGACATTTCAAATAATATTAAGTTTTTTAATATGAATATATAAAAAAAACTAAAACAATAATTAAAAATTTTCTTTTTAATGCTATTTGATTTAAAAAATAAAAAATCATCTCATCATCTTGAAGTATACTCAATTTTATATTTTGCTTTTATTATTTGAAAATTATAGAAAACATCTGAAATTATAAGTTCATGACACTTTATGTACCATTAAGAAAAAAAAAATCAAAGTATTTACAAACTTACCATTGTATTTTAATTAATGGCTAAAGAATCCATAATGTATGAAATGAATAAAAATGACACCAAAAGTTACTGTCATGAATTCTTTTACTACTTAATAGCCATTATAAGAAAGATACGAGGGGATTGCATAAACTTGCCTGCAAAATCTAATCGGTTCATTTTCATTTTGCCAAATTATTATCAAGCACTTCCGTTCCATAAAATTCACAATGCAAATCTTGGATCCCTTAACGAACCACAAACATTTTGGAAATTTAGGTTTATTAACATCAATGCTACATTATTGTTTTTCTTTCATGGACAACATAAGCTAAAATTAATTCTAAATCAAAACCAATCACTTTAATTACAATAAAAAAAAACCTGACAACCAAATAATGCCTGAAATATGAAAACAAACATGCTAAAAAAAACACCTTATCTAGTTAGAATTTTAATTTTGAAGAGAGAATTTTGATTTTGAATGATCTATCATACCATAATAAATTTAGTAATCCAATAAGAGCTTCAATATCATTAGATACAAATAAATTGGTAATCCAATAAGAGCTTCAATATCATCAGACACAAATTCAAACTTGATAGAAAAAGAAAATTTAAGTATTATAAAAATACAAATAGAGAAAGTAAAAGCATGATCTTCATTTGGAGACCAAAATATCTAAATGTATGGCAAATATCTTCTTTTATAAATCAAAATTAAAAACTATTTATTTGATGACTAATTGATGAGTGAGTAGTCAACTCTTGACTTAGTTACAATCCTTATCTTCTCTTGTCTGCCCAAAACATTATTGATAACATCAGAATCGGAACCACTTGAAAACATAAAAATTATAGGAAATTGTCTTAACTTTTCAAGAAAAAAAGTAAAGGTTATTTAGATTTCTAAAACTCTAGTTATGGGTCAAATACTAAACAGTGTTCAGGCTGCAGGACAGATTCAAACTTTTTCATTGTTGCTACAATTTAAACTTGAAAATATGCTTTTTAAATCTTGAGCTTCTATGAAAGTTGTAAGTCTATGTCTTACCTTTCCATCCATATAAAGTAGACCTAAATCCGAGATCTACAGCTCCAGCTATGACCCAATTACCAAACAGTGTTCTAATTGAACTGTACGACATCTCTTTTCTAAGTTTGGTCATCTCTTTGTCTTGTCAATTTTAGTTCTTAAACTTATCAATTAATCCTTTTATTTATGTGATAGGCCTGCATTTAAAATGAATATTTATCACAAATTAAAAGCATCTTATATTATTAGATATATTATTATAAAACATGCTTTAGTTAAGGAATTATTGATAATTCAAAATGATGATATAAAACCTTGATAAAAATACACTTTTAAGTACTAATCATTTTCCTTGACAAAACAAATCCTTCTTTTTGCTCTCTGTTTTTCCTCTGTCTTTTTCTCTATTTTTTTCATCATTTTTGTTTCTTCTTCTCTACTCTGTATCCTTTTTTTCTCTCTATCACGTTCTAGTGAAGGTTTTCTTTCTTTTGTCCCTATGTATCAAGAAAAACTCATTTTCTTTCTCTTTGTTTTGCCTGCGGCTCTCCACTCTTTTCTCTCCCATTTGGGTTAGCAAAGACAATGCATATATAGTTTATACACAGCTCTTATATGAAACAAATATTACATTAACTTTCGGGTGTAATATCGAGTGATCAAATAAAGCAAAATAGGAAACTAGAATATTCTGATTGATTCTGTGATCTCAATAATTACTTTTCATATTAACACATCATCTCAGCCATCTACATTATGAATAAAATCTCAGTTATTAAATAATGGTGGGGTTCCTCTCTTCATGTCATTTTGCAGCTATCACAGATGAGACGCAAAATGGTTTCCTTTGCTGGCATTTTCCTATAGCTTCAATTATGGCATGATAAAGGAGGGGGTTGTCTTGCACATGCCAATTAACAAAGGAGAAATTCAAAAGAAAAACCAGCAAGAATGGTTGTGTAGAAAAAAAAAAAGAGAGTTGCAGACGTGGAAGAGGTTGTTCTCAAAATGACAATGAACAATATCATGCTAATTAAATCCAATGGGGCTGTTTTATTCTGCCAAGTTCCAAATGGTGGTGTTTTTGTTTTTTTGTTAGAGTGGGATATATGAAGGTAAAGAAACAACACTAGTTTTGTGAAAAGAAACAAAATAAAATCCAGCGTGATAGCCAAGTAACAGACATTATTGTGATATTTTCTGATCCAACCTTATTTTTTTAATTTCTTTAACGAGATTGATTCACTTTCTAAAGTTTGAAATTTTTCTTTAATTAATCCAATAAATCCTTAAAATATTAAATCGGGTCCCTCAAATCAAGACCTAAAAAACTTGAGTTGGAATCCTTCTTGCGGCAGTATTTTTTGCTTTTCCACTAGATGTTCAAACGTGAATATCTTGAGCTTATGATATCGTAATTGGGTGATACAAAAACCTAAATTCATCTACCCATATCGGTCTTCAATTTTCATGAAGGGTTCAAAGTGGGATCAAATCTTTTTGAAGAATAGAATTGCAACAAGACTCGACTGGAAACCTTCTCATTGCAGGATTCCCTACTTTCTCATTGGATATTTAAATGAAAATATCTTGAGCTTTTAATACTAAAATCAGGAGATTCAAAAACCTAAATTCATCTACGCATACTGGTCTATAACTTTAATGAAGGATTCAAAATGAGATTTTTTTTCTTTTTAAAGAACACAATCTAGCCATAACCTAGCTAGTCAAAAAAGATCTCCAGATCTGATTTCAAAAAAATAACAATGACAAGCATCCCAATCTAATTGAAAATCTGTCACAAGAACAGTGAGCCTTAGGATCCAATAAAGGTGTAGGTTAATTATTTAACACGGCATGAGTGACAAAATAGAGTTAGGATGATTAGATATTGCATGAAACCAAATTAAAATCAAAGTCTAAGTTGGAACAAAAAATTACGACAACAGAAGAATCAGTTTTTTAGTACAAATTCTGAGGGATCTATCCAACCTTAAAGACCAAATAAAGAAAGAACAAATTTAGCATTATGAAGACTTCTAACTAGTCTAAGAAAACTAATGATTTTGACAGTAAAAAAAGGCTAAAAAAGGCAGAAAACAATTGAAACAGGATTTGAAAAACATTTATTTCTTCTATACTTTTGTCAATATTCCATCAAATATGAGTTAAACTCCTGCATTCGGTTAAAAAGAGGTACACATCATCTCCAGCACGTGAAGCTCAAAAATAAATAACAACAAAGGTCACATAAAAATACAATTAAATTCAAGCTTGCCATCTTAAATTTGAAATATAATTAATTAATAATTGAATAATTCTCTTTAATGCAATGTTATGGAGATGCTATCTTGTAGTCTTCTAAAGAAATTAGGTCCTCCCTTGCAATGACAATGAAATGCCTTTAAAATAACAATTAAAATATTTATTTTTTATTTTAAATGTTAATGTTACTTCTCTCTTTGTTCTTGCTCTTGAGTTTTGTGTTTTGATTAAACATAAGATGCATTTTTTATGATTTTTTATTATTATTTTTTTTCTCTTTAGAAGTTTCAATGAGAAATAAATTTATAATCAATTCAAATACATGAAGAGAGATATTAATAAAAATTTGATATTCCTTTATTTTAGCTGGAAAATCTATATAATACAAGTTGTAAATTGACATTAAATAGAGTAATTGATGTTAAATGGCCTGCCAAGATTTAAAATGAATCGTTTCTTGAAAATAGTAAAATAAGTGAGTTAATCTATCCCAAAAATAGAAAAATTAATGTGAATAAAATAAAAAAAGTTAGGGGTTTGCATATGATTTTTATCGAGTTTCTTATTTAGTTGTAATGTAAAGTAAATGTTTTGAATTTTAATTATTGGATTAATTTAAATTAATTCTTGAACAACAAGATACATGGTATTTAAAAAAGCTATTAATAGTAATAGACTTGACATGAAATGATATCATAGTATAAATATTGATAAGAATTTAAGAAAAATTCATGAGAAAATTTTCAGTTGAGACATTTACCATTTGAAAGATTATTTGGCTTGCATTAAAAACAGATATTGATTCATACCAATAATTACCAGAAAATATAAAAAACATATTTTTAATTGTTTTGGTGAGAAATCAATAAGCAATGAGAAGAAAAGAAAGAATCTCTAATATAAGTGATAAAGATAAAGATGAAAGGAATAAAATTAGCTTACTGGACAAAGAAAAGAGAACTGTAGGAGTATACATACACAAACTATAATCGATCACCTTTAAAAAAAATATATCCCGGAGAAAAAACATGTCGAGAAATTATAAAAAGAATTTATATTAATGCGATTACTGTGTTATTTTGAACGTGTCAAATTATTGAGGTAAAATCGTGGCTGAGTCCAGTTCGATTACTATGCCGTGGTCGCTGCTCTGCTGAAAAACCTAGACGAGCATTGGCCTCGGATTCTCAAATGGGGTGGGGTTCCACTAGTGACTGTGAGGAGGCCACGTAACCCACTTGACCATGTGAGGACAGCCGAACCCACGTGATCCAATCAGCTTTTTAAATAGATATATATGACGTGGTAGTAAAATGCCCTCTCCTCTCTTCCCCCATCGGCTATATAACAGCCTACCAAACCATTGTCAGATACATTAATTATCATTACAAAGCAAGTAGCTCCAGCTTCAACTCACTGCTAGTGATATTTCTGACGAGCGTTGACTCTAGCATTAGAATAGCTTTCACAGTTTGGATATTGATTAAGTTTCTTAATCACAGCTCGAGCGATAAACATTTTTCCAAGTGATGGCCACATCAACAGTCATGCAGACAGTCCTTGCGTCTCCAGTACCTAGTAGCCTGGTGAAAAACCGGTCTGGAGTGAGCAACTTGTTCTCTGCTACGTATGTGCCACGACTACGTGGCAGTGCTAGCAAACGGGTGCAGTGCCAGGCCAAGCTGGTGAGTTTGGAATCTCTTTCGACTTCCTTTGTTTATAGTTTAGGTGATGGTTCTTAGGATTGTGTTAACATTTGATTCAATTTGCAGGATGACCAGAAGAAGTCAGCAGGGCTAAGTTCTACTCCTAAGCCAAAGGTACAGGATTAATTATACGGCATGGGTTATTTCGGAAATGTTTAATTTTAACAATTTAAGTTGAGCATGGACTTTGTGATTGCATTTATGCTTACACTTCTAATGTAAACGCACGTATGACTACGATTAACAGGTCAGCACAAACTTCGCTGATTTGTTGGCATTTAGCGGACCCGCACCAGAGAGGATCAATGGCAGGCTTGCCATGATAGGCTTTGTCGCTGCAATGGCAGTGGAACTGTCCAAGGGCCAAGACCTTTTTTCTCAGATATCTAACGGTGGAGTCTCGTGGTTCGTCGGAACAAGTATTCTGCTCTCTGTGGCATCTTTGATCCCACTATTCAAAGGGATCAGCGCGGAATCCAAGTCAGAGGGCGTCATGACATCTGATGCTGAGATGTGGAACGGTAGATTTGCCATGTTGGGTTTGGTTGCGTTGGCCTGCACCGAGTACGTCTCGGGTGGAACCCTTCTGTAGTTTCGATTTTGTGTAGTATTCAAGCCATATATGTTATAACATGGATACTTGAATCAATGTAATTTCAGTAGCAAAATATGTAAGATAAATTTTCAATCATATATATAAATTACAAATAATACTTCTGTAGATTTTGCTTCTCCTTTATGTTATGCTAGCTAGGAACATGCCAAGATTGAAAGCCGTCTGTGCACTAATAGGAAGATATTCAGACTTCTAACGAATCACGGATCTTCCTTGCAGCGACCGATTACAAATGTTTGACCAACTACATTTGATGAAAATGGTAGATTGAAATGCAATGCCCATCCAGTTCAGGCCATTTGAAATCGCTTTTTTTCTTTTTTTAAAAGAAAAGGTTTATTTAGGAGATATATTAATTGTCATTTCCTTCGTAGCCAATAAAGAGTAGTAGAGCATTTGCATGTATACATCCAATCTAACAAAAACACTAGTATAACTTAAGCCATAGAAATCACTCTCGTCATGGAGGTAAAAGATCAAGACATTTACATGCCAATAGTATCAAACAGAGATGCAAATGGCAATCTAAAACGTGACCCAACACACGATCAACTGAAAGCATGGCACTACTCTGCAATATGGCAAAAACATATAACATGTCAAAGCAATTTGAGAAAAAAGTATTATTGAGTAAAATCATCAATTGATGACATTTCAAATAATATTAAGTTTTTTAATATGAAAATATATAAAAACTAAAACAATAATTAATTTTTTTTATTTGATGTTATTTGATTTAAAAAATAAAAAATCATCTGATCATCCTTAAGTATACTCAATTTTATATTTTACTTTTATTTTCTTGAAAATTATAGAAAACATCCTGAATTTATAAGTTCATGACACTTTATATATCAATAAGAAAAAATAAAAATAAAATCAAAATATTTACAAAATTACTATTATATTTTAATTAATGACTAAAGAATCTATAATGTATCAAATGAATAAAAATGACACCAAAAGTTACTGTCATGAATTCTTTAACTACATAATAGCCATTATTATCAAGCTCTTCCGTTCAATAAAATTCACAATGCAAATCTTGGATCCCTTAACGAACCACAAACATTTTGGAAATTTAGGTTTATTAACATCAATGCTACATTATTGTTTTTATTTGATTTGCATTAATTCTAAATCAAAACCAATCACTTTGACCACAATAAAAAAAAACCTGGCAATCAAATAGTGTTTGAAATATAAAAACAAACATGCCAAAAAAAACACCTTATCTAGCTAGAATTTCAATTTTAAAGAGAGAATTTTGATTTTGAACAATATATCATACCATAACAAATTGATAATCCAATAAGAGCTTCAATATTATTAGACATAAATTCAAACTTGATAGAAAAAAAAAATTTAAGTATTATAAAAATATAAAAAGAGAAAGCAAAAACATGATCTTGATCTAGAGACTAAAATATCTAAATACATAATAAATATCTCCTTTTATAAACCAAAATTAGAAACTATTTATTTGATGACTAATTGATGAGTGAGTGGTCAACTCTTAACTTAGTGACAATTCTTATCTTCTCTTATCTATCCAAAACATCATTGATAACATCAGAATTGAAACCACTTGAAAACATGAAAGTTGTAGGAAATTGTCTCAGCTTTCCAGGAAAAAAAATAAAGGTCATTTAGATTTCTAAAACTCTAGATATGGATCAAACACTGAATAGTGTTTGGGTTGCAGGATAGATTCAAACTTTTTCATTGTTGCTACAATTTGAACTTGAAAATAGGCTTTTTAAATCTTGTGCTTCTATGAAAGTTGTAGGTCTATGTCTTATCTTTTCATCCATATAAAGTAGACCTAAATACGAGATCTACAGCTCCAGATATGACTCAATTACCAAACAGTGTTCTAGTTTAGACTGTACCAGCATCTTTTTTCTAAGTTTGGCCATCTCTTTGTCTTCTCAATTTCAGTTCTGAAACTTATCAATTAATCCTTTTATTTATATGATAGGTCTGTATTTAAAAAGAATATTTACCATAAATTAAAGGTATTTTATATTATTAGATATGTTATTGTAAAACATGCTTTAGTTAAGAAATTATTGATACTTCAAGTGCAAAATGATGATATAAAACCTTGATAAAAATATATTTTTTTATCAATCATTTTCCTTGACAAAACAAATCCTTCTTTTTGCTCTCTGTTTTTCCTCTTTCTTTTTCTTTATTTTTTTCATCCTTTTTGTTTCTTCTTCTCTACTTTGTATCCTTTTTTTCTCAGTATCATGTTCTAGTGAAGGGTTTTTTTCTTCTGTCTCCCAATATCAAAGAAAAACCCCTTTTCTTTCTCCTTGTTTTGCCTGTGTCTCTCCATTCTTTTCTCTCCCATTTAGGTTAGCAAAGACAATGCATATATAGTTTATACACAGCTCTTATATGAAAAAAATATTACATTAATTTTCGGGTGTAATCTCGAGTGATCAAATAAAGCAAAATAGGAAACTAGAATATTCTGATTGATTCTGTGATCTCAATAATTACTTTTCATATTAACACATCATCTCAGCCATCTACATTATGAATAAAATCTCAGTTATTAAATAATGGTGGGGTTCCTCTCTTCATGTCATTTTGCAGCTATCACAGATGAGGCGTAAAATAGTTTCCTTTGCTGGCATTTTCCTATAGCTTCAATTATGGCATGATAAAGGAGGGGGTTGTCTTGCACATTCCAATTAACAAAGGAGAAATTCAAAAGAAAAACCAGCAAGAATGGCTGTGTAGAAAAAAAAAATTGCAGACGTGGAAAGGGTTGTTCTCAAAATGACAATGAATAATATCATGCCAATTAAATCCAATGGGGCTGTTTTATTCTGCCAAGTTCCAAATGGTGGTGTTTTTGTTTTTTTGTTAGAGTGGGATATATGAAGGTAAAGAAACAGCACTAGTTTTGTGAAAAGAAACAAAATAAAATCCAGCGCAATAGCCAAGTAACAAACATTATTGTGATATTTTCTGATCCAATCCTTGTTTTTTTAATTCCTCTAACGAGATTGATTCACTTTCCAAAGTTTAAAATTTATCTTTAATTAATCCTATCATAACCCAATTCTAGATTATTCCCCAATTTTGATCCATATTTTGATAAAATTTAAAAACAAATCCAAAAAATAGAGAAAAACAATGAAAATACAAAAAAATACATTTTTAAATATATTTGCATCATTTTTAGCATTTTCAACATCATCTCAAAAGAATTTAAATTTTTAAAGATATTTGGAACGCGTTCAACTTTTAACGCATTATTTTTAAAATCATTGATTTTTCTCATTGAGTCGATGTTGATATTGCTTGTTTTAAAAAAAATACAAAAAAATCAAAATTTACAAAAAAAAAAATTGACGGATCAATTTTGAAATCCAAGCAACATTTTGCCTATAAATAGCAACCTTTAACACAAAGAAAACGGGGGGCAATTTTGACAAAAAAAAAGACAAACCTTAAAAATCTTAACCCTACAAACTCATCTTTTCAGGAGAGTCGCCGCCCCCCTCCCTGTTATCAAATTTTCTCCTCTTCTCTCCACCCAAGAGCAAGGCAGCCCCTATTTTCCGACTGGCAGCCATCCCTCCTTTCTCTCTCAGCCACCGCACTCCTCTCCCTTAGGCCAAAAGAGTTGTTGCTAAAAAATCTCCATCTTCCCTGCAAAGAAACAAAAACCTACACACAGCTCCTCCCTCACCCCCTAGACCTATCAGCGTCGCCGGATGATTTCTCACTTATCTATCGATGGATCAACGCAAAATTTAGGTATATTGTATGTCCCTATATTTCCTACATTCTGATCGGAGCGATCATTCATATTTGAAACCACGAGAGAAATATTACCATTTAAATATTTCTGGACAAACCACTTTCGGAACAGTTAGAGCCCCCGGCCTATTTCTCCATTATTCACCGTTGGATCAATATGAGTTTTGGATATGTGATGCGTATGGTTGTATTGCACATTCTGAACGGTGGAGATGAGATGAAACCCTCTAAGAAAGTGTTATGCGTGTTCAATAGTGGCTCGTCAATCTAAGGTCAGTTTTGGTCTAACTTCGATCTAGGGAGATCGAACCGTTAACTCGGGTTGATATTAGGATATATGTTGCATGAGATGTCGGTTTACCATTATACCGTTGGGATTTGTTATTGTTTCAATGGTTTGAGTAATGGTCATCGAAAGCTTTGCCTAGAATCTATCATGGCTTCCAATTTGAAAACCCAAATCACAACACCCACCGCCAGCAGAGCAAGACAGAGAAGAGGAAGATGGCCTTGATCTATAGGTTGTGCCACCTTCGGCAGCGGCGGCGCATGGAGCAAACGCGCCGCCACTGTTCACACTTCGGCACTGTTCACAGACACTTTTCATACTGCCCTATAAAGGACTTCAATGCAATTTCTGGAGTTTTAGGGACTGTTTTGTAAATTTTAAATTATTTAATGTAATTTTTATTTAGTTTTGGATTTTAATAATTTGTAATGTGGATGTCAAAAAAAAATAAAAATAAAAATAAAAAATGCATGTGTGTGTTTGTATTTGTCTTATGAATGTTTTTTTATTTATTTTAAAATTACAGAGAATAAAGAAGAATTTAATATTTTGATTGGATCACGGTGTAGAAGTACAAACTTGTACGAAAGTTGTATTTCTAAAATCCGATGAAAAGACAAAATTTTTAAAACTTCTTTAACACATCAAGTCCATGAAGCAGCTTATCTCAGGTAGGGTGCGTTAGGGGTGCTAATACCTTCCCTAACCACAACCGATCCCTTACCCGTGAATCTCTTACAAGACCAGTACAACCGGGTTTCCTAGTAACCTTCAATTAAATAATAGGTGGCGACTCCTAACGAATCCAACAAGATCAAATCAAATAATAACGATGAAAAATTGTTGGAGCCGAAGCCGCGCGGATTTTTTTTTGACGTGCGACAAATCCAATAAATCTTTAAAATATTAAATCGGGTCCCTCAAATCAAAACCTAAAAAACTTGAGTTGGAATCCTTCTTGTGGCAGGATTCTTTGCTTTTCCACTAGATATTCAAATGAGAATATCTTGAGCTTATAATATCGTGATTAGGTGATACAAAAACCTAAATTCATCTACCCATATCGGTTTTCAATTTTCATGAAGGGTTCAAAGTGGGATCAAATCTTTTTAAAGAACAGAATTGCAAAAAGATTTGACTAGAAACTTTCTCATTGTAGGATTCCCTGCTTTCTCATTAGATATTCAAATGGAAATATCTTAAGCTTTTGATACTAAAATCAAGAGATTCAAAAACCTAAATTCATCTACGCATACTGGTCTATAATTTTCATGAAGGATTCAAAATGAGATAAATTTGTTTTGAAGAACAGATGCTGGCCATAACCTAATTGGTCAAAAGAGATCTCTAGATATGATTTTAGAAAAATAACAATGTCAAGCATCTCAATTTAACTAAGAAGCTGTCATAAGAGTACTGAGCCTTAAGATCTAATAAAGGTGTGGGTTAATTCTTTAACACGGCATGAGTGGCAGAATAGAGTTAGGATGATTAAATATTGCATGAAACCAAGTCAGAATTAAAGTCTAAGTTAGAACAAAAAATTGCGATAGTAGCATAATCAGTTTTTTAATGCAAATTCTGAGGGATTTATTCAATCTTAAACACTAGATAAAGAAAGAACAAATTTTGCATTATGAAAACTTCTAACCAGCCTAAGAAAAATAATGATTTTGACAGCAAAAAGGGAGGCTAAAAAGGGCAAAAAACAACTGAAATAGGGTTTAAAAAACATATATTTCTTCTCCACTTTTGTCAATATTCCACCAAACATGAGTTAAATTTCTGCATTCGATTCAAAAGAGGTATATACCATCTTTAGCACATGGAGCCCAAAAATAAGTAACAACAAAGGCCACATAAAAATGCAATTAGATTCAAGCTTGTCATCTTAAATTTGAAACATATAATTAATTAATAATTGAATAATTCCCTTTAATGCAACGTTATGGAGATGCTATCTTGTAGTCTTCTAAAGAAATTAGGTCCTCCCTTGCAATTACAATGAAATGCCTTCAAAATAACAATTAAAATATTTATTTTTTATTTTAAATGTTAATGTTACTTCTCTCTTTGTTCTTGCTATTGAGTTTTTTGTTTTGATTAAATATAAGATGCATTTTTTATGATTTTTTATTATTGTTTTTTTTCTCTTTAGAAGTTTCAATGGGAAATAAATCTATAATCAATTCAAATACATGGAGAGAGATATTAATAAAAATTTGATATTCCTTTATTTTAGCTAGCAAATCTATATAATACAAGTTGTAAATTGGCATTAAACAATAGAGTAATTGATGTTAAATGGCTTGTCAAAATTTAAAATGAATCATTTCTTAAAAATAGCAAAGTAAGTGAGTTGATCTATCTAAAAAATAGAGAAATTAATGTGAATAAAATAAAAAACTTAGAGATTTGCACATGATTTTTATCGATTTTCTTATTGAGTTGTAATATAAAGTAAATGTTTTGAATTTTAATTATAAGATTAATTTAAATTAATTCTTGAACAACAAGAAACATGGTATTTAAAAACGCTATTAATAGTAATAGATTTGATATGAAATGATAACATAGTATAAATATTGATAAGAATTTAAGAAAAGTTCAATATAAATATTATGAGAAAATTTTCAGTTGAAACATTTATCATGTGAAAGATTATTTGGCCAGCATTAAAAAAGATATTGATTCATGCCAATACTTACCAGAAAATATAAAAAACATACTTTTAATTGTTTTGGTGAGAAATCGAGAAGAAAAGAAAGAATCTCTAATGCAAGTGATAAAGATAAAGATGAAAGGAATAAAATTAGCTTACTGGACAAAGAAAAGAGAACTGTAGGAGTCTACATACACAAACTATAATCAATCACCTTTAAAAAACAAATATCCCGGAGAAAAAACATGTCGAGAAATTATAAAAAGAATTTATATTAGTGCGATTACTGTGTTATTTTGAACGTGTCAAATTATTGAGGTAAAATCGTGGCTGAGTCCAGTTCGATTACCATGCCGTGGTCGCTGCTCTGCTGAAAAACCTAGACGAACATTGGCCTCGGATTCTCAAATGGGGTGGGGTTCCACTAGTGACTGTGAGGAGGCCACGTAACCCACTTGACCATGTGAGGACAGCCGAACCCACGTGATCCAACCAGCGTTTTAATTAGATACAGATGACGTGGAAGCAAAATGCTCTCTCCTCTCTCCCCCCATCGGCTATATAACAGCCTACCAAACCATTGTCAGATACATTAATTATCATTACAAAGCAAGTAGCTCCAGCTTCAACTCACTGCTAGTGATATTTCTGACGAGCGTTGACTCTAGCATTAGAATAGCTTTCACAGTTTAGATATTGATTAAGTTTCTTAATCACAGCTCGCGCGATAAACATTTTTCCAAGTGATGGCCACATCAACAGTCATGCAGACCGTCCTTGCGTCTCCAGTACCTAGTAGCCTGGTGAAAAACCGGTCTGGAGTGAGCAACTTGTTCTCTGCTACGTATGTGCCACGACTACGTGGCAGTGCTAGCAAACGGGTGCAGTGCCAGGCCAAGCTGGTGAGTTTGGAATCTATTTCGACTTCCTTTGTTTATAGTTTAGGTGATGGTTCTTAGGATTGTGTTAACATTTGATTCAATTTGCAGGATGACCAGAAGAAGTCAGCAGGGCTAAGTTCTACTCCTAAGCCAAAGGTACAGGATTAATTATACGGCATGGGTTATTTCGGAAATGTTTAATTTTAACAATTTAAGTTGAGCATGGACTTTGTGATTGCATTTATGCTTACACTTCTAATGTAAACGCACGTATGACTACGATTAACAGGTCAGCACAAACTTCGCTGATTTGTTGGCATTTAGCGGACCCGCACCAGAGAGGATCAATGGCAGGCTTGCCATGATAGGCTTTGTCGCTGCAATGGCAGTGGAACTGTCCAAGGGCCAAGACCTTTTTTCTCAGATATCTAACGGTGGAGTCTCGTGGTTCGTCGGAACAAGTATTCTGCTCTCTGTCGCGTCTTTGATCCCACTGTTCAAAGGGATCAGCGCGGAATCCAAGTCAGAGGGTGTCATGACATCTGATGCTGAGATGTGGAACGGTAGATTTGCCATGTTGGGTTTGGTTGCGTTGGCCTGCACCGAGTACGTCTCGGGTGGAACCCTTCTGTAGTTTCTGTTTTGCGTATTATTCAAGCCGTATATGTCATAACATGGATACTTGAATCAATGTAATTTCAGTAGCAAAATATGTAAGATAAATTTTCAATCATATATATAAGTTACAAATAATACTTCTGTAGATTTTGCTTCTCCTTCTTTATGTTATGCTAGCTAGGAACATGCCAAGATTGAAAGCCGTCGGTGCATCAATAGGAAGATATTCAGACTTCTAACGAATCACGGATCTTTCTTGCAGCGACCGATTACAAATGTTTGACCAAGTACACTTGATGAAAATGGTAGGTTGAAATGCAATGCCCATCCAGTTGAGGACATTTAAAATCGCTTTTTTTTCTTTTTTAAAAAAATAAAAAGTTTATTTAGGAGATATATTAATTATACCGCACCCGCTACAGAGAAACCAGAACTCTTTCTTCGAAGCCAACAAAGAGAGAAATATTTAGGAGGAAGAGAAATCAAAATAAAGTCTAAAATTATCACATCCTTCGAAGCCAACAAAGAGTAGCAGAAGATTTGCATGTATACATCCAATCTAACAAAAACACAGTACAACTTAAACCATAGAAATCACTCTCGTCATGGAGGTAAAAGATCAAGACATTTACATGCCAAGAGTATCAAACAGAGATGCAAATGGCAATCTCACATGTGACCCACTGTGCGCCTTCCCTCGACATCTACACGATCAACTAAAAGCATGGCACTACTCTGTAATATGGCAAAAACATATAACATATCAAAGCAACTCGAGAAAAAAAAATTGCAAAAAGAACTCACATTGCATTTTCTAAGGCTTTGCAGTAAGGAAAGTCAGAGAAGTGTGTTTTTCCTTCAGAAAGAGAATCTGCAGTTGCATTTTCATTGCTTCGGTCTGTCATGGACTCATCACCAACAACACACTTAAGAAAATAATCAAGTATAAACAACCCATGAAGACGGCAGTCTGCCAATGGATTTCTTGAGCCTTCACCAGTTGAACTGACCAAATAATTGAATGGCAATAAAACAAAAGTGGCTGCAAAGAAAATATATAATATCAACAAAAGCATTGATGGTAAACAAAAGCTAAAAAAGGTCACTGAGTTTCTAATAGTATCTTTGAAAGGGAATCCATGGGTTAAGTAAAAAATATATGAAAGCTAACAAAAATATATGAATCGAATTAAGAAAGAAGTTTTGGAGAAATATATGTTCTGCTTTAGATGAAGAAGAAAATCACAATGCATTAACACTAATACCGTCATTCGTAGTCTGGTAAATATGACCCAAACTTGAAAGCATAAGGCAGGCAATGCGAACGAGACAAAAATGAGAAAGAGTAAATAGATATTAGAAAATTCCACATAGCAGTCCTATGTGGTTCAAGTCTTTTTTAGGCGAGAAAACTGACTAGTTCAAGCCTATTTAAATAAAAGGAAGCTCTAATAAGAACATCATACGAGCTGCAGAACCGGCTCTTTCCAAAACTCCAGGCTGCCTCCCGCCAGAAAATACTGGATAAGATGCACTGTTAAATGGGATACAAAGCTGCACTATAGAATTAAGTAGCAATCTCCCAACAACCAAATTAACCAAAGAACTTTCCAGCAAATTATGGAAGATGTCCATAAAAAGAATGCAAGACCTAAACAATTCTTAACTTAGAACAAGAAATAAAGCCAAAGGTCATCCACTAACCTGAACCATGGCTGCATCAATAAAAGGTTCGTGTCACTTGGTCCAGGAGATTGTCAGTACAGAAGTTGGGCTGACATTGCAATAAGCATGAAATTGAGCAACTCGTGATGTAGAAGGTATGTGTTTGAACTTGGAACAAAAATAACGCATTTTAGAAGATCAAATTGCACAAAATCTTAACATAGCGAGCATGGTGAGAAATCCATGGTGTATCTTACTTCAACAGAGCCAATGAAGTTAAGAACACTATGCATGACAAGATTTTCGATGTTTTGATCTGCACATGTAAGAAATTCAGCATACGTATAATGATTTACTTGTACTGGAAAGCATAAAGCATAGCTGTCAAACAAACACTTCAATAGAACTGAAAGCAGAGTCTAAAGTACACAAGTGGCATTCTTGGGGCTTGAATAAATCTATTTTATCAGCAAACACCAAGATCTGTCCTGAAATTATTCCTTGAAAGTCCAAAAGTTCAAATCTAACCCTCTTTTGACCTCCTTTCCATAATTAATCTGCTGTTTGTGGATGTATAGGCAACCACAAAGGCGTGAGTTCAGCGGTTCTTCACCTAAAGGTTTGAACTTGTTTAAACTTTCAGAAACTTCTATGACAATTACATTTCTTTGCATAACCTTAATGCAAATCTAGTTTGCAATTATAGAATAAAACTGTAGCTTATTGGCACCCATTTCGCCATTAGATTTTTTCTCCTACGAAGAAAAGATGGCCAAACTACACCGATTCGAAAACAATAGTAAAAGAGAACAGGTTAAACACTTAAATGTTGCAGACTATGGATGCTTTGCAACAAAACTACACCCTGACATTCAATTTGCACTACTTACCAAATAACAAAAAATGAAATACCTGTGTTGAAATCATTAGGTGCTAGTTCGCTTACATTCAATGACAAATACAATTCCTCGATGCTATTATTGCTTTGAGCATTTTCAATTAAATACTTTTTAAAAAACAGATGAAATGTAAACTGCATTAATAGCTTTCACATAAACCTCCAAAGGTGCAGCATAATTCGAAACACACTCTTCCAAACACTATGATAAGTGAATCAAAATCTTCTTCAGATGCCTAGTATAACAATTATTTTGTGCTGCACAAAAAAAAAGTAAAAAATACGTAATTTTTATAATTATAGTTCCAATAAACAGAGAATCGAATGCAGTAAAAAATGATGAAGATGAGAGAGAGAGAGAGAGAGAGCATGGTTAGTATGCGAATAAAGTAACAATTAAAGCAAATACAGATTATATAATGCAGGATAAGACGTTAATGAACAGAGGAGGAGGTTTCGTGATAAACTGACCTAATAGCTTGCAGGCTTCACAGAGAGAACCTATAGGAAACGTCTTCTCACCGACAAATGAACCGATTAAATACTCGGCCGTGTACTGAGGGCAAGCGCCGAAGAGGCGAGGCGAGGCGTTGAAGGCACTGCTCCCATTGGAATATTTCAGCCGGTTGTTTTTAGAGAGCTGAGTCAACTTTGGTTAAAAGGCGAGTCCAGCGACTCAGTTGGCATCGCAGAGGTAGAGACGTAGACCGAGAGTGTTGCTGTGGGGTCAACTTTCCTTTTTCCTTTTTCCTTTTTCATTGTTTTTGAAGATGTATTTTATTACAATTTATTTTAAAAATAATAATAATTTTTAAAAACGCTTAAATTATTTTAAGATAATAATATCAAAAAAAGATTTAAAAATAAAAAAAAATTGTTTAATATATTTTTAAATTTAAAAAAAAAACTATAAAAAACAACACTATTTCACCTCATTGCCATCTTCAAACACTCAAATGATACTTTCTGTTGCGATGCCAGCACATAGGATGCCATTTCATATTTGATATTTTTATTTTCCTTTTTTGTTTATTGATGATATTAACTACAGGATTTAATAACTAATTCTTTTAGTAGAGCTTTAACTGAATTACATAACGGGATTTTTAGAACGTTGACGGGTTAGGGTTTTCATAAAGTCACTTGTGATGATTCAAAGGAATATTTGGACTCTCAAGAAATGGATCTAAACTGTGTTTTACAAGTGGCTTATCTTTAAATAATAGAAAAGACCTGGGATATTGGCTGTAAGTTTAATGATTTAATTATATTTAGTTGCAGTAGAGTTAATTATGACCTTAATCAAATTCCTTAGCGTCACGATTAATTTGGATTTTTATCTCTCTTTTCCTGCAATTGCAATTCAAGTTCGTCTTCCTTATTCTAAAAAGTAATGAGGAAATAAAAAAACAAAAGCAGTTAATATTCTGGTGTTTGTCACGTTAATCCTCGCCAGTCACTTTCTGTTCGGTTTTTCAGTTATTATTCTCTTAAATTAAGCAGCCAATGATCTTAATGGTGGAACTTTGATCCTCGTTGGACGTGCATGCCACCAAATTAATGTCATCACCGTTGACTTGGAGTTTAAAGAGTTTAAGATTGACTAACCTTTCATGAATTATATACCCTGTACTTAGGAAAATGATAATTAGTGGTTGTTTTTTAAATTATTTTAAAAAATATATATTTAAAAAATATTTTTATTTTAAAAAAATTATTATTGATGTGAAGATATAAAATCAATTTTAAAATATTAAAAAATAATTTTAATAAATAACAGTTTAGCACAATGTTAAACAGGCTTAAGATAATGTTTTATACAATAATAATAATAATTTTTTAAAATATTTTTAATTTGTAAACACGTTAAAATAATATTTAAACTTTATATATATATATATAATTTAATTGTAAAGAAAGATCATGGTAATATTTTTTTTTCTCATATTGATAATGACTGGGGTCATCTACGAAAATTAAATTTATGTTTTATTATTTTCAATTACTGGCCAAAGCACTTATCCAAAATTTAATAAGGTTTCAAGTTAAAAACGCTCGCTAATGGACGCCGAAGTTTATAATCTTGTTTTTCGTAATTTCGTAGAACTTGCTGGTTGTTGCGTGGTGTGCTTCATTTCCAGAAAATTCCAAGTGTTCATGACGCGTACCTACACGAACAAATTCTTCGTCTGGTAAATATCGTTCGACGGCGGGGGGATTGAACGGCTTCAAAAGCCGACTGTTGATGACCATATTCAACCAATTTCCTGTGTAATCTACTATACTAGCTACTACAGCGATCAATTTGCTTGTTATCAACTTTGTTGACTCCTAACTTGGAACTAAGATTTCAATAAACTAATATAATCATGTATTGAAGCGATCCACATGCTTGACTTACGGGGGGGGGGGGGTGGGGGGGAAGAAATTATTTTGATATATTTTTTATAAAAATAAAAGAGAAGAAGAGGAAGAGGAAGAGGAAGAGGAAGATTACAGCTGTTTAATTAAGCTTTTCGAATTTATTTTTTTAAAAAAAAGAGTTTCTAATTGTGGACTTAGAAGTGGAAATGGTTGACTATTGATCGTAAAATTATAGAGCATCCTTAGTAAACTTGACATTTCAGACATCACCGAACATCAATTTAATTCACGCACACGTGTGTGAGTGTTCACTTTAATGTTTCAATTTGCGCACAACCAAATGGACCCAAGAAATTAAATTTATTTCCTGTGTAATCTACTATACTTGCATGGTATGATTCGACCTAGCTTTAAAATCTGATCTTGAGGAAATTATAAATTATAAAGGTTTAAAAAGCCTAAAAAAATACATATTAAGGTTGGGTAACTAATTACGGTTTTTAAAAGCCGGTCAATGTTACCCAACTATACATGTATTTTTTTTTATCTTTATATTTCATAACTTATAAATTAGATATTATTTTTAATTTATTTAAAAATATTTTGGCTCTAATTTTTTTGTTAGTGGGATTCTATTTAAATTTATTTAATATAATAAAAAACATTTGTCTTTATTGAACGAAAGATAGATATTACAAGTAGGGTAACGCATCAAGGTTTTTGAAACCGCTCAACGTGATCCAAACTCATATAGCATTTACTTTTTTTTATCTATATATTTATAGTTTGTAAATTGGATATTATTTAACATAATAAAAAATATTTGTCTGTCTTGGAGGAATGTCAAAACTAGAATTTAACAGTGATATAAAGTATGAAAATTAAAATTAATATTAAGTTGTCAATCATATTGTAAATCCATCTCTAAATACAAACTCATGAAAATAAACAATATAATCCTAAGATGTAGATATTTATAATAATCATATAAAAATTAGTCAAACACATATTTATAATATTCATATAAAAATTAGTCAAGATGTAGATATTTATCTATTTAACTCATTTAAATCCAAAAATATTTAAATAGATCAAATTTACACTTTATAAAATTATAAAAATTAAATAGAATACAATCATATATCCAAACTCAACCCAACTGTATACATTAAAATACTCTGACGCTTTCATTCATTTTCTCTTTTAGTAAACAAGTTCGATACTATTCCAAGCTTGTGCTCTTTAGGTAGCTTGTAGGTAACTTGCATGCTCACCGGTGATTTCATGTGTATATAAGACTAGTTATATATAAAAAATGATCATTAATTGGGTGTCAATATTGATCACATAATTAAGTGGCAAATTAAAGACATCAGATGAACAAGTGATTATAATCATTGAATAAAATCAGTTAATATCCAACGAAACCTAGAAAAGAAAATGATCATTTGTAAAATATCCCAGAATAAAAGCTGTCTGCATCTGTTTCTGAAGAAACGACTGCTATACGACTATCCGACTCAAACCCCCAAGAACCAAAAAGTTAGATAAGTAGAAGAGTTTCGTACTCCAGCGAAGCAACAAGGAATTAGCAGCAGTCAATCTCAAGTCCTCTACTCTGTACTGGAACCCAAGTAACCACGCTGCTCAACCAACACTCAACACATCTTCCTCATCTTCACCTTCGCTACCCAATACTGCTATTTCTTCGTCAATATCCTCGTTCAATAAATCTTCCCAGAAACCTTCATCAATTTCGTTACCTTTATTTCCATGTTCTTCTCCTTCCTCAATACGTTCTTCCACCAAGTTGATCAGTTGGTTTTCACTTAGTCCTTGCATGTTCATTGCCGGATTGTGAAATTCTGGAACGTCAAACTCGGAAAAATCACCAAACTCCTGATGTTCAATCTTAACAAATGTTCCTACTCCCTCGCCATGGCCGAATTCTGCAACCTCAGAATTACTACGCCCTTGATCAATCGGTCGCCTTCTCTTTTTACTAATCGCCTCTTCAAGTTCTTTCCTCATTTCCTTCTGTTGGGCTAGTTGCTGCACAAAGTAGGGATTTTGCATTGCCCTAGCCAAGAAACTCATCATCTGTTGCTGTTTATTCTCAGTCCTTTTAAGTTTTTGTTCGATAAGTTGAAGGCAAGCTTTAGTAGTCTGTTGTTGTTGTCTAAGCTTCACAAGTTCCACCATTAGTACTTGCTTGTCTCGCCTTAACCGATTAACTTCCCCATCTGGTCCAAATGTTCCAACTTCAACACAAGCCTCTAGAGCTTGCTGAGAAGTTTGTGTCTGAGGAGCTTTTCTCCTCCTAATACTCTTGAGAAGATGTTTTTTCCCTCTGAGAAACCCTTCATTAGCAAACTCCCATCTATCTGGATCAACCTTTCTAAACCCCTACACCATCCAAATCCCATCCTCTTTGATCAATTCCAAAAAAAGGCTAAGATAACCAAAAAATGAATTGTAAGCTAGTATTATCCGAACTCTCAACAACAGTTTTCAAGAGCATAAAGGGATGAAATAAAATTTATGAGCAATAATTAGGGGTTTAGAGAGGTTGAGTTTTTAATGAACTTCCATTCCATTCATCAAACAGTCACAATTTTTTGAACAAACCAAATGTGGAAACACTACAAATGCTTGACAACCTAATAATAGCTTTGTATATTATTTTATGTATTTGATCTCAGCAGTGGCCCTTTTTAAATTATATATTAAAATTGGACAAAAAAGGACCAATTAGAATTTTTCTCAATAGAATAATATTTTTATTTTTTGAAAAAAAAAGAGAGAGCTATGAATTTCTAGCATGTTCTTGAACAAACCAAGGAGTCACATCTAGAAAGGGGGCCACTTAAAATTACAGGAAGATGCTTATCCAAAAAAACCTATATCCATCACTTCCTTAATTGTTTTCCTACTTAAATTAAGTTGATAAATCTGAAGGTTATAAGGAAAAAGTACTTACATATGTGTTAAGCTGCCTAACAAAGCTAGAGAAATTGTTGTGCTTGAAGAATCTAGGGAGGAGACTCGTGGAAAAGGCTTGGGGATCCCAAATAATAAAGCTGTTGTTACCTCTACTCCAAGAAACAATATGGTTTGTGCTTGCATCTTCTACTATATCATAAGTTTTGGTGAGAAACGGTGGAGGAACCGAGTCACGGAGCCCCTCCATTGGTTGTGGAATAGCTGTAGATGCCATGCCTGATGAGTATGTACTTGAACTAGCTCCTGTAAACTCCCCTTTGATCTCTCGGCCGCGATGATTCCTGGTTTGGAAACTGACCTCACTGAGATATAAAGACAAGATTTGAGGTGGTTTCTCTTTTTTCAGGTAGATGTGCAGACTGAGTTGGTATAAAGGCCCAGTCTTGATTTGTAAACTAAATTTGAGAAAGCTATTGAAAATAGGAACTATCACTCTTGAAAGAATCAGAAAAGAGAGGAAGAGAGAATGATGAGGAGTTGGTGCGAGCTTTGGGCGAGGCAGGAATGACAGTGATGAAAAAACTCGAAGGAGGTGCAAGGAGCTGGGGAATCAGAGAGGTGTGAAGTTTAGGCTATATGGATCGGTTAGTCCTTAAATAAGCTGATGAGATTATTTTTTTGGCCTTTTCCTTCTTTTCAAAGCATGAAAGCACAGCAGTCAGCAGCCTGAGCAGGTGACGAAGACCTAAAAGAAGCAAAAAATGACAGTGTGAGATAGTTTGCCCCCCACATCCTCACCTTTGAGAAAGTACCCCCATGGCACGCTTTTGTTTTGTCAATACCTCGTCCAATATTGTTAATTCCGTTTTGTTTTGTTTAAAATAATCAGAATAATTCATACTAATTTTTAAAATAAAATAATATAATATAATATTTATTTTATTTTAAATCTTAATTTGTTCTAAAAATTTTAAATTTCAGTTAAAATATTCTAGTTTTATTCTATATATTCCATGTCAGTTTTTAAAAATTATTGAATCAAATTAAATTTGATTTAATTTAATTAATTAACCATCCAAGTATAAAAAAAATTATTATTATTTTTAATAAAAATGATATTAAAAATAATATTAAAAATTATTATTTATTATTACTATTTTCATTAACAATAATATTAATTTTTTAAAATTAAATTTATCACTAATATATATAATTTATATTCATGTTTATATCTTATAAGAATTTGAGTAAAATAAAAAATACTTTAGATTTCATTAGCCTTAATAATATTAACCTAATTTTATATTGAAAATATTTGTATTATAACATTTACTTATAATATTTTGATATTTTATTTAAATTTAATTACTTTAAATTAAAAATTTATTCAATTTTAACTATAAAAAAATATTTTAAATTTTAAAATTATATTTATTTAACTTTGTATTATATAATTTATAATTAATTAATCTTAAATTTAAATTATATTTGTTAAATACACACACCGCAAACACATATATATACACAACTAATATAATCTTGAAATGGTATATGAAAACACTTTAAAACTAAAACATATGATTCTAATAAAAAACAAAATACCTTTTAAAACAAAATTAATAATGTTGGTTCAACATAAAAATGTTCTATCCTAATATATAATTTTACTTGGAATAATATTGATTTTGTAGTCATTTATGAGGCACAAGCCTGACTAGACAAATCATGAAATAATAGTATATGTAAAAAAATGAATAATTCAAAACAAACAATTTCTAAATAAATAAAAAATTACTATCAGATAATTTGATTTTATGATTTTATTAAAAGAGAATATTTAATTAAAAATAATAAAGAATCAAATAATATATAATTCAATTTATATACTCTTGAACAATTTAATTCTTTTTTACATGGGTTCATTTAGCATATGAGATGGTTTTCTTTGTTTTTATTTTTTTATGTTTTCATAAGAGATATTTGATATGCATCTTAAAGTAAATAAAGCTTATGATATAAAATTTCCATTGATTTAAGTTTAAATAATTTACAACAAACTTTGCAATTCAAAGTGTTTAATTGATTTTCAACTTGGTATTAATATTTTAATTTTGCGTTTTTTTATTTTAATTCATAGGAGGCGAGGGAACCCAATACGTTTTTAATGGTAAAATTTTATTGTTAAGATTTGAATATATTGACAATTAAGCTATTCACGTGTAATAGTTTAAGCATTAATGTTTTGAATTGCGGTTCGGGTGTTTTTTTAAAAAGGTTTTTTCTCTGAAAAAAAAGAGAGAAGAAAGTAGAACTGTTATTTCTTAAAATAGTTTTTAATTATTTAGACATTAAAATCATCTTAAAACATCAAAATCAATAAAATGAAATAAAATAAATAAAAACTTTGAAAAAGATATTTCAACCAATTAACAAATAGCAAACATCCACATAAGAATACAAGTATAGTAACATTATTATTACAAGTTTTTGTAACAATAGAAGATTCTGGAGCAATTCTTTTTCTAGACGCGGTTATTATGAGATAGGGACTCCATGGGAATGTTCTGGAACGGTCTGGTGTAATGGAGATGCAGTGGTGGTGTCTGAGAATGGAACCCAGTCTGGATGAATAGTGAGTTCGCAACTAGCCTTGGTTTTCAGGACAGTTGCATCCGTTCATGTTTTTTTAGATCATAAAAATGGATGAATAAAATGAAAATTGCAAAAAAGAAAAGGAGTTATGAGACCCACCCTCGTGTCTTCTATACACGTGTACCAGTCTTAATAATAATAATAATAGTGCACCAATGAAACTGTTCAGTGCAACACTGACAGTGACCTTTTGACGGAAAAATAAATTAAAGAAAAAACCCGGTCCATTTTATTTTTGTGCTGTTAAAACAATATTTTCATTAAAAAAATTATTTAAAATTACCTTAATGCTACCATGAAACATTCGAGTTTTAGAGAATGCTTGTAAATTTTTAAAAAATTTAATTTTTTTATATATTTTAAATTGTTTTGACGTAAAAATTTAATTTTAGATTTGAATCTTTTATTTAAAATTTAATTAGAAAAAATATTTAAAACATCTTGATAAGAAAAAAAAGAACATTCAACTACGAGGAACGGTATCCCTAACTAGTAACTACTAAATTACTAAAAATCCGATTAGCGCAGGGGGGCCTGTAGCTAATTATATTTCATTTTATTTGTAGCTTGAATTTGTATCTTTTCGAATGGAGAGAGATATTACTATTACTAAGTTATGGAATCCTTTTATTTTACCTTAAATATCTAAATAGGTCAGGAAAAAATTAAAAAGAAAGTTTAATTTTACGGTTTTATTTAGGGTTGTGGTTGTGTTGTGTTTCTAAAAAAATTTAATTTTTTAATTTTAAATTATTTTGTATATTTTTGTTAGTTTTAATGCGGTGATTTCAATATAAAATTTTTAAAAATAAAAATTTTAATATATTATTAAATAAAAAACAATCTAAAAAATATCCTCCACCAACTTTCATATAATTAATATATTCCGTGGACAGGCACACCAGGCGACTTTCCGTTTACGATCCATCCTTGCAGTTTCTTATCTATCAAGAGATTATTTCAGATGTTTATGGGTTTAATTGTCATTCTACAAGCACAAGGGCAATACTCTGTTTGCCCTAAATTGACAATGACAGGTGTAGGGTAGCGGGCTATCCACCGCATCATACCAAAAGCCAATCATACACAAGCACAAGAAGATATTTCAAACTCGACTGTCAGCTGACAGGTGGCTCGTTTTACTAGGAAGAATGGAGTATTAAACAAATGCGAAGACTGTGGAATAAAATATTGGAGTTAAGGGGAGCAAATAATATAATAAAAGGGCTTCAGGATGAGTGTAGAAACGCGTGGAATGTACCCGACACCAAATCTCGAGAGAGGATGACTGGGGCCGATCAGATGTAACTTTTGGAACTTATTGTTGCACTCCGAATCAATTCCTGATTACATAATTCACTGTTGATACGCTTTAGGTTAAATTATTTTTTTTATAAAAGTAAAACAAATATTTATATATGCTTAAGTTTTAATTTTGTTAGATTTTAAATTGCATGGAGATTAATCAATATGATATACATGATTTTGTAACTTCAAAAGAAATTCTGTAAAAGTATAATTTAATTTAAAAAAATTTAAGATGATATTTTTTTAATATTAACATAACAACATATTAGATTAACTTGAATTAATCCAAGTTAATATATTAAATTTTTAACTTGAGTCAAATTATAATAACTTTATAAGAAATAAATTAAAATAAATTATAAAATCTAATTAAAATTAAACAGGTATTAATGTTGAAAAATAAAAATGAAAAAAAAATCAATTAAAAAAAACCTTTAAAAGCAAACCATGTTAACTTGTCATACTCACGTTCTAGACCATCAAATTGAGATAACCTTATATAAAGTAGAATAAAATAAAATATAAAATTTAATTCTTAATCAATTTAATGTTAAAGATAAAACAAGAAAAAAATATAAAAAAATAACTTGGATTAATTTATCAAACTCATTGCTAGAATCATGAGATGAACATGATCTAGTAGAACAAACAAAAATGTGATTTAACCTGTCAAACATGTAACTCTCATTGTAAAACTGAAATGGCCCCTTAGAAAATAAATCAAAATAAATTTTAAATTTTAAATTTTAATTGATCATGTCTAACCTAATATTGAACAATAAAATTCACATAAATTTTAATTAAAAAAATAACACAAAAATAAACTAAATCAGCATGGGATAACTTGTTATATATTATTCACGAGTTATGAAACTAAAATAATTTAATAAAAAGCAACTTAAAATAGATTATAAAACTTAATTTTTAATGAAACACAATATTAAATAATAAAATATGTAAAAAAAGTCATAAAAAAAATACTGAGTTAATCAGGTTAACTCGCTAAACTCGCAACTCAAGTTATGAGATGGAAACCCAATAAAAAAACAAATACAATATTAAAAGACCTATGACTTTATCATAAACCTCCTAGAAAGAAAATAATAATAATAATAATAATATTAAAAAAATATCAAAGTTAAAATATCAAAACTCGTGTCCATAATCATGAAACCAATATATTTTTATAGAATATAAATAATAAAAAATTATAAAACTCAATTACTAACTAATCTAATACTAAACAACAAAATTAAAAACAACTCCAATTATAAAAATATAAAAAAAACATCTAAGTTAACTCAAATTAACCCATTAAGCAATAGAAATCAAACAAATTTAATTATAAAATTTAATTTTTAATTAACTCATATTAAATAACAAAAAAATAATAATTAAAAAACTTAACTAACTAAATTAACTTATCATTCATGTTATAAAGATGAGGTAACCAAATAAAAAATAAATATAATACTAAAAGATAATTTTTTAATAAAAATAAAAACCACCCAATCATATAAAGATAAAATGAGATTTTTTTGCTTGAAAAACCCATGTTTTAGTTTATTGTATAGTAAATATTTTATAACAAGTGTGTTTGATGTTGTTTTAAATTTTTTTTAAAAAGTGTTTTTTCACTTAAAAAATTAAACTGATATTTTTTAATAATTTTTTTGTTCTGATATATTTATATTAAAAATAAAATAAAAATATAAAAATAAATTATTTTCATTTATTTTTTTAAAAAAGTACATCACACACAGCAATATCAAACTCAATCAAAGCAATAAATTAAAGTGAAATTATTTAAGTGCCTGATTTTTTAACCTGTCGAAATACATTCAACATCCTTATCGGAACCGTACACGTCAATACTTTCAAAGAAACAATCAATTTAACCGAGTAACGAGAGCCAAAACAAAGGGCTGATCGATCCAATACACCCTGCAATCACCAATCACAACCACAGCCATCTTCCACGTGCAGAAAAAACCAAATGCACGGGGGAAAAATCATGACGGGAAAAGACAAAGTGTGAAGTTGATAGAGTTGCATTCAAGCATGAAGAAATTACACAGTACAAGCACAAGCACAAGCAGCCATATAGGTTATAGATAACCAAAGGGTAACACGCCTCGCATGGATATAATTATCACAGTTAGGAAGGTTTTAAGTTCTGCTTTCCAAGACCGGGTATTTTATTAAAAAAATATGATCATGCTAATATTTAAGTTTTACTATACACCAGCGAGGGCAGATTTCACGCAGCAGCATCAACAGCACGATCACTGTGGTCCTTGTTGACAAAAGCTTGCACATACTCTTTCCTGCAATACGACCTTTTCTTAGACTCAAGGGAACGTCTGAATATCTCTTATTGCCTAGACATGTACAAAAGAGATGTCAAAAATATAAATGAGGAAGAAACAAACCTTGCAGGTAGATGATCATGTGGCCGATTAAAAGGAGTCCAAACTGGATCACCCACAAACAGCCTCATTGCCTGAAGAAATATGTCTTGTTAGAATATCATTTGTATGCGTTGGTTAAATATCAGGCACAGTTGCACAAATACCATATGACTCTAAAACAGGTATGCACCACGTAAACGTAAAACTCGTTGAGCATAATAACATTCATGCCAGGAATCATGGTGAAATCAGTCAAATGAGGTCAAATACCAGAATACCACTCCAGCGTTCTCCTTGTGGGAAAATATTCAAATACCAAAATTCTAGTGATGGGTCATGTAATATAGCCTCAATCATTGAAGTAGAACAGTATTGCTGATTTGACGTCTCAATGATGTTCACACAACTTCAATCTAGTTGTCTCTCAAATAAGTCATTTTGCAAGCTCTTAATGCACAAAAATAGCATTGAACATAGCATAAATATCATCTTATGTGCGTAGCATAGCAAGGACGCCATCAGTGGACATCCATGCCTTAAACAAGAAGTCTAAAAATGGTGCCATGGTAAAAATGTATTGGAGGTACATCCTAACTATACAACATGTCAATTTTTTTTAGAGATGGGACTCTACCAGAATCCCATACCTAGAATTTGATCTAAAGCCACAGGCCCCCAAATGAAAAATCATTCCTTAACACATACTTTGCAAACTGGTAGTAACTACTAAACTATAGGAGCATTGGTTATCAATATTGAGGTTAGTGCCAATCATGACACTAAAAGTTATAATTTCCACCACAAATGTTCAGTGTTGATAACGATTTTATGACTAAATCCTAGATCCCAGTGAAATGGGATAGGGAAACAGAAGAATTTTTTCACTTATTCCCTTCTCCATTCTTCCACAAGCAATGAGCTCTCTTGCATATGTTTTGTTATATACCTTGATATAGTTATCTGTGTCCAACGTGAAACGGTGGTAAATTCCTGCAGGTAACACGATCATTCCTCCTTTCTTCACCCAAACACGAATCCAGTGGTCATTATGATCCCTGACATCAAAATAACCTTCACCGTGTAGAGAAAGTAAGAGGGCTTCAATTGGTAGCCAAAATGAATGTTTATGTGTGAGTGTGGGGAGGTAGAGCCAAAACCAATCTTACCACTTCCACCCAAACAGTAGCGGATCTCCTCGTCAGTGTGAAGATGTTCTTCGAAAAAACTCTTAATCTTCTCCTCATAATTAGGCAGTTTCTCTGGGCAAACTTCAATCAAGTCCTGAAGAAAAGGTCTTATTTAGTTAAACTTGTTCCTTTTGTGCATATTACCAAGTGTCATGTTTACAATATCTGACTTTTGACTGTAAAGAACTGTTTCCCAGTTGTTTCTAAAGTAATTGATAAACTGCAGACTTCAAATACAAGGAATAACATGACATGGCAGTCATAATGATAGCAGTAAATTTCTTCAAGCTTGCTGAGTTAAGATGACAAACCACATAGGAATATCCACGCTCTTCACGTATCTTCTTCAACTCTGCATCTGTTTCATGGTTGTCAGCATCAAGCTTCCAACTAAGTACACCAAGCTCTGCAAGGCAAGGCATAATTGCAAATGATATGAAAGTTACAGACTTTTAACAATTTGATAAGCCCATTCAATTTTAACATTAAACGATTCCTACCAGCAAGTTGGTCCAAAGACACAAATTCCTTGGGCTCCCTGTGATGAGGCAGCCTCTGGTCTTCATCACTATCATCCATGTACCATGCTTGAATGACTTCTTCTCTGGGATCCTGGGTGAAGAAGATGCAATATCACTACATGTTTATTTTAAGAAAACAAGGGGAAAACATGGGAACTCATAATTTCAGCTATCAACATTTCTCATATTGTAGGCAACCAGTCATCCCCCCAACCTAACCCAAGCCACATGTCCAAATAATATAAGGTCACAAAGCACGGAAACTACAAATCAGTAGAATAAATTCATGCAGACAAAACATCCAAAAATCTGCATACAACCTATCAACCATAATAGCATGAATAAACGTCATACACAAAGTCCTTTGAATTTTTTCTTGGTGACAGTTCTGACAAAAGATGATGGACTAGTCAAAAAAAGAATAATATAGCTCCATAAGAGCTGAATGAAAACAAGCTTTTTTTGCACTCATTCTTGAAAGTAAAAATCCAAAAAATAAATAAGAGTGAACCTATTTGTCAATGACAACAAGGTGCAGCAATTTGACAAGATTATAAATAGACAATTTATTTTTCTCTATTTTAATGGAGTAAAAAGTACTGGAAGAGGAGGGTGGTGGGGTTGGAACTAGGGTTGTCAGTGAGGAGAGGGACCTCATTGTGAAGACCAACCTCAATAAGACTCTGGTTTTAGACCAGGCAGTGAAAGTACAAACTCTCACTATCTATGAGCCTCCGTTCCATGCTAGATTAAAAAACAAGGAGGCACCCATATACACAGATACCAAGGTCATAAATAAGCTTAGACTTCAATAAAAATTTGTTACAAAATTGAGTCAAAACTTGTCTTTAATAAAGAGCTAAGATTATCGATTCTAACTTATACTACCTCCCATCATCCAAAGACTTGATTTGCCAACATAATTCTATCTTACATCATTTTTGCCACACATTGTTGATGAAAATAACTTTTAAGTTAAAATGCAAGTTCAAAAATCATCTTCCAAAAAGTCGGGAACAATTGCTGCTTTAACATTGCTGCCGTGAACAGCCAATAAGACTTAGTCAATGAACAATTAAAATCAAATCATACAAGGTTTACTCTGCATGTGAATTTGGTCCCAGTAAATCTAAATACTGATGGCAGGATTAGAAAAGTGTGTCTCTCTCAAAATATAGCTTATGCACGGACAAGCACTTAATCCTACATCGCCATGCTCTCATATGGGAAGGGAAACAATTTCCCGTATAAATCTCTACTAACGAAAACAGGCACCACCAGAGCCGGCAGAGCATTCGGGCAACGGCTTAAGAACTCTACTTAATAAAAAAAAACTTCAAGAATAAATAAAATATATTTATGAATTATTTTTTATTACATAAAAATGCTCCTCACTTATTCAAGACGTTAAACAGACATAAAAAAATTAAAAAATATATATTTTTAATATTTTAAAAAGATTAATTTATAATTTTTCCCAATAACTCCCTCGATTACCGGTCTCCACTAACGCTACATTTAATCACCCTATCTAACTTAACGTGAAGACTACTCCTTCAACCTAAATTCATCGCATCGCATCGCCCATTAACAACAAAATCCGAAAAAAAAAACTCTGGATTTCCACATAGCCCAACCACAAAATCTACACAATTTCGTAAATCTTTAAAAATTCTTCTTAGCTGTGTACAATCTCGAAAGAAGAAGAATAAGATGTAAGAATAAGAGGCAGCTTACCTTTTCCGGTGCAACCATGTTTCTTTCCTGTGCTCTCTTTCTCTGTCCCTCGTCTGTTTCGGCTGTTTGTTTGTTTCCCGACGCTTTGAGGCCACGCTAAAACGGAGGTATCAAAAACAAACAGGGTGGGGTTTGAAATTATTATTTTAAACGTGGGGTTCTTATTCATGAATTGGTGAAAGACATAATTGACCTTATCTAGAAGAGGTGGGAGGAGGGTTCGGCAGCTGGAATTTACGCGAGGAAGAGAAAATATCGCTTACAGATTATGAGTTTATGATTTTGTTGGTCCAGGTTAATTGAATCTGCGAACTGGCAACGTAGGGGCATTTTAATCATTATAAATAGTGGGGCCTGTGTTTGAATGGGAGGTTGCTTATATTTTTTAAATAAAAAATATATTTTTATAGTTTTTAAAAACATTTATACTTAAAAAATATTATATCTTTAGTAAAAAACAATACACTTCCAAACCAAACACACCCTTACTGGGGCAGGTGAGGCGGACTGGAAAAATGGAAATTCCCATGCCCTGTGACCTGAATGTTTTGATTTGATTTATTTACGAAAGAGATCTTCAACTCAATTAATTTCAATGCCATCATGTCTTGCGTAAGCAAGCTTATGCAGAAACTGGGCTCTTGCTTCGATTGGGTATACTTTTCATTTCTTGGAATGGGTCAATTCTGCCAGGTGCCCAGGCCTTTTTAACTAAACTTGTTTTTTGACTTGGATCATTGTTAGAACAGATTTCGGTTCCTGTCCGAAGGAGGCACAATGGAAGGGAAACCAGAACAGTTTTTCTATGTTCTGCTCAGCGGATTATGAAACAGAGAAAAGTGAAGTTTTTGTGAACAGTTGTTCACTTGTTTGTGTCATTTCGTTGGCTTTGGTTTTTCTCACATGTCAATTGCTAGAGTGCCAAAAACTAGCAAGCAAAAGCAGGAATAGGGTGAGGGCATCCCCTTGCTGCCATGGCGATTTTACATACAGCTATACTGGGTTTTTTTATGTCCTATAATGGGATCTTCGTAGAACTTGCAGGGTGGAGGAAGTTTGGTCCAGCTCCAATTTATTCAGAAGATGAAGACAATTTGTCCAGGAACTAAGTTCGCTACATTTCAGAATCATTTCGTTATCATTGTCTCGGTTGGTTTCTTAGAACGTACCTAGGATGTTGTAGATTGTGGAGCTAATGGAAACAAAATTCAAATGATAAGATTCTGATTGTCAAAACTGACAGCATTGGAGTCTCATCAAACCAGTAAATGTCATTTTGCAGTGAATCAATTTCCGGAGCTCAAACTCTCTCCTACAAAAAGAGCACTCTAATTAAAACTCTCCTGCCTATGACAAGGACTTCTATGGCTATATTGTTACTCTTGCTCTCCGTGCATGTTCTGATTCAAATTGGGCGGGCAATTCAGAAGGAGAGCTGTAAGTAGTTACTGTGTGTTTCTCGTCACCAACGTTATTCCATGGAGGTGCAAGGATGCGACTCGCAATATCCAAATCCAGCACTGAAGCAGACTCTACACTTTAAGCAGATTCAGAGTGTCCATTTTATCCAAGATTTTTAAATTCTAACAAACTCAAATCTTAAATATCTTCTCTGCTCTGTTGCTCACTCCAGTCTATAGGAACACAGTGGTGAAATAAATTCATCCCGAAACTTGAAGAAAAGAACTACCAGCTCGATCCTTGACTGGTGCTCTGAAGTCACAACAGTAGTAGAATGCCAGAATTTGAAGCTGTACCTCAGATTCGGATGCCCCACATGTAACAATTAACAACCGATTTGTCCCAAAAATTTCTACATTTTAAAAATCCATACCTTACACTGAACTTTACCAGCATAGGCATCTCAACTTTCTGATAATTTAATATCACCAGAGGGCATATGTCGCACCATGCAAAAAATTGAACATATGCAGAGACATGTAGTAGCACAACATGGAAATTAATGCAATGTGCTTCAGCATGAAAGAAATAACACTAAATACAGGATAAGTAATTACTGACATGCAATTTCTGTTAAATACACTGGACGTTTTCCATCGCGATAGCCACATGCTTACTTTCATGATATATATTTAACTTGTCTAAACCATCTCATAAATGCGAGAGATGGTATCAAACAAGAATAGGAATACTGCATCATACATGCTAAAACGATAGGTACTCAAGCACCTTAATAAGCTTCAAGTGCCACGCCACCCTTCTCGGTCACCATACTCTTAATATACTCCTTCCTTGCTGGATGATCTTCCTGTGGGCGATTATAAGCTGTCCACACTGGCTCTCCCACGAACAACCTCATCAACTATATATTATTGCCAAGAGAAGAATCTATCAGCCAATGCTCTGAAGTCACTACTTTATTATGCTATTGCCAAGTATATCTTAAGCTGCCTTACCTTAACATAGTCACCGGTGTCGAGAGTGAACCGATGGTAGATCCCTGCGGGCAGAATGATAAGATCACCCGCCTTGATCCAGATACGAATCCAACGATCATCTTTGTCACGAACATCAAAATATGCACTTCCTTCTAAGCAGTAACGTATCTCTTCATCAGCATGTATGTGCTCCGTATAGAAGTTCTCAAGCTTCTCCTTGAAGTCAGCAACTTTCTCTGGGCAAATATCAAGCAAATCCTGCAAAAACGGAGCCTAGGAAGGTTAATTATGGCGTAATAGCTAATCCCGAATAGAATGGAAGTCGAGTTTAGGCGGCATTGTTTGAATGTCGAATGCTGGCACAACAAAGAATGGCAGAGCTTGGTAGAGAAAGGAAAACAACAAGAAGGGCAAGCAAACAATCTTCAAATAAGGTTCCAGAATCCGGTCCATAGATAGGTGATTTTCACCTTATGAATTCAATAAAATTGACCCAAAAAACGCCTCTAAAATGAACCAGAATTTTTTTCCAAAACATTAACCTAATAAAAACAGACTCTGGCTTCGTATCCCCGTCTAATGTATAGCAGAGGCTCAAGGAGAGTGGGCTTGGGCTCTCATATCAAAGCCCATTGTGCTTATACCTAGATAGCACATCTAGACCCACATTCATCTCGTGGGTTTGGACTCTTACGCCAGAGCCTAGTGTGCTTCAGTCAAAGTAAAGTAGCACACCTAGATCCACTTTCATCCACTATAAACACGCACTATTACACTAGAGCCCAGTATATTTATAGTATATTTAGATTTAGATAACATGCTCAAACCCACTTTCACTATTTATAAACTTGAGCTATCATTCTGAAACCCAACGTGTTTGGGTTCAATGCATGCACTCAAACTCATTTTTATCTCTTGTGAGTCTAGGTTATTTGCCTGAGTCCATTATTTGATAGAGAAATTTTTTTGAGATTCTATACAGAATTTTTAATATTTTATATTGATTTAACATTTATTATTTTAAGTAAAATATAACTCAAAATATTATAAACATAAAATTACACTTCAAATCTTTATCTTTATAAAATGCAAAACTCATAAAGAATAAATATATCATAAGATCTTTAGTATAAAGATTCATTCTTTATTGTATATATATTTTCAAAGTATTATTGTATTTTTTTCTATAAAATTTTTAACTTTATAATTAGAGATTTCTCATATCCATAAAAAAAAATATTTTATGTATATCAACTATTAATCACTTAAATTACTAGATATCACATGCTATTAAATATTAATTTTCTAAGTTTTTGAATTTTTTATATCAAATCATCAGATATCATAATTATAAATAATATATCAAATCATTTGATTTAAAAAATTAATCAATTATCTACCATATTATTTTTATTTTTAAGCATCTTGAATTTTGAGATATATCAGTGCAAAACATGGCTAATTTTCCAGGAAAGAAACCGGTTAAACATATTGAACCTGGTATTTTTTTATTGTTTACACAACATTATCAACCATTTAACAAACGTAACCAAACGGTAAGAAATTTTTTAACTGTTTTGATTCTATTGTGCAAATGTAATAAAAGAAGACGAAAGTAAGGTAAAGAATTAAACAAATCAGACATACCATGTAATTGTATCCCCTGTCTTCCCTAATCTTCTTTAATTCTTCATCGTTCTCGTAGTTCGCTGGATTCAAGCGCCAGTGTAACACTCCCAACTCTGTGTTTAAATACAAACACAATCCTGAGTTAGTGTGAGAGAAAGACAGAAAAGAAACCAGAAGAAGGAAACGGAGATAGAGAGAGATTTGACCAGCCAAGTAGTCAGGGGAAACGAACTCTTTTGGGTTACAGTGACGAGGGAGTCTTTGGTCTTCTCCACTAGTTTCATCCATGAACCATGCCTGTATGTGCATATTTAAGTATAAAACATTGACTATTAGTATAATCTTCAAATTTGACATTAATTTTTAGAAGAACTCACCTCGATAGCCATTTGGGTAATTGTCTAGAATACTGAACTTGAACTCTCTCTCTCTCTCTGCGACCTACTTGGATTCTATGAGAAAAATCGCGTAGCTTCTTGTATGAAGCTTTATAAAAAGAGAGAGATGGCAAGGTGAGGGAGTAGTGTCGTCATTTGTTGATTGGTTCTGGTTTCTTCCATTATTTGGTGGTTGCCAATGCCTTGTGTAGAATTCCATTTCCTCTCGTTTATTTTGTGGTCGTCGTCGTCCCACAAATTGTGTACGTTGTAACCCCCCTGATAAAATCTTGTTTGGCGTCTTCCATCATGATCAACCAAAGCATCCCGGCAGGCAGTTTATGTCTTTAGCGAAACTACTTATACACACACACACCACACACACACACACACACACACCTTTCAATGTTAATTTTATTTCTCGTTTCTGGTATTTCAAACAAAAATCATATTAGAAATAGAAGAGGAAACGATTTCTCACACAATTTGTTTGCTTGTTTTGGATCCACCCACTGGCTCCCATCTAACATTGCTGCAAGTTGTCTCACCGATACGATCCTTCATAAAAACCATTTTACCCATATTATAATTGACAAGCTATAAAGAATAGGAAGACGGGAGAGGATTCGGGAGGAATTTAGGTCAAAATTTAGCCAATGTAATCGTGATATTTTACAGGTAAGATTTTAATTTAATTTCTAAAAAAGGCGTTGAAAATACGAATGTATTTTTTAATATTATGAATATTTTTTGTTGAGAAACAAAAGGCTGATATCTACATTTAATAAAATAAATTCATAAATATATGAATTGATAAATTAAAAAAATAACTGTTAATAGATTTATATGTGAATATTTTACTTTGACTATCGTTTCTATTCTACACATCTGCTTTTATTTATTCATATGGATTATTTTTGTTCAAGTACAAATTATTTTTGTTTTTTTAAAATTCAACATGCAAGTACAATTTATTTATTTAAAATATAAGGGAGAGTCATTTCAAGATAAATTACAGTATCTTATTGAGGTATTGTGAAATTATAAAAACAATTAAAAACAATAAGATAGGGTATTAATTAAAACTCAAATGAAAAAAACAAACGTGGCGGAAGGTTCAAATTTAAACCTAACAAGATTATTCTATTAGAAAGATTAAAAATCTATACAGTCAAGTAGAAAAAAAAATATACGCTCAAATAGAAATAATAAAAAATCAAACATGTATAATAATACCAAAAGAAAATGCGTATACGTATTTTAACATTAACATGAAGCTGGCTTGATGTTTGATTGTTCATGACGGGGGGCGTATGCGATTCAAATGGCCGCTCCGAGCTTGGGAGGATTCTGCGCTCAGCCCCAAAGTTTTTATATGTTCTTTGTCTGCAAGCGAAGCGAGTCCGGGTCGCTGACGGAGAAATCAGTTGTTTCAAAATTACCTTTACAGATGCTATGCTCGTGTCGCTGTCTTACGATAGTGTTTGTAACTGACATGAGAGGCTGTTCTTAAAGTACTATTTTTAATGTATTTATATGATATTTTTTAAAAATAAATTATTTTTATATTAGTATATTAAAATAATTTAAAAATAAAAAATACAGTAAAACATAATTTCAAATGGTTTCTCAATCAGCTAGCTATTTGATCCCCTATGGTTTAATTTTTTAAAAAAACAAATTGAGTAATATGCTATTTTAATATGCTTTTTTACATTAAAAAAATTTAAAATATATATTAAATATTTATCTAAATATCTAAATAAATAGATCCATAATTATAAATAAATAAATAATCGTTACTAGTAACTAAAATAGAAATTCAAAAAATTAAAAGTTTCATGTGTATTAGGATATTTGATTTCATAAAATAAAATAAAATATTCGTATGTTTATGTCAAATAAATTTTTTTATTAATAACAATAAAAATAAAATAAAAATTTTATGTAAGACTAGACATATGATAAATATTATTTTAAATAATTATTTTTTTATAAAATAAAAATTCTTCAAAAAATTAAATACAAAACAAAATAATTGTTTAAAAACATGCTTTATTAAAAAATAAAATTTATAAAACTCATGGTTTAAATCATGAGATTCCAATAAACCAGTAAAAAATAAATTAAACATGGCTAACAAACTAATATTTTTATTAAAAACTAGTGTAAAATTATAAAAGAGAATGAGATAAAAAAGATTCATAACTATTTTAACTTTAAAAATTTGTGATTTATAAACCTCATTTCAAGTAAATTAAACAATAAATGATGAAACTTACAAAAAAAAAAATCAATCAAATAAAAAATATATAATTAAAAGATGAGGGATATAATCAAAATAGAATAATGGCTTAAGATGCATGGAAAATATTTAAAGTGGAGGGTTAAATTAAAAAGAACAAACTCTAACAAAGAAATAAAAAAATAAAAATTAAATTGAAAAATAAAAACATTAAACAACATAAATTTTAATTAAATCATCTCTTAATAACAGATGAGTCACTAAAAGTATCACATTACGCTCACAACCAAAACTCTCTCTCTCTTTTTCAGAACAAAATAATCAATTCACTGTAGATCCACAACTTGTGTCCATTGATAAAGTGAAATGTGAAGTGGACACACTCTATGAAGTTTATGTTAACTAGTTACGAGTTTAGCGGTGTTCTAAAATTATATACATACAAGTAAATCTGGAGTTTAAATATCATTTTTTTCGATGCACGGCTAATATCAAAGAAAAAAAATACCCTTAACTCAAGCACACTGTATTCATAGAATATGTGGATGTGCATGTCGCAATTTACTGGGCTCTGCCACTCTAGAACATGGGAAAGCAGTGGTAGCTGGTGAATTGATCTCGAATAAATTCTGGCCTTCATACGAGGCCCGCAATTCAAAAGGTTGTATGGTGGTTCTCGAGCATCCAGAAGCCCACAACGAAAAGGAAAGCACATGCTACAAAATTCCTTCAAATTCTTTCCCAAAATTGTACCAAGACACAGATAAACAGGCTAAAAGGATTTGCAGAATCCCTTTGCTACTATGGTAGCATGGATACTATATAGTACCCAAGCATGAAGTGTCCCTTTCCATTTTCTAAACCCGATGTATCAAATGTAATGTCTAAAAAGCTAATGGTTGCTTGCTGCCATACTTGTACAGGTGGTAGGCCCACTGTTCATCACTAACCTATGATCCGCGAGGGCGTTCACAGGATCATTGAGGAGCGCCCACTTCCAGTTGCCTTCAGGCCTATGATTTACCCTATAGATTCTATATGTTAAAGTGTCTTATTTTTAGTTCCACAACTAGAACAAGTAGATTTAAAATAAAATTAAAAAACGGAGCCCACATGTTTTGCAACAGTTCCCTGGTTTTACTATTTTCTTCCATACTTTTCCAAGTTACTATTTGGTATGTTGACCTTGTAAGCTTCCTTGATGAGTCCCTAACCATAAACCTGACTTCTAGCCAGTCATTTGTAAGTCCTGAACCTGCCTTGACCTTGAGCGTTAAATGCTTCCGAACCTGAAGCCCCCCTCACCATTGATGACTGATCAGTGAGCTGAGAGTGACACTGAAAATACCAAAACTCCACTGCAAGGTTTAGGCCCGCCCTTACAGAAAGTTCAAGGGGGTGGGTTCATTTAATCAAAACTGGCCTCGCCTTACCTTCTCAATAATTTTACCCCGACAATAATGTCATCAAAAAACAGAACACCGTTGTTGTATGTTGTTGGGTCTTGTGGGGATCCCACACCCTGCTTTCTGGGCCCCATCACATATTTATTAGCCATCTGTACTGGAACACACTCTCCCTAGTCTCTTCTCGAGAGAGATAAAACAAAGGGTTTCTGAGGCGGGGAGGGGAGAGCGAGAGAGATGGTTTAATAATGAGTCGGGAGAGGCTTGAGGGCTTGAGGCTTGACTGAGATGTTTGTCCCGTACGGGACAGCACTCCCTCTACTCACACACGTACGCAACCTCGCGGGTGCTGTTGCCATCAACCTGAACATCCCCTTCTTATGGAAATATTAATATTACCTTTTATACTTATTTTCCGGATTAAATTTAGTTCTCGCACTCCACTTTTACGAATAGAGTAATTTAATTTACTTTAGTTCGTAACTGAAATAAACAAGCCAAGCTTAGTCCCCGTATGAACAGACTGTTTTAACCCAAACAGTGTGATATACGCTACGTACCTAGTGATCTTATTAGTAACTTTTTTATATTAAGTTTCTATGGTTAATTATCTGAGGAAAGAAGATGTGTGATTAATAAATTTAGAAGAATGGAAATTGAAAAGATATCAAAGAGAACTGTCGAAGAAAAAGAAAAATAAATTTGGAAAATAAGGAAATTGATTTTACTTGTTTTCCAATCACAGTTATAACTAGTGATTCCCCCCTTTTCAATTTAGAAAAACTTGTATTTAATTTTGAACCCATGGCCTTCTATCTTTTTCTCTCAATTTTCCATAAAAATATTGAAATATATTTACACTGAATAAATTTGAATCCTTCCATTTTCTAAAATCCTTCAACTTCTCTGCACAAGTGTGATTGAATCTATCATTAATTAAAATGGGTTGGTGCATTCAAACAGTTCTTCCATCCAGCCTTTCCCTCATAATTTATCATGGACACCGTCCTCATTTAGGTCATCCGAGGATAGAGAAGTTGATATCAACTAAAGGAGCTCACTCCAGCTGTATCCCTTGAGTTGAGAAGTGATTTTTCGGCTAAACTCGGCACCGGGCAGTAAAAAATAATACAGAGTGTCGCCATACATTTTGAATTTACCCGAAGCCAAATAAGTGGCATTTTATGTAAATAAAACAGCGTAACATGGATTCTAATACTATGTCACGACTATTCAGAGACTAACTGATCACACCCACTCCACCCCTTGGCCAAGCAATGAAACAAAACTCTCTCATGTTTCTCACCTTCTCTAATCTTTTCGGTATGTGTCTCTGACTTGGACTAATCGTTCCCACACGCAAATTTTCTGCAATAATAGCAGGAGCCCTTTCTTAGCATTAAGACTCCACACCTACAACACCTAAAACCGACACACATACTTGGTTCCTAAGTTGCAGCACCTCCACCTCGGCGATGACCCTACTACGCCACCGTCACCACATCTTATCAACGCTCACATTCCTCACTTTTCTTTTATTTTTATCTGCCCCAGCTACAACACTCTCCCAACTAGGTAAGTATCACTCCCGAAAATCAAGTTCTAGACTTTGAAAACTTAATGATAACTTGGTAGAATTGGGTACCCTTTTTCTTTGATATACAGGTGGTGGAGTACTTCATCAGGGAGGGGAGGAGAGGGGAAAGGGGGGTGGGCCAAGGGCTTTTCAGCGAGTTCTGACTCAGAAGCGACTCGGTGGACCAGGTTCTTCACCACCTTCATGTAGATCCAAGTGTGGAAAGTGCTCGCCATGTAAGGCAGTTCACGTGGCAATTCAACCTGGTTTGAGTATTCCATTAGAGTATTATCCAGAGGCTTGGAGATGTAAGTGTGGCAACGAGCTTTTTATGCCTTAAAGATAAAAGCAAGAAAGTACAAATTAAGCAAATACAACGAAAGAAATGACTCTTTTTTGTTATGTTACTATCTTAGTAACGTAGCTCCCATTGGCTGGCTATGGAGGTGGGTGCTTTTATGTGTTTATATTATGATTTTGCCTATTGGACAGGGAGCTTTGGGAATGAAAGTTGTTCGGAGTTGGGATTGCCAAGAGGGATCCTTGACTCTTGCTCTCTCTCTCTCTCTCTCTTGTTAATTAATGATCTTTTCTTTGTTTTTATCTTCTTTTAACTTGCATTGATGCAAGCTTATTAATTACCAGACATACTGGAATTAAGTACAAGAGCTGTAATTAAGATGCTTATTAATTATTAGACATTTTGGAATATTTATGTAGAAAAGCTGTAAGATGAGCTCCTTTATAGGAAGAGTAGTTGCAACGCCTAATTTATTGCCCCCACCCACCCCCAACCCTCTTTTATTTGTACGGATACATCGTGATGTTTTACCACCATGTCTGAGAACACTATCCTTAAGCACGCCATGAAGGATTTGCGTTTAATATTTCTTAGCTAGCTAGCTAGCCAAGTTTCTGTGTACTTACCGTATATATTTGCATTTCATTGTAGTGTTTCTTCTGCTTCAGCAGACAATAAATGTATGATCGCGGTGCCATGTGGAGATTGGAGGAAGGGACATGTGCGTGGAAATGAAAACAACAAAATTATAGGATGAGATAATTACTAGGCTAGCTAGAAGAATTGGAAGCAAGGTGGGAACAAGACAGAGAAAATATAGGGCACCCGCTTGTTTATTTATTCTCATTAATTTCTCTGCAATGTGACGACCCCTCTTGAAGAGACTTCTCTTCCATGATCTCCTGAGTTTTTCTGTGCAAAGTAGCACCGTGAAACAACACGGTTCAAAACTTAATGATTGCGAATACCATGTCTGATTCTCTTAAAAGATTTAAAATTTACATTTAAAAAGAAATCATATCATATTCTTATACAACAAATTATATATTCCTATATAAAATTATATTTTTATGCAAACTCTACAAGTAAAAACGAGTTATGCACGTGATTTGAATTTAAAATTGTTTTGAGATGCGTAAAATTACAACAATTTAATTAAGATAAAATAACATGCATCTATCTTTTTAATGAATTTTTTTATTACTAATAAATAAAATATTTTTTTATAATTGTGAGAATGTAAGAAACCAATTAAGTAAGTTTAAACTTTCCTGCTTAGCTTTTTTTACTTCCAGAGTTTGTATACCAAAAAAACATCTATTTTTAAATTGCATGATTTGTACGAGAACATAGCATTTATCTTTTTATCAATAAAGTTTTTATAAAAATATAGTTTGATTTAAATTGTTTTTTTATTGTATAAAAATAGAGTTTAAATTTTTATTTTTTTAAAAAATGCAGGTGACAATGGCCATCAATTCGTATATATATGTTATTTATTAAACTTTATTATTTTTCTAAATAAATATTAAAAAGTGTTTTTTTCCTATACTATAAAAAAAATCATGATCTTTTTGGTTCTAGTGAGTTGCAACAACATTCAGTTCGCTCCATGAAATGTTTTTTTTTTTTTTCATCTCAATTTGTATGGTTTTGTACCCCAAAAGTTAAATATATATGTAAAACCAGATATTTTTAAAAATTAACGCAGTTTCTTAAAAAACTCAATTGAATAACATCATTTAATACAAATTTGATAAAATAATATATTTTTATTTTTTCAGACTTTTAAGGCATGGTATTTATTAACATAACTATTTCTAATTATGATAAGATAGTTTTCATATTTTAAAATAATAAAATTTAATAAATATCATGTTTTTAAAATGCTACAAGATGAAGCTTCAATCATCTAGGTGGTTAGTTGGATTCGGTTATATGAATTCGTTAACTATTTTATATAAAAATTATTTTTTTATGAATTATTTTTTTTAAAGATATTTCATAAGTTAAAAAATATATTTTTATTCAACTTATAAATTTAAAAATAAACTATAATTAAAATATCAAAAGGTTATTATTCACGTAATAGTTATTTATTTTTTAATATCAATGATATAATTGGACTTGTAATAACAGATGATTCTGAATGTTCAATTATGAACCCTAAAAAAATTATATGAATGATCGAACATATGTATTTATAAATTAATAGGGCAGGTCCAGGCTCAAGAGAATATATGGATATATCATATCAGAATAACAATTTAAAAAATTCATAACTTTTAACCTAACCTTCTAATCACATTTAAATATTTATAAGAGTTTTTGAATGTTGTTTTCTTTGTAATATTAATTGCATCATTAAACAAATGATCAAATATTTCAATAACAAAAATATTGTCCAGGTCTTTTGATTTTAGTAGTTTTGAAATTTTTATTATTATTTAAAAAAATATTTAATTGGTTTCATTAATAATTATGAATTAATGAACATGTTAAGCTAAATAATTAAAATTTCCCCTTGTCTCATTCTACAAGCATAATATTTTTTAAATCACGATATTCTAAATCACAACAATTTAAATTATCAAACTTAGAAATAAAAATTTATAGTAAATAACGCTAATCTAAAACGAGACAAGTAAAAATATTTTGACGAAACGTTTTTTTGCTGCAATGGTAATTGTGCAATTGTTTTTTATTTTGTCGGATAATTTCCCGATTTGTCCGTGTAAACAACCCTTTCTGAATCTCCAAATTCTCTCACCTGGAGACGAGGACGGTGACAGAGATCTTTCATTCATTTTTCACCGAGGAATCAAGCTAATCAATTACTTGCATTAACTGATGTCAGAAGTAGTTCTTTGTGTTCGATAGATGTTGCAATCCACTAAGGAACTAATTGAAGGATGTATTATTCCTCTGGCGTGGATGCTCAGTGAAATGGAAGGAATGATGTACTGGGATTTGCTTAAAATGGTGCGAATGGAAGTGACTCGTGAATGATGATTTCTAGGAAATCAATCAGATTTCATCTGTTTTACTTGACAACTGATGCAGCTTCTAAATTAATAATTAATTTGTTGATATCATCATGTGAATTAAAGGATTGAATTATGGTTAACAGGGGTTTAAGGACTGAATTATAAGTTTTAAAAAATGAAGTAGCTTATTATAATTCAATTCAAACACCAGGGACTAGAAAAGAATTCACTCCTTTCTGTTTTGTTCATTTATGAAAGCCTCCCGCGTTGTACATTGGATTACAAAACAGTGCCCTAAAGATTTTTTTATTTATTAATATAAATGCTCGGTTCAGTTTATATATTTTTTAATTAATTATATAAGCCTTAAAGCTGAATAAGACAGCTCTAATTAATTATTTAAAATATAAATTTTACTATTCTCTAACATTATTTTTATAAAAAAAATCAATATATTTTTATAAAAATAAATAAAATGATAAGATTTGAACTAATAACTTTTTAATTAATAAGACTTTTGTACCATATTAAAAAATTATCTTAACTTAATAATTTAATTTATTAAATAAAATTTTAAAATATAATTTATATTACTACATAAAGCTAGGGACTGACCCTTGCGTTTATTATACTACACAAATACCAGTTAATAATCACAACTAGGGTTTCAAAAACTCAGTTTATTCTTTTTAAATGCTTAGATGCAATAATATATATGCTAAGGGAATAGTATTAATAATGTTTATAATGTACCCTCAGTATTAAGAAATTGTATGCAACGAGAAAAAAAAGTACTTGTGATGATGAAAATGATGAAGAGGATTGTGATCTAAATTGACGTGATGTTAAAAATAAAAGGTAAAATATTATTTTAATATTTTTTAATAAAAAATTATTATTATTATATTTTCAAAAATCATCAGGATAAAAAGAAGAAGATGAAAACTGGTAATGAACTTCTCAAGCGAAGTTGCCCATCCAAAAATAGAAAGAGAAAAAAAAACCACTAAACGATTGTCACTATTTCAATTTCTCAACAATATAATCCCAAAGCTCCTCGTTTCATGCCTTTTATTTACTCTGTCAGACTTACCTGGAGTGAAGATTTCGCACTAGTAGTGAATTTTTTGGCCACTCAACCTGTATATATACCATGATCCTGCAATCAAGAGCCCTGAGAATTACCCTGCGCGTGGAATGTTCATTAACCAGAGGACAGTTTGATTCCCAAGTTCACCAGCTGTGTGTATTCGGAAATATTTCCTGTTTCGAAACAACAACCCATCGAAGCTTCGTTTTCACGTTTGGCTATGGTGTAAATAGTAGATGGAAGCCCCCACCACACACCATCTGCTATTGCTTCTTTGCAGCAAAAGAATATCGGCATAGCTTCTTCCCAGATTGTACGTACTTCGTTTAGATGACATGTGCATAAAAATTGTTTCCTTCTGATTCTTAAAGTTTTTCACTCCCTCCATGGAGGAATCAAAACCTAAAATTCACGAGGACTACCAACGTCTCCGCCCATAATTTTCTTCTGTTCTAGCATTACTGTTTATATTACTTCCGGTGATAATTCTGGGCACATTCATGTAGGCGGCCAAACAAGTCGACTTCAGGTTTTACAATATTTAACTTGACATAACTGCCAGTGTCAATGTCACGTACATTTGTTAAGAAGAATGTATAAATTTTTGAGATTATACTGAGATTTTAAATTTTAAATTTCTGCATCAAATCTACCTTTGATGTGTTTGGAATTTAAAACTGAGGAGAAGTATCGCTGATTTGAAACCAAGAGAGAGGAACGGGAGCCCTCTTGCGCTTCGTTGCACGTGGCAATCTCGTCTGTTCCATTAAAGGAGGTAAGAAACGAGGCAAAAGAGGGGAGGTGAGAGGAAAAGCCTCTCAAGCTCTGGCTTTAATAGGCCCCCGCTGCTGCCCTTTAAATCAATCAATCAATCTGATGGACGATATTGTTTTTTAGGAGTTATCACGGAATTCCACTAAAGTTACTACATGATGTCTTGTTCCTCTGTCTGATGACTCTGATCACGACACCTGACATTATATAATTAAAAGAAACAACTAGGGCACTGTAGAGAAACTCATTCAAATAATTGATTCGAATAGTAAAATGCGAATTTTACCTTCGTAAATATAGCATGATTGTAATTTAATGGGTTTTTATATATATATATATATATATTCTCTCCTTCTTAGTTCAAGGCTTTCCCTCCATATTTATCTTGATTTTTTTAAAAAATTATATTTTTTCTATTATTATTTGTTTATTTTAGATAATAACTATAATTGTTTTTTTAATTTGATCCTCTTTTTAAATTTTTACCTTTTAGATTTAATTCTAATTTTTTTTAATTATTTTCTTGGTTAAAATACCTTTTCAATCACATTCCTTGATATTTTATATCATTGTCTTAACTAAATTATTTTTTTAATTACACCTTTAATATTTTTTTTATTTTTTTTTATATCATTTTTTATTTTTATTTTTTTAATTACTAACTATTTTATTTTTTATTTAAACTTTTTTTTCTATTTCATCTATCATAATTTTATTAATTAAGATTTTGTTAATCTAGATTTTACTTAATGATTTTTTTGAGTTTGTTTTTTATAGGATGATTCCAATCCCAAGATTCCGGTTATGATTTGAAATATTAGTTTAGGTTCGCTTATATTTTTTTAAAAGTTTTTTTTTATCATTGATATTTCTTATTACATTCTTCTATGTAGTTATATTAATGTTATTTGCCAAATCAGGAGTTTCATGAAGTAACCAAGCTTAATTAGGATTAATTTTTATTTATTTATTATTATTTATTTTTAAAAATATATTTTGAAATTAATCAATTTATTAAACCTAAACAAGTCAATAATCTAACTTATGAATTTCTCTTGCTTCTTTAAAAATGTTGTTGTCCCCTTAGCATTTTTTCTTGTGTTGAAAAATAATCTAGTTTGACCTACGGCATGTTGTAGGCTACCAATTTAGTTATTATTTTAAAATATATGATAGTTTTTATAATTATGATTAAAAAATATAAATATTTTTAGTTATGGTTTTAAAAAGGTATGTATAAAATCTATTTTTACTTATAAAATAAATAAAATTAAAGTAGATCTCTATAAAAAAACATGAAATTTTAATTTTTACAAAAATAATATTTAAAATATAATTACATATGAGTTCCAATGCGGGAAAAAAATTATTTAATTAAGTAAACAATTTTTCATCAAATGGTATAATCAGTGTACAGCCGATATTTTAATTCATAAAACATTAAACATGCTTCCGTTCCAGATTTTGTAACTTCCACGCTTAAATATTCCCTATAGTTCGAGAATTATATATGTTGAGATAAAACGTAAGAATATTTTCACGGATAAAATTACATCCCATAGATATCGTGCCTCCCATGAAGACAAATAGGGGGGCTTAAACACATCCTTAGAGTCCAAACCATTTTTTTTTTTTTAACATGTAACGGGGAAGATTTTGCTATGCAATCTCAATATTGTTCAGTACCTGAAAATGTTAAACATTTTTTTCGACTCTAGACAAAATAATTAATAAAATAATGCCATGCTAGAGGCTGATACAACTTTAAATTAATTGATATTTTGAAAACTAATTGAGAGGGGAAACCATCATTCTCTCGTGCTAAAGCATTGTTCATTGCAACAATATCTTTTTCTTTGTTTTTCTTTTCTTTAAAAGTCCCATCTGCTAGTATTAGATTTGTAATGGACCGTGATTTTCTTGACTTGCCATGGAGTTTTTTTTGAAGAAAAGGAAAAACCCTTGCATGCTGTCCCTATTAATGGAGTGACTGGTTAAAATAGCACAAACACGTAGGGGGTGAATTGCAAGCATTTTTATTGATTGCGATACAACTAAAAATGCACCCAATTTTAAAAACATGCTGCTTCTCAAAATGTTTCTTTAACTATAGTATTTTGTTATTTTTTCTAACTATGATATTAAAAAAAAGAAGGAATAAAACTCTTGTTTCCATATAAAAAGCAAGTTTGCTTGGCGCATTGGGTGAGGTAGATAGAGAATAGGACGAGATAGGGTTGGCCTTGTGGCTCCAGATCGTGTTCAAATCCCCAAGGATGTCTGGTCAGTACAGCATGCCCATTTCCTTCAGCACGTTCTCTTAGCTTCGGGTTCTCTGCGAGAGATCAAAGCAAGATAAAGAGAGATGATTTTGAAGTGATATTTGATTTGACATAGTTGCTAGGGTTGCCGGTGGATTAGGTGGTGGTGTAGCAGCAAGACTAGACTCCATAGTTGTTTGATATTAAAAAAAAAAACTTAATTGATGATTTTTGTATTTTAGTTGTAAGGACACCTGTACATGTAGAATACAAGATTCTTCGCTATCTAGTTTTCTTGATTAAACGCTGTGGACATGTTGAGAATATATTTAACATAGAGTGTTACATCTTTTATGTGATATATATATCATGAGAAACCTAATAATATGAATATATCTCGTAGTAAAAAAATAATAATATGGTAACTGTGTAATATATTTAGTGTTTTTTCGTAGGCGTTGTTTTAAAAAATAAGTCCAATAAAAATTTATAAATTTGGTGTTTTTTTAACTAAAACTTAAAGAGAGAGTCTTCAGCTGTGCTAATATTTAAAAAAAAAAAAAAACGCTTGTTGATTAACTAATATTATTAGAGTAAAACACAAACCATACCACAAAAACAAATCAAACCTGAGAGGCTGATACAAGCTTGTTCGCACCTATCTTCTGCAAGCAAGATCTTCTGCATGACGATTCCATTTTTCATGTTTATAGTTTGTGTGAGAATGGTGATAAAACACAATTTCTGAGATAGGTAATTAATATGAGTGAAACAGGTCACGTCACCCAACGACCCCATGAGTGTAGTTTTCTTGTCGACGAATTACTTCTAAGCTTGGATCCACAGGAACGTACGTTCGATGTTGTGGCGAAAGGAGCAAGATTTGAGAACATTTTTCCTGTCGAAGCTATGTGTTAACTAACCAAGAAAGTGGAGGATTTGTAAGTGAGGTTGGTAGGAAAGGTTTGTTCTTTTTTTTATTTATTTATGTTTGAATTTTATCATACATGTTTGTTATCTTTGCGATGTTTTACATGTTTATTGTGCTTGCAGAATGTTCAATGAATCGTAAAAATTAGTTGTGGTGTGCATAAACTGACCTGAACACTTCATATAAATTAAAAAAAAAAAAAAAAAAAAAGTAACAAGACATACGGCTTGTCATAATCTATGTATGAAGTAAGATGGAATTGTAGATTTTATAAACCCAATTTTCAAAATTATTTTTTTTAAAAAAATAATTATGTTTTATATTTTAAATTTTTTTAATATGTTAATGTTAAAAAATAAAATAATTATTATTTTAATATATTTTAAAATAAAAAATGCTATAAAATATTATCCTGGTTTTTATAGTACAAGCATGCGGTGTGAGAGGTACTAGCTCGGACTGACTGAAATTAATTTGTTGCTGACCTAAATAGCACAAAATTGAAGGCCGACACATGATAAATGAACGCCCATAAAAATTCATAGTAAATTCCATATAATAAGCAAAAATGTCAACATCATGATTATCCTCACAAAACAGCTCGTCAAACATTCATAAATTCAGAGAAATAATTCAACAGTTTGAAGCTCCCTAGCATGCTTTCATAACTGCAACAACAGCCCCTCCAATGAATCTCCTCATTGGGTCCCTGGACTTCCTCGCAGCTTCCTCCCTTTCTTTTGTATCATTATTAAAATATAATTTAATTAATTATATTTTAAATTTATTTTTTAATAATTACAAGTTTAAATTTTTTATAATCATTATAAATTTGAATAATTATTAATTTTAAGATGTAAAAAATTAGTTAAAATATATACGAACTTACCCAAATAATTATATTAATAAAAAAAAAAGAGTGAAGAAGATGCCCATAATCCTTAAGAACAAAGTAACTAGCCGCCCGGTCCTTTACTTTCTCTAAAGAAATCCTCATGGTTAACACCCTTAGGCGCACCAGGAGGGAAACAAAGGGTTCCTCTTCAGCTCACCCAAGCCAGAACCAATGACCATAACTGCCATGCCAAGATCAAACGAACGAGGAGCATATGCGAGTAATGGTGGTGGGGTTTGTTTCCCTTTATCCTTTCCATTAACTGGGTCTGCTTAGTCAAGTGCTAACGCAAAAGCTGTCTTGCCACCTCGACTATGGCCTACATGGCCTAGCCTGCTTAAAATCTGGTTTGACATGGGCAATTTGTGGTTGCAGCCACAAGATATAACTGTCAAGTATAGAGAAGAAAGATGCAATGAGCAACCAAGTAGTTTTTGTTTTTCTGGGATCATTGGGGCAGCATCAATTTTGCCTTCAAATAAAAAAATTTCTCGGATCATTGGGTTAAAATTTCTTACCATAAACATTCCCCGCGAAACGTAGTTTCTTACAATAAGTATAATTTGATGGAATTCATAATAAAATATGGATAAAAACACTTAATTGAAAATTTCTTAAAATCAAGGCAAATAAAATAGAAAAAAATTATATAGAGTCAAAACTAAGAATTTCTATTTTATTAAAGGACTAATTTAATCTAAACAAATATAAATTAATTAATAAGATTTTAATAGCATAGCAAAAAACCATCTTCACCTAAAAATTTAAATTATAAAAAAAATCTCAAAAAATATTTTTATACTATCGCATATTAAAATGAATTCTCAGAATACTGCAAAGAAAAACTAAAAACTTTTTGAAGAGTGGCTATGGAGGTGTAACTGGAAGTAGAGGTGAAGTATTTGCGGTACTGCATGTAGTTCTTGATTCTACTTTTCGAACCACTGTTGTGCACTTCCCAGCCTCAAACACATTGGCAGTCACAGTTGCAAGAACTGAAGAGGAAGACATGGGTGCTGTTTTAGGCCACCTTTCTCTCTGAACCTTTTGCATGTAGTCTCGGGTGTCAAGGGAGAAGCTGTTTGTGTGGGCCTTTTTATGGCCTTCGTTCGATGAGAACTGAGAAAAGAGTACTGTCTGTCACCTGCTAGTGGACACTCCACTTGCTGGTTGAGTCTTTTTCCCAGTGGGCTTAAGGCCCTTCTAGGTTTTTCTGTGTTGGGCGGAGAATGTCATGGGCCATTTTCGACGAAGAGACGCAGGCAAACTCACCTTCCACCTTGCCGTGAGGATAATCACCACCATGACGGGCAAAGCTAGGTAAAACTTGACCTACTGCATGGGAAAAAAAGCCCTTGATTCAAATCATATTATTCGTTAAATTCTAATGAAATTCTGACCTCTATATATATATAATGTAATTTCATGAACACTCTGAGCTCTCTCCAAAATTTAATAAACCAAAAATCATGATTCTTTACGTTTTATTTTTATCAGGAGCATTATTTTTAAGTCAACTTTTAGACATGTCATCTAAAGTATATTTTCTCCTTATAAAAAATACTTTAAAAAAAAAACTACAACTATACACAACACAACGCAAGTTATAAATCCATGAGATTGGACCTTGAGCTGATCTTCTCGGACCCCTTGCACAAATGAAATTTAATTAGATGCAATACACTGATTTTCTAAGATATTATATATATATATATAAAAAGGCTATTATTCTGAGTAAAACCTCTCCAACGCACGAAAATAGAAGAAAAGCTTAATAAAAATAACTTTGAACTTCTCTTCCCTTTGAAAATAAGCAGACTTAACCTAATAATTGTGTATCAAATACTTCACTTCACTAAGCAAAATAAAATGATAATAATAACAATAATTAATACCAAAAATAAATGTTTTTTTCCGCGTGCAAACTCAACTGAAAAACCGCCCCTCCCCTCTCATCCTACCCGTCAAAATCGCAACGCGTGAAGCGACCAAGAGAATGAATTTCAACTATCAAGCGAACAACTCCCCTCTATAAAATCCAAAATTCACAAATAAATATATGAAAAAAACCCTAATAAACCAAATCTTTGTTCCTTCACCACCTTCTGCATTGCTTAGAAATCAACCCTAAACAATAACGCAAAATGGAATCTAACAACAAGAAAGGATTTGACATGGAGGCCGGTATAAGTAATCAACTGTATCCAATGATGCAAGAGCCACCGCAGATACGCTGGGCCTTTATCAGGAAAGTTTACATAATACTTGCCATGCAATTGCTTCTCACGGTTGGTGTTGCCGCCACCGTCGTATTTGTCCCTCCAATCCCGCGCTTCATTCTGCACACCACACCTGGTCTTGCCATCTACATCGTCTCCCTCATCCTTACCCTCATACGTATGTCCTTTTTCCTTCTCATTCTTCTTTCTATATTTTGTCTTTATGGGTTTTATTTATTTGGGGTTTTGTTTTTGTAGAATTATTTCTGTGATTTTTAACTAATGAAACTGTGGTTTTTTTTTTTTTGGTGAATGGTTTTTGTCGCTATTAATGCAGTGCTTTGGCCATTGCATGTTTATTCCAAGCGTCACCCGTGGAACTATTTTTTTATGGCGCTGTTCACTATTTGCATTGCGTTTGCCGTTGGTCTTTCTTGTGCTCTCGCAAAAGGTATAATTGCAGTACCCCCATTATATTATAGAGTTATTTTTTGGGCAATTGCGTGGGTTTTAATTTGTTTGTGTGACTGAAAATTCGAAACCCGTAATTAATCTCTCTACTTCAATTGAGCAAGTAAAATGCAAAATAAAGTTTTATTTTGCAACCGAACGGAGGTTTATGACTGCGCCTGTTTCATTGAAACGTTTTATCTAGAGAAAATGCTAGCTAGCTCATTGAAGAAATCAATCGAAGGACACGTGAAATACAGATATTAGTGATGTAATTTCACTGTTTAGGAAAGGCATATTGTAAATTAGGACATCAAAAATTAATTGGTGATTTATTTAATTACCTCTGCGTGTCTTGTCGATACAGGTAGGCACATTGGAAGTTAGGAGATTTTTTCGAGTTTTTCACGTTGTTGTTTTGATTTTCTTTGATCGTTTTCGATTTCCATTTCGATCCCCCTCCTAGGGGTATGTGATTTTGTTTCTGTGCTCGTTGGAGTTATTATCTTAATTAGATCCTTATGCTTTGATTTTGGTCCTATATATTATTTTTATCAAGCCATTGGACGTTCAAGGTGTGTCTGCTCCTGCTTTTTGTGGCAAGAATCAGAGAATCTTAAATGTAGAATCAGGATGCTGCATGTATTACAATTGCCACAGTCGAATGTGTAGTCATGCTATATTCAGAATATTTGTGTACTTGCTTATTAATTAATTTTTTTTTGCATGAGATTTCCCCCATTTATCAATATAAGATTAAATGGATGTTTAAGGGCATGTATTTGTGTATGTTGGATTTTTAGAAAGTTTGTTTATTCACGGTAATATTGAAGCAATGCATGGTTGAAAGGAGTTTGACATATCTTGTGAGCATGAGTGCATATATAAGTAGTAGCAACCTCTATCCGAGGACTGACTGATTGTTTAGGTCAAGATGATTTTGCCATGCAACAGTTATCTTTGAAAATAGTTGCTCTGTTGTGTTAATGTTTTCCCCTTGTGTGTGTGTGTATATATATATATATATATCAAATACCTAGCTACTATTTGCCAAAATATAAGAGACGATGACGAAGAGTAGTCTAAATGGTACAGGTTGGACACCAATGTCTCCCGACATAACTAATGGTAATTGCTTAAAAACTTTGATGACTGTTATCTGAGTGCTGACTGGCCTCTCTGTCTGTCACATTGAAAGCATTAGATCATTCAGGATTGCAAATTTCTCATGGCCTTAAATTTTGACTCCAAAACGGTCAGGTATAGAGTTGCTACTGTGGAAAAAATTCTGAAAATTGCGAACAATTGGTGACCCTTACTTTTTATATTTGATGGTCCATGCCAAGTGTCTGGTCAAGGTGCTTAATAACAAATATATTAAGTTTAAAAGCAAGTAATTAATGGTTTTTCTTGAGTTTGTTATTAACAGGGAGGATCGTTTTGGAGGCAGCAATTCTGACGAGTGTTGTGGTTGTTGGTCTAACTCTCTATACCTTCTGGGCTGCGAAAAGAGGCCAAGATTTCAGCTTCCTCGGACCCTTTTTATTTAGTGCTGTTTTAGTCCTTACTGTTTTTGGGCTGATTCAGGTATGCATTCAGGGCTTTTGCATTTATAACCTTGATCTCCTCTGTCTCTTTTGTTTGCCTTTAAACGAATACATTGCAATGCAGTTCCTTTTCCCTCTTGGAAAGTGGTCACTGATGATATATGGTTGCTTGGGAGCGATCGTATTCTCTGGTTTCATCGTTTATGACACTGACAACCTGATCAAGCGTTTCAGCTATGACGAGTACATCTCAGCAGCAATCAACCTCTATCTGGATATTATCAATCTATTCCTCGCTCTCCTCAACATCTTCAATGCAGTTGACAATTAGACTCCTCCTATACCTTTTACTGATAATATCTTTAGTTCCTCAATTGGATAGTGGTACATAAAGTTATGAAATACAAATCTTGCTGTTATAGCCTACATATGACTTCAGTCTTCTAACACTAACGAGTAGCATTCCTCTATGCCTTTCTTGAACCCCCTTCACGTATAGCCTGTCTGCAGTTTTCTGATAGTATTGTAGAATTGATCAGACTTGTTTGGTATCAACCGTGATTTGTTCTCTATTCTCCTTTTTCTCTATGCTTCCCTTTATGTGCGTGCTTGGCTTTTTGGGTGAGATTATTGTGGACATTGAAGTCAGAAGGCAGGCAAGTCAAAGAAGAGCCAGGTTTACTTGTAGAAAGGGCGATCTTCTTCCTCCTTTTTCTATGTTTCAACTGGGTGGTTGAAAATTTGACAAGGAAATTGCTAGGTTAACAGCAACTGCTACCTGACATGTGATTAGTAAAGTACTTAACCCACAGATGATAAACATTTCTTTTTTCTTTATATTAATCTCCATTTAAGTGAACCGCAGACAGAGAACTAACATTTCCGAGTATATTGAATAGTAGTTCATGCAAAATAAGGATCGAAGCATCGCACTCAATTTCATCCAGTATATGCCTCGAACAAAACATGGAATTTACAGAAAACATGACCTCTATTGTCAATACTTCCGCTTTCTGTGTGCAAGCATTCGTTCTGTATTCCATCACGAATAGTTTATAATCTACTGTGTAGATGTGAACTGTAAGAGCATTAATATTGACCAGCGGGACGAGTATGGGAAATACATGGAATCGGATTTCTTATAAATTGTATTCTCAAGGATATCAAAGTATCTAAATATATAATTGAACAACTTCATGATTCAAAAGTTGAGGAAACTTCTTCGGTAAGAGAGAAGTTTCTAAGATTGTTAGTACATAAATCTATGAAATACATAAGCTAAATATCCCTTCTTCCCTTCTAATAAAAACATCTTAATCATCCCCTCCCGAATCAGAATTATTTTGTCCATCATTCGGATTTCAAATTACGGCCATGTGCCTAAAAAACGTGAAACAAGAAACAACAACAATTAAAAAAGCTTAACCGGTAATCTTCTTCGTGTCTGAAAAGGAAAAAACAAATAAGGACAGCAACTATTGTTAGGTTTTTATCAGGAGAAAAAATAATGATCACTCTTTATATATTGCCATGGGCTGGATTTAATCTGTAATATAATGGCTGTTAGGGCACACGTCGGCTAAGAGTATGTTTCTCACAGTTTCTGTTTATATTTTTAGTTTAAAAGAATATTGAATAAATATTTTTTATATATTTTATAATGATTTTAATGTGATGTTTTAGTGTTAAAAAAATAAAATCAAAAATTTAATATATTTCACCTATATGCATGTACAATCCTATAAGATTTTGTTTAATGTCCAGGTATAAAGATAGAACAATAATAATAATACTCATTCATCAGGATGAGGAAGGGGGAGAATTGCCTTCCATTTGCAGTCCGAAGAACAAATTGCACTTGGGATATGTAAATATTGGAAACTGGCATTAGACATTAATTTTCCATGCGAGACGGGCAAGTGACCAAGGCGGTTACAGAGCAGGACCACCACCCCTTACCGAAGCCGGCTTTGCCAGTCAAGACCTAATCCACCTTCACATTAAGTAATTGTTAAGATTCTTGATTCACTTGTTCCGAACAAGATCGTTGGATAAAGTGGAGGCTGCACTAATCAAGGCAATCATTGACTCCACCACTACATTAATTAAACAAACCAGGGTGACAAGAACAAAAGGCCGACGTGACATAGAAGCACATCGAATCAAGCCGAATCTTTATCTTCTATTATCATTCCATAGTCAGAATTAAATTCCTTCTCGTTTTACCGCCACCGGTCCGACATCCTCCTTTCATTTCCCTCGATAGTGAAACACAAGACTTGGGATCACATGGTTTTGCGTACTTTTTATTTGCGGCTCTCGCCTATTCCTATTCAGATACGAAAATCAAGAACCCAAACTATATTCCCCGAAGACCGAAGAGAGACCCACAAGGACAGGCCATCTTCAATTCCTCGTTCTTTACAATATAGGTACACCAAAAATATAGCCCAACCAAAATCTCAAAAAGCTTTAAAAATGTTCACATGGCCCATCTACTTGTATATATATATATATATATAATAATCTGTGTATATTCCCAGTTTTCCATATCATTTGCAGAAGTAACCCTGCAGTAGATGGTCACACTCGCATTCTATGTCTGTTGCCCTTCTCTGCTGCGATGGAGAGAAGTCTTGCGACGCCTTGAGTCCAGAGATCATATTCCTTCTGGTTGGAGCACTCAAATTCGATAACTCCCCGTTGCAAAGTTTTCAAACCGAAATACCGCCTTTGCTCACCTCTCTCTAGCAAGTGGCGGCCTGGCCAGGAGGGCATGTCTTTGATCACCTCCATTACCACATCTGTAAAATGAAAATTCAAAAGGTGTTTGTGCCACTTTAACTTTTTCTCAAATCCCCAGAATGGAAGAAGCCCTAATTCCTATTCTGTTTTTCACATTATTAGAGAAAGACAAACGCAATGATACTCACTCTTTTTCTTTTTTGTAATGGTCCCAGCGACATGTTTGCTCTTCATCTTCAACATAACCTGCACAAAAAGAAGTTTCAAAAGTTAAAGGTCGCGAGACCAGAATAAAGAAAGTAGTTCCATTTATTTCATCATTTGATCATATCTTTAACTTTGGCACTGATCCCTTTTCACCATTAGATTAGATCCACACTCTCATCATGCCCGAATAATTCAACGATTTGATATTCCATAACAGTAAAAGCACGAATTTTGGTTTGAATGGAATCTATAATTACCTGATTCATTTTGTTGACATAAACAGAAACTATCTTCCAGTGAAGGTCACCTGCATTGATCACAGCAACCTCATCAAGATTCTCCTCCCACATCAAGTACCAAATTTTGTTCAAAAATTGCAGTCACGTAATTTTAGAGTTTTCCCAACTCTACCACAATCCGAGAGACAAGAAGATTAAAGAGCCAATATTACAAAGAAATCATATTCTAAATTAACTGATAGAGGAAAGTATTAGCCAACAAATAACCTTGACAAGGAATTGCTAGTTACCATCAACATAAACCTCACAAATCATAATACAAAATCTCTCCGTAAAATACCAGCTAATTTAAAAAATCATTGTTTAGACATGCTCCAACTTCCATTCAATCTTGGGAAAAAAAAGAAAACAGAGCTAGATAACTGAATATGCAAAAACAAGTGTGAGCTCAATTAATTTTAAACATGGAAATAATCACCTTTGCGAGTGCGCTTGAGGAGCTCGCAACCTCTGGCAAGCAATTCCCTGCTGCAGATGCCCAGGAAATTCTCTTCAGGCACAAGTTCACCACTGAAACTACCATTAGAACTACCATTACTGCCATTTCCAACACCCACCCCTACTCCTTTATCCACTGGAATGACCGCAGCAATATTCCAGACTTCCTTCAATGCCCTCGCCTTCAACGTTGCTGCACCACGTAATGCTGCACCAAAAATCTCGAATTATGTCAATTAAATTGTTGTCCATAAATGTAAATAGATCACGCATAATCGGCATTTATCCATTATGATAAACATAATTTATTACTATTAAACAAAGAACAACAAACATACCAGTAGCAGCAGCAGCAGTTAATGTCATGATATCACCTGCAGAACGCACATTCACAGCAGAATTCACAACAGATGCAAGGTGCTCACGCTCTGCCCCCATGGCCTCTGCTGCCTCCACACATTGTGCGGCCACCAATGTAGCAGCGGATGCCACCGCCATGTCTGTCTTTGCCATTTGCTCATCTTTCCCAGCCCCCGAAGTGGCAGCTGTTGCAGCTGCAATTGCAGCGACAGCGGCAGCAACCCCTGCCACAGATATTGCAGCATGAAGCTGCGCGTTGTGGGTCCGCACCTCCTCCTTTTTCTTCTCTCTCCTGTCCTTCAACCACCTACCAACAGTCTTACCACCACCACCGGCAGCGGCTACTGTGAGGGCATTACCACCAGGAGTGACAGCAGGTGGACGGAACTGTATATTAGGCGGATTGTTGGGTCGGCAAAACTGAGGAGAAGAAAGCACATGGATCTATAACTCATCAATTTCATTAAAAAACATCGGTTTCCTTTCTCATGAAGTATTTTCTCCTAAAAATTGGGTTCGAGATTTTAGTATTTTCTGAATCATTAAACCAGCAAGTAAAATTGATTGTCTAATAATTAATCATCATAGAAATACATCAGAGACTATCTAAAATTATGGTGGTGGGTTGTTATGATGTTCTTAAAAAAAGCGCGTCCAGACGCCATAAATGTGTTGCTGTGGTTATGCATTCTAACTAATCTAATTCACTCTCTACGGGACCAGCTTGTACCCGCGTCTTCTAAAAACTACAAACGAAGAAGGTGATTAGATCTAAACAGACAAGGGCACGTATACGGTCATTATGCAATCCACGCACGTCGCAAACAATAGTAGTTCCGATATTTTTGATAAACAGACAGAAAAGCAATCACCATCTTACTCAAAATTTTGTTAACCTTGTTGATTTTACAGAAAAATACAAGGAGAAAGAAGAAAAGCCACAGTAGTTTTCTTTGGAACAAAGCAAAGTATACTACAGGAGACATGAAAACAACAGTATTATTGATTTTCATTCTCAAAACAACATTATTGCTTTTCTTATTATAAAAAGAGAAACAGAACAACGGATAATAGATTCTCCCTCTCTCCCTCTCCCCATCACTGGTGCGAAAAAGTATCATTGGTTACAGAGAAAGCCTGAGATATGTTTCGTGGGGTCCTAGAGTCAGTGGATCAGAAAACGTGTTTTGCACCAAAAAAGATCAAAAACAAACACAAACACTCAGAATCGACGAGACCAACTTTATTCAAACTTTGCCTACAATTACCCTAAAAATAGCAACAAATTTCATAACATTAATCTGCTTTGGCCAACTTTAACGAATTACCTTGACGTCGTCCATCTCAGATGGAGAGACAGGAGGACTGTCCGTTAAGGACCCATTGAGAGGTCCACTGCTGTGAGAGAGGCGGCCTGAAGTGCGCGGAGATACCTCCTGCTGCATGAATAGACCCCACAAATCAAGAAATGAAGTGAAAGTATGGGCAGTTGTAACTTTATTGTGAGAATTGAAAGTAATAACAGTAGGGAATAGACTAGTGACTGTGAATGAGACAGTCTTTGTTTGTGTTTCAAGAGATTATAGCGTGGGAAAAGAAACGATGGTGGAGCAACTGTTAATGTGGTTGATATGGATTTTGAATGAGAGATAAAACCAAAAAGATAAAAGAAGAGTGAAAATGGAGCGTGTGGGGATCAAAACAAGGTCAGACTTAAATTTCTCTAATAAAACAGATATAGGCAGGGCAATACAGATAAATTTTACAAATTGGTTCGATCAGAAAACAGAGAGAAGCAAACAAACACCGAAGAAGAAACAAGTGTATTTTTTTTTTTTGGCAAAAGAGAACCAAACCACAGCGTCATAAAGGACAAAGACAGTGATTTGCTTGGTATATTATTAAAGACAGAAGAACAAAACAAAGACTCGAAGAAAGCCAAAAAGAAAAAGGAAGAAATCTCACTAACTATCTTTATTCTTTCCATCTCTCTCTCTAAATATATAAAATTAAACTCACCGACTGTGACATGATTCTCTCCAAGACCATCTGGGATGTCTCGGAGGAAGCAAAAGAAAAGGGGTTTCCAGAAACGGTAGCACAACCCTCTTCTAACTCTCCAATGATATCCTCCTGTATCATACCACCAGCACCGCATGGGATGGTCTTGCTAGAGAAGACCATTTGTGGGGCTACGGCTTTTGATACCTCTAAAGCTGACACACTCCATGAACGTGAAAGAAATTCCATGGGCTCACGTGGTGTTTCCGGTGGCCGGAAAACCGGGTCGGGTCGCCATAGCTCTGTTACGGGTTTGTCCATTGGAGAGAGAAGATGGTGGACGTGTGTTCAGTGTCGAGGTGATGGTGGTGTGTTTAGTGGGGTTATTACTGGGGAAATGGTTGGGTGTGGGTGTTTTATAGAGGATGGTGGAGCGAGATGTCAGGTTCTTATGATTGTCTTTCTTGTTCTTAAAGTATTGGATCGGAGATAACGATAAAAAGGATAAATAAAATTAAAAATAATACTTAAAAAAAAGAGAGAGAGAAAAGAAAAGTTCCGATTAGAGTTTTGTTTTTTCTTTTTTAAAAAAAAAACACTTATTGTAATTTTTTTAGTTGCTAAGGTAAAATTTGAATTTTAAATAATGGTATAAATCCAAGAGAATCTGTTTTTTAAGCTTAACTTCTCTGGTCATCCTAGTCAATGCAAATGACAGTCGTACTCTTAATGGGTAGGTTGCAACTTTAGATAAACATGTGATTATAATTTAAAAAAAATATTAAAAATATTTTTAATTTATATTAGTTTATTATTTATATATATTTGATTAAAATTATGATTTAAATTTAAATTAAATAAAAAATAATTTAATGTATTTGGTTAAATATATTTTTTGAATTTGGGTTATAAAATAATTTATATATATATATATTAATATTAATGATTTTTAATTTAAATATTGTAGATTTAATTATAATTATTATATTATTAAATAAATAATATTTTTTTATTATTTTGTTAACTTATCTATAATTTCATTATATATAAAATTTATCTGATAAAAATTATAGTTTTCATGATTTTTTAAGTGTGCAATAAAATTATGTAAAATACTATTATAAATAAAATTATAATTATAATTAAATTTTATAAGTGATATGTTGTGATGTTTTTTTAATTTATATATTATTATTAAATAATATTAAATACTAATTTTTTAAGTAAAAAATAATTTTTTAAAAATAATTTTTTTATTAAAAACATGATAAATAATAAAAATACTGTCCATGCGAATAGTATCATGCAGTGAGAATCATGACACTGTTAACTTCCTGAACAATTTCTAGGTATATTAATTCATTAGACACTATTTACTTTTTAAAATAAATACCGTCTAGATAAATTATTCACCTAATAATTATGAGAAGCAGCTCTCGGTTGGAACAACCAATGATTTTAATCCAAAATAAATGGATCTCACACAACGTAACTAAGTGTTCTTTTTATTATTTAATATTTAAAAGCTAAAGCTATCATCTAAACAATCACTGTATTACTATTATGGTATGAATGGAAAATAGTGATTCATTAATTTTATCTTTGTTTGCATAAATTGTCTGGTTTTATATTTTAAAAGTATTTTTTATATATTTTTTAATTATTGATATATCATAAATAATTTTTAAAAAATAAATAATATATTTTTAAAAGTAATTAAGAACACAATACCTAACACAGGTTTTTTTCTGATAAGGGAATGAGAGTTTGAGGAGGGTAGCTATTACGTGTCACATGATGCTGGAAAGGTGGTACATGTGTGATGAAATTCGGTACTATGATGGTCAAACTCTCGCCGGGAGCTGGAACTCGTTTGTCACGTCGAGTTACACAGGGTGAAGTTGAAGACTATTCCAAGACTCTCTTGGTATTTAAGTTAGTGTTAAGTATTTATGAAGAAACTCTCACAGGAACTACATAAAATATGTAGCGTTAAGGAGAAGAAGATGAGGATAAATTCTAAGATTTTCTAAATATGTGAGGTAACTTCCATGGTAGCTAGAGTCCAAGAAGCTTACATGGAGCAGGGTTGTCAAAAACCATTTTGTTCATTTGTTCATGAGATATGAAAAGTAATATAATGTCAACGTAAAAATAAATTGTAAAATTATTAATATTTTTTTATGCATGGTTTATGTAAATAATAAACAATTTTATCAATAAACATAAGATGTGCTTATTCTTACAATAAAAAATTACACCAGGCAATATACTAGGAGAAGAATTGAAAGTGCTCGATCTCTTTAGATGCATGATCATTAGTTTTTTAGCTTACATGATATTTTTATCTTAATAAATAACACATCATGCTCTTTTTAGATATTATTATGCGTTTACAAGTTTCAAATATTATTTATTATATATCAATAAGGAATTACAAGCTTTGCATGAATTAATACAAATAAATGAAGTATTTAAAAATATAACCATTTCATTTTTTTATCTTGAGGTTCGGTTCTTGTTAGGTTATATCCTGTACAGATTATGAGATCTTCTATAGAGAAGACATGATACTGTAGACTTGTTTGAGAAACTATGATATCCAAAGATAAATTCATGATAGATCAGACTTCTAAATATGACTTGTTACTCTTGCTCGTAGAAATATCCTTGCTAATAAGAATTTTCAAGTATTTATTTTATAATAAATATTTTTTTATTTGCTATGGATATTTTAAAGAAGATTATTATTCTTTCATTTTTATACTACTGATGGAAGAAAAAACCATGGATGCAAGCTTTATAGAGCTCATAGTCTGGCAAATAAATTAAATACAACGGTATACAACTTGAAAGATAAAAACTGTGAATTTGGAATCATTGCAAAATCTTAAAATCATGATTTCACTGATCTCACATAATTTTACATGTATTTTATTTTTATATGATTATACGTGATAAATATATATTGACTTTTAAAATTAAATGTTACAAGTGATCTCGTAATTCTAACACGAGTTTCGAAGTTCTCTCTGTAGAGAGAGACGAAGAGAGAGTAGCTTTGGTCTTCTCTTGAAAGCAAGGGAGGACAGAGGGCCCGGAAACCACATGACACAAGAACGTGGCAAAGTCACCCCAGGCCCCCAGCTACGGTCAGCCCACAGGCGGTATAAATATTTGAAAAGGATGTTTTCATAAATACTTTATAAGAAATGTTGTCTACCATTTGTTTCGTGTAAGAAATTATATAGTTTCTACCTTTAGTTTATTTTTAATTTTAAAATTTTATAAAATATTTTACATATTCTCGGTTTGTTTCTTCTGCCTGTAAAATCTAATATGATATCTCTAACTCATGACACGCTGGAGAAACTCTCTATATAAAATCTGGCTGGCTAAAACGACTTCAACCAGTCTCCCTCGAGAATATTTTGGAATTACGAGGCGTGTTTGGTAGCTCTGAGAAAAATAATTCCCGAGAAAGGCATGAAAGGGAAACCAAGGAAGATCGAAGTTTGTTTTTTTGTTGTTCGTAGCAGGGAGTTGTGGCCAGAAATAGAACCGCCCGCCGGTAGATGGAACAGATGTCACGCGAAATGCTTGCTACAGGCAAGGTGGGTGTACAACGGTATTGGTACTACGTTCTGGTGTTCGAAATTTGGTTCCCCAACAAGGACACTGCTTCGACTTCTCGTCCGATGCTACGTGTCTATCAATATAACAGTGTAAAGAGTTGCACTTTCATGTATTAATTTAATTAATTTTAGTTATTGTTTTCGAAGGTTTTTTTTTATATATATATATATATATATTATAATAACATATTTTTAAAAAAATTGTTTTTAATATTGATAAATTAATACAATAGAAAAACTAATTTAAAGTAAAAAAATAATTTTTAAAAAGTACAATCACACCACACAAATAAATGTATTCTTAAATATATTTTTTATCAAATCCAAGATTTATATTCAAGATAAAATCTTGTTAAATTATAAATATTTCTAGTAAATAACTAAAACTACTGTTGTTCTGAGAATAGAAGTTATATAAAAATGAAATTTATAATTTTTTTTAAAAAACTTTTGATCATGAAAGAACTTTTACTTGGTTCTCATTTTTTTATTAAAAAATAAAATGCTTCCTCAAAGGCAAAAGCACGAGACTCGTCACATTTCGAGACCAGCAAAAAACAAATATTTCCAGATATAGCTTACTTAAAATCCTTTTCTTATATATAAAAAAAACGAGTGAAATCTAGTATTTGCGTGCTTTAAGATTTGATGAAGAGAACAAGATCAACGACGGTAACAACAGGATGGATCTACAAGGAGAGATAATTTGATCAACCTCCAAACTATATATTAACACTTAAAATTTAATATCAAACTACTGAATAAATAAAAACCTCCAGAGCTCGACTCCTGTAACGACTTGTTTGTTGATATTAGCATATACGCTGCTTTCTATTGAACTAATGGCATTTTTTTTAGAAGAAAAGGAAATAAAATCTTTTTCTCATCTGCATATATAGCTATATAAAACAAATAGTATTTTACACATGATAGAGAATTAAACTGGTCATGAAATGTGTTATAATCCAATTTTGGATTCACTAATTTTTTTTATCTTATTATTCATGACAAAAAAAATGTATAATAAATAAAAAAAAAAGAAAAAAAAAAAGAAAAAGAAAAAAAAATGAGTTTCAGGACGTTTCAGGTCAAAACCGTCATTTTCTGTCAAAACCGAGTCCATCGGATCAATACGGGTCCCACCATGTCGACCGGGATGAAAAATGAGTTTCGGGTCAAAACCGTCATTTTCTGTCAAAACCGAGTCCACCGGGTCAATACGGGTCCCACCATGTCGACCGGGATGAAAAATGAGTTTCGGGTTGTTTCGGGTCAAAACCGTCATTTTCAGTCAAAACCGAGTCCACCGGGTCAATACGGGTCCCACCATGTCGACCGGGATGAAAAATGAGTTTCGAGCTGTTTCGGGTCAAAACCGTCATTTTCGGTCAAAATCGAGTCCACCGAGTTAATACGGGTCCCACCATGTCGACCGCGATAAAAAATGAGTTTTGGACTATTTTGGTCAAAATTGATATTTTTGGTCAAAAAACTCTATCCACCGAGTTGATACTCGTATAAAAAAAGTTTTTTTTTAATTTAAAATTGATTTTTAGCGGGTGAAAAAACTTTTTATAATACTCATTTGAATTTTTAATTTTTACCCCAATAAATAAATATTATTATTATTATTTAGTATTATTATATATAATAAGACAAATAGTAATCGGTGGAAGTTTGAAAATTTTAACAATCCGTGAATTGTTAACAATTCATCCGTGAATTGTTGTCTGAATTCATTGGCTATAAATAGCTAATGAATTCAAGACACAGGGGAGGAAAAAAATAAAAAATTGATTCTCAAATTTCAATTCTGAATTCAGAATTACTATTTGATTACTATTTATTTTTCTTATACTTTTTCTGCACCTAGTAAGATATTAAATTTTTTTTTAATAAATTAAAAAATACCAAAAATATCTCAACCGTTAGATTTAATAGTATTTAGATCTAAGCCTTTGATTTCGTAGGATATAATAGGCTTTACCACACCAGATTTAAAACTCAAATCAATCTCAGCCGCTCAAATAATCTGCCCTTCGATCTGGTTGCGCCACATCAGCAGGTGTACCGAGTGCTCGGTACATCGCGATACACCAGATCACAGCCCATTCACTTCTAACCGTCCGATCACTTGAAGATCAAACGAATCACAGTCGCACGATCTGTTCATCCGAGATCCAGCGGTTGACAGCCTTCAGACGCACGAGCGCACCATACACTCGTCCACACCGTAGCACAACCCAGAGCTTCTCTCTCCTCTCGCCAGCGATTCTCTCTCTCTTCGTCGATCTCCCATTTTCGACCGTCTCAAGCCGTGAAACCACCACAGAACCGTGCATCGCCAGCTCCTGAGCAAAACCCCGACCGTTTTATACTTTTTCATCGGCGATTTTGGCCGGCAAAAAGCCGCAACCGACATCGGCCAATCGACCTTCAAGTCGTCGATTCTCCCTCCTCGTCCTCAGAAACGAGAGCACCACCATCAGAATCCTCGTCCTCAGATCTACCAGAATCGACCATCTTTTGGCCGGAACCTCACCGGATAATTTCGCGCGTCAACAGTAACCGCGCGCGAACAGTAAATTTTTGATAAATCCAAGGGTATTTCAGTCTTTTGTCTATACAGGGGTACTCAGGTAATTTTCTATGATATTTTTTTATATAAATACTTGTAAATTTTTGCAAGTAAAAAAAAACAACAAAAAATAAACCAAAAATAAATAACGACGCGGGTTCAACACCCATTTTATCATATCACTGTTTATAGGTCAAAAACCCAATTTTCGAGAATTGATATATCTATTTGTGAATGATGTCAAAATAATTTTTATTTTATAAAATAAATATTATTTGTCGACACGTCTCTTTTATTTACAGAAAAAGGACCGATGTCAAAAAAAAAAAATTAAATACCAAATATGGATGATGTCCATTATTATTTATTTTAGTAAATCAGACGTAACTCTCCTTTTTAGGGATAAACGTCGATATTTTAGACAAAGTCTCCTAATTTTAGGGACTGATGTCATTTTTAACGCGTCTCCTATTTTTAGGGACCGACGTTAATCATGTTAAAAATTTACAAATAAGCTCAAAATATAATAGCATTTGAATCAAAATAAGAAAAACACACAAGTAAAGGTAACCTTTCTCTGAAAGGATGTTTTAAGGGTGATGTCTACCTTCCCTTAATTATAACTAACCCAGTATCCGAATCTCTAGGACCAGTGTCTAATTTTGGATTTCTAGTTCCCTCAAATTACAAGATGGCGACTCCAAATAAAATATTTATTTCCCCCCAATCAAATAAAAAATTAAATTCCTTTTGTTAAAAAAAAAACAAATAAAAAGAGGAGTGGAGTCGTCGCCCGACGTCGTGTAGCAATAAAATAGAACGAGGATAGCATTATAAAAAAAAAAAACCTTTTAAAGAGAGTATTAAAAAAATTAAATGGTTCTCTCTCTAAAAAGCAGCAGGTGTAGGGCCCCCATCATCATCTCGGGCAATTCTGTTTTGACACTGTAGTAAAAGTTTTTTTAAAAAATTATTTTTAATATTAATGTATAAAAACATAAATAAAAAAATAATAACTCTCAAGCGTCGTTTATCAACTGGAAATTAGTTTTTTACAAAAAAAATTAAATTTGTTTTTTATAATCAGTAATGTAATAAAAAATAACTTGAAAAATATTTTTTAATTTTTAGTTATGTTATGGAAAATAAGTTAGAAAATAAATTTTTATTTTTTTCAAATTTATTAAAATAATAAGAAACAAATCTTACAAATTAAGAAAATAAATGAAAATGAAATGGTAAAAAAAAAATTCATAAATCATCTCAAATAAAATAAATAATAATTAAAATAATAGAAATCAAATCTAACAAATAAAAAATTAAAATAATAATAATTATCATTTCATAAATTATTTCAAATAAAATAATTATTAATAAAAAAAATAAGAATCAAATTTGATAGATAAAATAATTTTAATTAAAAATAAAAAAATAAATAAATAATAATTATAAAAATAAGGATCAAAGTTAATATAAAAATTATATTTTAAGGGATACAATTAAAAAATAAATATTTAAAATAATAACAATTAAAAGTTTAATGATTAAATTTGATATAATCAATAAATAATATAATATTTTTAAATTTTTTATCATTTTTAAAAGTGTTTTACATTCAAAATAAAAAATATTTTTTATAAATTAAGTTAAATTGTTTTAACTAAAAAATGTTTTATGTTGATAATTTTTTTATTTTTTTTATAATAATTAAATAAAAAAATTAAAAATAACTTTTAAAAAATTATTTTCCATGCTTTCTGGCAACTCGTTTCCATGCACGCTCCAGCTCGAAGATAGTGGAAAAATTGAAGAGTGAACAGAGGGAGAATGGTTACGGAGGGATCTCACGGAAGCTGTAAATTCTGGACAGGAGACCCCGAAGGGACCTGAAGAGCACCTGTGTGCTGTATCCATGTGGAGCAATTAATGAAACGGGCCACGAGTTACCTGCGAATAAGGGAAGACACCATGAGAACCATCAATCATCGGGAGCCACATTCCTTCCACATGTTCGTGTTTCAACCGCATGCTCGTGCAGTTGTCTTTTTCTGGTTATTTAAAATGTGCCTGGAAATGTGTGGCAATTAATTTTTAAAATATTTTTTTTATTTTAAAACGTATTAATATAATATTTTTATTTTTTATATTAACACATCAATTCTATATAAAAACATTAAAAAGTTTTAATTTAAAATTTAATTTGTTTTGAAATACTTTAAAAATATAGTATCAAATACGTTCATATTAAGCGATCCAGAAGAACCACCGAAAGCACCAAGATTTTGCCCAGTTAAGATAACATGCTCAAAAGCATAGGATGATTTTGAAAATTAAGACCATAAAACCAAGTTTCGGGGGCCAAAGACATGGGTATATAGAAATAAGTAAATAACCCTTAAATACGAGGATTAAATTCATCAATTTTCAAAACTCAGGTGGGCATGTAGTTCCGCCCCTAAATGTCACGGTGAAGTGCTAACATAAAAATAAAAAGGAAAATAATTCTAATGTTGGATAATATATAGTCTGTCAAAATTCATATGGTAAGATTAAAAATTATCCCGTGAAGCATCACTTAAGGAGACTTTTGGTGCAATAACCACTGGTAGATCTTTCATCCACACATCACTTGTGTGGATCCGGTAGATATTGTTACATCTCAATGGATATTTTCTAGGTAGTTGCCTTATTTTATAGATGACAGGTAATGCATAGATAATAATATCGAACCCATCCATCTAAATCAAAAATTTTATATATACATACCTCAACTATGTATGCATATTAATAATTATTTTTTATTAAATAATAAATAATAATTAGATGATCAATATCTTTATAAATATCAAAATCATCTAAATTTATTTCATAATAAATAATGGTATATAGCCTTAAAGTAAAAAAAAATCAATTTGTGGTCGATATACTCACCCATACCCCCCTAACCTTTTGAGCCAGTTCTGGAAGAGGCACTGCAACGGCCGTGTTCAAAGGTTGCAGGTGTAATGTAGAGTGTGTTTGAGAATATAGTTGTTATTATTTTTTAAAATAAATTTTATTTTAAAAAATATGTTAATAATATTTTTTATTTTTAAAAAATTATTTTTAAGATTAATACATCAAAATTATTTATAAATATATTAATTTTAAAAAAAATATTTTTTTAAAAAATACTTTTCAAAAACAATATCAAACAGTATCACAGACGACCCAACTAACAGGGGGGTCGTTATGCCCTCCAAGAATAAATTTTACCATCCCTGACACGAGCAAACCAGGCTCCTAAAATGCACAGTGCACCGGCCCTGCATGCAACCGGTGCCTGATAACGGTAACGAATCTTCACATCTCATCATTCAAAGAGCAATTGTCTGGGGTGGTGGTGTTTACAGGCGTCTAATTGGATGCCGGCATTGACATAAGCCGTTCAAACTCTTAGATCAATGAAAGACCAAGATAAGAGAATATTTATTTTCGGTGTGGGCTCGCCAGCGTCGACAGGAGGGCTGAATTTATTTTCCTGTTGCAGAGTACGTAGAAATCCAGACTAGACCAAGGGGCATGTTCCATCGATTCATTAAAGTTCCGAGCTAACACTGAATACACTCTCTATCATCTCTCATAAAATATCGTCCACCCCCACCCCAACCCCCTTGCTCCTTTATGGTGCACTAGCATTAATTTGCATAACCCTCGTTGAAACATTCTCAAGAGATAATCAAGAATTCTCTAATTTGAACATGGATAGCGTGTCTTTAACTAGACTGGAGGGCACGGTTTCTCATAATATGCATCAAATACTTTGCATAAAACACACATTTTTTCATATAAAGTGTAAAATAGTGTCAAATCTATGCTTTCAAAATTAAGGAAAAAAGATCGAGATTACAAGAATTTCTCATGTATTTTATTTGCAGTCTAACGTGTGAATTAGCTGGTGAGAGCATAAAAAATGCCGGGCTTTTTATTAGAAGTGAATTAATCTCTAGAGAGTTAATCTCCAGTGTTGCTGTAAAACATCTTGAGCGCAAGGATGACTATGGTTTCGAGCGTTTTTTTTTCCCAGTCAAAAATGCTTTTAAAATTCTGGATTTTTTGTTTAAATTATTTTTTATATTTCTGGAGAAATTACTCATACCATGCGATGATACGATGGTAATTTACGTTGTATGCATTACGAACAAGGAAGCATACGCGGTAAATAGAAATACTTCTATGATTTTTCATCCCTCTAGGTAGATGTATACATGCATGGATGGTATAGAATTCAAATCATCTTTTTTTGTTTTTAACTTGTCAGGATACACAACCTAAGCCCGGGAAAGGAACACACGAAGGAGGAATTAATTACATATATGACTGGTAACGCAGTGTACAGTATTTAAAAATTAAATATATATATATATATATATATATATATTAATTCTTACACTGATATTTCAAAATATTTAAAAAAAATCTAAAAAAATATCAATATAATATTTTTTAAATAAAAAACAGTTTTAAAAACAAAATGATGAAATTAGCTTGGCATCTCCAGGAAAATCCCGGCGAAGTCACGGCACCCCAAAGAGGCTGTAGAGCTTGTTTTTTTTGTTTTTTATTAACAATAATAATTAATAACTTGCAGAGATCCAAGGACCTCCCCGTGTGTTATTATTATTACTGGCATGTCATCATCTCCTTTTCTTTATTTCTTGCGTATTCTCTCCTGTATTTAACGAGACCAAGAGTTGTGTCAGCGAGAAAAAAGAAAAAATGAACAAAAACATACAGCTCTTTTTCCTTTTTCTCTTCAAGTCTCTTGATCTTTTGTTTCTTCCCCGTGAAAGAGAACAACCGAACAAGCAGAAGGGACACGAATGTATGCTTTTCTCGTTTTACGATTTTAATATTGCCAGGTTGACGAAATATTCTTTTCAATTTAATATATTTTCAACAGAATACTTCCAGACAACAAGTTAAATCATGTCACTAAACATAACATTACACGTGAAGCTACTCTCGTGCCATGGTGTTTACATCAATTACATTCACATGGAGTACGTCGCCAATAGTGCATGAGAAAACAGAACAAGTAATTTTTTGAAATCAAATATTATAACCGAAGTTGAACTCCACGATTCAAGGCGCAAGCAAGAGGGTTCTCCACTCTCGTTCTTCCATCACCCTGTTATTTGCACTCATTTGATGTAGAAAAGCCACGAAAAGTCTCACGCTGGTCAGATAAGTGGGTCCATGTAGCGAATCACTCAAGAATGTTTGTTTGTGTACGGGAGAATATGATTTATCTTCATTTTACAATAACTCACCATTTATTGTCTCTCATCGTGCAAAAAAGTGTCCATTCTATACGTGTCTATCACTCGATGTATAAGGTGGCTTCCAGTGCGCTGATCCGCTGATGAAAGCTGCTTCCTTGTGCCAAAAGTTGGTTATTGTCTTATCCAGATTAAGAGGAAAGTTTTGCTCATAAAAATAGTTAACACAACAAATAAAAGCTTCGGTTATGCAAACAAAAAGATAGAAAATTAACAGGGACATGGACGAAACAAAAAATGCAATAGGATGGTTTTGGATTTTTTTTATTTGAGAAAACTTAATTTTTTAAAAAATATATTAATTATTCCAAATTTTTATAAAAATACATGTTTTAATTTAAACTTAAAATTTATTGTATAGATTTTATATCTTTTACCATCACGTTATATTTTTTAAGAACACACAGTTTTTTATTAGCTCATAACCATCTCAGTAATCATTGCACAATTAAATAACTTGTAATAAAAAAACTTAAAAACAATTCATAACAAAAAAACCTTCCTGATATGAGATTTAGTTTCTCAAATAATTTAAAAATATAAAAAATATAAAACTCTTTACATGAGATAAAACTGTCTAATATTAAAAACAATAATTTTAATGTTCAAAACGAGAAGCCAGGGCTCCCACCATGGAATATGAGACTTTGAGTCGAAGTAGCCTTAAAATGACCTTTTCCCAATATTGTTAAGAATAATTTATAGTTTCATTCAAACAGGAAACTACAGTTTATAATTGGTATATATCTCCAGATTTATCACGCCAAAGCCAATCACACTAATGAATTTATAGAACAGAACGAAAAGGAACTTTAAACTACGTCCAGGGCGCTTTTGGCGACGGCGCTTGTGTGTATATCAAGTTGGAGGCCACCTAAATTGCCAGCTGATTATCAACGAATGGCAGGGAATTAAAGCAGGTATGATAAGATGTGGGTCAGTGCGGAGTCAGATAGATGGGCTGGAGATCTGGGACTTGTTAAAAAAAAAAAAATGATTTTTTTATTTTGATTTGATGTTAAAAAATTAAAAAAATATTTTAATATATTATATAAAAAAAACCACCAGACAATCTGTAAATATAGATTAAGACCCACTAACAACTATCAAGTGTCAAGGATAGTCATTGCAATTTAATCTCTGAATAGATGCCCCTTGACTTTAGCTGGAGATTTTTTTTGAATATTTATTTTATTTTATGAATGATAAATAAGATATAAATATTATGAAATATGTAAAAAAATTAACTTGATATATGTGTGTTATTTTGTATTAATATACATACTTTAAATTTATATATTAGTTATTTTATTTTTTATTTAATAATAAATAATAGTAAATGTGAACTCTTATACAAATATCTAAAATCGAATAAATATTTTAATTTCTTGCTTGATAAATAATAAATATAATATAAATATCACAAAATTAAACTTGTGAGTTTCATAACAATGATGATTAAATTATAAATTGATTAATAAAATTATATGATTTTACAAGTTAATATTACTGTGTACAATCATTTTAAAACTCAAAAACAGAAAAAATTGACCGAGATCGTGATTTAACTTGATAAAATCAGTAAACTCACGATTTTAATACCAAATTTATGTTTTCGTGAAAGTGAAAGCATTAAGTATGATTTCCTTAACTTCTTCCTATGACTAATTTTACTATGGTAATTTACCGGTTGTTTTCTTCACTCTTATTCTCTCCTTTCACTTCTCGTTTTATTCAAGAAAACATCTCTATAGCCAAGTGCTTTTCAATCTCCTCAGCTTACAGTTTCCCCATCTTAATCCCTGTTGTTTTGAAGTCCTCCGTGGAAAGAAAAAGGAAGATAGATGGAGACCCATGTGATTTCAACAAACAAATCTCTTTAAGATCTGCCCACTTCGCTTGCTGATACTTTTCTTATTTCTAATCTGATTCGTGGACCTCTTTTTGTTGTTATCGTTTTTTTTTTTCCGGTGCTCAGCTCTGGTTTCAAAATGTTTTCTTTAATGTTGGATTGCTTGGAACCGAGATTTTCTGTAGATGAGCTTATAAACTTTGGATTTCTTTCCATGTTGTTTCTTTGTCTGGATGCTGATAAATTATGGAAAATGTACACAAGGGTTAAGAAAATACGGTTTGTCTTAGTTTTACTTCTCCGTCTGGTTGATGACAAGAAGTGGGAAATAATAGCAAAATCTACTATCAATTTTAGTTTCATTATACAAGACTTTTTAATTGTAAAAGTCTTGGATAATTGTGTTAATTGCTATGCTAGCTGGAAGAAAAAAAGTGGGACAGAGAGAAACTGTGCTAAGTTGAGTCGACAATGTGGCTGCTTTTTATTTGTATGATGTAATGCACAGTGTATACATTATATAACAACATGATATTCTTAAATTTCTTCCCTTTTAGTCTCTTAACCATCTTTTTTGTTCATAGATATGAATAATTATACCGTGCTCTTAAACTACTTCAATTATATATATATATATATGTTCTTAGCAACCTGGGCCATATCACTGGGCCATATAATTTTTAGTCAAGCAGCGCTAGAGGGTGATGTGAGCCTCACAGAATACAATGTCTAGAGGCAACTTTTTTGTGTGGATGACAGGAAGTCCCTACTGTTTTAATATGGAGAAAGTGTAGTTCTAAGCATCCAACCCTTTAGATCCCGCACTTGTTCAATTTCAACCTCGACATCAGGGGAATCTTTGATTAGCTCCCACCTAAATGGTGGTCAGCAACCATTCTTAGGTGACAGTACTCGTGTGAGATGACATGCCATTTGTCCGAATCGTTCAACCCCAGAATCGAGCACACTTAACTTACCCCGAAGCAAATGAATCTATCACGTGTATACAAGCCCGTAACAGGATCGAGTTCTGATCCATGTAAGTATGGAACAGTTAGATTTGAATCAGAACCCTTTCGATTAGTTTTCGGCGAGTATTGTTCGGCAATATGTTCCCTTGCTGTCAAACCTCGCATCCTATGAATGAGTGGAAGTACCTATTTCTAGTCCATGCGTGCATGTTGAATCATGACTGCCGTTGTTTACGATATCTACAAGATGATCCAATTCAATCAGGTATCTATCACGGCATTTACTTCGTCTTGTAGCAATCGCTATCGCATATCCCACCACGGAAACTTCCTTTCTGCCAATTTTCAGTGATGGTTTCAGATAAAATCTACCCGTTGGATCCAACTCTCGAAATCCAGATCTCAAATCCCTAGCTGTAAAAAAACTCTGGGTGAACCGGAGACCGCAACCTTGATTGCTAAGTTCTATTTTCATCTTATTCTTTTTCTTTCTTAGAAAAAATAATATATCATACTTTTTTAAAAATAAGAAATAAAAATCAATGACACGCTTACGGCTTAGAAGCTATTTTACTTGCACTCCAGTTAAGTGTTTTTTAACTTCAAAAGTCTAAAAAAATAATAACTAAAGTTAATATAAAATTTAAATTATATCAGATGACATAGTAAGAATTAAAAACAAAACATAATAAAATAATAATCAAAATAAAAATAAACAAATTAAATATTAAATATAAATAAAAGTATAAGAAAGTAGAATAAAAAAAGTAGAAAAATTCCATGGAGTCTAATCATTCACCTCCACATAACCTTTAAATGCCAGTTCTCTCTTTACATACATGCATGCATGCATACATACATACATACATATCTTTTAAGGTTATTTAATCATTGCACTGGGTATGGTCCCATTGACTGCCATTTTAGTTTTAAATGGTAAATGCATCTGATGATTTTTCCAGAAGCGACATAAAGCCTTCACCATGAATTGCCATAGAAAAAACCCTGCCGCTTTCTAGAGGTGTGTTAATGTCTTGATAATTAATGGCGCATAACCCACCTACTGACCATACCCTTCTGCTTCTGCTTCTGCTTCTTTGTTAAGCTTATCCTAGGCGTCACCCATGAATATGATTATACTTGTTGCTCTACGGGCCAGAGGAAAAAAAGGATTAGAATCATGGTATCCGTTTAAACCTTCTCTTTATTGAGCTTATCCCCTTTAAAATTGGATACCATTTAAACGGGACTCGTTTTGAATCAGCATAACTTTTTCTTATTTTTGTTTGCTTAAGAGTTGTAATGACTGGAAAAGTGCGCTTCTTTCATTTTTTTTCTTGAAGTTTTTTTATTCAAATAGCATGTTGTGTTATTAAATGTCTGATAATGCACGTATAAATACATAAAATACGCTGAATAACATATAAAAAACCTTATTCAAATAGCCTGGATGGCAGGCTGTGGCATCCAATCTAAGCGCGCACAAGGGTAATAACGGAAACACGCAATAAAAACATTACAAAAGAGAAAGGAAAGGGAGAGAGAGAGAACCAGCAAGAAAGAGAAGGGCCCTTTACTAGTTTGAAGGAGATGCCACCACCATCATGGGAACTTTGGAACAAGAATGTCAGGAAGGGAAGCTTTTTCTCCGAAGCGAAGACCAAGAAATGAAAAAGCAGCCATAAATCACTCACACAAAAACCGAAGATCCGAGTCAGGGAGTGTACTGTCAGTAATATAAAAACACTTCTGGTACCCAAGTTGAGAAAATATAAAAGAGCACATGGCATTGTGCCAAAAGAAAAAAAACTTGGTGAAGGGTACTTTCAAATTCAGGCCATTGATTAAATTTTTTTAAAAATCACTGCTATACATGGTGAAGGGTCTAATCGATCCCGGTGGGTAAAAAAAGAGCAGTATTTGCTGTATGCGGGCCCGTACGCCGCCGGTAGAGAAGCGCCGTCATAAATAGCTTGTAACACTAGCTGGAGGCTGTGGGATGATTATTATCTAGGTGAACTGGAAATATTCATAAGATGGGACGGGGTAGCGGCTATAGATTAGGTTGGCGTTTTAGGCGTTTGTCGGGAGGAATAAGATCTCTCAGCAGACGGGATCTTGTCAGCTTATTAGGATTATTTATAAAAAAAAATAGCGCACTAAATTAATAATACTGGTGAAATATTATAATTAAAAAAAATAAAATGATAAAATTTATTCATGTTTCGTTTGAAAACTAAAACATTTATAGTTTTTCGTAAATAATAATAATATTTGAAAAACATTATTTAAATGGAAGAAGATAAAAAATTAAAAAAACATTATAAATCCAAGTATTATATTTTTAGTATTATTTCAATGACATTAAAAGAATCTAATAATATTAACAAAAAATTATCAATAATAACATAAGTGAATCATAATTAACATGAAAAATAAGTAAATTATTTATTATTTTTGAGTGGTAAATACGATCCTAGGATTGATATTGATGACTTTTTACATATAATAACATTTATTTTAATAAAAAATTATATTATTAGTGGTATTGTAAATAGAATTTTAATATGTTTTTAAATTTTTTTTGCCTATGTTTGTTTGTTGGAAAATAAATATTTTTTAAAAATAAATTATTTTATGATATTTGGTAGTATAATAAAAAATAAATTGAAAAATAATTTTTAATATTTAGTTATATTATGAAAAAAACTAAAAAATAACTTATTAATATTTTATTTGCCTTAGGTTTATAAAAATAACAAGGAATTAATTTTATAAATTAAATAGTTAAATGAAAATAAAATTGAAAAAAAAATATAATTCTAAAAATTATCTTAAATAAAATAAATAATAATTTAAAATAATTGAAATTTACTCTAAAAAAATTTAAAAAATAAAAGATGAAGTAATTGAAATAAAAATAATCAACATTTCATGAATTATTTCAAATACAATAAGCAATAATTAAAAGAATGAGGACTAAATTTGATAAATAATAAATTTTAATAAAAATTAAAAAGAAAAAAACAAATACCAACATTCAGCAAATAAATATATGAAAGTTTGGAAAACAATATCTTGAAAACTATTTTTTTAAAAATAAATATAGCCAAAGAAGAAAATACTTTTCTAGAAATTAAGTCAATTTTTTTTTTAACTGAAAAATATTTTGCATTAACCAAAAAAATATTTTTTATTGAAAAAATAATATTATTCGTTGATCAAAAAATATTTTTTGTTTACTAATTTTTTTAATAATAAATAAACACAGAAAAGTTTAAAAAATAATTTTTCAAAAATTACTTTCAAGAAAACAAACATGTCATTCATTTTTTTATATATATTTTTAATCTATTTGTTGTTGTTTTTTAAAGTTATTATTCTAAGTAACAAAAATTATAGATATCTTGTTTTTTAATTATAATATATATTAATTGCATTATTTTATTGTTTTTTAATTATATCATTTCACTATATTTCCTTAAAAATATTAATAAGAAAACTATCCCTTAATTTGTTATAAAGTTTGCAGGAAAGTAAATTAAAACAAAAAAGAGAAAAAGCATTTTAAGGCATTGTTTGTTTGATAAAAAAATATTTTTTAATCAAATAAAAATTTAATTTAGTTTATAGAAAAATATTTTTTTTATTCTGGATAGAGAACACTTTTTAAAAATTAAAACAAATATAGAAATATCATATTATTTATTGACTATATGAAATTTGATTATTAAATTTTTTATTGTTATATCTATTTTGTTTTGAATATTTTTTTAATTACATATATTAAAATTTGATTTTTATATTAATTCTTGTCATTATTTTTATAATTATTATTTATTTTATAATTATTTTTTTATCTATCAAATTTGATTTTTATTTTTTTAATTATTATTTATTTTACTTGAAATAATTTATGAAATGATTATTATTATTATTTTAATTTCTTTATTTTTTAGTTTTTTTATTAATTTTTTTATATTATTATTTTTATTTATTTTATTTGAAATTATTTATAAAATTATATTTTTTTAATTTCATTCTTATTCGACCTTTTAATTTATAATATTTGTTTCTTATCATTCCAACAAATTTGAAAAAAAAATAGAATATTAATAAATTATTTTTTATAACATAATTAAATACTAAAAAATATTTTTTAATTTATTTTTTATTATATTATTAAATATTAAAAATATCTTTTTTTTAAAAAAAATTACTTTAAAAAAAAACTATCTTCGAATAAACAAACACAACTAACCAAAAAACATAATAACCAGGGGAAAGACAGAACGTTCTGGGCCGTAAGGAAAGATTTTCATTTATGTCCGAGAGAATGGGCTTTGCAAGAACTGTAATGAATTTTGTGACATCCACAAACCCGATGACTGGAATTTTCTACAACGGAGTGAAAAAGTTATCAAGAAATGCCGAGCAAGTGGTTTATAGTACAGTCTGTCTATTTTTAATTTAATTATTTATATTATTTTAACCTATTTTTAAATAAAAAAAATTTAAAAAACAATGTTGTAATGATAAAAATGAAGGCATATCTTCTAGATAATACGGTTCAACAAATAAATAAACGTGGATGCACAGCAATAGATGTTGATTATCTGGAAGAACGATTATTCATATGAATTAATTCTAATTCTAACTCGATGAAACATGGCAAAAAAAATCCTATGGAGAGAGGGCATGTCATGAAAGGGAAAAAAACAACCACCATAATTCACGAAGCTATTTGTGCAGAGCAAGTACTTGCAGGAAGCAAGAGTAGATTAATGACACAGAAGGGGATCGTCCGGATTATACGATCCACCCCTTGCTATCTGTGCAGCAAGTACTTGCTAGAATAGATTGGTGACACAGAAGGGGATCGTCCGGATTATACGATCCTCTCATCACAAAGATTCAAATCTTAAGACATGCTATCAAGGTTAAAATTCTTAGAAATTTTTAAACTCCGGCGTTGAAGATCCACACCTGAATATTTATCTCAAATTAGTTTCTTCAACAACGATTTTACCTGTGAGATCCACACCTTTTTCCTTCTTTCTTATCAACCGTGGGGAATTTACTTCTTATCACATATTTTTACAGCAAAGTGGGGGCATAGATTCGTGTAGATTTTTTGCATTATATTTCGCTTATCATCTTTTACAATTGCAAGAGAGGTCGTCCAATTCCTAATCCAGTCTGACAAAAGCAGACCATTAAATTTTCCTCACTGTTTGAACGCTTGTGGTACTAAAATTTGGTTGGATTCTCGGTGGCATGCGTGTATTTATTAGGCTGGTTGTAATTTTATGTGTAATAAATAAATGGTATTAATTATTGATTATTAATAATTATTATTGTTGAATGAGCTGAAGGTAATGGTTATGAATATTGATAGCAAATTAAAAAAAATCTTCATAAATGCTTATAAATAAAAATATATGTAAGAGTATAAAATAAAAATAAAAAATATAAAAAATATAAGAGAGAATGAGTTGTCATTATAACATTGAAAAGCAAAATTGAGAATTATAAAAAAAAATTGATTACTTTTCTTTTATTATTGTAAATCCATAAAAATTTAGGCTTAAAATAAACAATATTACACCAATATACTAATATAAAGATAAATAATATCCATAATCCTATATTATGTTAGGTATGTCACCTCCCGTCAATGTAGTCGTAATTTTCTTTCCCATTTTTTGCAAGATAATTAAATGCACTTTGGATCAACCTAACATCTAGACTTGGTCTTGATTCAACGATCTGCATTTTTTCCCCACAGAATTTGACGTAAAGACAGACATTTACCGGCAGAGATGATTGATCTTGCTTGAATGTAACTTCATTATTGAAGACCAGCACTTGTTTTTTGATGTAGCAGGAAATGCTAAAGAGAGAATGAAGGCTGGATCATAACACCAGGGATCTCAATTGCTATAAACCGACGAGTACAATGCAATCAAACTGTGGCAGCATGTTCTGTAGATCAAATAAACGAAGCCACAACCGTAGCATATACCACAATGGAATATCCTCACTACATGAATTCAGTAACCACTAACTCTGACATATCTCCATACCAAATCTAGCTCCTTTCCATCGTATATGTGAGTACAAAGGCATCTGCCCCTCGTCTCCTAATGGATACATAGCTGCAAAAGTTACAGAAAAATACAGCCAAGTAAATCAGGCGTCAGACACGGCACCATGATAACAAGCCACAACCGTCGAGCATCTGCCTGTTAGTTCTACATCACTCAATCATAGGTAGCAACATCATCGATGCCATCAGCCAAAGGAATTTTTCTTGCAGGATTGAAGAAGCTGCAAAAGAGATGAGACAACCCACGAATGTTAAATATAGGAGCACTAGCCTCAGGCTATGTAAGCACAAAACTGATTGCGGTATCAAAAACAGATATATGAATGAAATTGGAATAACATGCTCTCAAAATTAATAACTTTTTGACAGGCTTTTTGGTCCTTCAGCAACGTCAAAACTAGAAAGCACGGTTCTCCTAAAATAAGCCAAGAAAAAAGGAATCATTTACTTAAGCTGGTGTTCTGATCGCATTAAATAGATCTGTAGATCCCAAAGAAAAGTTCATGAGTTGTGTCATGGCTCGGGTATTACATGGTCAGAGAACGAGTTTCCATTTAGAAATAGATAAAGATACAAAACTAAGATGGTCTACGCAGATTGTTCAAGTTCTATAGGGATTTTAAGTGCTTGGATTGAGAAGACCTAGGGGATTCTTCCACAGCAGTATGGCCATGAGTCTTCAAGAAAAATATGGAGATGTGCTGCCACTTGTGTTGGAAAACTCTATCATGAAACTGAGGATGCAAGCTTAATTATATGGGTGTTTCTCAAATATTTAAACTCTAAAACATAAAAGGATTGTAAACAAAGCTAAATTAGAGTCAGATGGCTAAGAACTTTTGATGATAAAGAATAACAATTAAGCACTAAAGGGAGGCATGCACATGTAATTTCCCTTCCCCTTTTCCTTGCCAAGAGAAATTGAGAAGAATGGTAAGATTACAGGCAGACCGATACAGTCCTCAAGTGACAGCCTCACCTTGGTTCATACTATTGCCAGCCATAACAGGTGTCGGAGCAGCTGATTTGTTTGACATCATAATACCAAGGTTTGAACAATCCATTCCAATTGCACCTGGTTTAAATCAAGATTCAGAAACACGTAAATATTTTTAAAGCAAAATATTAATCCCAGAAATATTTAATCAAACTGAAAACTCTTATGTAGAGAGGTCTTATATTTAGCGAGTCTTAGTTTGGTCTCTTACAATCTTTGTAGCAAGGAAAGGTAGAGACATTCAGAAGGTTACTATAACCCTCTGCACATGCGCAACTGTAAGTAAGCTGAGATGTCTTGTTGCACGAGCCACCTCCACAATCAGCCCAAAAGCAGGCTACAAAAACAGATAAACCAAAACGCCTAAGAATGTATTAAGAAAACAACAAACGAAAGTATGAAGTTTTGGTGGTAAGAGGGCTTACGATCGAAAATCGACTGATTATCTCTGCTTGCTTTCTCTTGAACAGGTGATGGTGCTGCAGTGCACGAGAAGTTCACGGTACCTGAGAAAATCAGAATCAAGTAATCGATCAGAATTTTGAAGTGTCAAAGCTGCAAAAAAATTTGTTCACGAAATTGAATCACAAGAAAATGTTACGGGTCATATTAATCTTTCAGTCTATTTATCTAACATTTTTTGAAGATAATTAAACAACAAGCTGATCTTTGACTCGACGATGCTGGTAAATATCACCGTAAACCCTTGACAAGTATTTGGTTTTCTCTCTTAAGTGATTTAGACATCTCAGCACGTCCTTGAAAGGTTGTGATTGACATACGTTACCAACTCAAATAAAATAATATTTGGTTTCCAAATTCAGAATATGTTTGATTTGTTGGAGTCAATTCCATTCCTTCGTAAAAAAAATATTATCTTAACCAGTCTTAGTCTAAGTACATTGACTTCCAAATCAGCATACCTTTAACACGGATTTTACTCTGTTCTTACTCGTAGTGATCTTGGATTTCAAACAATTTGTAAATGTAACAATTTACCATGTTTTACCCAGCAGGGACAAACCAGAGCTAGCTAAATCATCAAAATGAACACAGAGGACTCATAGTTGACAGGTGTGTACGTAGTACCGTGATTAAGGGCATGTGACAAAAGAAGAAACAGAGAACTCACAATTGGGAACTACGCAAGGAAGAAACTGGAGATGATCATCTTGATCAAAGCGAGTCTGCATCCACCCAGGATCACATTCACATTCATAAAACCAAGTGCTATTGTCAGAAGGCTTGCAAGTTCCTTTCCCACATTCCACTTTTTTGCACACATCATCTAGTAATCAAAAACCAGATTAAAATCACAATACGATGATGTTATAGCCAAAATCACAGTGAAAATGAAAAGACAATAAAACTCTGTTGATAAACGTCATTAACATCGATCGAAACCCATGAAAGAAAATCGACAGCTGTGCAAACTAGTTAAAGAAAAATGAATAAAGAAGAAGCTAATTAATCATCAAGAAGTCCAAAGTACGAGATGGTGATCAGGGATCGAAGAACAAGTACCAAAGATAGGGGACGGTAGGGGAGATAAAAGGTCACTACTAGCAATCAAAGGCTGCGAAAGAAAAAGGATTGCAATCCAGGCAATACTGGTACTAGCATAAGCCATCTCTGGAAACAACAGAGAATCAGACACGGATATGTTGAGGTGAAAGGTGTACTTAAATTTGTGTGGTTCAAAACTAGGATCGAGGATCTTTAAAAATGGAAGCTTCTTCCGTTGGATCACTCATGAGACCTTTTTAATCTTGTTTGCCAAAAGCTTACGTGAGAACGTGGCTTCCCGAAGGACCCTAATAAATGTTGATGCTCTAGTTAAACTGGGCAGTTGGGATTTTGGTTCAGAGGATCCAGGGCAGTTATGGTTTTGCGGCCGCTCAGATGTCACCACATGCATATTCCTGGTTCCCGTGCGGTGCGGTTCCACTGTTGCGATTCAAATTCTAACAAAGAGATATCAATGTGGTCCAAATTAATCTATTCATGAGCAAAATATTGATTTCTCTTACACGAGCATGATTGTTTTCTTACATCGAAAGTTCAGTGATTGAAATGTAGTTTCCTCAGAGAGAGACTAGCATAGTGACTTTTGCAGAATCGCAACGGCGCACGACAACTTATGCAAAAAGTCAACACTTTTGCAACCATAACAATTGAAAGCTGACTAATACAGTTGGGTGATTACTGTTGGAATGTTAATGTGATGACCGGCCAAAATTGGAGTTTTGATCGTGTACGTGTCACCAACATTCCACGATTAATAAACCTTATACGCTGTCGTCTAAACCATAGATCACGAGTCTGGGGTTAACTTCATGTGGAAAACCCTAACGAAGCATGTGAATGTGGTCAGATCATGTCTTTGTAATGGCCGGTGCAAATGGAAACAAGTGACTAAAAGTCAGACACTAGGAAATCCTAGCTATGTATTTAACATGTTCACTGCTGCCAAACATGGCAGGTAGGGCTTCAAATGAATAGAATCAAGCTTGAACGTGCTCATAGTTGCCTCTTCTAGTTTTAACAAAGTTCAAACTATGCTTATGTCCATGATAAACTTAGAATATAATACTTAGCGCGGAGAGAAGAGGGAGAGAGGTAATTGTTGTTTTTTATTTATTAAAATAATATATCATTTATTTTTAAAATTTTATTTTTTATATCAACATAAAAGAAAACTTGAAGCTAAAAATTAAATTAAATTTTTTTAAAAATATAAATGAACAATAACATTAAATATCACTATAATTTATCATGGTTGATCATAATAACTAACAGTAAACTAATGTAGTTTAAAAATTGTTAGAATAAGATTTATTTGGATAAGTTATTTGTTTAGTAAGTATATAAACTAGATAGACTGAAAATCTAACGTATGAAAATTTTATTTAATATCTTAAAAATATGTTTATAATATATCTCATTCAATTTTAAAAATAATATATCTACATCTTTTAAGTGTTTCATCAGCCCGTATGTTTAACTTTTACATTTCTTATTAAATTTTATTCTATAAAAGTGTTTTTAGTCATCTATTAAGTTAGTTTATTTTATGAAGTGTTACACAAATTGTTTATCCCTATAGGTTTTTATAAGTTTATAAATAATTTCTTAGATAAGTCTCTCTATAAGACGGCTAAGGAGCCTAATTAAGTTGGGTCATGAGCCTTCGAAGTTTAGCTAATTTCAACTCATTTATATATAAAATAAATTCGCATAAACTACGAATTCGAATAAACACTTGAGCGAGCCGAGCTTTGACTGACAAGCCGCTTAGCTGATTTGGTAGCACCGTTTTTGGCAGGAATACTTAAATAGCACAGTGCACACTCCGGGTGAGGGCTGGATTTGGGTTGGTGGTCATTATATGGGCCTGGTCAGGGCTTGTTTAGCCTTTCTAATATTGGGCTTTGCTCATTTTACTTCCCAAATTCATGTTTTAGCCCGGGGGAAATATTTTTAAGCGAGTATACTGTATACACCTAAAATGTGATGGAAGCCGAAGTAGAAATAATGCTATATCATCACAAAGTCACAACACAAATTATTTTTTCATGAAAAGACTATTATTTTCCCTTTTAATGCTATGTATCAAGAATTCGAGCTACACTGTTAATGCCATCATCATGCCCCCTTTTTTTTTATAAAAAACTTAAATTAAATTAAATTCCACAACTAAGTAATTATAAAGATAAAATTGTAAGGGGCTTCATATTCAACTCTAAGTCACATGGGATTGCAAAATCTCACAGATAACTTAAATTCTTAATTTGCTTTGCTAACTTTTTCTGCAGTATAATAAAATAATATTGGAATTTGATTTTTTTTTTCTATCCAACTAATTTCACACCGTTAATTTCCCATCAAACTCCAGGGAGGATTTGTAAGATGTATATATAGTGCTATGCTTTATTACTCTTGACAAAATGGAGTGGGGAGAGGGTGTTTTTTCATCTGTAAACATAAACATGTACCTTTTACACGTGGAGGAGTATTAGAGCGAATGTATCGAACTCCTGTACACCTGACAATAGTTCCGCATGTCTTGTCATCTTGTTACCTGCGTTCCTGCCAAGGTTCAAAGTGGCTAGATAGGAAGAATGAAGAAGACTCGACACGATGGTGTTTCCCCGAAACAATCAACTTCTCGAAGTATATAATAAACACACCATGTGAACGCCAACTAATCTTTTCATCATCAAGTGATATTTATTCTTCTATGTACTCTATAGCATCTTTAACGCACCAACCGCTATTAGTCCATGAGGCTTCAGCCTTTTTTTTTTCTTTTTTTTAACGAGGCTTCAGTGTCCTTTCCGATTGTTTAGAAGTTCGAGACTATAAAACACGGTTTTCTTTGTTCGCATTTGTCTTCAGTGCATGGAAGGAGCAATCAGAACATAAAATGAATGTCAAGAGAGAGAAGGATGCAGGCATGGTGAGAGTCTACTTGTTTGGTTTATCACTATCCTTTTATCTTTAATTCGATCAATTTTATTTTTAATCTATTGAGATATTAAGATAAGTTTATAATTAATCATGGAACTTGCAGATGGAAAAATATATGACTTTCTACCCTACTCTAAGGACAGGATAAAAAAAAACTTGGCAAAAAAGACAGTTACAGAATCAACCAGCAGGGATAAGATAAGCACGTGCACCCCGGCCCTTACTACACTACTCTAAGGACCCCACCATCCCACGAGCTCTAGGTTCCGTGACCCAAAGTGGACAAGTCCTCCCACCCTGAGATGAGTATTTTACAAGGAGTCTGCATGTTCTTGACTACTTTTCACATGGTATTCTGCAACTCCCCCATTTCTTAATTGCATGTGTAGCATGATTTTAGTTACCAATACACCCTTTCAGTCCATAATGGCTATACAAGTATGAGCCCCGATTCCATCGAAGGCAAGGCATCTCTGCCAGGAACTTCCTCTCCGCTTCTAATATTCTCCCTTGCAGACTTTTTTGCTAAAAAAACATAGCACAAAAATCATATCAACCTCTAAAAAAGGTGCTTACAGGAGAAACATAATAAAACAGTAAGCGTCAGGCTGTCGAAATACGGTTGTGATTAAATTCTGTAATAAATAGTCGGACTATTATGGTGTTGAAAGCCAAACTGTAGACAGAAGAGAGATCTGAATCTCATTTGGTGCTTACTTATATGTTCTTGCTGAGATAAGTTGGTATCTTAGGAGGAATTGACAGAGATGGGGAAGTCTGGAAAATGGCTCAAAAGTTTCTTGACAGGGAAGAAAGACAAGGAGAAGGAGAAGAAGGGTACACCTCAACAGAATTCAACACCTATTATAGAGAATCCAGTGACCCCAATCTCGATCCCACCAACTACTCCAAAAGAAAAAAGAAGATGGAGTTTTCGCAGATCATCAGCCACCGCAGCTGCTCCCAAGGACTCGAATTCTACAGAACCAATTGCCACCACACAACCAGCTGCGGTGCAGGGAACGTTGGATTCAGATAATGAAGAGAAAATGCACGCGATGGCGATGGCAGCTGCGGATGCAGCTGTGGCCTCTGCACAGGCTGCAGCTGCTGTGATCCGTCTAACTGCTTCCACCTCCAGGAGAAACAGTACAATCGAAGAGGATGCTGCCGTAAAAATTCAATCAGTCTTTCGATCTTATTTGGTAAGCAATACTTGAATTTCCATCAGTTCTTGTCTAGTGAACACATCAGTCTCTAGACTGAAATTATAAAAACCAAAGCTTCAGAGATGAAAATGATGAATTGCGTGTTTGGTTTTGGTATTTTTAACAGGCAAGAAAAGCATTATGTGCACTGAAAGGCTTAGTGAAGTTGCAGGCACTCGTGAGGGGTCACCTGGTGAGGAAACAGGCAACTGCTACTCTCAGGTGCATGCAGGCATTGGTGAATGCACAGACTAGAGCTCGGGCTCAGAGGATCTGGTTGGCTGAAGACGTAAAGCCCAGCCAGAGGAATTCGATCCACCGAAAGTCGACACAAGAGAATAGGATTAGGCACGCAAATGATGTAAGGATTCTTTTCTTCTTTTGAACTTACCCAGTTCATGACATTTTTTTCTGTTATCAAACAGACGAGGTATGCATTCATTCGACAAGGAACGAGTCAGATTAATTCATAAATGGAAAAACATAAGATTGCATTTCATGCTTAAAAACATGTTTCTTAACTATTTTCTTTCCAATTTTATTCGACAGTAATTATTAACGAAGAATAAGCACACTGTCAGGACTTTAATTCAAAAAAGTGGTTCTATAAACGTGGTCTTAATGAATAATAAAATATTTAGTATTCTCATCTAAAAGCAGCAGAACAAAATCTTTCCTTTATTCTTAGTTCATTGCTAACATTACATCAAGATGCAACTATCTAAATTTTTCCTTCTTTTTTTCTGGGAAAATTGTTTTCTGGAATTTCTGACATTGTCAATGGCAAGCATATGTAACAGTTATTCACGTACATAAAATTAGTACTTCGAATCCACTATGAGCGATCTGCCATTCTGTTTCGGTACACGTAGGAGAATGATAGAGGCATGGATCAGGAGAACATCAAGATTGTAGAGGTGGATGTTGGAGAATCGAAGGGAAGTATAAAGAGCAGACATGGCTACTCTCATCGTCCACAAACAGATCTAACAGAGCATAGATTTTCCACACATTATGCCTCAAATCATGCGTACTCGAAGATAGAGAACCACCAGATCTCTCCAGCTCCATCAGCTCTAACAGATATGAGCCCCACAGCATGCAGTGGATATTTTGAGGAAAATTCCTTCAGCACAACACTCAGCAGCCCTCAGTACCACTCTACAGTATCAAAACCTGATCCATCAAGAATTCCATTCGCCTTACCAAGGCCAGAGTACGCAGAATCTCTGTCCTATGACTACCCATTTCCAAATTACATGGCAAACACAGAATCTTTCAGGGCCAAAGTTCGGTCACATAGTGCACCAAAACAAAGGCCAGACTCATTTGAGAGGCAACCAAGTAGGAGGAGGGCATCAATAGAGGGAAGGAATGTCCCAAGGCCTATGCGGATGCAGCGGTCGTCTTCCAATGTTGGAGCCACAGCTCAAGGCTCTATATATCCATGGTCAATTAAGCTTGACAGAACAGCAGTATCACTTAGAGATAGTGAGTGCGGATCCACAAGTACAGTGCTCACAAACACCAATTACTGCAGTTCTCTAGTTGGATTTGAAGTAAGCATCAGCCATCCTTCATTAAATCACGACAATACATTATGTATTAGAGGACAAACCACTAAACAGATTAAATATATCAAACTTGCGAATTACTCCAAATCTAATCAGTTAAATCATTGCTTTTTTAATCTGCAGGTTCGTGGAAATAGGTACTAACAGTACACTAGCCAGCCTTTGCAACTCAGTATGTTGTGTGCCCCAATAAAATGACATATGCGGAAAGCTGCTGGAATGTTGTGCAACTTTTCACCATGTTTAAGCAAGAAAGAAACTGAAGAAATTTAAATCTTCAACGCAGAAAGCTGCTGGAATATTGTACGACTTTCCATTCTTCTTCGTTCTAGTGTCATTGTGGAGTGAAGTGTCGGAAACCCCCATGTAGAGTCGTAATCTTTTTTCATTTTCCCATTATATGGACTAACGTCTTCCTTAGCAGAAGCACAAATGCAAAGACAACTAACGTGTGAGTAAATGCAGGAACGCAGTTTAATTAACTGTTTAAATTATAATGTGTCCATAAAAAAATTATTTGAGAGTGAATTGTTCTCCCCAGATTGTCACTTGTTTTGTGCTTATGATTTCATATTAATCCTGCAAAAACCATCAGTTCTTTGAAAGCAGTTACAGAAATAATCTTATACAGCCATCAACGTAATGATTTACCTAATCTAAGAGCAAATATTGCCCAGAGCGTGACATTTCCACTTTTTTGTCGCAGAAATACCGGTAACTTGTCTTGCTGTGCCAATCAATAGCCTCCATCAATTTATTCATTCAGAGTTTGTTTGACATGGCTTATAAAGGAAAACTTGATTTTGAATTATAAATTTAAAAGTTGATATTCTTAAATAAGATTAGATTTGGTACGTTTAGTTAAAAAAAAAACTATTGAATTTTTTTGAAGAATAAATAGAATTCATAAAATCAAAATAAAAAATCTTAACTCTTGATTACATCAACATTTTAACTTATTTTTCGAATAAATTTTAATTCCAACTCAAAATTATTTATAGCTAAATATATTTTATAACACGACTTAAGTTGATTTGAACTAAGTGGAACCTTAATGTACAAAAATCATTACACGCAATGCTGTATTTGTGAACATGGTAATTATTATTTTTAAAATATTTTTTATTTAAAAATATATTAAATTAATATATATATATATATATATATATATATATATATATATATATATATATATATATAAAATCATAATTTGGACTGCATAGGTGTACAATAACTGATGGTGGTATTGACTTTCATGGACAAACTTCTGTCATTTGTAATTCCAAGAAAAGTTAATGTGGAAGATTTATCCTCCATCATCAATACGGAAAGGGCATTGGTGGATCGGAATAATCAAGATTTTGTTACACGCTTTTGTTTTTGCTGTCCAACGTTATGTACTTAGCAATTCTTTTCTTACCTAACTGAACTGCACAAATTGAAGACTTAGATCAAAGCAAGATCGAGCGTTATGTGCGTGCTGATTTTTAAAAGCTGCCTGGGATTGGATTGCGATTGTTCCAAATCTCTTCTCAAAGGACCTGAGGCATGAGCTGACAACAGAAGAAATGCTTCGAGGCTCAAGAATATTACAGGGATTTCGCCGATGAAGTCCAAACTCTTGAGCAGCTCAACATAGACCATCAAAACAGTACCTATTCAGGGCTTGCTCTCCGAGCCCGACCCAATAAAGATCACAGAAGTTGCAGCCACCACTACATGGAACCCTCCATGACTACCAAATAACTAAAAAGCACGAACACTATATTCGCCTGACAAATATACTATTGAATTAGTTTTATTAAGAAATTTATCAATAATACGAAATATCTTATCTTATCTTAAAATATTTTATTCTATATACTAAAATTAGAAAAACTAGACTCCACATACCCAGGAATATAATATCTGAACTCTTTCGTTTTTATGCATGCCCATTCTCTCCCCGTTTATCTCAATTTCTCTATGAGTGGTAATTGAAATCAAGAATCCTTTGTTATATAAGACATCCCAAATCCATTCCCTTTTTAGGAAACAAGAAAAGGATGAACTGCGTGGCAAACTTTAATTGAAAATCTTGACACACATGCATGCCCCCGCACTTCTTTGGTAAGCAAAAAATATCGAGACGTCATGGAGTATGGGAATCTCTAAAAAAGCACATGAAACCAGATGCAATTTATTTATTTATTTATTTGTAAGTGCTGAGATTGAATATACACTAACAATATCTAAACATATGATTTAACTGTAAGATAATTTAGTAATGAAAAATTAATAAGATATATACTTTCTACCATGATTGATTACATATTAAAATAATTATCCATAAATATTCTGTTGTTCTTCTAATCTATACCAAGCTTTAGAGTTATTATGCGTGGATGACAGATATAAGATTTTTTTTTAAAAAAAAAAATTAGATTAATTTTTTATATATATAAATCCATCATTATATATGCTTAGCCCACTACTAAAATTCAATAAACTCTAAACTTTAACTGCCATTTCATTTAAAAACTATATAATATATGAGTTATCTCAAAGATATTTTTCTAATATTTTTTTACTTGATTCATATGACACCACTTAAAAATAATAATACTTTTATAGAATTCAAAATATCTTATAAGTGAAACACTCACATCTAAATCATAAATGCATTGTATGAATCATAATATTTATACTTTAAAATCAAGTACTTCTTTTCATGTATTACAATATATTACATCCTCAACATAAATACATAATTGACAAATAAATTTGATGAATAAACTTCTAATTATTAATTCAATTCTCCAATAGTCATTTCTTTGATTCGCTTTGATCTGCACTCTTTTCTTTTCTTCCTTCTTTTTAAGGTGTGACATGTTACAAATTGGAAAGCTATCAGATTCGAAATTTCAAGATATTAAAGGAGAAGAGTATTATAGATTTGTTTGACGGAATCATATATGAATATGAAAAAATGTGGGGGATATTATTAATTTGCATGAACAACAAGCCATAAATTTTCAATTTTTTTCTACGTTGAGTTGCTTATTAATTTAGTCCATAACGTGATTCCCCATTATATCAAAGATTTGCCTATTTATTGTTCACTTTTAAGAACGGTCTATGACGTTTTCTTGTGCAGGTCTGCGGAAGGGCAGTTCTAAATTCGCATGGAGTATCTTTGCTTCCTACAAGACCCGTGAATCAATTAAGCGTTTAATACTATTGACATTGATATTGCCAGAAAGTGCAGCATAGATGGTACTCAGGGATGATATTATCCAGAGCTCACGTTTCAAAGTGCAGTAGTGCTCTAGCTGCAATAATAATTGAAAAGCTAAAGGTTTTTGGTTCGGACCAAGAATGTGACGCGCGCTCTTGAATTTTTTTTTTGTTCCGCCTCGATGAAAAGGCTAATGTTTGTAAATTTTTCTCTATGGAGAGCAAGACACGAGATGGTTTAGACCGTAGAGGAACAAGAAATTGAAGAAATTTATAGCAGCAGCATGCGAATTTGCCACATGCTATGTTGCTATCTTCCTTTGTATACTGAATGTTTTAAAACATTTCCAAACATTAAAATGATGTGTGGGGAATATATATATATAAATGTGATTATGATCGGTGATTAAGAATAAATCTCAGAGGAACGGACATAAAGAAACAGCTGCAGCAGAGCATATGCGATCCAGATTTTGTTACGTCAGTGGACAGCAGAATGCCTGGTGCAGAGTTGTTAAAGCGACCGAAAACTTCTTTAAAAAAAAAAATTGAAAGAGAGGGTTTTCTCAAAGTCCACTTGAGAGTGCATTCTGTTTGGACGAAAACAATAGGCGACGCCATCTCATATAATCAATGATAATTCTGTGAGACATGAAAGGAAAACCTTAATAAATTACAGCGTGCAGGAACGCACCACATATATCCCAGGTGAGGGAAGCCCACGTAAGAGTGCATGATAGAGGCTAAGTGAATTTATAGCTTTAATTTGGTGGTCTCAAAGTCAGCTAGAGTGCTCTATACCCTGCTCCACATCGAAGTATTTCTAGCTAAAGGAAGAGAATGTTCCTTTTAGGTGTACCATTTGACTTTGTCGATCGATCACCGAGATCATATATAAACAGGTGAATTTGACTACCAAGTAATCAATAAGTTGGGCATGACAGTTTGATGAAATCTCCATTGCCGATCAAATATTGGACAGCAGGAGAATCTGATCAGTCCACACATCCAGTCAAGCACTCCCCTTTGCTTATACAAGCATATATCCCAAATACCGGTACTTCTCTCTTCCACATCGAGAAGTCGGTCAGAAATCTTTTTCCCTGTTAATTTTTTTTAATATTTCTTTTATTAGTTGATTGGATTATTTTTGAATTAGTTAAATTAATTAAATTATGTCAAGTCAATTTCTATATAATTTAATTTTAAATTTAAATTAAAGAAAAATTTAAATAATTTTTTTTTAAAATTAACATGTTAAATTAAGTTAAGTAACAATACCAAATATTTCTAGATATTTTTTATAATGATTAATTTTTTTATTTAACTTGCAATATAACGCAGCCCTTTGAACTAGTTATGAGCATAAAAAAATTCTGTAGGAATTATAATAAAGTTTTTTTTAATAAGAATTAAAATTAATATTTTGCAAAATTTTATGTTTCCAGTTTAATATACAAGTGATCCATTAATATTTAAAATTGATGGATGGACATGTATAGCCTTTGCGCTCTAAATTTGAATGCTTTTATCTGGGAATGAATTAATAGGATGATTCAATGATAATATTGTGTGTGTATTTGAGCTAGAGGGAGAAACCAATCCTTTTCAAGTAAAGAGAAAGGTGACGTGGGTAGTTTTGGGATACACGTGTATCTTATTCCTATACAATACTAGGCGTCTTGCGGTAGGGTTTTTTTTTTTTTTTTTGGAGGATATCAACTTTCATAATTTAATTCTAGATTATTTTTTAAAATTTATTTATTTTTAAATAAGTATCAAAAAAATAAAATAAAAGCCAGAAATATAAAAAAAGCTAATTTAAAAAAACTGTAAAAATAGATAAAAATAAAACTGTACTTTTTGAAGGAATTTCAAGGCCTAATTGTACCCTATTATACCCAAAAATAAAAAAATAAAAATTCAAAGGTCAAATTAAATGAACATTGGATTAATTTGCATAAAAATTAAGTCTAATGATATAATTAAATTTTTAATGGGCCAATTTGATTTAATCATGATCAAATTGAATTTTAATTATGTTTAAGAATTAACTTAGGTCCAATTGAAGGATTTAATTAAGTGCAAAGACTTAATTATACTTTAAGCGGGTCAAATTAATTTGAGGGCTTAATTGGTAAAAAATTAAGTTCGGGAGCCTAATTTGAAATTAATTGAAAAGATTAAAATTTTAAGAGACCAAATTTAATTTTTACCAAGTGAATTGATTGAAATTAGGAGTTAAACACAAAAATTGAGGGATCAATTTTGAGACTTGAAAAATACATTGTCTATAAATAGCAGCCTACAATTCAAGCAAAAGAGGGGGCAATTTTGACAAAAAAAAAGAAATACCTAAACCTAAATTTCTTTCTCCCTCATCCGGAGCCACCGCCCCCTACCCGTTTTTAATTTTTCTCCCAAACACCTGCTGGCCTCCTGGCTTTGATTTTTCTCTTTTCCATGTTGTTCCCCCCTCTTTGAAACCAGCCTCCATGCCATTTTCTTCTCCTTTTCCAGCAACTAAATCTTCAGCCTCCCAGTCACTACTCATAGACCATACCCACATTCTCCCTACCAAATGTCATTTCCTTTCCTTCTCCCTCACAAACCTAACTTGGCCAAATTCTCCTTTCATCTCACAAAGACTGTTCCTTCACAGCCGGTTTTTTCTCAACCGCTGTAAACGCCATCTCCAGTCGTTCCCTCCACTTCAACAAATCTTCCCCCTCAGCTGCTACCTTCTCCAGCTGTCGGTAACAGCCTGAACACAGCGTTGTCTATAGACCCACCGCTGTCCCTTTTCCTAGAGGCAACACCCCCAACACTCCTCATTGCCATTAGTACACGAAATAGTGGAGAAGAGGATGAATAAAAGAAACCGATCAGCCGATCTGCAACAAAACAGATCCGAAGAAGGCTAGAGGATAGTGAAGAAGGGGCAGAAAACCAAAGCTTGGATAGGCGCCGGTCTTACAACCATGGCAGCTGTGAACAACACCGCCATTGTAGAATTGAAATGGGAGGAGGGGAGTTATCGATCCAGCCATCCACACGCTTGGTCTGTTGGTAGCGCGTGCAACGCCTGGCTCCAGATCTGGCAAATCTGAAGGAAGAGAAGCCATATTGAAAACAAAGAAAGAAAAGCTACAACAGAGTTGCTTGTTGCGTTTTTATTGTTTTGTAGGTAATGAAGTTGTAGCTGGCGGTGAGGAAAGTGAAGAGGGGAGGAAGCCATTTCGAACCCCCTTTGTTGTGGTCTTTTAGCTGCGGCGTGTGGGTCCAAGTGCCACCACTAGCGGCATCGCGTGGACCAGACACGCCGCAGTGCTTCCACAGCTTCTGAAGGCCTCCTCAGCAATTCCTGGACTCTTTAGGGATCTTTTTGTGACGTGCACTGTTCACACTGCCTAGAAAGACTTCCCAGTACTGTTATGAAATTTTTGGGTTATTCTGTAATTTGTAAAGTGTTTAATGTAATATTTGTTTAGTTTAAATTTTTATTTGTATTTTGTAAATATGAAAAGAAAAAAAACAAAAAGAAAAAAAAAAGAAACACAAATATAAGAAAAGTGTGTGTGTGTTTGTATTTGTTTCATAAGTGTTTCCTTTTTGTTTATGATAAAATTGCAAAGAATAAAGAAGGATTTAACATTTTGATTGGATCACGGTGTAGAAGTACAAACTTGTATGGAAGTTGTATTTCTAAAATCTGATGAAAAGATAAAAATTTTAAAACTTCTTTAACATATCAAGTTCACGAAACAGCTTACCTCAAGTAGGGTGTGTTAGGGATGCTAATATCTTTCTTAACCATAACTAGTTTCTTACACGTGAATTTATGATAAAACTAGTATAATCTAATTTTCTAATAACACTTAATTAAATATTAGATGACGACTCCCAACAAATCTAACAATATCTAATTAAACATAACAATAAAAAAAAAACATCGGTCGGACAGAGAAAGCAGTTTTATTTGGTGGAATGCTTATCTAATAATCCATATTCCAACTTAAAGATTCATCATTAGCATTAATTACTTCCAATCAATGGCTGTTTTTTTGGCTGGGTAGGGAATTTTGTCATCTTCCAGGAACTTGAAATCCCATCTGCGTGCTCTTGCAATTTTCATCATTACCACCACCTCTTTCCCGGCACTTCTTTCTCTTATATTTTTTCTTTCTTTCTCTTATATTCAATGCAAGATTGAGTGTTGCAATGCACTTTCCCTTGCCACTGTTACTTTAAGAGTATTTTCAACCCTGTTATGAGCTTCTTTCCAATAATGTGGCAATTTTTACGACCTTAATTTTCTTCCCGGAGACAACTAGGTTTCTTTCCCTTTTTTTCTCACTTCTTTTCGGTACTGTTGTAGACAACTAGCTGGGTTTATGCAGCGCTATGAATTAATCAAATACCGAGATTATTAATGAATGATGACATACAAGCTGATGCAATTAACTTCGTCATCCACGGTAGCACCATTTTAGATTTCACTAGAAGGCCATTTTAATGTATATTTCTGGATGTGGTTGTGGTCTTCTGAAATCAGCATGAGAAATTATCGTAAAGATGAGTTAGGAGCTAAGAGGGTGTTTTATTATTTTTTTTTTAAAATATTATTTTTAATATTAATATATCAAAACAATTTAAAAACATAAAAAAATAAATTTTAACCACTCTCCATGCAACCCCCAAATAAATCCGGAAGGAGAATCAATGGAGAATCTGATGTCGCTCCTAACGAACTGAATCACTTTAATAAACTACACTGCAAAGCAAAGAAAGCAAAATTTCCATGAAATATATGGGGAATTGGGGCACCACTCACCAATGAGATCTGTGAGAAAGTGGGCCGGAGATGCGAGCCTGGAAGAGGAATGTGTAGTCATTACCATTTTCCCAGGAATGTGTAGTCATCAGATATAAAAAGACGAGAGAAGGAGCATGGAACTTTCCGTGAAAAGTAGTTTTAAAAAAATATAATTTAAGAAAGTAAATTATTTTTTAATATTTTATAGTGTAATAAAAAATAAATTAAAAAATATTTTTTAGTATTTACTTATATTATAAAAAATTAGCTGAAAATAATTTATTAATATATATTTTTTTAAGTTTATTAAAATAATGAAGAAAAAATATTATAAATTAAAAGGTTAATAAAAATGAAATTGAAAAAAAATTCATAAATTATTTTAAATAAAATAAATAATAATTAAAATAATAGAGATCAAAACTAAAAAATTAAGAAAATAAAAGATGAAGAAATTAAAATAATAATAATTACAATTTTATAAATCATTTCAAATAAAATAAGTAACAATCAAAATAATGAGGACCAAATGTGATAAATAAAAACTTTAAATTAAAAAATAAAATAAAAAATAAAAATTATAGAAATAAGGACTAAAGTTAATATAAAAATTAAATTTTAAAGGATGAAATTGAAAAAAATATTCAAAATAATATATATATATATATAGTAATTAAAAGTTTGAGAACCAAATTTGATATAATTTATAAGGTAATATAATATTTTTAAATTTTTTATAATTTCTAAAAAGTATTTTTTGCACAAAATAAAAGGAAATTTTTTTTAAAAAAATCAAGATAAATTTTTTTTAACTAAATTTTTTTTATTAATTAACTTTTCTAATAATAAATAAAGATTAAAAAATTTAAAAAATAATTTACCAAGACAAACACACCCTAATCTTCAAATTTCTTTCCACCATCATTTTTGCCTCCATCAGACGCATTAATTAACTCTTGATTTAGGCTTCCTTGAAGCAAGGAGTCCCACAGTCTTGTAGCTTCATGATGGAATTAAGCTATTGTCCACACGAATGAGAACATCATCTTGTGCAAGACTATGTATAATGTACAAATACCCCCCTTTCTCTTTTTTTAAGTTGATAGAATAACGACAAATTAATATTATGTTTCACAAGATCTAACCATCCGGCCACTACAACGAATGGGGCTCGGTGGTGCTTTAAGAAGTGATCTAGAGACACATGAACTGAACCTCCATTTTCAAGTTCTCTTATCCAATTAATTTTCACGAGCTATTACTGTGTCCCACGCATGCAGAGCGAATTCATTTATGAATCATGGATAAATGATACAAGGAAAAAGAAGAAGTAAAACTATTATTTCAGACTGTGGCTCCAATATAGATACGAATGTCATGGATAAATTATATCCAACGGGACGCTGGCGAATTGCAGCCTCGTCCTTTTTTACCTTCCTTTCTGTAGCATTACATGAAACTAAATGATAAAGGGGATTTAAGGGCCATAAAATACTTTGTAAAATTAGCATGCAAAGGAGTCAAATGACACTAAAAGGCGGAAAGGAACAATATGGCAAAGTGATAGGAGATCCAGGAAAGAAGCCTTTGTTACAGTAGAAAGTGAGTTTGTAAAGAGCATTTTAAGTGGGAGACCAAACGGTTACAGAGGAAGCAAAATCACAGAAGCACCTAGTAAGAAGCAAACAAGAAGAGAAGCAGAAGGATAACGCCCATGGAAAAGAATTCAAACGAAAGCTTCATACCTAGGGTTTAACGCTTCGTAGGTTGTGTTAATAGGTTGCCATTGCAGTCTCGTGGATTTACTTCGTAATAATCCTTTAAACTAGAGCAGTACACAAGGGAATTTACAAAGCTAGCTTGGATTTTGGGCCCAGGAAGACAAACAATAAGAGGGCGTTTGGCATTCGAATTCTTAAATATCTTCTTCGTTGGAACGCGACGGTTAAAAATATATTTGTTTGAAATATCATATCTGAAATATGATATCTATATTTGTCGGAATGCAATTAAATTAACATCGTATATATCATAATATTTTTTTGGGTACTAAAATTGTTGAACAAAATAAGATGTCATGTCCTACTCCATCATTAATTAATTAATTAATATAATCATCATTACATTTGAACTTAATCAAGATTTATAACAAATGATAATAAAATAAAAATATATCATGAAAAGTTTTTTAAGCTAACTGAAACAACAAGAGGAAATAAAAGGCATTTGAATAGTATTTTTAAATATATGAAATTTATAATATAGATAATATAAATTAATTTGAACTTTCTTGAAAGATAAAATTAGAATAGTGAACTTGGTCTTAAAAAGGTACCATGGAACTTAATAATCATATATGATCTTTTGAAAACCATATTTGATTATTAAATGATTTGAGTAAAGACCAGTCTAGAAAATATCTTATACATGAGAGGTGGCCTTGGTAGGGTGATAGGTCATGATGTTGGTGCTTCGGCATAGAGCCACACCGCTGAAGCCAAGGAGCTACATGGCCAGGAAGCCTAGGAACCACAGAGGCACACCTAAAATGATAATTCTCGATGCAAATATTCGTAGCAATTATTATACATACATACGTATATATATATATATATATATATATATATATATATATATATATATATATATATATATATATATATATATATATATATAGGCCAGGAAGCCTAGGAACCACAGAGGCACACCTAAAATGATAATTCTCGATGCAAATATTCGTAGCAATTATTATACATACATATATAAAATACTCTTATCAATATTATTATAGTTGTTGTAGGGTACAAGTTCTAAACAATCGAATTAAAAGAAACAGGTGATTAAAAAATATGAAATGAAGAGGCGAACAGCTTGCTAGTTTTCCACTTAAAATTACGAGAAGTTTGGAGCCCCTTTTCGCTATATTTTTAGAATACAGGAAGTGCAATGTATGTATTAAAATAAAGTACTTAAAGCGCACAGGACAAACTTATTCGTGGCATCTTCTTGAAAATCTTACGATTGACGGGGACCCACGCAATCAATGACCACCACGTGCATTGCCTGATGTCAAAGTTTTGAGGGCATGACACGTTTCCGTGGGGCCCATCTTGCATCACCCCTCAACCTCTTTATATAGGTAAAGCCTGCTTCCTAGAAACTATGGCGAGCGCAGTCAACCAACAATAATCTCTAGCAACTTGCGTGCGTCCTTCAATAGCAAGTAAAACTTGTTTTATGTCACCAAAATTAGCCATCTAGCGGCATCGCCCTGGCTCGGACACAAAATCAAATCTGTACTACGTGCCGTCACTCTCTCTCTCTCTCTCTGTAAATCATCATATCATACCCAAAATTTCCAACACATCAGCCATTTCCAGCAAAGCTAGGGAAGCAATCTGAATCTGACAAACCATGGGTAACCCCTACTATGAATGCCCGCTTCCTGTCGCAATTCCTCCAGCAAAACCATTCCTTAAGTCCATAAAATTAGGTATCAAGGAGACTCTTTTCCCTGACGACCCTTTTAGGCAATTCAAGAACCAGCCAGCGTCTAGGAAATTCATTCTGGGAATGCAGTACTTTGTACCTATCCTGGAATGGGCTCCTCGTTACACTTTTGAGTTCTTCAAAGCTGATCTTATAGCTGGAATTACTATTGCCAGTCTAGCAGTTCCTCAAGGGATAAGTTACGCAAGTCTTGCTAGCTTACCTCCAATCATTGGATTATGTGAGTCAGCGAGTTTATTCATTTCCCAGCGAGTTTATTCATTTCCTTTTCGAAATTACAGATATTTGGATACAACTATGTATGCTAATAAAACTTCTGAAAATCGGACCTCACAATTTGCTTAACGTGTAGATTCAAGCTTTGTGCCACCTTTGGTGTATGCCATGTTGGGGAGTTCAAGAGATTTGGCCGTGGGTACTGTAGCTGTGGTATCGCTTGTCATATCTTCCATGTTAGGGAAGGAGGTTAACCCTAATGAGAACGCGAAGCTCTATGTTCAGTTAGCTTTAACTGCCACCTTTTTTGCTGGAGTTTTCCAAGCTGCTCTTGGCTTATTAAGGTCAGTTTTTTTTTTAAACACAACATGCATGTGACCAATCTAAAACTGCTCTCTCAACTCCCTCGGTGCTTGGATTTTGTCTTATTGCACCAATGTTTAGAACATCTCTAAAGGCATAGCCAACGGTGCAAGTTTACCGTTAAAGATAGAAATAAACCATTGATAGTCCTCCATGCAGCTTAATTTAACGTATATAGCATATGATTCCTGCACTGTGTTTCCTTATATTATGTTTTCTAATTTATTTATTTATTTTTAATTTAACCGTGATTTAATTTGTTAAATTTCAGGCTTGGTTTTATTGTGGACTTTTTGTCCCATGCAACAATAGTGGGTTTCATGGGTGGGGCTGCCACGGTTGTTTGCCTTCAGCAGCTAAAAGGCATTCTTGGGTTAGTTCGTTTCACTCACGGGACAGATCTTGTATCGGTTATGCGTTCAGTCTTTAGCCAAACACACCAGGTACATATTTTTCCTAACCCTAGCTAGTTGTGTCTAGAAACTTCATGGCATAGCTTAATCAATCCCCTTCTCAATGTTTTCTTTAAGTTTTTTAAGAAATAATTATCATTGTTATGGTGGTGGTGGTGGTTGCAGTGGAGATGGGAAAGTGGTGTCTTGGGTTGTTGTTTTCTCTTCTTCCTCGTTCTCACAAGATACGTTGTAAGTAATCCAAATCATTTGTCACTTCTATTTAGGAAAACTTTCATATCATCATCTCCACCTACTTACTTGTTATTGTCAAAGTTTAAGAAATTTGAACTCCACTACCAACAGCAATAATTATAGAACACATTATGGAAAGGTTTTTCTTTAACAATAAGGATGCTGTTAATTTCGAAAATAATTAACTTTAGACTTTTTAATCTCAATAATGTAAAAGTATACCTGATATATCTTGATCTTTATTTTTGATAGACACACACACACACACAGTATTAATTAATCTAACAAAGAAATTAAGCAAATGTCTATATTGTGATTTTTCCTTTTTATTTGTGAAGCGGCCCTATCTACGATCCCAGGATATATATGAACTAATCTTGGTGTTGCCCCTTGTGATTTCATAATTTGATTGCAAGTAGAGCAAGAGAAAGCCATGCTTCTTTTGGATAAATGCGATGGCACCCATGATGTCTGTTATTGTTGGAAGTGTTCTTGTTTATTTGACCAACGCTGAGAAATACGGAGTTCAAGTGGTGAGTTCTGTCTTCTCCTCTCGTCAATGCATAGCGATAAATTCTTGCGCACATTTTAAAATTGAGTGTTCTCAATTATCCAATGACAAAAAAAAAATAAAAAAAATGCCCCCTATTCCTTACAAAATTTGAGAAAAAGCCGCTCTGATCATACAAAAAATCTTTTTTTAGAGAGAGAGAGAGAGAAAGAGAGAGGTATAAAATCTTAGCTTATGACATGCCCGAAGACTTTCAATATCTCACCAAAAATATAAATAGCTTTCTGAACCGACTCCCAGCAATCATTTTGATGGATGGAGTGTCAATTATGGGGACGATGGTCAAGGCATCACCTACTCGGTAAAAGGAAAGGAGTCCAATTAAAATCCTGATTTTGTTATAAAAAAAATAATTTTATTGTTAAGAAAATATAATCAAAATGATATGTTGCTATGACCATTTCATAACATATTTAGGGAGTGGAGTAATAATTGTGATGCGTGTTTTTTATTTAAAAATATATTAAAATAATATTTATTATTATTAATTTTTAAAAATTATTTTTGACATTAAAACAATTTAAATATATAAAAGGATTAATTTTAAACCATTTTTTTAATTTTAAAAAACACAATTTCAACCATAAACACCATTTCAGTGGGAAGGAATTCTAGTAATTTCAGCAACTAATCTCCGGTTTGAGTTCTTGTAAATTGTATTAGGAGAGGTCCCGTCTTGAAAACTAACAGGAAAAAAAAATGTTCGTTTTTCAAATATCAGCAAAACAAATTCATTCCACCTGGATTTCTATAGATGACTTGGGCTCGACCCTCCATTAGAGCAGGAAACTAAACACGCGTGTGTCCCGCACCAATCATGTTCCCGAGCAATAATCCATGCTGTTATATTGTATACACGAGCAAAATAATATACATGATGCACTGTTGGATTTGTTTGTTTTGTCCAGATTGGTCACCTAAAGAAGGGCTTGAATCCACTATCTGTATCTGAGATGGCTTTTGGGTCACCGTATATGGTGGCAGCTATTAAAACAGGAATCATTACTGGTGCCATAGCTCTTGCTGTAAGTAGTCCTGCATCTCTCCATCCTCGAATATATACATCAAACTCCAATCACTCATATGCTACCCGTTAATCACAAGCTCCGGCATACGTCAGTGACAAAACTGGCCTTAGTCTATTGACACATCACCATATTTTTGTGTCCAGGATTGATACACTCTATCATATATATCCATGCAAGTGAGAATAACAGATAAAATATACACAACCAATAGTATATTTTTTCTTTTTGGGTAAAAGGTAGTAGTGACTATTTTTCTACTTTTTTACACATGAAAAAAAGGAGTTATGGTACATACGAAATCAAAGAGATAACGAAACCATAAACAAGTGGGTTGTAGCTCAATTTGTTTAATGTATTCCTCGATGACTAAAAATTGTGGTTCAGATTTTCCTTGCAAATAAAGCAAAATTATGGAACATGTTAAAACTCTTACAGTGAAGACTGAAGGGGTGAAGGTCTGAATCTTGTTGTTCTAGAACTGGAAAGGCTCAATGGTGTTCGTTTATTCTTGGGCAATAAAGTGAACCTGCGGCCCAAAATTAAGAACAGAAGTAAGATAAATAACAAAAAGACTGGCTTGATGAATGTACAGGAAGGAGTAGCTGTTGGGAGGAGCTTTGCCATGTTCAAGAATTATCATATTGATGGAAACAAAGAGATGATCGCATTTGGGATGATGAATATTGCAGGCTCTTGCGCCTCTTGTTATCTTACCACAGGTACTAATTCTATGCTTGTACTATAGCAAGTTAAGGCCCAACTGGAATGAATCAAGGATCCATTATCGGAGCCTGGTTTGGTCTAAGTTGCTTGACTTGATTTTAGGCCCCTGCGGGAATATTGTATCCAATACTCTTGACTCTTGGTGTCTTTTCCTTTTGATAAAATCTTTATTGCGGTCCTATGTTAACTAGGCAAATCCTTCCATAAGCTGGTTTTATGGTTAGATGCATATTTATGCAGCAAATAATCCTCTTACAAACAATCATTTTGGTTTGGATTGCAGGACCATTTTCTCGAACTGCGGTGAATTTTAATGCAGGATGCAAAACAGCAGGCTCTAACATAGTCATGGCAACTGCTGTAATGGTGACGTTGCTATTTCTGACACCGTTGTTCCATTACACCCCCATAGTGGTTCTCTCCTCCATTATCATTGCTGCGATGCTTGGCCTAATTGATTATGAAGCTGCAATTGGCCTCTGGAAAGTTGACAAGTGCGACTTCATTGTTTGCATGAGTGCATACATTGGAGTTGTCTTTGGCAGTGTGGAAAGTGGCTTGGTCATTGCTGTAAGTAACTTAGACAAGCCACTAATTCATCTCAGAAAGTAGGTGTCAGAATGAATATTGCTGATGTGAACAGCAATTGCCTATACAGGTCACAATTTCTTTGCTAAGGATGCTCCTGTCCGTAGCAAGGCCAAGGACATTTCTTTTAGGCAACATTCCCAACTCCATGATCTTTAGAAGCATAGACCAATACCCGGTTGCAAATAATATTCCAGGAGTTCTCATTCTCCAGATTGAAGCACCAGTCTACTTTGTCAACGCAAACTACTTAAGAGAAAGGTATGCAAAATAATAAAGATAGACGATAAAAGGTAAAATGTTAAACAGTGTGCATTATAACTCAAGTATTATTTGCTCATTAATTTTTGTTCAGGATTTCAAGATGGATCTACGAGGAGGAGGAAAAGCTAAAATCCACAGGAGGATCAAGCTTACAGTATGTGATACTAGATCTCAGTGGTAAGCGTCTTAACTAATCACAATCATCCTAGCCATCGGGCTCATCTTTTGCACATTCTAGCTTAATTCAACCCTAATGTTTCCATCCATTCAATCCACAGCTGTTGGCAGCACAGATACAAGTGGAATCAGCATGTTCAAAGAAGTAAAGAAAAACATCGATAGAAGAGGTCTCAAGGTATAAACAGTTATCAATTTTTCCATATTTAAGCTTGCTTCTTCGCAAACGTTAGGTTAGTAATGTCATATTTTGTTGTTGATCTAGCTCGTACTGGCCAATCCAAGAAGTGAGGTGATTAAGAAGCTAGTAAAGTCGAAGTTCATCGAAAGCATTGGTCAGGAATGGATCCATCTGACAGTAGGAGAGGCTGTAGCAGCATGCAATTTTATGCTACACGCAAGCAAATCAAATAATCAGGTCGCAGATGAATTTGGCGCGCACAATAATGCCTGATGAAAGAGGGGAGGAATTGGATCCAACCACAACTATGTGGTGTGAATGTTCACCGCTGAAGAAGAACCCCACTTAATCTTATTGATCCTGAAGTGGAAAAAACTTATGAATTTGCTGTGATAAGTAAAGGTCTAAAAATATTTTGTATCCCCGTATAGTGCAAACATAGTAGTATGTAGTTCTTTCTAGAAATTATAAAAAGTTAGTTGATATCTCGGTAGCCTCTCTATTCCCTTCACATTTGACATTTCAGACTAGAATTAACGTTTCAAACCCATACTAAAGAGATGGGGGACTCCCATGCCCATGCATCAACAATTAAATCATGGCATCGTATTTGGTTGGAAGTTCTACCAAAGTAGCATAGTTATGGCATTAGCAGGGTACGAAAACAATAGGAACAAAAATTTCTAACTACTATGACTGTCGCGACATCTCATACTAAGACTGGATGCATACCTCAGTACTTTAGTATACCGACAAGTACAAGATAGTTTTGAAATTGCTGAGTGAGCGTGGAACAAGATCAGAGCTCCTAGGGGTTTCCAACTTATGTACAAAGTGAACGGCAGTACAAGAAAGAGCAAGGTGTCCCTTTGAAAAACTAGAATCTTTTGATTTTAGATTATTCAACTGATGATTTTGACTGACCACATATATACTAACAATAAATATTACCGCAGAAGGATTAGATGTTGAATAGCAGAGAGTCAATCTTCTTAATAAACAACTTAAGTTACTCAGGGCAGGTACTTGCTTCCCATGAACCATAGTTATCGTGCATGTACAGATTTGCATAATATTGGATGAAATACTGAACAAGACGTGAATAGTGCTTACAGGGCCAGCCTGAAGGAAGAGTCCCCAAGAGCTAATGGCAGAGATGACAGGCCGAAGGCTGGGACACAGGAGAGATATCTACACTCCCCATAAAAATGCAGTAGCAGCCATGCAACATGCAATAGTGGTCCGAGTACTTCGATTCTGTAGAGTGATTTTAGTTGACGGGGTCAACGGTTCGATGCTGAAGTGTTCTGTCTCATGTCCCGTAGATGCTGAGGTGTTCTATTATACTTTCGCCTTACTAAAGCCATCACATCAGATGGATGATGAGAATGTAGCGGCCAGGGGAAAAAATTAAAACATTACCGTGAATGGATATCCACAATTTCACCCCACTAATTTCATGTTATCCATCTAGATTGCTTGTTTTCAATCATCTTGATCCTTGAAACCTCTGACAATTATAGCTTGGTGTCCACCGTATACTAATAAAAAGGAATTTATGCAAACCAGTGAACCAACGCCAGAGCCTTTACAGGCATACATAGATTGGAACATAGCTTCGGTGATGGAGAATAATTTGTCAACTCGGCTTTGCAGTGGTGACTACCAAGACAGGAACGACCCACCTTTATAGATCTTACCGCTAAGATATTCATTTATTGATGCTAACCAGATATGACACGAGCTAATATAATCTGGGAAGCAAAGGCCGAAGAGGTTTGAATCCATTACTATTCATTATTTTAGCAAAAGGATAGAAGATAAAAGCGCTAAAATACTCCAGAACTTCAACAATCAATTAAAAAAAATCCGAAACAATTACGGAGATAAAGATGGGGCGACTTGCATCATTCACCAAAGCCAAAAAATGATACAATAGCCTAGGAATCAGGACTGAGTTGTGCTACCCATTTGCAAATTTTCAAGCCATCAATGCTAGCAATGCAAGAAAAGCAAACCATACAAGAAAAGGCATCTAGAAATGCAACAACTCAAAGAAGCTCACCAGTTATCAGTAAGTGCTCAAAACTGAACAATTGATCGATATGGCTAACAAAAATAACCTTCTCGCATGTGCTTATCAGCTATCACATCTAACCAGGAACTTCTGCGCAACATCAAAGCAAGCCAGAAAGGCTTGCGGCTGTCTGTTCTCATTTCACATGTAAATTTCCCATTGATGAGTGCACTGTATTATCCTCGAGTAGATTGCCAAGAAAATACAGGAAATTAAGGATTTGGCATCTTTTCTTTGAAAAGGCGTGGCAGCACTTCGTGAGCACTAATATCTAGAATCTCTGGATCCCTGGCAAAAAAAGGTACACAGATTCCAGTGTGTATCGGGAGAAAAGAAGCGACACTATTGTCTCATGAGATGACCAGTTTGAACTAATTACTATGTCATGTATTAAGCTAACATTAAGATGATACGAGATGACTAAGTAAATTGCACTTGTTCTCTTTTTCTCTGATGTTGACTTGGTAAAAAAAGGGAAACTTCCTTCTCAACGAAAAAGAGGGTACAGAAAAAATCATCTCCATTGAAATGATGAGCCCCAATGGAGATGATTTATTTCATGAGCTGCTTCATGCCCAGTTTTTTGATATCTAGCAGTCCTAAAAAACTGAAAGTCAAAGCTAGCACCCATCTCATGAACAATGATGATGTTGAAATTTTAACATGCCTTGTTCTAGTTGATCTACTCTTTAGTTTCCTTCTTCATGTCCACAAATATCCTAAATTAGCAAGTTTATGCAGCTAAGAACTGGAATTGTCAAATATCACATATTTATGGATAAAGCATATGGAGGCCTGTCTGTCCAGATGACTGACTGCAATTGGTGGGTGTGCAATAAAATACTAGATGACCATTCTAATGCAAGTCATCAGGGAGAGAGTATATGACTTTATATGCAATGATGGTCATGAAACATGATACATGTCAGAGTTGAAAGCTTATATAATTTATACATTACTAAGCCATCTATAGAAGGATCTATATATACTAGAATAAAAACTTTCACAGCAAATTAAGAGTATATATGACAGAAGTGGATGGCTGGCTGAAGAGAGAAACCTGCATAGTGTTTGCCCCTTTTCATTGCTGCTAGCAATAAACCATATTTTTCGCATTAAAGGTGACTCATATTGAACGAAGAAGCCATCATGCTGCCCATGCCTCCACTTTCTTGATCCTTGACCTTTCCAAACCTGTAAAAATGGTATGCCATAAAATAAGATCTAGTTGGTGAGTACAGTGTTACATCTCACCAAAGAACAAATCAGCTAGGACAACCAAAACTTGATAGAAGGGATATATACAGTTTTAGATTTGAAAGATTTATGAAGTATACATAACTTGATTATAAGCAAGTCAGGTCCTGTCTTACAGCCATAGACCATCAACTAGATTATAAGCAAGTCAGGTCCGTGTCTTACTGCCATAAAGCCATCAAGTCATTGGTGGTGCATCTTCTATGGATTTGATATAATTGGAAAAAAAAAACTTGCAAATTAATTAGCAGCCGCAATATACATCAACACTTCTCCAATTTTACCATTAAAGGTTAAACTCAAGCAAGCTGCAAACAACACCTTACTAGCCCCAGCTCATCAACTCTAATTCAGCTGCAACACAATAAGCTGATTTTTATGAAATCAAGGTTATTTAATTACTAAAATCCTAATTTAATTACTACATAGTAAATCCTAATACAAAATTAAAATTCCTAAACAATAAAAACCGATTCCCATTGTTGCCTTCGTTCTCCATCACATTTATTATGTGTGTACATGGTGTTCCAGAAAAAGAAGGGCTTGCTTCTCAAAAAATCATTACCACATGTGCGAAGAAGCAAATCATTACCTGTGGATAAGATATGATATTCTTTGGCACCACTATGCAAGCTGCCTTGGAGAAAGAATCCTCCGCATATTGCCTAAGAAATGAGAAACAATTGCCATGTGTATGGGGCGATTCAAAGGCCTGCAATAAGAAGTAAGATAAAGGTAATTGTTAAAATCATGAGGAATTTTATTCTTTTATATCCTCTTTTTACGGGTGCGTATACCATACATCACCCGAATGATGTGCCAAAGAAGATAATACAGTTCCAAAAGTGAATACCTTATCAATATTGACAACTGGAGCATATTTATCAGTTAGTGTCTTTTCCTTGTCAAGAAGAAAGTAGACTCTAGGATCCACTTTAGAAGCTTCATGCCATGATTTTACAGCTGTCTCCATGGTCTCAACAAGAAAGGAGAAAATTTCTTTAAAACATTCTTCGGATCCAAGCATTTCAGACTACAAAAGAAAGGCTAGCTTAGTTCTCACATGCAAAACAAAGCTTAAATAATTGATCTTCTCCCGTAAAGAAAAGTTTACAAATGAAGCTATCCAGATTTAATCTTCCACTAAAGAGAAAATATGGTTAATAGGAAACAACCACCTCCAAAATGCATCTTACTCCGAAATAAGTATTTCAGATATGAGGTGAAAAATTTGGACATAGTGAATCTTTTCTTGATAAACTACACTCACCATTTCAGATTTCAATGTTTCCAAGTGCTTTTCCATGTTAACATTGGATCTCATGCTCTCAACCTCTTGAGCTCGTTTTTTGTCTTTGGCCAACTGGGATATCCTCTTAATCTTTCTTGATACTTCAGTGCTCCGTGGATTGTATTGTAAAGCTATTTGAAAAGTAGCCAATGCCTACAATACATGAGCAGTAAACATGTATCAACAGCAAATCAAAAACCAAGCAACCTTGTCTAAAAAGCTACCAGATAACACTAAACGTGAAAATGTTCCTTCAGAGTTCAGACATACATTATCATACTGTTCCATGGCCTCTAATACACACCCTTTCCTAAAATATCCCTGGAATATCAACAAAACGCAATAATTAAAGAAAAATCTTGGGATATAAAGTAAACCAACCCAAAAATGGTTATACATATTTGTGCACCTTTTCCCATTGAGGATTCAATGTGATAGTTGTCTCGGCATCAGCAAGTGCTTTATTAAGCTTGACCAATTGCAAAAATGCTGCAGCACGATTGCTGGCCAATGATAGAATCATAAATGAGAAGATGCATGAGTTCAACATACATTACTTGCATAATTATTCACAAACTGATTCATAGAAAAAAAGAATGGAGCAGTAGATGGCCAAGCAAACCCTGAAAATAGATGATTATTATAACTCACCATGCTAATTCTCATGAAAAATCTTCCATTTAGGAATTTCAGCGTTTGAAAGATCATTGACAATAACAGCTAAAGCTCTAACAGACACTTGCAGTAGATGAATAGGTGTAAAGAAGCCAGTCAATTATCATAACAGGATTAAAAGACCATCTTGATTCAAATGCATTGAACGCAAAAACCAAATTTCTTGTAGACAGATGAAACACGCACAATTATAATGAAAATGAAAGAATTATGATGACAGCATTAAGGAAACTACATGGGTTCTTACTTTGGGCAGCACAAATGTGCTCTACCATACTGTCATGTATTCATAAAACGCATAAAACTTATTGGTATAGCAATGCCATTAAGCAAGAACAAAGAAAATTCGATAGCACGCCTCCTGTCTTAACACGATAAAGCAGGCCTAAAGAAATTAGTTGGAAAGTAACAAGGCACAGCTCCAACACTCTACGATTAAACATAGCAATACAGCATAAAGTCTCTATATTCCAAATATTAAGCAGATGCATGTAGAATGATGAGAGCAATAAATATGATGAATGAAGGCAAAAAAACAGTTAACTTCAACTAGTTCTCAAAAATGGCAAAGCATCAAACTGGAATTCCTAAAGAAACTTAAGCCACAACAACCACAGACCAACCAAATCCAGTCAAAAACCCAATTGAAAAAATGAATCAAATTTTACTAAAAATAAAACAAAATTGCATTTTGATAAACATTCAACGATTAACCATAAGAACAAACCCTAATTTGGGGGTCATGTTTTCTTTTACCTATAAAGAGTGGGATTTGAAGGGTCAAGTTTGATAGCCTGAGTATAAAGAGCAGCAGCTTTGAGATAGTTCCCTGCCTTAAAGAATTCATTGCCTTTGTCTTTCAATGATATCTCCTCCTTACCATTACCTTCGTTGGAGCCTGTCGTAGCTGATCCTTTCTCTGCTTCGGCCATTGTAACTGGGTTCTCGCTAGAGTTTACGAGAGTGATCTTTGATTTCTTCTTCTTCTCTTCTTTAAGGTTGTACGCTTGTACTGGCGCAGAGGGTGTACAAGTCAAGTGAAGCAAGCTAGCAGAGCGGTTCTACTGGAGACTCGATGTAGAAGAATCTGGACCTTTAATTGCAATTTTAACATTAATATCCATTTAATTGATTGAGGGGCCCAAGCCCATTAGCTAGATATGAAGTGTACAGGTTTGGGTAAATGTTTCTGTTGAATTGTATTGTATGGAAAATATTTTTTAAAAGCATGTTTTATTTTTCATTATTTGTTTATGTTAATGAGAAGTATTTAAAAATAATTACTTGATGCTTGTCATGTATGAAAAATGTGTTTAGAAAGAAGAATTAGTTTACATATAATGTTTTCATTTACTGAGAATCATTTAAATAATCTATTTAATTAGTATTGTATCTGATGTGTTTTAATTTTATATAATTAATGATATTTAAAAAAATATTTGAAAATATAATAACAGTTATTTTTTAAAGTATAATATTTTTATTTTTAAAAAATTATTTTAAATATTAACACATCAAAATAATTAAAAAAGAAAAAAAATAATTAGAAAAAACCTAAAATACCATAGATAGTGGCACCCCACTTTGCCCACTGCAATTCAAAATATTAGGTTTCGGAGCTTTTTTAAAAATTAGTATAATAATTTAGAAAATTTAGTAAAAAAAATATTATTTAAATTTTTTTTAATGAGATAACATATTTTATCTTTCCACACTTCAAAAACATAATATATTATAAATATTATTATTTTCAAGCGCAATAATTAAACAAATTATGTTTTTTAATGGCAATAACTTAATATGAATTTGTAAATAAATCCGTCTCCAAAGATGGTTTCTCAGCATCCTCAGCCTTGGAACCATCAACAATAGCTTGGTCGGCGGTATTGTCAGTCGCCGGATTATCTGAATTTGTTTCAGTTGTTTCCAATACCTCCATGGATGGATGGAGGCTCAACATTAAAATCCTTCCCTTGCTCGTTCTCGACACCCTGCTCCCCGGCTTCTTCCCTTGCACGTTCATTTCACTTGTCTCTTTGAAACCATTTTCGCTGGCTATTACCAACAAAAAAAAACCCCGCTAGAACCCACCCCACCTCTTTTTCTTTTTTCTTTTTATAGCATTTTCAAAAAAAAAATCAAGATATAATAATAAATAAATATTAAAAAGTATGAAAATTAATTTTTAAAAAATTATTTTTTCATAAAATAAACAATGCCTTTTATATACACATTAATAATACAACTAAAAGTTATAGTGCGCACAAAGATATGGATATCCATATTAAAAAACATATGTGATCAGTTTAATTGTTTGTATTGGGTCATTGTTCATGGTCCAAGCAAATAAAACTAATCAAACCTTTAACAGTATCAGAGGAAATTAACGGGCCACTTAACCCAGGCTAGTAGGCTTTTAAAGCCCACCTTTTTTTCTAAGTGACATTAAACCCACAATATTTTGTGTCGACTGTCGAGGTAAAATCCTATACTTCAAGATGTAAAAAGAAAATTGAAAAATAAAATTTAAATTTTATGATATCTATGAAGTCATTAGTAACATAGTTGTTTTTTAAAATTTACAATTGAAAAAAAAGACATATATAAAAAAAAAGACAACCAAAAGTGATAAAAGTGAAGAATATTTTAATATATATATATATATATATTTGTTTTTTTAAAAAAAGTAAAATATCACTAGTTATTTTATAAATACCATTGTTAAAAAAAATTATATAAATATTTATTTTTATAAAAATAAATAAAATATCACTGATTATCTCATGGAAACTATTGTCGTGAAATACCAATATATCATGAGCAATTGTTTTTTGGCTAGGATAAAAAATGAAACTGTGGTGACTTATATATATATATTAGTCTAGATGGTAATCCATGTGCATAACCAACCATATGTACTTTAAAGCTAGCAAATATCACTCGGCTAAGTAACTGGGACTTTTGCGTGAAACCCAATTGGAAATTGACTCGAGCAACTACAGAATATATAAGAAGAAATGGCGAAGAAGATCGATTTATATGCAATAGCCAGATGCCCTTGTAGGAAAAAGGCTAAATTGATAATCTGAGTTCATGTCCTTGATCAATAAAAGCTAATTAATCAGAAGAATTTGATTCCCATCTATGTTGTATGTATTGATTTATACTCCATTGAAACCTCAGCTCCTATTGATTTCCAGTACTGAAAGAATATGATCAAGGTTCTGCCCTTGAAGGCTAAAAGCAATAATTTCTAAGCTGGTTTTTCCTCTTATAGGTTCTTGTATCATTACAAGGGCATTTTCCTCGAACAAATAAATAAAACAAAATACAGTAGCAATTATTAAGGACATGATTTGGATTCGATCAATCGAGTTCTAAACTCGCATCACTTTTTATTATTTGCAGGGGGTAACCATAGGCTAAATTTTACGAATAAAATGATCAGATGGACTAAATTCTATATGCTATTAAAATTATGAAATTATTACTAATGGACTGTCCTCAATTATCATCGGTGGCATATCCTTCTCCCAAATGAAGAGCTCACATCTCATCCAACTCTCTGGAGCTTCATCAGTATCATGCTCTCCTCCTAGGTCACTCCACACACTTTTTATTCTCCTGGTGTTCCCATCGCAGACCCTCCACTCACAGAGGCTTACATGGCTTTCCAGGCTTGGAAACATGCATTGACCTCTGACGCCAACCAATTTACAGCCATGCAACTACAGTACTGGTGTGTATTGTGCCTCAGACCCATATGACTTTTTATCTTAACGGTTGCCGGCATAGACCTAAGCCACGCCAACATAACCGGCTTTTTACCTGAAGAGCTTGGCCTTCTTAAAGACCTTGCTCTCTTTCACATAAACTCCAACCGCTTCTTCTGCATCATTCTTGATAGCTTTATCCATCTCAAGTTTCTTTATGAGCTAGACATTAGTAACAACCACTTTAGTGGTCCCTTTCCTGATGTTGTTCTCGTTTTGCATTCCCTCAAATGTCTTGATGTAAGGTTCAGTGAATTCGAAGGCTTCCCACCACAGCTTTTTGACCTGAAACTAGATGCTCTTTCCATAAACATTAACAGATTTCAGTCAACCCTGCCCGATAACCTTGGAAACTCTCCAGTCTCGGTGTTTATGGTAGCCAACAATGACATCAGCGGCCGCAGTCCTCCAAGTTTGGCAAGCATGGCAGAGACCCTTGATGAGATTGTTCTCTCCGATATGGATTTAACAGGTTGTTTACGGCAACATATATGGCTGCTAAGAGGATGTCTACGGCAAGGTTTATTTTTTTCAAAAAAAAAATATAAATTTATAGAAAAAAATTAAAGATAATCATAAAATTAATATTAAAAAAAAACTAATGCAAGACAATAAGACCATATGAAGCTGAATTCCCAACAAATTAAATGTCAGAAGATAAAACCAGGAAAAAAATTAATTATACAAAAGGATAAAAAAATAAAGATGAGAAAAAACATTAATTAGAGGGATATAAATTTTCAATTGGAGGGTATAATTGAGTTCAAAAATAGTTTTGATAAAAGGAAAAAAAATCAAAAGAAAGAGATTTAAACTGGAAAAAATAAAACAACAAAAAATTTGATTGAAAGAAAAAAAACTTTAACAAAAATATCAAAGATAAAATTAGAAATTTAAAAAAATTAAAGACTGAATACAAAATCAAACATATAAAAAATTACAGTTGATTAACTAAATTAAAATGAATAAGAACTTCTATAAATAAAAAATAAACGAAATAAAAAATTAATAAAATCAAGATTGAAATTGAAAAGTAAAAAAAAAAAGAGGATAATTGTGTACATTTAACTATCATGAGAGAGAGAGAGAGGAAAGGGAAAAAACAAATGGTCGCTGGTAACAATCTAACCACTATAAATTATCATGTGCCAATATCAAGTTATCAACTCAATTATTACACAATCTTAGTTAATCAATATAATACTTATCTTGCCATTCAAGATTTTTATAGTTCAATCATCACATTAATATTTCATTGTCTTCAATATTCACTCATTATAATTAAGAAATAACAATTTCTTTATCACGATTACTGAAGGAACTAGAAGTTAGATAATTAGATCTAAATGAGCGTCACAAAGTACAACCATATCTAATAAGTAAATATGATTAGATTGCAAAATTGTATTTCAACAAAAGATATAAAGTCATAGTGAAGTTATTGCATCATTTAATTAACCAAAAGATATAATTCATGATAATTCTATTCAGCATATAAAAGTAAGATACTTGGAATTATTACATATTCATATTAAACAAGATTTGCATAATAATCGATATTGAATTATTACTAGATATTGAATAATTACTACGACTTGCACATACAAGTACTTGTATGTTCATGTAATTCTTTTTCTTCGTGATTCTATGTCATCAATACCAAACCTTCAAACATAATGAATTTATTATTAGTTCATTCTAATTTTTATTTTGATAGCCAATTTTTTAAATTCTTTAACCGCCTAATACTCTATATACTAAACTCATCACTTTGGAATTAGTTCTTTTAGTTGGTTGTCATATAGGACACTATAACCTGTTATTATAAATCTTATTATTTATAAAGTCAGTTTTTAAATCCACCCAACAACCATAACACTAATTTCATAACCAATATTTAGTTTCTAAATCTATCAAGTAACTAGATCATTAATCCCAGTAACCAAAGATCAGTTTCTTAATCATCCAATAACTAAGGCACTAATCCCAATAACCATGGATCAGTTTCTATGATTGACCATTTGTATCTTTTGGATTAAATTAAGATTTAAAAGGTCTATAACTACTTATTTAAAACAACATATTAAATTTTTAGAAGATATTAAGCATTTACCTGAAACACGAATTCACAAAGAAGTCCTTTATTGTTATATTTAAACTTGTTATCTTACCTATATCATTTGAAACACAATACCATTTGTCATCAAAATCTTGATTCATCATGAATTTAACTTGCATTTAATGTTCTAATCATTAACGTATGCATGTTTTCTATGTATGATATAATCACATTCATTTAAAAAATTCTTTTCTCGTACAATATTATACATTTTCTCTCTCATAATTTTTTTCTAAACAAATAATTTTATTATATGCTACTTGCTCTCTTTTGACCAATCTTATATGTCTTTATAAATAATATGATTTTCTTTATTATTCTTTTATGATTTAACACCCATCATAAAATAATCTAACTCGTTTACTTCAATCCACCCTCTATTTATATTTCCTCTAATTTCAATTGCAAACCCCGGTATAAAATTCATGACTTAAGCACTAACCCTTTTAATTGGATTGATACCTATCAATTTTTCATATTAGAAAAAATAAACCCTTTTAATTGGATTGATACCTATCAATTTTTCATATTAGCAAAAATAAATCAAAGCATAGAAATAACAATGCAACCTACCAAATTTTATAATTGAAAATTCAAACCTTGTTATCATTTCTAATATTTTTACATAACCCATGATCAATCAAATTGATCACTTGAGTTTGTTACCTTAGTTAATTGATAATCAAGGTGAAAAAATGCAAGTATAATGCTAGATATCTTCACCTTTCCTTTTCTCCTTCAATTTTGTTTTTCAAAACCCTAACTTTGATTTTTTAAAAATCTTAGTGTGAATGTGTTTTTCTCCATCTCCATTTTCATTTTTAAACATCATTTATATGACCCCTAAAAGTGACAAGAAAGAAGAAAAAGAAAATGATCTCTCCTTTTAACGGCTACCATCAGATTTTATTATTAGTAGCCAAAACATTTCTACCTTTTTTGGTTATGAAAAAATACTCATTTTTTGCCATAAATGTTTCCTTTTCCCTTCATTTCTATTATTTTTCTTTTATTACCTTGTTTTATTATACTATAATTTATACTTCATTATTCTTGATTTATTATAAGGTTTTACACGATGGAAAGCCAACTACATCCATCAAGTAGCATAACACACACCGTCTAAAAGGCATAGAAGCCACTCATGTATTCGGGCATGCCGATCACGCACCAATAACTTTAAACATTAAAAAATTTTAAAAAATATAAAAAATACTAAAATGTCCCCATAACCCCAATAATTACACAAAATACTTATATGAAAAATACAAAAATTCTTTCATATAATAAGCTTATTTTTTGTCTCTTAAAAAATTAAAAATATAATTACATTATATATTAAAATTTAAAAACTTTAAAAAACCCTTATCGAGGAACACAGATTCTTATTAACTGGGTTAGCATGTATTGTTACTCTTTAGAAGTTCATGTGAAGTTAAAAAAGTCTTAGTCATTAGTTTTATATTTTATTGATTTTGAAAATAAAAAAATATCTTTACCAGAAAAAAAAAAAAGACATCAACATATTTTTTACAAATATTTTTTTTTGGCACAATATATATTTTACTGTAAATTGGGCTCATGCTGTTCAGTTTCTTAGGTAATGGGCCCCTAACTTTATAACCGTTCCAAATCCTATGGGCGTATTCACATATGGGCTTTCTGCAATTCCAAGCCCACAACGACTCCTAGTTAAATGACCAAACCATCCTCACCAAAATAGATATATGAAGGACGCAGCAGCAAGTAGGGTTTTTGAGTTTTCACTTCCTCAGCCATCTCTCGTGTTTTCACTACAACACTGCAGCTCGCTGCCCACCACCACCACTAAAAACTCCAATCATGGCCGTTGGGTGCGCTTTCAATCTCTGTCTCTCTACATTGTCGTATGCGTTTATAAGTATAGGTGTATGGAAGATGTTTTATTGATATGATTTGCTCATGTATTTGTTAACAGGAAGAACAAGAGAATTTCCAAGGGAAAGAAGGGAGGAAAGAAGAAGGCGTGAGTATTGCAAAGAAAAGTTAATGTCTTTTAACATCTGGTATCTAGATCTGTATTGTATTTTGATTTGTTATTATTGTTGTGTATTTTTTTTTATAGAGCTGATCCATTTTCAAAGAAGGATTGGTATGATATCAAGGCTCCTTCAGTTTTCTCTGTGAAAAATGTTGGCAAGACACTTGTTACTCGTACTCAGGGTACCAAGGTACGTGTGTATACTTTTGATTTCATGAATACTTCTCTCTTCTTCATTGTTTTAAAAATAATGGTTTGCTTTTATGATTTGTTGTTGGGTTGTATAAGAAAATTGTACTGCTACAATTGGGACAAGGTTTTTATATAGAATCATAGATTCAAATGTATGTTTAAATAACTTTAACCTATAGAACTGGTGGTGGTGATGTTCATGATAGGGAAACGAGATTCTAGCAATTTGATAATCTTTTAACATCCTGAATGAGGCTAGGTTGGCTGGAGGCAATTTTGCTTAATAACGTTGGCTGTGTGTGGTGGAGTGTTTAAGGTATTAAACCTTGTTAGCATGGAAATAAAGGATGTGTATAAAATATGGTGAATGGTGGAAGATGATTATGACTGACTCTTCTTTTCCTTCAAATTTCTTCAGGACAACTGGAGTTGTGTATGGTCACAGTTAAGTGTGTTTTTAATCATACAATTTACCCCTATTTTTAGAGGAAAAAAGTAAATATTTTGAATTTACTTGTGAAATATTGAAATTTGTAAACTTTTTAGCCCGTCCCTTCTCTCCAAGACCAAGGTGTGGTCATTGCTCTTCTCCACAAATTTATATTATCAATTTAATTTCATAAATCCCTATCTTTTTTCTACCCTTGATGCCCTTGTGTTGGTCATATTTAGTTTTGATAGCATTTGCCTTTTGTTTTAATGAACAGAAGTTTTTTTGTTGTAGTTTCATTTCATGTTCTGTGTGTAAGGTCTTGTCTCTTTTTATCCTCAATGTACTTCTTTTGGTTGACAAGAAAGGGTGCAACCATAATTTCTTTTTACATGCATGATAATCGAGAAGTATCCAGGTGTTGCTCAAGCACTGATGTGAATACTGTTTTCTTGTTAATGCATTTATAATGTGCTCTGTGGTGTGTAACAGATTGCTTCAGAAGGACTCAAACATCGTGTGTTTGAGGTCTCACTTGCAGACCTTCAAGGTGATGAGGATAATGCTTACAGAAAGATCCGATTGAGAGCTGAAGATGTTCAAGGGAGGAATGTTTTGACAAACTTTTGGGTATGATAATGGAAGCATTGCCATTTATACTGATTATTTTTTTACTCTGATGAGAATTTATCAGTGCTTTTTTTATTTCTCTCCTTGAACATTGCAGGGAATGAATTTTACCACTGACAAGTTGAGGTCTTTAGTGAGGAAATGGCAAACTTTGATTGAAGCTCATGTTGATGTGAAAACCACTGATAACTACACTTTAAGAATGTTTTGCATTGGGTTCACTAAAAGGCGTCCCAACCAAGTCAAGAGGACTACTTATGCACAGTCCAGCCAAATACGACAAGTATGCAAATCATATCTTAATATCTCATTGTTTCCTGAACTTGTGTTGAGTTAGCAATAGGACCTAATTTTTTTTCCTAGTCTCAATATATTTATTTTTTCTAGTCAAGTATTTGCTTCAAAAAGATCTAGAATATCTGAAGGATATTTTTAATATCCTTATTTTCTTGTGTATGAACCCTTTTCTGATATATATTGGGTTGTGTATTCCACTACTGTTTTGAAATCTATACTACTTAGTGGCAACCAAAATAAAGTTATTTCATCAAAATTGTAGAGAGTTGTAACTTTTGAAGTGATGAAATACAGAGTTCTATTATTTTGAAATACTGCTTGATTGAAAATTTTGTTGAGCTAACTTGTCATGTGTTCATATGGAGTTTAGTTTAATGTTCTCATCCCAAATGTTTTATTTTTCTGTAATGTAACTGCTTGTGACAAAAATCTTCCTTTGCTTTCTTTTAGATCCGCCGTAAAATGAGGGAAATCATGACAGCCCAAGCAGCTTCTTGTGATCTCAAGGAATTGGTCCGCAAGTTCATTCCTGAAAGCATTGGCAAGGAAATTGAGAAGGCAACTTCTAGCATATACCCGCTTCAAAATGTGTTCATTAGGAAAGTGAAGATCTTAAAGGCTCCAAAGTTTGATCTTGGAAAATTGATGGAGGCATGTCTCTTACTCTACATGCTTCTGATTATGTGTTTGATGTTTTGGTCTTTAAATTACTACAAAGGTTTTTTGACATACCATCTTTATATCTGAAGGTAGAATCCAGAGACTTTTTATGTTTATATCCAACAACCGTTGGCATGTGTCTTCTCATGTTTCCTTTTTAACTATTGAATTTCATCAACTCTTTAAGCAATTGTAATTTTGGATCTGAATGGATACTATTGTGTTTGCTGCTTGTAATTATAATATCTTTTGCTATTCAATTCTCAGGTTCATGGGGACTACTCTGAAGATGTTGGTGTGAAGTTGGATAGGCCTGCAGAAGAGACCATGGCGGAGGCCCCTGCTGAAACTGCTTGAGCTTGAATGGGAATTTTCGTTTGTCTTGTCTATTTTCTTACAACATCATTTTTGTCTGTTGAAATTTCTTGAATGTTAAATTGTTGCATGTTATCTGAGATTTAGAATGTTTTTATTGAGGACGAATTTTGTGCTTTAACTATGCAGACTTACTTTTTACGTGGCAGATATTGATGCTTCATTTAACTTTGATCTTTAATTGTTTGCTCATTGATTTGTGATATGGAGATGGTCGTCTCTTGCAACAGCTTTGCATTTTAGGATTTGCTTAACGTGGGATATGATGAACAAGCCTTGAAAAGTGGCTGTATGGACTTTTCTTTGAACTTAGGAGCTGATTGAGATGAAACGGTTTTGTGTGAAAATCCAGACAGCTCATGTGCCTGAAGGCGGTGTTAAATTTAACGCAGGTTAAACTCAGTTGGCATTTGGCAGTCTTAAAACAATGACAAACATTGTTTAGTGGAAATATCGATTGTGTTAATTTAAAGATAGATAGACTAACAATAATATTGTTCTCAACTTCGTATATAGATTTCATTTCTTACCTCATTGTTCTGACGATAAATGATCCTGTTTCTGCCTTGATTATGCAAAATTTAGACTACGGAAGAGATTGTTTAATTTGCTACAATAGATCTGATACTTAACAATTGAAAAAAAAAAAAAACTGAACTTGCAGATAGTAGTCTCAATCAGGACAAGTATTGTGTATTGCGTTACAATAGCAGTTAAAGATGGGTGTCGAAGATCAATGTTAATGATCCATGCCGACAGGCTCGTGATAAGTGCAATGCGTGTTTTAGTGTTGAGGTTGTTGACCGCATAAAGCAGATTGGTGTTCTGCAATTCTGGTGACCATGTTGTCTTACTTCACTTAATTTTGTCAATAACCCTCGATGTAGAGTTGGTGCTTGATAAAGTTGAACGGGGCTAAGAAAATACGATTTATCAAAACCGATATCTTCCATATAAACATACAAGTGCATGCCTTCGATGTGGTTTCATGAACTCTCAACTTTCAATCCTGGGGATATCTAATTCGATTCTGCGCTTGTTATTAGAAGCATTGATTATCATATAAATGTAATGGGAAATTGATGAGCATGTAGGTAATTTCCATTAAGTCTCTAAATAAGACAATTCCAAAAAAAGAAAAAAACACTGGTGTTCGAGACCAGCTTTTTCCCTCCAGATAAAACCTTGTGGTCTGACACCCTTGTCTGAAACCAGTCTGACACGGTGTGGCCTGTGACCCTGAGAATTTTTGTGGGCACGGGGGTTCAAACATGAGACATCTGCCGCTGAAACACCATTTGGGTTAATAAAACAAGGTGCGCTTTGCTCAAATTTCAATAGTTCCTTCTTTTTAATGGTATCTATAAGGAAAGTGCCAAAATACCCATAACTCATTAATGACAACCGGTGAACTAAAATTTGAAAAAATTTGAAAAAAAATAAGAATAAGAATAAAAACTCTTAAAATTAATTACAAAAGAAACAAAACAATACCAGGGACAGATCGTGTTAGAAAAAAAACCAAAACTTTAACAAAAAAGAAAATGAAAAGGTTGATTCAATGCTCCTCGAATCTGTTGGGAAATTTCGATCGGTGATATACTGATATTTGCTTATAGGAAGCTAAGCACACTGACACAATATTTAACGTGGTTCGGCAAACCACCTACATCCACGAGAGAAGCCATTGCATTATGTAGGAAGAGTACAAGATTTACAACAATAAAGGAGGAGGAATCATCCCCTCTTTGACAACTCTCAACCTCACTCTATTTCTCTCTTTTTAGTGCTGCAATAGCAGCCCACTCTCTCCTACATTTCTCACATCTTTGGCTCTTTTCCTTCTCTCTCATTTTGCTCTCTCATATATGCCTCTATTTATAGGCATTTATGGAGGCTCTTCTCAGTTTGTTGTCAACATTGGTGGCCACCAACTCTAGCTCATTCAACAATGGTGGCTACCAATAGTCAATGGTCAATGGTTGGTGCCTTACATGAAATGGCAACCAACCTAACAATCACCCCCTTTGCCATTCATGTGGGGCAACTGTCCTCTTGCTTCTTCAACACAAGCTTGCATCTTGCAGCTCTTCCAAACTTTCCATTCTGAGAGCATCTTTGGCCAAGTTTATAGGTACTCGCCAAACCTTTCAATCATCAGAGTAACCAAAGCACACCTTTTCTCACATAAAAGGATCACTATAACCAGATGGTCTACCACATCACATCTGAATAGTGTTAACGCTTGTCTCTGGAACAACATTCCCCTTCGAGCGTATCAACCATGCTCGATCCGGAATGATTCATCAAGCCTCACATCAAGGCTTATAACACCCCCTCAAACGGATATTTCAAGTGAGACAATTATTATCTGAGTATCTCAATATGATCATAAGCTCACCACTCTTCCAAGAGTTTACTCATCCGGGAGTTGCGTCTGCCCTCTGTTCCACCCTAGAAACCACGCCTTACTTCTTCATGAGTCTCCCACTCTTAGTCTCAAGAGTCCAAGTAGCTTTCCACCTTTAACCATAAGGGCAGCCTATAAAAGGTTGATCCATATCTGTCTTCAAACTCTGAGTATTACAATGTCATTACCGAGCTCACCACCTTGATAAGAGTCAACTTGTTCCCGGAACCTGCGCATGCCTTCTGCTCCTTCATAGCAGCCGCGTCTTAATGCTCCACAAGTCATCCACTTATTGTCCAAGGCAAATGTCTTCTAGCTCATTGATCTTTAGCATGGGGGCAATATCTATGAAAGTCAATCCTGCATTTGTCTCCATACTCATCATAGCTCTTTCATTGGCTATCCATCTGTCTACTCATACCTAGCCATCACATTGGCTCTGGGGCGTTCTGAACTGGGCTCCTTCCACGACCCTCACACCTTCTCCTGAGGTGTCTCCGCTCGTCGTCATACGACGGTCTAATCATGGGCTCATCTCATAGCCCCCACACCTTCTCTTTAAGGTGTCTTTGCCTTTTATAGGCGGTCGCATCCTCCTTCAGCTAAGATGCTTCAAAGTGACTCCATAAATTTTTGCCACTAATTACATAGAAAGAGAAAGTTGTGGTATACTCCTCGCAATCCTCCACCTCAATTTCTATGTTTAGAGCTTTTATGCCTTTTCTGCTTAATAGCTCCACCCACACCAACTCCCTTTGGTGTCTTCACCTTTCATCATAGGCGGTCGCCTTTCATCACAGGCGTTTGCATCTCCTCAATTAGGTGCATCTGCAACAGCTCATCTTTCCATCATTGCATGCATTGGAAAGGTCCTTGCTTGTTGCCTTTATCAAGAGCACAAGAGACTTCTTGTTGTACAACTTTTTCATGGTCTTTGCTCTGAGCTTTATCTGGGAACTCTTCTTCTCCTTGCACCTGTTGTCTCATTATAGTACCTCGTTGGATCCTCCGGGTACTTCTACACAATCTTCTTATGCTCTCGTGCAATTTTGGTTCTCCAGATTTCTCCTTATTCCTTGCTTATGTTTGACAGCAGCTCATCCTGTCACAACATCTATCCAAGTCAAAATAGGGTGCCAATCTTTATCCCTTTGCTGTATTTCTCTTCCATTATCAGGGTCTTCATCAATTCTCTCCTCGAGAAATTACAGTCACCGAATCTAACTTCCTTGAAGAAATCACCACTCCATCAGATCCTTGATCATACGGAACCCAACTGTTCCTTTGTGCCGTCATCCTGCTAGTCTTCAACAGTTTCATAACAAAATGTCACATATATGAAAATAGTACTGTATGGATAATCCTTCCACTAAGCAAGTTCCCAGGAAAGATTGAAGGGGTCACAACGGTCCCGCTTAAAACCCAATCTCCTAGCCAGAACTTCTTAGGCCATATCTATCCATTGTACTGTCTTTTCGTATATACAACCATTTGCTAGCTTTATTGTGGCTTTCCTTTACAAGTGATCTGGGGTATCCTTGTTTTATACCTGATTTCTCAACATCTGGCGAGACTACCAGTGCTTAGATTCGTCAAGATTGGTCTTCATCAAATTTCACTCTCCACCTCAAATTGTCCAAATGATCGGGTGTCCAGAGTGTCCCAATTTTACCTTTCCTCAAGGCAATTAAAATTCTCCACATAATAGTTCAACACATGTAATTGGCAAACATGTGTGATTTCTTCTTTTTCAACTCCATCGACCATCATGATGACCATCAGATGCCTCCTGATCGGGCAATCTCTCTTTAATAATTCATCACTGCCATTTCTGATCTTAATCTCAACGATCGGACCGTACCATTGCATCTAGAACGATCAAATTAGCTGGAAACAAGTCTGAAATCCTCCAAATCGCACTTCAGACGGCTAAGATTTGATCAAAACAATTCTGGCCTGATAAACGACCCAGATTCAATCTCAAAACTGGTTGTACGTAGACTACGCCACACAGAATCATGTCCCTCGACTCGCGGCTCGGCTCCAACTCAGCTCGGATCGACTTTGAATTTGCAAAATCTAACCTTACAGATGTGTCCGGAATGACCAAAAATATTAGAAACGACACTGAGATCACCCGAATCGGACTTCGGATGGCTCAGATTTAAACAATCAAACTTTGAGATCACTGGACGCTGCAGATGACGCCACGTGGCAGGAGGAATAGTCATTGCGCCACACTGGATCAAAACCCAGGGAGCTGACGTGGCTGTGATGACGTGTCAGCCACGCAGGGCATATAAGTCAACCAAATCTGACGTGGCAGTCCCAGGAGAATTTCGGGTGACGTGGCAGAACTGACATGGCCGATGACATGGTTGGTAACGTGGCAGTTTGACTGGTCAAAGTGCTGATGTGTCAGGTGACTTGGCTGATGACGTGGACAGTCACCCCGCCGGCGTGTGCGGTGGTTTCCGACGTCCGATTTCGACGCGGTTTTCACCAGTGGCTTCGTCTCTTCCTCCTCTATACAGTGGTATGGTCAAAACATAATTTTGACAACTTTTATTTTTGAGCAAAATCAAACACCACTTTAAACCAAAAGCTCTGATACCAATTATTGGGAAATTCCGACCGGTGATGTACTGATATTTGCTCATAGAAGGCCAAGCACACTGACACAATATTTAACGTGGTTCGGCAAACCGCCTACATCCACGGGAGAAGCCATTGCATTATGTAGGAAGAGTACAAGATTTACAACAATAAAGGAGGAGGAATCATCCCCTTTTTGACAATTCTCAACCTCACTCTATTTCTCTCTTTTTAGTACTGCAATAGCAGCCCACTCTCTCCTACATTTCTCACATCTTTGGCTCTTTCCTTCTCTTTCATTTTGCTCTCTCATATATGTCTCTATTTATAGACATTCATAGAGGCTCTTCTTGGTTTGTTGTCAACATTGGTGGCCACCAACTCTACCTCATTCAATAATGGTGGCTATCAATAGTTAATGGTCAATGGTTGGTGCCTTACATGAAATGACAACCATCCTAACAGAATCCTCATTCTAATCTAAAATGGAGACAAACTAAAATTGAAAGGAAGGCAATGGAAAAGGAACAAAATGAACCAATTTTGATTGGTTCTTGAGAATCTTGACTCACAGGTTGTAGGTTACTTTTATCCATTGAATCGAATTTCTTTTTCCATGTAATCATGAAGAAAATTCCATCAGTAATATATATATATATAAAATAATTATCAGTAATTTCATCAGTAATCACCAACGTCAATGATCAGTAACAACATTATTTTTATGGGAATTTCATCTGGTGATTATTGACAGAATTCTTTCCTGACCACCGCGCAGCCCCCGTCAATTCCTTTGAGTTTCGGTCTTGTGACCGTAATCCCCTGGCAGAGTGTTTCGCGCGTTAGCTGGGCCTCTGATCCGCGTAGACCAAGCTGCTGCTGCCCGCCACCCGGTTGTTCTTACGATCTCTGGAATCGCTTCAAAGCGGTCCTAACGAGGAAAGTCACTTAGTACCTCCTGACCTTAAACGGAGATTCCAAACAATAATAACTGATAGAAAGATTGCCGTCAATAATGTGTTGATGATGGAAAGTTTCCTGGTAATGAATCATGTTATATTTAGATATCGTTTTCAGATTATAATCAAGATTTACTGATTAAATTTTTGGAACAGCAAGAAACAGATGTCAGAACTAATTGCAGGTAATCAAGAGTTAAGCCTTGATTAATGAAGCCTGTAGGACAATTGCCTAAAAAGATACGGTGATTACTATTGTTTTGTGAAACTAGGTGGTAAATACCAAATACTAAATAGGTGCACATGGGCGAGACATGGAAATCCATGGCTTTTCCTTTACAATATGACAGAATCACGTGGGGCGATGAATTTTGTGGTAAACTCCATTGCTAGACCCAGCAAGCATTATTCAACACTTTTCATCAACTTTTCAGAATCTTTGAAGGGAAACATGGGGTGGCATAGCTGGCTATTCCACAAAAGAACAGAAACACAATCTGGATTTATCTTTTGTTTGGGGTCCATTCCATTGCATTCTGTCTCTTTGCATTGCTTTTCTCTTTTTTCAAGATTTTGAAGACAGATTTGCAGTTGTAGCTGGTGGGGGCCGCTGGTACTGTTGTGTTGGTATATATGAACCGAAGGTTTTCCATGATATCCATCCACATATATGCTAGTATCTACTTTTCTTACACAATAATTCAGGAGAGAGAGGCAGGCAGATCACATCACTTTGGTTGGTGATTTCGAGCGCTCTAGTGCCTTGAAAGCATGGTAGCTTTGGTGGGTTGTAGCATCAATGTAACTTCGACGAGGAAAGGAGATGGCTATACAGTTGAACTATACATAAATTTACATGTTTTGTCCATGGCAGGATGAATCGCTTCAGCTCGATAAAATAGGTTTCATACTTTAAAATTAAATTATGGTTTAATTAGGTTTTCTTTTCAAATCTCTAACATCAGGCACTGCCTTCGTAAAAATGGCTAATTAGAGAGTTATTCGAAACTGTGGTATTGCTGGAAAAGACAACTCATGTCTCTGCTTTGTTTTTTTTTTAAAAAAAAAAAAACTTTTGAGAATGATGCTTTAATCATATTCGGATTCAGGATGTTATCATAAAACAATCATGTTCCAAACATGACATTAAATTTATTTTAGATGAATTGAATCTAATACAAGTGTTGAAATTAATATGATATGATTTGTTTTCAAACTAAATTAATTATTAAATATTTTTGGCAAACATTAATATAGCGTTGGTTATTGTTACAGGACAAAATGGATAAAAATAATGGAGAAAATGATATACTTAGTTAAAGAAATATGAATATAAAAATAAATTTATTTTTAGAATAATTTTTAAGTTAATTTTTGTATTTCAAAACAAGAGATACAAAAAATTTTTTATCTCTCAGACAATATTTATGATTTTTTTATTTATAAAATATTATTATAAAAGATTTTTAATTTCAAAATTATCTAATTAAGACATATAATCATAAAAATAATTATTACCATAACTTTAAAATTTAATTCAAAAATCAATCCGAGACAAATTTCAGATTACTGGTTGAAACATGAGTCATGGGTCAAGTAAATTCAGGTCAATATAAAAATAAAGATGATTTAAAATAATAACAACCCGATTCGAGGATTAAGCCAAAGTAAAGTCCAAGTCATAAGTGGGGTTGACTGTTAGCCCAGATTAATATAAAAATAATAATTATTATTATAGTATTTAAACTCAACTCACAAGTCAATTCAAAATAAGATCTAGGTCACATGTTAATAGGGTAAAACCAGATTAATCTAAATCAATATAAAATAAAAGTAGTTAATATCATAATTTTAAAATTTGATAAGAGGGTCAATTTAAAATAAGGTTCAAGTCACAGATCAGAAAAGTCAACTCATATGGTTCTAGATCAGTGTAAGAATAAAATGTATTATTATCATAGTTTTAAAATCCTACTTAAGATTCAATCAAGGAATGCCCTTGGTCAAGGGGCGAAAGGGTCAATACAGTTTAACACGAGTCAATACATGAATAAAAATTATTATTATTATATTTTTAAAACTCGATTTGAGAGTTAACCCAAAACAAGATTTAGGTAATAGATCAAAAAGATCAACCCGACTAACCCAGATTTTTTTAAAAATAAAACAATCAAAGCAACCTTGTTTTATCAATTTTTTTCCAGAAAAATTAATGGGTTTTTGACATGTGTTTTTTTAGATTGACTTGATTTTTTATCAGACCAAGTCAAGTTAATTCTTTCATTATTTTTTTTTAAACATGAACTAATTCAGGTCCCGAATCAATTGTCAAGTTAGTTCTAGTTTTATAACTATGATTATTATAATATTATTAATTTCAAAACTCAATATAAAGTTTAAAAAATATCTAATTATTTTTTTAAATATGTAAATTTAAAGCAATATATATTAAAGGTAAAATAGATTTGTTTATTGTTTGTTTGTTTTGTCCACCGTAATTAAATAGGATACATAAAAAAACACTTTGTCTTGTATATTATTACCTAACATAAATTTATTTTTATCTTGTTCTTGTTTTTTTTTATTGTCCATCTTTTATGTGTGTCATGTGATAGTAAGCAAACAATACCTAAATGATATTTATTTGAATTTTTTTTAATAAAAATAAATGATGACTAACATAAATTAAAAATAAAAAAAATTATAAAACAGGTGGTGAATTCACTATTTTCCTATACATATTTCACTGTCAGCAAATAAATTTATCACTTTATCTTTTTTTAAATAAAAATCTTTTTGGTTAAAAGTTAAGAGCACGATAGTTTTTTTAATAGAGATATTTTAATATTTTTAAACTGATTAAGGGCAAGATGGGTATTTATTGTAAAATTGCATAAGAAATTATAATAAATATTATTTTGATGAAGGGCAATGAGATGTAAATTTGTATTTTTACTTTTACCGTGCATAGAAAAATAACCAATTTAAACATGTGTATAAAAATATTTTGGTTGGCTAAGAGGAATGTTTTTGTTATCCTTTTTACTTACATGGTAAAATTACCTCCTTATCTTTAGGTATCAATTTTTTATACCTTGAACATGAGGATATTTCGGTTATTGTATTATTAGTTTTTTATAATTTGTTAGATAAAGCCATGGGTTTTTGTAATTTGTTAGATAAAGTGAAGGTTACTTTTGTCTTTTAATAAATTAAATGGGTTTTTAAAAAATATATTAGCATGCACTCTATTTTTTTTAGATGACATAAACAACTAATTTTGTCAATAAAAATGTTATTATTAAACATTGTTAGATTCATCTCGGTGTCTTCTTCTTATAAAAATGATACGTGTAGAAAATATAGTTTCAGTCTGACTTTGATGATAATTTTTTTTTTTCTCTTTTTTTCCCCCTCTTTCCCTTGATTCTTAAGCCTCACATGCTATTTTCCAAATCAACCCTTTAGCTTCTTTTTTATTTTATCCTTGATCTTTTAGTTGATATTTATTTTATTTTAAATAACTTATGAAAATCAAAATTTATTTCAATTTCATAGTTATTTGACTTTTTTTACCTTTTGATTTAGTCTCTGGTTTTTTGTTGATATTTCTTTTATTTAAAATAACTCTTGAAAATTAATTTTTTCAATTCAATCCTCATTTAATTTTTTAAGTTTGTTTTATTTAGTAGCTGTTCTTTTATTTTCTATTAATGCCACCTAAAATAATTTTTATAGTATATTTTATTTAATGATTTTACCCTCAATAATTTTTTGCCTAACAAATTTTGTTGTTGTTTTTTTATTGGTTTTTTGCTTTGCTATTTTTTTTAAAAAAATTTATATTACTTCACACTTAATTTCATCATTTAATATTAAGTTAATTTAGATTTAATTTTTTTGATCAATCTAATTTTTGAATTTCATGAATTCCACTTTAGAAGATTAATTAGCTCAAGGATATTCGCTAGAGGTTACATTTTCTTTTTATTATTCTTTTAAGCTAATGATTTTTTTCTTAAATTTAATCCTTTAATATTTAGTTTATTAAAGATTAAGTTCTTTGTTTTTTTATAATTTCTTTCTATATCATTTGTTTTTTGATTTGGCTAGGTTATCTGAGGTTTTTTATATTTTTTTTCTTTGTTAAATTTATTTTTTTAAAATATTTTTTAATTAAATAGAACTACTCAATTGAAAATAGATGAATATTCATTTCACCATGTTTTATTCAATTTACTTTTATAAAATATTACTTTAACAAACTATAAAATTTCTTTGAATGTTGTCATATTTTTTTTTAGTGAAATTTAAACTAAAGATCTTTTGATTATGGGTGCTATCCATAACCAAGTGCAGATAAGTTTTCAATGATATTTTGTTTTTTTATAATTATAATATTAATATATTTTTTTTATTTTTCATTTTTTTATTTTATTTTTTACTATTACTTTTAATATAAATTATATTATTAAATTAATCAATCTTATTAAATATAATCAAATTAATAATGACAACGGCTAACAACCAACGCCAATCAACAGAGTTTCATGCGTGATGCATTTTTAGCTGTCTTCAAAAGGAGAAAGATGTGACTATAACACGCCATTTTATTCCCTTCCTCATCTGTAATCATAATTTGCCCTTTTTGTCTGATAGCCTTCTGCACCAAGAAAAAACTCCAAAAAATGACAAACAAAACGCAATAATTTCCTGTCGGCAACTAAAAAAAAAAAGGCAACTTGTTATTATAATCTTGCACCCCCGTTTTGCAATTCTGTAATAATACTTGTTTTTGTATTTTAAAATTATTTTTTAAAAATTATTTTTATATGTTAATATAAAAATAAAATTAAAAAATATTATTTTAATATATTTATAAATAAAAAATATTTTAAAACATAATCACTGTCGTAATACATACTCTAAAAATTGATGCCTGTGTTTTCGTCCAAGCAGGGAATGGAATTAAGAGTCATGGCGCATTATTTATTTATCTTTTGACTGAAACTGTTTTTGTCTTCTAATTTCATACTAGATGCATTCAAATCTTTGCTCGGCAGATATAAATGATGATATATTTTTTTAAAAAGAAATTCAACTCTCTAATAGGATGAAGATCTTGTTTGAGGAAGCGATTAAAATTATATTTTTTTTATAAAATTGATTTTTATTTATGTTTAATATTATTTTTTTATATTTATGAATTGTTTTAATATATTAATATTAAAAATTATTTTTAAAAAATCTATTAACTTGTAAAAATAACTGCAGGAACTCCCAAGCTCCCCCCAAACATAAACAATTCCGTATTTATTGTTCGTTTAGCTAGGCTGCCTGGTTGCCTCATTCCTCTAATACTAATTTGTAATTACCCTTTTATTATCAGATGCCATGTGAAGCTGCTAACAGGAGCAGTTATGTCAACGTTAGTTTATTGGTGAAAGGGAAAAAAAATAATCTATAAATGACAAGAGGGAAAGCAACCTCAACATCATTTTATGAAGGCCGGCGTGGTGCCTGAGATTCAATTAATATCCTGCAATGATTGGTTGAATTTCTGATCTACTGTGCCAATAAGCCAATGATCAGCAACCCCACTTTCGAACACGTGTACTCTTACACCAGGACCTCTCAAGAACAGCTTCAAGGAAAAGACAGCAAAGGTAACAGATTACCCAGTCATTTGGTCGAAATAAAATTACCATTACCGCATTTTATGACTGTGTCGTGCTGTGCAAATCTTGAAAAATTACTAGCAAATCTCGAATGTAAATACCTGAATTCTTCCGAACGACAGGACATGGTTCCTCGGAGTCCTTTGCATAGCTTCTAAACTAATATTATCTTTTAAGTAGAGAATTAATTATTTTTTGCTTTTATCGGAATCCTTCGTTCAACCTTGCCTGAATTCTTCCGAACGACAGGACATGGTTCCTCGGAGTCCTTTGCATAGCTTCTAAACTAATATTATCTTTTAAGTAGAGAATTAATTATTTTTTGCTTTTATCGGAATCCTTCGTTCAACCTTGCCTGAATTCTTCCGAACGACAGGACATGGTTCCTCGGAGTCCTTCGCATAGCTTCTAAACTAATATTATCTTTTAAGTAGAGAGTTAATTATTTTTTGCTTTTATCGGAATCCTTCGTTCAACCTTGAGCTAAATAACGAAAATAACCTGTTTTCGTTACACGATAATAATTTTTTAAATTCAAATCATTGAAACTCGAACTTACTAAATCGAAGAAAGCTATTTAATCGAACTTGTATCATTAAACACACAAACACTAGGTTATGTTTGCTTGTAACCTTGAGTTAATAAAAAAACCCAACAATTTTGCTAAATCTATGTAAATGATATGTACTATACAAGTTAGTTTTTAAGATTATAAATTGTTGATTTCATCACCCTTAATACAACAGTTACAGTTACAAAAAAAGAAAATAATATTCCGAATCATAACAAAACACATCACTTACTTAACCAAGTTAATAAAAATTTAAGTATGTATTTAATGTTGTGGTGCATAGTATTTTTTAAGAGTCTATTTTATTTGAAACTATATTAAAATATTTTTAGTTTTTATGATTTATTTTTTATGTAAGGATATTAAAATCATAAAAAATAAAAAATATATTTTCAAACTAAATATATTTAAACACAATTTTAAATATAAAAATAAATAAAATAATATACCTCAATTCATATGTTTCAATTATTATTATTATTTTCTTGAATATGGTAATTATTTCACAGAAATAGTTAGATAATAGTGTGTTATTTAAAAGAAAACGGATATTTCGATAACATCTCTCCTCACAAAATTCATGATCAAGAGATTAGTGAAAACGGGTGATTGGTTAATTAAGGTTTCTTTAATGTCGAACACAAAAATAATCGCAAGAAAGTAGACAGGTCGAGGAACCCAAGAAAGAACATTACTGTAATCTCAAGAGAGGGCAGATTAGTCATTATAGTTTTCTTTTCTTTTTCAAGGTACTTTCTCCATCGGAAAATCTATAAAAAAGGTAACGACAAAAGACAGCAAAAACTGCTGAATATGACCGTTCAACAGTATCCTCAATTAAATCAAATCTTAACCACAAATTAACAAAGATAATCCCACCCTTAATTCTCGCATGAAATAGGTATACCTATCTCCTTAAACTACACTTAAGTTTGAGTATGACATGAAATCTTTTCTCATGTAAATATAAAAAAATAAAGACAAAAAGGTTTTTACTTCGCTCACTTCACTTCACCCCACCTGCTGTTTTATTCTCTGTTTACCTTCTCTCTTAACAGTTTTTGACTTTGTGAGCTTATCAAATCCAAAAGAATGTAATGCTGAAGTCTCTTTTCAGAGAGAGATAGAGAGAGAGTGCTTGTGAGTTTGATGTAGAAAATGGGGTGAACTAGGAAGATATGCAGCTGGGGGGGTTAGTATCACGGTGCTGCTGATCACAGCCGCGTTATTTTACTGGTTTCATTCGTTTGGTATGTTCTTGATCTGTGATGTTCATAAAGGATCATTGTTTCCAATTTATGCAGGTTCCCACTTGCTTCAAGTTTGCATTTTTTGTGTTCTTTTAGATGGTAGTTGGTAGTTTTCTGGTTGCTTATCAAATCCCGTCATCAGATTTTATCACTGAACATAAAGTATCGTTTCTGTGTTTGTGTCAAAGTAGTTTTGCTTTCTTTTGCCAAGTTCCAAGTCTCATAGGTATCTTTCGAGTTCAAGTTGAGATCAGTCTAGTTCAAGATTGTGCTTTTCTTTTCCTTTCAATGGTAGATCGAGTTTCTTGAACTCCTCCTGGGTTTGGGATCACTGTTGGCTGCTCAGTTGTGCGTTACTTCTTGTAGAGTTATTTACGTTAGGACTAATGTTGGGCCAGTATTGGTCAACTATTTGTAATGCTGCATAGTACTGCTACTTGCATCCTGAATTTGGGGAATCAAACAATGCAATCATGAAATTTTGAGTATTTGACTCCTTGCTTTCTCCTGTTTGATTTTATTTTCATTCATTCGAACTGCTTGGCTCTATCCTGCGTGGATGTCTTTGCAAACTATGAATTTGTAAGATCTGATTTTACTTTTATTTCAATTCATAGATTTGAAGGTTATTGAAGTGAGGAGTTCCGTTTCCAACACAAACAGTGGACTTGGTCAAGAAGATCCATTTGCACAAACAACAAACAGGTAGTCTGCATATGAACTGTTTATAAATTTTTAGAACACATAATGAAATATTAAATTCTTTTGTAACTCAATGATCTTGGTCTGTTTAGGTATAAGTGACATATGAAGTGAAGATCTTGAAGGGTCCTTTGGAACAATATTTAGCAGCTAGAATAACTTAAATTATTATTCTGGCCTGGATCCATTACTTGGGTTTTTATTGCTGGTACAAGGACCAGGCTTTTGCAAAGTCCAAGCCAGTTGCTTTATTGTTCTTGGCTGGAGTCATGGCAACACTATTACATTCCGAGTCCAGAAGATTATATTCTTGGTGGTGGGACAGCCACATTAGCCCAAAGAATTCGAAATGGCTTCAAGAAAATCTCACAGGTCTTCTTTCTCTTCTTGGATCTTTTCAAATATTATGAACTCTATTTGCTTAATATATATGCTTGATGCATAGGAAGTTATACTTGGATGTTCTTTTCTCTGCTTCTGATTGTAGATATTACGTCAATGAAAACTTTTTTCTGATTCTAGAAAAAAAAGAATCCAATTATCATAAATCTCATTTATGGGCAGATTGTAATTGCTTTCTTCCTTGTTAGTTAAAAGCCTTGTCATCTACTGAATGCATGTCTGGTTTGAATCTTGACAAATGCATAGCCTCATATTCTAAGTGCCATAATTTATATAAGGTTATGCGGCCTCGATAACAATAAACCAAGCTGCTGCATAACATATATCTATTGATGTGATTTATGGCCCGCATTCTCAATGAGCACGGATTTGTTTCAACAGATATGGATGCCAAAGTCAAAGCAATGATCAAGGTCATTGAAGAAGATGCCGATTCTTTTGCAAGGAGGGCAGAAATGTACTATAAGAAGCGTCCTGAACTGATGAAACTGGTGGAGGAATTCTACAGAGCTTACCGTGCATTAGCAGAGAGATATGATCATGCAACAGTGGAGCTCCGCCAGGCTCATCGAACAATGTCAGAAGCATTTCCCAACCAAGTACCGTATGTACTGGGAGATGATTCACCTTCAGGATCTTCTGGCCCCGAGGGTGAGTCGCATTCTCTAGAAATGCCACATCCCATTCGTGCATTTCTTGACCCAGATGACTTGCGTATGGATTCATTGGGACTCTCTATTAATAAAACAGGTTTAAAGCAGCTCAATGAGTTGTTTGGCTCACGAGATGCAATATCCCAAGTTTCAAAAGTTGCAGATGGAAAATTGAAAAAATGCCTGAAGATTCATGAAGTAGCAGAGGTTGACACCGGAAAGCAAGCTGAAACTGAAGTTCAAATCATAAAGAAAGCTCTTTCAGAGATTCAAACTGAGAAGGAAGCTGTTCTTCTTCAATACCAGCAGAGCTTGCAGAAGTTATCCAGCTTGGAGAGAGAACTAAATGATTTCAGAGGGATTGATGAAAGAGCAGGCAAAGCAGAAATTGAAATTAAGATCCTGAAGGAAGCCCTTGTTAAACTAGAAGCTGAGAGGGATGCTGGTCTTCTTCAGTACAACAAATGCTTGGAAAGAATATCTGCTTTAGAGAATGTGATCTCTAAAATGGAAGAGGACGCAAAAGGTCTCAATGAACGAGCTATTAAAGCTGAAATAGAAGCTCAAAATCTCAAGCACGAACTTTCAGGATTAGAGGCTGAAAAGGAAGCTAGTCTTCTTCAGTACAACCAATGTCTTGAACTGATATCCAATTTGCAGAAGAAAATCTTGATTGCAGAGGAAAATGCTAGAATGCTCAATGCATTAACCAAAACAGCAGAAACTGAAGCTAAAGCATTGAAGGAGGCCCTCGCTAAATTGAGCGAAGAGAAAGAAGCTGCAGAACTTCAGTATGAGCTGTGTTTGGAGAAAATAGCTATAATGGAGAGTGAAATTTCTCATGCTCAGGAGGATGTCAATCGACTAAACAGTGAAATTCTGTCAGGGACTGCGAAATTGAAAACCGCAGAACAACAGTGTTTCCTGTTACAGAGATCAAATCAATCTCTGCAGTCAGAGGCAGATACTCTAGTACAGAAGATAGAAACAAAGGATCAAGAACTGTCAGAGAAGGTAAATGAGTTGGAGAAGCTTCAGGCTTCGCTGCAAGATGAGCAGTCACAGTTTCTTCAAGTTGAAGCCACTTTGCACTCATTGCAGAAATTGCACTCTCAATCTCAAGAGGAGCAGAAAGCTTTGGCAATTGAGCTTCAGAATCACTTCCAAATGTTGAAGGATTTAGAGATATCCAACCATGATCTGCAGGAGAACCTTCAACAGGTTAAGGAAGAGAACCAGAACCTCCATGAATTGAACAGTAATTTCGTTATATCAATAACAGATTTGAAAAATGAAATTTTTAGCCTGAAGGAAATGAAAGAGAAACTTGAAGAGGATGTGTCCCTCCAAGCTGCACAGAGCAATTCCCTACAGCAAGAGATTTTCCATTTGAAGGAGGAAATTGAGGGCTTGAGTACAAGATATTGGGTTTTAATGGAGCAAGTGGACTCGGTAGGTTTAAATCCAGAGTGCCTTGGTTCATCTGTGAAGAACTTGCAAGATGAAAACTTGAAACTAAAAGAGGTCTGCAAAAAGGACACAGAAGAAAAGGAAGTTCTCCGCGAAAAGTTGAGCACAATGAATAACATTAAGGAGAACAATGTTGCACTGGAGAGGTCCCTCTCAGATTTGAATCGCATGCTGGAAGGGTCAAGAGAGAAGGTTAAAGAGTTGCAGGAGTCCTCCCAGTTTCTTCAGGGAGAAAAATCCAGTCTTGTTTCTGAAAAATCCATCCTGCTTTCTCAGTTACAGATGATGACAGAGAATTTGCAGAAGCTCTTGGAGAAAAATGCCTCGCTGGAGAATTCTCTCTCTGGTGCAACTATTGAGCTCGAAGGTCTGAGGACAAGGTCAAGAAGCTTAGAAGAATTCTGCCAGACTCTAAAAAATGAGAAAGCCAATCTTGAAGATGAAAGAAGCTCCCTGGTCTTACAGCTGAAAAATGTTGAAGAGAGACTGGGAAACCTAGAAAGGAGATTTACAAGATTAGAAGAAAAATACACTGATCTGGAGAAGGAAAATGATTCTACACTTTCTCAAGTAAAGGACCTGTGGGGTTTTCTTAGTGTAGAAAAAAAAGAGCGTTCATGTTATATACAGTCAAGTGAATCTCGACTTGCAGATCTGGAAAGCCAGGTCCATCAACTACATGAAGAAAGTAGGTCGAGCAAGAAAGAATTCGAAGAAGAACTGGATAAAGCTGTAAATGCTCAGGTTGAGATCTTCATCTTGCAGAAGTTTATTAAAGATTTAGAAGAGAAGAATTTGTCCCTGTTGATTGACTGTCAGAAACATGTCGAAGCATCCAAATTCTCAGATAAACTGATATCAGAATTAGAGACTGAAAATCTTGAGCAGCAGGCTGAAGTAGAATTCTTGTTAGATGAAATTGAAAAGTTTAGAATGGGTGTTCGTCAAGTTTTGAGGGCTCTTCAATTTGATCCAGTTAATGAGCATGAAGATGGGAATCTTGCATGTATTTTGGACAATATTGGTGACCTAAAAAGTTTGCTCCTTTTAAAGGAGGATGAGAAACAGCAGTTGGTGGTTGAGAATTTGGTGTTTTTAACTTTACTCGAACAACTGAGATTAGATGGTGTTGAGCTCGAGACAGAGAAAAGCATCATAGAGCAGGAGTTCAAGATAATGGTAGAGCAACATACTCTGCTGGAAAAAAGTAACCACGAACTGCTAGAGATGAACAGGCAATTGAGATTGGAAGTGAGCAAGGGAGAGCAGCAGGATGAGGAATTGAAAGCTCAACTTGAAACCCAGCATTTGAATCTGGCAAGTTTGCAGGGGTCGTACGGGCTATTGAAAGAAGAAAATCTGAAGGTGCTTGGAGAAAACAGGTCTTTGCTTCGGAAAGTTTTGGACCTCAAAGAGGAAATGCATGTACTTGAAGAGGAAAACAGTAGCATTCTCCAGGAAGCTGTAACTGTCAGTAACCTCTCATCGGTGTTTGAGAGCTTTGCTGCAGAGAAAGTTGAGGAACTCGAATCCCTTTCTGAAGATATCAGCTTTCTAAACTTGATGAACAGTGATCTCAAGCAGAAGGTTGAAATGTTGGGGGATAAACTGTTATCAAAAGAATCAGAAAATCTGCATCTTAATAAAAGAATTGAAGAGCTGCAGCAGGAACTACAGGAAGAAAAAGACTTTACAGATCAATTAAACTGTCAAATTGTAATTGAAAAAGATTTTCTTCGAGAGAAAGTAACAGAGCTTTTCCTAGCGGAACAAACTATCACAGCTGCCAACAACTTAAATGCAGAATTTCACACCACTATTGAGGAGCTTAAGAGGCAATGTGAAGCATCAAAAGTTGCAAGAGAGAACATAGATAAGCGGATTCTTGAACTGTCCCAAGTTTGTACAGATCAGAAAATAGAGATTGAATGCCTTAATGAAGCAAAAGACGATCTGGAGTCAGAAATGGCTGCATTACTCAATGAAATCAAGGAAAGACAGACTAAGGAAGAGAACTTGAGTTTGGAGCTGCAAGAAAGAAGCAACGAGACTGAACTCTGGGAAGCTGAGGCTTCATCTTTCTTCTTTGATCTTCAAATATCTTCTATCCACGAAGTTCTGCTTCAAAACAAGGTTCGTGAGCTGACTGTAGTTTGTGGGAGTCTTGAAGAAGAAAATGGTAAAAAAGATATTGAGATTGAAAAAATGAAAGAAAGGTTTGGCAACCTGGAAAGCGAAATTCAAAGAATGAAGGCTCATTTGTCTGCATATGCTCCGGTCATAACTTCACTGAGAGAGAATATAGAATATCTTGAGCACAATGTGCTTCTTCAGACAAGCCGAGGACAGAAGGTACTGCTCTTTCTTTTTTTAGAAAATGCTAACTATTGGAGCAATTCAGAATATACTCCAAGCTAGATATGACTAGTTTTATTTTCCTTTTTATGTGGCTTAACCAGATGAAGAGTTTCTACACTTTAATATTCCCTTTTAAGTTCAACCAAGATAGATTTATCTTCTACTTGTAGAAACTTTATCATCTGACTTGACAGATATCATTTTTTACTTTTCAGATGTTGAATTTTAAACTACAGGCCTATTCCCTTTGTTCATAGCAAATTCATTATAGTGATGTATGCGCGCGCGCGTGTGCATTTTAATTAGAATTCAAGCATGCTGGGCCAATCATTTAAGCTGTCTCCTAGTCTTTTTCTGTTCAGCTGTTATATGCAGATGGTGTGCATTCTAATGGGTGGTCATCTTCATTTGTCTTCAGGGAGTAGAAATGACTAGTCAACATCATGAAAAGAGCACTGAAGGACTCATAAATGATGAAAGCGTTGCAGTAACAGATGGAATTTCAGATTTGCTGAAGATGAAGTCTAGAATTAACGCAGTGGGTGAGGCAGTGATTAAAGAAATGGATAGGCTTGCAGCTGAAAAGGCAATGTTGAAAGGAATGGATAGGCTTACAATGCAGGAAATGGGGAACACTGAGGAGCCCTTAATGAAAGGGGCTGAACAGTTAGAGATGAGAGGCCGATCAGCTGCAGAAAAGGATGTCCAGAAGGATGAGATGGAATTTGCAAATAAGCCCCCTGTTGCGGCTAAGCCACAGAGCAACAAATCTGAAATTTTTGAACTGAGGAATGAGATTTTGATGAAAGATATCCCACTTGATCAGGTCTCGGAATGTTCATTATACAGGAGAAGCAAGAGAGAGCATGCTGGGAAAGATGATCGGATGCTTGAATTATGGGAATCTGCTGAGCAAGACTGCCTTGATCCACTTGCTGAAAAACAGAAGCCGACAGCCCCTATTGGGAATGTTGCTGCATGTTGTCAGTTCAAAAATGTCAAACGGAAGAGTCAGGATCCCTCTTTGGAATTGCAGATTGAGAAGGAAGTGGGCATTGACAAGCTTGAGGTATCAACAAGCGTCACTAGAGAACCCAATCAAGAAGGAAACAGAGGAAAGATCTTAGAGAGGCTTGCTTCTGATGCTCAGAAATTAATTTCTCTTCAAATAACAGTGCAAGATTTGAAAAAGAAAATGGAGTTGAGGAAGAGAGGCAAGAGGGCCAATGATCTTGAATTTGAAAGAGTGAAAAGACAGTTACAAGAAGTTGAGGAGGCTGTTCTGCAGTTGGTTGATACTAATGATCAGCTGACCAAGGATGTTGAAGAGAGTCCCCCATATTTGGAGGGGAACACTCCAGTAGAGATGGAAGAGACAGGCACCATGCACAGAAAAAGAATGGCAGAACAAGCACGGAAAAGGTCTGAAAAGATCGGAAGGTTACAGTTTGAGGTGCAGAGTATCCATTACATTCTGCTAAAACTGGAGGATGAAAAGAAAAGCAAAAGTAAGCACAGATTTTCTGGAGGTAAAACAGCCATCCTCTTGAGAAACTTCATATACAGTGGTGGCAGGAGAAGCAGCAGAAGGCAGAAGAAGGGTTGCTTTTGTGGGTGTGCAAGACCTTCAACTAATGAAGACTGAGGTAACCACTTTAAGTAAAGCTCGTTGTTATTTCTAGCTACAGTTCTTGAAGTATTCCAGATTTTCGTGTATTTTAAGATATTAAGTTAGACCGAAGCTATTCATGTTAGCTTTGTATATAACCTGAGAATAGGCTGATCTAGAAAGTAGTACTTGTTTCGCCAGCCTTCTTACCATTGTAATTTCAACCGAACGATGCCAATGCAATCTAAGTTCCATATATGAAAGGTCTCAACGTGCAAAATGCCCACCAATATCATCCTAGCGAGTTGAAATTGAGAAGTTTTTAAAAACTTTTTTTTTTCTTTGCTTTGACAGGAAAGCTCCTGTTTCAACTTCCCCTCTTCCCTAAATCCGCAAATGGTTAGTAAGCATGGTCAACAGTCATCTAATTCCTTACAGGTCCAAAACTAAGACATCGAGGTGGTATTTGTGAAGGTTTAGATATGAATACAGGTATTTTGGCATTTTGTTGAAGACAAGGAACTCGGGCGTACAATTATTGGATGAAAATCAGATATACCCTAATTGGGAGTATAACCAGCTTGGTGCAGTTGTGAACTCGAGAGCTCCGATGGTGACCCATAAACAGGGGCTTACAATTATTGGATAAAAATCAGATATACCCCAATTGGGAGTATAACCAGCTTGGTGCAGTTGTGGACTCGAGACCTCCGATGGTGACCCATAAACTGGGGAGAAGGGAATTGTTTATTAGATGTAGAAGTTGGTAGATTCTTATCCAACCCTTGTACCCCTTAGCCATCCCTAGCCGGTTAGCGGTTAAGGTAGCAGATTTCTTCTTTTTTTTTGCAACTTAATTTTCAATAAAGAAGATCGCAAGAACTCAAACTATAGGATGTACGAATTCTTCCATAGTTTGATGAAGTACTTGACAAGAGCATGATGTTGATGTCTAACCGTGGTCTTGCCTTGTTTACAAGATGGGCATCGCCACATTGCTCACAAATGCAGTACTGAATTTAATACTGCGCCAGGATGTTCCCAGTCTTCATTTCATCTGCACGGTCTTTGTTTAATGGTATCCTCGCTATCTTCAACTTACCAGCCAGGTTAGCTGACGAGTCATTTGGCCTTGACAAAAAGCTGCCCACCCAAAGATAAGCAAAGCAGAGCATTACTGCTTCCGTTGTGTATCCCAACTATAAGGTGAGAAAAATGATCAAAGGCTTCAAAACCTCCCATGCATAGACCGGTTTTTATGTGCTTTTGATTTTTGCTTCTCTTTGTAATTGGACTAGGTTTGTCGTGTGCTTCCTGTATTGGACCTCTTTTTTACATTGTGTAACTGTGCTTCGTGCCCTCGTCTACTTGCTTCCTATTTTCTTCGCTCAGCTTTCCAGGTCTTGGGAGCCTCCACCCAAAAAATAAAACCCTCGAAGTTAAAACAGGGGGTGCAGTATTTGATTCATTAAAGGGTAGAAGAACTGCTCAACTTCTAGCCTTGGTAAAACAATAGTAATGGTCTTACTCGAAAAAGAAAATGACCATCTCCGTGTGCATGCGTTCATCTCTCCTGTCCTGTCTATACACATGGAATGGTCCTTTGTTCAAATAAAATGAAACCCATGAAAATTATCCATCAGCCTGACCTGACTGGATCAACCAGCTAGACTAGGTGATTCCAGCCCAAAAGAAATTTGAGGACCAGAACCACCAGGCTTAAATGGTTAATGCTGCAGAAGTGGATTCTATTTAAGTTATGAATTTTGATTCCCTGACGCATCGAGGCTTGGGAATAATCTCCTTGGAAGATTGCAGTCTTTATTAAATGTGTGGGGAAAATATTGTAATATATATATATATATATATATATTTGTTGTTTTGTCTCTTTTTTTTCCACATTTGATTTTTTTTTCGGTGTTATATTTTTTTTTCAAGATTATCTTTTTATGTTTTTTAAATTATCTTTATTGGTTTTTTAATATTAAAAATTTAGTTATGTATTTTTTTTAAAACATTATTGATTATTACAATGTTTTTCTATATGTTTTTTTATGATTTTTTTTTTCAAAATAATCTTTGTTAAATTTTTTTATATATTGAATTAATTAAAAATTTTACTTTGTATTTTTTAAAAAAACACTATAAATTATTACAATATTTCTTCACATGATTTTTATTTTATTATACTATTTTTCTAATTTTTTTTAAATTATCTTTGTTGTTTTTTATAATATTAAGTTAGTTGAGAATTTGGCTTTAATTTTTCTTAAATGTTTTTTTTTTATTTTTTTTCAAAATTGTCTTTTTCTTTTTTTGTGTTTTTCTAAAATTATTATTTTTTATTTTATTTTTTTAATATAGAACTGATTGAAAAGTTCGCTTTATAGTTTTTTTAAAAAATACTATAAATTACTATAGTGTTTCTCCACATGATTTTATAATTTTTTTTATTTTTTTTTTAGAATTGTCTTTATTGATTTTATTTTTTTATATTGAGCTGATTGAGAATTTAACTTCATAAAAAAATATTATTAATTACTATAGTGTCTCCCATATAATTTTTTTATTATGATTTTTTTAAAATTATTTTTATTGATTTTATTATTTTAATATTAAGCTAATTAAAAATTGTAACTATAAATTTTCTCATGAAATATTATCAATTGCTATAATATTTTACATTATAAGTTTTTTTTTCCTTTTTTTATTATGATTTTTTTCAAAAAAATTATTGTTAATTTTATTTTTTTAATATTAAAATATTAAAAAATTTAACTTTATAATTTTTTTCTTGAAAACATTATAAATTATAATAATTTTTCTCTATATAATTTTTTTTATTTATTGTTATAAACTCATCATAACATATAAGCATATCCCAAGCCAACGATATCACAGGAGTGTAGCATCCAGTTATATATATATATATATATATATATATATATTACTCGTGGTGTTTGATAGCTTAATTGAGTGTTAAAAATCAACCTTGTTGGAGGAAGATGAACAAAAGAAAAGGTAGAAGTACAATATTATACAAGAGTAGGTGGATTTTATGACTACTAGATTGCATCTTATTATACAAGCAGAGTGGAAAAAACTCGAATTACATACAACTAAAACTAACATGCCTCTCAACGCTACAAAGGTTTAAAAGAATTTCATCCGAGAATTTATGGGAAACATTTCCTTTCAATGATGGGGAGTGAGAGAAGGGAATGAGGGTATGGATTGTAGTATCAACTTCCGACCACTCCTCCGACCAGGGGATGATCTTAAGTTACTTTGCGGAGGAGAGACCCTCTTGCTGTTGGGAGAAGTCCTAATGCCAGAGCTTGGAGAGTGGTTTTCTCGAAGGATCTCAGGAATTTCATCTTCTGGAACATTTTGGAATTGCGTCTCAAACTTCCATTGAGGTCGAAAAATATTTGGTTTTCCATATCTTTGGCCAGTATACAATCCAGAAGATGATCCAACGCCAAGAAAACATCTTGGCGGTTTGCCCTTCGATGAATATGGCAGCTGAACCAGTGGTCTGGCATCAAATTTCAAAAACATCACTAAAGATCTAATAAAAAAACTCAACCTTTATGGCAGTAAATAGTTCAGAGAGTAAACCTGGAAAACCGTAACGGTGTTGTGGGAAGAGCAGAATTTGGATGCTGCTCATCATTATTCTGGATTTCAGCTTTCTGCAATGTTTTATCAACCCCATTCTTTTCACTTGCCTCTGTTCCATCTTCGTGTTCATCTTCCATGTCCACTGAAGCAGATCCTAGATTTGGAAAGTCATTGAAGGCACAAAACTATTTAGAATTAATAATACAAAAATAAGAAGTTAGTTTATTTATTTATTGGATCATTTAAAGCCAATACATGATTAGAGGAAGGTTGCCTGTGTACTAAGTAGCTAATCTGTATGAAAGCAAACTTTTGGGTAAAAATTACCATCCTTTCTTCCAAATGCATTCTTGCATCCTTCACATCTGCAGTTAAGGGAGCATCCAACACCACCCTTCACAAGAGAACCATGATTTGATGAATCAGTTTATATTAAACATCAAAAGCACTCAGAATATGCCAAGGAAACTACCTGATAGCATTCACAGTATTTCTTTAGGCAACTTGATTTCTTGCAGTTGCATCCCCTTTTATGCCGGGCTGAAGCAGGTGTTTTGCTGGACTCATCCTAGATCAAAGAAGCATTCAAGTTAAAATAAAAGTTTGACTATTTTGCCTAAGCAAAAGGTAAGATCAGATTTGAGCTAACCCCAATTTCAGGTGCAGGTTCAGAGCTCCTGATCACTTTGGGAGCGAATGCAAGTGGGTTGCGAGACTCTATCTGTTTGCGAGTTGCAAGAACAGTATCTTCATGAATAGGCTTGTTGAAGCAATCTTGACATGCACATGGCTCTATGCAGTAGACACCAGCAGCAAAACATTCACAGTACCTGCATGGTGTGCATATTACATGATATATGATCATTATGACACCAGATAAAGGGTGTGTATACATGCCAAGAGTCAAATAAACAAGGGAGGAAAGGGAAGGGAAGAAAAAACTTAAGCATTCACATCAAGCATGCTAAACAAGAGGAGGATATAATCAAATTGAAAACTAAGATGATTTATTAGATCCAAGTTTGAAGCCTAGTTCATGTTAGGGCCCTGTTCATGTTAAGGGCCCTTGAGGACAGGGATCTTCATTGATGAAGATCGTTTTCCCTAAATAATTCTGCATATACCTCCATAGATAAGAGAAGTCATATGAGATATAACAGCAGTCAAACTGTGAAATCTTGTCCTACACGGGATAAAAAATAGCTTGCGATGACACCAAAGCACAGAGATCTATTTTTTAATAGAACATCCGATTATATTTATTTGGGTCACTAGCTGGAAACAACATCCCTGATTGAATTAAATTTCAGAAGATAACTACTTACAGTTTCAAACACTTTGATTTCTTACAGTTGCAACGCTTGCAGGCCTCGGCTTCTCCTTCCAACCTATGCCTGGAAATAAAATTTAATATCCATGACATTAAAACGTGAGAGATGCATAAACATGCTAATAATTGTAAGGATTATTAGGTAATAACTGTACAGGAAACACTTCGTCCAATAACATGCCTCTTCTTTTTTGGGCTAGTCTGGCTGAAATCTTCCACAAATGGAATAACATTGTCACTGGGATCCACATCTCTTTCCGTAGATGCTAAGGCCAATGATTCATCAAGCTCTTGACCACTTGTTGGGGAGTGAAAGGAGGCATCAGAACCAGGCAAAGTAATGGAGGAAGAGAAAGTTTCATGCTTGATTTTTTTGCTATCCCTGGAATTTATTGCCAAAGCATTTAGGTGCAGACCAATTCCAGGTAAAATGCATCTTGAAGAATCACTGCTGGGCTTAAAAGGCACCAATTGTGCATTTTTGTAGGTAATTTTCTCATCCAACCGCACCACCACTGAACTAGAGCTTGAACCGTCTTCTATGTTCTTCCTACGGGCTCCTACCATTTCAAAGTCAAGACAGCGCCTTCGCATGCCACGATGCAAATTAGAAACAGCCTACAGAATCATAAAATAATTGGACTGTTGTCAGAAAAGTCATTGAGTTCCTCAAAAGTTATGAATTGGAGAACAAGAGGAAAACAATTATGGTCAAGTAAAATACAAATATTCAAAATTACAAAGGGGTCAATCTTAAAGAGCATGAAAACTTTGAACAGAGTGGTTATATTTAGGAATTGAAAATGCAACGGAATTGATGCTGCAAATTAAGGAAATCATGCCACCTTACAAAATACAAATCAAATCTTGGTACAAGTTTATCCATTGCAGATTGATTAATGGCACAAAATTTTGGTTTACCAACTCTATATCCTGCATAGTTATATTTTATGTTCCACAAAATTTTGATTAGTGGAACATGTAAACATAAAATTGAATATGGGTTGGGAAGGCATTTTTTAGTACAAGTTTAAAGGTAGAAAACAGGAGATGCTTTTTAGGTTCCACTGTAGTGTTGTGGTTGGAAGAGTAGCTGACAGGCTGCCCGTGCTTGGTGCAGCATGACCCATTTGTTTTACACCTGCCTAGCTTACCTGGGAGTTGCAAGCACAAAAGGTTGCAGTGCTCACTTTCAAGATGTTTACAAGAGTTTGATTCTTTTCCTGCTGGGTATATCAACACGAACAATTGCTAGCAAGTAGAAGGGAGTTCATGCTCGCATGACACAACTAGCAATCAAGTGTAAAACAAATAAATCCAAACTATTTCATCAACTAGAAAGATGCAAATTATGCAGCAGATATCGGCAACAAATATGAGCTGCATCTTTTTACCTTGGAAGGATTGCTGATTATGTATTTATTTGGATCCTTATTAGCAGCAAGATTGTCCTGTGTTGGGTCCATTTGCGTCAGCTCAATGGTTTCCCCAGGTTGAGTGAAGGGATCTTCCTTCTCATCTTGTTCACCAGGAGCAATAGGATTGACTATTTGCATTTTTTGCACCTCACTAAAAGAGGAGCAAAATCCTACAACAGGGTTTGGTGACTTCTGAAAAAGCTCCTTAAAACCCTCTGCATCAATGGGAGAATTGAAAATTAACAGATCAGCAGAATCTGATATAAAATTCTCCCAGTCACATTCTGTAGCCTCTTTTTTACTCTCAATCTTGCATAGCCCTGCTAAATGCACTTGAGCTTCAGGGGAATCTTTATGAGAAGACACATCGGTAAATGGAACAAGTGACGCTATTGTGCCATCAGATTTGGACACAGTATCCGTCTGAGTACCACAACGAGGTGTTTGGTCACTATCAGGGGTACCACAATCATATTTTAACGTCCGTGGCAGTTCAATTGCGAGCTTCAAATATTCACTGGGAGGTTCAACTGAAGCCTCTCTAATGGACACCCCAGGATCAAAACTCTCCAGTAGCTCAGACGAATCATCATAAAGCTGAGCCGCATCCACAGCTACCCTTTCATCACTGCAAGCCTCATTCCCACTTTCAGAAGAGAACTCTGGTTTTGAGAGATCAGCGTAGTTATGCCTGAAAACAGAGAGTGAAGTTGAACAAAAGTATATATGCTTTTATTGTAGTCCAGACCGATGAGGATGGTCAAGAAAGCAAGTCATTTACCTCTTAAGGAACCTAGTTTCCTTGTGAGAGTTGACATGGGGCGAAGTAAAGACGGACGGAAGGGATGCAAAACTAAGCGAGTGGAATGTATGGGCAATGTTTATGGACTTCACTGGCTTGATAGGAGAAAGGCTATTGATATAGTTAAAAACAGGTGAATCCTGCACCCAGAAGCAAAAATCCATGTCAATCATTGAAAAAAGAAGCAACCAGATGGAACGAATACAAGATCCCAATTTACTGATCTAGAATCAAATAAGTAAATTCGTTCAGACAGAAGGGTTACTATTACTCATAGACAAAAATCAAAACAAAAAAAAAATACAGTGTCCTTTTTACACTGACCATAAAAATAAAAAATAAAATGAGAGAATTTTTCAAAAGTCGTTATAAACACCAAATAGATCCTAATAAATCAGGAGAAGTTTTTTATTTCTTTCACGAAAGTGACTGTAAATTAAGATCTCAAGATTGAAATGCTACTTCGCAGTTCATAGCATTTCAAACGACATGAAGGTAACACGAGGAAGAACCAAATTGTAAAGATTGAACCTAAATTAGAGATGTAAACCACATGAAACTCAAAATCCAGACAGAGAAAACTAACATGACAGACAGGTTAACAAGACAGGACTCTGATCCCAGAAAAACCCAGGTGAGTATTTTCTGATAAAACACAGGCAAGTCAACCCGCTAAGACACCAAACACAAGCACATGCATTGAATCAAAACAACCAAAAACACGATTCACGAATGCAAAAGGGTCAGAGAGATCAGAATAAGAGAGGCAAGGAATTACCTCGAACTTAGAAAGAGGAGAGGTGATCTGGGTCTTCTCTGGGGTATCCATTGCCAGAGAAGAAGCTGCTCCGCATAGCTGAGGAGAGAAGAGAAGAGAAGAGAAGAATTTACACTAACAGGCAACAACTACCGTCTTGTTTTGGTTTCGGTTCTCTCCATTGGCTCTCCATCACTTCGTTTGTTTTCCTTTCTTCTCTTGTTTTTGTCTTGAAAGAAAGAGATAAAGAAAGAAAAAAGATTCAAGAGAAGAAGCGGGAAAGCGGGAGAGAGTGGATTTTTCTCGTAGAGATAACTTTATTGACCCACCTCACCTCACCTCACCTCTAGGCTCTACCCAGCTCACTCCCTCAACTCTCACAACCCACCACCATAGATAATAGCCAGCCCCACAGTGCCAACAACTGTCTTCCTATCCTATTTCAGGTACTTGGCTGTGTGTCACCACCGTCTCTGTCTCTGTTTTTAATAAATAAATAAATAAATAAATCCCTCTAGAATCTGACGGAGGAGTGATTTACCTTTTACTTTTAAAAAAGTAACGTATCCTCTCTCTTTACTGTTGTAAGAGATTTCTCTTTTTCCGTTTTTCTATTGAGAATTATTAAAGTTGTTTTTACCTGGGGTCTACTGCTACTGTTTTCGTCGAGTAATTCTTTTTCAAATATAATGAAATTGATTGCGCTTTCTTGGATTTACAAGTGAGGAGGGGCTAACCATGCAGTTGGTATAGAACTGTGTTCTAGATTCTATTTTTAAAAAAAATTAAATAATTCTTTTATTTAAAATTAATTTTTTTATATTTTATATCATATCAATGTGATGATATCGGTAAAATCACATGCCCATGGTAAGAAATCAAACCGCAAGCATGGCTAATTGTCTGAAGCCATTTCTATTTTATATTGATATGTGGATAAATTATAGGATCTATTATTATTATTATTATTATTATTAATAATTGGTAAGATACGTACAGCTAGAGGTTTTTATCACTCCCGTTATGATGCCGTTACTAGTCAGATTCATCGGCGACTGAGATGGTAACAACATTTTTTCCGATCCCATCCAGGAAAAGAATAAATGATAAATTAATACATGACAGTTATTTTATAAGAAAAAGGAAGAAAGTTGCCTGTAATATTGATATCGGTGCTTGCATCTTTATCCTTGTCGAATTGCACGATTGACATTTTATATAGTTGGTTTTTATTCATTTCAACTTGGAATTCTCGCTTTTTTTATATATTTCTATTTAAAAACAGCCTCGTTTGTGTTATTTTTTTCCTTGATTATTTAAATAGCATAAAGTGATGTTGCATTAGGATTTAGGTTTTTTTTTCTTATTTTTTATGTGGCCTGGATTTGGAATTTGTGAGTATCTGCGTTGTCTAATTTTTTAGGATAAGAATTGGGAAACAATAATAACTCGGACCCTTGATTCATCATATAATAAAGTTTATTTTGCTGAATACACGAAGTCAACGTAAAAAAATTAGAAACTTCCATAAATAAAACTTAATATTAATTAACACGTAGATTAGTTTATGGATTCATTAAAACCCATCATTAATTCACATTGAAAAAAAAATAGTTGGGTTGTCCAATTTTTTTGGCCTATGTTTTAATGTTACAGGTTAATGGGTTGAAATTCTCTTTTGATAATATCAAAAAAATTCAAGTAAGTTAGAAATGTTGGATAATCTATTAATTAATTGATTTTGTTAATTTTATTTATTTTCTTTGGTTAATATAGTTAGTAGCTTATAGTTAATACTCGATATGTTAGGATAGCTTATAGCTGGTATATATAAAAAATTCTATTTAGTTGATATGAGAATTTTTAAATACTCAAGTAAATATTTTTATAGAAAAAAAATGTAAAATAATATAATAGAGAAATATGATTTCAAGTATGAATGCCATAAATAATGAAAATGACATACAAACATTTTTTATATATTATTAATGACACATAAATATTTTTTATATATTATTAATGAGATGATAAGTGTTATGAGTTGTTTAAAAAATTTTCAACATATTTATAAACATAAAGAAATTATTATCTTTAATATAAAAGATTAATTGGATTGACATATATATCAAACTTATGTTAAATTAATCTTGATTGATTGTTAAGTTTAAGTGTTTAAGTTTGTTATATTTATTATATTTATATTTCTTCATGCTTAACTAATTGTAAGGTCTAAGTGTTTGAGTATGATAAATATATTAGATTTATATTATTTATTGCTTAGTTGAGTGTTAAATTCAAGTATTTTGAGTTTAGCATGTTTATTAGATTTATTTTATTAATTTCTAAGATCTTTTTTATTAATAAAAATTTATACAAAAACATATTAACTCATAAGGAATGCTATAAAATTTGTTTGATCACTCTTAAATATATATAATCGTGGAAAGAAAAAAGGCAAATTCTTCCATACTCTAGGAAAACAGCTACTGCATTTGACAAGTGAGTGGTAGGAGATTGGTTTTAGTTAAAACAATAACAAATATTTAAGATAATTATTTATTATAGGATCAATTTTTTATCTACAAAAGTATTTCACGTGGCAATTTAAATTTTTTAGACTCAGTGTTTTTTTTATTGTACTCGTTCCAACAACTAAATATTTTCCTTACCAACAAGTTTCCAAACCCTCTCGTTACACAGAAAAGGAAATACAGAAGCTATTATTTACATAACCAAGCATACAGAATATTATAGAAAAACATTTTCAGCCTTCATTATTCTCGTCAATTTTGTTAGTGCCATGCAAGCAAAAAAAAAAAAACAGACATCAATGATAGGTAGCAACTCCCTCGTATCCTTGTACATAGCCCCGTAATGCCGAGAGGTGCAAGCCTGTCTCTCGGACAAAGTCATGCCATTCTGGGCTTGATGACCCTGTCGGTTTTTAAAAACAATACACGCCTACACCTCTGAATTTAACTGACGAGTGCTCTAAGTAATCCTTTGCCTTTCCGAAGAGTGATTTTTTTTTTCTGAGAGCATTAATTTATACATGTATGAACAAATGTCTAACTTCGTAAATATATGAACAGATCTCTAACTTATGTTTTATTATGTGCATGCTTGCACGAGTCCATGATATGCAATCAAATTCCGACAGAGTTGACTGCATGCTTCGACCATTTCTGTTTTCTAGTTACGTGCAAAAACTCTAAAATCCAAAACAACTTCGGATCGTCTTTTTTTAAGAAACTTTTCACAGAATAATTATATATATCACCGTAAAGAAAATATGATATTTGAATTTAAAACCAAGCAAGTTATATACAGATACAGCTTTTTATTACCCCGTACGTTACGATGCCATTATTGGTCAGATATGTATTCGTCAATAATTGAGATCATAAAAACCTTTATCCCAAGATCATCTCGAAAGAGATTAAATTATAAAGATTCATGACAGCTGTTTAAAACAAAAGATCGTGTCATTTATGTCTATGATGGTACTGATATTGGAGTTTCCATGGCTATTTCTTATCGAATTAATAAAAACTGCACCGTCGACAATTATATTGCTGTTTTTTTAATCTATGATTCGAAATCGGAGTTCTCAATTTTTGAAGATTGTCATTTGGAGATGTGTTTAAAATAGGTTCATTTTCTGTTTTTTATAATTTAATTATTTCAATAAAATAAAATGCTGTTGGATTGATCGTCAAATTTTTTATTTTTATGTTGGATTTGGTTATTCTTAAGCCACGTTCTGCAATAAGGTAAATGCACGTCATGGCGTTAGGTAAATCAAACTTGATCATGGACCCTCCTAGTTCCTCCATTTAAACCATCAAATCAGGAGAAGCTCCAAGAACTTTCCTCTTATCTTTGTTGAAGTTGATATTTTGATTTGTTTTTATATTTTTAAGGTATTTTAAAAAATATTTTTTATTTTATTTTTCTTTAAATTAATATTTTTTAATGTTTTTTAATTATTTTGATGTATTAATTTTTAAAAAATTAAAAAAATTATTTTAATTTATTTTGAAACAAAATTTTTTTAAAAAAATAATCGTTATTTTAATTTATTTTTAAGTACCCGTATTGCAGCTGTAGCTATGACTATAAAATTAAATTTTTGGTGTGTGTGTGTGTGTAATGGGTTTTAGTTGAAAGCTTTGTAAGTGATTTGTAAAACCTAGATTCCACTACATCTATCGCGCAGTATTTAGAGTGCGAAAAAAGAAACTCTTGAGCCGGAGAGAGGGTCGCGAGGAGGATGAGCTGCGTGGAGGTTGTTTTCATTCGAAACAATAGTTTAATTTTTTATTAAATCGATATGTTTCTCTGAAAAGACAAGATGATATTGTCAATGATTTCGTGTAAACATTTCATACAAACATCATAGCCCCGTGTTAACAGTGGTGAAGAGATTGATCAAGCACAAAATGTTTAAAGATTTAGGAGGGTTGATTAGTGGGGCACCAAGACTATATATTGCCATGAATTCTAGACATACGCCTCTCGTGCTTCGATTTCTCAGGTACATTCATTTGATTCTACACCGATTTTCATAAAAAACAAATCGCCCTCTGAAATTCTAATTCCCTCAAAATTTATCCCTGTGCTTTTCTTGATGAAAGTTTAAGTTAAATTAGCCCATAATTTCTGAATTAAATCATCTTAATTATTCGAGACACAAATAAGAAAAAAAATTAATTATTTTTTAGAATTTGTTCTTATTTAAATAAAAATACTTACGAATGTGATCCTATTACCGAGAAAAATACATCGATCTGTTTACAATACTAATTAATACCAGTTCGAATTTATATTGGTTCATGGGAAGATATATACAAATGGGAGATCTCCAAATCAGTTTGTGCTAACTTCAATTCTATTTTTTTTTTTTACTGCAGAACGAAAGCCACATTGGCTCGTCATTTACAGAGTCAACATGTTGCTCGTGAAACTCCTGATGCTGGTGCTGCCAGCAATGTGCCATAATCTGGTAATATATATAGCTCTACGTGTTATTTGTAAGCGTCACGGTGCCGTATTGATCTGGGAAAAAATGGGTGGCATTGAATGTCAACTGGGTGAGCATATCCTTCCCGTGACCATTAGATTTTTACTTCAATGTTGCAAATCCAAAATGTCTACTGCTGTTACTGCTTTTATTGCCCTTGTAAGTGGTAGCTGTGGGTGTGGTCGTGTGGAAAATAAATTACAGTCAGGGCTATTGTTGATGATTTAAGATAAGGAAGATCCATCCAGATGCTTGTAAGGTGTAGCCTTGCTGGTCAATAAACACCGTTAAATTAAAAGGATCTTTGTGGCTGACGATAGTGACAGCTAGGGATATTAGCCTTTGGCGCGCAAATATTTCAAAAGGTAGGTTATCAGGCAGGTTTCTGGTCCACCAGAAGTAGTGATAGCAGACCTTCTTCATCAGTTTTCTACCGATAACAGTCAAGGGACCCTCTCCAATGAAGGGCTGCAAAATGATATTTTTTTCATTGATTTTTTTGGTTTAAAATAATTTTTTTATTATTTTTATTGTTATGATATGTTGGTATTAAAAATATTTTTTAAAAAATAAAAAGTATTATTTTTATATATTTTTAAATGAAAATCACTTTAAATAATAACAATTTTTTTTAAATAGCTACTAAAACTCTATTAAAACTTTTTTATTATAATCCAAGGTTAAAAATTCATTATAATTATATTAACATAACTATTTTCTTCATCCCAAATGATTTTAGTTTTAATCATATCTTTTCTGGATTCATATTGATAAGAAAAAAAATATTAACATCAAATCAATCATATATGTTGTTTTCTATTTTCAAATCAAACTAATAACAAAAACATGGATCACTTAATGGTTTCTTCATCTATAACTGTTAAGAACAAGAAAAAATTTATAGAGAATTTAAAATGATAATTTAATTAGTCATGTTTTAAAATTTTATTCTTTGATAGTTATGAGTTTAAATCCCTTAAAACTACTAAAAATTTATATAATTAATAATTTTAAAATTCATAAAATTAATTAAAATAGATGAAGCTTATCTTAACACTTACATTGCAATAAAAAAAAAACCCACAAAAGACTATAGCTACAGTGTTTGTTGTCCCTTCACATCAAAGTTTTAAAACCCTTGTGTCTCGATCACCTGCTCATATTTACGGCCCTTTTAGTCGTTGGATAAATTAAGCTGCGCATTGAAAAGCCAGTAAACTACCTGAGCCTTTATGGTCTTAAGTTCATCTAACAGAAGCCGTTCACTTTCCCTGAGTTGGGTGTGTAGTAGTAACAACGGGGGAGGGTCCTTCAAGAGGGAGGGTGCATGTGGTCCCTCGAGGATGAAGATCGGTGTTTCACGTGAGACCCCATCCCTGTATGAAAGCCCAGACCTAACAGGCTCAGGCAAATTAAAGCGAGCAGCTCTTGAGATAATGATAAATATGAATAGGAGTGCATTAATTATTTGTTCTTTCCCAACTCCCCACATTCTCTGGAATATGAACTCCATGCCAAAAATCATAGTGTCGACTAACATGCGTACTTTATAGCATGTTCTATTGTTCTTGCGGGAAAGAAAAGCTTTGTTTTCACATTGTTATCAGACTCTGTATTGACAGTATTGCTAACATTGAGATTGACGCCTAAGTAACACACATCGCAGGAAAGAAAATCGGTGGAAGATAGTGGCTAGTACAACTCTACACATGTTTTTTATAGATGTATATATTAAACATATATTTTAATCTCCAAGTTAAGCAATTTTATAGTAATTATGTATAAACTAAGAAGATGACCTGTGGTTTTTAGACCTTTCGTGAATGTCAGACTGTGAATTAAACAAACGTTTAGTTGACCAACTACTCAAGACTTTAATTGTTTAATTTGGGATGCTCTTGCGGTTACGAGCGACCAGGAAAGTCACGGGCACAGTAATCATGAGAGTTAGTGTCTTACTAGTGACTCCAGCTTACTAAAATATATATATTCATAGACAACCAGCCCCTCAAAACATTTGTATCTTGTCCTGTGGAGCGGGCTTCGCTAGAAACTTTTTCTGGGTTTTGAGTTTTTTCTGGCGACTGGCTTTATTAATTAATGTTTTAGCTGTGTGGTTTAGTCAGGATTTTGGATCTTTCCTTGATATCTTGCTGAAGGAACTTTCCTGATCTCCAAACAGACAAGGCTACCAGACGAGGATGAAAAAACAGAGTGCTAACTTTTAGTTCGTCTAGGCTGGCGAGCTTCCACGAACTACGAAGGAGCAAAAATACAAATCATTTGGATGGGCTTTTTGCGAAGGAGAGAAATAATGTGTGATGAACAATGCACTCACGCCAAAATTAAGATTGCAAGTGCCAGTTATATTCACACTGTATTTGTTAACGTGGAGTTGGATCATCGGAATCCATCCGCCACAGTCAGGTAGCCATTAATTTAAGTTTCGAAGGGGGCATGATTTCTTTAAAAAAGATTTAGCTGAAACAGGGAAACCTTCATTTCAATGGACTTGGAATCCTTTAAATGTCCATCGCCTTCAGCTTAGGAGTCCTCTGCTATTGGGCCTGTCTAAAAGAGGTCCATAAGTAGCATGTGAAACAAATATGTCTTACGAATCCAATCATGGTAATTGTTAGGCCCATTTTTGATACGAATAAACTCATGGGAAATTCGTGTCCTGTTGCCTGCCATGTTAATAATCTGGAGCCCGAGGTCATTTTGTACTTGAATAATATGAATGCTGAAGAAAACTCATGGGAAACACTACACAAGCCCATAACCCTCCTCTGTTGATCTTGCAATCGGGTTTAATCAGAGTTTTTAAATCTAATTTGGTAATTAATTTAGCTCAAGATGTGGATTATGAATTTTTCCGGCCTTGAGTTCTAATTAGGCCAACTAGTTTAATTTTTTTTTTAATTAATTAAAATAATATTATTTTAATTAAAAAATAAAAAAATAAAAAACAAATTATAACCGGGTTTTGACCTGACCATTAATATACCTAAATATTTTATTTTTTTAATTTTTTAAAATTCTGCACTATTAAAGCTTGGAATGAATCAAATTCTAGTTTGAGTGAAACCAAACTATAAATTTAATTACGGTGGAATCATTTATTTGGACTTGACTTTAATGGTTGTGAAGGAGTTGATTTCAAACCAAAAAAAAACTTTCTTTACAGAAAATAAAATGTCCCTTTTTTGACATTGACTCCTGAGTTTATTTCCCCTAGTTGGAGTAATGGTAAATAAATAAATAAATAAGCTATTCAGCTGTCATAGTAGTGATCATCCCTTTCTTTAACTTTTTTTTCTTCTCGAGATTGTGTTTAATATATGGGTGAAAGAGTTAAATGTTTGACCATTTGTTTTGGTGTATTAAGAAAATCGTTTTTTTAATATATGTTCTCCAAATTATTATACATCTTATTTAATTTAGGTCGTGTATTCACCTTTATAGCTTTACATTAACTGATTTACATAAATAACTCTCTTATTGTATTAATTGTATTATTTAATTTATGTACATGACAGGTGTTTAAGTTAGGTATTTTGAACAAGATATAGCCATGACCATAAACAATGTTATTACACTGTGGCTCCTTTCATTACCAGAATCATTTCATTTTAATATTTTCGATTTAACATATAAAATAATGGGATTAAGGAGGTAACAGCACACACACACGAAAAAAAAAAAGAAAAAAGAAGAAGCACACGGTAATTGAATAATTAACGGTGAAAATGATTTTAAAAATAATTTAAATTTTATTTAATAATTTAATTTTTTAAATTAAATTTTATTTAATAATTTAATTTTTTAAATTAAATTAATTTTAAAATATGATATTAGAATTTTAATAATCAAGTAATTATAAATTTAAACTTTACTTTGAATTAATTGTTTAGCATTATAAATTTAAATTTTACTCTGAATTAATTGTTTAGCATTTACAATATGATGCTGCCACCAAAATAGACTGGATCAATTTTCGCTTTTTGAGAGCTTTCGATGCTGGGGAGTTTTTCAATTTCTTCTGTCAAAACATCTTAAATGTAAAAAATAAGCATGTCTGGCATGTTATTACATAACATTTTTTTTTATACCATGAAATTTATTTTTATTTAAAAAAAAGAATGGGGAACATCATATTTCTTGATCAATGAGAATGTGATGCGTTCTTAAAACAAGGACAAGCACACTTCCTAGGATCGGGGAATGTCTAAAAATTAATTCTTGAAATGAAATGTCTCCATTTTCAATATCAAGTGGACTGCTATATTTTTATTTTTCTTGGCAGGAGTAAAGGTGTTTTAGAATTTCCATAATTTTTCAAATACAAACCAATCACAACAAGGATATATATAATTACAGTAATTTTAATTCTCATTTAAACATAAAAATACATTCACATTATTTAATTGTCACACTTCATTCCGGATCAAATTAATTTATTTTTAAATATAAAAAAATGTTAAAAGAACGGAGAGCTTTTTTACAATATTATTAAATATAATTAAATAGATTAATCTTAAAATTTATCGGCTTAACTTTTTACTGACTTGAGTTGTCAATTAAATCATAAGAGAGTTAGCTCGAATTAAATTGATTGATCTCATATATTTAAATACATTTTTTATAATTGATAAAAATATAATTTAATTTTAAAAAATTTTAAAAAATATTCAAATAATTGATCGATCTCAATCCTCATGTGACTTGTGTTATGGACTCTGTTGAGTTTAATAACTATTTTATAAATTATTTTTTATTTAATTATATGATAAAATAATATAATTATAAAATTAAATATCAACCTAAAAATAAACACTCATTTGAGATAATAATAATCTTATAAAAAAACAAATAAAAATATATCATATAATTTATTTCCTAGTCATTTTAATATTAAAAGATATAATTAAAAAAAAATTAAAACAATTAAACAACCCGAAACATGAAAAAAAAATCCAATTAACGAGTAAACTCATCAAATTTATGAACCAGATAACCCGGGCTGTACATTAAACCCATAAATCAAGTTATGAACTTTATCAGGATTGTAATTTATTTGTTTTTGAAATTATTTTTTATTTAATTATATAATAAAAAATAAATAATCAGGAAATCAAACACCTATTCAATACCAAGATATTGATTTTTTTAAAAAAAATTAGGGTTTATGTTAACTTGTCAAACCCATAAACATGTTCACAGACTTTATAAAGTTTAATAATATGATTTTTCTCTAAAACCATTTTTTTTACAATATAATAAAAAATAAACAATGAAAACAAGTCAAGTTTAGTTAAAAAAAACACCAACTAAACCTGTAAATTAAAACATCGTAGATTATAGTGGCAGACTTACAAACCATGTTAACCCTATAAAAAAATAAAAAAAATTATGAAATCAATTTCTTAATCATTTCAATATTAAAAAATAAAATTAATAAAAAAATAAATTTTATAAAAAAAATAACAACAACAAAAGTAAACCAACCTAGATTACCATGTTCAATTGAAAGAAAAAATATTCCACCAAACCCTGTAAACAAACAATGTTAATCATATAGAAAACCCAAATCAATTCAATAATCTCTTTAAAAACATGTATTTGGTGCTAATTTAGACTAAAAAGAGGTGAATTATATAAATAATAAATTTAAAGATTAAATTGGGAATGTTTTAAAAAATTATTATTCCAATTTACAATTATTTGTAAATGAATGAACAATAATTGTAGTTGCAGTGAAAACCCATGTATTCTAGCTTTATACCTAATATTATCATATTTTACAGACACATAAGGTAAGCTATCCAACTAATTATACGACCCGCGATCCACTGCAGGCTATATATATATATATATGCAGATTTTTTTAATATATTTTTATAATTTTAAAAAATTAAAGTTCAAATAAGAGAAAATTATGCATATATATATAATTAAATAAATAAAAAATTACATATACGAATAAATAAAAAACACTAACTATTCTTGATTAATTATTTTTAGAATATCTCTTATTCATACTTTTTATTTTTTATTTTTGCTGATTTTAATTTGTCGTAATTATCTCATGCTAGAATTTCTTGTGTATGCCACCGAAACTAGGAACTATTCTCGGAAGAAAATGAACGAAAAAGCAACAATATCTGAACTATCAGATAAGATTGAAACAATCTAGCAAAGATTAGCATTGTTAGCAGGAATATATATATCAAGAGGCACTTTTGTTGCTAACCCAGAAAACAAAGACGCACACCTGTAGGCACATGAATCTTTCGAAATCAACAACGAAGACGATGGAGTCAAGCCCGTGAACCAGCGCTGATAAAGTCTATCAAGATCCATGAATAAGAGAACTCGAATTGAATATCTGAAGCTTCAAGATCAATTTCATTTTGTTTGTTTGTTTGTTTTGGTGATTAAAATATATATATTGTATTTTTAGATATATTAATGTTAAAATAAATTTTTAAAATATATTATTTTAATATATTCATAACAAAAAATAATTTTTTAAAAATTATTGTTATAATATAGTTTCGACATAATCTAGATAAAAATTACTTCATTGCTGTATCATTCTAGTTGTTTATATTTTATAATGTGATATAGGGTGTTTATATAAAAATATATTAAAACTAAAACTAATTTTATTTTTAATATTAAATACATGGTGGAAGAATACTTTAAAAAATGTTAATTTAATATAAAAATAAATAAAAATTTTAAAACATATTTGGAAAAACGCAAAAAGACCTGCCCTTCAATACTCTTAAATATACGGCTTAATTTGGCCATGTTTGAAACTGTCCAAACATGACCCCGCTGCAGTAAAATTAACTTTTAATGAAATTTGTCTAAGAAACTTACTAAAATAAATGTTATAACACACACACACACACTTTATAACGACTCTTACATTAAGTGTCATTGTTACATATCTTATGAGATATTTGTCTTCATTTTGGCAACAATCATAGTATAATTTTACCAACACACTTGACATTAAATAAAGGGCACATGGAATGAATGGCTTTGAATTCAACACAGGCAAAGCTCTGTCATAATTACTAGTTTAACTGGCATGGTAAGTAACTGTGGTTGAGTATGCATGCATGATAAAAGTAACTGTTTAAAAATTGTAGCCAGCTGTAATTAATGACAATATTTTACTTAAAATGCTGGTATGCTTCGTGAACAAGTGCCATTAAAATTTGATTCTGTAGGGGCACCTATCATGAACATGCATGCATGTGATCTTAATTAGCAAATTCCAGGCTCATTAAAAAATCCGATCCATAATTTCATTCTGCAGGCTCAAGCACACCTCCACGGTTATAATAGTTTGAATATTAGATAAATAAAAAGAATTCTATCCTACACCAGGAAGGAAAGAAATTCCAAATCTCTCTATATATAATAGTACTTTGTTATTACGTAAAATAAACAGTTTTTATTTTTAAATTTAATTAATTAATCGTCAAGTTATTTTTTTAATTTAATTCAAAAATTGCATCTTCAATTTATATATATATAGGTCTAAGTGTCCCATTTAAATTAAATTCTATAGACACTATGCATGCCTGTAAATTTCTACAAATAAATTAGTTTGAAAATATTTTTTATATAAATATCAGTTTTATGTTAACATAAATCAATTAAAAAACAATATTCTTCTCTTTTTATCTTTCTTAAATTTTTTTTGTTTATTTTCATCAGAAAAAAAAATAATTTTTTTAAGAAATTTATAAAAATTGTTATCTACAAGTTTCAAGACTTAACTATAAAGTGTATATATTACTTTAATTCTACATCAAATCAAATATAATAAAGGAAATTAATATCTTAAAAACAATGATCTTCTCGCTACAAGACCTTATTGCTACACCTACTTCCCTAACATTCACTGCCACAAAATCTCATTGTTTTTATTTTTTTTTCCATTCGAGATTGTCTGAATTTGTTGCCTGATATGCACAATTAAAGGATGCTGGCTGCGTAAACTGAAGACGCCTCTCGAAACTTTCAACTGGCTAAATTCTTCAAGGAGGTCGTCAAGCTTAATCTTTCACTTTACCTGGCTTAATTTAGACCAGGTTCGTCTAACTTCAAGAATAGATGACAAAGATAGAGAAACAATTCAGGGTTCAAATCTGCGTTAAAACTCCCCGGCGTTAGTTCTTGTACATGCATGCATGCGTGATTGTTTTTCTTGACATGATAATTGGATATTTAACTTCTAAGCTCAAGACAAGCATTCCATATCTTCAGTTTTGCCCTTCTGGGAATGATAGAACTTCATCAGAATGCCCGGAAGCAGCCACTCGGAATATATTTACAAGCATTCTCATGTTCAGATTCATGCCTCTTGTTAACAAAATCTTATAAACTATACACCGGCAATACCGTAATATTGGTCTTTACAATGAAATCAAAGGACGGCCGAGTCTGGACATGAATCCAGCTGAATATTAGTAATTGTTAAGTTAATTTACGATAAATTAATTAAGATATATGCTCAGTGTTCGACTTTGACAGTGACAAAAAGATCACACATGTGACTGTCCACTTTCAACATTCACGGCTCATGATAGCTTTACTTGTTTATTTTTGTCTTTTAAGAGTATTTTTTAAAAACAAATTGAATTTTTTAATTTAAAATTATTTTTATTATTTTAATATAATGGTATCCAAATAATTTTTAAAAAATATTATTTTAATATATTTTTAAATAAAATATTTTAAAAATAATTAATAGGCAGAATCAAAGTAGTACAAAGCCACAATTCAAGTAAAAAGTTTTAAATGACTTCTTACTTACTATTAAACTTTAATAATTTGATCTCATCAATCTGGAAACATTTACATTAATTCCTCGTATATATTACGTATTACTTTCTTTTTTCTTAAAAAAACATCATGATGTTTGCAGCAATTATCTTGAAGTTGATGCATAACAAAGACAAATGAACACAGCAGCATTTCCTATCCTTGTTGATAAGATGTGGTTTGGTGGCTCCGAAAATCCACTATGATAGATTTAGATTTTCTAGATAAAAAGGGCTGAAAATCATTTCTTATCCCTCCACTTTTCATATTCCTATAATCGTACATCCAAGACAAGTTAGTAGTATATCCGCTTGAAAAATGTAAAAATACTCGACATATCGAAAACTTCCATCCCATATAGAATCATAATCGTTTTGGACTTAGAGTATATGGAATGGTGATCTGAACAATTATGGTTGCAAATCACTCATCAAGTTAGCCAACTTATTTATAACTTGATCTTGTTTGGTCCGATTTTTTTTTCGTGTATATCAAAACCAGAGTGCATAGGGACATGGTATTCGTACAATGGTTTTGTACTTTGATTTACTTTTCTTTTAAACACACTTTCGGATGCTATATTTAGAAACACACACTCTCTCTCTCTCCAACAGGCCGTATTTTTGCCAACCTCGGCGCTTCCCACGCTTTCTCTCCACTCTATTTGGTTAATAACAGTCGCTTTATCTTTTGTTCGATTATTCTAAGTTAATATTTTTCTTTGAAATCCCATCCACAAAAAAGCCCTCTTCTCTTCTTCCATTTATATTGTGTCGAAGAAAACTAAGGGAATGTTGATGGTGGTGGTGAATATGACATTATTGAGCCTTCACCGACTCTATCCTTGCTCTTCGTATCCGTTTTTAGAGATTTCAAAGTCAACTTTATTGCCTTTTCTTTGACTTTTTTTGGTTTATAGGTTTTGCTTGCTTGCATGCGTGCTGTTTTTTTTTATTGTACATAAAAGGTTTGTTTTTTCGAATTTTTGCTAGTTTTTGAATTCTGGGTCATTCTTATTTTATTGGGCTTTGTTTAGATGATGGTGGGAGTGGTGTTGTTTTCTTAGGGTTTACCTTTTGTTTTTGTTCGCAGTTTTGTTTCGTTCGGATACGGGAAATAAACATATATATAGTCGATGATGGGAAATTTAGTTTTTGAACCAATGTAAGGGTCAATTCGTAGACCATAAGAACAAAGAATTTTTATTCTCAATTCTGATTGGTAGGCAATCTATTTACAAATAGTGAATTTTTTTGGTTATAAGGTCAATATTGGAGGGAACTTGAATAGGATTTTGGGTTGGTGAAACTGGGTTTCTACTTGATCAAAGCTTTTCGTTGCTATCTTTGATCAGTAATTTGATCTTAGGAGGGGTTTGTTATGCACATTTAATTTGTAATTGCATAAGAATTTTGAAACTTTTCCCTTTTTGATCTTCAAATCGTGATCAGTTCATGCGAATTCGAAGGCAATGAGTGTGATGATGAAAAATTGAAGGTTTTTTGTTTTACTTTTCTAGGATTGTCGTCTAGAATTTAAGGTTGTCTCTGGGATTCACGGCTTGTCTTGTATTTGGTTCTTTATAATGGATTCAAAAACAAGCGGTGAGGCTGGTGATGTCATGCCAGAGAAGAAACCGGATAGCCAGGAAGGTAGTGCCAATTCAAAGGTGAAAGGTATAGGAGGTGTGAGTAGCAAAGATATGTTTTTTCGAGCTGATAAGATCGATCTCAAAAGCTTGGATGCACAGCTTGAGAAGCACCTGAGCAGGGTTTGGTCAAGGAACACCGAAATCCAAAGGCCTAAAGAAGAGTGGGAAATTGATTCGTCTAAATTAGAAATAAGGCACGAGGTAGCCCGTGGTACTTTTGGGACCGTGTATCGTGGCACTTATGATAATCAAGATGTTGCAGGTCATTGATCTCTGTTTCCCAGCGCTCATTTTGTATTTCCGTGTCTTTTCATGCTTACGTGATGGTTCTTAGTGTTTTGATAGTCAGAGTTCTTAATTTTGTTTGGTTTCTGTTTCTGTAAAGTTCATGCTAGGGAGTAAGGATATTGTGTTTCGCCTGTCCTCCAAATCTTTGTTATGATTTGCCTTCACACTGCTGCTTGTTAACATGATCTAAAATCTGTTGCATATATGTGGAAATGAATATAAAGTTTTGTCCGGCATTGCATTCGCAACGGCATATTAAAATGGATTTCATTTGTTGCCATATCATTACATCGCTAATCCTAGGAAACAGTTTTCCCTATCCCTTGCGTTTTCTTTTGTATGCTAGTTTTGAATGTGTCCCTTTTATGCTGCCTGCCTGGATCCTGGATTGGGGGTAACAGAAAAAGGTAACTAGGCAAACCATTCATCTTCATTAGTATTTCAGGCGTGGGAGCATCACTTCTTTTAGTTTGAGGTTGGGGGGGGGTTCGGATGTCATTGGAAGTTCAGAAAATTTTGTCATTCTCTGTCCGAGTTTTTTTGTTTGATATCTAATGCCTGCAAAATCTTTTCACTACAACTCCTGATAAGCATTGATGAAACTGCGGTCTGTTTCAATTGGAGAGATTGTTAGCATTCAGCACTGTGCATGTTGATGTTGATCTCTTACTGAACTGTTGTTGGATGTTGTAGTGAAAATGTTGGACTGGGGGGAGGATGGTGTAGCCACAACTGTTGAAACCACTGCTGTGCGGGCATCATTTCAGCAAGAGGTTGCTGTCTGGCACAAGCTTGACCATCCTAATGTTACAAAAGTACTAACTCATTCTTAAACTTGTCATATTCATTTTATTATGAGCACCATGTTACATGAAAGTTGGCTTTTTTGGGTCATGCAATTGTCCATCTTGTATTACCTTACCAGTAATTACATTACAGGTTCCTCTTGGCAAGCATGGTTTTCTTGACACTTTGCTTTAAACATGGTTATATTTCTGTATCTTATCATAGTGGATGGAATTCATAAACTATATGTAAATTTTGACATACATCAACAGGAAAAATGTTTGCTTCTTAAACAAGATTTTTTTAGTTGAAACCACATGCTTGAAGGATCCTCCCAGTCATTCTGGTTATTACCATAAGCTTATCATTTGTGTTATTTTTATTTCTGATGCTTTATTATTTTATTTTTTTTACAGTTTGTTGGAGCATCAATGGGAACTTCAAACCTGAAAATTCCTGCCAAAAACCCATCTGATGGTTACATCTCCCTTCCTGCCAGGGCATGCTGTGTTGTTGTTGAGTATCTCCCTGGTGGGACGCTTAAACACTACTTGATAAGAAATAGTAGAAAAAAACTTGCTTTTAAGGTTGTGATCCAACTTGCTTTGGATCTCTCAAGGGGGTGAGTTTTAGCTTTTGTTTATTTTCTTTTACTGAAAAATTCCCTAAAAAAATGAAATTAAGGACTAGTTTTACTAATTTGCAGTCTTAGCTATCTACATTCAAAGAAGATTGTACATCGTGATGTCAAGACTGAAAACATGTTACTAGATTCTCATAGAAATCTCAAAATTGCTGATTTTGGTGTTGCCCGTGTTGAAGCTCAGAATCCATGTGACATGACTGGTGAAACTGGCACACTTGGATACATGGCCCCAGAGGTATTTCATGCTTTAACAAAACCTTTTCTTCCCTAGGCAGAAGTAGTTTATAAAGAAAATTTTGTATATTAACAAGTGATTGGTTATATAAACAAGTCCAGAAATGCATATAAATGATGTGTAATGATGATAAAATCAATCCTTGTGCCATGTTCAATATGGAATCTGTGAGGGTGTGTTTTTTCTGTTAATTATAAATTCATAACCATATGGACACGGGATGCAATTGAATTGGCATATTTGAATTGTTATTTAATTGCAACTATCTAATCTGATACTTATGCAGGTTCTTGATGGCAAACCGTATAACAGAAGATGTGATGTCTACAGCTTTGGCATCTGCTTATGGGAAATATATTGTTGTGACATGCCTTACCCTAATCTTAGCTTCGCTGATGTCTCCTCTGCTGTTGTTCGACAGGTTAGTTTGTAATTTAAGCAAGCCCTCATGCCTAGTTCTTCTTCTTATTTTTCTTGTTCTTGCTTTTCTTTCTTTCTTCTGGTTATATGGTGACTTGAGGAGGCTCAAAGTAATTGTTATCACCGTTCATAATTAATGGATTTAGGAAAGAATTTTGTGACCATATTGTTATCCACATGACATGTGATTTGGCATCTCGCATGTGAGGGAGCCATTGTCAGCAGTTCATGAATGACTGTGGTCCATTCTTCTTTCAAACTCAGTGATGTACATGCCCTTCTAACTAATTTATTGTACAGCATTGATGCATCCCAGCTACTTTTAGCAAAGTGGCAATATGGAATTGACATCACTGGATATTCCAAATAATGCTTTCAAATGCCTTCATTGGTTTTTACAAGCAAGGGAGGAAAAGGCTAAGCTTAGTTAGCTGTAAAGCTCTCGAGAGAATTGATATTGTTTTATGAAAACATTTTGCTCTTTTGCTAAAACTTTGTTCGAGGTCTTAAGATCTAGCATCCTGCCAAAGGTCATCAAATGATGGGAATTTCATGCTGCATGATTTCATTGACAGAATTTACGGCCAGAGATTCCAAGATGTTGTCCAAGTTCTTTAGCAAATGTCATGCGAAAATGCTGGGATGGAAATGCAGAAAAACGTCCTGAAATGGCTGAGGTGGTGAAAATGTTAGAAGCGGTTGATACAAGCAAGGGAGGGGGCATGATACCTGAAGACCAGGCATCTGTCTGTTTCTGTTTGACCCCTGCTCGCGGACCCTAAGTTGTGTTCTTTACCTTCCTCATTGTCTCTCCCCCTTTCATTTTGTAATGAGTCCAAGTTGCGACATCCAGCTCTTAGTTCGATTGGTTACGATCTTTCGCTTCACAAGATGAAAAACATTCTACTCATTATTCTGCAAGAATGGGGAAATAAGGTGGTTTTTTAATTGTTTTGAAGTTGTAATCTACCGGGCTTGTTGCACATGATGTGTTTACACTGGAAGGGCTTTGCAATTCATGCGTGATAGCTCTTGCATTTTAGTAAAGCAGTTTTCGTAGATTGGTTGGATCGGGACGTGTGAATAACCGGTTAGTGGCATGGAACTGCAGGCTTTTGAGGATGTAAGCCTGTGAATATTTTGCGGCTGCATTGACTCCAATTCTTGCAGCTGCTGCCTTTACCTGGTTGAAATTCAATACCACCTGCTAATTTTGCTGTTGATGGGAGCTTGCAATGAATAGCATGGTCTCAATCCGTGTTAAACCTTCTTAAAATGAAAAAAAGAAAAGAAAAGGCAACACCATACAAGTGTGTGTGTGTAGAGGATGTATGGCTAGATGGCTAAAGGAGTCCAACACCATACAAGTGTGTGTGTAGAGGATGTATGGCTAGATGGCTAAAGGAGTCCTTAGGGTAGCATGCATTGAGGCTAAGAGGTTTTTGGCTTTGTGTTTTAAAGTGTGTAAGTCCATTTTGAAAATGTATTTAACGTGAAAACATGTCAAAATGATCTATTTCATTTAGTGTTTTTTGAGATAATTTTGATGTATAAAAATAAAAAAATAAAAGAAATTATTTTCATATCAAAAAACATTTTTTAAAAATACCCTCCATCACAATGAAGGCACTAAATTCATCATCCTTCCTTGGGATGGTCATGGCATGTTTATGAGAAATTTATAAATTAGAAATGGTGAATTTGAATCGATTTCTGTCCACGCTCACTGTCGCTTTTGTTTTTGGTTCGAAGTATGCATATCCAGTGTTGCGAGTAAAGAAGAAAAAATCTGGACGTTTCTACCGTTATATAGATTGGGCCAATCCCATATTTGTCAAACTCCACTTGAAGCCCAATTCTCAGCCTCAAAACATAGCTCTGATCAGACCCATCCCACCCATTAAGCGGATATTGGACTTAAAGTGCACAAAACCCTGACATATTTTAGTGTACGGCAGAAGCCCATTGGCTAAACTTGAAGATTTCAAATTAAAGAGATTTCGGGTTTAGTAATATGAAGCTTTCTCCTACAACGTAATAATAATAAAAATAAAAATAAAAACAAAAATCCCAATCCACCAGTGAGCAAGCTTTAATGAACTGGCATTTTATAAATGGAGAGTGATTGTGTGAGCAAATTATCCAGACCACAAAAATTGTGCCAACACGATAAGATGGTTGCCTGTCTCTGCTTTACTTGTCTCTTAGCGCACAAGTCCTTCAAGATTTTCCAACAATAAGTGGAACTCCCAGTCGGATCAAATTGATGTTGCTTGCCCACTTCCTTTCGTCCGGAAATCGCTGTACCTAAAACGACAAATTTATGGTCATTTCTAACATTGCTATATATATATATATACACACACAGCTTGTTTGATATTATAATAATAATTTGTTTTTTAAAATGTATTTTTAAAAAATATTTTTAAATACTATATTTTAATTTAATTTTAAAACTTGTTTTTGATATTAATATATTAAAATAATTTTCAATAAAAAAAAATCTACCCAGACTATTTACAATCAAGATTGTAAGGGATAATTGAAATTTAATTTATTGTTAATTCTCTTTATTTTCTCTTTTATAAACTTTTATTATTTACATTCAACTACTTTTATAAACTTTAAAATTAATAATGGTATAAATTTTTAATAATTCTAAAAAAATTTAAACTTATAATTAATAAAAAATTAATTCAAGAACAATTAAACTAAACTCTTCAAATCCCCTCCACTAAATCTTATTAAGGGCGTTAGTTGTTGGATACGGGCGTCCTGCATGTACAAAGGAATGTGTGAATTCCACGTTGGTCTAGTGTCTGCATATACGCAGACCACTATGTCGCATGTGGTAATAAGGTGGAACCTTAAAATTTCGTAACCCCTAATGATAAGGAAAAGGAAAAGTGACGATCGATTGATAAAAAAAAAAAAAAAAGTTCTAACATTTAATCTGGACCGCCTACTATATAGTTGGAGGACTTAAAAATTAATAGCTTATTAACTATGGGACCACACCCACATATATGTTTGTTTGTTTGTTTGTTTATGAATGTTAGCTGAAAAGAATGTTGATAGTAACTGTATGCTTAAATTTATTTTTTTATTTATGTATTTCATATAATAAAAATTATATTTAAGATATGAATTGAAGTATTTTGAATATAAGAACATTTTGAATTGCAAAGCATGTATACTGTCTTAAAACTATATCAATGGTTGACATAATCAAGAAGTTAGGTTATGCTGTTGTTAAAAATTCGATGATTTTTGCGTAGTAAAAGGATGTTGCAGAAGATTCAATAAATAATTAATAACAATCTCTTTTTCTTATTTTATAATTTTCCGTACAATTCTTATTTTTTTCTTTCTCTCTCATTTTTTTAAATTACATATCTAATTTTTATTTATTTATCTTGTACCTTGCGTTTGAGACCCATCCATTGGGCATATATTTTTATTTTAAATTGATTTAAGATATAAATTAATATTTTATAGGATCCATCATAATTCATTAATTGTCTTTAAACTTACTAAAAACATTTAACACCTCATATCTTAATATTTGTTTATATCCTTAATTTCATCATCAGTTATTATTATATATATAAAACACAATCTGTGCATAACAACTTCAAAATTAAAAACTATTAAGATACAAGGTGTTAAACCAAGATAAAATTTTACCAAAGAATTCCATAGACCACATTTTTTTCAGGGTTAAAATTTCATATTCATTAGAGAGTTTAAAAACACTTTCAGATAAAACCTATAAATTATCGATTAAATTTTTTTATATTTCTCTAATTTATTTAGAATTATTTTTTTTATTTAAATGGTAACTCTTTTATTATTTTTCAACTTTATCTAGGATATGTTTTTTATAGTTTGTTTAGGAATTTTATTATTATTATTATTTGGTTTTTCTAATTGGTCGAGGTAAGTTTTTGTGATAGATAATCTAAAAAAAAAATATTCATAAATAAAATTTTAAATTAAAGTTTATATGTGATCCATTCTCAATATAATTTGGTTATGTCATGCTTGTTATTTTTTTATACATGTATCGGTTGATATCAAAGTTCAACAATCACAAGTGATTGCTTATTGCATAATATTATAATTTTAAGTTATTTTATTTGTTTTTTACTACTAAATAATAATAATAACAATAGAGAGAGAAGATGTGTTTAGATAAATGGAGACGAGGAGGTTTCCTTAGGAGAGAAAGGTCAAGAGTTGGTGATAGAAATATACAGAAATAATTATAAAATTGAAAAGAAGTGAACTTATTATATAGTTTCCCAGGTAACATAAACAATACACACTGTATACAAAAAGAGGACATGCACCTGGAAGATTAATGGGCAGTACACAGCGTATATATCCTTTTTTTTTTCTTATTATTATTATTATTATTATTATTTATATAAATATTTGATTCAGTTGAAACATATCATAACTAATCTCACAATTCATTAATACTCTAACAACCTAATAAATATGAAATAAAAGAAAACAAGTTTTTTTCATTCAAGATCATAACATTTTTTTTATCTTATTTTTAGTGGTTTTTTTTTTTAATAATAGCCTCCATATTTTTTATATATATATTTTTAATAAAATATATGCTCCAACACGAGGATTGATATCTTTTGAAAAGACAGAACGCTAATCTAACTGATCTACAACTCGTCAGAGAAGATAATATCGGTGCTTTGCACGCATCATTTCCTATTTCCATCCTTATCTGGTTTTTAATTAATGTATAGCTCAATGGAAGAGGATAAGAGTGTGTACATCGTAGCCATTCTTTAAATCAGATATACATGCATGATAAGCATACTCGTGCTTTAAATTAAGTTGGAAGTTAACTGTGAAATTTTGTAATTAATTTCTTCGGCTCTTTTAATTATACCATGCAAAATTAAAATTCGTCTGCTCGTGAAATGTTTCTTAACAAAATCAAATTTTATAGTTTTATGTTGAGGTTTATTATCTAAAAATACGTATAGATGATTAATTACTTGTAATTATGTAAATCAAGGGAGGATATTTTTTGTTTTTATAGAAATTCATGTACCAAGCTATTTCAAAAATTGCCATAATACTTGATTAATATGATTTGGAGAAGTTAATCTTTAATTACGAAGGATTAGTCGTGCTGATGCAAAGAACCGCGACCATTCTTAACTACTTTTATCTAGTCCGAACTTTAAATTTTTATCATGTAAAATAGACACCTTATTTATTTTTACATGTAAGAATTATAAGTCAGATTGTAGTATTTATTTGGTTTGTACTTTGTAGTATGCCAACACGTTTATTTTTTTATTTTAAAATATTTTTATTTTTTATTTTAAATTAATATATTTTTATTTTTTAAGTCATTTTAATATATTAATGTTAAAAAAATTATTACTTTTTATTTTAATATAAAAAATATTTTTAAAAATAAACACTGATACACTCCTGCAGCTACTCAGCCTCTCCACTTTTTTTCTCTATAAATTGATAGCAATAATTTGGGCAGCATTAACTTGGTGCTTTCCGTTTCTTTTTCCATATTGGCTGTTCGCCATCTCTCTCAACCTCTTCTGTCTTTCTTCCCAGTCATAATCATTAACAATATGGAATTGGGAATCGTTGAAAATTCGTCGAGGTTGATGACGGATTTCCTCCAGAAATGTGGTGGCTATGCTGTTGTTGATGGCGGCTTCGCCACTGAACTTGAACGACATGGTGCTGACCTTAACGACCCTCTCTGGAGTGCCAAATGCCTGATCAGTTCCCCGCATCTTGTTAGAAAGGTAACCCTCACTCACCCACTCTCTATATTTGGAAGCATTTCTCTGTGCAGATTGATTAGCTGTTTTGTTTTCCTCTTTTTGTGAACATGAGAGAGAGAAATTAACAGAGGTGTCCACTCTCCATTCTCTTTCCTTTTCCTTTTCCTTTCATCACCTTTTTCTTCATGTTGTTTCCGACCCTGCACGAAACCTTTTTTTTACTAGTTGTATATTTAATCGTGATTGTGTTCTTGGTTCTAATGTTGGATCTGTTTCTACATAGTTACTTGAGAGTCCAATTTATTTTATTTTTAGTTTGATTGTTAATTATGCACTGTCATAACTAGTATACAAAGAGCTCTAACATAGCTAGTGGGCACCTAAAATTAATTATTTATAAAAAAGAGGTGATATGTGTGTTTAAAAACCATTTTAATTAAATTGTTTAAACTATAAAATAAAATTTTAAAATATAATTTATATTATTTTTTTAACATAACTTATTAAATTAAATTTTTGTTGGTCTTAAAACTTTCATATACTAGTATTATTTTATATTTAATTTTTTTATTAAATAAATAAAAATAATAAGATTCAGACACATGATCAATTAATTATTAAAATTTTGATACTATATTAAAGAATCATTTCAATTTAATAATTTGTGTTATTAAAATTATAAATTTTTTATTTTTATAGCATCTTTCATGTAAAAGATGCTATTAAAAATATATATATTTTTTAAGTGTATTTTTTTATCTTATACCTTATTTAAAAGATTTAATTATATTTTAATATATTTAATATATAACTATTTTAATAATTCCATAAGACTCAATTGATTTAATAAATTTAAATGATTCTTCAACCATATATATATATATATATATATAAACATGGGATGAAGATATTAATTTAAAAAAAAAATAAATTTTAAAAAATAAAAGAAATGGTGAAAAAAATATTATTATTGTAATGAATAGTATTTTAGTATTTTTTTTAAAATATATAGAAATAGTATTTTTATAAAGAGAAATAGTATTTTATTTAACACTGTCTTCAATCATATTTTAATGAGCTTTGAAAATTTAAAATAATTTTTTCTATTTTTAGAAGAATTTTTTTCCCCTCTCTTTTCGGCTGCTAAGCTATTTTAGGTTGCTGGTAATAGTGAATTTGCTTCTTAGAGATAATGAAGATAAGCAAGAGTTAGGACCTCGATGTCGTGTCTCCTACATGTATGATACAAAGGGAGCTTGTTATCATCTTCTAACAAATTACGTGGCAAGGGCTTTTTCTTGCCCACACCAATGGTGTTTTTATTGACGTGTCAATTGTCACGCGGAACAAATGAAACGTGTCAATTTCGCGCAAGTTAAAAAGTATAAGTATATATTTTAAATTTTTCGGTTAGCATATTTTTTTAGATAATATTTAAGTTTTAATAATTAAACGGTTATAGTATTAAATTTTATATTTTATTTTAATTAATAAAATTAAAATTAAAAATAATATAAAATTTAAGTTTAAATAATTTTTAAAAATATAGGTTAAAGAATAATATAAAATTATTTTTAAAATTTTATCTATTGAATTTAAGATGATTCTTTAATATATAACAAGGAAAAAATTAACATGTTATTATGTAATTAAAGAGTATTGAGAGTACAAAAATAAAACAAAAATATTCGGGAAAAATCAAAGAAATGAAATAGATAAATGAAAAAAGTGGTGCACATGAGTTATGTTTGTTTATAAATTTACAATAAAGTTGTTCATTTTATTTCATTTCATTACTAAAAGATTTTGTATTAACTTAAAAAATAAAATAATAAGATAAATTTTATTTTATTTAAAATCTTTATTTATTCTAAATTTTTCAACAAAATTTCAGTTAGAATATTCTCGTTTCTTGACATGTTTTATTTTAAACTTAGAGTTTTGAAAAATTAAAAAGTCATTAAATTAAAATAAACAAATATGTAGAAAGATAATAATGATCCCTGGTCGGCACGAAGTTGGCTAATTTTGACTACATGGCCAATGTAGTGTACGAAGTTGGAAAACCAGTTATTTTGAACTTTGAAGAAACATGAACTGTGCCAATTTTTCGTCCAATTGTACCAGTTAGACACAATGGATCTCGTGTACATGTTCTTGAGTCCCCAAGCTTAAAGAGTTCATGGACAGCTAAAATTGGGTGATTACATTAGTTGCTGTTCTCGACGGCATTCCTTTCTTGATCGTGAACATTATTGTTGATCGTGTTTAACATGACAGGTTCACCTAGATTATCTTCATGCTGGTGCAAACATCATAATAACAGCATCTTATCAGGTATTTTTAATATTCATAATCCAATTATATTATACTAGTTTTTGAGGAGAAAAATTTCAAGCTGACATGTTTTTTAAAAAAATAAAAAATAAAACATGTGACAGGCTACTATTCAGGGTTTTGTGGCTAAAGGTTTATCTGAAGAAGAAGCTGAGTTATTGCTTAGGAGAAGTGTTGAAATTGCATGCGAGGCAAGGGAAATTTACTATGACAAATGTACTACCAAAGGTTCTTTGGATTACATTGAAAGTGGAAATATCTCGAGACGTCCTGTTTTAGTTGCTGCTTCCATTGGCAGCTATGGTGCTTATTTGGCCGATGGCTCCGAGTATAGGTAAGTAAATAAATGATTAACATCATAGTTTTTGCTCGTGCTATCAGATTATGCGACAATATTTCTAGCACAAGCAATCACCAAATATTACATCAAGTTTATCATGCCTTACTGCAATTCCCTTTTCTTGAACCTGTCAACAAACTGCCGCTTTCTCTCTTTACAGTGGGAAATATGGTGATGCAGTTTCTCTAAGAACATTGAAGGATTTTCATAGGAGAAGGTTACAGATTCTAGCGAAATCAGGTGCTGACCTGATTGCGTTTGAGACAATTCCGAATAAGCTCGAGGCAAAGGTAGTTAATGTATTTCTTAATTACACAAACGAAGTGGTTGATTTCTGAGTAGATCGATTAATGATTCTGTGGCTTTTATTAAGAATGTCATAGCATGTACCTTTTCTGGCAATTAATTCTCGTAATTTTGCTCGGTTTTTTTGATCAGGCTTATGCTGAGCTTCTTGAGGAGGAAGAGATAAATATTCCAGCATGGTTCTCTTTTAATTCCAAGGATGGAATTAATGCGGTCAGTGGTGATTCTATCCTTGAATGTGCCTCCATTGCAGATTCCTGCAAACGAGTTGTTGCTGTTGGAATCAATTGTACCCCACCAAGATTTATCCATGGACTCGTTCTCTCCATCCAAAAGGTCTGTTTTCTGAAGTTAATAATATTTTTGTTAGTTAAAACCAAATTTCCAGAGGAACCTCTGCTTCAACTTAATCATCTTCTGGGACTAACGCTATTTGGCTGGTTAATCTGGCAGGCAACAAGCAAGCCAATAGTCATATATCCCAACAGCGGCGAGACGTACAATGCTGAGCTTAAGCAGTGGGTGGTGAGCATTCTGATGTTCTTTTTGCTTCAAATAACAGGCTGTTCTTTGTGGGCTTCTCCACCAAGTACTATGTCCCCATAAGGAGGAGTGGCTGAAGAACTGCACAGTTGCTAAATTGTCATTTAGAATTACTGAATATTTTTGCATACAACAGTCCTTTTAGGACAACTGAAGCTCTTTAACATCCAGATGTCGTTAAGAAGCAAAATTTGCTCCTGTTTTGATCACTCACTTGCACCATCTCCTTAACTTTAGTGATTCAGAAGTTTAATTCAATGTGTACTGTTGCAGAAATCAAGTGGAGTGGTAGTAGATGAAGACTTTGTCTCATACATAGGTAAGTGGCGTGACGCCGGGGCTTCTCTATTTGGAGGCTGCTGCAGGACTACCCCAAATACCATCAGAGCTATAAGCAGGGTTCTCTCCAAATATCCTTAAATTTTCTTCAAGTGCCTTAAAAACCGAGAAGCGATCATGTAAAGATGAAGAAACCGGGAATAAGAATCTGATAATCTATCTTTGTTCCACCAAGAGCCTTGTGACCCAATGCTAAGCCCGATGGGTGCATGTGACGTTGTCTTCTCTGTGTATCTCAATTAAATAAATAAAGTTTCCTCTTTTTTTATTTTTTTTATGGATTTTTCCCTTATACAAATGTTTTTTAATAGATTCTATCCTTTTACCATGTGTTTCATTAACCTTCCTCCAGTTTTAATTTTGTTAAATTATATGACACGTGTAAAAAATATTTGTATTGACTGATAAAGATCATTACTTGGGTAGATCCGGAAGTTTATTGCCTGCGGGTATCTAGGAGGTCTGGACCTTTCAAAGTGAATCCACAGTTAGTGATCTGCAACTAGGCAAAGCCTTGATTGATATGTTTGCTAGATGTGGTGACCCAAAGAGTGCAATGCAAGTTTTCAACAAGGTGATGGAAAGAGATGTTTCAGCCTGGACCGTAGCCTTTGGTGCAATGGCGATGTAGGGAAATGGTTACGAGGCTATTGAGCTTTTCAATTAAATGCTGCAGCAAGGGATTAAACCACGTGGAGTGGTATTTGTGGGACTGCTGACTGCATGGAGCCACAGAGGGTTAGTAGAACAGGGCTGGCTATTTTTAGGTCCATGAATGATATCTATTGTATAGCTAGCTCCTCAAGCTGTCCATTATGGGTGCATGGTTGATTTGCTTGGTCGAGCTGCGTTGTCGAGCGAAGCTCTTATGTCTTATAAATAGCATGCCAATGGAGCCTCATGACGTGATCTGGGGATCTCTTTTAGCTGCTTGCCGGATACACAAAAAAGTAGTGTGGCAGCTTATACAGCTGAAAGGCTAACTGAATTGGATCCTGAGAGGACTGGGATTCGTGTTTTTCTGTCGAACATATATGGATATTGCAAAGGGCAGGCTACACCTAAAGAAGAAAAGAGTCCACAAAAAGCCTAGATCAAGTTTAGTAGAGATCAGTGGAGATATTTACGAGTTAACGTCAGGTGATGAATCACACCCAGAAATGACCCAAGTTTAACCTATGTTGAAAGAGATTTGCTGTAGAATGGCTACGTTCCTGGCCTTGCGAGTTTTCTTCTGCTTGATGTTAATGTGAAGGATAAAAGAGTAGCTTTTCCCAATGGCCACATCTTAGAGATGCCGGTGAGCTACACAAACCCAAGTTCTTCGTTTATCACGGATTAAATTAGAATCCTCAATTTGGAAAAGGCATTGTCCTATTCCAACCGCAAGAACATTATTTGGAATCAAGAACAAGGGTGAAAAAAAGAAAGCTAAATATGGCTATTTATGCAAGTGACAATTATACAAAAGAAAAAAAAACAATTAAGGAACAACCATAAGAGAAGTTTCAGTTCCATTTCAGATGCAGGTTATACAGTTCAAAGCTCTTGCCCATGCAATCAAGGAACATCCAGCAAAATCAAGCTTAAAGTCGAGATGTGCTTCATAACTTTGGGAAAATGGAGTCTACAAAAGCATGGTGCATTGGGTCAGATTGCCAGATTTTAGCCACGTGATGATGTGATGATGTGCGCCTGTGAACTTCTTCAACAAGCCAGATGGTGGCTTCAGCTTTACAAGGATGAATCATGATATCCAAGGGCATATGCTCGTCCTCACTGCCAATTCGTTGTTGATCCCACTTATTTAGAAGAATGTTGGTGAGGTAATGCAAGGGCTGCTGATATAGTTGCTTGATGGATTTGCCTAACCCCACCCATGAGGAAAATGGGATGGCGGAGCCACGTTGTACTGGGATAGGGATATGCCTCATGTAATCTTGATACATTTCTGCCCTTCTAATCAACACGCCTGAACAATGACACATTTAGTAAGGCTGAAATTTAGATGAATGATTAAGCATATCTGTTAAACAGGTACAAAACCCAAGTGCATGACCGCCCAGAGTAACTTTCAACTCAAGACAGAATAAAAAATGGACTAGCAGCGGTATAATATTTCAACCAGACAAGGAATATTTTAACAGTTCATTCACAGAGATACACCCGGTATCACAAAAATAATTTTATCAAAATAAGATATAACCAGGATCCAAATCCAAATAGGTGTTAGTACCCTCAGATGTCATTTCTTTGATGGGTTGATCGATTGTAACATAATTGGAGAACCGCTGGCCATCAAGTCCATCATTAAGCTCTATATCTGAATCCGAGGAAGAAGATTCATCCGATGATATAACATCAACCGGGTCAGTCCATGGTATTGTCCTCTTCATGTCACATACAATGTAACCCTGGACAGAGATCACCAGACTCCAGTTCAGAAGAATGTCAAACAAAGATAAAAGAGTTAAAAGCTTGAAAATGTCCCTCTGCTATATCGATCACCAGCACACAAATCCAAACTAAATCAAATTTCTATTTACAGTTGATCGCCCAGAGATCCCCAGAACAGTTAATAAGCAAAATAACCATACAGGCTCTGCCTATAGACTACAGAAAACAAGTAAACAAATTGGGTAACGTCTACATTGACATGCAATTGATAATAAATGAAGAATAGAAGAGGAGAAATATAACAGGGAAACAAAAGACACTAAAGATTACTCCCAAGTAAAATCACCACAAAATTCATCAATCAATAAGGCAGAAAGTAAGCCCTCGTGTTCAACAAACCCTCATAAAAGGCACGCTAATCCAAGCCAGTATTCGAAAATAGCAATTATTTAGCAAAAGACCAAACTGGGTCACTCTAAAACCATTCTTGCTTCATTTCCTCAAGAAAGCAGAAAATATTTTATTTTGTACTTCTCATCCAATTTCCTACCCTAGATTTGCATGCTGTTGCTGCCTTTTGCATTTAATCGAGCAGAAAACACCAAAATCTTGGGTCGCTGCAAAAACTGTCTTTTGAGCCTTAGGATTTTCTTTTACCCAATAAAAGAATACGAAATAAGCAAAATGCAATCTGTAAATCAAGTTCTAAAGAGATGAAAAGCATCAATGGAGAAGAGTTACCTGAGCAGACAACACGGAATTGCGTAAATCGCAAGTGAGAAAAAATACCGTTAAATTTCTACTAGCTTGACGGAGAAAGAGAGCGTTTTGACTGGTACTTCGTTGTTTGAGCCCTTTGCTAGAAGCCCTAGAACAGGAACTACCATTACCACGAAGGGCTTTTTCTCGTAAATGACATGTTCATCCCCATTATAAACCAATTCTCAATTGGATCACCAAACAAGCAAATCTCAAATGGATCCCATCTACTGCAAAACACCCAATCAACTCTCAACCTAAATTTTTTCCTTTTTTTAACTGAAAAATCCTGTACTATTTATTCATGGATTTACAACTCAACAATCTTCAGTTTTAAAATCCAACCAAATGAAGAAGACCCGGTAAACAAAAATTTATTTATTTGTTGCATGATTTGTGAGTTTCCAAACTCATAAATGCTAAGTTGGCAAGCTAGAATTAGTGGAAAAAGGATCTCTTTAATATTATATAAAAAAAAGGGGGAGAATCTAGTTGTCTAAATCACCCTTTTCTTGTCATAAATTTTAATGAAATTTTAATGATGGGTTTAATTGGATAATGCTTGATTGATGGGTATCCAAATGATAATTTTGGTTTTGTTTAAGACCCCGTTGAGAATTGGGTAATAGTTAAGGGATAAATGTTTTTCCTTTAGCAAAATATAGTCCAACTTATTTTGAAATGCTGTAGTTTTAAAAACATTCCCTGGACCCAAACCCTTGCGCCACCTTTAGCTGAACTAGTTGGATTTCTTTTAAGATTTTCCAGTGTTAATAATTATTTTTTAAGATGTTTTTTATAAATATTTTGAAATAATATTTTTTATTTTTTAAATTAATATATCAAAACAATACAAAAATACCCAACAAAATATTAATTTCAAGCAAAATTAAAAACATCAATTCGGCGGTAAAAACAAACGTGAATTCTATCGGTATCGAAAGACAACTAGTTTAATGGGCTCAAACCAGCCCATAAACCTCAGTGGGCTGTTGTATTGATTGTTTCTGGGGGGTGGGGGCACATGATCACGCATCTCATATAACCAGATTTGTAGATTTGAACGTAGAAGGAAGAAATCAGGCAAATATTATTGACAAGAAAATAGGTTCACCTCCCCGTAAATATATAAGGTTATATTCTGTGGCTTAATCCTACTTTGCGTTCATGCACTCATTACATTTCACAACGTGAAATCCATTGAGATTTGAATAGTGCGAGACTGATGATAACTGCGTAGAACAGTCCATCACGGACCTGGTCGTCTGCAAGGTAATTTCGCCATGACAGATGCTTCAAATAAAATCACCACCAAGCTGAATGAGGATTGAAGGGTAATTTAATTAATCAAGTTTTGAATTTACTTTTTAATTATTATAAATTTTTTAAAAAAAATTATTTTTAAAATTTATAAAATTAGTTAAAATATATAAGTAAGGTTAATAAAAAGAAAATTCTTGACCTGGGTGCATAGCACCTTGAAAAGATAAAAAGGAAAAAGTAAGCTATAGGAAGATAGGTGTGGAGGATGACACGAGTTGCACGGCTCAAACTCCGTCTCAATCAGTCAATAAAATCGGGAGAGGCGGGGCAATGTCTGAAAATGACAGAAGCCTTTTGATTTGATAGGGCAACATGGAAGGTGGTATACAATGCCTTGGAAGACGAGGGAAAAAATTGTGACCACCAAATATATCAGTATTGTCAATGCAGGTGAGTGGTTCTGGGCTCTTGTGACCCTTTTTATCCCCTCTTGCTCTTCAGACATCCCCTCTTGCTCTTCAGACATTCTGATCATCTAGCAGCATCTACATCTACATTTATTCGCGATATCTATGATCTATCATTAGATATGTGATCGGTGTTGTCTTTAGGTTAGATATTTTTATCTTCTTTTAAAAAAGAACTTTCAATGATAAATTTAAGTTGAAAAAATAAGTTATGTATAAAACAAAAATTATATATGCAAATAAATAAATAAATATTAACTATATCTAAAAATAAAATTTAAAAAAATTAAAAGATAAATATAGATAAAAATATTTAATCTTGAAAGATAAGATATTTACTAAGTTGTGTTTACTAAATATATTTATTAAAATAATTTTTTTATTTAAATATATAATTTAAAGAATAATCATTATTTAAAAGAAACTTTCCAAATAAAATAGATACTACTTTAAGTATAAATTTAAACAATTAAATAAAAAATTTAAAAAATAAATATAAATTTAACATAACCTCCTAATTATGTATCTCACCCCAATGTTTTTTGAAAATAAATTAAATAACACGTTATTTAATTTGTTTATATTTTAACCGCTGTGTTGGAAAAAATACAACTTTTATTTTTAAACATGACAATTACATGCTGCATTTTTTTTAATTGAAACAATTTTTAAATTATGTTATTTCATGAAAAAAATAATTTCAATATTTAATTACATTTTGGATGATAATTAAGTATTTATTCATCATTGTGAAGGAGCGAAAGGAAATCTTCTGTTGAAAGTCGAGGTCAGCCTAGCAAAAGAGCGGCATAGCCGCTCTCATGATTTAGATACAAAATGGTAATAATACCGAGTGGTCGAGCATCTTTTACACATTATTACAACCTTTTCAATCTACTAACTGAAAGAAGGCTCGTAAAATGTGAGAACTAGCTATGAATCACTGGACAACACGGATTGTTTGGGCTACTTGGATCATGAGAAGTCCTTCTGTAGTCTTAAAAGTATATTTGATATTGTATTTTGAAAGTATTTTTAAAAAATAATTTTTTTATTTTTTTATTTTAAATTAATATTTTAAAATTATTTTAATATACTGATATTTAAAAATAAAAAAATATATTTTAATATATTTTAAAAATAATTATCACTACACTCGTAAACACTCTATCAAATATCCTTCCAGTTCATGAATAATTTGAAACCAAGGTTATAAAGTTATGTATATTTAAGTTTTGTGGAGGTCGCAATCCATGCGTGGCGTGTGGTGTGGCCAGGGGTCATCGCCACGAGGACAGAGTTGTGAATATTAAATTAGAAAAACCGAAGAACATGATGAGGTGCAAAGATAATATACAGTGACAAAAATATACAAATTATAAATAGATTGGGAGTTAAAATACAATTTCTTATTTAGAAGAGTTAGTTGTATTATAAGATATAAAACCTGTACGAATTAACTCTTATTTTAACTTCAGGGCTCGGGGTTGTTGTCCAGACTTGCCCTCTGATTCTGCTCGTAAACATTATAATTATTAAGTGGTGTAACAGAAATTTAGCTATTTATGTACCTCTAAAAGTAAAAAAAGAATATGTCTCATAAGACAAAAACAATAATTTTTTTCTTAAAAAATACCCCTAGAAACGTTTCAAGTCTTCCATCTCCATCCCCAGCTTGACATCTAAACCATTGATTTTACAACATTCAATTTCCACAGCTGAATTTGAAAAACTCAAATATATACATATATAAACATAACAATAAAACATGTATTAAGAAGAGAGAGAGAAAATAGCGGAGAGAAATATTTCTGATTGTGCTGAATTCGATCACAAAATTGACCAATACTGTCATCAATTAAAAAATTCACTGGCATAAAAATTATACAATTTTATCACTAGATCTGAGAGATATAAATATTTGAAATAAAACGAAGAATTTTTTATGGTGGTCGGCGCTCACAGTAGATTCAAGTGGGTTTCATCAAAAAATAAGCAAGACTCACCGCATGGGATAATAATAGACAGCTTGTTGTCTTCCATGTAGAGTGCTCTAGTTGTGTCTCAGCCTAGATGAGCCTAGACCTGGTTCTAGGTGGTAGGTATGATAATTTTTCCTTTACTTTTCCCCGTTCCAAATTTAACATATAGTTTATTATTATTATTATTATCTTCTCTACTTGTATGTTTGTATTTCTTTGTAAAATCTAAGAAAACTAACCGACTAAACCATGTTATAAATTTCTCCTGATTTGTATCTGTACAAAAATGAATTAACCAAGATAAATTACAGGTTATTGTATTTTTGCTAGATATATAATATTTTTTCAAAGGTTACATCAAAATAATTATATTAATCAATTAATATTTTATGGATAAAATTAATAATATTTTAAAATTAAAATACATGCTAAGGTAATAATTATCCTTAACATGCTGTGAAATAAAAAAAAAAGTATTTAGAAATCACAGAATATATCTAGCATATATAAAATGAAATGAAATAAAAAATATTTTCTTATTTTTTCAAATTTAATATAAAAATAAGATAATACAAAGATAAAATATTTTTTATATATTTTATATTATTGTATGTTATTATCATAATAAATTTTTTTATACCATCATCAAATGTAACTGCACTAGTGTATGTTTACTTTTTCCTGAAACATAATTTTTAAAAAATATCATTGAATCTTGGTAAAAAATTATTTTATTGCCATTGAATAATTAATTAGTTGTTTTTTTTTATCAATATAGATATCTGAATCAGTTTATATACACCTTGATTAATCATATAAGTTATAAAGTTAATAATTATATGTCTTTAATGACCACTATATTACCAAACATAGGACTTAAACTTAAAACTACAGAGAAAACAAATTATTTAATCTCAAGTTTTTATTATTTAATGACTTACTAGACAATTCTATTTTTTTATTTATCAATGCATTATAATTAATTCTTTTCTATTATCATGCAACCACCGCATTACTAACTCACTTATGAAATTATTAGATAATTCATAAATGCTATATTATGAATTAGTTTTTTTTTTAAATACAAGATAAATTCTAGATCTTATTATTATTCTTTCCAGTAAAACAATAAATAAATGACACAAGAGTTAATTTTATATAACCCGGTTGAATATACAAGTATAAAAATAATTGATACAGCGTTTGTCATGTCATAAAAAATGACTTGAGTTAGTCAATCAAATTCATATCCAAAATCATCAGACTAAGATAACCTCGTAAAAAAATGAATTAATCCAGCACGGGTTAATCTATTAAATCCATAACTTTGGTTATGTTATCAAGATAACCTCATCAAAAGTAAATCAAAATAAATTATAAAACTTAATTCTTAATTGTTCTCGTCAAACCCAGTATTGAATGATGACGTCTATAAAAAATTTAATTTAAAAAATAACATAAAAAATAAGCAAATCAAACTCAAGTTAACATTCTGAGCAATATTCTCAAGTCATGAGATTGAAATAACTCAATAAAAAGCAAACCAAAACAAAACATAAAATCTAATTTTTAATCAAACATGATGTTGAATAGTGAAATGAAAAGAAAAAAAACAATCAATTAAAAAATAAATTTAGTCAATTAGGCTAACTCGCCATCCAGGTCATAAGGATAAGGCAACCAAATAAAAAGAAAATTTAATGTTGAAGAACCCATGACCCGGTTATGATATTAAGATAATATTTTGAAAATAAAATAAAAAATAACGTGATTTAATTTTAGTTAAAATGCTAAAACTAATGATCTTAATCGTGAAACTAAAATATTCAATTACAGAGCAAATAAAAAAAGATTATGAACTCAAATCTCAACCGACTTAGTGTTGAATAATAAAATTTTAAAAAAAATTAATTTAAAAAGGATAAAAATACAACTCGAATCAACTTGAGTTAATCTTTTAAAAATTATTTTCTAGTTATTAGACTAAAATAATATAAAATAAAATAAATAAAATAAATTATGAAGTCTAATTCTCAATCAACCCAATATTAAATAATGAAATTAAATAAATATTAATTATTATTTTTTTGAGTCAACAAGATTAACTCAGTAAACTGGATTGATCTGCTAAACTCACCATCCAAGTTATGAAACTAAAAAAATAAATATAATATTAAAAAATAAAATTATAAATATATTAATTAAAAAATCACTATTTTAACAATAATAATTTACAGAAAAAAATACAGTAAAACTCCCCATCTCTTGGTTTACAGTTAACAATAAAAAATTAATAATATCTGGGAGAACATCTAGAGAATTGATTATACTAGATTAATTTACATTAATATGTATAAAGGACATCGACTTCCTGAGATAATGAAGAGAAATGAATAAAATAAAAACACGCCACTTAGATAGAAGACACGTCGACGTCCGATACATGAACGCACAAAACACTTGTATATAGAACATTGTCTTTGTACCAAGACTAATCTATCAAATTATCCCAAATTTTGTTTGACTAGGACTGAGTAGAATTCAATCAAAACCTGATCAACCTATTTGTTGACTTATTTTAAAAAAGATTTTATTAAAAACATGTTATAATCTATTTATTTTTAAAAATTGGATAATTCATGCTCACTCTTCCATAGCTTGGCTGATTTTATAACTTTGATATAGAGTATGGTAAAAAATAATATACGTTGGTCTTTGGTGACACTTGAACCTGCAGTAGATTCTATTTCTAATGACATGTATGTAAAGAAGACGGGGTCCGTACATTTAGAAAAGGAAAATCAAAAGATAAAAACCCAATTTGTCTTCAAACCCATAAGAACGTTGGCAAAGAGAAAGATAGGAGTGGGGCCTCTCTCCTTAAGCAGAAAAAGCACCCATAGAAAAAAAAAAAGAAAAGAAAAGAAAAGAAAGGGAATGTTAAAGAAAGAAGGAAATCAAACATGCTGCTGCCTCCTTTGACTGCCTCGTAAATCTTGACGGTAGCATTAGATTCACCGAGGGGAGGGTAGCGTCGGAAGAGAACAAAAAAGAAAAAGACAAAAGCAGAGATCTTCTTGGAATTCCTTCTTGTTGTTTTGACCTATTTTGATATCATTGCAGACCCGTTTAGTCCACAGATGGCGATGCTTGATAACGAAATCTTCCTCGTCTAATTGTGAACGTGGTGGCTTTTGAGCTGCCTCTTATTAGCTAATTATCATATCCTCCATGATGGCTGCTTGGTTATTAGCAGCTATTATCATTAGACAACACGCAATATCCAGCAACTGGGTCGTGCTGGGAGTTATGGTTCTTGGGCATCTTTATGATTCTGTTTATCCTTGTTTCCAGATATTCTGAATAATATTAGACATCAAAAAGCGTGATAAAAGACAAATTTTTTTAATATATATATAGTCTAAATTAACTTTGAGCTTGAATCTATCTCCACTCTAGCCTATTATGAGAAATACTACTGCACTAAAAGCACATTTTCTATTCTAGTTTCTAGACACGAAGGGAAAGAAAAAAAAAAAACCTTGCTTTGCCACTGGGAGGGACAACTTATGTGGCTTGTCGAAGGAATATTTATTTTAATTTATGTTGCTCGGAACACATGAAGACTTGATCCAGTGATGTTATATTTGATGGCTAACAAATGAGATAGGAATTCGACTTTCTATGACTTCATTTCTCTCGGTAAAGATATAATTATATAACGGGAGAGGTAGCCTTTTTTTCTTCTTTCCTTGAAACGATATCTTGCGTGGTCCATGTGACATGACAAAGACGAGGGGCAGAGCTGCTAATATTTGAGAGGGGAAATCAAAATTAATATAATAAGATATATTATTAAAAAACTTATTTATTTAAAATAAAAATATCATACTATTCTATATTTAAATATTAAATAAAAAACAATTAAAATGTCTTGCAGAGACCTGGGTCTCTGCTTGCCTCCCCTCCCCTGGTTCCCCCCAACAAAGATGGTGCCTGGCTTGTATACATTGCGAGAGATACGTAGAATCGCAAGATCATTATTCCCTCGTTGAATCTCTGAACTTGATGTTTCCTTAGATACCACTTGATCAGATTGTTGCCCTTAGAGTTCCCTCGGAAATGGAAGGATATTTGACTTCCAAGTTTTGATGGAGAATCTTGATTAGAAGGCGGAGAGTGGGTGGGCGGCAGGCCAAGGGCGGGCCCTTTATATTTATCTGCTAACTAAGCTTAGATTCTCTGTCGTTCATCTTCTACAAGAGCTGCCACCACTGTCTGTATTTGCATCCACAAGAGTCTCATTTATAACTTTTTTATTTTTATTTTTCATCATTATAAAACTATATTTTGTCACAGTCTAACTAATAGACGAGGAAGGGATTAGAATTATTTCTCAAAAATATGTGCTAAGTGGTCTTCATTTCTTTCCCCATAGACGTTCCTTGCTCTTGTTGTGATAAGATGTGTTAAATGATGTTAAGAGCGCGTCTCTCGTATATTTTTACCATATCCCTTATTTTTTTTTTAATTATAGTTTTTTTATGCTCCTTGATAATTGTGTTTTTAAACATTTTAATTGATAATTCTCTTGTTTGTTTAGTTTTTATACGAAATGGACACGTGAGCTTTTTTCTGATACCATGCAGCAATAAAACAATATATATAGAGTAAAAAAACAGTTAATTTCATGGAATTTATACAAATATAGGCTTTCTTTTCCATCGTACAGCAGGTCAGGAAGAAAATAAGCATCCAAACAGCACTCTTCATCATGTCCTCGACGAATCCAAAAGCCGTGGTATCCCTGAGATACTGGCTAAGCTGCATCAATGTGCTTGCTAAATAAAATAAAATAATAAATAAAAATAAAGGAGAAGAACACATCGTAGGGCCATTTCTTCCGGCTCTTTAGATATCCAATTACCAAGGATGGCCCATGTCTCCTTTAGTCTTCGGTACAATTCTCCACTTTGCAAATTTCCTTTTATTATTCAACATTTACCTTTCCACCTCATTGCTTGAAATGATTCCCGAAGGCCCACTTCAGAGACGCAAAAACAAATATTGTAATTTTTCTAAAGTGTTTTTGGTTTTTTTCTTTTTTTCCGAAAAAATTAATTTTTTTATTTTCTTCTTTACATGAAATTATTCTTTGGATATTTTTAGATTATTTTAATATATGATATAAAAAATAATTTTTAAAAATTAAAAAATATTATTTTAATATATTTTTAAATAAAAAATACTTTTAAATACCATCACAATCATCCTAACAGAATCTCATGCAAGAGTGAGGGCACGTCACCTACCATTTTCACGATGGCAATCGATTTTCATGCTGATCAGATAACCTTGACTTGAATACAATGGAGTCCACTCGTTTTACACGTTTAGTTTAGGTCTCTCGTCATTCGAGGTTCAGCTTTCAGCCACGGCACAACAGAACTCCCTCTCCCCTGATCGGCTGCTGTGTAATGTCGGAACCGGGCCTAAGTTTGCCACAGATCTGATTATCATCTAAAAGCACCATTGAAGATTTGAGGTTAAACCCATAAAATATGCAAGGAGATTTCTAATAAGGATCTTATCATTTCTTCTAATCTTTACACGGATATCCTGTCATTATTTGGATCGTAGAGCTAGATTCAATGTTTACATGTCAAGATTGACCCTACGATGCCACTTGGTCTTAAAAAAAAAGAGAACTACCCTGTTTTTTTAAACAATCAAGATACACTTGAGCTACTTTTGTGATTAAGACTAAACCTTTTTCTAATGAAGTTCTACACACATTATTCATATTTATGCTAGGATTCATACATGTATGAAAGGGTATTTTAAACCTTTTTTTTTAAATCGAGTATTAAATGATCGTAAGCGAAACAAATTTAAATCCATTCATCATAACTAAAATTTGAAAAGGTATAACGTTAAGATATGTTTCATAATTAAAGCATTGCACTAATCTAGCGTGAATTGCTAAATTTAAACATATGATAGATTGATTGATTTAGTAGTTGACGGTGAAGAGTATTCTTGAATCAGTTTGTGGATTAATTCAAACTAAATTTTTGTCCAGAAGATCTTAAGAATTCACGATTTATGAATATGCAACTGTACAAATGCTAACACAAGCTGTATATTCGTTGCTCACCTGGAAATGTTCGAGGGAAAAGAGAGTAAAATCAGACACCGTGCCATGTGGGGCACCTGGGAGTGATTTATTTTGTTTGCAGAGGACAACAAGGACACCCTTAAACAAGCCCAAATCATCTCTAATTGGGGCCAATAGGCAATAATACCAATCAAAGCACTACTCGGCGAGTGATGATGATGATCATAAGAGATTTCCATTTGGAATGTGGACGAACTAGTCCAATGCTGCCCCAACTGGCAGCTACAAACGATCCGCCGTCAACCAATAAATACAATCCTCGGATTTTAGTATAAAATTTGTCGCTAATCAATGTCCGAGCTCCTTCAATCATGAGGGCTGGCAGCAAAAACAAATGCAACATTCCAACAGACATGAGACCCCCTCTTGGATTTTTAGACCAGTCAATTATAATTTCGAGCCAAGAGAGCTTAAATCCAAATAATATTGTTGTTTGAATATGGTCTTCAGCATGGGAGCCATAGATTGATTTATGGAATGTCTGAGGAGGAGCCGCCCAAAAAGCAGTAAGCATGGGCGGCGGGGCACATCAATTAAGATTAACTAGCGATTTAGGGAGCTTCCCATCGCTAAAAAGTGGCATTAAGCAAGGTGGTCAAAAAATGAAATTGAAAAGTATGCGAACCGTATACTAGTTGGTATCTCCGAAGGAGCACAGCAAAGAAAAGGAAGGGACATAAGCACAAAAAAAATTGGGACAAAGTGCCCTTGTTTGGAAAGACAATCCCAAGACTGAGCCAAAAGAAGATCCAGGTTGGTGAGCAACATTCCCTACATTCCACTGTAATCAGCCTATCCAATCAAATCTACACAAAGAGAGTAAAATATTACTAACCAAACAAACATAAAACCAGATAGAATTTTTTTTAATGTTTTTTACAGGGAGCCAACACAGGAGGCATTCCTTTGTCAATACTCAAAACATAACTCTAGCGAAAAAGAAAAGAAAGGGGAAATATAAAGAGAAAGAGACGGATCAGATATAGAAAACAGAGAGAAAATATATGTATACAGTACCACTGCACATTGTCACATTCCTTTATCTCTTTCCTTCTTTAACTGCTTTATTTTATTTTGAAGACCAAAATGGGAAGATTAGAGAAGGGCAATGGCTCCAGGCTGCAGACCCACAAGAGGTCCTCTCACCCTCTAAACACATTTGCTGACCGTGGGCAGGTCTTGTATGCCGATTTTTGCAAGAGATCCTGCACTGAATGACTGCCCGTTTGTCCCATCATGTTGGCTCGCCTTGAAATTTGAAGTACTTGAAATCCAAAAAAATAAAAATAAAATAAGGAAAAAGAAAAAGAAAAAGGCAGCCGTTAAGACCAAGTCTTGTGTCTATTCTCTCTCCAAGGCTACACTTTATTCTGTCCAAATTCGATACTTTGCTGTTTGCTGAGAACGAGGCCTCTTTGTTTCAAAGGGAGACAGAGAAAGAAGCTACAAGCTTTGATTCTCTTAATCCTCTGTCTAAAAACCTTTGCTTTAATTTATTTCTCCATCTATGTCTCCTACATTGTCTTGCTCTACTTCAAGAATCTCTCGTCTCACTTCCGCGCATTAAATTGTTGTCTCTCTTGACTAATTGCATCCTCGTATTTTGTGGGTTTCTTCTCGTTTCTTGTTCTTAAGTGTCTCATACAGTGTATTTACAAAGGAGAACAAGAGGAAACAAGAAAACTCACTTGCTGTTCGGTCTCCTTTGACTCATTTCTACTTGAAACCAAGAAACCCGTTTGTTTTTCGGTGTATCTGGCTGGGTTTTGGTAGCTTTAAGTGGTTTTTAGAGTGTGCAGGGAGTGAAGACCTTCCTGACTAGCTTCAAAGCTTGATAATTGTGTGGAAGGAGAATTCCAATTGTGGAGTTCTATTTCTTTGAGTTAGTGACCATTTTTCTGGTGATATTGGGAGTTGGGGAGGGGCAGGAAGTAAAAGAATAGCTATATGAATTAATAGTGAAAAATGACAGATGGGAACTCCAAGAAAAGCAAGGTTTTTCTCTTCATTTTCCTACGCATAAATGTCAAGTTTTTCTTCTTTTTTTCCTTAGTTGGTTGGTTTTTTTCCATCTTTTTTTCATCGAGCAATGATGATGATTTTGGATGTCATTAGTTTTTTTTTTTTGGGTGAAGCTCTCCTGGTCCAAGAAAATGGTCAGAAAGTGGTTCAACATCAAGAGCAAAAATGAGGAATTTCAAGCTGATGATGTTTACGGTAGGCATTTTCTTTTCCTGGTCTTCTGCGTGATGGCTCCCTTTAATCAAACTTGGGGTTTTTAATCCAATGGAATCAAAGAATCGGCTTTATTTATACTACAGTTTCTCATCATCGGGTTGGTTGCTGAGAAAACAGAAAAAAGGAGGAATATCCTTGTGAACATGATGCTTGATGGTATTGTGATCCTCAAATATCACCAACTTTATTCACCTCTGCTAAATGCTCTTTTCCTTTATTGTATTCCAAGGAGTGAAAGAAATAAAAGATTGTCCATAGTTCCATCTTCTTTTAATCCTAAAGTTTCTCTGCAACCAAATTGATACTGTATCTGCTAGTGACAATTTGAAGTTATAATCTAGTTTTGTTTTTGTTATCAATTCAACTTCTCCACATTCATCTTTGGTTACCCTTTCTTTAAAAAATAGGATCGCTTTACAAGTGTATTTTTTTTTTCATCAGGTGGTGAAGTTGAGTACAGGACTAGCTTCTCAGAGAGGGAGCCATGTACAATCAAAAAGAGCAAAACAGGTGCATTACAATCAGAATCTAAAGATTTCTCATGGTGAATGTGTCTCAGTTGGGTTTAAATTCCTATTAGTGCTGTAATTCTTAATTATTTTTTCATCTCTTCGATGCAGAGAAATTTAGCAAGAATCCAGAGCAGGTCCGGCGGAACAGGATGAATCTTGACCATCCTCGTATCATAGACGTGCAAAACTACAGGTATCGTGTCTTAGATTTCCCTTCTCTCATTTTCTTCCTTAATTATGTGCGTATTTTTCATGTTTAAGTACCAACTGCTTTTCTGTTTCCTTTTTGGGGCAGCATTTTTGTAGCTTCTTGGAATGTGGCTGGAAGATCCCCTCTAAGTAATTTAAGTCTTGATGACTGGCTCCATGCTTCACCTCCAGCAGATATTTATGTTCTTGGGTATGACTTGGTGGTTATTGTCTTCACATTTCCTGTCACCAAATCCTGTGATTGCCCATTAATGATGGAAACATCTCTACTTATCTTTGTGTATCAGATTTCAAGAGATAGTTCCTTTGAATGCTGGTAATGTTCTGGGTGCAGAAGATAACGGCCCTGCCAAAAAATGGCTGGCTCTCATCAGAAAGACTCTAAACAATCTTCCTGGAACTAGTGGAAGTGTTGGGTGCTATACACCGTCTCCAATCCCTGAGCCAATTGTAGAAATAGATGCAGATTTCGAGGGATCATCTAGACAAAAGAATGCTTCTTTCTTTCATCGCCGGTCATTCCAGACTACTCATAGCTGGAGAATGGACAATGATCCTTCAATTCCACAGCCACGACTTGATCGGCGATTCAGTGTATGTGATCGGGTAATATTTGGTCACAGGCCAAGTGACTATGATCCTAGCAATAGATGGGGTCACAGACCTAGTGATTATTCCAGGCCCAGTGATTATTCCAGGCCTAGTGATTACTCCAGATGGGGTTCCTCAGATGATGATAATGGGCCTGGGGAATCACCAAGTACTGTTTTATACTCGCCAATGTCAAATGGAAATTCCTATTCTGCGTCTACTGAAGATGGATATAGGAGGCCAGGGCATTCAAGGTACTGCTTAGTGGCAAGCAAGCAAATGGTTGGCATATTCCTGACAATATGGGTTAGGAGTGATCTGAGGGAGCACGTCAAAAACATGAAAGTTTCTTGTGTTGGTAGAGGATTGATGGGTTACCTAGGAAATAAGGTATCGCTCAAGTAAATCATAGTGTCATTTTTTTGCTTCATTACCTGGATTTTCCAACTTAATCAGAACTGCTGACTGTTAAGAAAAATAGAGATTTAATAATCTGCTTGATGTTGCAGGGATCTATTTCAGTCAGCATGTCCTTGCACCAAACAAGCTTTTGCTTCATATGCAGCCATTTAACCTCTGGGCAGAAGGAAGGTGATGAGTTAAGAAGGAATGCAGATGTCATGGAGATTCTTAGGAAGACAAGATTTCCACGGGTTCATAACTCGGGTGATGAAAAGTCTCCAGAAACAATCCTTCAGCATGAGTAAGACTAACCTTGCTGATCAGCTATCAAGTAAACTCTACATTGTTTTGAAAAAGGATTAAAATAAATGAAAAGATTATGAGGATTTGATGATAAGGTGAAAAGGAGATGCATTTCACTTTTCCTGGCAATCAGATGTGTACTCTTATAGTTTACGAAACAGTTCCAGTGAATTATTTGTGTTTTTGACAATCACAAGGTGCTAAGTCCTAACAAAAACCTATCCTACGAGAATTTTGAGCTTTTACAATAAAATTTACAAGCATGTCTCAGTAAATGATTTATATTGTCCACTCCCTCTTTTTCTTCATTATTCAACATTCATTTTCAAATTCTAATTCTGAATAATATGTGTTGCAGTCGAGTTATTTGGCTTGGGGATTTGAATTATCGTATTGCCCTGTCATATCGAGCTGCTAAGGCACTGGTTGAGATGCAAAACTGGAGAGCATTGTTAGAGAATGACCAGGCACGCTTTATATATGTTCTCCATATTTTCTGTTGTCAGTTTCCTTCCTCTTATTTCGAAAATATCAATCAATTTTATTAGATATAAGTCAGCTTCCATCTGATATGCTGATGGTTATGATGCAGTTAAGGATAGAGCAGAGGCGAGGTCGTGTTTTTAGGGGATGGAGTGAGGGAAAAATTTATTTTCCACCAACCTACAAGTATTCAACCAATTCAGACAGATATGCAGGAGACGATATGCATCCTAAGGAGAAACGTCGAACACCAGCTTGGTAAGAACAGCCCTTCCTACCACTGTACAAGAAAGTATGCAACTGGAAAAAAAAGAACGTTTTCTCAACTACAAAATTTGAATTACAAAATGCCTATAGAAATTAGAAAAAAGTGAAGGTTACAATATCGATACACATGGTTGAAGTTCTTAATTCTAATCACGTGTTGCTGATTAAATAATTTTATGCTGAAGGTGCGATAGAATTTTGTGGTATGGAGAAGGCCTCCACCAATCATCTTATGTACGTGGGGAATCTCGATTCTCAGATCATAGGCCTGTCTATGGCATATTTTGGGCAGAGGTTGAGTCGAGTCATGGTCCATTGAGGAAAAGCACTAGTTATTCTAGTTCCAGAATTGAGGTAGAGGAGCTTTTGCCGTACTCACATGGGTACACGGAATTAAACTTCTTTTGAAGGTTGATCAGATTGGTATGTCTTCCTCCCTTTCCATCTCTTACCATTGTGCATGTGCATAGAGAAACACATGCATGTGATCGCGCAAACTCTCTTTTTAATGAACTAAATAGTTGAGCTCCAAGATGCTTCATGGATTCCCTTGTTTCATTCTTTGCATCTTCCTTGAGCTTAGGAATGTATGGTTTTATTTTCTTTTCCATGATTGAGTGTTTCTCTTGGGGCATAACCAGGCAATAAAAATGTTTACAAGAATCACATTTTTTTCTGCATATGAAGTATGGTTTGGCATCCTCAATCACTCAAACAAAACTTCCACGCTGCTTTTTATTATTGTAAAATGTTTTCCCCTTTTCACCATCTTTTCCATTGTAATGGATGGGATGGGATAGAAAAATGGATTTGGGTGTGAGGATCCATTATTACGGTGGTCTGCAGATAAACACCTTTAGTCTTTAGATTTTGAGCCCAACGAATACCTTTGGCACATCTCACAAGAAACGAAATATTGTTGCTTTAGGCTATTTAGCTCATGGACTTTTGTGAATCTAATGAAAATGAAGGTAAAAAACAGAATATATACTTAGTGTATTATTGAAGTATACCATACAATAAAATCCCTTGCCTTTTAAGTTTTCTTGAGAAAATCTTTTGGTTGTTCCTATTCTCATGTAGCTTCTGGTCCCCTTTTGCAGGCGGGAATCGCTTTGAACAAATTTTGCCTTGAAGGGTGATGGAGACAATCCGTTGCCCACTGACTGAAAAAGGTTGGTTCTCCTCTCTTTTACTTTTCTGGTCTTGACGTACATTTTTGTTTCCTTGCCTGACTTTATATCTGCTTTCATTTTTTTTTTCAGGTGTAAATATTTGTAATTTTGTCAGCAAATTAACTCCATACATCATCAACTCAGTGTAACTTTTGATCATCATAACGTTCCAGTTTCTGTTTGGCACATAATTGAGTTACCAGATTAAAAACACCTACCTTTATTGCAAAGTTTTGTGCAAGCACTATCAGTCCTTCATTATGATTCGGTACGATCTCTTATTTTTTTTATCATGGTTGCTTTTATACTCCAGTTTAATATAAATAGGGCCAAGTAACAATGGTGGGTGTTTTTTTGGCAGGATGAACTCAATCGCTCAACCCAACAGGAGCTGCGAGGTAGTTGACTAAAAGATTGATTTATTCATGATTTTTTGTTTTTGTTTTAGTTTAGGAAACACTTTTGATGACTGAAAGAAGATGATACATCATTTTGGCCACTTCTTTTGTTTTCAATGTAGAAGCTAGTAGAGATCTGATGGATATTCGTTACCAAAGCTACAGGAAAAATTTATATAATATCGAAATTTATGTTAGACTTGGGAATGCCTCTTGCTCGTGTTGTTGCCAATGATTTACTGAAAAGGATGGTTTCTTGATAATCTACATATACACTGCCGTTAGCAGGTCTGTTAGGACTTAGGAGCCATGATTTATTAGATCACACTCCTTCAGAGTGCTAAACGTCGTGAATTACTCCTCCCAACTTGTTCCCACTCCTAGTCCTCAATGTTGTGACATTTCAAAAGGTTCTGCACATAGAGCCGTCCAAACATGGATCAAAAAGCAAGAAACATGGAAAATGAACTTGGTGGTGCCCAAAAGTATACAGAATGTCCAAGGCAATTAATTGCACTGGAGTGATGATTCTTCCCTTCAGATTGAAGTGGTAATAGATCTAACGCCGGCAACATAGTCCATGTCAAATTCTCGTCAGGACTCGGGAACACTAATTAAAGAAAGATTCCTTGTCAAATATGGTGTTCTTAACCAAGAGCCTCTTCCCCAGTTTATAATGGACAATTTTGCTGTTAAAAGAGGGGGGGATCAAATAAAATTCAAGGGCTGTCCAGTTTCCTCTAGAACTCGGACTTTTAATTCAAGGATCTCTGGTTAAACATGTGAATAATCAATCAGATGCGTAGGGGGGATTTTCTTACATGTTTTGAGCAACTATTTTCATCACATTACAGGACACGTCCTTCTCTTAAATACCACCTTAATATCTTAACCTATCTTCTCTTCTAGCTTCCACCTTCCATGTCAGAATTTGTCTCGCCTTCTGCTCTATCTGTTTTATCTTAATGCTGGAGTGCTGAGCAGTGGAGGCCCAGCTAGACAATTATCACCTCGCTATGACTAGCTTTAATTATACACTCCACATGTTTAACTTTCTATTTGGTCAAGTTAGTTACGAACCATAACATCAACCAAAATTGGATGGGCTAATGATCATTACTGCAACAGCTTCGTATATTTACTTGGTTCAACTGACTTTCTGCCTCTCTTTTCAGTACAAAATTGATGCCTTGACATCCTAGAAGGAGAGACAAATTCTCAGATAGAGGAAGGGCGTTTTGCTTATAGATCTGATCAACAGATATAAGATTTCAGGGGAAAGTTAGCAAAGTGAACCAAATCCAAATCCAAATCAACCATTTTGAATCTTAAGAAAAAGAATGGCAATTGCACGCATGAAATTAACAAATACTTAATGTTACAAATCATAGAACTAATTGAGCACTAAAAAAGACAGGGAAAAAAAGGAAGAACGCAACTGAATCTATTTCATTATCTCTTGTGCAATAACTTCAGCAGGTACTTTGCTTGCTAACCCCTTTTGTTGTTCCCAACTGGTCCCCAGTTGAAAGGAAGCAGTGTGACGTTCCTATCATGCACCAACTGATAAAAGGGCAGCTCCTCTTGTTTCTTTCTTTCTTTTTTTATGCTTTTCATAGCACATGATGTAAATTATTTATTACACATTGCCAATATCTTAGATCGTCATGTGTTAATGTCTACTTAGCAATCCTCTAATTAATTTCTAAATTCAATAGCTAATGAGTTGAAAGTAGCGCAGCAATAAAAATTTTAATTTTTTTTTCTAATTGTGCCAGTTTATAAATTTATTTTCTTTTTTTCCTTGTGGCGCATTTTTTTTATATATAAAAAAAACTCTTTATGTACAGATTAAAGTATCATGCTTGCTTTTTCTCCGCGCATGATTCACTGCAAAAGACAACATTAATTATTCTTGGCTCTTCTTTATCTGCATGGCGAACAGAACACATGCCGCACATTGAGCTACTTGAAAATGATGATTTCTGCTACTCCACCTTCATTGTCATTTGCGTTCTTATCTATCTGTTAAATTTCACAGATGTAAGAAAATAAAGTAAACAAACAACTCAGCCATCAACCTGTGCGCTTTGTTTTGGTGATCTGACTAATTTTTAAAGTGTTTTCAGGACAAGTAATCTGCCTGGAAAAAACCAGGGGTTCCTACATTGTCGTCCGTCAGTAAACTTTTAGCTAGTGGGAGATGAAAGCAACATCAGCTAAACAAATAGCAGTGAAGGCAAAAGCATGTCTCTCTTTTGTCCTTGAAATGCAGAACATGCCAAGGGATTACTCTCGCTACTCTGTTTCTTAAATCAGCAGCAGCCTTACTCTGTCCTCTGATATTTGGAGAGTGAAAACCCCAGCAAGATTCTCGGTTTTCTATAGTTTATTCAAAATCAAGTTAAATATAAGTAGACAATAATCTCTCTAATTCTCTTTCCTTTGTTTCTTAAAATCTACCTCTAAAGCTAAATGATTGCGCGCACATGTAAGGAAGGGGTTCAGCTGGAAGGATGTCAGAAACGACCATACGATCTGAACTAGTGCCAGACGCATGCCTGTTATCAAAAGAACAGAAAATGCAATTGATTGAAAAAATATGCTTGTTAATTGAGTATAATCCTAATCAAAACAAGATTTCTCTACCGCTGCAATTTAAACTGTACAGCATTCACTTGAAAAATTAGCATGAAATTGCATCTTTTCTAAAATATTAATGTGCAAGTTGTCTGCAAAATCCTTTCAGCTTTGCACTCCTGCAATTAAATAGATTTAAGTCAATTATTATACATTGTAAAAATCCAACTCAATTAAAATAGTATAATAATGAAACATCTAAAAAAAAAATTTAAAAAAAATCTCGCAAAACAAATGAGATATACCAATTAAAACTGAAAAATAAACACCCAACAAATGATATCTATTAACAAAAATTAAGAACATAAAATAATATTTAAAAAAATTATAGTTGTAAATTCACTAGCTAGGTATAGCAATCTCTTCCTGGCTCAATGACCGAACAATAAGAGTCCGTTTCGAAGACAGTGGAGACACAACAACAGGTTTTAGGGTAAATTAATTAAGTGATAATAATAACAAAAATGAAAGAAAGCATGTTTTAGGGTATTTTGTGGAACCTGAAACACAGAGAGAGCTAGCTTGGGAATTTGTCTTTCTATTAATTTGCGAAATAGGCACCTATTAGTTTTCTGAATGCTGAAGAAAGCACTGGAGTTAAGAATTGAGAAATGATTAAGGAAGATGGTGAAGTTACTTGGGCAGTTGATGATCTTTTACGATAATTAACGAGTGGAGGAAAAGAGAAGGATTAGTGCATGTATTCTATACAAGAATTTCGGTTCATGCATGGTTTTCAATAGCTGGGTTTTGATGAAAAAAGGGAAGAGAAAATCTGGGTATTTTTTTATTTTATTTTTTTTCTAAATTGAATTAATAATCAGTTGTTTTTATTAGTTTAATTTTCTTCTTAATTTCTAAATTTTGAAAAATATATGCGAGGGGGAATTAAAAACTCATTTGTAGGACTTAATTTTACTTGATTTCCCTTTATTTTTCTAAATCTATCTTTTCGGACTTTATTGCTTTTTTATTTTTATGACTATTTTTAGAAATAAAATATCATATTTCATGTAAGAGACCATTTTAAGGAAGAATCCAAAGTATTAATTAGACCTCCGAGCTCATTAACTATATTCTCGAGTAATTGATGGATAGGATCTCAAAATAAGATGGTGCTTCCGTAGATAATTACAAACTATACATATACATCCATTTTTTTTCCTTTTCAATCTCCTGCAATTGGATCTTGTCTTGCAGTTAGGAGTTCTTAATTCGGGATATAAGCATACCCTCAGTATTTTACTTTCTCTCAATCCAATCATGAATCTTGATCGATCTACACACGCATGCGAGGAAAGAGCAGTAAATAAGAGGGGGGGAGAAGGCAATCGCAGGCTTATTGTAGGATATAATATAAAACTTGGTAGATTTATGGATTTATTGCAAACGAGAGAAACCAAATCGTTAATGAATTCCTCCATCATTTGATACAATCATCCTGTCTTTTACAGGGAGAAAGGGTGCCAGCCATCGATTCATCAAGGAGCCGTGATATGCAGTTTGGCTGCACAAACACATACAAGAACAGATGAAAAGATGTTAAATCAACGAGACACATCACATTCTATGAGGACAGAAAAAAAGAAGAAAAACGTGATGGCCTCAATTTTGTTACAAGGGCGTATTCATCTTACCTCCGACGTCCTTCTTGAAGCAGTCGGTGTCGCACTTCATTTCACAGAAGGTTTGGCCTTGGCCACCAACTCGGCATTCCTGTTCGCAGTTGTTGAAGCAGGAGCCGTACGCATCAGCGGCAGCTTTAGGAAGCTCAGCTGCAGCAACAAGAACAAGGCACATGACCAGCAGTGCAGTAACTTTGTTTGTCATTTTCCAAGATCTTCTTAATTTGCACTGCTGATGTTTTTTAATTTACTCCCTTGATTGACAGAAGGGAAGAGAATCAGTTTTTGTTGGGGCTTCAGGAGAATCCAGCCAGTGGTGACTGGTGAGCCTCAAAAGACGGAGACAGACATGAACTTTTTGCATCACGTTTTGTCTGCATTTTTGTTTTTGGAGTTGGGTCTGTGGATCTTTATGAGGATGTGGCAAATACATGTTTATGTAAAAATAATAATTAAGAGTGTGTTTATCTTAGAATGTTATTTCACTTTTACTACTAATTATATTTATATGATTTTAATGTTTGTTTTGAGTCAATTTAAAAAATAATAAAGGGAATTAAAGAAAGTGAATGAAAATGTGTATGCATTATATTTTGACTTTTAGAACGAACATTTAACTTGGGATTGTAAAAAATAGAAAATAGGAAGTAATGAGTACAGTAAGCTAGTGAATGTTTTATACATTTTACTACACCATCGTCCCAAGCTATGCCATGAATCGAGGTAGAAATTTTTTAAAATATAAAAATATTTAAATATTATTGATATATTTTATAAAAATAATTTTTAATCATGAATTTAACATTAGTTGTATATTGAAAAACAATTATTTAATATTAAAATAAAAATATATTAAATCTAATTAGATCAATCTAAGTTAATATAGAAAATTTATAAAATATAATAATCTTAAGAAAAAATAAATTCATAAATTTTATTTTTATTTAATTCAATATTGAAAGATGAAATTGACAAAACTAGCACTCAATTATAAAAAAAAAACTTAAATCAACCAATTAAACTTACAATACAAGTTATGCACATCATCAAATTTTATAATTTTTTTAATCATAAATATTATTTTTTATTTAATTATATGAAAATAAAATGTATGAAAATTCTTTTATCTGGGATATTTAAAAAATAACATGAGAGGTGCATGAGATTATGATAGTAAAGTAGATCATTAATAATAAATGATAAAATTATATATTTTTTTAATTTTATATTAAATAAAAAATAAATTATTAATATCAAATGATAAAATTGTATTTTTTTAAAAAAAAACAAGGGATAAAAAATATATTAAATAACACAAATTAATAAAATAATTATAGCCTGGATGATTTGGTTAAATCTCTCGAACATGCGATTTTAGTCATAAATCCAACTAAATTTAATAAAAAAAATTTATAAATTCATGTATAGCTTAAATTAAAAATAAAAAAATATGTCGGCCTTTGGCCCAATGTTGCAAGGGATGCGCTTAATCCTATTTTTATTTTTTATTATTTTATAAGAATGAAAAACGTGTTTTATGTCACTTTTTTTTTTAAAAAAAAACAAACAGATAAATTGCTATCTATCTTTTTAAAATCTAACCACCACTTGGCTAGAAAATCAGTGGATTTTTTGACCAAAAAATCATTTACAATCCCTTTCAACCCATAACAAAAATATTTTATTAACACTTTTATAACATCTTGAAAAAAATTTGTTAATTTAATAAATCCAAAAAGTTTCAATTATAAAATCAAACAAAATAAAAAATTTTACCCTTAACTTAGATATATTTTTTAAAGTAATATTAAAGTTTTAAACAACTATAATAACACTTTTATCGTTAAATAAAACCTATTAACATTAATTTTAATTATTTTGGTAGTTAAAATAAATATCAATAATGATTTTTTTTCTCCACACCAAAACCCAATAATTATATCTATCATCAAATAAACTAGCAAACTAAAAAAATCAAATAAACTAGCAAACTAAAAAAATGCGGGAACAAAAATTTTATGTTAAAATTAAATTTTCAACAATTAAAGAGATTGATTAACCTATTACTTTAAAAAAAAAAAAAAAAAAGGACTGGAATGAATTTTTCATGTAAAATTTAAAGATATCATCTATTTTTTTTAATTCTGGTCTATTATTTTTCAATTTAATTATTTATTAAAAAAGAATCATTTGGGTATTAATTTAGGCTAAAAAGGGTGCAATTGAGTAAATAAAAGTTTGAAGATAAATTGAAAATTTTTAAAAATGTTGTTTCAATACACAATAATTCCTGAGGAGAGGAGACAATGTAAAGTGCACACTAAAAACATAGTTTTGTTTTTAATATATAATATTAAATGAGAGCGCGAGCCTTACGAGGCTTAACACATTTTGTGCCAGAATTTAACAAAGGAAAGGCTAAAAGGCAACATCTAATTAATGTCTTAGAACATAAAAGAGGAAATACTGGAGACAGAAATATATTGGGTTAAAGAGATAGAACATATAAAATAGTGATATAAAAATCAATTTATTTTTAAAATAAATTTTTGTATCTTAAAAAAAAAGGTATAAAGAATATATATCTTCAAAGAAAACATTTTTTATTTTTTATTTATAAAATATTATTATAAAAAACTTTTAATTTTAAAACTATCAAACCAATACCTGTAAAATATGATACAAAGATAATTATTTTATCTTATACTATAAAAAATATATTTTATCTTTATTTTTTTATTTTATCTTTTCCGTTACAATTGTCTTTATTTTTTTATACATTGAGATGATAACCAAATAACATTTACATTCTTCATAAAAAATGTGATGATTTTATGCGAAGCTTTGGTCCAATAAAGTGTTGTTATTAACTCTTATATTGGACGGAATCTTAGGGAAAAAAAACATTACCCTGGATTAAAAACTGAAATGGTATATTAAAAATAGAGAAATATTAGGGATTTCTCAAGGATCTTAAAATAATATTATTGTAAAGCGTAAATCACAAAATAAAAATAAAATAAATGAGAGATAAGAATACATAATTTTTTATGTTTCCGATAAACTATCTACTTTACGAGGGGAGAGGGGAAATAGATGAAGATTTTACTATCAAAGTGAAAAGGAATAATATTTAAAACTACGAAATTCAATTATATTCACTGCATCAAATTAATTAGTGCTGGGACGCTAAAATCATAATGACATACATCATAATTTTTTTACATGTATGTAATAATGTGTTTAAAAACATATATAAAATATTAATTTATTTGAGATCTATATAGTAGATTTTAAGTTTAAATTAAAATATATGATTTTTACAAGTATTAAAAATAGTTAGAGTTTTATTTGCTTTTCTCATCCCCTGATTTCATGTAATACATTTTTGAGAAATTAATTTTCTCAAATCCAAAAAAAAATTAATATCTACGTATTTTAAATTAAATAATATATAATTAAGACAACCTTAAACCCAGCTCCTTAATTCTCTTGAATAACTTAATTAACGGGGTTATAAGTTAAGTTCTCTAGCATGAAAGGTATGAACGAATCAGGCTTCAGACTTGTTAAAATTAAACATATCTAATTTGAGCACATCAAAATTTGGCTTGATTCGACTGGCTATCCGAGGCAGTGCATATATATATATATATAAATATATATATAAATAATTTCTGGAACACAGCTTTCATGGGAAATAAAAGGCCCAAGGCCCGAAAGTACTAAACCTGACAAACAGAATATCAAGATTCCAAGCCTGGTAATAGCCGAACCCATAGAAAGAAAGCCCAATACTGATGAACATGTGTGATGACCAGACTACCCTCTGGAGTCTCAGTCCGAGTTTAGCTTCAGCCTTCTACTTGTTGAACAAGAAGACCACTTGCCTTGATAAACATACCCCTCCTCCCCAAGGCAATCAAAACGAGAGATCCAAGTACAGACCAAGGAAAAAAAGAAAAGAAAAATGGAGTGCGTATTCGGACTTGTAGGTAATGATTTCGTAATCGTAGTAGCAGACACATCTGCCGTTAACAGCATCTTGGTCCATAAAACCAACGAAGACAAGATTATGAAACTGGACTCTCATAAGCTCATCGCTGCTAGCGGTGAGTCCGGTGACCGGTTTGTTACTACCCATTACAAAATATTAGCTTTCTATTAATTAATTGCTCCTTCTCCTGGCTAATTTGTGTTTCTTGGATTTGTTTTTTAGAGTTCAATTCACGGAGTATATTCAGAAGAACGTGGCTTTGTATCATTTCCGTAATGGGATTCCCTTGACAACCGCAGCTGCTGCTAATTTTACCCGCGGAGAGCTCGCTACTGCTTTGAGAAAGGTACTTGATCTCATCGCTTTTTTTAGTTTGATTTTACTGTTTCAGATTTGGGGTTTTAGGGTTTTTTGTTTGTAATTTATGAAATTATGTACTGGGTTGAAGTGATTTTTCGCTTTTCGGTACTGGTTCACAAGTAGACCTAAGTGAATTTCTTTACCTGATTTTGGTGTGTAGATTGATCTTTGACTTGTTTGGTTAATGGCTGCTTTGATATTAGTGGAGATTACATTGCTGTGGGATATCGTTCCGTTTTCCGGATAAAGAATGCTTGCTCTTGAAGAGAAGGAAAGTGGAAAGAGAGAAGGGAAAGAAACTATTTGTTGCGTTTTGATTCTTTCTTGTTTGGGGGTTCAGATGTGCTTATAAGCAACTAAGATTACAAACTACTAAATGCTGAGGTATTAGTTAACTAGCAAAAATCTGAGGCATCATGCCTGTGAACTAAAGCATTGTTAATGTGTTACTGTTTGGATTGAGGAACTCCATTAAACCAAAACTTATTTCTTTTGTGCCTATGGCATCTAAAAGGAGGTTTTTCACACACAGTTATGCACGACTGCTGCACCAGTGAATGGTGAAATTGGTGATCATTGAGAGAACAGCCTAGCGTGTAAGACCGAGTGTTCTGGTCTTATTTTTTAGAATTGATAAAATAAATTCATTTTATTTCCCTATTTTAGTTGTCTCATGTTAAATAGGTTGGCAGAATTGCGTTATGTTTCATTTTTCCAGAAAAGAAGCTGTTGAAAAATCTCCCTTACCATCCATAAAAAGGGATTATCCTTCCTGGCACGAGTTATTTTATGGTGGCCTCGACTGTATGAAACTTAAGATATGGATTTCTTCCTGGGCAATGGGGCAACCAGACATAATATATCACAGGAACTTGTTCATTTATGTCCAATGGTAGCTTAATAATGTCCATTCATGATTGTAAATTGCCTTAAAGTTTCAATTATGGTGGATTTCTGGAGGGCTTTCCAAGTGAATATCTCAAGAAGTTTGTAAGTCAATCCAAGTTGAAGTAGAGTTGTTTTCTGTGCGTTTTATTGTTTTTATTTTTTGAAAATTTTTGTAGGCACTAGATGGATAAAGAGCACGTGATGTCTTTTGGTTTTTGTGATTTGTGGTCGTGCAAGATACTGGTCTGGGTTCTTCTCATGTGCTCGTTCATGATGTCTGTCTTTTGGTTTCTGTGATTTGTGGTCATGCAAGACACTCTGGGCTCTTCTCATGTGCTCATTCATGATGTCTCATGTGTCACTCTTTATATGACCATTATATACTGACCGATTCTGATTTTTGGTCTTTCAGAACCCTTACATGGTAAACATCCTACTGGCTGGTTTTGACAGAGAGACAGGCCCCTCTCTATACTACATCGATTATATTGCTACCCTTCACAAGGTTGACAAGGGAGCATTTGGTTATGGGTCCTTTTTTTGTCTCTCCATGATGGACAGACACTACCATAGTGGCATGTCAGTGGAAGAGGCAGTTGAATTGGTTGATAAATGCATAATGGAGATTCGATCCAGGTTGGTTGTGGCTCCACCAAACTTTGTGATCAAGATTGTTGACAGGGATGGAGCAAGAGAGTATGCCTGGCGTGAATCTGTCAAGGATACCCCAACAACCCAGTCCGAGGGTTTGGCAGTTTAATTTATGCAGATCTTTTTGATTTTTCTTCTCGGTGTTTAAATGGATCTGATCGCCTCAAACTTTTTTCCAAATGCTATTCCGGAACGTTACTTGTGGGGTTATGTTAGCTGACATTCCAGAGTTGTATTGTGGAGTGTTATTGGACTTCTGAAGCAGGTCTTCTCAAGTCTCTCTCGGCTAGAAGGCTCTTCATAACTGAAATTTCTTATTCTCATATTGCCTGCCATTCTTCTAGATTTTACCCGTCTGAGAGCTTGGATTTTGTTTGCCCCTTTCAAATAGCCCACATGCTAGGTCTTTTAATGGTTATGCCCATTGTCACGAGAACGCAATGAAATGGCCACCGTGGAATGTCAGCATAAGGACGTGTTTGGTATTGCAGAGTGTTATGCTGTGTTTGGTATTGCAGAGTGTTATGGTTTTAAAAAAATTATTTTATAAAAAATATTTTTAGTTGAAGTAGGTTCGAGAAAATATATATTTGATTAAAATTATAGTTGGAATTGATATTGAATAAAAAATTATTTAATATGTTTAATTAAAAATGTTTTTGAAATTGAAGTTATAAAATAATATTAAAAAATATATATTAATATTTATGATTTTTAATTTAAATATTATAGATTTAATTATTGTTATTATATTATGAAATAAATTATATTTTATATAAATATTTTATATTATTTTATTAAATTATCTATAATTTCATTACGAATAAAATTAAGTAAAATATTATCAAAAATAAAATTGAAATTAAGTAAATTTAATTTATTTTAAATTATTTTTTTAAAAATAATTATTTATATTTATGTCAACAATTCATTACACTAATTATTTATATAAACAAAATAATAACCTATGAATTAATTCATATTAATAGTAGAAGGTGAATTCACTTAACAATTATTTATATAAATAAAATAATAACCTATAAACAAAATAATAATTTATGAATTAATTCATATAAATAGTAGAAGGTGAATTCATTTGACAATATATAGATGATAATAATCACTCACAAAATACTCATAGAACTGATAATGAAGAAAGTAAATATATCAAATTGGATAGGTCTTAAGTTTTTCTTTTTCTTAGTAACAGGTGGCTAAAAGTGAATTGAAAAATAGTAATTTTTAGCTTTACAAAATAAACAGTATAAATTTAATTTTTAGTGGAGTCTATTTTTAAAATTGATATTTTAAATATTTATTAAATAATTAAAAATTATGGTTGGAATAAAACATATTTCTAATCACAATACCAAATATCTTTTAAATTGAGTAATTAAATTCTAAATTTTAAATAGATGGTTATGAATGATTGATGCTGTTTAAAGTGTTTTTTAATTAAAAAATATATTAATATAATATTTTTTTATTTTTAAAATTTATTTTAAAATTATTATATAATAATTTAAAAATATAAAAAAATTATTATTATTTTTTAAATATAATTTTAATTATATTTCTGAATAATGCCTTTTGAAGTGAATTGATCCCAATCAGAACATGCAATAAAGAAGCATTATTTATCAGATCTTTGGTAAGCATACGGGCGACAACAAAGTATTTTTTAAAAAATATTAATAGTATTTTTAAAAATTATTAATTTTTTTAAATTAATATAATTTTTGAATTTTTTAGATTATCTTAATATATTAATATTAAAAATAATTTTAGATAAGTAAATAAATATTATTTTAATATATTTATAATTAAAAAATATTTTAAAATATAATCACAACAATCTCCCAAATCACGTTAATAAAACAATACCTTAATAATTATAGATACGGATCAATAATTATAAAACAAGCGTCATCTATTCTGATTGGAAATGAGACGTGGTGAGGAAGGTTATTGATGGGACCCATTAAGAAAAAGATAACCAGCTTGTGCCCCAACGACAAGACCTTAATCAGGCGTAGCAATTAGCAAACCTTAATCAGGTGTAGCAACGATTTCAGTCGTCTCTCCCAAAAGCAAAAGGAGTCCCCGCTGCACACCATGTTCCCTCCACATTCTCCCCGTCTCGGTGTCCGCAACAACACTGTGAGTCTGTGAGACCGTAACCCACCTCATAAGGAGAGAGCATTCAAGCAGGCTTGTTTACGTGTGTGTGTGTGTGAGAGCGAGTGGTCGACTGCAATGAGAGACCGCCACGTGTCAAGTCTCTTTACTCTTTTTTACTGGCAGGGCTCAATTTGTTGAACTGAACAGCACTGAAAAGTGAAAAGGAGGCAGAGAAGGGTGTTTTCGTTTGTATTTTCAATTAAATCTGCATTTAACCAGCCTCTCTCTCTCTCTATCTGAAGGTTTTGGTAGCTGATTTCTCATCATCAAAGGTGAGTGGTTTCATTCTCTTTCTTTGCTTTTATTTTTTGCCCATATAATGTGATGATGGTACACACACACACACACACACACACACACATATCTGGTTCGCATTACAAATATGGAAGGTGACAGTTCAAGAATGTTTTTAAGGGCACTGGTTATCATGGGCATGCTTTGTTTTTCATTTATTTCGTAATAACAATTATTTCTTGATTTCACAAAAGGTGAATGATTGCGTATGTTTTTTTTTTCGTGTGATTTTTTGGGATTTTGAAGGGTTTACAGTTTTACATTTTTGCTGTCATAGGTTTTGTGGGTTTGCTTCTGGGTTGGGATTTATATTTAGTTTCAGTCTTTTCAGATTTAGCCCATTAAAACAGAGGAAACTAAAGAATCACCATTTTAAGTTTAGTCCATAAATGTTATGTTCAGGTTGATCGTGCTCAAACTTTTGTTCACACTTTTTTTTAATGTGTTTTGGTTTTAATTTGTGGTAGGATGGGCACAATTGATGGTAAGTGGGGTGACGAGTGCTCTGTCATTGGAGACAAGGGAGAAATTGAGTATATTGATTATCAATATGACGAATCTGTGTATAGCTATGATCCCCGTGAAGAGGGTCCTATTATCATTTCTGCCCCATTTCCTTTTGAAGAGGGGAAGCCGCGTTCAGTGTTTGTTGGGGAAACTGCTATTGATTCAATCACTATTAAGAACACCACCTCTGAAGCTGTTGATTTATGGACCAAAATTTATGCCTCAACTCCTGAGGATTCTTTTAAGCTTTCATTGATGAAACCTCCATCAGCTAATGATGTTAGGTGCCAAGAAGGCTTCATAGATTTTTCAGTAATGGAGGATCGAATGCTTCAGCCTGGCGAGTCGTTAATCATTTGGTTATCCTGCAAACCAAAGGAACTTGGCTTGTACACTACTGTGGTACATTTTGATGTTGGCAATGATAGGATAGAACGAGTGGCCTTTTTGTTGGCTGATGATAATATATCTCAGTCTTTGGCTTCCAAAAAGCCTTTCTCAAGAGGCCAAAGGAAGAAAAAATTCTCCACAGATACCTTTGTTTCTGCAGGATCACGTCCCGCAAGGGCACTGGGTCGAGCATACAAAAACAGGCTTCCTCGTTATGATATTCCTAAAGATACGAGAGCATTGATTGAGAGCAAGCAGATCCCTGATGTTATCATGGGAGGTCTAACCATAGACAATTATGCTTCCTACTTCAAAACATTGTTGATTATGGAAGAAATACAACTTGAGGTAATTGTTTAAATTGTACAGAATGACAGCAATCATGGTATTAAATGCTTGTTCAATTCCCTGCTGAAATTGGTGATTTGTGCTTCAGGAAGACATGAGGAGTCATGACATGGAGTGTGTTACGATGAGGAGGAAGGGGAATTATCTCTCCCTTGTGGTTCCAGGGCTTGCTGAACGGAGGCCGTCCCTTGTTCAGGGGGATGATATTTTTGTAAAGCTTGCAGATGCAGATGACACAGCAACTCCATATCAGGTTTCTGCCCATTCATGTAAAAGAATTTCATGTTATCAAGATTTAAAGTTGCAGATTGAATAGAATCCAACTGCTCGGAAACTGCTGATGCATTAAAATAGTTGCTGTTGTCATCTTGTGAGTTATTTTCTGTATTTTTGACAGTTACCTTGGTGTTTTCATGTAAAAATAATGTGTTATGCAGGGCTATATTTACCGGGTCGAGGCTGATGAAGTCTACTTGAAATTTTACCAAGAATTTCACTTGTGCCATAATGATGGACATCTTTACAATGTGCATTTCAAATATAATCGAGTCAGTATGAGAAGACTGTATCAGGCCATTGATGCTGCAAAGGATTTAGAGACAGAGATGCTATTTCCATCGGAGACCTCTGGAAGTAGGCTCATTGAAACTTCTACTCTGGTGCCTATATCTTCTAGTCTTAACGAGGAGCAGATCTGTTCAGTGGAGATGATCCTTGGCTGCAAAGGAGGCCCGCCTTACGTGATTTATGGGCCTCCAGGTACAGGCAAAACCATGACAATTATAGAAGCAATTCTCCAGCTTTATCAAAACAGAAAGCATGCTCGGATTCTTGTCTGTGCACCTTCAAATAGCGCAGCAGATCACCTGTTAGAGAAGCTTCTCAGTGAGGAGGCTGTTCACATTCAAGAGAAAGAAATATTCAGGCTTAATGCAACATCCCGTCCATTCGATGACATAAAGCCTGATCTTATTCGTTTTTGTTTATTTGATGAGCATATCTTCACGTGTCCTCCACTCGGTGCTCTTACTCGTTATAGAATCATCATATCAACTTATATGAGTGCCTCTCTTCTCAATGCTGAGGGTGTCAAGCGAGGACAGTTCTCTCATATTTTCTTGGATGAGGCTGGCCAAGCTTCAGAACCTGAAAGCATGATTTCTATATCGAACTTCTGCAACAGGGATACAGTTGTTGTTCTTGCTGGAGACCCCATGCAATTGGGCCCAGTAATATACTCCAGAGACGCGGAGAGTTATGGACTGGGGAAATCGTACTTGGAGAGGCTCTTTGAGAGTGAATCATATGACAGTGGAGATGAAAATTATGTGACAAAATTAATAAGAAACTACAGATGTCACCCAGAAATTCTGCATCTTCCTTCAACTTTGTTCTATGAGGGAGAATTGATTGCCTGCAAAGAGTCCAATGATGATTCAACTTCCTTGATGACTTTGACAAACCTTCTTCCAGGAAAGAACTTTCCTGTTCTCTTCTTTGGCATCCAGGGCTGTGATGAGAGGGAAGCAAATAACCCATCGTGGTTTAATCGAATTGAAGCAAGCAAGGTAGTGGAGATTGTAAAGAAACTGGCTACTAGGGGTAACCTGAGCGACAGTGACATTGGGGTCATTACACCTTATAGGCAGCAAGTACTCAAACTAAAGACAGCACTGGAAAACATAGACATGCCTGACATTAAAGTTGGGAGTGTAGAACAATTTCAAGGACAGGAAAGGAAGGTGATCATTGTATCTACTGTCCGATCAACAATCAAACACAATGATTTTGACAGGGTCCACTGTTTGGGATTCTTAAGCAACCCAAGAAGGTTTAATGTAGCCATTACTCGTGCTATATCTCTGCTTATTGTTACTGGGAACCCACACATTATTAGCAAGGTATTGCTTCTTTTCATTGGTCATCAGATTAACTAAAGCAAATACATAGATGTTGACCTTTCCTCAGGGAGCGCATTTCAGTTAGCTCAAAGATTCTACACCTCCACAAATTCTTACATGCAGATGCATATATAGCTGTCTCTGTATTCTTCTGCTTGCAGGCTTAGGTGCATGTGGGTATGTTCACGCCTAGAATTTAAGTGATCACCTAAGAGAAGACTGAATGGTGTTGGCAAGCCAATAGCTAACACCAATTAAATGAGGTTGATGTTTTCTGCTTCCTTGCATATGCATGTGCACGTGCGGGTAAAGGATGCCACTTCTTTGGTATTTGTGCTGAGCCAGGGGCATATATAGCTGTGTTTTACATGGATGATAAGTTCCTCTCAAGCAGCCCTAGGCTGGAGAGAATGTTTGTGGCAGGGGGCCCGGCACTGTGCAGATGCAGTTTGGAACTTTGTGTCAAAACCATGTAGCGCTCCAAGAATTTTATGTCACTAACTTATATGCCACAGCATTATGAAATTCATTTAATAGTCGTAGATGCAGTTTGGAACTTTATGCTTGCACAGCCCCCATATAGCTGTCTATACTATACTCAATTATTTTCCCCTCCTTGTATGCAGGACCAATACTGGAATAAACTTCTATGGCACTGTGTAGATCATGACTCTTATCAGGGCTGTGCTCTCCCAGAAAAAAGACTGGAGTGTGTTGACAACTATCCAACATATGAGGACTATGATGGAGGCCCTGTGACAAATGAAGCTGATTGGTGTGATGGTAGGCAACCTTCATCCTCTGGAGAAGTAGGATGGGATCATCCAGGGTCATCTCAAGCAGAAATTCCAGAACCCGTGACAGATGAAGCTGAATGGTCTGATGGTTGGCGGTAAGGTTTAGTTGGTGTCTGTTTACATAAAAGCAGGAGGAATGGCTATTTTATATTTTGGTGTGGATTTTTTCCCCTGCATGCGGCCCTCATTTGCTGTTCTTATGTTGGAAAGCACATGATAAGTCAGGAGTCAAAGAACTGAGCTCAAGTTGTCGGATTTGGGATACCTCTTTATTCGTGCCAAGAAATTTGATCAATTGTATTTGCAGAAAGGGTACTGGAATTTTATTTCATATAATTATGAAAATTTAAAAGAGAAATAGTTGGTTTCATGAGACATTGCGGTATATTCTCAAGAATGCTTATCCTTTTGCCAGAAAGGAAGAAAAAAAGAAAAGGATGCTATCCCAAAGGTCAAAAATTGCCTGCTATTGCAGTGACAAACTTGTGATAAACAATTTCAAATGGTAAGCATACGATGATTGCAGCATTACTGGTGATTAAAGATTACAATAACGTTAGGACTCCAGGCAGAAACTAGCTGTTGCTGTTATGCTTCTCTGCTGGTGAATGCGATGCTGGTGATAGAGGCGAAACTGGGCTTCTGGGTGATCCATCAACAGATTCTGGTGGCAAACTTGGTGCTAATGAAAGATCATCAGGACCTGCAAAACTGTGAAAAACTTTTGTTCTTTTAGCATGTTTCTAACTCAAATTAGAATTGAGATGCCCTTTAAACAAACAATTAATTGATTCTACAAAAATATAAGCGGAGAAAAAATTATTAAAATCTTATTACCGGACTCTGGTGGCGCTGGAGTTGCTATGCCGTGAAGGGGGGGCAGTGCTGGTGAACTTGCAGCACAAAGAATTCAAATTACTGGTGAATTTACAGTTGTATTTATAACAATAATAGTGGGCGTAGGTAATGAAAACTCGCAATTAATTGATACTAACTAACAGTCAAGACTTCAATCCAGCATCAAAGAAGTACTCAATTAAATTCCTTGAATTTATTTACTCCAAATTTGCTATTTGTGCTAATGACTGGTTAAAACACGGCAAAAGTATACGATTTCGCTGGGCTTGACCATAGCATGCTATTCCTTCCTTCCACGAAAATGCTAACTTGCGCCTAATCTATTAGCAGAAATATCTAGATGGCTGCGTCTCTAATTAAATAATAATAATAATAATAAAACTGCAAAGAGGAGCAAAACCTAATCAAAATTAATTTAATAAGCATCCATTTAATTTTCCGTACCTGAGCAGATCAAATCTAAATATACAGGACTTGATAGAGAGCAAACAGAAGGTAAGCAATCGCTCTGGATTCGTTCAATGGGAATCCGAAGATTAGAGGCTGCCTGATTCGGTAACAGAAACAGTTGCCATCACCGGAATTGAATGCCTTAGACAAGGCATCGCAGCACTGAGATGTTGCAGTGTCTGTGACTCTGTCTGGCGGTGCCAAGACAGGGAGAGAAGGCCGCCAACTCATCACTGCACCAAGACGGCGAGGAGGGGGAGCATGGAGGTAGAAACGGCCGGGAAAATGAGGACTGTCATGTGATTCATGTTGGAACTCCCGCTTCCTTTATAACGGGAGTCAATTGAAATGGCGGGAATGGAGATTTTTTTTTCCCCTCTTTCACGAGTTTACGGAAATGCCCTTGCAATCTCTGTTTCGTGTACTGAACGACAACGTCTTCTTGTTGAAGTATCAATTTCTCTGAATTTACATTTTGTAGAGGGGTGAAGGAAATGGAGGGAACTGCACACGTGGATTTGAAGCTCAACTACCTTGACCACCTTTGTAAAAGAAAGGATTTTGATATTATTTTGACCTCGGCATTCCAGCTCAGAAGACGGGCCTACCTAAATTTAGTGTCAAACTATGACTGGCTATTTTTCAAGTCAGAAAGTCTTGATTTCGTCTAATAAGTAGAAACCCAAAGATTACATATTCTGGACACGTTTCCTTTGTCCTCTGGAATCCCTTTTTTTTTTTTGTTAGAAATCCTGTTCTAAATTAATGACAGCCTACTACAACTGGCCATTCTCTAAACTCAGAGGCAGTGATCTTAGCTATATCAATTTAATAACGAGTTCAACTCCTTGGATCCAAGTTAGTTTAGCCACTTATAGCCGGTTTCGTATTGGGATTAGAATTATTTTTTAAAGCGTATTTTATTTTAAAATATATTAAAATAATATATTTTTAAAATTTATTTTTGATGCTGAAACAATTAAAAACATAAAAAATTTGTTATTTTTAAAATACAAAAAAAAAAACTACTTTATTTGGGCTGGAAGAGAGGGTGCTAATATCTGATACTCGGGCTGTAAATGGGTTGGGCTTATCTCATTTGCAGTCCTCGTGAAATTAATGTTAGAGCTTCTACATGATGGGCATCCGACTACAGCCCATCTTAGTCTTGGACAGCACCGAAACGAAAAATATTGTATCTATTCTAGAAACGTATTTGTTTCTTTCTTGATTTTTTCTTGTAAAGTGATTTTCCTTAAGAAAAATAATTTTTAAAAATTAATGTATTTTTAATATTTTATAGTATTATAAAAAATAAAAAAAAATATTTTCTTGATATTTTAATTTTTTAAAAAATTTATTAAAAGAATAAGAACCAAAACTAATAAAAAAAAGTTAAAAAATAATGAAATTGAAAAAAAAAACTCATAAGTAGGTTTAAAATAAAATAAATGATAATTAAAATAATGAGGACTAAATCTAACAGAAAAAAAGATTGAAGAAAGATGAAATTAAAAAAAATTAATTTCATAAATTATATTAAATAAAATAAATTATAATTAAAAAATGATGATCAAATTTGACAAATTAAAAAATTAAAGTGAAAATAAAAAAAATAAATTTAATTTTATTGATTATTTTAAATAAAATAAATTAAAATAAAAAGAATATAGACTAAGTCTCATGAATAAAAAAGTTGGAGGGTGATAAATATTTAATAACAAGATTGGTGTGATTAATATGGAACCCTTCTTTGCTTTGTATATCTTCATGACTATCATGATTAAACCTAGTTCGTGATATTGCCGCAGAGAAAGCAGGAGCTTCAATAATTAATGCCACCCATATTGGTTTATATCTTTTAAATTCACTATTATTTCATTTAATCCATTATTATTGCTACTGAAACAATATCTGAAACAGGAAAAAAATAATCCACCTATTTGAACTTGTATGAAAACATGAATGCTTCAAAAGCTTTCGTGTTTTTCAACGGTTAAAACATGAACGGTTAAAGCTTTCGTGCTTCAAAACATCATAACTATAACTACAGGGACATTTAAAATATTTAATTTTATTTATATAAATCTCACTTGTTAAAAAAAACTATTATAATCCTTTATACAGTATAACTAGAAGATCTTGATAACACTAAATAGAAATAAAATTATTTTCTCTGAATAGAAAAAAATAAAAACTTTAAATTGAATAAAAAAATAATTAAAAAAATATTTTTCTTTAAAAAGGTGGTGCACAAGTACATAGAATACATTTATTTCAAGGATGATATGGCAAAGTTTAAATAATCTCGAGAAGGATACTTCTAGATGAAAGTGCTTGATTCATCATTTCTAATAGATTAACTGAAATTAAGAAAGAATAGTGCAAGAACTCGGTTACTTTTTTTTCTCCAAAAATTACTTAGAAACCAATATCTTCTTATTTCTTTAATGATAGACTAAAAATACACTCCCATGAGGAAATAATGCATTTAAAGGAATTAATTCCTAACTCACTGAGCTACTGTTGTGTTAAAAAAATTATGTATACAAGTTGAAGAAAAAAATATTAAAATATGCTTAAAAAATTATGACAGATATTGGGGACACCTTTTATTATTTATTTTTATTTTTTAATATTTATAATAGAAAACAAGTTTGATTTGATGATTGCAAGCTAATGCTCAGATTCAAAGACATGATGAATCACTTCTCTCTTTTCGTGTTTCTAAATTCCATCCTATTCATACATTGATAATTATTTAGATGATAGTCAAGTGATAAAGAATTAGAATTAAAGAGTTTATTTTTTTTATGATCTCAGGTTCGAATTATTGGTTGTTTATATGATAGTTATTGAAAGTTTACATGGTCGTTAACTTCAAGACTCGTAGGATTGGTCATAATACGCGTAAGTTGACTCGAATACCCATGTTAATCTAAAAAAAATAAATTATCTTGATTATTTTTTCAATAAATTTTTTATATAATTTTTTTAATATAAAAGGATTGAAGAAGGCAAGCACATTCGAAGCCCTAATTAGGCTAGCACGAACCAGCCCAGTCACGCCTAAAAAATAGGAGGGCTAGGCTTGGCGCTCCGCCAGACTCATTTTTTAATGGGTCTTGTGTCACATCAGGTCTAATTTTTAGTCGGGGACTTGATGCCCGGGGTATTTTCTTGACCCTTAAACCCTTGGTTTAGAGTGAAATTAGTCCCACGTATCCAAAATTATATTCGGATATAATACACATAGATTTGAATACGATATCTAAAATCATTTCTTACCCAGGCTGCAAGGAATAGTCTCTTTAATTATATAGACAACAAATAAGTTTACATTTCATTTACACCTCTAAATGCGAAAATCTTTACCGGCCTATTATATCTTCATTTTCATAAATGAGCCTAAAATAAAAATTACTTTTCAATCGTTTCACTTTAATAAAAAATCAAGATTCAAGAATATAAACCCCTTAAACCATCCAAATAAAAAGTTTTGAATCCGTGCACTTTCTAAATATTTAGACTCTCTCAAGCATGATCTCTCTCACATAAATACTAATTTAAATATTTGAAAGTTTTCAAATTCACCCAAAAAAAATACCCTTTTGTAAATAATTGATTTCCAACCTCGAGCTACGTTAATTTGGGCTATATTGAGATTGGAGAGTGGATCATATTGCAGCAACAGATATTTGACCACAAAAAAAATTATTTTAAGCATTTAGTATTTTGAAACATCATCAACAATGTTTAGCATTATATAACCAATTGATGGACAAGAACTCCAAACCCCACCCGTCTAACCGTGTAAGAATAGCATCAAGGATTGGTCACACGGCAGATGCATAGCCGCCACCATAATTTTTTATTCTTGAAGCAAAGCATAGCTGCCGCCATAACTTTTTCTTAGACAAAGTTTGATCCTCCTTCATTGTGAAAGATACAGCTACCACTTTTTCTTAGGTTTTAAGGTAGACGACCAACAGTTGTCAGAATCTGAGAGGGCACTTGGTCTCTGTGATTTTCTTCCACGAGAATTTTCTGCTTTCAAAACCACGTCTCCTTGATTTTAAAGGGGAAGGTGCGAAGCCAAATTCTAGTAAAGATACATCCAAGCTGCTCCTGGGAGATTTTTTTCCCAGTCCCTAACGAATAGTCAGACAGTACGAGTTGGTTACCCACAAAGCCGAACTTCAGATCCCTCCTATGTAAGCCTCGCAGCAAATTACAGATGTCTCCTGGTTTGAACATCTTCAGGTCCAACCTGGCATAGTTCATTGAATAATAACCCGTTGGAAATTAGGAAGGGTTGGTCACCCACATAACCGATTTCTCATTCGCCTAATCTTGCATCAGGTTCCTATAAATACCGTATCCCTTTCTCCTCCCCCCATCAAGCTAATCAAACATAATAGTTACCAAGAGATCTTCACATCCCACGAGCATTTCCATCGCCTAACTGGAGATTCAATGGCCCACGCAGCGATGTCAATGGATTTGGCCGTGGTCCTTGTTACCATGCTTTGTGCACGAGCCATGGCTCAATCAGATTGTACAAGTGTTCTAATCAGCATGTCACCGTGCCTAAATTACATTACAGGGAACTCCTCAACTCCATCCTCACAATGCTGCACTCAGCTAGCTAGTGTTGTTCGCTCATCACCCCAGTGCTTGTGCCAAGTTCTTAATGGGGGCGGCTCATCACTAGGGATCAATGTCAACCAAACTCAGGCTATAGCCTTACCTGGTGCTTGCAAAGTGCAGACTCCACCCATTAGCAGCTGCAATGGTAAGAAAGAATTGGGTTCACTTCTCTCCTTGCAATCTCAACTTCCTTTGAATCTCCCTGTCAAAACTCCCGTGCAAAAATCCGAGATGCTAGATCTCCCTGGACAACAGCTAAGGGAGGCAGCGTTAAAAAAATAAGATAAAATTTATGTAACCACGAAGATATCACTGCACAGTTTCAAAATTTTCATTCTGATCTGATGTTGACTCATCATTGTATTGGGCAGGTGCCTCTCCAGCAGACTCACCCGCAGGAACATCAGAAACTCCAAGCTCCCCTTCAGGTACAGCATAAAATGTAAACATTGCCATTGAAAGTAACACATTTAAACAAATCAGAATGCCCCTTTACCCATACTTTATTGTTGCATATGATTACTTGCTATGAAAACCACCATATGTTTGATCAAGGACCCCAATTAGATCCTGAGAAAAGGTTTTCTATCTTGTTACTCTATTTTTCTATTAACTTGCTCGTGGTGACATTCGCTGGTGTAGGAACTGGATCCAAAACTGTACCATCAACACAAACAGATGGAACATCAGGTGCAAGCTCCATCGAATTCTCAATCCCTTTACTGCTCCTCCTTCTCTTTGCTGCTTCATATGGTTCAGCCTTCACAAAGGTTTTCTGATCAGGCAGTCAGAACCTTTCTCTAAACCTTGCATCTTGCATATTCTTGGTCATTGTTGTATTTTATAATATATTACCGAGTGCCATCTTGGTTGAGGGTGCATGTATTGTTTATTTTTTGTGACATCTTAAGAGATTGGTGTAGTTTTGTATTGCTGGAGATGTTTTGCTCTCTTGCCTTCCAAGTAAGACATGTATATGATCCATGCTTGAAGTACATCAGACAGATTTTTTAAGTTCTATGCATGAAGCACATTAAACAGATAGAAAGTTTAAAAGTTGTCACTTCCAAGGAGCCGAACCTAAGCTGAGCTAAAAGGGATGGAAATGAATAACATGATAACGAAGAACAATCAAGTTTGTAAAAGGTATTAACTTGACAGTTTTATATGTACTGAAGTCAATATCCTACTACGAAACAAGCCATGTCAGTCATGTTCCTCAATCTAATACCATAGGTTAGATCACTACATAAAGAAAAATAAGAGGAAAAGCATCATTAGAACAGACCTTGTGCTGTAAACCCAGCCTTTCAAATTGTCAGATTCACTCCTGCAAAAACCAAAGCCTCCAGCTCTCAGTTGCGACACACCATTGGAAGATAACTTGAACAAAATGAAACAAACAGGAGACCATAACATCCACATATTCAGGCAAGGAATGCTTGTCATCCTTTCTAATTACCTCTGCACATTACCCAGCTTGTAGTCAGTTACAGAATGGTTTCTGTTGACATAACTTTACCGAAAAAAGATACAGTAAATTTCACAGCCTACTTTGCATGGCTTTCTTTGTACACTCTAGCACTAAAAAATTTTCAAAGCACAAATCATATTAAAAATACAGATTTATAAAACGATCCATAGCAGACTAGTCTTCCAGCTCCAGTCTTGAAAAAGACTAGGAACTGAGAGCACCCAAATTCTTGGCAAGTAAAGATTTATCAGCTAAACCATCCAAAAAACCTGTCCGTATTTTAACTTAACTAAACTGAATGTCTCAACAAAACCTTGTTCTTAGCACAATTAAAGACTCCAATCATGATCTTTATAATTTTTAAATCTATTAACTATGAAGAAAAGCAAATGGGCTATCAAATATCCTAGGTTTAGGGTTTAGTGGCAATGTTGATTTGTAACAAAGCTCTGGATGCAGAACATCAAGCCCCATTTATAGGCCCCAGCTAAAGCAGACCCAATTGCATTACCTACAGTAATCATTGCTTCTCTGTTTGAGCTCAGGAGAGGCTGGTGAATTGAGTGAACTGCAACATCAAAACTCAGATTGAATGATTATACTAGCCAATCACCTTGAAAAAGCATGGAGCAGGACCTCCTAGCTCAAGCGGTTGCAAATTCAGTCTAGCCCTTGTTTTTTCTTTAGTTCAATTGCTCTAATCTGGCTTGTTGAAGAACAAGCTAATTTGCTAACTGCACAAGGGTTCTAGCATATGTTCAAAACTCACATCCAAAAACCATGTTTTTACAAATATCCATGATAATGCTGGTGAACCCATCAAACTAACTCTAGGCTTCTTCTTTTCTGAATAGAAACTAGGATCAAGCAAACATCATTCAGCCCATTATGGGTTTGGATAAAATTGTTTACGTTACCCACTCACTTCAAGCAAAATTAATCTCCTCCAACAATCAGTATGGAATTTCCACTATTCTTTATATCATTGGGTATTCATTAAAATCTCCAGGTCATGCCATACAATGATTAACAGCACATTTACGTATTGCTCCAGTTTGGACAAGTATCTTGTTTATGTCACTGCCAACTTTTGCACTGATATATTATTCAAGGGCAGGGACACTTGGTCAAAAACTATAAGATCAATATCACAGAAAAAACAGAGAAAGAAAAATAAAAGAAAACAGAAAATTGCTCCAGCATGTATTCCAGGCATCACCATCAACAATATTATAAAATAAAAAAAGTTTGCATGGAGAGGCATGCTATCTAACTATAAATGCTATATTCCATCCATATGCTGCAAAGAATAGTGAAGCATATGGATGGAATATTACAACTGATATTTTCAGGGAGCAATGTTTAGCACACTAACAACACATTCTTCAAAGAAAATCAATTATTTTAAGCCACCATCTAAACATAATGAATTCACCATATGGCAGAACCATGTTGACAGATACCTTGATATAGATTTGAAAAATTCAAAGATATGCAAACATAAATAGGATTTAAGGGAAGAAAAAAAAAGTTACTAACTTCTAAAATTCTGCATGCTTCAAGTGTGTGATCGTGAGCGCATAAATTCTTCTAATCTTTCCTACACCTCCAATGCTGCAGCTCTATCCTTGTGTCTCTTGTTCTTGCTAATCTGCATAAAGCAATTGAAGTGGAAGAGACAGGGAAAAAGCCAAAAAACGCCACGCAACAAAGCAAATATAATCAAAGGGGGAAAATGCTCACCGAGATAATCTTTACATTCCACTGCTTCACAATCTTTGCTGATTCCACACTATCATCTTCTAACCGCATGAAAAATCCAATAACTGCATGAATTTAAACAATTTATGTTATTCCAATCGAGTCCGAATATGACTTCAAAAAAACTATATCACACTATAAGAATCTGCTGCAAAACCTAAAGAATCAACCAACATCAATCACCAACAAAGTAGAAACCCCAAATATAACTACCAATTGAATCCAACAAAAACCAAACCTCACTTACTTTTATTAAATATCTCCACACGATCCTTAAAAGGCCAATCCATGAATTGCCACTCCTTCCCCAACACAAAAATTGCCACAACCCTATCCCAATCATCAGCTTTAAGCGCAGACGGCTTATCCCTTGCCTCATAAACCGTCATCACACTATTCCTATCAGTACTAAACTTCTTCTGCACTGTAACACACTCTGGTTTCGGCCTTTTCATCTGTTTAACCTTCACATCCGTAGGTATATAAATCCCGTCTTCCAAAAACTCCTTCACATTATAAATTGTAATCAAATTCTGAAACGCGCTCGGTACCAAAATTATGCGCATTCCCTCCCCGATTTTCCTACCTTTCAGATGCATTTTGGGCTTGGTTGCCGAATCATAACCCAATTCATCACCACCATACCCGATTCCTCTCTCATCAGCTCCCATTAACCTACTCTTCGCCACCAACCCATCTTTCCTACGTTGACTCTCAAATCTCTGCCTCTCCTCTTCACGCCGAGTCGACGCAACCAAAACCCCATAAAAATCCCTACTCTTACGCTCCAACAACGACTCCCTATATCTTTCAACGGCGTCTCATTGACGTAAATCAAAGACATATGATTTTCAACACTCTCGTTCTCATTCTCCTTGATCTGTTTTTTATTTTTATAAATTTGATCCTTTTTAAATTTATTTGTAAAATTCATTTATAATTTATTATTAAAATATTTCTCAACACTGTATACGTGAGAGGTGAGAGCATGCAAGGTCCAAAAACAAAAAATTCATAAAATCATGCTAATATATTAAATTATAAAAGAATAAAATTTAATAAATAAAAAAATTAAGTACAGGAATAAACATTGTAATCCACAGTTAAAATAAATCTATGTGAACAGGGATAGTTAATGTTTATTTTTTCCTTCAATCCTTTAGTTTCTTTTATAACTATAATAATCCAGAGCTTTCTTTTAATATTGCTAGGAGAAGTAATTAACCGTAAAGCGTGAGAAAAAGTCTTGTATAACTCTAATATTTACATGGCTTAGCCCCCACTAATCTTGATTTTTTTTTTAACTAATGTATATGTTTAGATTAGTTTGTGTATATTGATTAATCTTACAAATCTTAAAATTAATAACAAACTAACAATTTATAAAAAAAATAAATTTAAAACCTAACATATTAAATTCCTTGCTTTGAGATTTAATTTTGGTCTAACTTTAATCTTACAATGGTGAAATAAAAAAATAAATAAATCACTGTAGCGATCAGAGGTAGAGCTGGAGTGAAAACCCAAGCCTTTTTAACTTTTTCTATAATTTTTGTAGATCTACCAGCGCTTCTAATCTCTCCATATGTGGCCACTCAATAAATCTAGTTTTAGTAACCATTTGCCAACCCTTTACTTCACTATTGGGAAGCCAAAACATAGCCAAGTTCACCTCTACATATATCGTTGCCTGAATTTTTGTCGCTGAAAATGGCACCAATAGGCCTGTTGTTAAGGCATATTGCCTTGAAACATGGACGTGGACGTTGAACAGAATTTTCTATGTAATCCATGGCAACTCCTTAGGGCAAGGTTCCCAAGATCCAAAAAGAGCAACTTTCTCATCCGCAGCCCAAACCATGAAATCATCGATGGAGGAGAGATCCAATGGCCGAAGCCTCTTTTAAGAATTCTGATGTGAAAGAATTTTGCTCCATCTGTAAACTTCACCTATATGATAATTTTTTAGAACAGAAGCTTCGGGTTCTTGGTAATTCTTTTAGGAATTGATGTCTAAAATGATTGAAGTATCATCAAGTAGACAAGCAGTAGTTTACCCAGAAGAAAATGCTAGTGCTTGAATGATAGATAGTATGTGACAACTAGGAATTGTCTGGAACTAAAGCATGAAAGAAAACAAAATTGGGGTCCCAAGTCTTTAACAGGGTCAATTTTGCTTTGCTTGCAGTGGAGACCAAGGAGTGCATTATTTTCTGGACAGAAAGGAACGGCTTTGGCTTCTAGAGGTGCTAATGTCATGGCCACCTTGTTCGACCTTTCTTTATCCCCGCAAGTAGGATATTTCATAACTTGGAACAGAGTATCATAACTAGACATCGAAGAAGAGGGCTCATCTTAGCTGTATGGGGGATCACAATCTTAGGTTTATGGTTGCATAACCTCAAAGGTGGCTTAATGCTGTTGATTGAAGAGTTTTTCTTACACTGATGATGAGGGAAGACTTGAGTTCTGGGTGATCATCCAATTAGTTATAACTTTTCCTTTTTATATGTATTTATTTAACTAGTTGTGCTTGCGAACTCGTACCTTTTGAGTTTGAACTCCTGGGTTATGTAGAGAAATTCTCTTCGATAGATTTTCTAAATTCAAGCTGACATTATCTTGCTTACATCTAATATTGTAATTGCTTTGAGATTCTTCATAGCCAAAGATGGGAAGGATTCTACAGCAAAGGATAATATGATCGTTATTAAGGACCGTCCGTCAATCATTTACAGAACCAAGTCTGTTGAAAGGAAACTATAGACAAGCATATCTCTAATTTCACCTTTACAATACCCGTATTTCCTCAACAGCCCCTCTTTCACAAACCCAGTCTTTTCCAGTACCCTTTGAGAATTTCTATTCTCCACCTCTACAAGAGCTTGAAGCCTAACCAGATAAGGAAGATCTTGAAAAACACTAGACACTGCCATCTTCGACGCAATTGTGGCTATTCCTTGTCCCCAATACTCAGCAGCCAATGCATACCCAAAGTTTGCTCTGCATCGATCGTCATTAGATTCCGGGAAGATGGAAATATATCCAATTGAACGATCATCCAGACATATGGACCGACGCCAAGGGTGGGGTATGGCAACCTTTTCCAGATGCGCTAATGCTGCTTCTCTAGAGGTAATGGAGTTCCACCTTAGATAACGGGTTACTCTATCATCACTGGCCCATTTCAGGAAGTCATCAACATCGGAAAGCTTAAAGGGGCGAAGGGAAATCCTTGATGAATCCATAAAGACAGCCAATAAAAAATTCGATTTGGACAAATTAAGAAGGATGTTAAGGATACAGGCTGACAATCTGGCTACGCTCAATTATTTCATGACCACGATCCAACGTGGTGGATGTGTCTGTATATATGGTCCGATTTTGAATGGTTGCGTGCAGGTCAAGTATCGGATCAACTAGCGTACAAATATAGAGGAGCCATCTCTTAATAAATAAATGTAATCAGATGCTGGGAGGAACCTGCCTAATTGTGGCGGGAAATAGTTTATTTATCTAGAGCAGTTGGGAGTCATTATTTTTGCTAAAGAGAAATTCTTAAACATAAAGGCAATCGTTTTCTTGACTAACCTCTGGAATAATAGTTAATTTATCCAGCAGTTGAGCTCAGAAACGGGCTTATGATATTTCCTCGAAGGAACTAGGATGAGGTCAAATTAGCTTTATAAACAGAACAGATTGGGATTAATACAAACAGTGAGAACGGCCGGGAAGGTATTTGTGCTTCGATTAATTAAATAACAAAACCATGGCCCTCGCGGTGGCGTTAGGTACCGTCTCTAAAAATTAAATGACAGTGCTGGGATTGGCTATCTCCCTTTGCTCATCCCGTTTGGTCCCTTTGGGAACAAATAAAGATTAATAAGAAATTTGAGGTCTGCAGAAATTGCAAAGCAAGCATGTTGACCGAAAGAAAGCATGATAGTAGTCCAACAATGGATGTAAAAGCAAGCTGAAAGTACAATATTTCAAGGCATAGGATCAGTAGATAACAGACTATAGACAACCAAATCTATAAATTTACCTTTGATATACATATACTTTCGCAGCACCCCTTCCTTGAGGAAACCCAGTTTTTCCAAAACCCTTTGAGAGGCTTTGTTCTCCACATCAACCCTAGCTTGAAGCCTAACCAAATCAGGAAATGACCTGAGCCCATCAGAGATTGCTATCTTCAACGCTCTAGTTGTCACACCTTGCCCCCAATACTTAGCGGCTACAGCATATCCGAGTTCTGCCCTGCATTTTTCATCTCCGGATTCTTGTCTGATAAACACAAATCCAATTGAACGATCATTTACACATATAGACCTGCAGTATGGATGAGGAATGCAGAAGTCCTTGATGTAAACGAGGGCTTCTTCCTTGCAGCTGAAAGTGTTCCACCGGGTGAATCGAGTCACTTGATCATCACCTGCATAGCCCAAGAAATCATCGGCATCGGATTCCTTATAAGGACGTAGCGTAATTACTTCCGATGAAATATCGTTCTCCATTTCCTCAGCAAGGATTGATGATGGCATCACTACAGTACTTTGTGCCAATTACCTTGAAATGCGCTTAAGAGCTCTCTAAGAATTTAATAATGGGGAATCAGCTACATCAGTGGTCAGTACCATAATTTTTTGAGAAGACAGGCTTTATAAAACAAGGATTCAATTAGAGAACATGTTGAAAGAAGATAGAGCCTTCAACAACTAGCTAGATACGATATCTCGTGGGTAATATCCCCATCTAATCCAACATTAACTATAATTAAATTGGTAAGAAACATGTTCGACAAATTCAACGAAAACTTCACAAGGGTATAAATCTGATTGATGCGTACGATCTGTGATCTGGGCACGTATCCTATAACGCAGCACATCCTTGACAGATGGGAGGTCATGTCTATCTTGCAAATTGCAATACAAACAAATTTTAGTACCAAATTTCGTAAACTAGCTTAATAAAAAAAAGCTCTAAATCGTTGTATGTTAACAAGGTGATATAATTCTTCCCTTGCTCTTTGATGGGAATGCTTGGAAAAGTGTGTTTTATTGCATTGATCATCTAAGATTTATAGGCACAAGAGCTTGCGAGTGCTGATTTATTTTTTGCAACAAATTCCTTGAATACTCCTCTCCAAATTACAAAAGCATTATGCACACATTCCTCCTTTATCCAAGCGATACGTAACTCACCCTAACACCCTCATCAGTAATGAATTAACCATACCACCATTGAAACCACGACCAGTCTGCAACAATGAGAAGTCGACCCCACCACTACTAATAGAGGAATATGTGGGCTCCATCAGCTTCTCGATTTAATAAGACAAGTGAAAGAGGAAATGAATTCTTGTGAAGTTAGCGAAGAGAGAAAGCTGAGAACCTTTTGCAATTTGTATATATTTAGGTAGTTGCGGGGCCTTGGTGCAACTGAGGGGTTTGTAGGCAAATATCCGGTGGATAGAGAAAGAGATGGTGTGGAGAGAAAGGGTATTAGGTTTTAATGATTTCAATTTTTTCATAACTAATAATTTGAAACTAATTTTAATCTTGTGAATTGATTAAATGTATTTTCTTTAAAGAGGGTGTTTGGAGTAAATTTCATTGACAACGCAACATTGATTTATTAGGCTTATTTTAGAATGAGCCTCTAACAACGTACAGGAGAGGAAGTGACTGTATTTATAATTAAAATCGCAATTGTTAAGGCATGCAGACCTGAGAGATTGATTTCCAGGAGGGATTTATATTTTTGTTTGCTTTTATATTCTAAAAAAATTAATATTTTAAAATAAAAAATACTTTAAAAAAAAAAAAACATTCCAATCAATCTCATTGTTGACAACTTGAGAAGGGCCAAAAATGGTGGTTAAGAAGATCAAAGGCTGAGTACGACCCAGTCCATGATGCGCTCGTGGCCTAATGGATAAGGCGTCTAACTTCTAATCAGACGATTGTGGGTTCGAGTCCCACCGAGCGTGGTTCCGAATATCTGTATGATTTTCCAGCTATTCCTTTTCAATGTTTATATTATTTTAATTTTTAAATCCATGTATATCAGCGCTCTTTATACGGTGGAATATCAACCTGCCGCGTAGACGGGCAACCTTTGGTGAATATACCTAAACAGTTGCATTCCGTTCCTGATGCTTCGACCCCTTTGCCATTCGCCGGTGACTTTGTTTTTTCTTTTCTTCTTCCTTTTGTTCTTTTTGCTACTTTGTTTAATTTTCAGAGTCCGTTTAGAATAAACGGACCAACCCATATTGTTAAAATATTTAAATTTTTTTATTAAAAATTATATGTTTCATATTTTTAAATTATTTTTTAATATATTAATCTTTAAAATAACTTTTTAAAAATATAAAAAATATTATTTTAATATAAAATAATTTAATAACCATACACCCAAGCAAAGCAAAGAAAGCAAAAGTTGTCAGGCAGACAGGCAGTGTCGAAGGCTATTGCTTAACGTTTAAACAGACACGTGATAAATATTGTTTAATGAACTAGATAAAAAGCCATCGAGATCAGATTGTTTTCTCCTGGGCTACCTGTTTTTCGTCGAAATTCTATGGGTGATTGGAAAAATGGTATAAGATATTAGGATATTTCGGTATTTAAATATATATTAATTTACATGGTAGTTCGATAATTTGTCTATTTCACAAAGTTTTTAATTTGTATTAATTAAACTTAAAAATAATATAAATAAAAAAAAAAAAAAATTCTCTACTCAACTCAATTCTCATTCTAAATTCTTTTTGTATTTCTTTCTTTCATGGTGATTATCACCAATTATTTATGTTCATACATAACATCAGATTAATCTAGTAATTTCAACCAATTCCCTTTTTAAGACCCCGCATTACTCTTTCAAAGCCATTTTACTTGAAATTAAAAAAAATATTATTTTAATATATTTTTATTTATAAAATATTTAATGTATCATTCATCCCTATACTAAAAACATCGCTGATAAAAAAAAATATACCAATAAAAGAAAGAGTTAATTAAGTTAATTGGAAGGACACAGAGAGCAATGAATTAACCATTTAATTGTTTTGATTGGTATTGAAAAATATATATAAAAAAAAACAGGGAAAACAAAACAATAAGATTTTTTTTCATGCTAAAATTATTTATTTTGATTCTGTTTAACATTATTGTATAAATTATTTTTTTGTAAATATATTAAAGTAATATTTTTTTAAAAAAATTATTTTAAATCTCAGCATATTAAAACAATTTAAAATAAAAAAATTAGTTTGAAATAAAAAATAAAAAAAATTATTTTTTTTTCAAAAATATTTAAGGAGACTTCCTCTTTGGATGGAGTTATATCTCCGTTTGCTAAACTAAACAAAATCCCAGACAGAAGAGCGACTCTGCATCTAATTGGGTTGCTAAGAGAACCAGCCTCAGGAAATTGATTGAAAAATGAGTTGATAATTGAAAAATGACACTGTCAAAACATCATAAAAAATTTCTTTTCTAATTTAATTTAAAAACGCAATAAGGACCAAGTTAAAAAATTTATTTTAAAAAATATAAATATTTGTAATAAAATTATGAAAGAGGATATTTATAAATTGCTGGACTTTATACTCTTTTATATTTTTTCAGGACAACAATGAAACTTTATTTTTTAAACTTCGATATTTTTTCAGAGGCCAGCCCACAGCCCTCTCTCCAGTAAGAGAAGATTTTAAAAAAAATATTTTTGATTTTAAGTTATTTTTTCATAATTGTATTGTTTTGATGTATTAACATTAAATTTTAAAAATAAAAAAATTATTTTAATATATTTTAAAATAAAATACATGAATTGAGATCGGTAATTTATGATCGTACGCCACAATCACACTGTAGACCATCATTTCTAAGCGGGCCCTCCATATTTCCTCTCTCTACTTCACTTCCAAATCGGTCCCTGCTTTACTAGAACATTTATTCATTTTCAAAGGGTATTTCAGTCATAAAAAGTTAATACCATTAATTCACGCACCTAAACAAATGCTAGCATGGGACAACGACACAACTTATTATTGTAGTAGACTAGAACCAGTGTGGGCCTTCCTTTGTTTGCGGGGCCAGGAGTCTATTCTCTTTAAGTGGGACCCAGTTAAAAATCGTTAACTTCCAAATTCCCACGAAGGGCCTGGGTGCTGCACCAAGCTTTTGGGCGGCGCCTCCTGCTACGCCCGTGCCGAGTTTTCTTCTCTTCTCTTTTCTTCTCCATAACTTGTTCAAAATCTTCGACTGGACTTCTGCAAGAGGCTGCAACTTCAAATTACAAGATAAATAAACGGAAGAGAATCTAGACGCAAGAGATTTTTATAGAATGCAAGTTAAACCCTTTCTTTCCATAAGATTACCGGATCTCGTATTAAGAAGAGTCCCATGATATAAATAAGATGATCTTATTACACGGACATGCGTAGTCGCCACGGGAGGTGATGTGTGAAAACGCGTGCTAAGATATCACAAAGAACAATTAGTCGCGAGATGAATGATTGTTGCGGGGTGGGAGGGTTCTAATCACTTGATGATTCATGGAAAGGGCTGCATATCCAATAACAAAATGTTTTTGAGGAAAGAAAAACTCTTTTTCAAAGCTGTATCTGATCTTTAAAAAAGAAAAGAAAGGAAAATTCAAAGATAAAAAAGAAGGGAAAATTCAAAGATGAAGCCATCGGCCTCTTACTGGCTAGAACAAGAGTCTTTTCCAATTCCCAACCATCTTAAATTTCTTTACCATTTACAATTTTCTCGTCGCCTACCACCCGTATGTATCCTCGAATTCGTCCTTCATTTTGTAAAGCAACGATGCGCAGTGCTTCGTTTTGAATTACTATTTAGTACACGTACGAAACCCGGGGGGGTGGTGTGGTGGTGGCAGATTGCGGAGCCAGAATCACATAAAGCTCGTAGCTTAGCTGATGTGAAGCTCGTTTATATAAAAATATAGAAATTCACGAAAGATTAAAATGAAATTCAGGTGTTTGATTAAATTTGATACAACATTATAAAAAAAAATAACAAATATAAAAAACAGCACAAAACTTAAATTAGAGTATTTTATAAATAAGAGTAGTTACATAACGAATTAAAAATAATAATAAACTTTCATACATAAATTTTATTTTTAAATAATAAATAATTTTTTTTATTAATTTTCCAGCCTGAATATAAACTAAATAAACTTATTTATATTAAGTAAACATTCTAAAAAGTACTCGAAAAATAACAAAAAATTTATAAATAAAATTCTAAATCAACTAGAAATCAACTCAATTACCATATAATAACTTCTAGTTTACATCACTAAGCCTTTTCTATATCAAATTAATCTAAAAATATATAAATCTAAAAGTTTAATTATATGTAAAATAAAATCTCTAGAAACTTACAGCACAATTTCAACTTATATAGTAAAAAAAATGTGTTCAATACATATGTAAATAGAAAAATAAATTAAATTTATAAGTCTCATAAAAAATAAAATCAAAATATTTTAAATTAACCCATCTTCTTTAATCTTCTGAGATTTTTATCTTGTAATAGATGCAATTAACAAATATAATAAATCCTTTGCGCGTTGATTGGTATCATTAGCCTAATGAGGTCATGGCTTATCGAGTACTTAGCCCCGTGAGGTGATGGCTATCCTCCAAGTTTCTGTATATATTTTTTTTAACAATCATATTCAGGGAGAATATCGAGGGATTTTTCTTCCATGAACTGGAGTTACGATGATTTTGCTAAATATAAACTCATTTTATTTTATGTATCTGAATTATATAAACAAAAGCATTTTAATTGCTTTATCGTGACCGAAAGCTCACTAATTGAGTGGAGGGGCAGAGAGAAAGCACTTCGTGTTCGTGGCACTTCGAAAACCGACGTGATTGCCATTTGTAAGGCAAGGCAGTGGTCTGATCAAAACCACCGATTTTCCCATGCATAATTTCCTTTAAGATCCACCCCTCAAACCCACGAGCTCTTTCTTTGTTTTGACTGTACTCTTAGCTATTTCATGGCGATGTTTCAGGTCCTTATTATGGAAAGAATGAAATGGTGGGTTTAAAGTGTCAAAAAGTATTTTAAAAAGATAACCCACTTGAAGGAAAAGAGGGTAACATTCCAGGGGATGGGTTGTAATTTGTGGTTTTTACTTGGGTTTATGCTATGGGGTCTTGTCTGTTTCTGAGGCTTTGAATTTGATGCATCTTTGTTTTTTTTTTAATGATAAAAAAAAACCTGTTGAAATATACGGTTGAAGGACGCATAAAAAGAAACATAAAGATAAAAAGAGAAAGAAAGCAAAGCCAGGAGAGGGAAGAAAGAAAAGAGAGCAAAACAAAAACACAAAACTTCTTTTGTCACTGGTGGTGTCTGAGGCATGCACGTCTGGTCTGTTGATCATGACTCTTGGGGTTCTCTTTGCATGTCTGTTCTATGAACTCATGGATTCCTGCTGATGAATCGAGGTTTAAAGAGAGAGAACTTCGGGGAAAAAGTGAATCATTTGCTTCCTTTTTTTTTTTTTTTTTTTGTATTTCAGTTGATGTTTGGAAATGGAAGTGATGACAGAGCTATAGTGGAAGCAGAGGGGTTCTTGGATCCTATTGTCCGCTCTGTTGTTTCTGGGTTTACTAAATATTGTGATTTTGACTGTACTAGCACCAGTCTTTTGCATCTCTTTCCCTAGTATAAACCTTCAAAGAAGCCACTTGTTCAAGAGTTTCTTTCATATTTCTGAGCTCGAAGCTGGTCTTGATCTTAGCCCCTGGAATTCATGCATACTTCTGGGTAAAAAGCAAAAATCCTTCCAGGTAAATCTCCTGTCATTTTTATTTATTTGTCTTGATTTTTTAATTAAACTTGGTGGCAAGTCATTATTTTTTTTATATGTTCGTACTCACTGGGGTTATAGTATCCGATTTATGCTAAAAAAGAGATCAAGAGCAGCAACAAGCAAGCAAGCTCTAATGTCACAGCATAGCTCAATCCCATCTCCAGCAGACAAGTTCAGAAAACCCACTTCATTTCCGAAATTGCTAACCGCCTTCACGTTCAAGAACTTCTCAGAGACGTCAGAGGTAATTATGAGCCCAACTTCAATTCTTGATAGCAAGCCCTTCTCAGGCCTCAAAAACCCCTTCTGGCCTGACCCAAACCCCAGTCCTAAAACCCCGGAACCTGAGAGCAGGCGCCACTGGGACAAACTAGACTCCAAAGGCATTGGCCTTGGCATTGTTGATGCTCTTGATGATGAAAAAACGGACTCCAATTTGTCGAAACCGGAAAGCAGAACAGTTCTGTTTGGCTCACAACTAAAGATCCAAATCCCTTCCTTTCCCCCATCATTTCTTTCACCAACAGATCAATCTCCCAAATCTCCAGGTGAATTTGGTATTAAAACAAGAAACTCTCAATTGGGTTCTTTCTCTTCTGGGTATTCCCCTTCTCTAGTGAAAAAATCATTATTCGGATCAGCTAATTCGGGTATAGAAACTCCTAATTCTCCCCGGGTCTTCGCCGGGTGTCTTTCTGCTAGTGAAATGGAGCTATCTGAGGATTATACTTGTGTAATAACTCACGGGCCTGTTCCAAGAACTACTCATATTTTTGACAATTGCATTGTCGAGAGCTGCTGTGGTGTTGCTGGCTTCTCTACTTCTTTAAAGAAAGACAATAATAGATTTTTGGGTGATGGATCAAGTTACCCGCCTAATAATTTCTTAAGCTTCTGCTCTGCTTGCAAGAGCAATCTTGAGCAGGGAAAAGACATTTACATGTACAGGTTAGTTCAACCCCCGCATGTTTCTGCTTTCTTTCCTCATGATTTACGTGAAAACTATGCTAAGCTTGTTAAAATACATCTTAAACATGGAAATTTGGCTCAAACATAGTAATATAATTGTAAAAATTTAACAAATATTCCATCAGTAAACCTACATATATCCTTTTCTTGGTATCTCGAAACTATTTCCTGTTTTGGTAGGTAAAAATCTTGAACTGAAAGAATACGAATATCTGTGGCATTTGACTGTCCTGCTATGATTTATTTATAGCACTTCAACTGTGTTATTTCTAGTTTCATCTCCGATTTCACACCAGTAAAATTAAGCTTTCTTTGAATGATTTAATTCTTTTTCCAGAGGGGAGAGAGCATTCTGCAGCAGTGAATGCAGGTACCAGGCGATGCAGTTGGAGGAGGGAATAGATGGAGTGGATCCAGATGATGCTTAATTATGGAACTTGTTCCTGATACTAGTTTTCATAATTTTGTGCAGTCTTCCTTCCCTGAAAGGTGGACCAACCCAGGAAATAAACCGACTGCTCTCTTATAAGGGTAACTTTGTAGGACTACTACCTGATTTTTGTTTCAAATGGAGAAGGATGTAATTGATAAAAGCGTGAGCAAAGATGGTAGGAAATTCAATGCCATGCTCGAATCTGTTTTCATGTTTTCTCCTTTGTTTTTTCACTTCATTACTCTCCTTGTAGAACCAGACAGCGACCCGGAGGCTGAAATATGGCCTGTAAATTTGATTTTAATGAAGTGATAACTTTGGTGAATGGTGTTTGGTTTGGCCACAGCGTATGGCTTTGAGCTGGTGTGATGATGATGTGTAACTGAAGCTTACCTTATCTTTATTTTATATTACACTGTACCTGTAATTTATTAAACACATAGCCCCTGTAGCAGATTCTTTTCTTTTCTGCGTCCTCTTCCCCCTCTTCTTATTAATAATGTTATTGCTGTCAATACTTCCTGAATAAATAATTCCTGCATTAATTAGTGAGAGTCTGTCGCCCAATGACGAAAGCAACCCTTATAATTATCGAAGGGAACACTTCCAAGGGAAGAACTCTCTGTTCTTTGCCATGCTCAGATATCAAATATATTAAATTATTCAGTGATGGATTGAATAATAGATCTTATATTATGCTATGCTATTAGTAAAACAACTTGAATTAATATTATTATTAAGAACATAACTTTAATTAAACATTCTATTAAGAAATAAAACCTAAAAAAATCCTAAGTAAATTGTTAATAAATAAATCATTTCTAAAAAAACATGCAGATGTCATGAAAAATAAAAACAACGATAATGAAAATATTACATTGTTTGTCTTTCAATAACTAGAACCACTAAATAATTTAATTAAGATATATATATATATATATATATATATATATAAGCTAATAACTAGTATACATACAAAAAATAACTGAGATTATTTATTAACAATCTAATTAAATATTAGTAATATAAAATCCTAACGAATGTAATTTAACTATTCAATTTCTGGATTTACTTTTTAAAAATTATTTGTTTGAGTTTTATAAAACCACTAAAAAATTATATAATTATTAATTTTAGAATTTATAAAATTAATTAAATTATATACAAACTATCACAGATGTTAATATAAAAATTATTAGTAACATGAAAGCAGGGGCACCGGTGGATTGCCTTCAATAATGCTGGACAAGGTAAAGGTATGATCTTTATATACCTAAGCTATCTAGCCTTGCACCAGCCTGTCACGAGCAGGATCTCGTTCTTTTCAAGTGCCTTAAATTTTTTATCCTGGATGTAGAATTATTGGCTTTTCAGCAAAGACGCTTGCCCTGGTGATGGTGCTTTAAACGGAGGAAAGCAGACCAGTTCGATATGCATCTTTCGTGAGTATCAGCATCTGAAAAAACAGAGTCGATGGTCTCATTAGGCGAGGAAGGATGGCCATGATGGCACAGAAGGATGTAATGACAATAATCAACAGCACAAGGAGTTTTGCCATCAAGAAAAATTACATAATGCACCAAAATGTGCGGACTGGAGGACTATTTCTTTAAAACAACTTATTATTTTCAAAAACAGTGGAGTACAAAACTACTATTTTAAAAAACTTTGAGTTCAATATTGTTTTCTAAATATTTTTCCATATCATTCTTTCAAAATTTTTACTAAACTGTGTTAAAAACATTAAATAATAATAATAATAATAAAAGGTTTCGAAGCAGGCGAGGCGGTCCTGCCATCAGAACTGCGTGCTCTCTGCCAGTGGCTAGTGGAGAGACCTGATAAGGAATCAAATTAGGACCAGACACCCTTCAGTCTAGGAGAGTTGAGACCCGGGAATTTCTATATTCTTGTAGACGTGACAGTATTGTGGTACCGGTTATGCTTTTTCGTCGCCCGTTACTGGCATGTAAGGGATTTAAATGATGCCCTGTCTTGTTTTTTCTGTTAATGTTCTCCGGTAGTGTTACATCTTGACTTGAAATGAGTACAAAGCTTCATGATAAATTTTCCCGTATTCTTATTTTTATTTTTTGCAGATGTTTTTATTTTAGAGTTAATATATGATATTTTTAACCCTTTGCTTTGTATTTCTAAACTATCATGCTATCAAATCAATATCGACGAAAATTAATTAAAATGTTTTGTATAGTTTTTGGTAATTTATCGTAGATAAAAAGGATATTAAGATCACACCGTATGATGAAATAAATTAAAAATATTTTTAAAACACATCTTAAACATAGCATGTAATTCATGTGTATCCGTGATATGTTGCAGGGCTTAATTATTATTATTATTATTGTAAGAGAATAATGTCTGAGGGTTGAGAAAAGAAGAAGAAGAAGAAATTATAAAATGGAAAAACTAAACAGAGATTTTTTTTTAATTAATCTCTATTAAAAAACGAAAAAAGAAACCTAGTTTAATTTAGTTTCTGTTTTAATAGCTTGAAATCGATTGAAACAGATCAAACACCACTGAAAAAAACAAATATAAACATTAAATTTTCTTCTGGACCCTAAAATCAACCCAAAAACAATCGCCCCTAGATTTCTGTCTGTCGCCCGCTTTTTCTCTGTCTCTTGGTCGCTCTGTTCTTCCTTGATAGCCTTAGTCTCTCTGTCTTATCGATCTAACCCCACCAATATATTAGAATGGGCAACAATAACTTTTCTTTTTTCAACTTTTTTTTATTCTGGAGAATTCTTGGCTTTAGAATTTGCAATTTTATTGAATGATTTAATCATTGTCGTGTTGATCCTTTTGTTCCTTTAATCGGGACTGCTTCTTTTGGAACAGGAGCTTTCTCTGAAATTGGCCCCTTCAGACCCAGTGGTGGAGGGCTTCTGGTCAGAAATGATTGTGGTTGGAATAAAGTTGCTTATTATTGTTAAATCTGTCAATTTTAGGGCAATGTTTTGAACAAAAAATTATTTTTATTTTTATATTTTAATGTGTTAATATTAGTAATAATTTTTTTAAAAAAATATTATTTTACAAGTAAAACTCATTTCGGTAGGAAGATTTGTTGGGTATAAACCAAGTTGATATCAATCTTCAATTCTTGTGTTATTTAATCTCCTAGGATGTAATACCTGACACAGGACCTCTCATTAATCCTAGTAAAAGTGGTTTGCCTAGTTAACATAGGACTTCTTGTTCGCTTCGGTAATTCTAATATGGTTATTTACTTTAAATGAAAATCAAACTGAAAATGCTTCTAGCTTCAACAGACCTGAGTAGCTCGTTCAAAATTTTATCCTCTCTCACCTTGTGTCGCCTCCCAGATTGACGGAAACGCTGTCCCTTGTCTCTCTAAAAAAAAAACTCGCCGGGGACCACGTCGGAAACTAGCTTGGGGGGAGGGCATGTCTGTTGATGTCGCCATGCCCACGCCGTCTAATCAGCGTGACAAAAACCAGGGCTCGTTTTCGGAATCGACGGGTAGTAAGTCTATACTCATGAATGACGATAAGAATATGTCTGTAGTGATTTCGTGTTTCTTTTGATATCCCAAAATCAACTCTACCTGCACTTGCCGACTTCTGTCTTTAAGATTTAACGGCTACTTAAGTTGATAGATTAAGAGACATTTCAGAGATTAAACATGAATTTAAATAAAAAAATCAGATCAATTGACATTCATCACGAGCTAGAATTTAGGGTTTTCAATCTTAATAATTTAAAAAATCTAAAAAAGTTTAGGATTCATAGAAGCTTTTCGTGTAGATAAGATATCGTATTTAGCACACCTGTGTTCATGCTAGATTTTAACAGAAGACGTTGACGGAGAGAGGGGTATACCTATTACTATGCCTAAAAGCAGATTTATATCACCAGTAGAATAGGCTTTGTTGTGGGCTTGTCACCAAATAGCAATTGTGTATTTTGTTCAAGGTGTCTTGGGCCTTACCAGGCTCGCCGTCAGTTTTTGCGCGATTAGATCCTGCTGAGGTATGCTGTCCTGCATGTTTTATATATCATAATTGATGGCGAAAATAGTAAATAGTAGAGTTTTTATCCGGTTAATGAACTTGTTATTTTTGTTTTCTCACCGGTGGTCCATCTTTCTCTTCAATTTGATGACTGTTATTTTCATGTGTTGTTTTATCATCTGAGCGCAGACAAGGTTCAAGGCAGAGCCGGCTCGAGTACATGAGCATTTTGACTCTCTTTTTATATAAGAAATATTTATTAATTATATTTTATAAAATAAATTTTTTTTTAATTAATAAAAAACTTTAAATACAAAATAAAAATTTCTCAAAACTTTACCTGTTATATACATAAAAAATAAAAATAAAATATTTTTTAAATAATTTAAAAAATTTCATTTATAATTTTATTCAAGTTGTTTATAGGTTTTTTAGGTGAATTTTATTTATTTTCTATATATTTTACTTTTCCCTCTCGATTCATTTGGAGCAAGTAACCGTTACATTTCTGCATATCTTTCAATTAATTTTTTTTTTTCGTTGCAGTGATTCTGTTCCACTCTTCGGTTATCGAAGGAGGTCATACTTGTTCTTTCAGGACTTCTTGGTGCACTATCTTGGAGTTTGATGTCTACCTTTGTTGATAGCAAGTACAGTGCTGCCTTCTCTAACCTTCTTGGAGTTTGATGTTGTTAGTATCTTCAATGCCAGGAATTTGTTGAAATGCCAGGGTGCATATGCTCATCAATTTTAGGGATTAGTTAAGAATTTATGGCTTCTCGGGGGAATAAAATGTGTTTGACTGAATGTAATGGTACCAGTTTAATTGTTCATTAAAAGAAGCTAATGCTTCAAAATATAGAATTAATTACGAGCTAATTGGAATTTGGAATTTTGTTTTGCATTAACACGATGCCAGCCGCTAATTACCCAACAGTGTCAAACTAAGGCTTACCCCTTTCTTGAATGATATGGTTGTGGGCTGTAGTTTAAGGGGGTGGGGGGCTAGCAGAACTGACCAGAAAATTCATGTGAGGGCTGGTGCTATACCTACGAAGACAAATTTTTTCAGTTTTTAAGGATATTGATTTTCATCTCCTGTGGGTTATATCAGCAATCTTTGTCAGTGTGTGCTTGCCATGAAAAGAAATTCTGAAGGTAGAGGTGTAGGGTACCCTTTCTTGAAAGGCAGTGGCTAATTAAATGACAGTGATCTGCATTGAAATTGGCTTATTGTGTAGGTTGTGGATTCTGTGGTGGTAGAGAGGGCTCGTGGTGAGTCATGGCGTGTCAGGATCTCTTCAGTCTATGGGGGTCATCGGCTTTTGGTGGGATTGTGAGCTCTCACTTAAGTGGCTCTGTGGGTAGATGCTTATGGTGTATGGTGCATTAAGGCGGTTTGGATAAATGTAATCTCTTGGTACTAATGACAATTAAATTAATGATTTCTTCAATCTCAGGCTTGTTTTTGGTGTTACAGCGTTGCTACATCTGATAACATCTGCAGTTGCTGTTCCTGTGTTGCAAGTTGGATTTTAAGGGAACTAACCAGAAGAGAACCCAGGGAGTGAGCTAGGGTGGCAGAGTGCCCTTCCAGTTAACACAGTATATAGATAGGATAACAGAAATGTGACAGGAGGAGGAAGAAGACGAAGAAGAAGGAAGCAGAACACGAGAATTGTGATTCATTTCATCATGCCTTCTTCTGTTACAAGCTCTGTTACAAATGTAGCTGATGATATATTCTAGAATAACACCAAGCCTTGGTTACACGTGTCCAAATGATAGCGAGAACAACTGAAATGAACTACCACAGGTGCTGCGTGTTGACGCTAGTGGCTTCTTTTATTTAAACGGTGCGTGTTGGCTGGGTGGAAAAATGCAAGTGCTGAAAACGCCGCTGTTTCAATAACGGTCTTCTGTTTTAAATTTCTTCTCCCGACAACGGTGCTCCCTGAGTTGCAACATCTACTTGTGAAAAGCGTGTGCTTGGTTCCACAAGTGGAGTGAATCTTGCTTTGACTGGTCCTGGTTTCCAGGAAAGCTCAAAGCATCATATTATTCAGTTGTGATTACCATTACTCCTTATCTCTCCAGTCCAATGTGTTCTTTCCCACATTATTTATTTTCCTGTGGCAGGCAACACCGCAGTCAGACTATGCCATGTTTTATTCCACGTATTTGCGTGATGATTAGCAGTACTCCTTATCTTTTAATTTTTTGTTCTCTACTCAAGAGTTCTGATTGCTTGTGATATCTAAAAAATTCTGTTTCCAGCACAAATAAAATTGGTTTTACCCCAGAATTTCTTGGACGCGTCAAGCTTGTTACCTCAGTTGCATCATTGCTTGGGGTTGGGCTGTATAATGGCTTTTTGAAAAGTGTTCCTTTGCACAAGATCGTGTCATGATCTACTTCTGTTCAGGCTAAGCGGTGGATGATTGTGCATGTTTAATGGATTCTATTAGATGTATTCATTCTTTTGCTAATGTTTTGTCTCGGGTTTTCCTTGTTACTGGTTTGCACAGAAAGTTTGGGATGAGTGGTTTGCTACTGGAGATTCTTTGATTCTAACTGTCCATGGCCAGGTAACATATAGACCTCTGAAATTGTTAGTTCTCTGCATGTGGCATGCCAATATTTAATGCGGAAGACAAGCGTTTTATGCCTGGACGCTTTCTACTCCCAGTTCATGGAAGCTTTTTGTCTTTCCTTTTTTCTTATTTGGGGGGTGGGGGGTGTTACGGTTTGACATTTACAGTGATTTTGAGCATTTCTTTCTACCAAGTGTGTTCCAAAAGGACCAGGAGTTATCCTTACATTCAAACTGTTTGTGTTGTTTCTCTAATACATCCGCTTTAAGGAATGGTTTTAGTTATTAGTTGGATATTTAGTTCCTTATGTTTGTGTTGTTAGCAGGATCATTCTGTTGTGGCATCGTGGAGGTTCAGGCATCCATTTCATTAACATGAGCTATATATGTTTTCTTTAGCTGCCTATTTTCACATGTCAATTTTTTTTTATATATTTCTTATCCCTTGCAATGTTGATCTGCAAAAGTCATACACCGAAGCAGCTAAACTAACGAACTATTTAGTTTGCAGGCTTCTTTCATGCCAGTTCTTGTGCTAGCAGCGAATTAGTTAAGTCCAGAGGGCTTGGAAGCGACACTTTTTGCAACCCTTATGTCCATTTCAAATGGAGGGAGTGTTCTTGGAGGCCTGATTGGTGCTGTTCTGACTCAATTCTGATGTCATTTCAAAGGAAAGTAGAGATATAGAGATGAAGTACAATTCTGATGTACATGCACGCTTCATCTTTCAGTCCGTGGTAGTGTCCCTGCTAGGAAGCTTTTTGCTTGGCTGTAGATTACATTTATTACAGACGGAGATTCTGTAAATGTCTCGAGGTTGAATACGCAAACTAAAGAGAGATGATCCAATCAGTCTTTAATTCTAGGGACCTCAGCTAATTGAATGTAACAAGCGCGCTGTAATGTAATGGTGGAAGAAATTGCCTTGCCTCCTGCCCGGCGGTTGATGCGTTGAGCCCTAAGTGCAACCCAGCCAGGCCTAGTGGCTTCCAAGCTCGATATTAAGTTGGGCTAATGTTATCGGGTCAACGCCTTTGATACAGGCTGCTCGACGGACCATCGGCCTTAAACGCGAGGCAGGGCAGAATGGTGCTAAAAAGCCTGGCTATTGACTGCCCTTATTTCCCTCTTAAATTATATCATTCGACCCTTCACATGCTATAAAGAGAAGAGGGGCCAATAAAATAAAAGAGAATAAGAAAAGAAATTTGAACAAGTTCCGACTTCCTGAATAGTGGAGTAGTCATGTCATCCCGAGAAAATTCCATCAAAGCACAACTGCTCGTAAAAATAATAAAGGGGGCCTTCGACCCTTCACAGACCAATGTGACTGTGGCATTGTTTTGGTCGGGCAACTTGCAGAATAAAACGACAATGTTTTTGTGATTTTTAGGGGGGGCACCACCCTGAAGAGATCCGAAGTTCTGTTAGATGAGGCCGAAGATTAACCCACTCATGGGAAAGGGACGCTGACCATGCGGCAGACTGACTGAGTGCTCCACGTGGTGCGGTCCTACAAAATACAAATTATCATATCCTCCCCTGTTTCCATCTGTCCCAAGACTCGTCAAGAACTGAAAATTGGGATCCTCAATTAAGAATGTGTTTTTATACACGGCAGCGGCTGCATTTTGAAAAACCCCAAAAATAAATCTTTTGGTTACTGTAAAACACTGATAATTGTAATGGTGAGGAATGGCCTGGTTAACCAATGCTGCCTCCTCTCTTCTGTTCTTTGTTCTTTGTGCTTATTGGATTCTCCTCTCCTCTGCTTCTCTCTCTGGTCTGGAGGATATAGCTGAAGATGATTTCCTTCTCTTTTTCCTTCACCTTTAAACTACTTCCTCGTCTTCACTGTCTACATTGCATGTAAATAATGGAGAGTGACTGGCATTCCCCTTCACTACTGACCTGCACTACTCTTCCCCTGCACTGCTCTTTCCCTTCCCCTACGCTGCTCTTCTCCTTTTTCCTTTCTCTTCGCCTTCATTTGGGCTGTTCTCTACTGTTTTGCCAGACCAGGCATGTGTTGGACCGGTTGACCAGTAAAATAAAAAATCACAACAAAATTTTTTAGATATTATATTTTATTAGAAAAATAGTATTTAACAATAATAATGACACAATATAATTTTTTTTAAAAAAAATTATTTAATAATATATTATTTATAAAATTTGATCGCAATCCTATTTTATTTTGATAATATTTTTCTTGATATTATTATAGAATGCTATAAAAATTATAATATTTGTCAAATAAATTTTATATATAATAAAATTACAAATAATTTAAAAAAATAAAAAAAATATTTTATATAAAATATTGTTTAATTCATGAAATAACAATAGTACTTAAGTTTACAATATTAAAATTGAAAATCATTAATATATATATATATATTATTTTATAACATTAATTTCAAAAATATTTTTAATAAAATACATTAAATGATTTTTTATTCAACATTAATTTTAACTATCTTTATAATTAAACATTTATAAATATAAAACTAAATTCAATTAAAAATATTTTTTAAACTACAATCATGCAAATTGACACATTACCAAAAAATGTTACTATTTTCTAGCATCAGAACCAGAGGCATGTCTCAATTCTTCTTGACCAAGCATCCATGGCCCATCAAGCTAACACAAATAGAAGAATGTGTCGGTGTAAATTGCTTTTTAAAAAATCTTCTTTTTTCAAAGTATAATAAAATAATAATTTTTTAGATTTTTTTATTTTTAATATTAATACATCAAAATAATTAAAAAATATTAATTTAATATTTTTTCATATTAAAAATATACTCAAGTCCATGTAAAAATACATTTTCAAACACATTATACTAAGTTTCCTCTCTTGCCGACAATCCATGCATGCTATCCACGTCATCATCCTTCTTTTGATTTTATCAAGTAACCATGCACATCAATTTGAGTAAAACTTCGTCACTAGGATGCATAATTGAAAGCTTAAATTAATTCCACCTCCTGGCTCTTTGTGTATGGTATTATGCCCTAGAGAGCTTTTTGCCTTTGGTATGAACATGTTTATTCCAGTCAAAATCAATCAAATTAACAGTAACTGAGTTCTGGTTCCGATGAGTCCACAAGTCCACTGTCTCAGATATTCCCGATTAGTTTTTGTTCTTGAAAAACAACCCTTTTCAAATTGAATATCAAGTGGCTATACAAATCATCCATGAGCTCTTTAAAACTCCCTTTTTTTAATGAACTAAATCAAGTCTAAGCTAATTATCTCAAATCTCGAAGGTGATATAATGGATAACGCACATATGTCGAACTGAAACTGAATGCTTCGCTCCGCGTAGACCAGTAGAGATCACTTGGCCTGGCACAGAGATGCGTGTGAATATTTATATCTCTTGCATGCTACAGTATGTGTGTGTGCATGTATAGCAGAAGCATAGCAACTTTCAAAAACCGATGGTTATACCAGTCTAGGATCTCCATTGATCATCAGGTAGCAGAGCGATCACGAAGTCAACAGTTTTGGAATGGGGGGAGATGGGAGTTGAAATAGTTGTTGAGTCGCTAATGATTGAAGCAAATTTAATAACAAAAGGCCGAGCAAACACATGATACTGCGAACAGATTGAATAAATAAAGAACTGCACAACCACAAAAGTTTCACATCCAATCATTGCAGGCTCATGGTTCTGTTTGATCCGCTACGTTCTTAATTTTGAGGTCTGTTTTGTTCTTCTTTTGTAAATTAATGTTGAGTTTTGATAGATAAATAATAGCCATGTTGATCTTGAGGTGTAGATAAGGTGATTAAGGATATTTCTTTTTAAAATATTTTTTATTTTGAAATGTATTAAAATAATATTTTTTTTATTTTAAAAAAATTATTTTTAATATCAATATATTAAAATAATATAAAAACATAAAAAAAATTAATTTTTTAAAATACAAAAATACATAGATATTTAGAAAAAGTCATATGCTCCACATAAAAAAAACACCCATTTACTGAGGTCTTTTTTTTTAACTGCACAACGTGTATCATTCAAGAATGGACTGTTTTTTTCTATTTGTTTTTTAATTTTAATTTTTTTTATCTTTGCCTCTTTTTATTTTCTAATCTTATTTTTTAATATTGAAATTTTAATTAGTTTTATCATATAATATTAGATTTATTGTGATTGATTTTTATATTTTTTATCATATAATAAAATATAAAAAAAATAAATTTAATGTAATAAATTTCATAATTCAAGTTATGGGATACCTTAGTTGAATATGATTTTTTTTTGTTTTTCAAGATTTATCTTATAAATAAAATTATATAGAGTTAACTTTCATATGATTTAATTTAAAATTTAAATTAAATAAAGATTTATAGTTAAAAATTTTTAAATTTAAATTATTATACCAAATTTAATAATAATGTGAAATATTTTTTCACAATTTAGATGTTCTTTCGCTCAGTTTTTTTTTAGTTTTTTTTAATCAAAGCTGCAGCAGAAACAATGTAAATAAACTAGTACCAGCTAATTAAATGAGTTTTTTTTCTTCTTTAAAAAGGCTCTACCAAATTCAAGAAAGCCGTGCTAAATAAACTCATGCGGCAGTGCAAAATTAGACAAATTCACTTTATAAGGCAGGAAAAAAAAACCCAGTTAACTAGTGAGATCATTATTCTTGTACATTATTGTATTTTGAAGGACAATTATGATAATGGAAGACAATTGGCAAATCGGAGAGCATAATAATGACTGAGTAGAGAATTTGAATATGATCAAGGAAACAGCACATCAACTTATTCTTAATGGGAGGAGGTGAAAGGAAATCCTTGGCCGTGAAGAGAAATGCATGTGGGATGCCATGTGAAGAGCATTGAATTTTTAAAAAACTCAGACTCCCCACTATTTTCCTCTTCTCTCTCTCTCTCTCTCTCTTTTCTACACTGCCTCCATAAGATCATGGAGAAACCAAACAAAATCCCATGTGAAGAATCATTGACCCTCAGAACAATGGATATAGAGCTAAAATCCATATGTTGGAAATGGGTGGGGTAGGGAGGAATTGGTAACCATGTATTATTTTCGCATTGAATCGGGTTTTAATTTTTTTTAATTTTTTTAATATGTTAATATTAAAAATAACTTTTTTAAAATATTATTTTTTATATTTTCAAGTAAAAAATATTTGAAAAACAACCATAATATAAATTATTATCTTAATCCAGTAATATATATATAAATACACACACACCCCTAACAATCATTTCCACGAGAGGAAGTAGGAATAAATTAACCGATGGAACATTCTCAACATCAGTTTGATTAATCATAAATGGAAATGGCTACTGGAATTGAAGCACCCAATGGTGGTGATGTTTGGAATAGTGGTTATAGTTATTTTTTTAAGTATTTTTTTATTTAGAAATATATCAAAATAATCTAAAACATTAAAAATATATTAATCCTGAAATAAAGAAAAAAAATTAAATATTTTTAAAATGTAAAAATATATAAGATAATCACCATTGTGGCCACTGGAAATATTGCCGGACATCTACTGGACAAGCCTTGCATGTCAGTACGCGCAGCAATGGCCTAACTCTATAACTTCGTCAATGCTTGAATTCAAATGCATTGGATGCTTCAGGCCAAGCAGCCCCACATGCCTGGCCATAGCTTGCCCGTGGCCTATTGCAATTTGCGACATGTATTCTATTCTTTCGTTAAGGACACGAAGCTTGACTGCATGCAGTTCCTGATTCACATGGGAGAAGACAATGTACGTATAATAATAGCCAATGCCTAAAGTGTTCAGTGCAAAAAAATGGATGTTTACTTTTAATTAATCGCAGCATGCACATAAACAATGTATCCAAAATTCTATGAAATAAAACATGATCTTGCTTAGCTTAAAAAAAAAAGAGCTCGAGGTTGAAGGTTTTGTTTATATATGTCCCTTAAGGCCGCCCCCGCACGCGCGCATATGTAAATAGAATCTAAGTTGAGGGGCATGAAGTAGCAGATATTTTCACAGAGAGAGAGAGAGAGAGGCATGAAGTAGGAGCTACACATCTATCCCTTTGCATTATAATTATCGGATTTGAGTACATTATTCTTAATTTATTTAATTAAATATATGCATAGATTTTTTTTACTTATAATCATGATTTTTTATAAAATAAATATGTTAGAAAAACTTGTATATTTATTTTTTTATCAGGTAACATTAAGAGTGATATTATTAAACCAATTGGCAAAGGATAACGTGATGAGCATTTTAACGAACATTTTGACCAGAGACATGTTAACCCTAAATTTTTCAAAGGGCAAGAGTGCATAGGTATGATTGAGGTAAGGAAAAGATGGAGCCTAATCAGCGTTAATTAATCAAGTTAGGTGTCGATTGCAACCAAACAGGTCCTAATAAACAGGATACTAGGTGCTAGTTGAGACAAGAAGCCTAGCCTCTTCATGATTACCCTTGTTTGCATGAAACGAGCTCCACTGCTTTGGCATTCGGAGAGAGCCCCAATGTAAACACTAATTTTTTATAATTAATTTTATTAAAAGCAGGCATCATCGCTCAGTAACAAAATTCAATATAAAATTTCTCCGGTCTATCCTTCTTTCTAATTGGATTTTTATATATTGTAACTGGTTCTTTGCAATAATTGAACTAATCTAAGCCCTTGATCAGAGGGCTTCTTTTCGGATATAATATAAAAAAAACTCTTCCTAGTGGTAATTAATCAGAGTATTAAATTTATCAATCAATACCCTCTTTTGACTTTTTTAGAATTTGATAACAATCGCTCTTTATTTTGTTGACTGCGAAATGTGCCTGCTTAAAAAACGCAATCATTCGGAAGTTATATACTGTTTATGTTAGTACGTAAATTGAATTAAGAAATATTAACTTCAACAATATATATTCTGAAAATAAAATGTTATACATGCAAATTAACACGATGCCATGGTAAAACTCGATGCAAACAGATAAGTTGAGCGATAAACGATGAATTATACATTTCATAAATATTAAATAATTGGTTAAATATAAAAAGAACAATTGCACATTGATTACTTATTCTGAAATGACGTATATGGATTACAAATTTACAATCTCATCCAAATAACATGAATCCGGCCTTTAGCAGATTTTCCTTGGGAATTATATATGATCACATCGAGGCAGAAAACACATAATGGTTGATTCGATATGGGAGTGATGACTAGTCAACATGGGTCAACCTATCGTTTTAAATTGTACAACTATCTTAGCTAATTCAGTATCAGCATCAATATAATTCCTTCGGGCTCGGTGCAAAGCCTTTGAAGAAAACCAAGATCTTCACAATGTATCCTCACATTAGCCTCTGCGTGCTGTAATTATATTTATTTATCTTATCCAATCAAATCAAAGGCAGGTTATTCCCATGCATCTTTAAATTTTCATTTTAGCAAAAACAACGCAACCTAGAATTACAAGGAGTAAATATGGTAGAGGTGCAGTTAATTTCTTATTATTAAATCAACACATGACAATATTCATCAAATCACTGATTAACTATATATATATAGTTTCCTTTTTATCATAAGAAAAGAGATTCAAACCCGGAATCTGTTAGAAAAGAAGAGGAATAGTAGTGTCAATTAAGTTATAAACTCAATGATATATAAAAAGATTAATAATTTTATATATTTAACAAAAAAAATCCTAATTTAACAGTCTCAATTTCTTTTTTAAGTATAATTTTCCATACAGCTACTAAATTCCCCTAACATATATATATATATATATATATATATATATATATATGTATGTATGTATGTATGTATGTATATAATCAGCCATTTATGGTTATAAAATTGAGAAGGCTAGTGCCAAATTGTAGTCAAAATGAATGAGAATATAAACTACATGCAGTGGTTGGAGGTGAAAGCAACTTGGTAGCATGGGCAGACAGAAAGTAACCCTAAACCAACCGCAGAATTAAGAAGATGGAAAATACTAGAAAAACCCGTAATAATTTAAAGCTTCTGTTCCGATTATGCTAAGACAAGGTCAGTCTCACGTCACCTAATTTTAAAGGAAAAATAGAGACCCTACGATATAACACCACTCCTAATTAATCTAAAAAATAAAAAATATAATATTTATATATATTTTTGAACTAAAAAATATTTTAAAAAATAACTATTATCACATTTTAAAAAAAAATCAGAACAAAATTGCTTAAGTATCGAGCTGCAGGAATTAGCATAAAAAATTGAACTAACTCGTGAATTATGGATGTGAACAAAACGGAAAAATGCTCAACGAATTATGCAATAATTTGCATGTAATGATGTGATGTTGGCTAAAATTGCAATAAATTACAAGCTCACACACAAACACGTGTGTAATTCATAACCGCTTAAAGTTTATAGGGACTTAAGTAAAACGAGTTTTTTCAAGATATTAAATAAATATAATTTTTTTATATAAAGGAAACGATTTTCATTTTATATATAAGTCATGATTAGCGCGCGCGCATACACACATATATATATATAGATGCGTATGTGTGAAACTTTGACTATAATCACATGAACCTACCTTCCACATTGAAAACAAGTCTGAACAACTAATAGTCGTGGCAAAAAGTTAAAATTATTGCAAGACAAGATAGAGGTCGACATCCATACCCAGATCGTCAATTCCCCTGTTTGGTCACATTCAACTGTCCATAACCACAGAACTTCTCTTTTCCAGCATTTATGTCCAGTATATTAATAGGATTGATCCACTCATGCAGCAAATTATCTAAATTATTGTTATGAATCTTTTGCATACAAAATTTAGGCTTCACAGCACTTAACCGCTTTAACTTCTCCTAACCCGTTGTCCCTATAAAGAAATTTCCTAACCCATTTTCTTGGCAACAGCATGAATATATTCACAAAAGATTCACCAGCTAATGTAAGTTAATTAACATATCAAGCAAAATACATTATAATTTCTATAATTATTAATTTAAATATATTACTGACCAGGTCGAGAAAAAACATCCACTGAAAATATGCTTATTACAGAGAAATTGAGACTCTTGCAAAAAAAAAAAAACCCTGTAAAATAAAGAAAAGTCTCTTGAAATGATAGAGTACCCATACTCAAGTTAGCACGGATAATGAAGGAAAGAACTTCGTAAGATTGTTTTGTATGTGTTTTAAGAGCAAAATTTAAAAAAGATAAAAAAAGTGAAAAAAGTCTAGAGAGAGAGAGAGTATAGACCTCATCTTAGGACTTAAAACACTTTTATATTAGCTTGAATTCACATGAGTTTGTCGCCCAAAGGTGCAAAATAATAATTTTTGCGTATGTAGTTTTGGATCTATTAAAGATTTATAATAAAACTATAGTAAAGATGATCTTTAAAATATGAATTAATTTTTTTTATTTATATGGATATTTAGATAATTTTACATGCATTATAAGATTTATAATATATTTTGCATGTATTATATCAATGATTTATTAAACATCCTATAAATCTAATAAATATATAAAGTATCATGAAAATAACAAATATATACAATAAAAATAAAATTTAAATATATATAAAAAATAAATCCCTCCCACCACAAAAATAAAAAATCAAATGCTCGAGATATAAATTTTACACTTTGTGAAAAGTGGTCATATAGTCGGTTTAAACGATGACGGGACATACGGCGACATTAACAACATATATTATTAGTTAATGAAAAAATTTCTTACTTGTATGTTGTTGATGGAACACGATTTATATCACTATTATTAAATATTTGATAGAAAGATGATTGCTTCTAGAACAAGCCTACGCTTATGACTTCAATATCTAGTATCTTGTGGTTTCGCGTGGCACAGCTAACAGGACTGAGGTGTTGGCCTGTTGGGTGAGTACCCAATAGTACCACCCCAGTCTAACTCCAAGAGGTGTGACTGGTCCCTTGGGTTCTAATTTCTTTTTAAATTTTGATTATTTTTTTCCATTCATGCATATAAAAAAAATGGTTTTTATTAATAATGTGTAAGTAATATAATCCCTCGTCAACATGTCTAAAGGATATCTCCTCTTATTAATGCATATATAATTTTTTTTTATCTCTCATTAATATTCCTTTAACTATTGAAATAAAAACTTCAAGATTTTATATTAAAAAACATATTTATATTCAACATAAAAACAATTTTTTCTTGGAATTTAATATTTTCTAGTATATTTTTTTCTATAATATTACTGATCTTAATTATCATATGAGGGTTTTCAAAAGAATTTTTAAAAAATATTTAAAGAAATTTATCAAGAATTTTTTTAAAAAAATAAAAGTTTTTTTAAATGAACATTTGACAATCATAAAAAAAAAAACCCTTATTCTTAAGCATATATAAGATTCTGAGACATCATTATCAACTGTTCTGTGAAATAGGATGTATTATTCATCCATCAAAGCATACCAAATGCTTTTAGATAGTCACGGTTTACGTCCAGGAGCATAACATTCGAGGAGGGACGCATGACTAATATATGGAGGAGAGATGCACAACCGGTCCTGGATTTTGTTGAGGGTGCTGCTGCGTTTTGCTGCTAAGCCTAAAGTTTATGTCTCATCACTAAGTTTACAAGCTAATAAGAAATCATTACAATGCATCAAGTAAAAAATCATTTCAAGGAGCAGAATCAGTTAAAAATTCTTGGCATGACAATAAAGAAAGGCTCGGAACGCAGGTCATCCCATGCCCTGCTAGCCAGTAAATGTAAATGGCCGCCAATGATCACATTTGTGGTTTGCCGAGGTCAGTATTATATTTTCTTCTTCCAGGATAACGTGACACCTTCCTCTTTTATCTACTACCCTTATGTTTAAATAATAATATTACAAGATAATAAAAAATACTTTTGTAACGAGAAACTAGAAAGTAGACGGTACTGTATATCTGTGAGCGATGTTACAGTTCTCTCGGAGCACATACAAGCACACATTACAACGATCCTTTGTTTTTTTTTAACAGATAACCATAGCAAATTCATATCCATTGGATCCATCATTGGCTGTTGAACCACCCCAAGGCCGGTTAGTCAATAAAGTGTGATAGTGATGTTGACTTTATAGTAAATTTTGGTACAATCAAACGGTATTCATTGAATCAGAATGCTAGAATATTATCAGGTTAGTATTGTTTTTTAAAGAATTTTTTTATTTAGAATGATATTTAAAAAAAAAATTAATATAGCATACTAAAATATTTTAATAGCATAAAAAAATAATTAAATTTAACAAACATTCATTAGACACGATCACAAACGGGGATAAGAAAAGAAACAAGCCCCTGTGTACCAACAACAGAGAAAATTAACAACCCTAAGCCCAGAGGGCAAGCTAAGGCCTAGCCTAAAAAGTTCCGAGCCAGAGACTGACAAGTCATGTAAAGCCACTAGCCAAGACAAGCCCTATTCATAACACCAACCGAACGTAACTGTCAATCAAATAAAGAAAAACTACTACAAGTGTCAGAACTTATAATTACGAACAAAATGACAAAGGGCTCAAAAGAAATGGTTGTATTGAAGTCCTCTGAATTTAGATTTAAATTCTAGGAAGGGCACCTCTTGAGGCCCCCTCCGACCACCTTGTCTCAATTGTCACTGCTCCATGTCCCTTATAACATGGAGGAAATTATGGCAGCTTTCCCTTCTCTAAGCCCTCTCTCTTCCAAACCAACCATAAAAGCTCTCACATAACACCAAACAACACACACTGAGTTCTTGTGCCAAAGAAACCCCGTCAATCACAAAGAAATTAAGAAAAGAAACCGCCTTCTGTTTTATCATTTCAGTCATAACAAAGCACCTGTAATTATATACCGTACTTTTGCCGCCATCACTTTACTTGAAACGAGTTCTGTTTCTCATTCATAAACCTCTTCAAGAAGGGAAAAGGAAAGGGATATGGAGATTGAATCAGTCCAGTGTGAGTGTTGTGAACTGAAAGAGGATTGCACCCAAGAATATATTAGTGAAGTGAAGGCCAAATTTGATGGCAAGTGGCTATGTGGATTGTGCTCAGAAGCTGTTAGAGATGAAGTTAGCAGGGGTAAAACGCAATCTGGAATGGAAGAAGCTGTGAGAGCTCACATGTCATTTTGTGGTAAATTCAATGCGAATCCAGCAGTTAGAGTTGCTGATGGTATGAGGCAGATGCTGAGAAGACGGTCAGGAGGCTTGTCTTCATCAAAATCTTCTTCCAAGAAGTATTCAAGGTCGGCACCCACAAAACTGTACCAATTGAACAAAAATTAAATAAAATTAAGGAGAGGACTCTTCCTCGCAGAAATAATATTGATAGCTAGTCTTTCGAGGCTTCTTCTTAGTTTTACTGTTCGCTTGATCTTTGGTATGCTTTTCATCACTTTTTCTTCACTAAGGAGTAAGGAGGCAGAAATTTTGAAGGGAAAACCCGAAGTTTATATTAATTGATCAAGCGGTATCTATGAAAGAAGCCCTCTTTTCCTTTCTCGACTCTGAGTCAACACTAGTTCTAAGAACTGAGTTGAGAGATTTTCTTTCCTTTGGCTTATATCATTATTACCCCTCACCCCCCAAGCCATCCAAGAAACAAATTAACCATTGCCAGGCAGGTAGTCATGCCTGAAAAGCTTGAGATTTCTTCTGTTCAACCTTTAAATTAACTCAAAAAAAAAATTGTAACATTTTAAATTCATTTAGTGATACCATCGTTATTTTATGTTGAGCGGTCGACCCATATGAACTCAAATAAATAACAGTAACTGAGATGGTACAAACAAATAGCCCTTTGGTTTCTTGATGCCACGGGTATTTTTTTCCCATCTGGCTCCTGAAAACCAACCATGAAGAAATCTTATATTTTTTTAAACAGAAGTACGAGTCAACTGCCCAATACATGTTTACGAGGAGGTTAAAAGAAATGGTGACACGCTAATTATAATTATTCACAATACTTAAGTCTAAAAAAGGCACGTACTCGTTCGATATCATGCTTATATTATATATGGGCTCCAATTATTTAAGCTAGGGTATAATTTCTTCCACAATAACTGGCGATTGACAGGGTAATTCTATAAAAAAATTCCGACATGTTCAATGCTCCGGATTGACATAGCAGTTCAAATTAGCTGGTTGATGGATCAAATTATGATCATCGGATTTGCTAATGCGCCATCTAATTCGCTCCAAAATTGGGCTTTGATATTTTGGTTAATTAAGCGTAACTAGTTCTCGTGATTAGGACAGCTTTCTTTGTCCGATGCCAACCCCAGGGCAAGGCGAGGGAAATGAGGGGATTAAAGTAGTCGGTCCCCACATAGTCAAACAGACACTCATGCATTATGTGTAACATCAATGTTTCACATGTCCACTAAAGGTGTGTGCCCGGGAAATCTTCGACTCCTACAATCCAAGATCATCTCCCTAATTATCAGTTCACTTGTGCGTTTGATTTTATTGCAGTTTCTTGTGATTGTAGTTATAAAAATAAATGGTTAATTAAAATTATTTATTTGAATATATTTTAATTAATTTTATGGATTTTAAAATTAATAACTATATAAATTTTAAATAATTTTAAAGTTTGTAAAACTTGAAATAATGATCCTTAAAAGCAAAATTTATATATTTTGATATTATAGTAGTTTCTTGTGATTGTAATTTTAAAAAAATATATTTAATTAAAATGGTTTTGTAATGTTTTTTTATTTAAAAATAAATTATTATTTTATTTTCTATAAAATCAGAGTTGGAGGCACGGCTATACAATTTAATAAACCAAACAAATTTTTTAAAGGGCAAAAGGAGCATCCTCGAGTGGAGGTAAGACCATTTACATATCACTAAATCAATCATTTTCCATGTGATTAGGTATTATGATTCCAGTCCAAGAATAAGTCAAACATCTCGGTCGATTGAAACTGGCATTGCGTTCAATCTATAACTGGTGTCTGTTTTGCATTAACCCGCACCGCACCCCACCCTGCATTTTGGTTTTGTAATGGCTTGAAATCTCGAATTGGATTCCAGAACTTATACGAGGCAGTGCCGAAAAGGATTGCTTCGTTTCCGTAAGGAGCACCATGAATTATCAGACGTGAGATAGATGCCTGATTCCCCAGAGAATAAGAACATTTGACATTATTTTTGTTCCTGTCTACATTGCAGACAAATGTACATCGGCTCGTCAATACATATATCTTTGTAAGATTCCAGGACAGGGAAAGAAATGGAAAAGGGTGCAGGTGTCGATCGAATACTCAGAGTGTGTTCTGGCACCTTAAGAAAGGTTGACCTCTGATCAAACCCCATGCGGTCTTCATTTCTACCAGCATAAAGCCGATGCAGATTACTTTAAAAGACACACCTCGTTTTTTTTCCGGAGAGTGTTGGAATTAGCGTTATCAAGATCGAAGTGCGGCAGGGTTCTGATTTATTTGTTCATCAATTTAAATTGGGAATTATTCGGTGAACAACTAATTCACACAGAAGAAGAATTAACCAGCGTGTGTTTCCTTTTCCTTTTCTTTTTTTAGGATAATTAGTGGATTTATTAAATTCTGGAGAATATTTCTTAATTGATTTCTTAAGATAACTCTATAGGTCATATGATGTTAGTGTGTTTGGATCAAAACTGGATTGAATATGTAGTAAAGATATTTTAGTTAAATATTTAAATATTTTGATAGAGTTCGTAATTTGATATAAAATTATGAATTTATATTTAGTTGTGGTTAAATTTAATCCTGAATTATTTTTATATTAAAAGAGTGGTGTGGAATATGAGGTAATTAGCACATTAAAATGATTTAAAAATATTAAAAAATTATTAATTTGAAGTAAAAAAATAAAAAATTTTAATTTTTTAAAATTATTTTTGAAATACAAAAATAAATAAGGATAAAAGAGAAGAGAAAGGAGGGTGAAAATTTGAAGGTAGAAAAAACTTATAGTAATAATAACCCTTCTCTTTTTTTTTTTTTTGTGCTTTCTTTATTCCTTTAGAGTTTAGACAAAGGGAAAAGGAAGGGAAACTGCGAAGAAAACAAAAGATAATGGGGCTATTTCAGTCATTTTGTAGAGCTTAAGAGTGCACGTAAAAATGTAAAATCGCCCTTACATGCCCGTTGTGTTCAAATTTCAAACAGTCTCCTAATCGCCTCCTCGCTTAAAATTCTCTTCTTGACCAAACAAGCAGAAACAATTAATTCAGCCATGAAAGCATACAGCACGATAACATCACTGTTCTCCATGAAATCAAGCGCCACCAACACTAACAACACGGCCATGGAAGAAAGAGATAGCTGTTACTTCCCTGGTTGCAGAAAAGGTGCCAATTGCAACTGTGATATTTGCTTAGTTAGCATCAATGCTACCATTGACCTCATGCCAGTCAGCATACAAAAGTCCTCTCTCACCAAGCTTTCTTCTTCACGCGCCAACGTGGAATGCACTCCCCTTTCATTTGATACTTCAGTTATCTCAACACCGAGATCAAGTTCTTGTCCTAAAATGGGCTCTCCAACACTCAAATCAACAGCAAAATTGACTCTGAATCAAAAGAAAGAAAAGAAGAAAGAACCGCGGCCTTTTGGTTTTTGGGGTGTTTTTTTTAGCCTGGTTTGGGGATTAAGCTTGCTTTATGGTGTGGAAAATGGGTTTTCTTGCGGGGTTTGTAGGTTTTTAAAGCCTTCGTTTTCACCTGATATGGTTAGAAGTATTGGTGAGAGATCTAGGGTTGTACAAGATTTGAATCGGAGGCTAAGGTTTTTGCAGAGTGAATTGCAAGATTTTGTTGCCGATGGGAAGGTTTCAAATTGCAGCTTTGTGAATTCGATATGGGAAATCAACAAGGTTTCATTTGCCTAAACTCTTAATTAAAAAATTTCGCTCAAGGATTCGTGAGGTATTTTTCAACGCAATAATATCATGAATAAGTATGAACTGCAGGATGGGCTGCTTTTGAATTCACGGTGCGTCTTGTACAAGTCAGCAGTGGAAGAGGTGAGCATATGGGGCTGGCCTTTGCAAACTGGAGGATTGCTCAAAACAGAAGTTTCTTCACGATCATTTACTGTGTGGTCAGGCAGAGTTACAGAGGTAAACCCAAAATCTTGTTGCATGTGCACTTCTCTAATTAGTAGCAGTTTATGACAACTAAAATAGTGGATGGTTTGCCTGTGTCAATCAAATTCATGATATATATTTTTTTTGTGTTTAAAAGGGGTCCGAGGGGAAGATTGGCTACTCAATTCGAAAAGCCAACACTTCTTGGGTTCACAGGAATTGGGCTGCCTCTGTTGTCCAATTAGATCCCAATACATGGATTCTGAAGTATGAGAGTAGGTTGATGTTGGATAACTCAATGCTGTTTTCATCAGTAGCAGGGTCCTCAAATACAGAATGTCACGAGCTCTGAAAAGTATGAATCCAGGATTCTGGTTGTTCTCTGATTTTGAGCGCCAATGCAGTGTCTTTACAGTAAAAGACCGTGTCAAGATCATCCCAACTTGCAGAGAATATATTGATAAAAGACGCGGTGCCTTAATTCCTCCAGCACTGTTCCAGTTCTCATTGCTTGTGAGAAGAAATAAAATAACCTAAGGGTATCAAGGACCATTTCCCTTCATTTCAACTTCCTTGTCATGTTTTTGCTTGAATCTTAATTTCATTTTCTAAGGCGTAGTGATGTTTGGATATTCTAAGACGACAAGAATTTCAATTTCTAATATTCTAAATTGGAATTGTACACGCTGAACTGATACTACATGATCAGTGTTTCTAATTTTTCTTGCTGAGAAGGTAATGTCCAATTGATCTTGGATTTTACCTTTTTTTCACAAAGGTCTAATTGATTTTTACCTTTTCTTTTCCACGGTTGAGCAAGTTCTTTCCCCCCTGTATTCACAGGAACAAGGTGTATGAACAAGCACCACAGGATCTTCAACTGTTCAGTTCCAAATTTGTAAACTATCTCCATTAGGAACAATTTCTATACAGATAGGTGAAAACAAAATCACCAATAGTCATTAGACTCATTACAAGAACACAAGCCGGCTTTGTAAAGGTGAAATCGAGTCCCGTCTCTAACAATATTCTCCATCCCATAAACCTTCGAGACCAACTTTATAAAGGTATATGCAGTCCTCACAAACACTTGAGATTCTTAACTATTCGGATGCATGACCCTTTTCGCTCACTCATCAGCCCAATAAGAGATCTAGAATAACCAGACGAGCACTGGCGGAAATTACACTCAGTATAGTAACTTGATCAGGTTTGATTCCCAAAACTTGCATTTGACTAAATAAATTAAGAGCTTCCTGAGGCTTATCACACTCAGCATAACCAAGTCTGTTAAAAACCAAGTCTTTTTCATACATATGGTAACAAACAAAGCGAGCATCTTCAACTCTCCCAACTCTCGAATACCCAGAAACCATGGCTGATAAAACAACCAAGTTCTTTGATGAGATCTTAGTAAATAATTCTGAAGCAATATTCAAACAGCCACAGCTTGCATGCATGGTAACCAGTGCGCTCTGTTAATAAGTATCAAGCACAATATTATTTCCAATAATGAAATCATTTATTGCTTTTTCACAACTTAAATTTCGGGCTTGACCAGAAGCCAATATTGTGGTTGACAGAACCTTTTCACCCGGCTTCAAATTGGAATTCCTCATCTCTTCAAAAAGCTGCAACACATCATCATAAAGTCCACTTTGATAGTACCTGTTAATAAACTAACATCAGTAAAAAGATATCTAATTCAGCAACCGAAAGAATTAAACTTCAATGTAAATATCTGTAACCGTCAATCATTATACTCTAAGCAAAAACATCCCCGTAAGACATTTTATCAAACATCAAACGTGCATTCAAAATCCGGTCAAAAGCAGCATATATACCCATCAAGCCCATTTGAAAAAAAGGGTCTTTATCAAAACACATTTTAGCCGCAACCCCATGAATCTCCTTCTCTTCAATCAACCCAGAAGTTCTGGAAGCTGCCTTCAGCAATGAAGGAAATCTAAAACTGTCAGTACCAAGCAAGCCATCTTCAACCTTATTTTCTCATATGTTAAAAAAGCGGTTTCAGGCTCGGCGATGCGAGATAAATAGCGGAAGATTTTGTTGGAGAGAGGATTGTCACATGTGGGGAGGTCTGTGAAGATGGAGAGGGCGTCGTCGAGAGAAGAAGAGGAGAGGAGTTTGAGGAGGAGGGAAGGAGGGAAGGAGGGAAGTTAGAGCTGAGTGCATTTGTCTGCGGTGGGAGAGGGATGTGGAGGTGGTGTTGGTGGAGGAGGTGGAGGTGGAGAGGGCTGTCAGCTAGGTGCCGGGTGATGGAATTGAGAGGAACACGTATTTTCGTGGGCGTGGGCGGACATTTTCTTGGCAGGGAAAGGAGCGGGAGCTGGGAAGGTTTCATATTTATTTCTTTTGGGCCGGAAAAAGTTATGATATTCTGTCTAATCTGCTCATTGTAATTTGGGCCTGGCCCGGTAATTTCTCAGACCATCCCTTCCAATTTGGAAGATTATACAGTACTTGCTTATATGCGAGCGAACATCATCAATTTCAAGACCTGCAGCGCAGACAGCAAAGCAGTGGGCAGTGACATTCTGTGTGTTTGCAATTAAATTAAACAGGAGATCGAAGGAAGAACTTTAGAGGAAATGGGCGAAGCATTATTTGATCTTGAACAACTCCTCAAGTCCCAGAAGGTAAGTTATAAGATCCTTTCTTTCTCTTTTAACCCTCTTTTATCTTCTCCAATACAGATGGTTTCCTCCCTTTCTTTGATTTTTGTAAGTGATCCTACTCCCTAAATCTCAATCCTTCCCCTTCCACATTTTCTTTTCTTTTTATGAGAATAGAACCTTTACCTTTTGTTAAGCTTTTATAGGGTGAACACATGTTGGGAATAGAACCTTTACCTTTTGTTAAGCTTTTATAGGGTGAACACATGTTGGGTTTCTTTTTTTGGTGAATTCCTACAGGAGGCATTGACACTCGAAGAAGCGAACATACTTCAAACATGCAAGTCTAAGGCTGTTAGGCAATTTACGGCCGGTGTTATGACCGGTGCCACTGTTGCTTGGGCAGGTATGTATTTTAATACTTCATTATGCATATAGATATGCCCAATCAGTAAATCGCCGGGGTCAAAACACAACATCGTGCTTGTCTGCTCTTCTTCTGGTTTTCATTCGCCTGCCGTTAATGTTGTTCTTTTACTTGGTAATCTGAATTTTTCGCTGCCATCAGAATCATCTTAGTCTACTACTACTGCTTATTTGATTATTTGTAGCATTCTGGCAGCAACATGGAAGCTAAGTCGGTTTGCTCAAGCCAACATTTCAGGAGGTAATGCAGTTAAGGCCTTGGACTAGTGTCTTTTTGTTGATATTGTCGGTTTACATGACCACTCCTTCGTTTGTATAGACAAAAATCTGTAAGTTTTGCCTGTTTGCAGGTGCTGCTGTTTTATTTGGATTCTGGAGATTTAACAAGTCTTTGGATACCTGTGTTGATCATATTCTTGCTATGGATGGAAGTCGGTTGCAGAAGGAGTTAGCAAATATGTAGGTCTCCTTTACTTGCTTCTTTGTAGTGAATTTTTCTTGTTTTCTGCAATGTACTAGAATATATTGATGTTTTCTTGTTTGAAGGAACTGGCATGTTGTCAAGCCAAATTAACTAGCTGTGTTGTTTATCAGTTGCAGAGTATTTTGGTTTATTTGTCCCGTGAACTTAGTTGTAACCTGAATTTTCTGCAAGGATATTGAGATTGATAGATCAAGTGAATAGGAAAACCTCTTATTTGCTGAAATCATTTGTGCTTGTTTGGGTGTTACGAAATCAAACTTCTCTAAAAACTGACTAGTCAACATTGTTAAATAACTCAGTTAACCTTAGTTTGTCTGAAATTATAGCTTTGTTGGCTACTAGAACTGACACGATTGCTGAGGTGCTTTAGGCCAGCTAGTTTAAAAGTATATGTGGTTATTTTTTCCTAACATTCCAAGCTAATTGTCTGAATCTTCACCAACGATCCGAAGATAAATATCTGTGACATAAATAGTAGTTCTCTGGACCGTGATGAATCCCTTATTAAATGCTGAGCACTGTCTTTTCTAGTATAATTAATGTATCTAATAGTTATCTTCCTCTCTGTCAAGCATTTCTTTCTTTGCCTTTTCATTTTCCATTTTTTCCCTTACATTCCATTTCACCAACATCTGTGCTCCATTGCTTGAGGAATTATTAACTATTGATTAGTGATGAATAATATTCCTAATGACAGAATGGCAAATAAATATCGAGATGATCCTTGGTCAATGCATCGTTTGAATAAGCATTTCTATTCAGAGAATGTTTTTGTTGACTCAAACTCAGACAGGCCAGTAATAAGGCTTCGAAATCGGAATTTCTTTGTTGATGATGTTGCTTATAGCCAACGAACGCAGGACATTGATTCTCACAATGTTTCCCTCGTTGACTCTGATGTCAAAAGGGCTGGTGTGGAGTCCAAGAAAGTTCCTGTAAGTGCAATGACCAAACATTCCTATTTGAACACAGGCTTGACTACTTTACTGGCTTTTGGAGTCATAATAAAGTCAGGAGTGAACATGCAAAACAGTGTATTTAATTGCAGATAAACATCCCTAATATTGCAGCTAAAAGTGTCACCAATTGATTTTCATAGTTTTGATTTTTGGTCCTCACATGCAATATTTTTTCATACATTCGATTTAGCAGGCAATGCAGATAAATGTGGAAAAAAGAAGAGGCCTTCAAAAGAAAAAATAATATATAAAACAAATCTTACTCGTTTTATGAACAGGTTTAATAAACCCTTGCCTATTTGGAATTTGTTAGGGAGCTTTATTCTCTATTCCATCAATACACTGAAGGCAGAAACATCTAGAGGTAGAAAATCTGAATCATGAGGAATAATTCATATCCATTGGATATCTGATGAAACATTTAGATGCTGCATCTTTCTCATTATGTTTCTGTTGCTGTGGGTAGACTAACTCATAGTTGCATGGTCTTCTTGGGCAAACAAAAATTAGGCTTTTTTTTTTTTGCTTCTACATCCTCTAGCAGAAACTGTAGAGTGAGGATAGGGAGGACAGTCTTAGGGGGGAAGAGAAGTGAAAATCCCAGTATCTCAGCATAGTTGAAAATGAGACGAGCCAGGATGTTGTGGAGATAATTATGCGGTTAAGTTCATGTATAAGCATCCACCGGGCAAGACTTGGCATTTATGCAAAATCTCAGAACCATAGTTTTCAATATGGAGTCACGGGGAAACAGCCAGGGCTTTGGGCCTGGACTGGGAGTTAACAAATGCACTCTCATGGAAAAGAACCTTCTCCCCAGTTTGGACAGGATTCTCAGCAGCACCGGAAAAGATATTCTACTCTTTCAACGAGACAATACATTCTGTAGTTGATCCATTGTTTACTGTAGCAAGCTTTTCTGCTGGAAGAGGTATGATTTTAGAGCATATTAGGCCTTAAAAGTGAATTTGTGGGATTTGGTACCAAGCTTGGGATATATTAGTTGCTTGCCACAGGTAAGAAAGTTTTCCTCAGGTACTTTTGTGATGGAAGGACAGCAACTCTAACTACTGAAATTTTTTATGAACAAGCAACTGCATCTGTTATAGGCTAGGCTTTGTTGTGTTTTGTGTTTTTCTTTTCTTTCTTATTTTCTTTTTTGTGTGTTGAGGAGCATGCTCATAAAGTTGCTCTTTGCTGACCTTTTCAATCGCTTTGAATTTAGTTTTCTCCTGTCTCTCACTTTGGTATAGGAAAAACAAGGGAAAAACTAAGAAAAGGGGTGAGACATGTAGTTATGCTTCGATAACTATTTGTCTATTCTACTTGAGCATGCATGTCCAATATTAAAATTCTTGCTTGAAGATTGTAATGGTTTCTTAGTTATCACATCATCTAATCTTATCCTTGTGTTCTAGATGAAACCTGGTGCAGATGTAATGGAAGACCCTCTAGAAAGTATTTTTGGTTTCATGGCATCTGTGGAGGAAATCCATCACCCTGGTGCTTCAGGCAAACCTGCCAGAGTACTTAATCGTAGCCAGAAAAGATCTCATCATAAGCGTCAGATGCGCCATCGAGAAGCGTCTTTGGACTCTGAACAGTTGCAACCACTGTAGATTTAAGGTCAATGAATGACTTGGAGCGAACCAGAGAGAATGCCCTTTCAAGTCCAAACCTTTGTTAGGTGTCACATAAGCCTAATGTTAAACTGGAATTGTCTGATAATTTTTGTGAGCATTATTCGATTAACTCTATAAGCAACTCTGATGGCCATGAATGTCTAAGTGCGGCATGTTGCTATGATGGGAAGTAGATAGACATTAAGCATTGCAGGAACTGATCATGTTCGAACAGTTGCCAGATTTGTGAATTTAAGATGGTGGGGCGTTATAATGATCAAACCAGAAAAATGCATTGTGCAGATGATGATGGTAGCAATTTATCAAGGAGATCATTTAGGTAATGTTTATAATCATGGGATGGAAACATATCTGCCTTGGGTGATGTCTAATTTTTGCGGTTGCTGACCAAAAGCATGCTCTTGCCATTACACGTATCAATGCCTTGTTTCTGGGTAGGGACAGAGATGATGAAATGTTGCGAAACAGTATGTAAGAACCTAGTGATCTGGCCTATTGTGCCTCAGCTCACATAATTGAAGAGTAGGAAGCACAAGGTTCAAATCCAATCAAGTGAAAGGGAAGGACTATAATTTGCTACCTGAAAGAAGACATGGCTGTTGTTAGCTCTATAATTCCGGGAGCATATGGGGACGCCGGCTTAAATGCCTCCATTCAGGGAAGGACAAGTTGTAAGTGGCTAGAAACTACAGCCATCTCCAGGACCTACCGCACGCGGTTGGTCGAACCGGCAAGTTTAAGCCAAACCAAAAATGATTAGAGTTCTGTGATGGCTAGAACACTCTACCGATGGTTTTATAGGAAGGAACATGGAACCTTCATTTTCTTGTCTCGATAACCTCATCTTAAACAAGAGAACCCCTCCACAGAATGAGTTCAAGATTCACAAGTAATCTATCATCCTTGTGCCTGTTGCCATCCATGAATAGACTATAGTAATTAACTAGTTTTATGTCGCGTTAGGGTATAAAAAAATAACATGAAAAAAATAGAGGTGTTGATCTTGTTTTTTCTCATAGAAAAAAAATAATTGAAAATTAATTTGATATAATTTGGTTTGATTGTCTTAAATTTGAATAACAGATAAAAATATAATTTGATTTAAAATAAATATAATTTGATTTTTTAATAAATATTAAAACAATAATATGATTGATTGATTTGAGTTAATTTAGGTTAACTTGTCAATTTACGTACTAACTAATGAAATTATAATAATTCTATAAAAAATAAATTGAAATAAATTATAAAATTTAATTTTTATTGAACTTGAAGAAGAATGAAATTAAAAAAAAAATATTTAAATTAATTTCTTAAATATATAATTTAAATTATAAAATTAAAATAAATTATAAAACTCGATATTAATTTTAATGAGCAGTACAAGACAACAGAGATGAATAAGCATTGAGCAGCTTGCATGTCTTACGTTACATTACATAAAGTAGTCATGGGACAACGTAGAAGTCACGAATAAATTAATTATTTAAATTTAGTGACAATATTATAATTTATACATGGAGGACATTTTGCTAGCCATATGTTTCGGTTTAAAATCGATGTGCAACAGCAACAGTTTGCCAATTGATCAACTGATTTATATATATATAATAATAGATGGGTTTAATCTAAATAGATGCAAATTATCCTACCGCGTTTTAGGTAGAAAAATCACCTCTTTTTTTTTAATTTCCAGAGCAGTCAAGCACTCCTAAACAAGCAGCAAATCTTTTGCGAGAGTTTCGAATCCAACAAAACCCCCCGTTACCATCTACCAACCATGTGATTCTGTTTTTTTCAGTCGAAATTAGATCAGATCTAAGCAATGTTATGCACTGCTAAGGACTGGCATTCATTAAAAAAAAAAAAAAACCTGAATGAGCTCAGTCCCCATGCCCAACACAAGAAACTATGGGATGGAAGAGTATAGATATGATTTTGTTGTTCCAAGAAAAACTGATTAAGCATGCAATTGGTGATAAAAAAACATCTTTTTCATGGAATATATTCATCAATGTAAAATTAAATAGGAATTAAATGGTCAGGACATGTTTTTTCGTTAAAGTTTAATGACTATTTTACCTTCAAAGGATAAAAAAAAATCCTTAGGTGGGGCGCTTTTGTCTTTTTAAAAATTAATAGTTGAGACACAAATATATTATTGGAGGACAAAAATATACATGTATAGAGAGGGTTTTTTTTATCTTTTTTAATAAAAAAACAATAAAATAACATAATTAACCTTGCAATTTAAAATAATAAAGACTATTTGCAAGGTTGCTTTGATTTCCTTTTATTAATTTTGTTGTTAGTTTTAGATTTTATTAAGAGTGAGTTAATAATTTTAAGTTTTTAAATATTATTCAAAAAAAAGTTGTTCATGTGTCATTGCATTATGGCATTCAAGCGGTATGTTTATAGAAAAGGTTTGGTTGAATAATGGTGAAAGTTTTTACTTTATTATCTTTTTTCTTTATCATTTTTTTAAAATACATGTCCAAAATTTTAAAAAAATAATTATGTGTTTGTAATCTTATTAATTTTTTTCTTATTTTTTAATTTTTTTTTTCAATTTTATTCCCAAATATTTTATTCAATTTAATTTTTTTATCCAATTTGGTCCCTCTACTTTTATTCGCTTTATTTTTGTAATGTTATACTTTTCTTGATTATTGTTTTTTTTTGTAATTTTTTTTATAATTTTATTGTGTTTATTTTTGGTCTTTGTTCTCTTGAATAATATATTCTTATCATTTTGTTGATTTTTTTTTAATTTTGTGCCTTAATATTTAATTTCCTTTGGTTTTTTCAAGAAAAATATATTATTTTATTTGTTTTTTTTTCGATTTAGCCTCATATTATCTTATATATATATTATATCATGTTTGATCTATATTATTTGGGTTTTAAAGTCGGCTCTTTATTGAAAAATATTTTTTTTACAAATCTATCATTTGACATTGTGTTATTAATCTCCTTGACTTCATTGTTTTTTTCACTTTTATTTTTATTAAGTTATGATAATCTTATACCACAGATAAAAGGTTAGTTAAATTAACCATGATTGTCTTATATATTTTTTTTATAAAATTAATTTTTTTCCAACAATTTCATACTTGAACGTGAATTGTTGGCTTTTAAACTAAGTGATTTTTTAACTTTTTTTTCTTTTTAGGTTATTTCAGGCATGGATTAATCAAGTTAACTTGAGTTAGTTTGTATTTTTTAATTCAGTATTTTTTTATTTAACTTTGGTTTTTTTTACTAAGTTTTTTTTTAGAAGTTTATACTTTTTTATCTTGATATAATGTTGTGATTAGTGGGTCAGTCGAGTTAACTTGGGTTAACTCGAATTTTCCCCTCAATTTTTTATGATTTTATTTTTTTAATTTCATCATTTTACATTAATTTATTTACCCTTAAATTTTAATATTTTTTCTTTATCTTTCTATTTCATTATTTCAAGAACGGGTTGGTCAAGTTACCAAGATCAACTTGTATCTTTGTTTGCAATATATTTTTATTTGCCCTGGATCTTTTTATTAAGCTCTTATTTTGAAATTCTATTTTTTTATTTTGATTTCATGTCATATGTGGTGAGTTAAATGAATTAATCTGAGTTGATTTTAAAAAAAATTTCCCTCAATTTTTATCTTTTTCATTATCATTATCTTGCATTAAATTGTTTATCCTTAAGCTCAAGCTTTGTCATTTTTTTACATTTTGGGCATTCTAAGAACGGTTCAGTAAAGTTAACCTAGATCGAGTCAGGGTTTTTTGGAATTTTTTATTATCAAATTTTGGTTTTTTAATTAGATCATCTTCTTAAATTTTTTATCTCAATTTTATATTGTAGGTTCTTGATTTGTCAAGTTATCCCGTTCTGACTCGAATTCTCTTCTTCAATGTTATACTTTTTGATTTTTATTTATTTTTATCTTTAATATTAAATTATTAAATCTTGAACTTTATAATTTTTTTTTAATTTTATATCTCATACTGCATTTTAATAAATTGTCTCAAATTATTATTGCTTAAATATTGCTTTTCGTATTAAATTTTTTTAACCTAATCTGCGATATAACTCGGCCACCTATTTATCACTGTATAGAAAACAATGGATATGTAAATGAAAAAAAAGAAAAGGGAACTTTAATTTTCTGGTTTGAAAAAACAAGAATGGTATTCGTCGTAATTTAGTTAAAGGCAGGGGTAATAAGAAAATGTCCTTCACTTTTTTATCTGTTCATTGAATCCCCTCCCCCCACTCGGTCTCTGCACAGGCTTCACAAGAAAAGAAGATTTCATTTCTTTTTTCCTAAAATGGATTCCATCCAAACATTTCCCATCCAATTCCATTCCACAAAAATCATTTGCCTTTTTACATTTTAGCACTCAAAGAATCTATTCATATCTCTCACATGCACACATATTGCAAATAGGGCAATAATATATAGTCATCTCTTTACTGTCATTTCTCTTGAGGCCTTGGGGCTTCCCTCTGGTTCTCTCCTCCTTTCTCCCCTACCCTCCCATCAAACAAATTAAACAACACCGATCAACTGTTTGTTTATCCTTTTCCCCTCCACAACCCCAACAAGATTTTGATTCCTGTCTAGAAAAATAAAAAAAATAACTTTCTTTTATCCCTGTAGCATCTTTCATTTCACTATTTATTTTACCCACTTCTTGCATCTCCCCCACCAACAACACACCCAAAAAAATAATAATCAAGAACCATGAAGGTTCACCCATTACCCAAGAAAAGAAACATTACCATCCAATTCTACCCGTTAACATCTTCTGCAGGTGGGTCCCAAAACAAGAAACTTAGGAGGCTACCCCACATATTCAGCCGGATCTTGGAACTCCCCTTCCGGTCAGATGCTGATGTGTCGGTCGAGGAAAATCCCGATTGTTTCCGATTTGTAGCTGAAACTGATGATAACATTGGTGATATGAGGGCCCACACAGTTGAAATCCACCCTGGAGTCATTAAAATTGTGATTAGGCCAAATGGGTATCTTGAATTATCGTCACTTGACGATTTAGAGTTGGATATGTGGAGATTCCGTTTACCGGAAACCACCAGGCCGGAGCTTGCGAGTGCGGTTCTTGCTGACGGAGAGTTGATTGTGACGGTGCCAAAAGGAGAGGGGGAGGGGGGGGAAGGGAATGGTAATAATAACAACGGGGAGTTTAGAGGAGGTATGGGAAATAACAATAATAACTCTAGGCTTGTGCTTGTACAGTGATATGGTAATGATAAAATTTACCGCTCTCTAGCTGTCTTTTTTCTTTTTAATTCAAATGAATGATGTTGTGGGAGTTAGTTTTCTTTTTCTTTTTCTTTTTTGTCTTGTAAGGTTGGTGATTGGGAACAGGATATGTATGCTCACTCTTGTTATTGATGATCAATGAATCAAGGTTTCTCCTTTTTTTTGGTCAGCGTGTGTTGATAACGATTATGGTAGCAGTAGCATTGAAGATGGAAGTTTGAGACTGGGTAGTTCATCATGTCTTGGCATGCTCCTATACTAAATAGTTTTTCACTTTGATTTTAGTGTTTTATCAGTGAAAAATTTTGTTGAAAGGTTGATTTTTGATCATCGTCGACTAAGTTTTTTGTTTTGTGCTTTCATTTCTTATGTGGCTGTAGAGAATAAAAGGAGCAGAACTGGATGTTACATGTTTTCTGTTGGTTTTTTTTACGTTAAGATTTGAGGTTTTTGTTACGTTAAGATTTGAATTGAGTAATTCTTTTCGTATTCATGACCTTCATGCTCATGTCAACAGCTTCTGTAAGTTAGTTTCTTCCTCTTCTTCTTTATTTAAATTTTTTGGTGGTTGGGACTTGGGACTAGGATTTGTGTGCTTGCTTTTGTTATTGATGATTAATGAATCGATCAAGGTTTCTCCCTTTTCTCTTATTTATATATTTCGTGTTTGCATAATGAGCGTGTTAGCAGCAGCATTGAATTTGGAAAGTTTGAGACTCTAGTTAGTTTTTTATGTTTTGGCATGTCCAGGTATTGGATAGTTCTTCATTTTTATTCGGTGTTAATATTGTATGAGCACGGGGAACGTGACTCGTCCATATCGCCGACCCCAACTAGTATGGGATTGAGGCTTGATTGTTATTGTATTATTGAGAACTTTGGTTGGGTGTTTGGACTTGGTTTTTAAGCATCATAGCTTCATTTGTTTTTTAACTTCCATTGAAGTTGCCTTTCCTTTATGCTAGTTTTAGAATTGAATCGAGTATCTTTTTGGAATTGCTGGCCCCCATGTTCATTATAAGATTTTTTACTTGATTTCATGCTATCCTGCTTTTGCTTTGTGATCAGAAGTAGCCCCTTCCGTATATGTATTCCTTCCGATTTCTCATATCATTTTTCGTTGATTAGCTGGATGTTATTCCTTGGCAATGTTTCTTTGATTGGTCTACAAGTCCTAGCACTGATGGTGTTAAACATGCTAGCATTTTTGGCATTTTTGAAGTCTTGTAAATCAAAAGCATAATTCCATGCATTAATGGTAAAAACTACTCCTATTCATTCTCCCTGGGTGGATGAGATTTGCGAATACATGTTCTGATTCACGTGTAGAGCCGCCTACTCTGGACCTAGCTCCTTCGTTTGTCTTGTAGTTTAGCACTTTAATATCTCTGCTGCGGCTAGAATTTCAAGTTTTGTAAAGGAATGGTAAATTATATTATCTTTTGAGACCTTTTATCAACTTGTTCTTTTTTCTGCGTGACAAATCTTTTTCTCTAACATTTTTTTTTTATTCTCTCTCTAGCTTTAAAGATTAAGGAGCACCTTTCTCTATCGTTGTATTCCTGGTTGACAAGGCATTCCACATTATTGAATTATTGAATGTCTTTATATTTTTGTACTAGTGGAAGATTTTCCTATTAAATCAAATGCATTTTTATAGCCTTACACTTCATCGTGGTCTTCTTTTGACATTTTTTTTATATATATTTGTGTTGAGCCCTAATTATATGGTTAGACCAAATTGAGTAATTGATTTATCATGACGCCCGCGTTTTCTTTTTACAAAATGAAATCACCCAACTTGGCCTTCAACTGTAAGGCCGTATCAAGCTCAAAGAAATGAATCGATTCCTTCACATGTAAGAGCAACATCAAAATCTTGATTTATTAGGCATCCTCGTAGAATTTGCCAGTTAATTTTGCATAATCAGACACTTATTGCCGCACTGCCTCATCCCTTTCTGTCTGTTTTAAAGCCAGAGATGCATGCGTAATACTATTCTTTGGAGTCCCTTGATAGTCATGGGTGCGATGGGCGCTAACCGCTCCTCTGGCTGCCTTGCATCACTAGCGACTATTGGCCCTAGGGATACTCCGGGGTGCACTTTGTTTGAAAACAGTGCTGGGTGCCTCACAATGTTTGTTTCAGTGGATGCATATGCTTCATTTGCACAGTTCATTCTTTCACGTGATTGCTGGATATATATGGTTTCTCTGTGCCAGACTCTGTTATACATTCAATGGTGTCGTTGTTATGTTTGACGTCTGTGACCGAAGAAATGATTGTGTTTATGAAGACTAGGTTGGCTGGAACACCCTCCACTCGTTTTACATCAGTGACAGTCAAATTTCGGCTTGGAATTTTTGCGTCTTTTTGAAAAGTCGAACATAATGATCGGTTCTTGTATTGTCAGTAATTTTTGGAATGTAAGTTGAAAGTATTATCCTTGCTCGGGGATTAGGGCGGTAAAATTTTCACCTGTCAACACCTCTATTTTGATTAAAGAAAAAAGGTGTCTGCATTGTATGGTCATCGTTGAGAATTCTGGTCATGGAAAAAGAAAGTGTCCACTTTCAAGAATCTTCTACCAGCAAAGCTTCTCCACTTTGGCCTGCGTATACGAACCACGGCAGCTTCGAGTGATCACTATCAGATATGCGGCCCTTGATTAGCATGACAGGTCAACATTTTTCAACTGACACCACGTGGAGAGGATTTATGCTTTTGGCCGTAGTTATCCCAATCAAGTGATCAAAGTCAAGATGGATGCAAGACAAACCGTTGTCTTGGTTTTCAGTATCTGGATTGTTACGCTACCTATTTGGTTTTCCTATAGTTTATTACAGAATCAATTACTGATATATTAGAAAGGAGAAAGCTCCGACTGCTTATGGGAACACCTTCGTATATAGATTCTGAATTTAGAGTAGATGATCAGAGCAATTGGCTTCCTTGAATCGCACCTCTGGAATGAACGAGTTGGACCATGGATAAAGAATTCGAAACCAGAATCTAAACTGAAATGCGATGATTTTGCGTGGTATTAAAGGGTAACCTGAGCGATTCCTGGTGTAACTTCTGATTTGTTAACGGTATAGTTAAAACTAAAGACTTCCATTAAGAGATTATGGATCGAAATTTGAGATACATAATTTAGGAATTGGGAAAGGCTACCCTATTATATTACTCAAGAACTGCTGGAGATTCCAATGAACCAGCAAAACTCTTTAGTTAATTAAAAACAAAATGAAAAAGCTATCGTCTTCCAAAGGGTTTTTCGTAGTCAAGATTATGGGATTTTCATTAGAAATTATATGTTTAACCAAGTGGAAATTTAGCGATTCAACTAAAGAAAAATTCACTGGCACGTACACTTACGGTTTATGTAAATCAATGGTACTAAATTCCTCTTATCATGTCGTGAATCAATTTTTTTTCCCCAGCACTTATGGAGGACTGCTCATTGGGAAATCCATGTTCCTTTGACAGCCCCTGGGACAAAATAAAAGTTATCAAATAAATCGAGCTCTCTCTAGAAACCCAAATCTTTAAGCAAAGATTATTTTTGACGATATATCAAAATGGACTTCAAACAAAAATTACAGATTTTGGCAAGAAATGTCAACGTTGGTCATTCACAACATGTGTGGCCAATTCTTATGCAGCTTTATCTGCGAGATAGCACTGGGGAAAGAAGGACTCTACGGATAGGCCTGTTTGAGCCAAAATTCATGCGTTATCATTCATCACCTAATGAATATTACCAACAAGTATCAAAAACAGCATTGAAGTTGCATAAAGGTCAGATTCAGTTCTCAATTTCTAGACTCGTGCGTGTACTTTTTGCAGGTGTTTCCAACCCTTGGCCAGATCTGCAGATCTTAGGTGATTACTTCTCATTTTATACCATATTTTGTACGTTTGATACAACATTGTTCTGAATCGCTGTGTTGATTCAGTGCCATGCCCAATTTCATCCTTTGTATTGTTGACACTAAATTTCCTAACTAACAAGACTAGATCTCTGAATATGTGCTCATTTGCATGTCCGCGGATAAACGTACCACGGCCTGTGTATACTTAGAGAATATACGGCTGATCAGATCAAGCATGAAGACAGCGCACCGGCAAAATTTTATGAGCGTCTGACAAAGACTAACCTTATCCCCCAACTTCCCAACCAAAGTGTTCCTTGAGAATATCTTTACAGGTCCTTACAAATCCATTGGCCACTTCTTCCATATCCTTGAGTTTCCACATTTCCCGCTTTATCTGATCAACCCTGCTCAATACGGCACTCAGCAAAGCATCTGGCTTGGTTTTTGACGTGTGACATGCCAATTCAGACCTCTTTGTGTCTACATGCTGGTAAAGGTTTTCTTTTGGGCAAACAGCAGTTCCTCTGCAAGTTTGTACTCAGCATCCTGTGAAACCAGTAGCGCCTGGAGAACCTGATTGATATCATCCTCAGGTTTCAGAGTTTCAGTTGGGCTATCAGTAGACAGACACATCCGGAGAGCTCTTTCATGATTCCAGAAGGTCTTGATGATTATTAACTTCCAGCATGACATTTCCACTAGGAGAGACGGCTGTTGTATTAATGATACAAACATGTTAACTACCGAGAGAGGGAATCTTAAGAATCATTAACTGTGTATTCTTGTTGTCATTGTTTGACAGGTGAGGAAACAATCATCCATGCTCTTCGAGACTGCCCAAGAGCACCCGGGGTTTGGGATAGAATTGTTGAAGTTAGAGAAAGGGAGGCTTTCTATTCCATAACTGGTAAACCTGGCTAGTTAATAATTTAAGGAGGAGTCATCCCAATTCTAGGAGGAATGGTTGGGGGATTGAATTCGGGATTGCTTTGTGGCAGGTATAGAAAGAGAGAGAAACCAACGAATTTTTGGCTCTGCTGCAAAGTCCTTCCATGGTACTGTTCACATAATCAGGAGGCTAGTTGGTGAAATCAGTCAGGCTATGTTTGGTAAATCTGGATACAGAATAAATATCAAGCATCTGGTTTCTATAGGGTGGAGATACCAATGAGGTAAAGATTAATGTGGATGGTTGTAATAAGAGGAATCCAGGAGTGGTTGGAGCTGGTGGAGTTATGAAGGATGGATGATATGTAAAGGTAGATTGTGGGTTTTGCTTTTAATATCGGGATCTGCACGTCAGTGCATGCTGAACCGTGGGTAATTACCAACTGTTTAAAGATAGCTTCCTCTAAAGGATTTAGAAAAATTATTTTGGAATTAAATTTTATCTTGGTATTGAGTTAATCACTAAAATTAAAATTATCATTAACAAGAATTATAGTTTAATTTAGGAATTTAATAGTAAAAGACTAGAGGCGCATCATATCTATAAAAAGGCAGATTGAGTGATAGATTGGCTAACCAATTATAGTTTAACCAAGAATTTTTTTGATAAACCTTCTGGTATCTTTAATAATTCTCCTGCGAGTTTTTATTATAAATCAATTCTGCCTCATTTAATTTAATTGTGCTTCCAGCCCCAAATTTAAACAAAAAAAAACCGGTGTATTCTAGCAATTTTTTTATTATATTTTATCCATGTTTAGCATTATTATTTTTTCACCCTATTTATTATTCAATGTTGCCCTTCAACTTATTTAAATCTTTCAAGGTATATCTTCACCTAATAAAATTAGTATATTAAAAAAAATCATATTATTCAGGAGCACTTGGTTTTTAGCGGGTGGGTTTTGACAATGCTTTTTTGAATAATGTTTTTACTTGTGGATAAAACAGTATAAAAATTAAAGAATGATTTTAGTCGTCCTTAACAAAAGGCTGTGTTTACTCAATCCTTATTCCTTAATAAAGTTTATAATAAATCTATATCCAAAAAAATACCCAACCCATGCCCAGTAATAAAAAAAAAAAATCAAGTATGAATGTTCATTTTAGTTCATATTCATTTTTTTAAAAAAATATTTTTATTCTAATTTTTAGTTTTAACAAATAGTTTATCAATTAAAATTTTTTTTTGGTCATATTCTTTGTCTACACAATTGTCTCCCTGTTAAAATTGTTTTACAAATAAGCATTTGCATGTCATTCAATGGTTATTTAAAATTGTATTAATGATTGTTTTTTAAAGTATTTTTTATTTAAAATATATTAAAATAATATTTTTTAAAATTTATTTTTACTTTTAACATATCAAAACAATTTAATAACATAAAAAAATCAATTTAAAAAAAATTAAGTTTTCATAAAACATTATTTGAATAGCCCTGAAAATACGGTCCAAATAAAAATTGATTAAATTTAAAAAATAATTATTTAAATTTTTTATAAATTTTTTTAATTACTTTAATATACTGCTGTAAAAAATAAATAAAAAATATCAATCCTTTACCCGCTTATTTGAAGGGCATGCACTTCTCTGATTCTAACCCATCCCATTACTCATTTGACAAGCTAACCGGCAATTTACAGGACCAAGTATGAGGAGGCGGACATACAGATAGTAAACCTTCATAACCGACCCCTAGCCATCCTATGATCCCACGAGCCACTCAATACATCCAGGGTTCCAAAAGAAAGTATTGTCCCCTTAAACGCGCTTTCTCCTACCATGCCATCTAACTTCTCCCCCTCGCAAGCCAAGACACTCTGCTCGTAGACTTCACTGCTAATCAAGTAGAGATTTGGCATTTCGTCTAATTCACCAGGCATCAATCACCTCAAGAAGGTAGTTTCCAAGGATTGCAAATGGCCCAGGCAACACTGACAAAAACTTAGTTATAAAAGCCTCATCCCCTACCTTCAAATCTAAGAAAAACCAAAGCGTTCTCCCTTGGTTTCGTTCAAAATCAGCTGTCATTCGAACATTTTCAAACACAATCAGGTTCATTCATATAAGCTAGTCAAACAGCCATGTTCAACTAATTACATGTCCATAAGCGCGGACTCCATAAACAAAAAAGTGAGGAAAACTTGATCAAACATGTCCGATAAGCTGTAAAGAACATGGAAAAGTACATGAGAGCTCTCATTCACTTGAACCTGCAGGACCCACAAGAACACCTTGAGAAGCGCCCTCCTTCTTGTTAGTATCATCTTTTACTTCACTGTCAGACTTTCTTATCCTGATCTTGTACTTGGCTTCAAAATCGGCAATTTCCTTTTTCTTCCTTTCAGCAGCCTCATTAAGCCTTGCAATGACCTCCTCAATTCCCTCTTTATTGCGCTGCACAGCAGGCAGGACCTCTTTGATAGTTCTCTCAACCAGCACACCTCCAATCATTCGGTAGCATCGTCTGGAAGGGTCAAGCGGTTGGATAGCATTGATGACTAATGAATGCTCACTCACATCCATCTCAAGTTCAGTTATTTTCGAGTAAATTTGGTTTAGTTCAGATCGCATAGCAGTGTACATATTCGCAACTACTTGCTCGTTGATTGGTTCGTTTCTATCACTTTCAGCCATGATTCTGTGCAGAGGTAAAGGGCATAAATACTGAAAAAAAACAAAAGTTGCTACATATAAGTGACAGACAGCCTAGTGCAAACGGACAGATGACTCTCAGGTCCAAACTGCAAATGTGCCAATTATCAATTCTAACTAGTAGGGAAGCAGTTAATTCAATGGCACAACATTTGATCCAAGAGATAATAATGATGATGATGATGACAAGAACAACAGCGGAGGCAATTACAGATTCAATCCCTAGGTTTTCTTCAACAATTTAAGTTTAACCCACAATTTTGCGACATTTTTGCTTAAAATTGGAATTATTAACAATGAGTTGGGGAACTAGTGTTGATAATTTTGCACAATGCCCTCCTAAGAAACTATTGGAAATAAAGTAACGATTTCACAACACCCAACACGTACAATACTGGTGGTGCAAATCTTGGAATAATTTTGACCTAATTACTTTTCGAAAGCATCATATATTGGTATAATCACACTTCAAAGTGCAAAAAGAAAAAGGATTAAGATCTTTACCTGATACAAATAGGTGGTCTCGTTTTTCTCCTGAAAGGTAAAAGAGATCACCAGTTTTACTCCTCAAATCGATGATAGAAAAAGTAAGTGGTTTCGATACTTCCGGAATTGGAAACTGAAATGAGAGTGAGAGTGAGAGTGAGAGTGAGAAATCAAACGAACTCTAATCTGCTCTAACAAAAGGAACCGAGAGAGGGGTGGGACAGAACGGAGAGAGCCACTGGATGTTTAAACCCTGGAGGAGCCGAGGACCGCAGATGACTTTTCTGCCCTTTTCAAGCAAAAAAATATGTATGTTAATGAATGCACAGTTGTCGTCGTCTTTATCATTTTTTTAAGTTTAAATTTATTTTCTTTTTACTGTAAGAGTTATTTTTGTCATCAAGACTAAATTTACTTTTTCAAGGATCTTAGGGAAATTATTCATATCTGTATTGGTCAGTCACATGGTTGAATTTTTCTGGTTAAGATTTTCCAGCTCCTTAACTTGTTTTTTCTACTTGTGATTATTTAGCGACTAAATATTTTCTTTCACTAAACTAAGAGTTTTATTCTTTCATTAACTTCGAATAATATACATAAATCCAATTTTATATATATATATATATATATATATATACACACACACCCAGGAAATTTACATTGCCTATATTCATAATAGTCTAATAAATTCCCTTCGAATTCAACAAATTAAGGAAGAGATAATCAATTTGACAAATATAATTTAAGATTATGTTGAAAGTAATTCTAATAAATATAGCTTAATTGATTAAATTTTAAACTAGTTTAAGTTTTATAAACCTCACCACTATTATTAAAAGTTTATATAATTATTAATTTTAAAATTTATAAAAATACATATAAATTCATCCCAAAATCAATATTAATAAAAAAAATCATGTTTGGAAGGGAGATAACTTTTGTTTTTCCTGTTAACCACAAAAACTATTGTTAATTATAACAAGTTGTGGATTGTCTCGTAGGTCTCACCAGTAACTACGGTAACTTTTAACTTGTTTTCACTAAGCTCTGATCTCAGCTACTGGTATCTCTTGTCAAGCTTATTTTCCCGAAACAGAGAGATAATCGTTGAAAATACAGTGAGACCAGAATAACCTTCATCTTTCACCTTCGCCTTCCTTTCAACTGATCTTTGCCGACAAAAACAAAGAGAGAGAGTCATTAGCAATACACATACCAGAACAACCCTCACCATCCTTTTGCTGAAGTTTTTGCTCAAACGCCCTTTAATTCTTCTCAAATCATACAAGTTTCAATAAGAAAACACAACAAGAAAGATAAAAGTCAAATCTCTTCTTTACTGATTGATATTCTTCCACTGTAAGTTCCTTTCTTCCATTCTTAGTTTGTTTTTGGGACCTGGAGCTGATGAAACCAGACACTAGAATGGTTGTTTGACTTTCACCTTAGTGATCTCGTTCCCGTTCCTCGGTCTCCTTTTGTGCTGGCAACTCATTAGTTGCTAATCTATTTTTTTTTATTGCTCGTATAAATTGATGATCATTTTCTAGGTTTTACAGTCATAGTAAGTTGGATAGTGGATAAAGCCATGCATTCTTTTATGTACTGTTGTCAGCTTGAGCATTTAGCATTCTACATTGTTGAACTCTGCTTGGTTGAATATTTTTGAAGTTAAAACCTTCATCGCTGCTACTGGTTTAGGTTAATTATTGGTTTATCAAAAAATGGCGTTCTAACACCAACACATTTTGTTTTTCCATGGGGAGAAGCTACTATTGCTTTAGATGATGCGGATTGTTTTTTAGATTTACTCTGTTTTGGGATCCCCTGTTTCACGCTCTGTTGAAAACAGAGAATGGGAGGTAATTAAAGAGAAATTGATGAATAAAAGAAAGGAAACTGCAAGAAACATAGCTAGGAAAGCATGCCAGCATGCATGGAAGAAGATGCTTGTCAAGTTTCATAGCCAAGCAAGCTTCTACAAATGGCAATTTTTGGATAGTATATTTTAAAAAAAAAAATTCAACTCTTGGAATTTTTTTTCTTTCCCAAAACTAACAGGCTTTCAATGCCCTCAGCATATCATTGTTATTCATTGCTTTTATTTTGACACAATCAAACAATTTTCAAGTCTACAGCGACCTGAATGTTAGCTCCAGAGAATAGAAGATTTTTTATCCGATGTCATTTCTGTGCTTGCAAAGTCATGTATACCAGAGATCTTCTTGAATTAATTATGTTTGTGTGGTGAAATACAGCAAGCTTAATAAAACAGTAAAAATACAACCTTGTATCATATTGGCTGTATTTGTAATATATTAATAATCTAGTACACAATGAATGTCATTTGAAACTAAAAAATTACTATTTTTCTTAGTTATTTTATTGCCAATAAAATTTTTAATAATAATTTTAACTAAACATCTTTTAATCATTTTTTATTCAATAATAATTTTAACACAATTAATAACAAAAATTAATTTTCTTAAACTTATATTTTTTAATTTATAACCACAAAACTGTCATAATATCAAACATATTAATGATGTAGTGTGTTTATGATAGAAATAGGATGAAATATAGTTTAATTTTTTTTATGAATCCACATTAATATATATATATATATATATATATATATATATATTATTGTTAATGAGGTGTGGATTATATTTCAAGAAGGTTATTGTTAAAAAAATCAATCACATCCCCCACCTTTATCTTCAACATATATGCATGTTTGGCTTGGAAATATAATAATTTTTTAAAAAGATATAATATTTTTTAAACACAAACTATATTTTTAAAAGCAAAAACACGTGTTTTACTCAAAAAAATTAAAGCTATCTTTCATCGAAACACTCTCAATTCCAAACATAGATAGTATTTAACATTATAAAAGTAACTGATTTTAAAAATATTTTTTATTAAAAATAAATCAAAAAAAATTTTAAAAAATATTTTTAACATTAAAACAATTTATAAACATAAAAAATTCAATTTTTTACATAAACACAACACGTTTGCATAATAAACAAAATCACCCTAAAAGATAAACGCACAATGTTGAATCATGTATGATGTCATTTAACCAAAAAAGAAGGAAAGAGAAAGCAACCAATTTTGGGGAAAAAACAATAATTGCAAAGAGCACCATTATTGTCTATGTTCCAAACTAGCCGAGTCCCCTGCACTTGCTGAGCCGAGTCCCCTGCACTTGCTGGGATATCGTGTACCAGAAGAAAAGCATCTTTAATAAAAAAACGGTGTTCGCTGCCAATGATGTCCTGTAAAATAAACAAAGCTTCAATGGATGATAAATGATCATATCATCACCCAGCAAGCCAATCATCATCACAGATATGAGAACATTCTATAACATGAAACGCATGGCAATAAAACCCTATAATTTCAGACCATAGATGTCACAATTACAGCATTGTGAAGTGAAGAAACAAACTACTACAGAAGGACATGTAGGGCAACAGCTGCTAAAAGCCTACATGATCCCAAGTAAGTTTCTAGGTAAGAGCCAATAAACATTGCAATATGGAGACGTACGCTTAAAGTCATTACCTATACTCCCATGGCAACGTAAAAGATAAAAAGACATTTCCTACAAGGAAAACCCTTTTAGAGGGGCAAACTTTTCCAGAATTTCAGCTTCACGTTTTTCTGCATTTGCCCTTTTTAGCTCCCATTCTGGGATTTTGGAGTTGGCAACCTGAATATCACGCACAACGTTTGGAATTGAATTTGCCACCATCCCTTGGGCAGAAGCCACCTCGACCTTTGCTGACTTGTTATTCTCAATTGTATCAGTGAGCTCTGCTCGCCACGTTTGAAGTTGAAGAATTTGATTGTCAATTTCCTGCACAGTCAGTAAGTTGGAATCAACCTGTGACTGAAGCTGGTCTGCTTTCTCCTTCAATTCATTATATTCATCCCTCAGAGAGCTGACCTTCGCCTTGTTTGCCTCAAGGGTACCAAAGAACTTGTATACTTGCTCTATTGTTTGCCTACTCTCAAGAAAAACCTTGCTGAATGATGGGATTTCCTCTATCAATTTCAACTTAACAAGTTGTTCAGCACTAAGAGTGGGATCCTTCCTTAGTTTGGATGCTAGAGTTGTGAGTTTGGAAATGCTTCTGGAAGAGACCAGAGAGGGAAAATCCATGAGTAGAAGGGAAGAAAGCTTGCTTCGGGCTTTAGCCATATCACTTTCAGTAAGAGGAGCTTCAGTGGCTGCAGGGTATGATTCTTGAGTTTCAGAGAGAGGTTGAGTGAGAATATCTTCCAAAGAACTGAGATAGTTATCAAAACCCTCTGGAATGACATTAACTACAGGTTCGGGCTCAGTTATTACAATTTCACCATTAGCAGTATGAGACACAGATCTTTTAGAAGAACGTGTAGCTTTTCGCTTTGATGTGGATGCTGATGCAGGTGCATCCTGTTTCCCATCTTCTTTTCTTTTCCTCTGGCTGGAACGTGGAGTTTTCTGCTTCTTTTCTTGTTTCTGTTCTTCAGCTTCTTCTGTTAATATGGGTAAAATCTGCTTCCTTTGCCTCCGACCATAACGAGGATTTTCTACTTTCCCTTCTTGAACTTTCAGAGTTTCATCTTCAAGAGGGTTCTCAAGAGGGAGAGGCGCAGCTTCCACTGTAACAAAGATGAGAGTTTAGCCGCCTGGTCAAAGCAACCCTGTAGCTCAACAAAACATTATCCAGAGTAACAGGGATTGACTAGCTCAATTACATCAACAATCCTACTCAAAAGATTATAAGTAATGCGCTACATATATTGCAATGGAAGAAAAGAACATGCTTGAGGTATTTTCTTGTCCCAGCACTAACAAATAGCAAAGAACAGGCTAAGGAATTGCAGTGAACTGAGAAAAAACTTGAAAATTATGATCTAAATTCCAACAAAAATAAGACCATGATAACATAAGAGTTTTTCTTTGGAAGCTGTAATGGAAACTTCCTCATATGACTTTCAGTCAAATTAAAATGCTTTGCTGTTTTGAGTCATCTTCTTCCATTTTTTTCAATTTGAGAGAATGCCTTACAATTGTTTTGATAATTTCTTGTAAATTTACAGTCTTTCCCTCTTGCCACAGAATTATTTTCTATAAAAGAGAATAGAGAGCATCATTGACAACATTTAAACTCACCTTTTGTTGGAGACTGGACTTTTGCCGGTATCTTCCATGTAAACGATGCAAAAAATGCATCAACATCTGCGCCTGGGAATGCAGATCGAATGTAATTTTCAAGTGCAGGCCTGCTAGCAAACATCTGCTTCTTTTTCCCCTGTAGGCTTTTTGGAAGGTAAATGAATCTGTCCTGGAAGTAGCCAGAAGAGCTAACCCTCTTTCCTACTCTCCATTCCCAGTTATCACCAGGATTTGGCCAATCTGTCGGAGCAAATGGCAAACCTTCACCAGATTCACCTGGCATAACTAGCCTAACAGAACTGTTCACGTCTATTGTGATCCTTCCACCATCACTCTTACTAGGGGTATCACTCCCCATAAATTGCTCGTTCTGCTGACCAAAGAAATTATGCTCATCCATTAGATGCCCACCCCCATTACTTTCACGATGAACACCATTGTCCACAAATTCCTCATTCTGCTGACTAAAAATATCTTTCTCATCTAGCAGGTGCATGCTACCAGTACTTCCATGGGGGATATCATTCTCCATTAATTGTTGCTCATTCTGCTGAGAGCTTGTCGAGACTGGCGTGCCATAACTGTCATCACAATGAAATAAATCCAAACATAACATAAGAATCAACTAACGCAAGGAAATGACTAATTCATCTCTAGGTTAAGCAAATAGAAGCCATCAATGTCTTTCAGACACAGTTTTAGAACATTTACATCCTTACATATCACCTACAATTGCGGAATTTAGAAATTCAATAGCCCATAAACTTCTTTTGGGTTAAATCAATTTACATTTGTTACTGGAAACTTTTAAGGCTCCTTAATTTACAAATTTCAAGGGTGATTTGGAAAACTTGCAACACCTTCCATCTTTCAGTTATATACCTACTTCACTAACGGGGTAAAGAAGAAACTTTTATCCGGAGGACATTTTGCTTTGTGTATTGCTCGATTGACCTTTGACAAAAATTATCAGGAATTTTTTTTAGATACCCCGATTCAGATGCACAGAACATGTGAAGAATAAGAGACGGGATCTAACAACAAAAATAAAGCGGGATTGAAAACCAAAATTGAAGAAAAAAACATACTCTGGACCGAAAATCAAACCAAATGCAGTGTGTGGACCATGATCACGTGGTTTACTGGAAGGAGAGTGCAGTGGATCTGACATGATTTAATTTGCAAACCCAAAAACCCTTTCTTTCTTTCACCTGCAACCAAATTAAACCGAACCAAGGAGAAATGAAATCGAACCAGAATATCAAGGACAACAGCAAAAAACAACAAAAAATCACGAATTAAAACGACACTTACTCTTTCCAGCAGTCGAGCACAGCTTTCTGTATTGGGATTCCTGTGAGCTCAGATGGTAGAGAGAAGGGCAAGATGCTGGGTCATGCTCTTGCATGTGGCTGATAGGAGGATATTTTTTAGGAATTGTGAGTCAGCGGAGAACTGAGCCAATACCCCTACCCTTCTGGATGAGGATAACTATTGTGCTTGTCCCAGTATTCTCTTGTAAATAAATGAAATAACAAGGTTCTATTGTCGGTGGTCATTTCACTTGATGATTGGCGCGTGGTATATGCTATTGCCAAACGACCAACATTAACTCGACAGACGACGAGTGTCCAGATGTAACGAAGACACAGTCCACTGTTTACGTTTCTCCAACCGGACTAGTTAACAGGTTATAGCTCAACAAGCACTAGTTTACTTAATTAGAACGAAGCTAGTTATCAGAATTAAAAGCTGACTCCATGTTTTTGTTTGGAAAAGAAATAAAAAACAGCACGTCATTTACGAATTTGGCGACTTTCTTTTTCAATAACATGGTTGCTTGTTTTTTTTTATGCTGTTCTTGTTCCAAGAAATCTTAAATGCGTGAGTGTATATAATTACAGCGGGAATTAATAAAAATTAATTGTATTTGGCAAAAAACAATTAAGTGTTGAGTGACCAAAAATGAATCTGGAACAAATATAGGAACTAGGTGAATGGGCAGGACAACTAAATTGGCGCGTGGTGCACATGTATTGACATGTGAAGAGGCTTGTTATGTTCAAACGGTGCGTGCGTCCTCATCCACCGGCCAAACCTAGTCATTCATGGTGTCATCCAAAGTGTCGCATCAAGTTTTTTCCACTAGCGTGCCCACATGCAGTATTCTAACCCGCGGCTATGGCATAGCAATATGTTTTACTTCTTCACCCTCTTGTTTCTCTTCTCTAATCAAAAAATCTCTTTGGTTATCCAGAAACTAAAGTTCTCTTGCTATTTTGTTTTTATATTAATTTTATTTTTATTTTTTTTATTTTTTTTCCAAATTTTTTTAAATTTTTTAAATTTTATTTATTAACATTTAATTTCATTTAATTTTTATATCAAATATAATTAATATTTTTTTAACTACTTTTTGTTTTTTTATTAAGTTTTTTTAATATTATTTATCAATATTTTATTTTCATGTTAAGTTTTCTCTTCTTTTTTTACCACTACTTGTTTTGTCTAGGATTTTTTTTATTGGTTATTCTTTATAAAGAGTTAATCCTAAATTTATTACTAAGATTATAAGTTTTGAAAATTAACTAGAGTTGATTTTAGTTTTTAATTATTTATTTTATTTCATTTTTTAATGTATAATTGATTGAGAATTGATTTATATATATATATATATATAATTATCACAATTGTATATTATGTATTATGAGTTAACTTGAATTTTTTTAAAAAAATATTTTTTTTAATTTTATCCTTTAATGATGGGTTATTTGATCATAAAGCTTCATAATTTTAATAAATATATCTTTAACAAAGTTACTATGGTACCACAACTAGATAATAAATATGACATGTTAATCTAAACAGGACTTTTCTTTATTTTTTTTAAAATGTATTTTATTATTTATTTTTATTATTAAATATTTGATATATTTAAAAAAAAAATTATTCACTTTACCTTAACAAGGAATTACATTCTTATTTATTTTTTGTTCTATTACTAGATATGATGGCCAAGACATTTTAAGAATGACTGAGGAATGTTCTTATATAGTTTTGATAAATATTAATTTTATAATTTTACGAGATTATTTTTTTAAAATAATATTTATATGAATAAAAAATTAAAAATTTGATTAAAACATAGTTTGATTTTCATAGATAATTCAAAATAAATCATATATAATCTCAGTCTCAGATCAACAACTCAGCTGAGGAGAAAGTTATTTTAAGACTGTGCTTTAACAAGTAATCTAAATAAATTTTATTTTTTCTCAATATATATTATAAATAATATCTTATTTACACACAATGTCACGTTAATAAACAATAAGAAAATTTTGTCAGTAATCAATTAAAACAAAATGAAGTCATACATTAAATTAGCTAGCTGTAACTATATGATCCACACAACCCAAATGCTATTTTGTTGATAATTCTTTATCTATGGATATGCGATCGGTAAATTAGTGCTAATATACTCAATAATTACCATATGTTCTATCACTTCTGAAATACTCTATATTAACGTTCTTGTGTGAATTTCCATTCTTATTATCTACAGAGAAGAAAATTGCAGTGCATTGCTGCATTGATTTCTTACTTGGTTTTGTGGAATCAACAACTTTAAAAACAAGATCAGAAATGAAGTGCCTTTGTCAAATAGTTTTTATCATTGCTTTATAGCATATGAAGAAACAATAACAGCTTCTTTAGTATTTTTTCCGGACACAACTAAATCCTGTTTATTTTTATATTTTTAAAAATTATAAAACAATTATATTTTATTACTTTAAATTATTATTATGATGATATTTTTAAATTATTTTAATGTACTGATATTAAATATATATTTTTAATATATATTTTTTAAAAATACTTTAAAATATAACCAACCACGTTTAAAAACCTAAATAAAAATTCTCTCAGATACAGCCAAGTACAGAGAAACATGCATGCGAAGTTAGGTAATGTTTTGAGTTGACACCGCCAGTAAATCACCAGGTCAATATGACCGGTACACTTGTAATTTGTAAATCAGTTGTTAATTTTTATGATCGGTATACTTGTAAACAAGTCATTAGTTTTTGTCCAAAACGCCACCTGGACTGCCCTCATTTCTGGCCCTGTCCAAATCTGTTATTTCTCCTCTGGCCTCCTCTATTTCTCTAAAATGCGCCGTGAAAACATCCATTTCACTTTCCCTTGGGCATTCAAAGCATCTGCTGCGTTTTGCTTGCCTTTTACAGAGAAGTAGATTCACGCGGTTGCGGTGAAGCTGGGCCAAATTAACGATAAATTTGTTGGCTGCACCGCGTTTGATATGTATTCGAAAACTGGGCTTAAATTTGAAGCGAAACGCCTGTTTGACGAAATGGCTGAAAGAAACATCGCTACGTGGAATGCATACTTTTCTAATGCAGTGCTTGATGGGAATCCTCGGAAAGCGATTGATACGTTTATTGATCTCCACCGGATGGTTGGAGAACCCGATTCGATAACATTTTGTGCCTTCTTGAATGTTTGTGCTGATGCGGGGTATTTGGACTTTGGGAGGCAGCTGCATGGCTTTGTGATTCGCAGTGGGTTTGAAGGGGATGTGTCGGTTGCAATGGGACCCTTCATTTTCATGGGAACTGTAAGGAAGTTGGATTGGCTGAAATGTTTTCAGTGGGACGGGGAGGAGGAATTCAGTTTCGTGGTGTTCGATGGTTGCTGCTTGTGAGCAGAATGATGCGAAGGAGAAGGCTTGCGTGGTGTTTTTGATGGGTAGAAGGGAAGGAACTGAGCTGACAGATTAATTGGTTTCAAGTATCGTCAGCGTATGTGCAGGGCTTTCAAGACTTGAATTGGGGAGCTCAGTTCACGCTCTTGCAGTGAAAGCATGCGTTGAGGGTGATGTTTTTGTTAGGAGTGCCCCTGTTGGCATGTATGGAAAATGCGGAAGTAGTGAAGATTGTGATCAGGCCTTTCATGAGATGCCTGAAAAGAATTTGGTTTCCTGGAATGCTATGATTAGCGGGTACGCATATCACGGGGATGTTGCATGGCCATCTCATTGTTTGAAGAAATGCAGCCTGACGCGGTGCTGAATTATGGAACATTGATCTTTATGTTATCAGCTTGTAGCAGAGGAGGGGCAATTAAATTGGGTATCTAGGAGTCAATGAGGAACAGGTACATGATTGAATCGGGGGCTGAGCATTATGCTTGTACTGTGGACATATTATGGCGGGCTGGAATGGTGGAGCGTGCTTATGAATTTGTACAGAAAGTGCCAATTCGCCCAACAATTTCTGTTTTGGGGGGCTCTTTTAAATGCTTGCAGGGTGTATAGTAAGCCAGAGTAAGGTAAAATTGCAACTGATTACTTATTCAAACTTGATCCAGAAAATTCAGGCAACCATGTTCTGCTTTCAAACATGTTAGCTAATGTTGAAAGGTAAGTTAATTGTTTAAAGCCAACCTCATTGTACTTCAGAAATGCTACTTTAATTAGATGATTTTTGAATCCGCTTCCTTGAAGGTCCCGTTATTTGCTTGCTGATGTCAATGTACTACTGTAATCACAATCTCCACTCCATATTTAAGAATGAAAATTGCGATCCAAATCCCTCTTTCATTCAGTTGCCACACCTCGTAAATTTTTTGTTCTTGGGGAATGGGATTCTCTCTGTCTTTGGCCCTCAGGCTAGACAATGAGAGTAGCATTCCCCATCTGTTGGATAACCGCTCACTCTTCTCTCAAGAAGTGAAATTGAAATCTTCAATCTGAAAGATCCAAGTTTAGACACCGGGTCTGTTTAATATCATGGAACCACTGTTTATGGATTTCTCTAGCTACAAACATAGAAGTTGTCTTTGTCTGGACCTTCAGAATTAGGACCTGGGAATGATGCTATTCTTGCAGGTAGAAATAATGCTATCACCTGTTGTGGTTTTCGTAGTCACTGCATTTATTATCTGAAAAAGTAGTAACTTCCCAGTCAAGCTTAAGGATATGTCTTAGCAAAATCCAGTAGCCCTTGCACGGTATCCTGGACAATATTTTTTGGTAGCGATTGTTGTAGACTGGATTGTGAGGGTCCCTGTCCTGCTTGTTAGCACATCTAATTTATGAATAATTGAGTGGCTGCTTCCACGTAATATACTAGAGATGCTTCGTTCACCGTGGTATCCTTTCTCCTGCTTTAAGTAATTGATTTTTTAATTTCAGCTTCCTTCTTTGTCCATGTTCTCCTTTTGCTTGCCAGCCAATTATCCTGGACGTAAATGCAGATGGGAGGAAGCCACCCTTGTGAGAAAAGAAATGAAGGATGTTGGGATCAAGAAGGGGGCAGGTTGTAGCTGGGTTATTGTAAAGAATAAAGTCCATACCTTCCAGGCAAAGGATACATCCCAGGAAAAGAACAGTGAGATTCAGGCGATGCTAGTTAAGCCAAGGACATAAATGCAGGCCGCTGGTTAAAAGAAAATGACAGCAGTTGGGTATCACAGCGAGAAGATTGCTCTTGCCTTCATCCTTAGAGCAATCTCTCCGGAATGTTTAAAAAAACCAATTAATTAAAAAAATAAAAAATAAATTTAAAGAAAAATTAATTTAAAAATTCAAATCCAGATAAAAAACGATTAAATCAATTTTTAAAACTATAAAATCTTATCAATTCAGTTCACTTTAGATTTTACAAATAAAACTGGTAAACCAAACCGATTTTACAAATAAAACTAGTAAACCAAACCGATCCAGCTATATAAATTATCCTAACCCTAACCTAACTCCCCTCATAAAAAAACCATCGCATACTTTTCTCATTTTTTATTTTCCTTCCATGTGCTGTGCGCCTTATCTCCTTCTCATTTTTGTTTTATTGTGGATCCTTTAACCCAAAGTTTTTAGATCTTATTGATTTTTTTGACTCCATTATTATAAAAAAAAAATTGGTGTTATAATAATAACAAAAAAAAAATAAAAAAGAGGAGGCTGTACCAAATTTTTTAGAAGAAAAAGTTTCAACATATATTTTTTAATGGGTACAGGATTGATGAGTTTATGGTTAATGTTGAGAGAGGTGTTATTATTGAAAAAAAAATGATTGAAAAGAATTTTGTTTGGAGTTGCAGGAAAGTGATTCTAATATTGACAAAGAAAATTAATAGATGAAAAGTTAATTTGTTTCTTGTTTCTAATTAAAAGTGTTTTTAAATTTCTTATAAAAATAACAATTTAATTTTTTATTTTTTTAAAAAAAATAATAAAGCTAATCATTATTTTAGATACAACGAACATTAATAATTTATTTAAATATATATATTTTTTGAATAATTAAATTTACTGATTTTATTTAAAAAATCAAGCCAAGTTGGTTAAGTTGAAACTGAATTTTATTATAATTTGATTTTTAATTTTTAAAATTAATTTAATTTAATCTACTTAATTTTTTTATTAATTCAAACCAAATCAAAACAACCTATGAACACCTATAAGAATCACAAAAAATCTCACCTCTAATAATCACAAAAAATCTCAGGATATCTGATTATTTTCATGGTACCTTTGTTAGGAGAGAGAGTATTGGCAGAGATAAGAATAGATTTCGGGAATGTGAGTGCTCATGCAAATATTTTTTGTGACAATTTTTATACTTATTAACAATTTGTTGACGGGTTAGGTGATTTTCAGATAGAATCCTTAAAAAAAATTATTATTTAATGCAAACTTGTAGCTCTATTTCAAACTTTCATATTAAATTATTCATAACTTGGAGATTGATTTTCAGTAACCAAGTTACATAATTTTTTCCTTTTCCATCCAACCAACCATCTGCCATTTTAGAATTGACAATTTTCGTTTTGGTTGGATGCGAGACTTGTTGGTTCATCAACGACACATATAGGCTTACTCTCAAACTCTTTCAATTCCTTGCTTCTCTACTAACGGTGGGATTCCAACGCGCTTGTGATTTACTGATCTCACTCTTTTCTTTTAAAATATATTACATGACAGCGATTAACTCGCTGGTTCACCAGTCGTTTCGAAGACGGCACCATTTGACAGCATTAGTAGGAGTACTGTATCCCATTAAGCCACGTCAATCAAACGAGGTCGTTTTTTCATCTACCACGGCACCCTTCTGGCCTCATGTACATGTTACACAGCATGGAATAAGCTCAAAATCTTTTACTGATATCAACTAGAGAACTAAAAAAGGAGAGAAAAATGGCAGCAGCGAAAGGTGCGTGCCTGAACCACATATCTCGAGAATCATCAGATATAAGAAGGCTTGCCGATTTCTACAAAGAGATATTTGGTTTTGAGGAGATAGAGAGCCCTAAGTTCGAGTTCAAAGTTATATGGCTTAAGGTCTCTCCAGATTTCGCCATCCACTTAATCGAAAGGAGCCCAGATACCCAGCTTCCTGAAGGACCCTACAGTGCCGCCTCGCCGGTTCTTGATCCTACCCATCTCCCTAGAGGACATCATGTCTGCTTCTCTGTCTCGAATTTTGACTCCTTTGTCCAATCTCTCAAGGTATCACGAATCATCCCCTTCGTTCTTTTTTTTGTTGTTTAATATGATTATGTTCATTTTGAATGATTATTGAAGTCTTGGGAATCAAAGAAAGTGTTGAATTTGAAGCATTTTTCTGCGTTTTAGCAGCAAATTTCACTATCAATTAGTGGCATTTAAACGATTATGTTCAGTTTAAGTATTGTCTTCTACATTTCCTTTAAGTAAATTGAAGCTAAATATTGTGGTAATTGAAGGACAAGGGAATAAAAACGTTTCAGAGGTCTGTACCTAATCGGCCAATCAGGCAGGTCTTCTTCTTTGATCCAGATGGTGAGCTTTTGTAACCCTTTTTCTGGGTTTGATGTTTAGTTTGAAGATCAATTGTGTAGAAGACATTTGCTTTATCTTTCTGGTAATGGTGCAGGTAACGGATTGGAAGTTGCGAGTCGTGATGAATAGGGTTGCTCTCTACCTGTGAGTATGGATAAGTGTTTGTAGGGCTGTAATCCTGCAAAGGGAAACATAAACTTAAAATAAAATGTAATAAAAACCCCTTATTTGTACGCAGTTACTCGTAACTCTTATGATTGTATGTATTCCTGGAGTTTTGGATCTTTTCTAGTTTTCCTTCCTTTTTTTTTTAAAAAAAACCATCAAAATTGGATAGATTAGTATGGAGGTAGCATTATGCATTACCATGTGGTCTTGTGGAGCAGTAATGGTATAGCTGATTGGAGTTTTTGCATCTTTTATATGTTGCTGTTTCTTCGAAGGAAAAGGATGATCCCATAGCATTGAAATGCCATTACTGTGAAACGGACTGATGAGTTGTCTGTTTAGCCACTCCACTGGCAATAGGGAATTTCTAGAACGTTATTTTGACATACAATAGTGGATTGGCATGGTTAGGCTTCCAAGTTTATCGAGGGTTCTTATGTTGAGCACTGTTCATCTCGTGAAGCACTCGTTGCAGTCATTAGCTTGAACTTCGGTATTGCCATGAGATGGGTGATCATTGACATATCCATTAGCGACAGCCTTTCTGGACTGCTTCTGAAAACTAGTGAAGAAATCATATTGTTTTTTGATTATTTTGGTATACTGAATTTTTTATTATTATTATTTTGATAAATTAATGTTAAAAACAATTTTTAAAAAATAATAATACTATAATCGCAGGCACTTTGAAAAAATATGTATTGTTCCTTCTATGCTATTTACCAGCAAATGCACTGTGTTATACTTCATGTGTGTTTGATGTTATGGTGTATGATATTTTTTATTTAAAAATATATTAAAAATAATTTATTGTAACAATAGATATAGTTTATTGTGAATATATATATATATATATATATATATATATATATATATTCATGTGATGAAATAGTTTTTATAAGATTCATTATTTGTCATTAAAAAAAACAGTGTAATAAATGAATTACCTTAAATCAAAGTTTTAATATAACCATTCTAATGGATTTATGGGTTTTCCATTTTTATTGTACAATGAAAATACTTGACTGTCCTTCACACCAGATCTCTTTTAGCTTTGCTTTAAGGATATTTTTTTTGTATTTTTATATATGTTTTTTTTTTTGTTATTTTTGCAATCAGCTAGAGTTTTTCTGTCTTTTAGCATAAATCTAATATTATTGAAATCAAATATTGTCAGGCGTGTTGGATCCATGAGGAGACACGCCATCCCCATTTATGCCTTTGATCAATGTGTGAGGCGCGTTACAGTGTTCATACCCCACCTTCCGAAAGATTGGGTTGTTCTTTGCATAGCGGTCCAACGCATGTTGACAGTGGAGCCATGATTGGCCTCCAGTTCATTTTATTTTTTTTCCCTTTCACTTTTTTTTTTATTTTATTTTTTTGCCAAACTTTAATTTTATTATTTTATTTTATTTTATTTTTTATTTTAATCCTTATTTTATTAGCTGTTAATTATTTTATTTTGAATTATTTTTTTAACTAGCATTTGACTCAATTCAATTTTTTACTTGACCTTTATTGTTATGACTTTTTTTAAAAAAAATTTCAATTTTCCCCCCCTAATTTTATCTTTTGAGTCTATTTTATCTTTTAATTTTCTTCTTATTTTTTTAATTTGTAATTGTTTTGTCATGAATCATTTTTTTCAACTGCATCCCTCATACTCAATGTTTTTTAATTTAATTTTTATTGTTTTAGTTTTTTTATTTTATCCTTAATATTTTATTTTATTATTTTAATTTTATCTCTTAATATTTTTTTATTAGATTTGTAATTTTAACCTCATTTCTTTAATTTTTATTTTTTTTATCTTTTCTTTTTTTATTTTTTAAAAATTGTCCCCTAATATTTTTTCATTTCTTTATTTTTTTCATGTTTTTTTTTTCTATTGGTGAACCACGAACTTATAAATTGAGTGATATATTTTAAAAATTAGCATAATTTTAGTTTTTTTTAAATATTTTTTTTGTATATTTTATCATCCATCATTGTATTATTTGAGAATTTAACTTTATTAATTTTTTTATTAAATTATCAATATCTCATATTTAAAGTTATATGTTTTATATATTACAACATATTAATTTTACTTTTTGTTTTTTCATAATTTTTTTAAATTAAAAAGCTTTTTTATATATATTTATAACTAGCCCGCTGAACAAATCTCTTTTTAAATACACCAATCATCAAGAACTAAGAACTAAGAGCACGCGTAGAATGTTTTGTTTTAATCTTTTTTCTCTACAGTTGCTTCCTAAATTCTTTAGTTTGCTCAGAATTTAGCCACCCCGTTTTCCTTTTTTCTAGATTGTTCTCATGTTATTGTTATTTTCTTTTTTTTTCTTTTTACAACTATTGTCTTTTTTAAAAAAAAATATTTTATTAAAACTAAGACAACATACTTGGCTTAATCGGGGCCATTGACCTACTGTGCGGATCCCTCCTTTTTTATAATATATTTGCTTCGAATGGACACCATTTTTTTTTTATGCTAAACAAATTTTTAATCTGGTCGCGGCGGCACAGCGCCGGGCAGACAGCTATTTGGTTAGTGTGCTCGGTAGGAATTTGGAAATGTATGCTTTGAACCGATGAGTACCATGGTATACGATTCCTGCACTCGGATACCGATATTGTTGGCAATTGATTAAACCAAGTGTCCGTGTAGGACTAGGATGAGCCTAGGTGTCCTTTAACTTCGTGGTTCTTGTCTTCACCATTACGTATATATAATATAAGACTCTCCAATGGTGGTCGTGTCAGTGCAAAATACAGTAAGGATCTTGTTGTGTTGGAACGTAGAGACACAGGTATAAAAAAGGTATTTGAGTTCTCTAATTGTGTGCGTAGAAAATTAAAAATAAATTAGTGAGGGCTGTAAGCATTATTATCGCTCATGTCTCTGGTCCATATTTGAATTTGATCATCAGAAAAGATAAATTTCATGCTACCAGGATTGCAACTAATTAATTACATTAAGTATTTCTCTCCTTGTTTCTTTTGAATTTTTTTTTCCTCGTCATCAGAGGTTGTATATATCAAGAGTCGCCTTGCACTTGTTTTTTAAATGTGATTAGAGAATTAACCATAAATAAATAAGGTAAATATTTTGCTTGCACTGGTTAAGACTCTCAATTATTTAGATGAGAGGTTTGTGCTCTATGTTTGGTGTCCCAAAAAAGATACACTATATACCATAAAATCTGTGAGGAAACGTGTGCATGTGGTGACCTCATATACATACTACTCCACGTCATTTCATCTCAAGGAAAAAAAAAAAACAAAAACATTGTACCCCAGTGTAATGGCTGGTACCGCGTTACAAACGGTAAAAAAAATATTGTTTTTATTTAAAATTAATTTTTTATATAATTTTTTATTATTTTGATATGATGATTTTAAAAATATATTTTAAATAAAAATATTTTAAAAAATATTCATTATTACACTCTCAAGCTCCCGCGTGCCCCACATCACATAAGATTTTTTGCTTTAGCCATGCGCAAGGCACAACTGAAATCTACATGAACCCTACAAAATATTTTCTTCAAGGTGTCCCCTTATGTATAAGCCTCGATACAAAAGCTTGGAATAAAAAAATTGTATGGATGGGAACGAGAAGAAAACATAAATAAATGTTACTTCGCTCACTACTCCGCGCCTTGCACAGTTGCTCTCCGACCAAATAAAATCCCTACCATTCAACCTTCCTTCCTCTTTATTGCCATTGCCACAGTAAACACATCATAATCTCTCTCATTCTGATTCCGTCAAGAGGAAAAATGCCCACAATCTTCTGGAAGAACATTCTCAAATGCCTACCCACCATAAACCCATCCCCACATCCATTGGCCTCAGAGTTGCAGGAGTATAGCGATCCAATATTACCATCATCCACTACCCTCATCTCCCCGCCTACCACATCAATTATTATCAAGAACTTCAACTCCCGCTACGACCTCTCCTCAGCACCCACCTCCAAATCCCTCAGTACTCCCTCCACCAACTCCTTCTCCTCCTCTTACTCCGACTCAGACACCGAATCAAATCTTGATTTTGCCTCCATTCTCGCCTCCCAACGTTTCTTCTTCTCCTCCCCTGGCCGCTCCAACTCCATCATCGAGTCCTTGCCAGAGCCCCAGACACCAGTCAGTGGAGGTGTCGCGATTAAAAAGTATTCACCAGATCCTTATACGGATTTTAAAGATTCAATGCAACAGATGATTGAAGCAAGAGAGCTAGGGGACGTTAGGGCTAAATGGGACTACTTGCATGAGTTGCTCTCTTGTTATCTTAAATTAAACCCTAAAAACACTCACAAGTTTATCATTAGTGCTTTTGCTGACATAGTAGTTTGCTTATTGTCTTCGCCTTCGCCGGAATCCGACACACAACGGGAACCTGACGGCCTTCGTCGGTGACATAAGGTTTCACGTTTCTTGGAGTGATGCCAATGATGTACATCTTTTAAATTTGGTTTTGCTAGGTAAAAAGAAATTAAGGGCATTCGTGATGCATGCTAGAGGAGGCACGTTTTTTCGTTGTTCTGTGGAATCACTTGTATCTGGTGAAAAGGGATGTTTTCATGCATGAAGACAGTAAAGGTCATTTGCAATGGAGGTAAAGTACATTATAATAAGTTTGGAAACCAAGGAATTCGCGTGGGATGTTAATGTCTCGATGCATGTTTTAATTTTTAAGGGTTGTGTTGGTTTTGTGCAAAGTTTTGTGTGTTTTCTTTTCTTGTTAAGAGTACTTGATACTATGGATGGATGTTTGATTGGCTGGGAAATTTGCCTTGTATCTAATGGGCGATGCATGGCGGCAGGCAGAGTTCGTTTATTTGCCTTGGTTTTTGCTGTGGTCCTGCGAGCGCTGAACCAGCATCAGCATCAACAACAGGGAGCTGATTAATATAATTAACATTTTGGGGATCTGAGTTTTGCAAGCCTCCTCACAAGGAGCCTAGTTCATAGGGGCCTTTGCCAAGAAAAGCACCTTTAGGCACGTGCGTGGGTGTATATTATACATGCCCATCGAATTTGTGAGTGCTACCATCGTGATTGTCAAATATCTTATATTTACGAGTGGCGCTGCAAATAAACCGAGCGAGTTCAGCATCCACTACTTCAATTCATCTAATTTTAGTAAAGTTCAAACTTGATTCGTTTTCACAACGAACCTAGAACATGATGTTCAATTGTTTTAGGCTGGACTTGGCTCAAGTTTATTTAAAACTCGGCTTGTTTGATTGTTTAATGTCCTTATAAATAAGCTAGATTTTAAGTTTTGACGTGCTTATACACATTGCAAAATCATAAAGAGTTTTATAAGTACATATGTATTTTTAAACAAAATATATTATATTTTTCTTAATCCCTTAATAAAACACACACACACACAACTACTAGATTTTTTCTATCATATAAATGTTAATCAAGGCAACTGTGAACAATATCGTTTCCAGTACCAAAATGTTAATCAAGGCAATTACACCTTGAGACGCTGCTATAATCATTCCTGTAGATTTTGCGGTACGATCTTTATATTAGCACTACATTAATTTAACGGCACTTGAATTTAGCAAGATTTTAATTTTAACGATTTTAAGAGGTTGCTATAATCAAGATTTTATCGATTTTGAAGCAAAACACCATTTTATACAGAGATAGCTAGGTTGGCACAGTTCTTTCTATCCAAGTTAACTGTATATGCATGCTCAAATCTATCAACATGATATTGATCGAGACAAAAACAAGAAATAAAAGGCTTATCAGCTTGGTTTTTAATAGAATGACGCGGTCCAAATTTGGACTGTCAAACTCGAATCAGTCCCCATGAAAAGAGTGCATTGCGAGCCCCCATACTTGTGCATAAAAGAGAGCAAAGGAGGCATGGTATTAAGAATATTACGGGAATTGAGAGCTAGTTTTGTTGTCATTTTGTACAGTAGTACACAAGGGGAGACAGAAAGAGGATCCAAAGAAATACTAACTATTTTCGATAAAAAGGAAAGTGGGATACTAACACAAAAGAACTAATGAAATGGTTTCTTCTATCATATGTTTGATTAATTAAATATTCTTACCGTATAGTTGGTCGGTTTAGGTAAGTTTAACGCCGGACCATTTGTCCTTGAGTGCTTCCATAATTATATCTCTCTCTTTAATTAGGCCTAATCAGTTATGGCATACGGTACGTGGGACATAAGAGTACTGTATCAGAAATCCACACCAATTAAGTGTTATAAAGTGAATTGTGTAAGCTAACGAGGTAACAATTGGACGGCCTTGATTGATTTCTGATTTTGTATAAAATATTTTTTATTTAAAAAAATATATTAATAATATTTTTTATTTTTTAAAAATTATTTTTAACATCATCACATTAAAATAAATTAACAACACAAAAAATATATTAATTCAAATTAAAATAAATAATTTTTTAATTTTTTTTTAAATACAGTGCTAAACACACCTAAAAAAAGATGAGAAAGGACAATCAAAGAGATGCAAAGATTAGTTATTTGTCGCATTTAAAACAAGTAGGGCCAAATTTAGAAACTGACCCAGAGAATCTGAACGTTGTCTGGGATTTTCTTTTCAACAAATTACAGACACCAGCATGGATGAGGAGCAGGAGCGAAGTCAATTCAACAAATTACAGACTCCAAAATGCTATTTTTTTAAGTAACTAATGTGTGCTAGCTGTAGACAAATTAGTTTATCCAATATATTAGTTTGTCTTTGTTTCACGCATCAATCTTTTGGCGGGATAATTATACTACATTAATTGATGACCTTAATCATTGATCATAATTAATTTGTCAAAAAAACCTAACCCGAATAAAAAAAAAACTGTCATGAAAGAAAAGAAAAGGAAAACCAGGAAAGAAGCTGTATTTGCCACTGCTTAAAAAGGTGGTAAACCTCCCGTAAAGATGGATCTAATATATTTTAGTTTTTTTATATTAATATGGATATTTAAGTTAATTTGTACATATCATGATTAATTTTATGGACCCTAAAGTTAATGATTATATAAATTTTTAATGACTATTATATAAATAATTAAGAATTTGAACATTAAAGAAAAGTAAATCACTTGATCCTAAATTTGTATTATTTGATCACCATCTAGATAATTAATATATTTTAGTATCTTAATTATATGAATAGACACACCAAAGCACATGTGTTATACATTGAGGGAATGCTAGTTCAGTGAAAGTCCTTGAATTTGGATGTTAATTGCCGGTGTAGTTAGAAATTTGCTATCAGAAGATTAGGTATTGAATGCGAGAGATCCTTCTAGAGAGAAATAATATTGATTTCTCTTACAAGATGAAGAGAAAATGGGGATGTTATGCTATTTATAATATTTATGCTTACAATAAAAAAAAAAAAGAAGAGAAAATCCTAGTCAATCAAGAACTCAATATATCTACACAAATATATCATGATTTAAATCACAATAAGTCTTGATTAAGATCTTAATTATACTAATTCTAGCCAAGAAAAATGTGATAGAGACGAATATTCCTATCACAATAATAAAGTTGAGTTTTTAAATATCTTAATACGCTAGCTGGTCACCATATCAACTTAAATCTGCTTCCTATACTTGTTTTACTCTAAATATACATAACTTAGTATGATTTGTGTGATTTAAAGGTAAAAAAAATGTATATTTGTGAGGTGTTCTGAAAAGCATGTAATTAATTCATGCTTTTTTCATGAGCACAGTACACATCTTAAACAAACATACTATAGTTGTACGTTTATTTAGTAATTATTCAACATGATATATATATATATATATATATATATATATATATATATATAAACAAACTAATTTAGTCGATGAAGTGCGAAAATTAGCCCAAATATGCCGTTAAAAAATTTATAGTATTTTTACTGTTTTGTTTTGATACAGAGATAGAGATATATTTTTTTTATAATATAGTAGTAGTTCTTCTTCTAAATGTATTTCATTTTAAATTATATTAAAATAATATTATTTATATCGATATATTAAAAGATTTGAAAATACAAAAAATATAATTTAAAATAAAAGATATTTTTTTCAAAAACATTTTTAAAATGTAAAAACAACTGGATTAATGCTGTTGTGGTTTGTCATGTCTTTTTAAATTTTTTGATATTTTTTAAAAATTATTTTTTATTTTTTGAATATTTTAATATATTAAAAAAAAATGAAAAAATAATAGATATTACGTTGGATTCTAAGGCTTTGAATCACCCACGCAAGTCCCGTTTTCTTTTTGTGTGGCATTGACATGAATAATAATAATAATAATGCAAGGAGAACTGGTATTGATTTCCGACTGATCTGGTTGTTAGGTTATGGATACTTCATCTCAATCAACTCCACACTGATTTCCTGGACCTGGAGATCTTCGCTTTTTAGCCAATCAAAATTCTGGCGGCACGTCAGAGCCTGTGGGCCACTGCTCCGGCAACCACCCCTCGCTACAGTACCAGCACTAGAGATGCGACAGAGGTAAAGCAGCTAAGATTTCAAATCCAAGAATCAAGAGAGAGAGCCTCGTGAAAAAATGTGAGAATGATTCTGTCAAATTTGTTTGCTTCCTTTAGAGTTTGCTGCTTGAGAAGTTTTGTATGTTTTTGTTATCTGTGCTCCAGTTCCATGCCATTAATTGTGCCTTGGGAATGAGAGTTGTTTGATGATCATCGTAACATTTCCTGGAGTCTTGGCTTGTGCAGGCAGTCCTGTTCTTGTTCGCCAAAAAAGCTTGCGCCCTTTATTGATTTCATCGCATTCGCAGGATGATCAAGCTGGCATTCTGGGGTTTGGATAAGTATCAACCTGACGTCTAGCAAAGTTGGATTAATATCTTTTTAAAACATTTTAAAAACCAATACGTTGAAATATAGTTAAATCAAGGTTTTAAATTGCGGTTGTTATGATTTACTGTGTTAGCGATTGTCTGTAAATAATGATGAAGATTGTTTCCGTGAAATTACAGTTACTAAAAATGCTTGTACTTTTATTTTTCACCATTTTTTTTTTCCAAACAAAATTATTTTGATTAGAGGTAAATTTGTCTTTTTCATGAGATCTCGTTCTCGTTATGGCGAAAGGAGCTCGATTATTTTACTCTTTAGATATATAATTAAATGATTTAAATATTTTTAAAAATAAAACTAGAAACAAGGGGCTTTTAATTTTTTAACGCTCTAATTGTACGTTGAAATGATTGCATTGTCTTTTAAATTAAAAGAAAAATAAAAATTATCTCGTGAGCATTTTCTTCCTTGCTTTATAATTTTTTTAGTTATAATTAATTTTAATTATTGACAACCCAGTTTTTTAATAAATAAAGATATAATTAAGAAATCAAAAGTATTTGGTACATGTATGTGAATGAGAATTAAATACAGATATAATCAAAAGTATTTGCTCGTGTTTTTGGGGGCATCGACAATCAAATATCATCTTTAGCAATAACGTTAGAAGCACAATGTTGTTCCTTTCCTATTAAGCAGAGTACGCACAACAAAGTAGAGTTGAGCTTAAATGACTTTTTCATCCTTCCCTCTTTTTTGCTCTTAGTCTTAGATTTCACATTATCCACTCCAAAAATCAAATGTTTCATGTTAATTTATATTTTTATTAATTTTAAATATTATTTTTTAATGCTATTTTTAAATTTTATCCTCGTTTTTTTAATTTATATTATTCTTTTGTTTTCAATATTTTTCTTTATTTTTTTCAATCCCATCTCTTAGCAATTTATTTCATTTAATTTTATCCTTATATTTTCATTGATTTTTTTTTGTTTTTTTATCCTTTTTCTTTATTTTTATTTCAATTTCATCTATCAACTTTTTATTTCATTTAATTTTTATATTGAATTTAATTTTTATTTTCTTAATTTATTTTATTTTTAATTTTAGATGATTAAAAATTTTAACTAGTGATTCTTTCATGTTTATTTTCTATAAAGTAATTTGAATCTCGTAACTTGAGTTAAAGTTTCAAATATTAGCTTGGTATAATTTTGATCTTGAATTTTTTTTTTAAATTTTTTTTTTTCAAATATTAGCTTAGTGTAACTTTGATCTCGAGTCTCTTTTTTATATTAAAAAAATTAATTTGATATATAATACAATATAGATTAACTATCTAGTATATTACTAAATATCAAGCATGAGAAACTTTAATTATAAATTAAGTTGAATCATTATTTGAAGTTTTAAAATGAGATTTATTTGTGAGAATCATTAATTTAATAGTCTATGGTATACTTTAAGCTTTCTTCTATCATATCTTTTTTATATTTAACATTATTTTTCAGTGAATTTTTCAAAACTATATATACAGGAACTCTTAAAAACTCTTCATTCGCGCGCGCGCGCGTGTCTATATGTAACATGAGTAACTGGTTGGAGGACGGATATCACGATCCGCTATTCGCAAACCATGAAAACAATACGGGCCTCATATGGTTAAGCCCAGCCCAAACAAACCTCTCTGAACGCTACGACTTTCCTTCGTTTCTTATCCAGTATCTACCCAAAACCAAAAACATCTGCGAGTGAAACATCAAAGAGAAATGGCACTCTCCTCTCTCTCAATCAAACTCCCCCCCACACAACCTCCATCAAAACCAACCCATCCGAATCCTACATTACAATTCAAACCTCCACCTCTCAGTTTCAACATCTTCCAATCCCACCCTAAAATACTCACCATCACGCACTCAAAAACAAAAGAGCGCCGGGATTGTTTTGCAATCAAGGCAGTTGAAAAGGAGAGCACGGAATCCGAGGCAGTGGAGAAACCGGGAATGGAATCAGAACCAGCGTCTTCGGTGACTGGAGAGTTGGGAGCGGAGATAAAGAAGGCGATGATGGAGAGGAAGAGCAAAGAGGAAGGGAATTTTTGGAGTGGAGTAGCGGAGGAGATTCGAGAGATAGAGTGGCCTGCTTTTGGTAAGGTCTTGGGAACCACAGGTGTCGTCATTGGAGTCATTGTTGGGTCTAGTGTCGTTTTACTCACTGTTAACGCCATTTTGGCTGAGTTGTCCGATCGGGTTTTTGCCGGTAGAGGCCTTCAAGATTTCTTTAGCTAAAAAACAAACAAAACAAGATAGCATTAGAATAAGAAGCTGAGACTTGGACAAATGGCAGAGATCTTTGACCGTGGGTTCTGGTTTGCGTTGGAGGGAGATCAGATCGCTTGAGTTATCTATCACCTGGCAATTTTAGAGCTGTAGATTTTTTTCGTGGTTTGTTTTTTCATGTAAAATATATATATTCAATGGCTTTTGATTTTTATTTAGTTGAACCATGAAATAGTGCATCACAAAGATTCTATCGTTCCAATTTTGACTTGAGAATCGTGTTTGAAGTTTGACATTGGATTTCATTGTTCATAAGTAAACATTGGTAGTGTGCCGGTTGAGGTGATTTGTCATGGCAAGTGAGCAACATTTTCCCGTCCATTTGGACCTTTTTCACTGTTCACGTCCTTAATCGGAAAGACACAGGAGAAAATGGGTCAACAAATCGGAAGTAAATTACAAGATATGATTGCTTATTTATGGTGAAAGAAACACAGCATGGGTTTGGAATCAGATGCGCTGACATCCATCACTCGATTGTCTCTTATTACAAAGTCTTGGGAAATCCAAATGCTGACCAAAAGGAAAATCATGTTTTTCTTATAACCACCCTTCTCTTTTCCAATCTGAAAAATCTGGAACGCTCAAGGTTCAAATTTCATGCTCTCGGCCTCTCGCCTCACAGAATCAAACAGAACAGAGGACAGATATCTCTCTCCAAAGCTGGGAAAGACCACCTGCACAAAACAAAAATGATTCATGGCTGAACAAATCGGACAGTGCAGAAAGCTAACAAATTATCTTGTTCTTATTTCCCATTCCCACCCCGACACAACCATAGAATATTCAAATCACACAAACAAAATTGGCTATCCCATTTTTATTTCCCATTTTATACAATCTTTTGACAGTCCACACCCCATCTGTCATTTAAAAGGCTACAAAAAGAACCATGGGGAAGGAGAAGCATAGCTTGACTACGGGAGGGAACACCGTTAGCCCTAACAGTGTTAGGAAGTCAGTTTGTAGAGGCAGAACGTAATGTTTCATGTAAGCCAACTAATATTATAGCTTTGCTATTTCATACAAATGTTAGGGTGCTATAATCTGACTTACAACAATGAGTTTTCCAGCATTCTCTGGCCTCTTTGCAATCTTAATTGCAGCAGCTGCAGCAGCGCCCGATGATATTCCAACCTGAAAGAATTTCCCACAATCAGTGTGATGTAAAGGACAGAATTGCAGTGACGGCAAGTTATGTACAATATATAACAGATATTTTTATAAGATAGTCTAAGAGCACATCATAGAAGTAACAGTTGCAGACTATACAGGTTGAGAACTTACTAGCAAACCTTCTTTCAATGCAAGAAGCTTTGCAGTTTCAATTGCTTCATCACTTGATATCTGCAAAATCGCATAAATTCGTTGGGGAACAGTCTGGGACAATAAAAAAACTGATAAAAATCTGGCAGACATGCAAAACAGAGCTATCATTCGTATCTGCACATCAAATCATTGCATTTCTCTAAGGATACATTTCATTCTCTATATTGTAATCTGACATGTTATTCACCAGTTCATGAGATGATTTAAAGCAAGCTTTAAAGCAGCCAATATAATCTGGCAACAATTTGTTGGGGAAAGTGCAGAATAATATGTGATGAAATTCATGAAATGACAATTGCTGGAGTGCTAATATAAATATACGAGTAATCAAGAACATTTTGGGCTTACTTGAACAACTTCATCAACGATCTTGACATCCAAAACCCCTGGGACAAACCCAGCACCTATTCCTTGGATCTTATGTGGACCTTGACATAAATGCATGCATGAATCAGTAAGCTAGTAATAAGTTATATATAAAAAAGGGGTCCTCCTTACGTTAGCTACTACAGTAATACAAAAATAAACTAGAATTATTTGGATCTATGGAAAGCAAGCTCACCAAGTAAAATGTCCTAGACAGTATTTTTGCTAAAGGGAAATCAGAAACTGTTTGCATAACATGACAGTGGTTGTTCCAAGATTAAAGCTCCAAGAAGGAATCATCAGATGAACCAACATGCATATTACCATAGAAATGTTTTCATTTTGCATCCCACTCAATAATGCAGTCATGCCAGAAAACCTTGTGGTACAAATTTCATAAATGATTGATCTGTTTTGCCTATATAGTAGATTGTGAAGGAAAATTGAAAAGCAGCACGTGCAAGGAGTGTGAATTATCAAGCATATGAGTCGCATTAAAGTTTTAAAAAACTCACCAGGTTTTCCTCCAGATAAAATGGGGCTTTCAACTGGTTCCACTCCATATAGCTACATGAAAACAAAGAAAACCTTGACAGTAAGAAAAAAAAATAAAAATAAAGCAGACACGCTTAAATTATGCTCTAAGAGTAGTCACGAGTAAAACTTCATTGTGATTCAACGTAAGAATCCAAGGCCAAGCATACCTTAATGTTAGGATTCTGCTCTTTCAGGTATTTCCCAGCACCTGTAATGGTTCCACCAGTTCCTATCCCAGATACAAGGGCATCAACTTTCCCTCCAGAACCTTTCCATATCTCAGGTCCAGTAGTCTCATAATGAACCTAGTTAAATAATGGCACGTATCAGATAATAATGTCAATCAATGACTTATCAAAGTAATGGCAGCGCAAATACCTTTGGATTAGAAGGGTTTTCAAACTGCTGGAGGATATATGCATTGGGTGTCTTCGCCTTGATCTCCTCAGCCATCTGGACAGCCCCTTTCATGCCTTTAGCAGGATTAGTGAGAACCAACTCAGCTCCAAAAGCACGGAGAATTATTCTTCTTTCGTTACTCATTGATGCAGGCATTGTGATGATGAGCTTATAACCCTTGGCAGCAGCCATGAAGGCCAGTCCTATGCCAGTATTTCCACTTGTAGGCTCAATTAGAACACTCTGCAGCAATAGTTTGTGAAGCCCCATCAAAATCAATGGAAATTTCAACAGCATAAAAACTCCACCAAAACAATTAACCTCACAATCTTTCTTTCTTCACACTACCATGAAAAATGAACAAATATATCACTTGAGAATACAAGTTATGCTCGTATTTTCACAATAACGGCACCAAAGTCACCAATACATGCACTTGCAAAATGGTGTAGCTATGATTCAAAGAATATTAATCAAATTATATAGCATTTTCAGAATTGTTCTTACTAACCTCCCCTGGTGTGATGAGGCCTTTGGCTTCTGCATCAGCAATCATGCTATAGCCAATCCTGCATGTCAGGCCACAATGATCAGAACCCAGCAAAAATTTGAAGCAAAAATTTCAAAGGAAACAATACTCTCACAAAAATGAACAAAGCGAAAAATAGGGATTCGTCAGAAGGGTAGGAAAAAAAAAAGGAATCATAAATGATAAGGAGTTAATTGTACCTGTCTTTGACACTGGAGCATGGCTCCATCCCCTCAAGTTTAGCAGCAATACGGGCAACGCAACCATCCAGAACGTTGTTGAGATACACTAATGGAGTTTTACCAATCAACTGGGCAAATAAACATGACAAATAGATCCTAAGCAAACGAAAGAACCGAACCCGCAAAGAAGATAGGATTATAATTTGACCTGACAATGAAGATAACTTACTTCAGTTACATCTTTAGCAATTTCGTATTTCTCAACCGCCATTGTTTCAGATTACTGCAGCTCAAGAAAACAGAAGTCAGAAAGAAAAGTTCTATCGAATAGAGATAAAATAGTCCTTGACTTCGAAAAAAACTGTAGATGTCTGGTTGGAAATAAAACCTTAAAAGACCAATGAGAATATCAGATGGAAGTAACAACGGGAAGTTTACGGAGGGAAAACTCACCTATGGATTACGACAAGAAAATGGCTTTGTGAAAGCTTATAGGCAGACATGCACTTTTGTCAAGGAGAACAGTTTCCTACAAAACCATTGGTTTCTATTATATAAGCACCTAAATGCAGGAAAACAATATAAAAGCAAGTTGCTATCTATGGAGTCTCAAATTATGGTGCTAGAAACGGAAATCTCCTAAAAAACAAATAGGGTGGAAATTCATCATTCTTGTAATGTGACCTATGAGATATATAGACCGTATCTAACTCGATTATAAGGCTAGATTAACTGTTGACTGAGATGTTACGAATATGAGGCCAAATTAATACGGTCAGGCCTCGTTTTGGATATTTTAGATTTTTTCGTGAGGAGGACCAGATCAGAAAATAGTTGTTTTTTCACCAAAAACAAATATGGTGTAGATAATAATATCTATTGATCACAAAAAAAACTAATGGCGGTTTGTTTTAGCATTGGCAGCTCATGTTTCTCACTTTCTCGTGATAGTGGCAATTACTTATTCATTTACATTAGCTGCCAACATAATTTTTAAAATATTTTTTTGATTAAAAATATATGAATTTATTTATATATTAATACATCAAAATTAAAAAAAAACATTGAAAAAATATTTACTATTGTTTTATATCAAATATATTTTTAAAATAAAGTTAAAAATAGATTAAACCTCAATGCTATAAACTTTTTTTTCTCACTGGAAAAGTTCATTTAGAAACACGATGCATTTCCTTGTATTTTGATTATATTTTTTGTAAAACAAATAAATTTTTTAAATATATTTACATTAAAAATAATTTTTTAAAATAAAAAAAATATTATTTTAATACATTACTAAATAAAAAAATATTTAAAATTATAACCACTCCCGCAACATTATACAAACGCAGTCTCAAAGTACATGGAGCGCCATCACCTACAGCCGAGGACTTCCATGAAAATGTAAACGGGCGGCATTGCTCGTGTGCTCGACACTTGTTGCCGTGGTTTATGAAGTATTATAATATGAAAATTCTCAGTGTTTATTTTTGAAAATTCATTTAGGACAAAAAAAATCTTATTATACTTCGTCCAATATTTACATATGATTTTATAATTCATGATATAGAAAAAACATACCGTTTTGGAAAATGTCAACCTAGACATTGTGATCTACGATAATTTAATGGTGGATACAGCTAGCATATGCTGGACCCATATATATATATATATATATATATATATATAATTTATCATGCAAGCTTCTGTCAAACTAGCTAGCATGCAAATTAATTTTAACTAAAAGAAGCATAAAAATCTAATCTTCAGTTGTTTTGTTTTAGCTATTCACTCAGTTGTTTCTTAGCGAACTTCCATTTTATTTCTTTTCTTTGAAAATATACGATTTTAACGACGCCAAATTCGTTGCAGCAGAGCAAGATAGAACCTAAATATCAGAAAGATATTAACATTAATTTATGTATTATGGCTGGCCCCAGCCTATGCGCATGAAAATCTGGAATTACAACAAAGAATGGCAGCAGAGTTACGGGTTATGAGACACTATTGTCCCAATCTTTTATGCATATGAACTGCCGTAGTGTACTCCTGAAATCAAGTTTGTACGACGCCGTGTGCGTGCCTAGTTAGGTTCAACTTCTGCTAGTTCTCATTGTACCTCGTTCATGAATTGCTGTATTTACTCTGGTTCTTCTCGGTGAAGTGTAACGAGGATATTTAAAATTGTGTTAAAAATGGTGTTTTTAAAATTTTAAAATTATTTTTTATACATTTTTTAATTATTTTGAAATGCTAATATTTTAAAAATTATTTTAATATATTTTTAAATAAAACACATTTAAAAAAATAACCACCTCTCAAATAGCCTATATGTCTCCTTCCACCTCCAACTTGGTGGCATAGAAATCGATGATGCTGGTGATGGTGAGGATTGATAAGAAAATAATTATAATACACCTTTGAAATAAATGTTCAGACAAAGAAAAAACAGACTTTGCGATGAAGTCAAACATGTTAGGGTTTTATTTTCAGTGAAACAAATATATATATGGTTGAAAATATAGATAAAAATATATTTTTTGTGAAAATTATAAAATCCAAAAGTAAAATTGTGACGAGAGAATCCATAAATAAAAATTAAAAAGTTACAAGAATTTTAAATCAGAACTTTTCATGAAACCGTTAAATTTAGATTATGTTTAAAAGTAGAATAATAATTGTTTTTTAAAATATTTTTTGTTTAAAAAATATTAAACTAATATTTTTTATTTTAAAAAAACAAAACAAGCATATTTTTATTTTCTTTTAAGAGAATAGCACAGTTCTGCTACCAGTATAGCATAATCAATAAAAATTTAACACGTTATACTATTTTTATCAGTGCAACGCTTAAAAATATTTATTTATACCAGTTTTTATATATATATATATTTTTGGGATTACATTATTATCCATAGCACAACCTTTTAAATCTTATCAGGCTGTGGTATTGAAAATAACACAACTAATTATATTATGCTCTTAAAAATAGCTCAATTATTTAAATTATGGTTTTATTCATAAATATGCTAAAATAACATTATTTAAATTATGGTTTTATTCACAAATATGCTAAAATAACATTATTTAAATTATGGTGAAAAATAACACAACTAATTATATTATGCTCTTGAAAATAGCCCAATTATTTAAACTATTGTTTTATTCACAAATATGCTAATTTATAAATAAAAACTCTTTTTTTTGGAGTGGTTTTTAAGATTATTGTGTTTTTGTTTTCTTTTGATTACCTATAAGTCACCTACGAGGGGCTTCACGTCCCTAAAAATAAAAGTCAACATCTTATGTATAGATATTTAAATCTTATTTGTTTATTGAAAAATAATTTTTTTTAAATTAAATTTTAAAAATATGAATTATTTTTTAATATTTAATAATGTAATAAAAAATAAGTTGAAAAATATTTTTCAGTATTTAATTATATCATAAAAAATAAATTGAAAAATAACTTATGAATATTTTATTTTTCTCAAATTTATTAAAATAATGAAAAACAAATCTTACAAATTAAAAGGTTAAATGAGAATAAAATTAAAAAAAACATTTCATAAATTATCTCAAATAAAATAAATAATAAAAAAATAACAGAGATCAAATTTAAAAAAATAAAAGATGAATAAATTAAAATAATAATAATTAAAATTATATAAATTATTTGAAATAAAATAAGTAACAATCAAAAGAATGAGGATCAAATTTGATAGATAAAAAATTTTAATAAAAAAATAATAGGAAAAAAAGCAAATAACAATTATATAAATGAGGACTAAAGTTAATATAAAAATTAAATTTTAAGAGATGAAATTGAAAAATAAATATTAAAAATAAAATATGTATAGCAATTAAAAATTTAAGGATCAAATTTGATATAATCATCAAATAATATGATATTTCTAAATTTTTCATAATTTTCAGAAAATGTTTTTCATTTAAATTTTTCAAGAAAATACTTTTCTAAAAATCAAGTTAAATTTTTCTTTGATTGAAAATTATTTTTTATTGATCAACTTTTTTAATATTAAATAAATAAATAATTTTTTTTCTTCAAAAAATAAATTATAAAATCAAGCATAGTAGCTTTTCTTTATCTGAAACTGAAAAGATGGAGGCTGCTTGAGGGCAGGAGACTACCATTCCCAACTTCTTAAGCAGTTCATTCTGGTTCTTTTTAGAACAAGTTATTTTTAGAGCATTGCACTTCTTAATTATTATTATTATTATCCTCCCAGGGAAACGCCCACCTAATGGCAAAAACTAATTTCCAACGACAGCCTTCAACTCCCAGCAAAACGTTATCCTATCGAACACCACAAATTACTTCTAGCCCTAGGCTCCCAAAAGCTTCCTTCATTTCCCACCTCACAAAAAACCATGGCAACCCTTCGTTTCACTCCATCTCCTTCCTCCATCCTCACCAGACAAAAACTACCCACCGAACTCTCTTCATCTGAACTCAACTACAAAGCTGCCAGATCCTTGAAGACTGTAGTCAGGTCTTACCAAGTGGTGATTGAGCATGAAGGTCAATCCACAGAGCTGAAGGTGGAACCGGATGAGACCATACTATCCAAGGCATTGGACTCTGGATTGACTGTGCCTCACGATTGCAAACTTGGGGTGTGCATGACTTGCCCAGCAAAGCTAATAAGTGGCTCTGTTGATCAGAGTGAAGGTATGCTCAGTGATGATGTGGTGGAGCGTGGGTATGCACTGCTCTGCGCAGCCTATCCAACGTCGGATTGTCACATTAGCCTTATTCCCGAAGAGGAGCTGCTGTCACTGCAACTAGCAACAGCTAATGACTAAATGCTTTGTGCCTAATGTTTTAAGTGAGGATTTTTGTTATCTCATGTTGAATCAGAGTATAATCTTTATCATACGCTTATTTTGCAATAGAATGCTGAATAGATTTGTCAAAATTTGGATCATCCCTGTCATCTCAATGCGACCAGCAAATCATATCTTCAAATAGTGTTGTCCTTTGAATTTGATTCAAATCCTCTGATAACATGTCCTTAAAAAAAAATTCATCACAAGCGAATAAAACATGAGTGAAAAAGGCTGCTTCTTCATGTCATTTTTTTCTGACTGCATATCTTACGAATTGTTGAATGTGGTCGAGAGGTGTAGATATATCCAATAGCAAGACATCGATTAAATAATGACATGAATTGTTGCAAAGGATTTCAAATTTTTTCCTTCATTTGTGCACAACAAGCTTGAACAACACCTCGTCAGATTATACACAGAGACTACCGCAGGACGATCCTCAGTTCTAGTTTGCATACCACAAGTAACAGAGCATTACAATCAGCAAGCGTGCCCCTGGTTGTTGTAAGCAATGCCGATAGGAGCAGAATAGATTACGAACTTGCAATTTTCTAATGGTGGACACGAGTCCCTTTCTCAGCAAATGGAGGAACTGGCCCTCTTTATGCCACTGGACATGAAATCCAAGCACTAAATTCTGACTGCTTCTATAAGGAGGGAAATTAAGCGCACTTCATTACTCAATTATCTTTCTAAAAGCAGAGTTGTCTAGTACTACTTGAAAGAGAAGCTGTTCGCAACAAATGTAAGCAATGCCATAATGTAAGGCTTGTAGATGATAAAAGGAACTCATTGAACAGCCAGCCCTGTATCAAGCTTCAAACCAGTGGATGGGAACCTAGCCTTCGAGGGCTTCCTTTGCTTAAGCTTCACCTTCACATTAATGCCATTGTCGATAATAGCCTGCAGCACAATCTGAAGCTTTCCCTCCAATCTCTCCCCCTTTCTTGGCGTGTAGACCACATCATGAATATCATCTGCTAATGCTCTCTGAGCTAAAATCCCTCCAACTGCAGCACAAGCAGCTGCATTCTTGGTTGAAGCCAGGTCGAATTTAAAATCCTTCGATATCGAATGTGCCACGCCCACCACCTTACTAGTTACCCGGTGTATAACACAAGCGCGGACAGAGGCTTTTGATATGTAAATGTCAAGGCAAAATGGCTCATGATAAGGACCTGTAAGCTGATTGAAAGTCGGAGTCCTGATCTTCCTTTTCTCGGCACCGCAAGAACTATCCATGTTACTAACCAAAGAATAAACCTTCGGATCCTTCGCTATTCTTGGAAGTTTTTCAACATCAAAAGCTGAATTACAGCTTGGGTTTTCCTTCCTTTTGCTTACTTTACTACTTTCATTCTTCTTTGAGGATTCTTTCTTTTCATTTCCCTTAGGATCATCTTTCCTCCTCCAAGAATTCTTCCTGTGGAAGTCGAAACTGTACTCTTCAAACTCTTTGGAGTCCCGATCAAGCTTGTAAAAGAGATTACCTCGAATTCTCATATTATCAATCTCATCAAAATCAGGGTTACCATGCAAAGATTTAACATCATCAAACTGCTCACCGAATGCCTCAATCACTGACTTCGCTTCCTTTTCCCTATCCAATCCTCGCCATGCATGAACTAAACTCGATGATACCTGCCAGGCGTCATCGTCCACGAGCTCAATATTATAACCATCCAAATGAGGCCTACTATCACCGAGTAACGGAGAAAGATGAAGCTTGCTAGAGTAGCTGGTTGACCTCTCTTGAAGCGATGCTTGTTCGGTCGTTTCGTTTGCCTTGTCAATATTTGTGGAAGCCTTCGAGCAAAAGCTACTTGCTCTTGAGAGAAAATGTGAGCTCAGTCGTGATTGGAGGCTGACGAATACCCTAACTCGGGTTGATGTCATCTTGGATTTCTGAATTTGAGATAAAAATAAGTGGGCAATTCATCAAACAGTTGGTAGGCAACAGTCAGAAACCGAACTTTCTCCCCCCTCTTTGATAAACGAAGGCATGTCTGAAGTAGAGGCAAGTCTTTATCGTAAGATACAACCGCCACAAGGTTACAAACTGCGGAAAATGGTAAAGAGAATCCAGTGTTCAACTTGGTTCGTAGTAAAAGGGTCTTATGGTGGGGCCTGAGGACTCCAAAGCAATCCAACTCAACGTCTATGCAGTATGCACAGCGCGATTGGTGTTCGCCTACCGCACCTTATTACGAATTTAAGCAGTTTGTCTACGCGGATAAACGGTGATTTGCATAATTTTTTATATATATCTTATTATGATAATATTACAAATAAATTTTAAAAAATAAAAAGTACATTATTTTAATATATTATAAAATAAAGCAATTACTAATATTAAAAATAATTACTAAAAAAAATATTTTAAAAAATAATTGCTAATACAAGTAAAAAATATCTAAACCACTATAAATACGAAGATATACTATTTAAATAAAAAATCAATATTTAAAAATTATATTGAGAATTACTAAAACGTAAAAACAAGTTAGAAATAATTTGATTATTGTAACTAAATTCAAAATCTTTATATAAAAAGTCAAGTTCCAGTGAAATCTTATATACAAGCCATGGATAAATAAAAAAATATAAATAATTTTTTTTATAATGCTTAATTTATATTTGAATTCTTCAGCCAACTAATTAAGAATAATAAATTTTACATTAATTAAGAAAGAAGATAATACCACTTAGAATAATAAAACATTTGTATACGTATTTTAAGATATTTTGTCGCCATTTCCTCTAATTATATGAATTTGTATAGAAAAAAGATTTTCATAAGGAAAATCTAGATTAGGTTCTCAACCTAAATTTCATTTTGATGAGGTTCCTTGTATATCTATTAATCCTTCAATTAGTTTTAGGTAACATTTTTATAAGGTAATGATGTCATGTCGAAATCTTTTATTTATATATATATATATATGAATGGTGAGTTTATTGATACTCCCCGTCTCATGATAGATAATTTTGTATAACAACGTAATAATTGTTAAATAAGAATGATATAAAAATTTGATTGAAAAATAAGTTGAGGTCTAATATGGATTGAACCTGTAGGCTGGGGACTTTTGTGAGGTTACCAAGAAAACATATTTGGCCTGAGCGTGGGCTACACACACCTCCTCCGGCTGCAATAAGCTTTTCACATGCCTTCTGTCGACGCGCGTTCAAATAACAACTTGGTGTTTCACGCTAAATAACGGCGAGGCGCTCCCACACTACAACCATTGCCACTTCTTGCCTGCATATAATGATCACTTGAAAATCCCATGCCGCGGGCTGGAGAAATCTAGTCTTTTATTGGCCGAGTTCCCGTCCACATCCTCTTGTCCCACCAAGAACCAAAACCCAACGAGACAGTTGAAGGGAGTAATAAGGCAAAGGACCATCACCCAGCGACGGTAACATCCCCCCCGGCTGCCCTGAGGTTAAAATATTTGCCCCCTCCTCAACAGTGATATATTAAATTTGGTCCGTTTTCCTTGGAGTTTTAACTTGATCCTTGAAAGATGAAAGACCCCTTCAGTTATTTATAAACAAAAATCTTCAAAATTGACATATTTGTTCCACTTTTCTATAAAAAAATTGTTTTTAATCCATAAAAAAACAAAATTTATCATTTTTGTCCCTAAAAAAAGTACCTTGGCATATGAATATTTTCCTGCAGGGAAAAAAATGTTAGCCCCATGTCAATGAATCTGAAATCATCTCTGCCTTCTCCAAGGCTTAGTCGAGTAAATACCATCAGTACTTGCAAGTTACCACGAACCCGGGAAACACAGACAACCTTACCTGCTAGCTAGAAAACCACCCTTTTAATGTCAGCGACAAAAGTTGATAGAACATAGTGCTCTTAGAAAACAAAGAAGAACTCCTGTGGGTAAATTGATAAATATATCTCTGATTTATACGATCCGAATTCTGTGTAGATATTATAAAGATACTCACACTCAAGGAATCGTCTCTTGACATGGATACTACCAAAATAACACATGCTCAAATCACCGATGTACATGTACATCTACCATTGGCCGTATTACAATTAACATACGAACCCAGTCTTGATTTTCACTGGAGTGGCGAGTAGAGCACCGGAATTTTGAACAATCGAGGACGCGGAATTTCCGAGCAAACAAAGTCTGATGAGTCACAGAAATTCTCATCAACCCAACTTTCGTAATGCATTCCAAACTAAACCAATCCAGACAAACTCGAAAACTTTACAGGCGGGGCCCGCCGATTTGCCAATTTTCCCAATGCTTTATAGATTATGCATTGATACCACTATAAAATTCTGTAATTTCTCCCCTAAGGTCGGTTACCTGATAATTCTGTCAGGTCGATTTTGCGATGCTCCAGGAAGGGAGCTTCTCTTTAAGTTTAACATAACACGTGCCATGAAAAGGCTTTGCATTTATTACACTGTGCCTTCACAGAATACCGTGCCTTCACGAATTTACAAGGCACCGAATTGACACTTGTCCCTTTCAGACATGAGAACAACCACTCAACAACTGCACCTACATCAACAGAATCATTTCATTCCACTAACCACTTCCTGTCCTTTGGCCGTTTTTGGAATTCACCTCAACTACAAAATGTGAAACACAAGTCTTTTACTTTCATCCTGCACGTAAAAAAACATTAAGACAGCTGGGGTGTCATATCACCAGCTAATTATACATTCCACACAACCCTAGCCGAGTGCCATCTGATCAAGCAACAAGGACACCTGGATCACCAGGCCGTAAATTGTGGGCGTTATAAAGGCGGACGCTCGAACGGAAACAAACGCCACCTAGCTTCGATTTTGATTAAGATCTTTGCAAGCAATAGCGCTCATTCGTCTACACATTAGATGGAATTTTTTACCAATTCCGAGCACGCTAGAAACAAAAACGAACCGAACAGGATAGCAAGAAATAGTCTTTTCTACAACTAACCCTAGTAACAGTGGTAGTACTTTCAGTTCATTGACATTGTTATGCTTCCATCATGATTACTTTCCACAATCACCTAGTGCTAGAGTTTGATCAATATTAGAAATACAACTTCTCACCATGGCAAAGCAAGAAGTAGAACAGTTATAATTAAACACACACGGATTGTTGCTACCGTTAAGACGGTTAGTGATTACAAACAAGCCAGTTGAGAAAGCAAATGAGATTGGAGTCATCATATCAGTGGTTACCATCATCGAGTAGTCATGTCTATCGGTAGTAAGCCTGCTGATAAGCTGGTGCGAAACCATTGCCATACCCTCCATATGCTGGATAATTCAAAGGAGCTACAGGGTATGAACCAGCAATTGGAGCGGCAGCCTCAGGAGAGTAAGCATACGGAGATGGTGGACTCCTGCTGCCATAAACAGCCGGTGGAGAAGGATATGCTGGTACCCCAGTAGGGTATTGTGTATGTGAGGGAGACCTGACAAAAGTTGGAGGTGCAGGAAAAGATGACACATATGCATTCGTCAAGCGACCAGCCTTGGCTGGGGGCATAGGGCCACCATTGCTGGCTCGTGTTCGTTTGTTGGCTGGAACCGCAGCTGGCCTTTTCTTCTCCGTCTTGGCCTTCTCAAGTTGTTCAAGGCGTTTCTTAAGGTTTTCTGGAGGGAACTGTGCCTCTAGTTTGTAATCTTCAACGCACTTAATAACAGCCCGGAGGGCTGACTGCTCCTTTCGTGCAGCAAGATGCTACAAAATAGATTAAAAAATAAATAATGCTAATTAGTTGAGTTTCTCGTGGTTGCTCATGCAAAAGAATGAAATTCAGGAATGCATGTACTTCAAAACCTTTTCTTCTCCCTAACAATTAACACAGTTACCCAAGCTTGCATTAAAAGACTTACAGGTATTGTTGCAGGCAAAGACATGATATTACAAGCATAAAACATTTAATCAAAAACTGAGAAAGGCATAGATAATATAATTTTAGCCCCTAAACTAATTGAAAAAACAATTGCATTTGAAATTAGCTCAAGTGAAGAAATGGTGGTTTGCCTAGTAGTTTGGAGAGACTACAAATTATAGACGGGGAGGTACAGGATGGTGGCCAGTGACACCAAGTTATTTACAGGGGGGATTTTATGGAAAACATTAAAACAACCACTGTAGGTCATACCCAAAAAATGAGAGCTTCACTCCCTATAGTAAAATGTTGTGTCTAGTTAAAAATGAAAAAAGAAAAAAGAACAAGGCTGTAAATTAATTCAATACACTATGACCCCTGCAGTCATTTATCACTTCTTCAGAGAAAAATGCAGCATTTTTCTAAATCACCTACCAATGACGAAACACAAAATCAAGATTACCACACAGGCCAATCACATAACATGTGATCTGGTGTCCAAACACATGTTGCAGTTGAACTAGTTTCCAGTGACAAAATAAAGTCACATAATCAGTTCCTCAGAAGACAGGGCAAATAAATTATCCGTGAACAAAAAATCAACTCGTTATACGGGATAACAGGAAATACCGCAGCTCGACCAGTATTTTCAGGATCCTCTAATACAGAAGCTGCAGCCTTCTTAGCATCCTTCAAAAAAGCTTTCAGCAAGGGTACAGGGGGGAATTTATCCACAAGGCCAACTTCATAGGTGAAATGCACTGCATCTAGCTGTTGTCCCCTACTGATTAATTCTTCAATCATATCTGCACGTAAAAGCAGTGTAAAACCATCGAACTAATCTATAGTAAATATACTACACAATTAACGGGTTGCATCAAAATCCATGACAGTGACCAAAAGGCTACTTCAAAAACAACATGATCTGGTGATAATAACTGTAAAACTCAATGACATATTTGAGATTGAGACGAAACAATATATCTAACACACGTAATACTGATGTGTGCAGATAGAAAATGCGAAGGATGTGTTGGATGAACTCTACTACAAATACATTATTTACACGGACATATCTAAACTATCAAATCCATAACTGTTGACTTCTATAACAGCTAGATTCCAATGCTTCCTATAAAAAACATATCCTCACCAGTTTCAATGTAAGTTAAATAACAAAAAAATTATTGCCCTCGTCGTAGAAACAAGATGCTTTCCAACATGGGTTCATAATCATTGTGCATCAATTTGTCAGGAACAGAACAAAAAACTAGCATGCACGTCAAGCAGCTGGAAGACTAAAGCACATCAAATGGCAATAGAACGTGCAAAACTGCTACCTTCTCATTTTTACCACAAGGCTAAAAAGGTCATCCTTATCATGACATGTAACTTCCAAGACCACATATCAACAAAAGCCCAAACTAGATATAAGGCGATCTAAGCCCCATGGCAGGAAATGAAAGGTCGATGTAGCCTACAGATTCAGTAATTAGCACTGAACAGGAGCACATTAAAATGGAATTGATCCCCCCATTCCACCTATCAAATCGTACAAGGGCATTTAGCTAAACGCATGCAAAGAACCAAGGCAACCTTATCTTGAAGCTCATAAGCTTATCTTGAGGAATTCTCAAATTCTCAACCATGTCTGGATCACAAACAACCTACATATGCACACTGCATGAAAGGGATCTTAAAAAGCTAGATGTAGCAATCAAAATCCCTAAACAAGAGCCACACTCTCTCAAAATGAAAACTTTGATACATCACGTGTACGTTCTCTTTGTTTCCATTAATCCCTTGAGTTTTGCAAAAACATGCATCGCATTTTCTCCCACATTGAAGTGTGCGATAGCACACCCGTCCTTCACTTAGTTTAGGGATCAAGATCCGCCATACACTCCCAAAAAAAAAACAAGTAAATATCAACTAGCGACATATTTTTGTTGTTTTGAATCTTGATTGCAGAGTCAGACACTTTGTCGGCAGAAAACAATATTTTTTTCCCAAACACAGACCAATAAATGTAAGCTTAAGAAAAAACGAAAACAGCAAGAAAACATCTCAAAACACAAAGCAAAACACAAAACCCGTAAATAAATAATGAAGTAAAACATACCAGGCATTTTATCACCCAACCCAAGAGAGACAGCAAGCTTAGGCATTTGTTTCCTCCAAGCAGACCCAACAACAAGCTTCCTGTACAAATCTACATCATCCTTCTTCACAATCCCGAAAGTCACCAAATGCTGCAAGAAAGTATGCACATCAGGAGTCTTGACATTCTCAATCCCACCTCTTTCCTCCAAACTCTTCTTCCAAGTCTCCGCTATCTCCTTCGCTCTTTCCTTAACACTAGGCGTAACTAACAACCTGGATTTCCCGATTACTGGGTCCACGACAACCGGAATCAAACTCTCCAAGATTAACACACAAGCCCAGCCTAAATCATTTCCCTTTTCACCACTTCTTTCCCCTCTTTTATCCACCGGAAAAACCTCCGATATCGCTTCTATAACAAACTTTGCCGGATCCACACACTCAGCTAGAGCCAAAGGAATTTGCTTCCTCAAAATTTCAATTTCCTTCTTTTTGGTAATCACAAAATTCCAAAACTCACGCGACTCCATTGTCAAACAGAGAGACTTCAAAACCATAAAAGATCCATCTCCATCATCCACCTCTCCATCCGGATTTTCATAATCAGGATCTGACAGTGACTTGAGAGCTAGTTCCCTGCGTTCTTCGACGCGCTCTAGTGCGATCTCGACGCTACCGTCGATTGTTACCTCGCGCTTCTTGAGCGAAGCAAGGGAAGCTTTTGTTTGGGTGTCTAGGGTTTGGATTTTGTGTTTCAGAGCTTCTGATTTCTTCTGGAGGTTTTGTTCCAGTGAAGTGAAGTGATCGGAGAGTTCTTTCCATAGGAGAGTGCAGCTCGTCATCAGTGAAGTTTGACGCTGGAACTCGTCAAAGCTGGGCCGAGTTAGCTCAGTTAACTCGCCTGGATCGGGGATCGACCCCATGGTAGTGGCTGTTTCGATCAAGTTTTCGGTAACAGTGGGTGAAAGTTTAGAGGAAGAAACCCTAGAACCGAGAGAGAAAGATCAAGGGAAGAGAGAGGGGGGGGATAAAGTTAGCTAGGGGAACAAGACAGTGATGACATGGAGCGTTTCAGAAAAGGACACGTGTAGTGGCGACTAAGGAGAAAGTGGTAATGTAGGGGTCTAGAATGCGCCGGGGATGCGTAGGAACTGAGGTTCGCACCAACAGAGCATGTGGAGACTAACGTGAGCGGGTGCGTAGGATAGGAGAGTGGGGAGCATGACGTAGGATAAATGGAGGGGGGAGTTGGTTTGGGTTGGAAGTGAGGACAAGAGGGATGAGATTACTTTCGCGGAAACCGAAGAGAGATCGTAAAAAAGCAAAGTGAAATGGAAAGGGGAGGGTGGGCCAGGCCCACTTGTGACCACCACATGGGTGGGAGTCAGATAAAGTAAAGGCATTGCCGGTGTAACAGTAAGAGCTTAGTGGAAATTAGTATGTATGTATGTATGTATGTATGCATGCATGAATACAGCGAGAAGCATCCCTCCATCAGCCATCAAGTACCGCGGCTGCTGAGGAGTCCAGTCCAGACCAGAGATTCAATCATGCGCATCATTTTTCTATGACCTTGTGAGAAAAAAAACATCCAAGCTAAAATCTTGCTTGCGACTTTATGCAGACGTATGGGAGGACGCCACTTGGCATATCCTGATATGTTTTTATAGTGACTGATTGATCCAGTAGAACCCCACTTTTACTCCTCCATTTTTTACCTGAAAGTAAATAAATTTTTTATGTACGTGTACATAAGGAAATTACATTTACATTTACCCTTCGCATTTATTTATAAAATGTACTCAGACAGTTGAGAACTTTCTGGTGCCTAGGTTGTTAGCCCTTTCATATTTGCATGTTCGTATCATTGTTAGTGGCTTTTTTTTAATCATTTTTTTATCCTTAAATTTTATTTTATTATGTTGTTCTCGAGTGTCATGTTTTCATGCTTGGAGTTTACTTTGCATTATATGTCACTTCTGTGCTGTGACAAATTATCTCTACATTACATGAAAATTACTAGTATTTAATAAAAATAAAAATAATTAACAGCATGGATTCTCAGTTTATAAAATTCTGGGCGATTTTGGGCAAGTACTACCATTACATAGCATGTACCACTGTATTGATTCGGGATTGGTAACAAATTAATAATAATTTTTTAATTAAACATATATAAAAAATTATAGTTTTAAAAAAAATTGTATTTAACAGCAAAGTCATACCCAAAATACTTATTACTGCATTTTAAAAGTATTTTTATTAATTATTTTAACTGTGATAATTCATAAAATATTTTTATTAATTATAGATTTATAAAAAAAATGATTATCGTAGCAGGTTTGTTGTTGCATTTTAAAAATAATTTTTAAATTTTTCTCTTCTTTAAATTAATTTTTTATATTTTTAATGTATTGCTGTTGAAATAAATTTAAAAAATAAAAAAAAAATATTATTTTACTATATTTAAAACAAAAATACTTTCGAGCAAAAACTATATTAACAACAACCATAAAATATAATTTTTATTGAAAAAATAACAAATTAATAAACATAAAAAATAAATTATTTCAATGGAAAGGTATGGCTTGAAATTTTAGATATAAGATGTTAAATTATATTTTTGTAATGGTTTGTTATTTATAAATTATTTAAACTTGGTTTATAAATAATTTTTTGATCCACTTTACTTGGATCTAGAAAATATACATGGTTTAAGTTTATTTAAATAATCATAGACAATAATAATAATAATAAGCATACTAAAAATAATAATTGAAGATAGAAATTTTATTGATAAATAACAAGTTTATGAAACATAAACTACTTCAATAAAAATATATAATCTGAATTTTTATATTTAAATCATTAAATTTTTTTTTTTTATGATTTGTTTATAATAATTAAGATGTGTCAAGGTTTAGCAGTCATATATGATGTCAAATCCAAAAGTAAACATGGTAAATCCAAATAATTAAGTTTGTAAACTTAGAATTGTAGATCTAGTTCAAGCACTCAAGGTCTGTCAAATATATATAATTTTAATATTAAGTGTTTAACAACCATATTATTTTTTATTACTATGCTCTAGAAAATCTAAAGAAATTATTTTTTTATTTTTTTAATATCAAATATATTTTATAAAAAATATAATCTCACCCTAGCTACATGCCTAGTGAGTTTATTTAGTAAATGAAGTTATTGCATGTATGTTTCTAGTTTTTACAGATAGGGAATGTGTAGCTAGTAGCATAATGATAGATTAGACAGGGAACCCAAATTACCAACGAATAGAGCATGGCTACCGGGGGCGTGTATTTATTTTTTATTACCAGAACACTAATAGTTGTCTTGGAAAATATAGCATAGCTTCTAAAACACTATTAAATAGTATTTTATATTTTATTTTTAATATTAAATTGTTTTGAAAAATATATCCCATGGTTTTTTTTTTTCATGTTGAGTTATATACTAGTTTTATAAATTTTTTTTATAAAATAACTATTTTGATTTTATAATCCAATATATGGATTTGATAGGTTCATATAAATTGATTTTGATAGTTTTTTTTTTATATTTTATTAATTTAATATTTTTTAATATTATTCCTAATAAGATTTGATTTTCATAATTTAATTTATTTTTTATAAAATTATCACCGTATAATCACTTATTTATCAAGTTAACCACTACCTATATACTATATAATTATTTTAATATTTTATTTAAAAATATCATTTAATAGACTACCTTATAAATATTTTTTAAAAATACATCAATTAATATATTTTATGTTGATTTTTCATATAAAAAAATGACCCGAACTCACAGCAGCGCGGCCCTGTATAGGATGCAATATCTGTTTCTGCAATACTGTACCTAAGTGGGCTCACTGCGCAGAAATCTTACATGCCGGTTTTAACTCTAGACTTTGGGTTGTGAATAGTAATTAGAAGAGCGGCGCTTTTATTTATTCAACGCCGGGCCCGTCAAATAACTAGAGAACTCATCTGAATTCTACCTGCCCCGATTCAGTTGAAAGAACAAGGAAGAAGGCCTGTGGACTGAGCTTACGAAAACAGAGTTGATCGAACCCTTGATTAAATTTGAACGGAAGAATGATCTGTTTCATTCTCCGTGCATGTGTGCATGTCCACCTTACTCTCAACAATTTCATCGAGCTCTGCGAAGAAATGGCTTACGATCATGTGGAAGTCCACCGCTGGGAATTTTCAAATCTCCATTTACTATAATTATTGAGTGGTCCACCGATGGCCATAATTGTGTAGCTAAGCCTCCAATAAGTACCAGGTAGCCGAGGTTTAAATTAGTGTCAACTCATTGATAAATGCTTCGTTCATGCAAACAAGAAAGTTGGTGGGTCCGTCTCGGGTCTGTTCCCATTAAATAAGACATTGTTTGGATCCAATTATATTCTTCTCCTCTTCGAGGACGTATAGCAACGCCATCGTCTTTCATCCAGGCATCACGCATCCTCAGAAGTTGGACCATAGGACCAGATTGGGAGGGGACAGTTGGTTGCTGGATTGCTAATCATCTAAAAAGAGATAAAAAAAAAAAAAAAGGGAACAAGAACAGGTTGCAGCAGGGAGGATGATATCGTGTCTTCAGCTGCTGAGCCACTGGCAATGCACAAAATACAATAGCAGCACGTCAAACGGTACATAGGGTATTGTACCATTTTAACACTCTTCTTACTTCCATGATCACATATTCCGATAAAAACTGTCATGGCCCAGGAAATGACCGTGGGAGAGCAAGGTGCTTCCTCCTAGTCCCCTCTCACTCTCATCATTGTTATTAAAAGAAACTAAAACAATAATTGAAATTATTTTAGCAAAAACTACTAATCCTGTACGGAAGTGACAGTAGATCACAATAGTATTTTATTTTTTTAATCATGGTTGAAAGTTTAATAGTTGGACTTGAGTCTTTTGAATGTTTTCAAAAAAAAAAAAACATCTAATATATTTCAAATGTTTAGTTCATAATTATTTTTGCAATGAAAACATATTAACAGTGCCTTTATTTTTAATTATTTTTTTCTACATTTAAAATAAATCCGACCAGCAACATAACCGGATGTGAAGTGCAGACTGAAGGGGCGGAAACATTCATGTGTTTCAATAATAATAGTACAAGGCGGGGAGGACAGGAAAGACATAACAGAAAAAAAGAGCAGATGATGTCACGAGGGGGTGTTTTTCAAGCTCGGAAAGCAGCAAGGACGATAATTGCAAACACGATAAGTAGTGATAAGATAACGATTGTCCTCTTCAAGGACACGGGGAAATAATTGGCCACGATCAAAACATCACCACCTTGTACAATTTCTAAAAAGCGTGGGTTACCAGATGCCTATTCTCTTGAATCTTTGAAGGGAGAGGATCACAGTTTATATCCTGTCTGAGAGCGACCCAATCATCAATCATTCATCCAGCCATGAACATTACACTCGCCAGTGAAAAAAAAGGTGGAGCATGCACAACGAAACAAGAGAAAATCTTCAAATTACCCGTGACTTTGGAATGGGCGATTTGCTTATATTCCACAGAAGCCAGCTACGCAGCATCGTACTAAAGCGTCCAACCACCACGCGACCTGTTGCCTATTCAATTCCAAAGAAAACATCTTCATCTGGCGTCCCGACTTCACTAGCCACTCACATGGAGACTTTTCCTACGATAGAAATCTCCCTTTTCCCATGCATCAAATCATATGTCTAGCTAGCACAGATATATGATTGCTTGCATAATCAATGCTGGCAAACTCTGCTTTTCCACGTTTGATGTCCACTAATGTATAACAATTACTGGACGAGTAACAGGGGACGTGTAAACAACTTGAACCTGTAAAGTTCCTGCGTAACACAAGCTGTGATTACAAACACTGATAAATTAGCATCAGAACACTAACAGGCCTCCTCTTAACTTGAAATTCGGTTAGCAAAAGGCCTACATGAAGTCTAGAAAAAGGAAAAAATGCCCACATGAAGCTTTCCCCAACTTGGTCAGAGATTTGCGGGTCAAATAACAGCACATCAAATTACGTTGTTGCACCTTTTTTTGTCATGACAAATCCACTTGGATGCTTCGTATTCCCGCAGGCTCTCAATCACAACCTTCTTCCTTGTCTCAAAATCAACCTTGTAGAGATCAGCAGCTGTTGCAAGATAACCATATAGAATCCTGGTTTTTTCCCCACTCCGATCCACCTTCTCAAGGCTTGGATTTTTATCGTCATCCTTGCCCAATGTCACAGGCTGTAAGGAACCCCAAGCCTTGCGTCCATGATTATCCTTCTCAAAGTATTCTGCCATCCGTATAGCCTCTTTCAGTCCTGATTGATCACCACCAAACATTACAAGAGTAATGCCTAGATGACCATCTCTTCCATACAAGGACTTTGACTTGCCACCCAAAAATCCAAGATCTGACCAAAGAGTAAAAACAAACAAAAGAAGGTGTTAAGGGTTGCACTCTTGAAAATACCGAGCAGATGATGAAACTCATAAGAATCATCATCAACTCTTCTTCCAAGGCTAAACTAAACCAATGGTTCCCATACATTGTATTCATAATTAAGGATTTAGGTCAGAAAAAAAACAATAATAAATAATTCCCAGCTGAAAAGGACAGCAGAGTCTAGAAATATCAGTTAGGAACCGAAGATCATCCAAACAAAAATGATAAGCCTAAATTTGCAACTGCAGTAGCTAATTGCTAGGTAAACTTTGACACACTAAATAAATTTACAGAAGAAAATAGAATAAAACCAGCTTGTTGTTACAGCCTTCCCATTAAACAAATATTAAAACAGAAGAGCAAAGAGAAAGCAAATTAATAAATCATGGAAACAAAATACAAATAAATAAATTACATGGAACGAAGCACAAACAAGTCACTAAACTGTGGTGTAAGACTGACAGTCCCAAGAATCTGGTAACTTGAAGGAATACAAAATAAATATATATAGCTTGGTCTGCATAAAACAAGTTAGAATGTACGGCCTCAGAAACTGTGTGCATAAAAATTGAAACCCAGCAAGCCACTGGAGGTTCAGTTTTGACACATCTAGAAACACTTAACAATTGAGTCGCCCACCAGGGCCCTAGGGAAACCCTTCAGTAATGGGTTTGGATGGGTGGAAGTTAAAACTAAAAAGAAAGAATATAAGAAGATTGTATGATCGAAATCCACTAAAAAGCCTTAACCTTAGCCCCTGACTGAAATACATGCTCTTCAGTATCATGCAAGACAGACAACGAACAGAGTTGATGATCTAAACTCTCATCAAAAGCATGCTTGTCATTGCATCAAGCAAAGTAATAAGCCATTGAAAAGAACAATTAGTTAATGCTTTAATTGGGATCTTCAAACTTGGTGGTTTTAGGTATTTCTTTCATGAGTCCTCGAGCAACAGAACCTGTTATTGTTTGCAAGTACATATTCTTCTACGAATTTCTGTCTCTAATCTTTGCACCTCAATTCGCTTTTCTATAATACTCAAATTACAAATTCCAATCCCTGTGGAACAAGAACAAGAAAAAGTCCCAGTAGCCTTTACAAGCACCAATGTATAAAGGTCATTTTCTTAGACTTTTGATAACAGAATTAGAACTGTTTGGTTTTAGCTTGGAGGCCTATGCATGTGCAGTGGGTCCATTATCTCTCTTTCTCTCTTCCTCTCTTTACCTGCTTGCTCTTTTATCTCTATTCCCAACTTCCATCACTGCATTAACTTATTCTCACATCAAATCAACTCTCATTTCATTTCTAAAACATCCACCCGTGACTTGTATCCTGGTCCATTCTTCCATGATGTTGCGCCCAAACTCACAAACCTGCAACTCTAGTACTTTTTAGGTCACCGTTCACAGCACCAGCCTCCATATTTCATTCTTTTTGCTTGCTTTACTAATCCATAATCAGGCACAACATTACAACATCCATTACACTTCATGCAGTTGATTGGCCCATCAAATTCAATTCTAAATACAACAATTAGCCACAGAACCAGAAAACCAGCAACCTACAACCCAAATTCTTGCTACTAAAACTTCTCTAGATAGAAACCATCATTCACAGAGCGGATTATTTAAATATGCTCAACATCATAAAGCTTTAGACCAACCGACCCAAGTCTGCAATCAATATACTTATTTACCTCACAATTATCCTTTTGCATAGCGGTTCCATCTCTTAGTTGGGGTAGATGAAAGTTTCTAGTAATATGATGCATTTCTGAGACTTCTTATTAGTGAATGTCCTTTGTGTAGCAGCAAAACTCTTGGAAGCTAGTTACTGCATGTGAAGCCCATGAGCAGGGAAGCGTAGAGTTCAAAATGATTTCTCCTTGATAGTTTTCTCTGAGTTCATATAATGTAAAAGAGAGTGAAGAAGTCAACAAGCACATGGCTTGTCTTCCGGTCGATATGGCCAGGGAAAAGAAATAAACTACTTAACAAAATTGTCAGAAGTATAAATAATCCTTCATTACAGAAACAACAGCCCTTAAATAGTTAAGCATACCCTAACATGACAAACCCTAGTCCTTAAATAACATAATAAAATAATATGCATAAAAAGACTAGAAAATGAAAAACCCTAACCCAACGAACCAGGCACAGTACTTGCTAAAGTCACCTATCAATCTTAAGCGGGTACTTAGGTTTGATCTCGCATCAAGATATCATCAGTATTTGTAGAAAAAAGTACACGGTGGTGTATTGAGATGTAGCAATTAACCGGCATCTTCAAGAACTGATGCAAAGTGAGAAGCACATCCTATATAACAGGAGGATTCTATTAAGAAGATAAATACCACTGTATATGGCGCTAGTCACAGAAAGGAACCAAGGGGCATACTATACCTCTCATTTTGCTATCCATTGCTCGGTTTCCCAAACCTTCCATGCGCCCATCTTTACTCTTCCCTGTAATTGTGTTATGAATTATCACCATTGGTGGCCACATAATCAAATCATCCTGGTTTGCCCCTGCTTCATCAGCAGGTAAGAACTGATAGGCCTTTGAGTTATCAGGAGGCATCGAATAATTCCATCTCATTAGAATACAGGGAGCTTTATGTAAGCCCAAGTGGTCCACACGCACATCAGCATTATCTGAGCTATACGTGTGCATTATAAGAGCATGCATGTCTGGGAAGTCTTTGGAAGACCTGTAATTTTGCATATCAAGGGCATCCAAGAATAATAATTCAGCTTTCTCTCAGATATTGTTAAGTCTACAATTTCTAACTAAATGAACAGCAAAGACGCACTCACCACCATATTTCGATAAGTTAAGGCACAAACAGACAAATAACACGTCAAGCACACATCACAGAGTCCATGCCTTCTGTGCTTCAATCGAGATAAACAATAAACATAAAGAATAATAATCTTTTGATGCTTTGTTCCAAGGAATGATTTCTTAACCCTACTGGCGTGAGTCTAGTAATTTTTACACTTCCTCCCCCATCAATTTCACACGTTCAGTCCCTAAAGCCTTAAAATTCTACAAAACCTAACTCTAACAAAATCATCTAAAGACTTTCCTTTTGCTGTCCTGCACCACTAGTGCGCATGTACTAAAAACAATAAAATATAAGGGTTATCGGGAACTCCAAAGTTAAGAAGAAATGTTTCGCAAGCATAATGTCAATTCAAACTAAAGCTGAACCTCAAACTAGTTTGATACTTTCTCTTCCATTATGATATATTTTACACCTAAATTATCAATCCATCTTTGCACCTTTTCCCTCTTGACTGCTCCAAACCAGTTACTCTTCAGCATCTTGTACATCCGCAAGTCCATATTGGACAAGGCAAAGCACCTTAAACAGTCCTTGCTTGAATTATAGCTAGTTCATAGCCAACATGCAAACCTCATAATAGTCAGCAAAGAGAAATGGCCCACAAGCAAGAGAAAGCAACTTATGGTCAAACAGGCACATGCAGGAATTGATGCCATCTTGAGATCATAAAAGAGAGGATCTATATGTTAAAAGCCTATCATACAAAATGGTCAAAACTCATCTGAAGTAGAAAAGATGAGAAAGGAAGCAAACTGATACCCTATAGATAACTTTTAGGATATTTATATCTTGATTGTGCAAGCATAAAATCCAAGATTTGATGTTATAAATAATATTGCACGAGAAAACTGGCATCAACTGCCTTTATTGGTCAACTAAAGCACCATACAAGGAAATGAAACTATTCATATTTTCCAAATACATGTTCATATATAAAAACCATGAGCATTAAAGGCATTAAATGAACAGCCAACATTTTTTTATGAGGTAAGTATTCCGAATGATTTAGAGTTTATAAGTGTAAAGAAACACAAAAAAACAAAAGTCAACTTGGTTAAGAAAGTTTCACTCATCAAAATGCTCTTAGATGTACATTTTGACCGCCCCTTGAGAATTAAGCAATCCTCCAAGTATAACAATCTGCCAGGTTACACAGGAGAAACAAACCTGTAGACCCATTTGAAAAGGCTTAAAGACATGACAGCTAATCTCCTCTTTACAAAAAGTGAAAAAGACAAGGTGAATGCATAAACTGTTTTCCAACTTGAAAATTGGAAATCAATCAAGGAACTTGCATATGCCTACAATAAATGCATTAACTTTACTATGTTGTTAAGATCAACCACAAACCAAATCTATACAGGATCTATCACAGAAATTTACAATGTGAGTCGCAATTCAGTAGGCAAGCTGACAATCATAACTCAAGGTAAGCGACTTAATAACAACTATTCTGTGTCAGATGTAAGAACAAGATAACAAGGAAAGCTACAACCAAAAGGCCTACCAATCCAAAGTAGAAAAGGGAAAAAAGAAAAAGAAAAGAAACAAGAAGAAAAGACAAACAGCTAGACTATAACTACAGCTAATCTGCAAATAACTACTAAAACTTTTACACCGCAGTACAGTCTCATATAAGCCAGTTAATGAAAATCTAATAAAGAATATCACACATGGAAACAAGCCCCAAATACCTTGATTAATTGAAGTACCAATCAAAAAACTAGATTTTTTTTTCACTTTCCAAATAAGGCATCCCTTTCAAGACTAATCATAAGCAACAAAGGTAGTATACGAACAACCAATGTTTGGAAATTTTGTCAGACAAGTTAACCTGATAATGTAATAGCAAAGATGTGATGAAGTTCATCCAAGTTAAGAATATTTCACGCTCCAGTATCCAATTCAATGCAGTATATATTCTCACCATGCACGGAAATTAAGCAATCATCAAAGGATAACACAAGTTCCAAACAAAAAAGCATCTATAAATCTGTTGGCAAAAGCATAAAGAGATGACAGTATTTTTTATTCTACAAAAAGTGCACATGAAAATGTGAATGATCAAACTCATTTTCTAACTAGGTTGAAACTCAGACCAGAAACCTATATTTTTATCTACAATAAGTTTACTAAGCCCATGATGATGTTAGCAGCAGTAGTGAGAACCAAAAGAAATACTTAAGTTCTACCACAGAAAATTACTACTCCAAGTCCCAGCTCAGCTGCCAACTTGACATCTATGACAATAAGGCACTTACAGTTGAATAAGAACAATAAAGAGAAGTAACCACGTGACAAAACAAATGAGGCTTTTGCAATAGCCTGTAATTAAACTAGTCTAACAGGAGGAACGGCCCTTTAACTATCATGTACCAGTCAAGAACTTTCATGTCTTACTACATGCAATAGCAGTGATAATTTATTAATCAAATGTGATTTCTGCAGTTAGTGCATTTCTATCAACATTGCTAGCATCTTACCAGTCTTAGGCCTACCCCTCATGCACCCAGTTAAATAACAGATAATTTCCCTAAGTTGGAAGGAACCGTATCCATATAGAAGTTGAGAATAACTGACAGAGGATAACCTTTGATGACAGAAATCGAGAAATGATTATTCTTCCAGCCCTAATACTCTAGCAACCTACCATACGTATCACCAGGCATATCAGAAGGTTAAAACCCTCAAACTCACTAATCCTAGGATAAAAGTGTATGTAATTAGCAACAAGCTTAAACGCACAGTCGCGCACACAAAAGCCTCACTTACAGGAGGCTTTAGGGGTTGATCAGTCCCGGACAGACCAAAAGTGGAGTATCTTCCCACTTGCAAATACAAACAAAAACTACAAAATAGTTTCTAACCAAACCTGGAGCAACAAATATCCTTTTATACCTATAAACAGAATTTACACTAAACCACTTCTAAACGCATGGAAAACCACTATCTCGCTCCCATTAAACCCAAACAAAACATTCCATAACTAACACACCAACATTTGTAAGCTAAAAACATTCAATAAATACTAAAAAAAACAAAGAAGAAAAGTAACCAACCTGCCACAAGCCACACACAGAAGCCGCCCTTGCTTGCCATTCTCCAAATACTTCTTTCTGTCGGTCTCATTCTCATTAATCACCTTCGCAAAATGAAAAAAACGCTTTCTTTAATTCACTCTGGTTCACTTCACTTAAATTCCTGTTATTATTTCGATTAGCCAACCCTACATCATCACCACTACCGATCCTCATTTGCTTTCCTGCTCTCATTTAACCCGCCACACTACTCGTTCCTGAACCTCGGTCATCCGGGCCCATAGTGTAATTTTTCCCATTTGAATGATTGTTATTATAACTACTACTACTATTCCCTTGCTTCACTGATTCCTCGTGAAATTTCCTCTTATTTTTATTTTGATTCTGGTTTTGAAAACCTAAGGCATCAGGGTTCGATGGAGGGAAGCAGGGCCCAGTGGGGAGAAAGTCGAGGTGGCCCCCCCGATGAAGGAACCGCAGCGGAAGAGGAGGACGAGGGAAGTCTTGGTAATCTAGTGGGAGAGCTGAGTAAGAGCGGACGCTGCCGTCGGCGAGCACAATAGTGCGCCGTTCAAGCATGTGAAAGCCGTACGTAGGTTGTGGAGGAGGGCCAAGGTCTGGGAAAGGGAACAGAGGTGCTTGTGGAGGTTGGATTGGGCCTGCTGTAGAAGTAACGGGCTTGGGGGATGGGCCAGTGTTGGGCTTTGGGAAAGGGGTTGGTTTATGGAGTTTCTGGATGGATTGCGGTGGTTGTGGATTGTTGTTGTTGGTGGCGGTGGATTCCCAACGGGAGTTGCGGTGCGGGGCAGGGGTGGAGGAAGAGGAGGAGGAGGAGGGTTCTTGAGTCGAGGATTTGGGGTGGGAGCCACCTGCCATCCCCCGGAAGAATGTGTGATTAGGGATTCTAAATGGATATCAAGATTTTAGCGGAGAAGAGGAGAGAGTAGAGTGCAAGAGGTTTTATTTTCAGCGGGGAGAGATGCTCTGGCCTAGGCCTCTCTCTGAGGATGAGAAAACGGCCTGTTAAAAAAGATGACCCCAAGGCCAACTGCAAGTCGTTCAGTTTTTTACGGAACGACACGTCACCTCGACGTTTTAAGGTGTGTCTTCTGGATAAATTCAACAACTAGTGAAAGACCGTTCTTTACAAGGAGGAAAGGATTGAAAGCGAAGTGTGTGTGGAAGGGAAGGAATCAAGGGTAAAACCACGTATAACTCTGCATCCAATTCTAGCTGGGATTGTGTATTTATTTTGTTTCTCCTTTATCGTTATTGGTTTTCCTCTGAACTCGTTAATCTCCATAGTAAATGCTTGCTGGTTTGTAGGATGCTGCGAATTTAGCTTGGTTGAGTTACAGGAACAAGAATGGCTGTGGTTCTTGGAGCTAAAATATGCTCATTTATCACTTTCAAGACAATGAACAGAACCTCTAAACCTGATATTGACTGTAAGTAACAACTTTAATTCCCTCCCTGTATTCTTTCTTTCGTAAATCAGTATTGACAACGGCGTAACATTCACCTACCTTGTTTGTTGATGGTTTCAATGCAACATTGCAGACAAATTGAATTCTAGGTGTGATGCTGTTCTATCATCTTTGCCAAGTCGTCGACATGTCTTGGTCTTCAGCGCTTCATTTGTTACAGTTCTGACCTTAAATTGCTTTCCTCCACCATTACAAGCACGGGCCAAAGAGGAAGAAAAGGATAACGGCGTTGCTGGGGCCATTAAATCATTGTTTGATCCTAATGAGAAAACAAAATCTGGGAAATTGTTGCCAAAGGCATACTTAAAGGCAGCAAGAGAAGTTGTGAAGAACCTCCGCGAGTCACTCAAGGAAGATACCAAGGATATTGCCAAGTTTAGACGGACTGCAGATGCAGCAAAGGAGTCCATCCGGGAATACCTGGGCAGTTGGAGGGGACAAGAAAAGGTAGTTCGTGAGGTACGCACCTTCAACTCGTTACCACCGTTCAAAGAGTTGTTTCAGTCTGCCACTTTTTACCTTCTTGTTGCAGGAATCATATGTAGAATTAGAAAAGGCAATTAGGTCTTTGGCCAATTTCTATTCGAGGGCTGGTCCATCTGCACCACTCCCGGAAGAGGTTAGGTCTGAGATATTGAATGATTTGAATACCGCTGAAGAATTTTTGTAGAGTGATCAGATGCACATCACCTAATGGCCTCCAACCCAACTGGTTTCTCGATGGGAAATCCAGGCTGTGCTCTCTATTTGCAATCACGTCTCTTTCCTTTGAAATACGAACAGAAAACTACTGTTACATGCTGTGAAATTCTTAGCTATCATTTTTGAGTTCATGCAATCAGGATAATTACAAGGTTGGTCGGTTCGTTTGTTTTTCATTTTAGTATCCATCCAAGAAAGCACGATGGTTTAAGCAAATTCCGCAACTGCTTTCCCTTTCTTTTATGAATCACATCTCTGGCATTACATGCCCAATACAGTATTCGCTGGCTGTGAAAATTTCACTCCACCAGAAAATAGAAGGTTGGGCAGCATTCAACGCGTATGCAATGAGCAAATTCGGGGGAACCAAAATCTCACACCATGGACAAATGCATATTGATTTTCTTTCCAAATTGAATGAGATTGACATGATTTAGGCATATGAATTCCAAAACAAAAGCACTGTAAATTATAAATATGAGAAGTGATAAAAAAGGAGGCTTTTGCATTTGCCATTTCATTCTCATATAAATCACAAAACCATTAGAATCTGCACTTGGAAAGCAACACATTCTATTCCGCTTGAAAAGATACTAGTAAAGAAGTATCTGGGCATTTCATATGACTAGAGAAAGGTACTGTATCCGACAAATAGAAAAATTCACTTAATTGCCTAGTCTAAACCACAGTGGAACAACTTGGCAATCACTAGAAATCAAGTCACCAAAGGCCACATTTCAAGAGCTCTCGGTGTACATTTCCCAGAGGCCACCACCAAGAAGCTTCAATAAAGTGACAGGTGAGAACGGACAAGTAACAACTACGAGCTCAAAAGTTTATTCTTGACAAATACACATCTTCCCTGCTGCTCCCTCCTTTTACCTACGCCACGAGTAAAACAACGTTTGGAATACAAAAACATCAATTCATTACGAGTTCATGATACAGCTAACCATACGGGCAGTAGCCTATCCTTCACAACATCCATGTCCCCGTATTGGACTGCATCAGCAAGAACAGTAACTTGATCACTTTCGGTTTATCATATAAATAAATGGCGCTCAACTGATTATCATAACGACGAACTGGTAGAGATCACAAACATGGATCTCATGGAGGATGCTTGAAGACAATGCATCCAAAGTCACATCACCTTCGAATTTAAACCATCATTCTTAAAGTAATAATGAATCATCACGATCTCGATAGAACCCCCTTTGAGCTGCACATAACAAATCAGACGTGCTTTAGAGTTTTCATTGCAAGTATTATGTGGAATGGTCAAGAAAACCTTCTACTGCTAAATAACTCTACAATATGCCATGAAAATTGGCTTCCTAATGGATAGTGAGCATGCTAAAAAGGTAAGAAAAAGAAAATTCAAACAAGTGATAGGAAATGATTTGTAAGGTGCTACCAGCCAATCTAGGAAACTTGCTGAAGTAATTTAAAAAAAATTATGGTTTTGTAGCTGCCAAAACTTTGATACAATGATTTGCTCATGAAGAACTGAAGAAGAATCTTATACTAAGGGGACAAGCCACAAAGTCACATATCAAGTTGAAAAAGGAGAAATGATGTCAAAGCAGGAACTTTTTGAGATCCACAAAGTAGAAGCACACCGTACTCTTTCATTAATGTAGCCACAAGATGAAAGGGGAAAAAAAGGAATCGAAACTGGTGCAGTGCATTGCACTTGTAAGACTATTTCTCATCTTTAAATGAACTTCAAAATTTGGAGTATGTTTACAAGGGGAGATGCTTTCAATGCCAGTGTAGTCATAGCTGAAGAGGAGAAATCAAACCTTGGCACAGTCCCGAGGCGACGTGAGTCATATTCTGTTGCTTGTCAAAGAGCCCTGGCAAAAGCTTTGAAGGTTGCCTCAATAATATGATGAGAATTTCTTCCAGCAAGCTGTGGTCCACATTGGAACATTCTTTTATAAATATAAATTTGACAGCAAACGGGATTAGAAAAGCTAGCTAGCTAATCAATACAAGGAAAAATGCAAATTATAAAATTAAAAGGGAAAGACGGTAACAAAATATAACAAGCAAGCCAACTTCTAAAAGATTGAAGATTGCAGCAAAGTTCATGGAAAACCTCCAGTACTACCATTGTACCATCTTGGTACATCTCTACACCAGATTGTGATGTGTGCTCAATTTGCCATATCATACAAGTACCGTAACCATAAAACCATCACATAATGTTTCAATTACATGAGTAAATGTTAGGACCCATATCTGCCACTCTTTCTACATTTTATGCTATAATGGATCCAAATTAAACTTGAGGGAAACCTACGTTTAATTCTAATGCAACCCTTCCACCAAAAGGAGATTTACTCCTATCACATCCTTATCCCTTGCTAATTCTTCACAGGATTCTGATCAGCTTTGTTACATATCTTGGGTTCTCTACAAGGAATCTAAGCCATTCTTGTCCATAAACTGTACTTTGAACCACTTCTGGGTTTGTCTGTTGACTCTAGTTATTAAAACAAACGGATGGCTTTGAAGAGAGGAGTGAAAGAATCATTTTGTTTTTATAAAATCTAGAAAAGATGAGAAACAAAATATATTAGAGAGAGCACAAGTGAAGTATCAAAAGACTTTATCATGCGAATGTTAAACTTACGTAAAATTAGTTGAAAAAAATGGAGAAGTGACCGGGTTTAGGGTGGAAGTGTACCAAGTTAACAGTGCAACAGGAGCTCTGGGGTTTTTCTTCTTGTTTTTTTTCTTTTTCCTTTTTCAAAGGCTATAATGAGAGAATATTAATAATCTAATTACAAAGATAGTGAAGACTGTTTGCATGGACAGTCAATAGCACTGGAATGCTTCAGGCTAAATTGAAAAATTTAAGCATTACATTATAGTGTTACCTGCCGAATGTGTGGCGTCATACCAGAAGTATTCGCCAGTGACTGGAAAAGGTGTTCCACCAGCTAAAAACAGACATTTAAAATTAATCATGAATATCATTAACCATTTAATCTTAGAAAATGGAAAATTTTGAAAGAAGAAACAAGGAGAAAGGTGTTCAACAATCAAAATAATAGATCAGGTTAGAAATTCCGAGGTGTGAACTTTATCCGCATCAAATTGTCTTCTTGAGGCTTTGACCAATATACAAGAGTTGGCAACAGGCAAAAGAACATGAAATCACTGTTGCAGAAGTGAAGAAAGTAAAGTGGAGCACCTGAGTATCATATGTTCCAACTCTCTGAGTAGGAATTTGCAAATCATAACCTAAATATGGCTGGCAAGACAAATCCTTAAGGGAAATAAAACTCAGTTCAATACAAATATGCATAACTTAAAAAAAAAAAAAAAGCATGATATGATGGAAAGCTAATCCTACTTCTTAAGTAAGTACAGCCATATGATTTACAAGCACTATGATTTTAGTCTCAACTTCCATGATACCTCTGCAACCTCTAAGTCCATTTCATAAATAAAAAGAGTTATGATCATGGAACTGAATCTCTGATATTGCTCTTCTCCACCTTAAAATGAGCAATGCCAAGCAAAGTGGCAGGTGATGCAACTATGCAATTCCTATTAAGAAGTTGCACCCACAAATCACGACCACTTAACCACAATGACAATCACAAAGTCACATCACCCACAATTGTGATGGCTATTTCACTCCCAACCCAGCAAACCCCTATCACATGCATACAAAAAAATTTCATCATACAACTAAATCAGTGGTGGCATCTAGCAATGCCCATGCATTTTGCACATAAGTATATGAGTCTACATGGTCATGCTATAAGGCACTCAACAAGCACGGTGACACAAATTATGTTTAGTATCAAGCAAATCAAGCAATCTTAAGCAAAGTCGCAAGGGATTCAAATGTGCAATCTTCACCATGCTTATTGCATATGCGTGAGCGAAGATCGCATGCTCATGGACTAGGTGTCTGTCTGTCTTAGAGGGTAACGTTACAGGTAGAGGTGTATGCTTTTAGAGAGGTGGAAAAGGAGGAATTTTTTTTCATTAATAGCTGCATGGAGATATTTATATGATAACTAAGCGCATAACTTACCAAGGAAACATGTATTAATGCCTCATCAAGAGGAGCTGAGAAGTCGCCAAACCGATCAATTCCTTTCCTATTCCCAAGCGCTTGCAGCAAAGCCTGCAGAGGCAAATTTTACATATTGCCTCTCATTCATTTCCCAGAAATATAAACTCGCAGATAAAAAGAAAAAGAAAAAAAGAACTGATGATTCATGCTTAATTTTACAAATACAAGTTTCAAATAAAATAGAAATTAAGTAGGAATAACAAAAATAATCAATATATAACACGCAAAACCAGGGGGGAAAAAGAGGGGGGGAAAAGAGAAACTACAAAAAGAGAAAAGATAATGGACAGTAACAGACAGTTCCAATTGCAAGAGCAACATCTTCGTTAGTGTGATGATCATCAATGTGAATATCGCCAATTGCCCTCACATGCCATCAAAAAGCCCGTGCGAAGAAAGTTGCTAAGAACACAAACCAACTAAATAATTATAAGAAAAAAAAAACTATAAATAGTAAAATCCAAATTTCCAAATGAAAAAAGGCAAAAAAGAAAGATAACTAACATCTAACATGTGATCAAGAAAGGGAATGCCAGTAGTAGAATCAGCAATTCCAGTCCCATCCAAGTTAAACTTGACCGAAACATTCGTTTCATTAGTGACTCTCTTCACTTCCCCCATCCGAGCACTTGCTGCTGAACACCACCCAAAAAAAAAAATTGGCAAGATATTGTGGAAAGAAACTGATGAAAATAGAGTTGTTAATAATAATGAGATTTGTACGGGATTCGATTGGAGAAGAGGTGGTTAGAGAGGAACGGTAGGCCTGAAGTGGTTTTGAGGTTGTAGTTGTAGTAGTAGTATGAGAATTCATTAGTAAAGGTGTCGAAGAAAAGAAGGGGTGGGGGCAATTGTCTTTGGAGATGACGAGGGACCGGCACCACCTCCATTCCTCTCGTTTCCAGCCCATTTCCCAACTTCATTAACGATTCGCCCTCATGAAGGCACCAGAACCTGTAACGGCGTCGTTTTACAACGGTAGCCTTTTTCTCCCTTGCCGTTTTACCTGCTTAAATTGATAGATTATAAATAAAAGTACGGTGTTTTTAAACATCTTCCGCCCAAAAATAACCTCACCTGCTCCACAGAGAGCACTACAATAAATCAGAAGGCTGAGTACGAACTTCGGGAGCTTCGTTTCCATAAAGACCCATCTAATGAGAAGTAAATAAGATGATATTTTTCAAACTCAAATGACGAAGGGCAACTCGGAAATCACCTTAAATTTATGAATCAAGTGCTGGCATCATGGGAAAAGGAGGAATCAGGAGGAAACAAAAAGGTTGAGTTATAATTACATGGGAATAGAGTTCAAAATCTTTCTCCAACCGCCTACGTCATGTGTCTAGATGTTGTCATATGAAAAATGAAATAATACATGACTTAGTAAGAAACTCGGAATTTGGATATCGGCAGATTCAGATATGTACACACTGCATTGCATGAATACATTGATCATCAACACTTGAACATCTCCACATATCTGCCACCGGCCTCCGCCATTGCCTGCATTTCACGACAGGAGATTCTCCTCCTGGCTCAAGCAGATATGACACCTGATAATTCCATCAAGAATTACAACTCTATGGTATCAAAATTTATCTTGGTGCTTGCCATAGTACAAACTGAATCTTGAAAATCATCCTAAGAAATGGTATTGGTGCTGATTGCAACGATTGATGGTGCTTCTTTATGCCAAAACAGTGCCCCAACAATCACCAACCAGTTGGAGCATTCCAAGTTCCGCATGAAAGTTGAGCACAGAAACACATAGCGGGAATTTTGTGGAAGTGTTTGTGTCAGATGGAGCCAGATTCGATTTTCCCTTCACTTGCATCAATCACAGAACTCTCCTCCGGCCCATGCAATGCAGCTCCTCCACAATACATTGCATCAGAAACAGCCTCTGGAACCACGTCTAATTTGATTCCCTGCTCATGGCCAATTTCACTATTTGGGTTAGGCTCGATTTGCATGTTATTCTCCTCAGCACCACTGAATCCAGAAACAGATACAACTGAAATTTCATTAACCTTCTCAACAAAGTTTTCTTCACTTGTCTTCTCTATGGAAGGGACAGCTTCAAGAGATACCATATCAACACTTCCTGTAGGAATATCACCCATATCACCATCATTACAAGCCACGTTATTTTTTACAACTGAGGAATCTGATAGGGGCATGGTTTCCATCTTCAGTGTAATCTCCACAGACTTTTCCTCTGATTGAGGATCAGCACATCCACTCTCTTCTACTGGTTTTGAAACTTTCAGTTCCCCGGACACAGACTCATTGAGATTCAATGAATGAAATAGATTGATTACATCCACTTTACAAGATTGATCACTGTCTTTGGCAGGAGAAACCGTTTCAGATTTATTTTCCTCTTGACTGTCACCACTGACGTTCAAGATTGTTATAGAAGCAGGCTTCAGTAGCTTGCCCCCTGATTCAGAGTCAGCAGATGAAGTCCCATCAAAAGGTGCTGCATCTTTAAGTTCACAAGAAGCATCTAAAGAACCACTCATCACCGAGGCATCGCCTAGGGAAGCACCTGGAAGTTGGGTATCTGTATCCACAGCTGCCACATCTCCCTTGAAACAAGTCAGAGAGGTATCTTCAACAGGAGAATCTGATTTGGATTTAACCATCTCATGTACATCATGAGTTGTATAGGAGATACTTTCACTTTTCTTATCCACAGCAGATTGAACCAACCTGTCCTCTGATTTAGAATTTTTCTGTATGGTTTCCTGCTTGAGTGGCACCGCACTTTGAAGTCCATGAGACACATCCAAAGAACTATTCAGAGTAGAGACATTGTTCGAGGAAACATCAGGGCATTGGGAATCAGAACTAGCACTAGCCACTTCATTTTTCCCAATCGAACATTCCAAACCACTATTATCACAATCATGAGCATCATGCCCAGATGGAGAATCTGCATCAGATTTATTTACTACAGTTTTAATACATTCACTGTCTTCTTCGAACTCCATCTGGTTTGCACCTGTTGAAGGAAATGCAGATCAATAAAACAGGACATAAATATAAAGTTAAAAAGAGAATTGAACAAAGCATCTGACCAAAACCTATGCTGCTACTCTTTCCATCAATATTTTCTTGCCTGAGCTCCTTCTGTAACATATCTATACCAGGGAACACCAACATATTCATAGACTTCAATTCTTGCTTGAGTAATTCATCAAGAGTAGTGAAACCAAAAACATCTGTCCATGTATGCATGAGTTCAGAAATTGCAGGGATAATCAGTTTCTCAACCTTCAGAGAGCATAGTGTCTGAGAAGAAAAAATAAAATTAATTGGATGATCAACAGATAGCAGGGAAAAAACAAGCCAAAGGCAAGACAAATAAGAACTTGTAGTTTCAATAGTTTAAACATGTAAATACTAGCAAAAGAGTTCTTATTCCTTACCGATTCAATAGCATAGAAAAGCCGACGAAACATCCCTTGACGCCTGTACATATGGCGAGTTCCAATAAATGGCATTTCTGCCAGCCGAGTTCCGTGGAACCTAACCAACCAAGGATGGTGCCATTATCAGAATTCAACTGAAGCAAATCTACACTCAAACACACACACACAGCAAAGTTGTGTTCAAACTGAACACAATGTCCTCCATACCAAAACCTAACTTAGTAAAACATACAATTATTTGCTACATTAAATGACAGGGGAACCAAAGATGTATAGACAATAGACTCGTGGAGTTATCTATAACAAGAAATTAATAAAAGACAACAGTCTTAAGAAGAGAATGACTCCTGCATAACATGCGATCATTATTTTCCAAACAAGAAAATCTGATTCCGGGAATTGCAGTCACTCACTTTTTAAAAGAATCTAGAAGACTCCATTCAAAAGTTAGAGATTGCACTAGGAATAGCAAGCAAATGACCATGGATTAGAACCTGATGGATGCAGCAGATATTATTTCATCACCCCTTTCCAGAATGACAGCATAAAAGCCACCAAAATTCAGCCGGTAAAAGTTTGATCTGAAAAAGATAATGGCAATTAATGAATGGCTCGAACAATCAGCAAAGCTTTAGCAACCTCCAGGGACAAAAGAAAGAAAGAAAAGCAGAGGGTCACTGATGCAGTAATACCAATAACAATATGAAGAGACACTGGCACCACAGTAACTAGAGCTAATGGGTCACACAGAGCAGTCTCAAATCAATGTATTGCTATTAAACCAGAGACAAAAGCACATATTTTGGCGCCCAATTTGAGAGAATGGTGTGAACATGGCTAGACCATGCTCAACAATTGAAATAACCTGTGCTTTCTACATGGGCATAAAACATGTGTAGATGATTCATGCACAAGTTGCCTTCCTCATGATTCTCTCTTCAACAAGAGCTGCACAGTGACAGATAGCAAGACAAGGAAGCTTATCCATTCCATTGGTTACTCCCCCATTTCTTGGGCAAATTAAGCAAGGGTACTGCATATCCCTGGCCACTACCAGATAACTCTAGTCTAGCACTGTGATCCTGGACGGCTCCACCTTAGAAGCATTAACCCACAACTCATAATGTCACTTAGAGGATATCACTTAGGCATGTGATCGATTAGATGCACTGCACCAGCATTAATCCAGTAATGCAAAGGCAGTTTGAGCTGCCAAGAAAGATTTCAAAATCCCAAGCCCCTCCCCTGCCTTTTTTCCTCATTAGCAGCTGTGCGTTTTCTTTTTGCCAGCCCCATGTTACCCTCATGAGTCACAGATGCCTAAGGATTTTGTGCTCCCCTATTAATGATATATTCTTACACAGAGAACTCTTGCACCAGATTTTTAACAAAATTCATAATATGAGGTAATTTCTAGCTAGAATGTAATTCCATCTGGTTGACTCAGGTTATAAGGAACTATGAACCGCGTGGCATTATTATAAGACTAGACTGATATTTAGATGCCCTGTGCCTGGTGAGTAAAAAAGAGAGACTATGCTGAAATCCAAGGGACAAAAAGGTGGCTTGGATTAAAGACACAAGACATAACTGGGATTGACATGACTGCCACCAGCTACTGGGATCAGTCTTAAAACTAGCCCCATGGTGAGCCAAGTATAAAGGCTCGAATTATTTTTTCTGTGGAAGTTAAGACTTGAACTAATTCCAATTCCAATTCTACTGGTTTTTATGCATGCATCTGCCTGAGCAAATCTCAGCTTGATGCTATTAACAAGAAAAGTATACAGGTTCAGTACGTTTAAGTTCGTTTAGAAGGTGTTTTGCTCCAGATTGGATTGAGTGAGCTGGGAAACCAAAAAACACCAAGTGATTGAGCCAAGAAAGATCCACGAAAAATCCTCTACATCAGACATGCAACTTGTAGCATCCATGCTCTTATGGTCTAAGCTTAGCAAATTACCACCTCATACAAAGGTGCATTTGATGGTTCATTCTATGCAAAGGTATACACAACTTGAATATGCAAGGAAGTCTAATCTCCTTGTTGACATACACATACTTCTTCCTAACAATTGGCAATGCAAATCACATTAAACTTCATAAGATAATATCTAACAGCATAGTGATTCCATTAAAAAAATGTAAGTTATAATACTTCACAGCTAGATACTTTGAAACTGAGTATTCATATCCAAGAAGCTATATATGTTAAATGAAAACACAACTTTAACGCTGTTGATCAACTTCATCATAAACCAGAAGAGAATTGCAGCAAAATCCAAAACACTTCATTCAATAAAAACTGCCTCAAGACCAAACCAATTGTCAGTAATTATGCACAAACAAGTTTTCAGAGTGTATACTATTTTAAACCATAAATGCTTCATGCATCCATGCTCACAAATGTATGCGATAATATATCCACAATTTTCAATCAAAGTAGAATGTCTAAAGACATTCATTCCATGTTTTTTGAGAACTGAGAATGCTTACCCACAGTTGTAGAGAACATTCTGAATTAAATTGATCCCGCTCCTCCTATCAACAACTGGCAAAAAGCACTCGTCCATGACAGACAAAGAAACAGCCAGCTTTGAATTGCACTCCACCCTTTGTGGAAGTCCTTGGAGAGAGGCATCAGAATCTGCACCTACTCTATGAATTAGAGACCATGAAAACCCAGCATCTAGTTCATGTTTGACCCCAAGATACTTCTGCAACTGTTCAAAGAGCTGTGCAAGCAATAAAAGGATTCATCAATACAGCGAATCTTTTGCAAATATAGATGATAACAATGTAGCAAAGACCAACCAGCAAGAGAAAAAAAAGTGTCACCGACTGACAAAACCAGATGTATTTTATGGATTACAAACTAATAAAAAGATGTCCCTAGATCTAAGATCTTAAAATGCATAAGCTACAGAGAGATTCAAAGAAAGGTTTCTGGTTTTAAAGGAAGAGTAATGCTTCCATAAAACATTTTTGAAGGTTCTTGAAATATGAAATTTCTTTTGCAATAGAATCTAATTTCCAAAACAACAAATGCTCTAGACCAAGCTTAGACCTGGATGGCAGTATGCTACAGGATACTGGATTACCAACACCAAATCCATCGTGTGATGACACAAAAATCATGTGCTGCCCTTTGAAATAAACAAAGCAAAAGGGAAAAGGAATTGGAAAGCTAAGAACTCAATAGCTTCCTGATTTAGCATTGGTATTAACCAATGCCTTGATACAGTTGCTGAAATAGTGAAGCCCAAAATCCTACTCATAAAATTACAAATGTTTCACAAAGCTAAAAAACCTAATAACCATTACTCTGCAAAATAATGAAATTAAAAGGTTTTGCGCAAAATATTAAATTACGATCCTCATATAGTCTAAAGTACAAGTAAGACTAACTCAATCAAAATCATGAAATTAAAATATTAAAATCATGGAAACTGCAGAGAAAGATAACTCAAATTCACGAAACCCCTGAAAAATTACCTCTCTGCATTTCTTCTCACAAAACCTAGCAGCTAGACTGTTGGTGTCAACGGAAAGAGCATCAAACTCCTGTGTGCATGAACTGTGATCTACAGAGACATGCAAAGTTAATACCAATGAAAACAGAACAAAGATATGCATAGAAGCAGAAGATTTCAAACCAAAGAAGAAAAGGACGGGTACATTTTTTTACACACAGACTACAGGTGAGAAGCTTGGAGACTGTTGTATCATCTCCCTGGGCATTTTTATCACTCGCTATCCCACAGAATTTGCAAGTACAATTTGGACAGTGCCAATCACCTTGGGGAAGCATCTGCAATGAGAAGACAAATATGAGTACTTTGAATGCCAAGGCCAAAACAAATGGAGGAAAGCAAAGCTACTAAGCACAATAAGCACAATTATTAAACAAAAAAGCTAGCGTGGCCAATAAATTCCTGTGTTATTAGCAAGTGGATTAAACTTGCCCCCTACTTTTAAGGTGCAAGTTGAACCCAACCCCAAAAAAGAAAACCAGATGCTTGATGGGTGTTTTACTCAGAATATCATTTGGAGTGTGTAATAATCAACATTATCATTCATTATGTGCAAGTATTTTTCCAGTGTCAACCATCTAGTAAGATGGTTTACCTTTGTTGGGATTGTCCCAAATGAGCAACCAAAATGGTTCATGTGAATTAAATCAAGCTCACATGCAAGTGGCAGATCTAGGACCGGGTTGTGAGATAACAAATAGGTGGATTTCTTAAATTCCATTATTCCCAAGTGGAGTGATATATTCCATCTATGAAAATGCAAAATCCAAGCATCTGTAAAGTTTCTACCATCAAAAAACATGTATGGTTATTCTTTCTGTCCAACCCAACTATAACCTGTATGATGTGGTGGAGCCAAGGGGACCATTTATAGGGCACAGTTACTAAGCATACTTTTGGGTAATTGAACATAAGAGCACGCAAAAGATATAGCCTCAACCAGAAATACATACATACAAACACATATACACATACATACACACATACACATACATGTGTGTGTGTGCGCGCCAGTATTATCGCATCCAACTCCAGCCATTTACTTCTCCCATCCTTTTGTTCCCATACCATTCAAGACTGCGGGATGGAAAAAGAGGCCACATGGGAAACATCATGGAGAAAACAGGAGCACCAACATGATCACAAAGTCAAAGTAAAGAACATGCCACTACACATACCTTTATATCTAAGCAGCTCTGATGAAATGTTGATGGACAGCCATCACAACACATCAAATCTCCACCATCTCCACAGAGGCCACATGTATCATCATTTGGATCGTTACCATCAACGTCTACAGCTTGAAAACCAAGGCGTTTAACTGATTCCTGCCTATTCCATGCTTCAATCTGGCAGTCCAAGAGAGAAACACCAGAATCTAGATATATATTTTGAAATGGCTGGCGCAGTTTGCTCCCTGCATGGATCTCAAACTTTGATACTGTGAGGATCTTGCTGCAGCAACCACAATGAATTCCATCTCTTGTAAGCCACCCTTCCAGCATCACTTTTGTTCGTCGACGATTCATGTAGCACACCTTTTCACTCAACTGCACAGTTCCACAGTCAATCAACCAGGAGAGGAGTGTCCGTTTCCCTGAATATGGAACAAATCCATCACCATCCAGGAATGTGCCCTCATTAGAATTCCGTACCAACAACATACATCTGCCCAGTTTTCTACTTTTACTTCCCAGAAGAGAATTGGACCCAGATGATGGTTTCTCAGTGCCATTGTGTAAATGATGCGTGGAACTCTCACTTATTGAGTTTATACTGACAGAACCATTGCCATTAATTCTGCTCTTCAATGACTTTCCAACCTGCTTTACAAAGGAGCTTAGTTTCTCTTCACGACTACCACTGTCCAGGCTCTCCTCATCATACCTGGTACTTGACTTTCTTACAGTAGTATCTCTTGCATCCTCACTGTCGCTGACATCTCTTTTCTTCCTTTTCAATTCTTTCTCAATCTTCTTTTTTGTCTTTCTTGTTAGTTGGCTGAGCACATCATTTGATAAAGGCGTAAAGGGAGAACCATCACCTCTGGATCTTGCCTCAGCCTCATCTAATTGCTTTAGAAGGGCATCATATGCCTTGATTATGGACCAGTAAGCTGTTCCAGTAGGATTTATATAAACTGCATCAAGGTAGTCTCTGTTCCTTCTAGGCCTATAGTCTATTGACCAGCCTGAATTCAGAAGCATCTCCCTTATCCGTTCTCGCAGCTTCTGTTTTTCCGTGCCACTACCTCGCTTAACTTTTCCTTCTTTAATTCTAGTTTCTGGGTGCTGGTTGTAAGGGGTTTTTTCACCTTCGCTGCTTGTCCCCTGCTTGTCCCCTGTTTTTCTGTCTTCGTGCTTTGGTCCCAGCTTTAACGATGCGTCACTGTCATCAGAATCCATGTCAAGGTCCTTGCTTTTCTTTGTTGCCAATGGTGTCTTCATAGGATTGTGAGCTTCAACTTTCTTTGGTCCCAACTTCGACAATGTCTCACTGTCTTCTGAATTCCTATCACTGACTTTACCATTCTTGGTTGACACCGATTTCTTCATATTCATTGTATTCTTCTCTGTCCTAGAAACTGAACCAGCTTTATCAAGGCTTTTAGGATCAGAGTAGACAGGAGGACGAATTAGAACATTCTTCTTCACAGATTCCTCTGCTCTCAAAACCTTTCTATTTCCCTCAGCTTCCAAAAGATCATAACTATTCAAATACCCACCAACCTTCTTTTTCTTGTTGACCATCACCTTTAAAACACCATTTTTCCCCTGAACCCGAATGGGTTCATCAGAATCATAACTATCCCTCAAAAATGACAACGACGACCGAGCTCCAACCCTAGCACCTCTCTGACATGGCCCACTTGACCTCTCAAAACATGAACCCTTTCTTCTATCAATAACAGCATGCCTACTGGAGCCTGACTCATATTCCCTTGCAATGCCACTTCTCCCTGGCATCATCGGCCTGAAATACCCCCTCCCTTCAATTCCACCATCATCAAACTGCTGCCTCCTCGACATTTCCAAGCCATTCCCATCATACTCATCAAACCCAAACATATCCAACTTATTCCTCTTCATTTCACTCAAATCCCCCACATTACCAATCAAACCAACCTCGTTACGCCTAATATCCTCCCCTCTGCTTCTCTTCCTGCCAATATAACTCTCTTCATAACCTCTCAAACCATTGCATGCCCTCGATGTTTCAGGACCTACCCTCCTCCGCGGTGGCATTAAGAACTCGTCACTAGACCCTGAATCACTGTATTCCACCCTAAGCTTCCTTTTCTCTTTCTTTGACTCAAAAACCTTATGTGAGCCAGAAGACCCCGCACCTCCCACACCATCATTACCTTTCTTTCTCACAATCAAACAACCTGAAGAACTCCTATTCTTCACTATATACCCAGATGGGTCACCAGATCTCCTTCTCTCTTCCATAAAGAAAAAAAAAACGCAAAAACCCTAACTTTCCAAAATTCCCTTCAAAATCATCTCAAAATATAAAATATTTCCAATAGGAACAGATTTTATAGTCTAAATCTATCTCAAATCACAATATCAAAGTAAACGCCACCAGATCTGATGCCACTAACTATAGAAAAAAGTCGAGGATTTGGGTTTTCAGCGTTATTACCAAGAAAAAGAATAGTAGTACCTTGCCGGATTTTGTAAACGGAATCTAAAAGCGGTGCATCACCGTTTGCTGACGTAACTTTCCGATGAAGAAAGCAATGGAGAGGGGGGTATTTTTATTTTTATTTTTATTGAGGAAGCAGGAGTGGCCTGTCTAAAATTATAAGCAGAGAAACCAGTAAGCCATTACCTTCCTGATACTGTTATGTTATTTCTTTTTCTTTCTGTTTCTATTTCCTTTTTTCTTTTTCTTTTTTTGGTCTTTTTTTCTCTTTATTGCATGCATGTATGTCCATTTCCCAGTTTTCCCTCCAGCTCTCACTGTGGCGTCACCAGTCTTATTTTGGCAGGTGGAATGGTGCCCGGGCTTCTTATGACGTGGCAAGATCAGAGCCGGATGACTCAGATGGTGGTCCTCTTGGTAGATAGGTGACGTAGTATTGCGAGGTGGAGCGCGTGGGGAGCAGGAAGGACGACAGGAGATTGGGTGGATTATAGGTGGAGAACCTGGACTTTGGTTCCCTTTGATGAGATCAGGTTGTTCCGGTTTGATTTTTATAATTAGCTCTTATAGTAATACCTAACAACCACAACAACGTTGTTAAGAATATATATGTTTTCTGCCATATATGAAAAATATAATATAAACTTGAATTGTTAAAATAAATTGTAAAATCATTAAAAAATAAATTCATGCATGATTTATACACGCAGAAAAGATAACCTCTACTGCTATTTTGCCGCAAGAGTTTGAATCTCGGGAAAAAAAAGGAACGAATTATCCGAACATCAATAACTTGTCGAGGCTTGATCTCCAATCCTGTAGTGTGTAAAAGCGACGTTAAAAATGCTTTGAACATAAAAAAATTAAAAAAGCCAATGTGAACTCGAGAATGTATCTCTTCTTTTTTCTTTTTCCCCCCCAAGACCGCTCTTTTCACTGCGAGAACAAATCTGATTTAATATTGATTTGGATAAATTTGATAAGCAGCGCCAAAAAAAATAAAAAAAACTTTGATGAAATGGCAATAAAATAAAAAGTTTTGGTAATATAGTCTGATTTGTTCATGTTGGTTTCATTAACCCATTAAAATAATAACCACATTTCAAGATAGTGATATTTAATAAATGTCACAATTTTTTAACATGAATCATTTTAATTTAGTTCAATTGATTAATTAATTTGTAATAATTAGTGAAATTAATCAACTAATTTTAAAAATAATAAAGAAAATTTTAAAACTATCAAAATGATTTGTAATAATTTTAATATGTAAAAATTTAATGGTCTGCATAGTGCTGTAATATCCAATATAGAAAAATTTATCTTTAAAAACTCCTATAAAAATTCAAGTATGATCCTAAATATAAAGTTATAAAGTTATAGTCCTTTTAAGTTATTATTTTAATTTGATGTGATTAGATCTCCTTTTAAATTTAATCTCATCTTATTAATCCATAAATATATTTGTTGTCCATTAACATAATTTGTATAAGATAGATTTTTATTTGGTTAAAGCAGATTCATAGCTTAAAATCACAATAATAATTTTTAATATTTTAATTATTATATATTTTTGAGTTTATAAGTTAAATAAATATATTCTTTACTCATAAAATATATTTAAAATCACCATATCATGTTATCTCCTTGTTGACATACGCATACTTCTTCCTAACAACTTGGCAATGCAAATCACGTTAAACTTCATAAGATAAATAAATATATTCTTTACTCATAAAATATATTTGAATTCTTTTTATAAAATTATAATTTTTGTATATAATATTCAACATATCAATAAAATTACATCCAATCAATAAACTAATTGAGGTGCAAATATCCTCTCTACTTGTAAAAAATATTTCAAAGTTTTTTATAAAATTATAATTTTTGTATGTAATGTTCAACAGATTAATAAAATTACATCCAATCAATAAACTAATTGAGGTGAAAGATTGGACTCTGACCTTGTTGCTCTTATTTAACTTTAATTTTGTTGTAAAGTTTGTTTTTTTAAAAGTCATTAGGTTACGTTCTATCATGTTGTAACACATGTCCAAGCACATTATAATTTGATTTTTCCTTTCCTATTTTTTTTCACATGCCACCAATCCGTTGGCCTGGAACACATTTTCTAACACTCTGCAGTAGTTTTTGCTTGTAAAATATACCACGGAATATACCTTAAAAAAAACATGCAATGCTTGTTTTTTAATGAAATACATGGTGCGGTATATTTCTTAAACAAACACATCCTGGCCAGAGAACTCAACCTTGTTTTGTGTAAAAATTAATGATATTTTACATGGAAAAATCCCTCAATGTGAAAGGGGAAAATAACAGAATCAAAGTCCACTGGAAAAACTTCTATTATTAGAACAACGGGATCTCAAAATGATCTCAACAGTATAATGTTGAAAATTAACCAACTAAATTTTTTTTCTTGGCAAGCTGCTTGTATCATTATTCAACAAGTTGAACACGTACTCACGCTCAAAAGTCTCGTGGACTCCCTTGTCCTTTGCTCTCGCTTTTTTCCTCCTTTATATCGCGCTTTCTGCAATATAAGAACTCACGAAGCATTTACTGCCATAAACATGCAGGATTTTCGATTTCTTTTATAATAAAAGTCGCACCAACTCGCGTCCACCTTAATAAGTTTTTTTTTAAGTGTTATTGTAATTATTTTTAATAATATTTTTTTAATTCTTAAAAATTATTTTTGATAGACATCAAGGTAGTATATAAATATTAATTTTAAAAAATAAAAATAAAAAAATTAAGTTTTTTAACAACAGTTTTAGAACATAAAACGCTGTATGTATGCGCTGAGCTTTCATTTTCAAACATTTCCATGTACCAGTCAAAGATTTCGACCCTTGCCTGCAATAGAAATAGTCTACTCTTCATCTTGGAGGATTGATGTGGAGCCTACGTCTTGTCGTTTTATTTTTTTTGTTTTCCACGGGGGTCACCTGACAAGAACGAATAATACGAAGAATTATTACAAGTTAATCATATAAGTGTTCATGTGGTAAAAATTTAAAATTAAAAGATTTATTTTGTTTTATTAATTTTAAATTTAAATTCTTAGTTGTTTATATAATGATTATTAAAAATTTATATAATTATTAATTTTAAAATTCATAAAATTAATTATAATACGTGTAACCTAACTCAAATAACTATGTTAATCTAAAAAGAAATTATTACGAGTAATATATTGTGTTCTATAATCTTGTGCCTTGCTATAACTCCTGTGTTATCTGTAATTTATGACGGTGAAGTTGACAATTTTACCAAAGTAATATGATGCTGGTGTGGTCCCCTGCCCCCCAGCATACCCCCTGCGCGCCTTATGTGTACCCTGTGCGCGCTTTATTTATATAGTTGCTTTCTAAGCAATATTCTAACAGCGTAAAGTCTAAGTTCTTTCACAATCGACTCACACTTGAACCTGCCATGTCTAGATATTGTAGTGACACGATTAAAATTAAATTTTAAAAAAAAAAAAATTTAGTATTTTATTTTTTAACAGAAAAATGATTCTATTTTAAAGAGTCGTCACCTAGTATTATAATTACTAGAAATCCTAACAAGTCAGTAGAGATTCATTGGTATGAGACTAGTTACGTAAAATAAAAGATACTATCATTCTTTAAACATTTTGTCTGAGACAAACTGCATTGTTGGTTTTGTCTTAAATTGCTAAATATTTATTAGTTCATGCTATAATAATTTACTTATAATATTCTTGACTTTGACGTCAGTAAATATTCAACTACGAATATCTCCAACTTTGGTGTTGGTAAATATTACGTAGCAATAAAATAAAATTTATTTCATGCTCTAGCGCTAATGAATAAATAAATAAAAGTAAATTTATTTTTACATGTGCATATATTTTTTTTATTTTTCTAGCTAAATAAAATAAAATACAATAAATAAAAATAATTTAAATTTAAATCGGTATTTTTATCTCTAACTTTGGTGTCGGTGAATAAACAAATAAATTTATATTATTTTTATTCATACATGCATATTTTTTTTTTTTTTAGGATGAGCCCAGCTCACCCCATAGAGTTGGGCTGGACTCAATAGGCCTAGCAAGGTCACAAGCTTGACTCGACTGACCATTTTTTTTTTTAATTTTTACCAGTAGACGTGTGTGAATTGCTCACGCACGTCTACTACAAGAAGCATGTAATTAAATTGCAAGGAAGGAAAGTGCAACTTACCTGGTGCTGCAGTTGAAGATGATAATGAAAGTAGAGGGTTGGCTTGTTGATGTTATTTTCTCTTCCTCTACTTTTCTCTTAGTGTTCCTCTAGTCCTCCTCCTCTCTACCCTCCTTTTCCAAGTATACCCCCGGCAAACACAGTAACCAGTTAATTATTTTAGCAAGGAAAGAAGGAAACTTATCTAAGCATGTGGCTACTGAAGGCAAAGTCGAGGGAGACTGAGAAGAAAAAGGATTAAGGGGGCAGCGGCTAGTATAGGGTTCGCCGCTCTTTTTTTTTTTATGTTTCTCTCTTTTAAAGTTTCTGGTAATAGCCTTCTCTTAAGGTTTTTTTTTTAGGGTTTATAGTAATGGCCTCCTCTTAAGGTTTTTTCTTTTGGGGTTTCTCTCTAATTGTCCCCTAGCCTTTTCTTCTTTTTTTTTGCTCTGTTTTTTAGGGTTAATTCTCTGTTCTTAGGTTCATTTTTTTTCCTCCCCCCCTGAGATCTGTATTTATAGTGTTAGAGTTCCTTCGTATGTGAGAAACCAAGTTTCAATCAAACTCATTTTCTTCTTTGAAATTTAAATTTGTTTAATAATCAAATTTAAAAGCAGATAGTTATTATCATCTTAAATATTAAAATTATCTTAAAGTTAAAGATTATCTTGAAGATAAAAATAGAATGATAAAAACATATTCTAGTTTTTAATTTTTATAGAAATTGATAAATTATATTTTTTATCAAAATAAATCTTTAATATTTTAATTTTTTATTTTAAATACTATAAAAATTAAATTAAAAACCAAATGACCAAAATTGAGTTGTTACACTACCGAAAACAATTGCATTTCAAAAAAGCCACCCACATCTTCACTGGACGCCAGAACTTGCGTGTTAATTGTGCCTTTTCTGTTCAAGATGCTTCTTGAAGTGTTGTGGTGTAGTTCAAAGAAAAATGAAGGGTCATTCTCATGTTGCAAAGCAAATATTGCACGTTCATCGGATAGAATCTAGATGGAGCGGTTGTGAATTTGTGGGTTTTGGAGATTATGTTTTTTTCTTCGGTTTGAGATGTTGATGTCCAAGATGTGAGATCAGCGATGGGAGGGCCGGTGATCGAAGGAAGGAGATTGGTGACGGGTGAGGGAGGAGGGAAAAAAAGGGGAGGAATTTTCGAGATAGGCAAGGCTCAAGATCGCAGTAGATACGCGCCGAAATGATCGATTGAGATGTCAATTACAGCTCATTGTCATTTTCTAAAGTCAATTTTTTCCAGCTACTGCTGTCGCATGGAGGCTCTGAAAACTCGTATTCACCATGCAGCGCACCAATGCCATCCACTTATATCACCGGGTAATGCGTTTGAATCCAGACTATCCACGCTCACAACAGGTGAAAAATTCAGAATAGAAATTAACGCTGAGGCCATGATGCTTTTCCCCTTGAAGAAACTGACACTGTCAACTTCTGTTACAGTATATTTGAGGTTAGGACTCACACAGCGTTACAATCAAGAATTGCTAGTAGAAACTAACAAGAATTATTGGAAAACAAAAATATTCATAATCCTGTATCGCGCATAAGAATTGCAAAAGTGTGAAGAGTGAAGCGAGAACAATTTGCATTAGCAGCATCAGGACCACCCAAAAAACATCACCAACGCAAAATTGTTACGCAATCACGTCAACAAATGATTCCTCGAATATTAAACCTCTATAGGGGCATGTTCAGACAGCTGGCAAAAATAACTAAAGCGTCCCAAAACAAAAAAACTTGGCAAAACTTCATTGGAGGATTAGTAGATAAAATGCAAGAAGGAAACATCCAGGTTCCCAGTCGTATTACTGTGATGCGTAGGTAGCTCACTCGCTTAAAACTCACTTCTTCTTTGCAGCATCTCCAGCCTTAGTCTGCATATAGAAGAAACATGTTCGGGATCAACAGTATGGATATGGAGGCTAGAAAAATCCAATAATAAGGAATGGGATTGCCAAAGAAAACTTGCTAAATCACCTTCTTTACACCTCGAACTTTCTTGGCCCTATTCTTCCTTTCCTTTAGTTGCTTCCTTGATTTTTCCACCTTGGTGGCTAGTCCATTCTATCATCAAAACAAGCAATTATTCAGCATAAAACACAAAAAACCCAGGCACTAGAGCACTCAGTATACACTGACAAAATGATGTTGAACTTCAGAAAACTAAATCAGTTTCTTGTTTCACCAATACATGTGGTGGTCGTATGGCAAATATGGTTCCAGATCAAAGAGCTAATAGCTAGCATATATCCTAAACTGTAGATGTTTGTGAGGCTTAACAATAAAAGCAGACATTATTATTCTAACAAATACCACCAAAGCAGTGTGCAAATATAGAATCTGCATTGTCTGAACATAAAAATTCTGATACTAGTCTCAAGAAGAGTAAAAAAGGCATTCAACATCTTCATACCGCAGCTTGTCTATATCAGCTTCCATTGCATTGGCAAAAAAAAAACACTCTTCACTTTGAATAGTTTTTAGCGGTACCAAATTCCTCGTTATTGATCCAGAATCAATTCAGTCAAATTTGAATTGTAGCAAGAAAAATGTTAACACATATAAGCTGCATGCAAATGTTGAATCTGTTTTGTCTTGAACATGATAAAAAAACCTTTATGACGCAGGTTTCAGATGCTTTTGTGAGACATGTCTAAAGAAGAATAAAGAACGCATCCAGCATCATCATACAACAGTTTGTGAATATTAACTCACCTTAGCTCCAAGATCCCCAGCTCATTAACATAAAGAAAAGGGAGAACATTTGGACTCTAAATCAATAACACAGGAGATGACTTTCCAAAAAATTCACAAGTTAATGATCCAACCAGCAAGCAAAGTACTTGTATAGCAGCTAACTTCTGTAGTCTCTCAATTAGGTGAAGACTCGACATACTATCCACAACCCCTCAAACCATCTTACCAATTAAAACTAATGCTATCCTAGGATCACAAATGCATTTGCATTTCTGCATTCAAAACTGGAGACAATACTCTCCATGAATAATGTGCAAAAGGCTACAGAAACAAGTGATACATACAGGCTCTCAGAATTCTATTTGAAAGTTAAGAGAAACTGAAAGGTGTGTTTTAAGGTATTGGCTAGAAAATTTCCAGGCTACTTGCATATATACCACATGGATGTAAAGAAGAGCTGGTTTGACCAAAGTGCTTATACGACTGGAGAAATAGTTGATACAAGTTATTGCGAAAAAAATCAATTAGCTTGGATCATGAAAAGGTTTTGATATGTTTATATTTTAATAAGCATCCTGAAGGGTTCAGAAAATGTCAATCATACACTAGGTTTTGTTCTTTGTTTGCACTATGAGGAGGCCACCCGCACACCTGATTCTATTTATAATCTGAATTAATAGAATAGGTTTGTTCATTCACAGAGAAATTTCAAGCTAGTAAAAACCAATAAGTCCACATAATCAGAAATTAAGCAAAGGGTTAGATAATCACATTTTCTTTTAATCAAATAATGCAGAAAAAATCTATCAGCAGGTATTATTTTGCCCATTCTTTCCCTGAATTAACTTTAGCCTCACTAACATATTGAGTGTAATGCATGCGCATTGCAGCTGCATAAAGATGATCCGACACTAACAAAGGAACAATATATTCAACAAATGCACTAAGTAAGCCGATGATGAACATTCTAGAGCAGTAGCAGGGGAGTTGAGCAGATTGGCAGTTACCCTGATTAGCCTGTACTTGGGCTCGTACTTCTTGGCGCTCTCAACAGAGTCATAAATCAGCCCAAAGCCAGTTGATTTCCCGCCTCCAAAATGAGTACGGAACTTGAACACAAAAATCGAATTCAGATCTTTCACTTCATATAAACTTGCCAACTTCTCTTTCAATTCAGCCTTCATAATATCCCATTATCAGATACCGAAAATCACATGAAAAAAAAAGCAGTTAGGAAAACATGAAAAGAAAACTAACCACGTACCTTAGAAACATTAGCTCTCCCAGGATGCAAGACGTCGATGATCTGTTTCAAAAACCATGGTTAGTTTATAGACTTTATTATTCTAGAAACCAAACAGACCTAACAAAGAACAAAGAAAGGAAACTGAAGAGATGGAACTCACAAACTGCTTCCTAGAAAGAAGCCTGTTTGTCATAAACTTTCTTGTTCTAATAGTCACAGCCTTGTCTGCCATGGTTGTCTGTAACTAATAGACTTCTTCTCTCCTTGACGACGCTGATAGGCTTTGATTCTGCCGGAGGCTGCCTTTGGGCTAGGAGAGGATGATGAAGGTGTTATTATTAGGGTTTTATGCAGTAACAGTGTGAAGCAGTTTGGGTTCTGTTTGGCTCTCGATGGTTGTACGCTCCAGTGTGTGATTAGATCTATCCGGCTCCAGCTCGTGATATCTAATCAAAGGACATGGGCCTGCAAAAAAGACTCGCCTAACGCGGGCCTGAGTTCAGGTCAAATGTAACTTTCCAGTCCATCCACAATAGCATCAGATAATTACACGTCTGAATTGATAAACGGTCCAGATTTATAATAGATGGGACCAATTGCTAGTTGACACACCCGCACCTGATTCAACTTGGCATCCTTCCCCGGTTCCAAAAGCTGGCGAAGCGATTTAACGTGAATAGTAGAGAAATGAATTATTGTTTATGTAAACAATAGTGTATAATTCTAGTTAGGTTGGGTCACTAGATTAGAAATCGTTTAAAATTAAATGCATAAAATTTAATTAAAAAAATAAGTTTTTAGTTTTAATTATGCTTTATCGATGATGTAGTATTTATAAAATTTAATTATAATTATAATTTTATTCTTAATTATATTTTGTTTGATATTGTTACACGTTTAAAAAATAAAATAAAAAATATATTTTTTATTGGATGTATTTCATACATGATAAAATTATAGATAATTTAATTGAATAATAAAAAAATTATATAAAATATTATTTATTTCATTATATAATAGTAGTAGTTAAATCTACAATATTTAAATTAAAAACAATCAATATTAATATATATTTTTTAAAATTATTTTATAACCTTAATTTCAAAAACATTCTTAAATAAACACATTAAACAACTTTTTATTTAATCTCAATTTTAATCATAATTTTAACCAAGTATATATAAATATCAAACCAATCTTAACTAACATATAAAATAATTTTTTTTCAAATCACAACTATCTTTTCTTAAATTGTAATTATAAAAACTACTATAGTATCAAACAGACTCGTTTCTATTGCTTTTTTTAATGTTTTTCTTGTATATATCTTTGATCGTCTATTACGATTCAATGGGTGGCTTCTTTGGAGAAAGTTCTCCTATCTCTTAAGGTGGTGACTTTTCTTTCTCTTTTAGTGGAAGATACTCTTCTTCTAAGGACTATATAAACTTTGAGGGAAGTAAAGGGCAGGGAGGAGGATGGAGAGGTAGCAAAGTAGATGTTATAATATTTGTTACCAGTGTCATGGTCTTAGTTTTATTCTGTACTAGTTTTATAATTGTCTTTTATTGCTCTTAATACCAAATAGATTGAAAAGGAAAAAAAATCAAAACAATACAGAAAAGAGCCTATAAAATCATAATAGTACAAGCTTATAATGGTTCAGGTACATTTTGAATATCAGATAATGATAGTGTTTTGGTTTCTTTAACAGAACAAAGATTCAAATCAAATCAACTTTTCTTTTGGTTTCCAAACAAGGACTCTTGTTTTCTTTATAAAAGAAGGAATCTAATGTTGTAAATAAATCAATACCTAAAACATGCTAGAGCTAGTTTATAGTTCTTTTCAATCTTGACATTGTAAGTGGATCTAATAGGCATGACTCTTTCACTTTAAAATGAGCTCAGTGAAATTTCCGACATCACAAACACTTTTACAACGAGGGGATGACACTACATGTTGACAAGTGAGTTATCAGGACTTCCTGATATCTTTTTTGGAACGTTATATTCTTCATGACATTCAACTAATGCCATGTTTCTTTTTCAACTATGGATTCAGAAACAATGTCGGTGCTTTTATGATATCCAAAATACATTATCTTTGGCTTTTCATGTATATGTCAAACCTATTCTATCTATAATTAATTTTGGCCCCTCTATTTACTGCATACCTATGAAATAGTCACTGCCTTGTATTTAAGCAATCAATAGAGGCGGTGGCTAACCACTAGTCTTTGTTTATCTTCATTTCTTCTTATAGATCATATAACGATTAAATGTTTTTATGTGCCCTATAAATTTTTTAATAGGTAGAAAAGTATAATACCATTGGAGCATTGCTAATGAGGTTTAAGCAGCTCTCGAGTGAGGAAAATAAAAGGTGTGATGTAAAGTTGCTGGTGAATTTCAACAGCGTCAATATACAAAGAGAAGGTATTCTTAAAAAAATTACATAGTAAGAAGTTCATCTATTTCAAGTACTTCCTTTGACAAATCGATTACTTTCCCTGTTTGTCTTGACATGCTAAGCTAACTATTTATTTGTGATACTTTATCCTTTTCAAAATACTACATATCAATTAAATACTCTTTAGGATGGCTTTGGATTGATTAATTGGAGCAACATACGCTTCTAAACCTTAGAGTTTTTATTTTTTTAGAAGCATGTGGTCAACAAACCCCTAAATACAAATTCTACAAAAGGAATATGATCATTAAACAATGTTACATGGGCAAACTCTCCTTTTCTTTCATTTTTCTATTATTACTAAATCTATTTTAAGTGGTTATTTAATGGATTAAGGAAGTTATATATCACGAATATTGTTAACTTGAAGATAGCCTTTGTTGTAACTTCAAGTGAAACAAAAACATATATAAACCATATATTATTTAATGCTCTAAAATGTTTGCTAAATCTCTCCTTTCTAAACTATCATTGGTAAACATTAGACTATTTGTATCTAGATCTTCTTATGGTGAAATCTTCTACTTCCTCCTTTAAATGGAATTAAAATGATGCTGTGAGAAAAATAAAAGAATATTTGTTATCCAAGAAAGAAGTGATGTGTGTGCTAAACAGAAGCCACTACTAGTTTTTTATTCTTATCTTTAGATAGCTCCTACTTGGTAACTTGATCTCTTGCAAAATATATTTTGAAAGTTTGAAATATCCGTATTTTTTATTATTCTGTATATACTTTTCTCTTGACACAAATTTATAGGTAATAATCCTGATGGCTAGTAACAATATGTACACAGTTTTTATTATTAAAAGCACAGAGGACATCCAAGATGACTTACGATCTTTGAATGTTGATGCCTAGAAATTTGAGGTGATAACAATGACACCCTAAATATTTTATTATTCATTATACAACACTTTTTAGTTTGGGGCTTCTATCTATCTTATATGTACATTGTATATGATATACATTGTCATTGTTCTATATACATTAGCATCAGAATAATTTAAATACAATTTTAGCAATAGATTAACAACTAATTATATATATATATATATATTAATTTTTTAATATTAGCAATGAAAAATCAGATACTAAAAAATAAATTAATATATTAAAAATCAGTAACGAATTTACCATTACTAATATGGTTGCTATTAAAAAAAAGATTAAAATTTGACTTTTATAAAAAAATAATAAATAATAATAACCTTTTCTATACTTCTTCAAAAAACAAAAGGAATCCCACAGTTGCAAAATTTCTTTATTTTCTGGAAGAACTCAATACTGTTTTTTTCTATACTTCTTAACATAAACCTAACTAACCCTTATTTTCCTTTTTGTTCCTTCTAAAGAAACCAAACCCATATGTCCCTTTCAATTCTATCTATTTTTGTCATGTGTTATTTTCCATGAACATAATTTTTTTTTAATTTCTTCTCTAGTTAATTTACACTTCCAAACTTCTTTCATACTAGTAGTTGAGAGAGAAAAAAAGAGAGATTAGAGATGTTTTTGGCTTTGATTTGGAATTATAATAGAAATCAACGAGAGATAAGGATAAAGATTTTCTTAGGATTGAGCAAAGCTTTCTCTGAGGATCTTGGTTGGCCCCGTTCTTTTCAACCAACCTGGTGTCGCCCCGCTTTGCGATATGAACGGACACAAAGAAAAAACGCAGGTAGTGGAAATGCAAAAGATGGTAAATTATGGGAATATAGGTTTGATTTTGGGTTAATAAAAATATTAATATTTTATTTTTTTATATTAGATTTAATTTTGACCGAATCAATTTTAAATTTTTGAAATTGAAATTAAACTGGACAAAAATATTTAATTAATAACAGATCAATAACCAAATATTCATTACTGATTTAGATATTTAGCAACCGAATTTTAGCAACAAATAATTAATTACTAAACAAATCAGCAATCGATAATCCATTACTAAAAAATTAGCATTTATTATTTAAATTTAAAATTATTTGTTGCTAATTTCATTGTTGAATTTTATTAATAATAAATTTTAATATTATTTGTAATGGACTAATCAGTCGGTAATAGACTTAATTTTTGCTAATTTTTTTTTGAATTTTATCAACAATATATTTTAATATTATATGTAATGGACTAATTAGATGCTAATAAGCTTATTTTTCAGTAGTGATAGGCTGTAGAGGTGCTCTGGATTCCGCAGGCTGAAAATGAAACATTGTCTGAGCAGGGATTTCTCCAAAACTACCCACGTCTGAGGCCGGATTTTATGACATGATGAAGGCACCTGTTCGAAACTTTGATGAAAGGCAATTTTTAGTTTTGGAACGCAATGCACTGCAAGTAGGAAGATGTTTTCGTTATGTCAAGAGTCTCCTCCACTTGTAGGATTGATTACAATATGTTCTAGGGTATGTTTGACATTTCTACGTGCTTAGAAACTTCACTCTGTATATCTGTCTGTAAAGTCTTCTGACCTCATTTAGACACAATTTCTACGAATAACACGACAGTTAGGAAATTTGTTGTAGGCTTACCATTTGATTTGCTATTTTCCAAATAAACAAGCTCTACACGGGGCATGTTTGTATCATATTCATAGTTTTGAACTTCAGGTACTTTTCGGGCAAACATGAGAAATTAATCTGACAACAAAGGATGATATTCGGATGATAGTTTTTGTTCTTGTAACTTGATTCGACCATCCCGTTTAATTTCACATGTATCCCACTAACAGTTCGGTGCCATATATGTAGCCAAGTTTTGTTACCTTGACTCTTCACTTTCTATAAACTACCTATCTTCATTCACAGAGGAAATCAAAGGTGCCTTGCGATCTTTGAACGTCGATGCACAGGAACCGAGGTAACAATAATGACATCCTAAATATTGTATTGTCCACTATGTTTACCTTGTATCTATATACGTTACCATTGTTCTTTATGGGCTGTCGAGGTGCTATGGACTCCGCAGGCAGAGAATAATACCTTGTCTGAGCAGGAATTTCTTAAAAATATTTTTTTTTAAGCTCTAATTTCTGAAATCGAGAGTCCTGATTTAAAGTTATTTGCAGGGGTATGTAGTATTATATTCAGATAAAGATAACAGAGAATAAGATGTAAAATAATCATGTAGCTTATTCACTAGAGAAGAATAATTTCAGCAATCAAACTTAAAAACGAGAAAACTTAAAAACGAGAAGTGTGCCCAGTAAAAGCCACGGTTGCAACTCCATGCCATATCCCTCGGTAGAGATATTTCATTCTAGATAAATAGTGTCTGATATTCTCAAGCTAAGAGTACCGAAATCGAGCTGCAAGTTTGGTTTCTGTAAACTAAATGGAAATGTGAAGCCTCCAATTTCCACAGATGACAACTATGGTACGTGCTCTGAAGGACAGATATTTACATTCATGGGTAGCAGGTTTCAATTAATGGGCGACTATTGGGCACGTTATAGGCTTCGTAGTCATACAGCCCCATGTAAACCCAGCAAGAACTCATAGAGCCATAAGTGAGAAAGTGGGGGGATGGGATGTGGCATTAATTATATTTTTTCTATGTTTTAAAAATATTTTTAAAAAATTAGTTTTTTAAAATTAGTTTTTTTAGTATTTTTAAATTATTTTAATTTATTAATATAAAAAATTTATTTTAATATATATATATATTTTTTAAAAAACATCCTACATTGAATTCTACATGGAAAAGTTAGTTGGGGAGGGCGCTAGCTTTTAAAAAAGATCAATAATGAGAAGTCATAAAGGAAGCTGTCTTCGCGCTGGATAACTTTTCTACTGCTCAAGTTTTTCCATGCTTGGAATGCCGCCATGACACAAATCTACGAGTTTCCAAAAGCGAAAGTTCAAAGTTCATACTTTTTTAGGATGGAATTTTCTTTTCTTTCGAGTGGATTCCTACATCATTAGCTACCTTATAGAAGGGGGAAAATGACTCTGATTTCCTCCGTTAGCCCCATCTGTCCTTTTACTATCAATGATGTTGCTAATACTGTGATACAAGCCCTCAAACTCATAATTTGTTGTAATTTAGTCCTAATCCTTTAATTTATAATAACTGGTCTACTTGCGTTATTTTAGCCTCGACTTGAAAATTCAACAATGCACTTACTGTTTTCTAAACCACGAAAACACTTTCAATGCCATGAAAAGAAAATCCCCTGATGAAAAGGACATTTCATGTATTTATGAGCATTCTACAATTTTTCGCATGCACTTAAGTAATTGTATCATAAAAATGTAAGAATACTGGTGCGTTATCGTATGCAGGAGGTTAGAGGGTTGAGAGTCGTCACACTCAACTGCTTGAAATCAAAGGATCGGCACGTAATTAGAAGAAGATCAAAAGTTTGAGGACTTTTACATTATCAACTAACTGACGTGAAGAGGACTAAAACTAACGGAGTAAAACCACAGCATGGTAGTTTTTCTTTTGCTTTCTTCCACACGCTGGCACTGACGCAAGGTATTTGCAGGTCGCAATAATGGCATGAGGCAGGCATATATGCCCATTGGAATAGTGCTGTATTGCATCAGTCACACATCCTTCGGATATGTCCAGCTCAAGTTGACAACTTGTGATCACCCAGTACATCACGCTGGAAGCATATGCCTACTACTAGGTAGGAGGTATATGAACGCTCAAATTGCATGGGACCATTCCACCTCAGTTTGCTCCGTGAGTCAATCTATCCCACACGGATCTGACTATGTGAGAGAAAAGTAGAGGCGGGGGGGGCACAATATGATTCCATTAAAATGAATCATGAACTTCCGGGAATTCAAGACTTCAGGCTTAGAGTTCAGAGGAGGGCAATACATGTAAAATACAAATAAATAGTGAAATAATAGAGAGATAAAAAGTTTTGGTGAACTTGCACGTTTTTGGATGTTATGGTTGGGAACTTCAATAAAATTTTAATTGATATTTCAATTCATAACCGTAATATTTATTTAAATTCATCTTTACCGGTTCGTTAGGAAAATCACAAAAATATATTTACACATCTACAGCATCAACAGGAAGGGAAGTTGCCCTGTGAAGGGAATGTGGAAGCAAAGCTCCTGCATAGAAATTCTTAGCCGTGATCATTTGCTCGGGGCTGAACGCCTTGCTGATTTCCTCACAATTTTGGAACTCTGTATTTGCTGAGTCAGCACATCTTTTATCAGCATCTGTAGGAAAATAAGAAGTGAAATTCTTGGCAGAGGAAAGAAACTTCAGGGCAGCTTCATTGCTTCCTCTCTTTTCTTTAGGCAACATCAAAGGCAGAGAAAGCACGTTACCTTTCTGGTGCTCCATGTTATGTGAATTAGGACTCAGGCTTGAGGTTTTTGATTTGACTCCCAACTGTTGGTCTTTGAGCTCCCTTAACTGCATCTGATACTTGGCTTTAAGCCATCTTAATTCTTGCCTAATTTCGTTCTCATAATCATCCCAGTAAGCGGTGCTAAATGCTGAAGGATTCTCGCAGGTAGATTTTCTTGCGCTGGATTCTCTATGAGTGTCCATGTTTACGATTCTTTCTTGCTCCTCAAAGATTGTATGGTTTGTCGCGATGTGACCCTGCCCACAATGAATCTCTCTAGATCCTCGTGAATTGGGTGCATTTCGCTGAGCCCAAATGTCAGTACAATTGATTGTTGTAGATTGGCTTGGTGAAACAGGGGCACAGTCAGTAATGGTACTTTGCTCAGGGCCTTTGACTTGATATGTGATTTCCTCGAACCGCCCATGCACAGCTGCACATCCATGTTTAGAACACGGAAGGACTTCCAGGTTCCTGGTGCCTGAACTGTTTGATGAAAAATAATCCAGGAGGTTACCATGTGAAGCACAATTCTGACAAAAACTTGCATCTGTGCACTGTGGACTTTGCTCTATTCCCAGCCCCCTCTTCCATTCCGGTACTAGGGTTGAGATTTCACCATCGATCATGTCTGCTATCTTCAAAACATCTTGGTTTGTAATACCAAGCTCATCAAACATTTCAGTCGCAACACTAAATCCAGTATCAGTCTCAATGTCAAATGGAAAGTAGATGTTTCGTATGTGGCCTGCTTAGAGAAGTTACAGTGTCAGTATGATTTTTATGCTGCATTATTCAGTCAACATCTATGTCAAAACACAATAATGGTCTAGAAATTTGAAACTTCTCTTACCTTCCTTATCTGCAACCCTGAGCCTCAAGAAGATGCCATCATCCTCTCTCCACCTCCCTTTAATTGCAATGTCAACATTTCCCAATTGTTCATCCTCTTGACAGATGAAAAGATCAATTGGGCTTGTCTCAAGCTCAAGTTGATGGTATTCTATTTCATTCTCAAGATCAAAACCCAGATAATCAGTGTAACCATTGGTCAAAGAGCTGTTGCTGCAATGAATTCCATAGAGAGGTTGTGTCACAAGAGGACCTGCTCCATTCAAGTCTCCTTGGTAATAATCCATTGGTCTCAAATCAAATCCACAATCATCAATTAGAAGAAAAGGGTCATTTAAAAGCTCTCTGGCAGAGAGCCTAGCGGACACAGTTGCTAGACATTTCTCAACAAATTGCCGCACATCAGGATCTTTTACTTTGTACAAAGAATCAGGTTTTTTCCCCTACATGAAAATAAGAAATTGTAAAATGAAGTAATGAAGATAAATTGGATCAGCAAAAAAACTGAAGAGTTCGTAGTTCCTACAGATACGACTTTCTTATAAATCTGACCAGCGTGGTTGCATTCACTGTATGGATAATCAAAGGTGACCATCTCCAAGACACACATCCCAAAAGAATAGATGTCAACTAATTCATTATACTCCTCCTCGTACACCTCTGGAGCCATGAATTCTGGTGTTCCTGGGTAATAAAATAAACTCAAGTATATACTTACATTGAAGAAGCTTCAGCAGTTACTTTAATTTAAGCACTCTGGATTAGAAAAATCATCTGCAAGCATTTCTGATTGAACAGTGATTATGTGTGCATGGGAAAGTGTAAAAAGGCATAGCCCGAATGCAAGTGTTCAGTTTGAAAAACCAAAGGATGAGATTAGATCTTAGAAGGAATTTGAGAAACCTAGAATTGAACTTACCAACACAGTGAGCAGCGTAGGATTTCTTTAGAATTGCAGCAAGGCCAAGATCACCAATTTTGACCTCTCCCTGGTTACCATTAACAAAAATGTTGTCACACTTGAGATCTCTGTGGATAACAGGGGGGTCATGGCTGTGAAGATAGAGAAGCCCCTTCAGTATCTGCCTACACCAATGCTTGACGGCTCTAATATTTACTCTCCTGTGTTTTAGCCTATACCTGCGCAGAAAAAATGAAATTCAAAAAAAAGAATGAAACGTGCCCACACTGAATAACAATTAATGAATTTCAATCACCCGGATAAGCAAACTAATAAGACTGAAAGACTAAATTTCTTGAAACTCGAACAGTGCTTACTGTCTTAGAGTACCAGAGGTGAACATCTCAGTGACAAAGTTGATGTTCCTGTTAGCAGTATCAACCCAAGAAGTATAAAATTTCATGATGTTTTCATGGTTTAAAGTCTTGAGTAGGTGAATTTCACAGTAAAGCCTCTCAAGATCCTCAGGTCTCTGGAGGGAATCACAGAGCCTCACCTGATTCCAAGCTACCTCAATTCCTTCATACTCATCAAAGGCTTTATAACTGCAACGCAATAGACAAAAATAGAAACCATCGCGTTCAGAAAAACTGGATTCACATTTAAATGGAAAACCAACCACAAATTAAAACCCAAAAAAGAAAACATCCATACACGGTCTTTGAAGCTCCTTTGCCAAGAATTTCATTGTACTGCAGAAAGCATAGAGAAAAGACATTTATGTGAGACTCAAAACTCCAAATATTGATGACAACATGCAAGAAAGAGGGTATGCGTAAATGTGTATTTACTCTTCTATATCTGCCAGTAGGATCAACTTCAACAAACTCCAAGTAATCTGTTTCGAGACTTGTAAGGCCATTCATTCTATATATCCTTAAAGCTCTGCAAAATTTCTAAGCAGATAAGAGAGAACGAATGGGAGTATACCTTGCTGGTTCTCCACGATATTAATAGTAGTCGGAAAAAACTGAAGAGCAGAAATATTATTGTTATTTTTTTTCTTTTTGTGAAGGAAAGAGACTAAAACAAGATGAAAAAAAAATAAAAATTAGTGACTGAAAAAAAGAGGAAGTCACAAGTGCAGTTAGTGCTTCGGTGAGTCCATAAGAAGGACAAGGTCAAAAGCCAATAATACCATGACTTTTCTTTGTTTTCATTAAAAAGTATTTTTTATTTTAAAAAAAAAAATATTTTAAATTAATTTTTTTCATAATTTTCAATCATTTTGTGCTGTATTAAAAATAAAAAATACATATTAAAATATTTTTAAATAAAAATCATATTAAAAAATAACAATTACTGCAGTCAGACTGAAGGACAGAACCCAACAAAACAGCCCTGTCTGGTTGACGCTATCTTTCTATGCAAATGCATGCATTGGTTCTCCAATCCCCATCTCGTCATAGGCTGCAAGACCTAGACTTTCTCTATCCTGCAACAGCTTGCATCAACCTGGACCAACCATGTTTTTCTTCTGTATCTCTTTTCTAGAAGGTTTGTTCGTGGAAGAGAAGATGGGAACTAGGATTTTTAATTTTTGGTGAAAGGTCATTTTTGCATCATGGAAATCTTATGAAGCTTTAATATTTGTTTATATTACCCTTTTTTTTTTTTCCGTTGCGGGTACCATTTACCTGTAAAGATTACAGTTTCATGTTAGCGCTGAGTCATTTGGTGTTTATTTGTAAGATCCTTCCCCCCCTCCCTCCTCCTCCTTTTCTTTTTTTTTTAATTGTGAATTTCCAGATTAGTTTAAATGTATGGAGATTAATTTCATAGGTTATAAACACAATTGTATAAATCTATAATAATTTTAAAATGACTCAAATATATAATTATTAAAGAACAAATTCAAAATATAATTAATTAAATTACCTTTTAATATTTTTTTATTTTTTTATTAATATGGGTGTCCGGATCAGTTTACACCCATCACGCACCATGACTAATTTTATAGACTCTAAAGTTAACAACCATATAACTCTCCAATAATTATTATATAAATATTTAAGAACTCAAATATAAAATCACAAGGAATAAACATTTTAATTTTAAATACTTGTCATTTGATTATTATTTAGGTGTTTCTTAATATCTTTCTATTACTTAGACAAGTAATTGGCATGTTGAGAAGCACTTATTTTTATTGTACGATAAATCTTGAGTAACACTATATATATATATATATATATATATATATATATTCTCAATTGAAGTTCTCATATTTAATTAACACCTAAGGCAGCGTCGGGTTATCTGGTTGGGTTATTAATTTAGGGCGTTGTCTTGTCGTCGGAGATCATGGCATGGAGTCAACATGTACATGCCACTATGAGATCCGTCATGTGGAACCTTTAAAAAGGTTTGATGTTTATTTCGCTATTTAAATCAATTTTCAATTTTTATTCGTTTCCTCGTAAACCACGAGTTATGAACTACTTTTGAGCAATGATGTGGTGTCGCTGTACAAAGCGTGTCGGAGTAGATGATTCGTCAACTGCACCACCTCACAATATCTCCAGACTCCAGGGTGGATTGTGAGGTTATTAGGGTACTGGGACAGTACTATGTCGTTTCTAAATGAAATAGTACACGGACAGGAAAAATTCATTCAAAAAATAATCAAAATCTTGAAAAAATGAAGATGAGGGTATATCTATCTTTTTATTATTATTCGACAATGACAATTTAGATTTATTGAATCGGCTAAGCGTTAATTGAGGTTTAATATTTTTTTAAATAATCTCAAAAACATAATTTTTATAATGATTTAGTGCATTTAAATTAAATAAATTTAGTTGAATGCTGATCACAAAATCCAAATTCAAGAAGCAAGGTAAAATAGCAAAATTTCCTTAATCACAAACCTGTCTATTAAGTTCTCGTACGATGATCACTGCTTGACATGAAGTATTATACAATATGTTAGATGTAAACAATATTTATGGTAGAACCAAGAACTTTGTAATTCTTTTTAATTTTATTTTTACTATTATTTGCTTTACAAATTATAAACTTTCAATTTTTAAATTTTTTATATATTTAATTTTGATATAAAATTTTATTTTATTTAGTTTTTAGTTTTTAGTATGGGAAATAAAAGAAAAGGTTAAGTTATATTCAACATTAATAGTCTTACCTGTATTTTGTTTTTTTTTGCTATCCCATCACATGGGATGGTAGATCCAAGCAGGAAGATTTTTTATTTTTATTTACTTATGACCTTTTGGATTCGTTTTTTTATTATTTAAAATCATTTCAGAGTTTATTGAGTGTTGGGTTAGTTTTTAGGAGAATTTATGATTTTATAACCACTTCAATTCACCAAGACAGTCTAAGCACACGACTCTAGGCTAGAGGGCTAGCTCGCTTGGGTTTTTTTAAGCTCAAAAGTGATGGGCTACTTGGGCTAGCCCTGATCCCGAGTCTTTTCTTATAGTTCACTGATTTTTTTTCTATTATTATTTTTACTAATTGTATACTTTAATATTGAGTTTTTATTATTTTTTTTATTCTAACAAGTTTTTTAAAAAAATTATGATGTTTTTTTTAACGTAATGCACTTAAATTTTTACTTGATTTATGATTAAATTTTCAATTATTTTTTATGATATTAGGATTTTTTTTGCATAGACCTGCTTAATTTAAAAAAATAATTTATTCAATTACTTTATTAATTTTTTTTTCTAATTTTTTTATTAAATAAAACATTAATTTTAAAAAAAATTATTAAACATTACTACATGATCCATATTGCAAGATTAAATTTATTGATTAATATGCAATTTAATCTTATAATATATTTTTTATTTGTAGAAATAACTCTATATAGTACATTTTTTTCTATAGTTATAATTTTTTTTATAAAAAAATACATCTAAAAAGATTATATATTCGTTTTTTAAAAATAAAATTTGCATAACTTGTTCCAAAGGACGTGTCTAATATACTATTCTAAGATAGAAAGTTCCAAGGTCCCTTGAAATATCAAAGTCCGTAGTACATCTGGTTGCGTTCGTTGCATGTCAGCGATTAGAACAAGCTGACACGACACACTAACACCAAAGGCAAAGAGGGCACCTAATGGAAGGCAAAGAGACTGTAGATATTTGAGTAAATTCTGATTGTTACTTCGGTTATTTTTTAAAAGTATACTAAAATAATTTTTTATATTACTATATATATAAAAAATCCAAAAAATAATTAATTTTAAAAATATTAATTTTTTTTCAGAACAATTTTTTAAAAAAACAAATATCTTAACGGTATTTGCGTGTCAACCTCAGTTACAAAATCATTGCAGCCTACTAGTTTTGGTAGACAACTCCGTTTACTCATGCATCCGATTCGTTGGTATCAGAAAGGTTTAGTCAGAGAACCGTGTTTGAAAAGTTATATGGGCCCATGAAAGATCGAAGAGGTCTCTGTAACTTTACAGGGCAAAAGTGGAACCAACGCCACTAGTCTTGTGCTATGTCAACGATATACACCAAAAGGTGTTTAATGACACCAGCAAGCACGTAATCCCTCTTGAGAAAGAGAATTGGTGCCCTTGGTTTACGTTATTGGCCGGTAAACATGGGTGCCATCCAAGTTTCGTGGCATGGAGCTTCTAAAATGTTCTTTATCTATGTCCATTGAAACATAATTTGGTAATCGAAGATATCATAGGTGACGTTTTTGTCAAGGGATTGTTCTTGTCCTTTCACCTTGCTTGCTATGATCGTTGATTTTATTTTTTTCCTTATTTCAGTACCTAACCAATTAATATTTTCAACTTCATATTTCTATGCAATCCAGACCCATAATAAGATTTCAACTAAATTGAATATAGATGTGGCAAGGCCCTAGATTTGATATACTTAATTCAGCCATGAATTAAACCTTAGTTTTAACACATTTTAATCAGTCATCATCTCAGTAAGCTGTTTAAAAATACCGTGTTTTTAAAAAATAATTTTTTTATATGTTTTTTTTTATTATTTTGATCTATTCATTTTAAAAATAATTTTTTTAAAATAAAATATATTATTTTTATATATTATAATATGAAAAACAACCACAACTATATTTTTAAATAAATATTAAATCAATATAAATATAATAAGATACTAGACTCAATACACTTTAATTTAACTATGAGTTAAACTTAAATTATTATAAATCTTATAAAATATTAAATTCAATATACCCAATTTTAGTTATAATCTCAATCCAAAAAATCATAAATATATAAGGTATCAAACTCATCACTTTTAAATTTTACAACACGACAACAGAAGTATCTATCGTTAATTTAATATTTAATGGGTCAAGAAGAAAGAAATATTGACATGACAATTTAATTAACCACTCTCCAAAATCAAATAATCTCTTCCCTGCACATGCTGTATTATAAGATATCATCGTCCACTACGGAGAAAAGACCAGCATTACAAGCAACACAGTGATCAAGTAAATACGCCATCAAAACCATTTAGATAATGGTTAAATGGTAAAGATTTAAGATTAAGAGTTTGTTTTTTTATAATTTTAAATTTAAATTCTTAATTGTTTATATAATAATTACTAAAAATTTACATAATTATTAACTTCAAAATCCATAAAATTAATTATAATGCATGCAAGTTAATCCAAACACTCATATTAATAAAAAAAAAAGTAAATACCCCATCGATCTCAGAAGGGCACACACCAACCTGTCTCGTAATATTATCGCAGTATGTCCGTGGCTAGATTATAATCCGGCTGGGGTATACACGGATCTTCTCTGCGCACCAAAATTGGAAAGATCCATTGTGCTCTTGACACGTTTTACCTAGCGTTTGAGATACACCTAAACTCCAACCACCGTGGATGGTGCAAAATCATAATCCCCTAAACGTTAAAAATTGACTAACACCCAAAACAGGATTTCATCTATTCACTAGCTACAGTTCTTTTCTTTTGAAAATTTACAGTGACGTTTTTAATCCATCTTTATCTTGTTCCTCTGTTCTTGACCTATAAACATTGCCTATTAGCTAGGTTGTAGCCTAATGACAGTTATGTCCTCCTAACCTCTTCTCCCAAAATTATGATCTCAAATTCGAGCAGTTTCCTTGTAACAATCAATATATATATATATATATATATATATATATATATATATATATATATATCAAGTATCGGCCAAGTGGTTAAAAAAGTAATTTACTGATTACACAATGGAAGGGGGAGTTTTTTCATTTCATAGCATAAAATTAGTTGGTTAAAATTGTTTTGATATGTTAATATTAAAAATATTTTTTAAAAAAGTTTTTTTAAAATATTTTAAAGGAGAATATGATATACCATTATGAAAATACAATATATACAATAAAAAGATACTTAAAAAAAGAGAAAAGAAAGGGCTATTCCCTTTCCTCGGAGGAGAATGGATCGAATCTCCACTTAGTGTAGGGATTTTGATGAGAGTCCTTTGGACCGCAATGGATTTAATTGTACCTATAGAAATGTTAAAGATCTCATTTTTCATTCCTGAAAAATAATGCCTTTGGATTCACATTGCAGTGAGAAATTACAATTCGATCATTGTTAAATAGTAGATGTATATTTTTTTGGTTTATCTACGAAGTTGATTGTTTTGTATACGGGTAATTAGCGGCATAAACGTGGGGGAGCGACTAAGGTTATCACATGTTAGCATTAATTAAGGTCAAAAAAGGATGAGCGGAGAAGATAAACAAAAGTGGCTTTTAAGGGTTCGCTCTTTACCCTATTTGAAATGTTGAAGAACCCTCATTGCCTGTCTTCTTCTGGGCCAACCTTGTTTGTGTTGGGAATTTTTTTTTTTAAAGTGTATATATATTAAAATAATATTTTTGATGTTAGTATATTTAAAACGTTTCAAAAAACATTAAAAAATATTTTTTTTTTACTTTCATAAAACACTATTAAAAAAGTTCCCGCTATCTCTCATTTTTGTTGAGTGCAATGCATTTATTTGCATTTCTCCTTCCTTCCAACACGTGAACTTTTAAAAACAAACAACATAAAATCCAAAAAAACTTCTCCTCCCCACTCACTCAATGAATCGGCAACATTTATGAGATTTTAAGTGAATAAATGATTTTGTGGGATCCATAGTTATTTTCTTTCTTTTGATTCATCATATAGATCCAACAAATGACATGTCCATACCAGAACTTGTCCCCAGTTGATTTGGTCTCTGGTGACATCGAACACCAATTAATCTGTATCAAAATTGAATAGCAGACTTATGGTTTTACAGACCGATGGAATTTTCCTGCAAGTTGATGCCAATAATTGATGTGCTCCTTACCCGACACAACCCGGGTATGCAATTTTATAGAAATTTGTCTTTACGTGCACCTATATTTACGAGCTGTTATTTTAATTTTTTTAATATTGATATATCAAAATAATATGAAAATATTAATTTAAAATACAAAAATTAAAATACAAAAACAAAAATATAAATAATTTGCCCACCTATATTTAGAGTGTGTTTGGTGTTGCAGTAGATGTTGTGGTTGTGGTTTGAAAAAAGTTGTTTTATAAAAAGTATTTTTAGTTGAGGTTGGTTTGAAAAAATAAATATTTGGTTAAAACTGTGGTTGAAATTAAATTTGAAGAAAAAGTAATTTAATGTGTTTGGTTATTTTTTTTTTTAAATTGAAGTTATAAAATAATTTTAAAAAATATATATTAATATTGATGATTTTAAATTTAACTATTATAGAATTAATTACTCTTATTATATCATGAAATAAATAATACTTTATATAAAATATTTTTTTATTTTATTAAACTATTTATAATTACATTACGTATAAAATTTATTCGATAAGAATTATAGTTTTTATAATTTTTTAAGCATATAATAAAATTAGATAAAATATTATCAAGTATAAAATTGATATTACAGTGCGAGTGAATTTAATTTACTCTATATTAGTTTTTCAAGAAAAAAATATTGTTCACATCACGGTGCAAATAAATTTAATTCACTATAAACTAGTTTTTTTTAAATATTAATAAAATTAACACTTAAAAAAATATTAATAAAATTAAAAAATATTAATGAAAAAATATTAATGAAATTAACACTTAAAAAAATATTAATAAAATTAACACTTATTAACACTTAAAAAAACATTAATAAAATTAACACTTAAAAAACATTAATAAAATTAAAGAAAATTAATAAAATTAACACTTAAAAAATATTAATAAAATTAACACTTAAAAAACATTAATAAAATTAAAGAATATTAATAAAATTAACACTTAAAAAAATATTAATTAAATTAATTTTTTTTAATAAAATTAATACTTAAAAAATATTAATAAAATTAACACTTAAAAAACATTAATAAAATTAAAGAATATTAATAAAATTAATACTTAAAAAAATATTAATAAAATTAAAATTTTAAAAATATTAATTAAATTAACACTTAAAAAAATATAATAAAATTAAATAAAAAAACTACATGAACTATGTAAGTGAATTGCACTGTCCACGTGAATAGTAATTCTGTGAACAGTATAGTAAATTACATTGTTCATGTTAATTGTACTGTTCACTGAACAGTGTTAAAACATAAAAATTATATAAAACTTATATATAATAAACTAATTTTTTTATTTATCAAATCATTACACACTATATTTTAATTAAAATACAGCCACAACCGTGTAAACAAACTACACCTTAATTTTTCATGGGATTTGCAGTGTTTACTCAGGAACAGTCGCTGGCACTCGAGAGTCCTGCCTTCTTAAATTATAGACTTCAGGTATTCTTAAACCAAAGCTTTTCTTTCTTTTTTTAAGAAGAAGACATGAGAAAAGAGTGTGGAAAGAAAAGTGACTAGTTAGGGTTTTTAGAGGGAAATAAATAAATGATATTTTTTAAAATAATTTTTAATGTTAACTGGATTGATGAGTTTTCAAAACAAATTAGAGGGTTTTTCGTCGAATTTCATTTTGATTTTTCTTTTTAATTAAACTCCATTTAAAATTTAAATCGAAATCTTTAAACACATTCTAAATATATAAATTGATTTAATCAAGTGCATCAAACTCAATTCTCAGGCCGGATAATGAACGCCATACATTCAATTCGTTTAAGATTTCTGCGACCCCCTTGGTGCCTCTTCCATGCAGAGATAAGTAATCCGCCGCTTGCACTTTAAAAAGATTGGCTACCTAGGTGGGAGAACGGCAGCCTTCTAATCCTTGGAATCATTGCCCAATGAAAACAACAAAATACAGACATTCTTAAATGTTATAGTTTGGAATTGAGTTTGAATTTTTTTTAAAATATTTAAATTTATTTTAGTGTTTTTAGATTGTTTTATATGTTGATATTAAAAATAAAATTTTAAAAATAAAAAATATTATTTTAATATATCTTTAAATAAAAATATTTTAAAAAATATTTATCGCTGTTAAATAACTCATGAAAACACAAGACAATCATACCAGAACATTACTTCCTCATGTCATTGTTGAACTATGTACTGTTTCAATTTCCTTAAATAATCAGAGGATGGCTTCAATAATCGAAAACTTATTGTGCCATGATAGAATGGAAGTTTGGAACGAACTTACACTTCTACCCTGGCATTGTGTATCCTCTGTTAATCGGTAGGAAAAATGTTATTTTTCTTTAGCAATGGGTTTATTGGTCTTCTTGAAGGACTAAGTTGCATTTGGACCCTTTAATAATTTATCATCTCCACTAATTAAGAATTTTGAGTAATTAGTGTAGTATACTCAGTTAGGAATTAATTATAAGTGTGGAAAAATAATTAGTTTTTCTTCTTTTGCTTGTAAACAAAATAATTAGTGTAGTTTCCACTTTGATTTAATGTGTTCATAATAGAATAATTCAAAATCCTGTAACACATTGTTTGCTTTAACAGCCTTGGTTACCCCTTAATTTCTCCAGCTTTTATCGCTGGTGTCATCCACTGCATATCAGTTCATGCCATTGCTTCCTCTGAGTCCTGCAGTGCTTAAACTAGATAGGTACACTTCGGAAGCTTACTGTGAAATGTGAGAGTTTGATAAAGCAGCGAAGGAGAAGAAATCGAACATAATTCCAAGTATTGAAATCTGAAACTTGCATGCAGTAAGATTTGTGGGGATTTTCACGCTCTCTTCTTTTACTAATTCTGTGGTGGGTAGGCAATAGGTGTTCTAGGGATTGTGAGTTTTACGGGTTTCTTTTCTAAATATTAAGATTCCTTTGTATTAGTTTGAAGAATGATCATGCTTTGGTACTTCTTCAACTTGTCCCTATATCTCCCGAGGCTTGCTGTCCATGCCAAAATGTCTGCATATGGCATATGCTGTTGGCATTGGTGTAACCTAACTGGACTTATCCAGGGGAAAATAATCCAGTGTCTCGCCAAGAAACCTGCTTACTGTTTTGAAATGGCTAAGAGAGTAGATTCATCCTACTGGTCCGAATGTTGCTCACTGACACTGAAGGTTTACTGAATTCCATAATATAAATATCCATAATTGACCCATTTCCCCTTCATTATTACTCTTGCAAGAGTTCCATTTTATTTAGCTTCGCTTGTAATATTTTTCTGCTTTCTTTTATCTGAAAAATGCAGAGCTGGGCAGCTGTTATTTGATCTCGTTTGGTATTGTGTATTGCGTTTCAACTTTACTTTTTAATTTTTTTACCTATGAATTAATTTTTTTTGTTGTGTTTACCTATTATTTTAAAATATAAAATATTTCTTTCAAATAAAAAATATTATATTAATATTTTTTCAAATAAAATATCCTTAGAAAGTGATTATCTGGCTCGTTGCTAAATGATGGCAATGTTTCGCCAGCCTCCAAACTTGTGAGGTTTTATTTGTAGTTGCACTCGTTTCCAATAATTAAGAACGTCATAAATGCTTCGAAATACTATATTTAGCGAGAAGAGCCCGTGCAATCTGTCCCAGGCCCTCTGGTCAATATGATAATAACCTGTGCATTTCCTTCAAGTTACGATTACGTTGCCTGAATTTTCCGTTTCTGCATGATGCTATATGTTCATGGCTGGGAAATATAGTTGACTACACTCTGCGACTTTTGGGGTGCTGTTAATGCGCTAAGCTTAAAATTTCCCTCGAGTGAAATAACATTTCAAGGAATAATAAATGCCTACAATCTAGAAGTTCCGATTTCGGGACCAGCAGAATGGCTTGGAATTGTTTTCAAATACTTGCCATATTTTCTACATATCATGGATATGTGCTTCCTGAAATGGACTAAAGATACCAAAAATTTCAGTCAGCCTGTATCATTGTACTTCTTAGAAAGAACACGAAGATGCTCCTCGTTAGCAACTTTACCAGCTAATAGATGTTCTTGTGACGATGACACCCAAGTAGCTATATGAAAATTCTCAATTATGAGGCACTCACACACACAACCGACCTTTCCTCCCTCCGAAGTTCATATCTTTTTTTGTCTTAATATGGAAGGCACCTTTTAAATACAATCATTCTAACTTGCTAGACAAAGATAGCTAATCTGTGTTATCTTTTTAGTATATTCAAAGCTATATGCACATTTTACATTTAAAATATAATGACGATTGAATTTTAAAATGCCATGTGGTGTAATTCACATTTATATAAAGTAGTCTCCCCCACTGTCTTGTGGATTTTTAAGACAAAATTAATGAATGAACATAACAGCGGTGGAATTGCGTATAGCTAATAATATTTGTGGAAGAATTAATTAAAGACATGAACATCATGTAGGTTACTCCATCCATTCTATAGTTTTCGCGAGTCAACTTCAGGTTGATAAGAAAAGAAGAAATAAACTGCTACACCCAACTGCTGGAAACTGATGGAAAAAAAATGACACAGAAAACTGAAGAGAAAGAGAGCCTTCTTTCACCCATTGCCTTTTAATTCAGAGTTGGTGTAAACCTTCTGCATAAAGTCTAAAGAAAAAAAGAAAAAGAACACGAATTTTGAGGAAAAGCTATGCTCTGATATATATCCCAGATGACAAGAAACTCAAGAAGCAAACTAGAAAACCAAAAATCCTTTCAAAAGATTATAAAACAAGATAAATACTTATGTACATGAGTGGACATCTCTCAGTTTCTTGGGAATTTAATTTGTCGTGCATACGACTTCAATGTTTTGACGGCAAGGAAGGTGTATGTGACTCCACTAGTATTGACCATAGGACATGCACATCTTCATATTGGCAGGATTTTACATCCTCATACAGAATGTATATCCCTCTTCCTGAAACAAAAAAAAAATGCAACAAATTGCACTTAATTAATTATAAAATTTAGGATGAAGTTTGATTAAATGCACAGCCACTTAAAATAAAATTAAATTGAAGGAGTCTTTAGTGGCAGGTCAGAAAGAATTCGCAAAACGATTTCTATGGAAACAAGAAAAGGAGATTGGATCTGGGTGTTTGGATTTCTTCAGAACTGGTTTTAAATTCACATGGAATCATTAGAAAAGAGAGAAAGAGAAAATGCCAGGAGAAAGATGCTCGGATATTGGTACTGAAGCTGTAATTTGAACAAAGATTGGCCATGAAGAAAGTCCTGTGCCAATGGTAGGATGTTGCTTGATCATTCTCTAATAAGCGAAGAACAATAATTAAGATAACAAAGAAATACCGAGCAGAAAATAGCACATAGAGAAGACAGCATGAAAATGCAGTTATAGGTGCGAAGAACATACTCTTCTTTGGAGTTGAATGTAGACGAAACCACAGCTTCTTCAATGGAGAGAGGAGGGATTGCAGCCACCCCATTTGGAAAAGTGGGTGTGGCTCATGTACGGGTGAGAGAATTGGAGGAAGGGGAATAAGACAGAAGAACTGTATGGTTTGCTTGGACAGGGGTGCACTTAAGGCCAATACTGTTGCTAGCCAAGACACATTTACATTCCCTTGCCGGCCAATCATGCATTTCACATTTTGCTCTTGTTGCAGTGTCATTGTCAAGCCCTTTTTCCCTTGTAGTAGAAGAAGCAACCTCACCAATCAGCAGTGTTTTGTACACTTCCCACAGACTCTCTTGATCTCTTGTATATAGTGTGTGTGTGTGTGTGTGTGTGTATACACACATCCCCATATTTTCACTAACTTCCCTTGTGCCTCAAGCCTTATATTTTTGGAGTCTTTACTGTTGTTTTATAACAAGTTGGATAGCGCACAGTCTTGAGGGGCTTATTTGTGTTTCAAGTAAGCACAATCTTCCTTCATGAGTCGTCTACAAGAGTCCCTCCCCGTATCTCCACCGTCCATTGTGCGCCTTTAAAGAAGAGTTTGTACGAGAAGAGTTAACCAGGAGGCAGGAATGCCAAACTGTGTCCATGAAATTGATACTTTCAACAGATAGAAGAGAAATACAGGGAGTACAGAACTGATAAATGTTGAATCTTCGATCTTAGGTGATGTTCTTGAAGTATGAGAATGAGAGACAATGCCTGTAACAATGATCGGGTACGTAGTGGAAGTGTGCTGAAGATCGATGATAGTGGAAACCCTCTTAACCCTTCCAGTTACTCTAGTTTAGAAATTTATATGCTGAAGAACCTATTTCTTCTTGCATCATCTTTGTTTAATCTCTCCAATTCCGAGTGAGAGATCGGATTTTATTTTCTTTATTGATTTGCTTACAATAGAATTTCATCAATAAATAATTGGACTGTAAAGGCTAACTAAATTATCATGGTCATATTTCCTCAATTGTGGAATAGAACAATGAGCTCAACTTCCAATTTGCTGGCACACCGTGTACATATTCCGACTATTTCCCTGGGAAAATTTCTCCAGGAGCACCAAAATCAATTAGTTCTTTCCCTTTCGATCGTTAGATACTAAGATAATTTTGTTATGTAGCCCAGGCCGGGTGAAGCCATCTTTGACGCCGCTGACGTTGTTTTTAACCTAAGCCCAGCCGAGTAAAAGTTGAGCAATCGAGTGTGGGCTAGCCAACAAAAGAGCCTTATCCTCATATACTTTATCTGAAACACTGAGAACAAGAAATAATTAGTCTCTCTTCTTCTTCTTCTTCTTCTTTGTGTGATATAAGATCGAATATAAACATAAATTTTTTTATTATTATTTTGAAGACGCTTTTGTAATTATATTTGTGTGTTTTTAATACATGTTTTTGAAAATATTTTTTAATTATTTTAATTATATTAATGTTAAAAATAAAAAAATATTTTTAAATAAAAAATATTTCTAAAAAATATTTTTAGACACTGTCATATTTCAATTTTGAAATTTATGCGGAATCAGCATGTAGATTTCACAATTATAAGAACAAATCCCCCGACTGATTGCTCTTCCTCCCTCTGATCTCTTCCCTGGAAGTCATGCGCCATGATAGTGTGGATCTCTGCAACCCACGTCATTGCCTGCCCTCTGCATCGATGTCTTGTAGCAATAAAAACTAGATATAAAGTTAGAATACATACAACGTGCAAGGATCCAAACATATGATAAAAGAGTTTTTAATGGTGGTGGGATTTCTGGCGACTGCTAGCCCCACGGACAAACGGCACCAAGCGGCACCGCATTAACCACAATGTAATCCATGTGAGTGTATCATTACTGTGGCCAGGCAACAACGAATCCAAAAGAATCGATATCGCATAATGATGCAGACGAAAAGGCACTCGATGCCATCGCCCTTTAATTTGTTGCCTTGAGATCGCATCCTGCAGAATCTTGCGCTATATATCAAACTTATTTTGAAATTGTGTTATGAACGAGTTTCATGGAATTTGATTTGTTTTGTTTAAAATTATATTTTTTTTTTTACTCATTTTGATATAGGATGTTAAAAATATATTATCAAAAATAAAAAATATATTATTTTAATGTATTTATAAACAAAAAAATATTTTAAAAAACAACTATTAATATTTCTCCCCTGAACAAAGATGAGTCAATTATTGAGATCTCAAGCTCTGGGTTACCGGGCGGCCTTGCTCATAGATGTCCATACCGTTTACAGTTCATGGAATTAGATTTTACAAAAAGAGTAGGAAAGAACTAGAAAATCCCCTTCATCCCTGAAAATCCCCCCTTTATTCGGCCTAGTACAAACGGACATGATCCATCCGTTATCAGTCCTGTCCAAATCAAACACGGTAATGGTGGTTATTGGCCTTTTTTTCTTCTCCTATCTACTGCGTTATTTTAAACAAAAACAATGCTACCCTTTTCACCATAAGCCATTCTTATAATCCTATTTCTTAATATATATATATTTGGGAACCGCATAAATGCACATGCATGTGAACAAAGAAAGAGGGAATAGAAGCCAGAGAGGGGAGCACTGTTGTGAACACATCGTTTGGTTTGAATTTAAAAGGCGTGTTGATATAACCATGATAAACATGTACCTCTGTATTCTTTGGGGCTGTCAGGGACATCTCTGAAGGGAGGGTACGGTGTTTCAAATTTTGAAATCTCACACAAAGGGGCAGGTGAAAGGAGAAAAAACAAAGGATTAAGGAAGCAACTTGAGGACAATAGGGCCACGTGGGTGGGCATGAAGGCAACAAAATCATATCACAAGCACACACCTACTTAGTTGGAAAAAAAACCCGATAATACTAGACGAGCAATCCCTGCTTTGTAAAAATGGGAAGAGCAAGAAGCTAGAAGGTTCTGAGGCGTAAGGAGTGGAATCTCTCTCTTTCGTGAATGGAGACGAAGGAAACAAATCTCTCACTGAGTACACCTTTTGTGTGTTTTTTTAATGTAATTAGCACCATAAAGCTTACACTTTACTTTGGAAAGCCCAATTTACCAGCCTAAACTACGCTTCGACTATCCCAACCCAAAATCTATCTGAAGCCCCGCGACGAAACCCTCCTTTTTCGGTTCTCGGTGGTTTGGTTATTATTATTTAAAAAAGAAACTTGAAAAAAATTTAAATTTTTTTATATTATTTTGTTTTACTGGCATAAAAAATAATTATAAAAAATAAAATATATATCATTTTAATATATTAAAAAAAGCTCCTTAAAATAACTGCTACTATAATCACAGATTGTGTCCTTTTCTACTGGAATCGCATATATCCAAGCGCTACTTGAGTGTGAGTTTGAAATTTCTATTTTCCTTTTCGAAGGAAAATGAATAATATTTTTTCATTGATTAAGTTACCTAACGCAGCGCTCCCTTCCAGCCTTTCATTTTATGCTGTGTTGAGAGTCAATTATCGTCTGACAAAGCAGTGTACGGTAACAAAATCATTATTTCTTATTTTTTAATAACAAAGTATCATCACCAAATTAGCATTTATTTATTTAATTATAGGTGTTTGACCAACTAACATCTACCTTAACTAATTCATTAAAATTATCAAATTAATGATTTTTTTTTTACAATTTAAATTTTATAATATTCAAATTAATAATTTTTAAAAATAATTTAAACAATTAAACTCCACTTCACTAATTCAAATAAACATTTATTGTTTCAGGTGGTTGTTGTAGAATTTTCGTAAAATCACACGGCAGATTAAGGAAAGAAAATATACAATGAGCCATTAATGCGGCGGGAAACTGGAAACCAAAAGCTCCTATGGCGCGTGGATCAGATCAAATCTAATAAAACCATGACGTTTTGTGCATGAAGGTCGTGGTTCAAGTCTTTTCATTTTGACTTTGAAGGGCATGATTGTGAGTCTAGAAGCTCTTCAAAGTTCCGACTGCTTCAAATTAAATTCGAATATAAGAAGTTAACTAATTCTACCAAATTTTATTTTTAATCTATTTGCCGAGCCTTTTTTTTTGAAATTACGATAAAGATGGTTTTTTTAATTTTTTACTTTAAAATTAAAATAATTTTTTATTTATTTTTAACACCAACCCATCAAAATAATATAAAATTATTAAAAATATATATTTAAATCACGAAACAACTTCATAAACAAACACTGCCAACGTTAACAAAATCATTGTAACTGTATCAAGTAAAGAGACCGACACGTGGAGAATATTCGGAATTTAGTGCTTGTCCTGACTCTCGTGGCAAGATGTAGGAAACAAAGGTCCACGCCGTAACAACAACGGAATTAGGCATTACTTCGTCAATATTTAGCTACTTAGGGACAAATATGAAGGTTTTGACTCGTAGAATTATGTGCAGTGGATCATATAAAATTCAGATTCAATGTATGCATCGTCGTGTTTGGTCGTGCAGACAACAGAGAGTGCTTAATTATAGCTCGGTAGACTTATATTAGATGTTAGAATCTCAAATTTGTTCATGGATATTTTTATACAGTTCGACCTTCATCAAACCTTCACTAGCGTTTTAATAACTAATATCAAACAACATCCTATATTTTTGTAACCTTAACATGCAGTGATGAGAGCTCACATTTCTTGCACCCAGAAAACGAACAAGATGCTACACAGTACAATTCTGTCGTGGACGCAAACATGACTCGCAGACTCAATTTTCTACACTGCAATTGCCCATAATTTTTTTTGAATTTTTTTTACTTATTGTTATTATCTATCTAGTTCAGTGAAATATTTTTTTTATGGTGATTTTAGTTTTTTTTTTTAGGATTTTTATACATTTTTTTTGTAGAATTCCTAAAGCTTTTAGGTTGGTTTTTGATATTATTTAATGAGTTATAAAACTCCTAAAGAAATAATTCATAATAAAAATTTCTCTACATCAATTAAGATGATATTTGGAAATGTAGTAGGGGTAGTTTAAAATATTTTTGTTTGAAAATATATTAAAATAATAATTTTTATTTTTTAAAATTATTTTTAACACATTCTCAAAACATAAAAAATAATTTTAAATAAAAAAATCAAATTTTCTATAAATTTCAACATAATTCTGAACACAACAACCTAAAATTCCTGTGTGCTATCATATTTCAGCTATTATTTTGAAATAAAATCTTGTTGTCTTGCATCAATGACTAAAACCCATCAATCAATAACACCATTTATTTGTGCTTTCAAAATAACATGCAATAGTTCGTGTGCTGATCTAATATTTGAAACAACAGATGGCATATCCCTTCCTTTTTTTATCTTCGAAGCAACGCTAAATGCATTATACACCCATAAACGAGGAAGGAACAAAATAAGCAGGAAAGAACTGCTCTATTATCCACAAGTGGCAATATTATCGTACCATCCGTAGTGTATAAATTTCTTGACCAAAATAAAATATGCATCCAAGTGCCAACTGAAACTATAGCATGCTTGAACCAGATCATAGCAGGGCCAAAAAAAAAACACAAAAAACTGTTTACTGCAAATCTACCGTCAAATATCCCGAAATATCCGCTCATGGGAGTCCTTCGATCTTACTATTCATAGTCCTTTGCCTTCGAAGGTTATCATTACATAGGCAGCGAAGGAAATTACCAAAAATAATGAAAACAATGTAGTACCGTTGTACTCGAGTTTAATTAATGACACTGTGCCAAGGCCCACTGCAGCTTTCTTCTTTATTTTTTCTTTTACATTTTTTTTAAAAAAACTAGCAGTTCATTTCCCATAAATGAACACTTTAATGAACCCTATACAGAGAAATCGATATTTTACAGCAACAAGTGTGAAACTAAATGCATGTCCTAAAAGAAATAGATACGACACTGGAGAAAGATGGAAGAAGAGAAATCATTAACGGGTGGAGGCGGTGACGTTTTCCGTTGCGGTTACTACCAAAATCATGACGGACATCATAATAAAATTACACTATAATTCCTCTCCCTCCCTCTCTCTCTCTCTCTCTATATATATATATATATATATGACATTGTTAAGTGTTTCTTTATTGGATCTGTATGCTGTATTTTATAACGGCGTTATTAGCTATAGTTGGCTGCTATATATAGGACTCTGAAGTCCCCTACTCTCTTTATTCAAAGTTGCCAGTTTCTACTTCCACCTAAGCAACTTTCTCTCCCTCTCTCACTGCAAGTTCTAGTTTTTAATGGTGGCGTGAGGCAGAAGTTTGGTATATTGGTTTTCTTTTGATCGCACACTGTTTCTCTCGAAATGGGCAAGAAAGAACAGCATCAACAACAACAACGGCAGAAAGATCACAGGAACAATGATAGAGTTGAAGCTGTTCTCAAGCTTCTAAGAAAACAAGCTACACTCACTGTTAAACAGGTGGGCTTCCGCTATTTTCACTGTTCACTTCCTGCTCAAGCTATATATTATCACACTGTTCACTTTCTGTTACTATCACTCTTTTAACTTGAAACTTTTTCTACAGTACTGCGAGCAAGTGTGTTTCATGTTTTTCCTGTTACAAGCTTATCATTTGTCGTGCTTGGTCTTCATCGATCTCTTTAGGGACTACTATATATGAATCTCTCTGATATGTGACTATTACTTGACAGGAGAAGTTCTGCAACAATGCTTGTGTGGAGAGGTTTCTAAGAGCAAAAGGTGATAATGTGAAGAAAGCTGCTAAGCACTTAAGGGCTTGCCTTTCTTGGAGAGAGAGTACAGGCACCGGTATCATAACCTCCATTTCTCTTTTCCATATTCTTCCAGTCATTAAAAAAAATTTGCTCTCTATTTGTTCGCTAACACTCTCTTTCTTACAACTATCTTTTCTTTTTGTTTCGTTATGCTCGTGGAATCTTGCTTTTCCCAGTTTAATTAGTTGAATATTTGGGCGTTAAAGTAAACACCACTGTAATCATTGATCTTATATTCAAAATAAAGAATCGAAATTTTGTCGTTGCAAACTCTTTCCTTTCCTGATTCATATGGTCTTGAATGGACAGAGAATCTGATAGCAGATGAGTTCTCAGCTGAGCTAGCTGAAGGAGTTGCTTATGTTGCTGGTCATGATGAAGAATCCAGACCTGTTATGGTGATTTTCAATTCTTTATCTCCCTCCCTTTATTAACTTTTTTCTTTTTCTTCAAGAAAGAAATATCAAGAGTGAATAAGCTTACACAAATTAATTGGAAATAACCTAGCTCTCCCTTTTTAACCTTTTACATGTTTCTTGTAGATCTTTCGTATTAAACAAGATTACCAGAAACTCCATTCACAAAAACTGTGAGTGTATCCATCTATCCTCTTATTATTTATTTTGCTGTGGAGTAAATTTTATTTTGCTCATTTAATTTATATCTCCGTTTTTTTTCCTAAACAAAAAACTAATTTATTTCTCTTGTGTGTGTGTGTAATCAGGTACGCTCGTTTGCTGGTGTTTACACTGGAGGTGGCAATAGGGACCATGCCTAAAAACGCTGAACAATTTGTTCTCCTCTTTGATGCAAGTAAGTCGTAGTATCAAGCTTTGTATTTTTTGAGGTTTTTCTGATCGACCAGGATTTGAAAATTGAGGAGGCACTTTTGTTAGAGGTGCACACTGGTAAAGCAGGCTAGCTAAGCTAATTTAGGAGGCCACGGGCACTCAGAGACGTCGGAGAACCGCCTGAGATGTGAGATATTTTCAGACGATGTCCGGGGTGCCCCCTCAAGTGTCACATTCACATTCATGGTTGCCTTAGTGGTTAGATTATGTAGGGGTATTATCAGGATTTGAAGCTTATATACTCTCCTAGAATTCCTTAAAAGCATTGATCCTCACACAGATTGCAACAGCATTCCCCTTTTTTGCATTGCGAAATGCCAGCACAATTATTAAATATAATTCCCTACATTGCACAGGCTTTAATAGTTGATACTACTCATTATTCGCAATCCACATTTCCTTTTCCGAATGTTCATGATGGGTGTGCACTGGTTTTTTAATTGCAAATGTACAGGCTTTTTCAGGTCAGCGTCGGCTTTTATGAATTTATTGCTTGGAACGCTGAAAATCGTGGCTGAGTACTACCCAGGCAGGCTTTACAAGGCTTTCGTAATCGACCCACCTTCCCTCTTCTCTTGTTTGTGGAAGGTAAAAATTCAAAAAACTTGTGAAAGTCTAGAGTGCGGGTGTTTCACTTTAACCTGCTGGACCTGGAAGTAGTTGCAACTGTTCGACCAACTTGGTGTTCTGCCCTTCTAGTTACATGGGCCACCAAAGCTCAAGTCAAATCTGCAGCCCTTTACAAGTTGTCCACTAGTTTGTTTCCACACTGTATTTTTAAAAAAGTGTTATTAAATCTTTTTTCTTTAAATTAACTTTTTTTTAATGTTTTTAAATTTTTTTAATGGATTGTTTTTTAAAAATAAAAAAAATATTATTAATATATTTTTATAAGTAAAAAATACTTTAAAAATTAATTGCAGTGATGCTTCCAAACTATAATTTACTTGCGTAGAAATAAAAAGATTGCAATCATATAGTTTTGTCTTTAAAATGGAGTAAGTTAGATATCGTTGTTATAGTTAATTAGGAATTTGTGGCTTTTACTTACTTTATTTTGTGCCAAATGATATTAATGCAATGTGAATTTGAAAATAGGGACTTGGAATTAGCTGCGACGAGTTTTGTCTAAGAGCGACCCACTTTAATTTTCCACAAGTGTTGACTATGTAGTTTCATGGTTGCAGGGTGTCCGTCCATTTGTTGAGCTATCAACGGCCACGATGGTGGTATCCTCACTAGACTTCGAAGAATCACTGGAGTTCAATGACTTCTCCTCCTACCCACGTGCCTCCTCCCTCCGATTTGATCCTTCCTCCATCAACTCAACGGCCAAGATTGGCTCATGCTCTTCATCCAGATTCTCCTTCACCGTGTCCCACCATTTTGACTCGCTCAAGCCTTGGCACTTATCTTTGACCGACACGTCGTCATCTAAAGTAGGACCAACCAGCCTCTCTCATCTAGGCCCTGCCCTAGTCTCTCCCCTCAACGCTAGGTCCTACTCTTTTGCATCACCAGTTGCCAGAACCCCACGTGGCAGCATCAACGGTTGCAGCTACATCAGGCCAACCAAGAAAAGTCTGTTCCCATCAACCCCTTTGCCACAGCGTGTCACTGAAGGTGACCCTATCAAGATCTCTCTCCCGCGGACCCCCCGCCCCTCGTTCCTCCAATCACCTGCCTTGTTTTTCAAGAGGGAGTGCCACGTTAGTAAGGCGGATAGGTCTCGAGAATCGTTCGTACCGTTTTTTAAGTTTTATAGAAGGCCGTACGATGAGATGATTTATAGGTCAAAGATGCGGCCCCCACTTGGTGGACTCATATCCATTGTCTCCCCTCACATCAGACGGCGCCACGTCTCAGTATCTCAACGTTTCTAACACCCAGAAGAAAGAAAAACAAGGAGAGAGAGTTCGCAGGCCTCCTCCTGCTGCTGCTGCTCTTGCATTTAACTACTGTCAAAATGTCAATGGCAAATGACACTAGTACAAATAATTTGATGAATTATTTTTGTCTAAGTTAATTATGGCGCATTGATTGACCCAAGTAAAAAGGAGAGACGACGTGCGAGGTGGGATATCAAATCCTGTGCACCAGCTCTAATCTCATCTGTGCCAGCAACTTCGATACATCGCAAAGTCTTGGGTTCTGGGATGGTTAGGCATTGGAAGGAGGCTGCGTGTTTGAAACGGTGAACATTTTTGCATTGGAAATCATATGTCACTAGATGGTGAAGTCTAGCAAGCGGAGGATATATATTGTACCAAGAAAACCACGTAAGCGTTGAAAAAAATCTGTCAAGTGAAATTCAAAACTTATATGTATAATATATATTTTTATTTTGGGAAGTTTTGTGGAGAATCAAGGGACTGTTTTTGGGTTGGACTTTGTTTAAATATTATAATTGTTAAAGAATTCCAAATTTTGAAAACTTTCAGCATGCATTCTTCTACTTGTAATTTTGTAATAGTTAGCCAGTTTGTATTATGGTCGGTTTCAACGATGGCTGAGGTGGTGGTAGGAATATGTGTCGTGCTTTGCTGCTTGAGAAGTCAAAATGGAGCTTCCGTTTCATGTAAACAGAATTTAACAGCGCGTGTATTGGGAATTGAACTTAAATTTGGCATATATATTATACTCATACATACATCTATATGTATATGTATATGTATATGTATGTATGTATTTTTTGGGATATGGAGTTTGTCATCTACTATATGTCGGTGAGGTATCAAGGGTTCTCTTTACTTAGAAGTGACGTTAGAGAGAGACTTGTAGTCTTTGTATTTGGACTCTAATTTCACTTCACTACTCCCCAATCTGGTCCTGTTCTTAAGCTTGAGATTAGGTTCAATGTGGACAAATTGGAGGCAGTGTTGTATTTGGAGTTTATTCGTTGTCTGTTCCGGGATTTCAAAGTGTCCCTTTCGTTTGTTTTCTCAGGGTTTCACCGAGGCTTAGTGTGAAGGATAGACCAGGGATTTTAGCATCCTTACAACTCTGGTATATGTGGGATTTGTTTTCTGACTTTATGATGCATTTACAAAGAAGACAAAACACAAAAGAATTTAGCACAATCATCAAGGGGACGGCATTTATTTCTCAGATGGGAATTATTATGATCAATGTCTTGGTCGTATCCCACGTGAGATTCGCCCAGTCATATGTAGCATTCCTTTGCCCCTTATCATCTCATTATTTCCTTCCTTTTTTTCTGTGTGCGCCGGGAGTGGGAGGTGTCTTTCCGCCATGTATATTACTTCTTGGTGCGTTTGGTGCCCTAGAACTATAAGGTCAATGACATTTTTCCACTTCCGTCCTTTTCTTGTTTAAAGAAAGAAAGTATTTAGTAATTGCTAAGATCAAAGGAATGCTAATAACAATGTCATCTCGAAGGGCTATTGGGTTCCATTCGTAGTGGGTTGTTTGCGGTGATAGAAAAGTCACCGGTGACTGCCGCGGCCTATGCCCCATATATCAATGAAATGAGTGGCAGGCCTAGGAGATCAGAGTGCATGGCTAAATCGAGCCCAGTAAGAGAAAACTAAAGCCCATCCGTTAGGACTGAAATAAGGCATAGTCTAATGAAATATGTTGCGGCTCCGGAGACGAGAACATAGCAAGGGTAGACGTTGACCAATAAAGGCGATCCTATACTGTACAAATAACGGTGAGGTTATTCATAATTTTGTCCACCCCATTTGCAAATTGACCAGCTAAGGGAGGAGAGGAGCTCCCTCGAGCTTTATCCCAACCGCCGTCTTCCTTACTGAATTGTAGAGGTTACCAATTGCTTCTTGTACAATGGATTGAACATCACCGGGAATTGCATTATTGCCAAACACAAATATATCGGAACCGAACACCTTAAGTGAACATAAGTATGTGGTCTCGAAACCATTTGTCAGCTGCCTCCTGGCTGGATGCTACATGGGCAATTGCCTCGTTTGGAACCCCAATAGTTACAGCCAAGTTGGTTCCACTGAGTGCTTTTAAAACCTCCATATTGGCATCACAACCCTGGCTAATGAAATTGCATAATTCATGTCCTTTGCGAGGAAATCGATTACTCGTTTCTGGGATGGGAGATTATCTTCATTTCTTCGATGAATAATCCAAGCATCAACACCTGAAAATTGTCCACATGAAGCAAAAAGGACATGTATGGTTACATGATTTGCTGCAGATAAATGTCACAGATCCAGAGGTTTTAAGTGCATGATTGATTTCTTAATTAGTCTGCTCTGGGATTGGGGGGGCTTACTCTCACCTAAGACCATGGAGATGTGAATTTCAACCTCTGTTAACATCTAGATATGTTGATTGCCTGGTAAACACACCGAAGCAAACAAATAAAGAGAATAGATTAAAAATTCAGGCTGGAATTAATCAAGAACTAGTAGTAATTAGCAATAATAAAACCTCAGCTGCTCTGAAACCCTAATTCTCAAACTCCTTTCCTCCCACTAATTTTTATACAGTATCTTTTGAAATAAACGAACATTTTTATTCAGGAAGTATTTAGAATATTGTGATATTATGCACTAAATTGTACTAATGTAAACATCGAAAACCTATTTTTTAAGGATCTTTTGTACTGAGAAACAAAATAAATCTAATAAATAAAATCCTTACCTATTACTATTTTGATTTTCTAAGCACCTGCATCACTACCTTCTCACAGAATTTGGAATAGAGCAGAATATTGACAAGAATTTAGTCGTGATAAATCACGCCCAATTGCCGGCTCTGTAGGGCGTGAATAGCAACTCTATTGCATGCACCCCAGAACAACACATCAGTCTGTGCAACCAAATTATGGTTATAAAGCGTTGTGCATTCGCCGTTGTCCTTGTTCTCATCTATTAAAATTTCCACGTAAATTCAAATGAACATTTATGCTGGCCTTGTGCAAGGATGAACAAAGAGGCACCGCCACCCATTGAGAAAAGAAGATGAGAAATGCCTGCATAAACCGTGACTCGTATAGAAGCCTGCACAGTCAACGTGGAAGCCTCTCTACCGAACATGTAGCTTGAAATTTAAAAAGATTGAAATTGCGCATGAAAATAATATTAAATTAAAGTCACTATACAATTACATGTATTATTTCCTTGCAGCAAGTCACGTTTCCGTAAGAACAACTTCTCTTTCCGACTGACTCCAACTGGAGTCACCCTCGACTTTACATCTTCTTCTGCGCGGTAACTAGATCAAGAGTCGAACCATAAGTCCTGTTCAGGGCCTCAGCACACCAGCCATGCCCATCATCAACTGTAGGCATCCTGACTTCCATAAACGGTGCCATTGGCTGATCCGTCCCAGGCATCACCACTCCAGCAAAAACTCTTAGTGCATTGGAGGCATCGATGTCCATGCACACATTTATCTCTGGAATTCCCTTGGGTGCTGCCGGAATTCCCATGATCTTGAAATAGCCCAGAAGATGATTCTCTTCCACCTTTGTCCCCTCACCTTCATAGACGAGGATTAGAGCCTCGGTTTGATTATCATGGGTGGTTGTGAATATTAACTCTTTCCTTGCTGGCATTGTCGTATTTCTAGGTATGATTGGGACAAAGCTGTTTCCATCTGCTCTAATGCCAACGCCAAGGGGGGTAGCTTGGATTGTTAACAGATCCAAACTTCCAAAAGGGTCACTGATTCCTGATGCAACTGCTCCCTCTAGCGCTGCCCCACATACTGCAGCTTCCAATGGATTTATCACTTTGTACAGTTCCTCCTTCTGGCATACACCCTTGACAACATTCCTTATATTTGGGATATATGAACACCCGCCTACAAGTATTACATCAGTCAAATCCTCCATGTCTACCTTTGAGTCACGCAAGCACTGTGTTAAGAGGCTTTCGCACTTCTCAAACACCTTCAGGTTCACCTCCTCAAATTCCTCCCTAGTGACCACCTTACATATTTTGGATCCATTTCTCAAATCAACATCCACCTGAACATTGCTCTGTGAAGAGAGCCTATGGATTGCATCTTCAGTTGCTACTCGAAGCAACCCCAATGATTTGATCTCGTTGATTCCATGGCTGAGGAAAAGGTTCTCTGAATTTGGTAAGAGATGCTGCATCATGTTTTGCAGTATGTCTTCTCCTCCAATGGCAGCTCCTGCTAAGGCCTTAATCTGTGAAACTCCTCCAGCAGTGGTAGTAACAGCTACATCACAGTACCCAGCCCCCATGTTAAATATAACGGCATTCTTCTCACTTCCACTGCCCATATTCTCATGTACAGTCTGCTGCTGCTGCTGTGCATATAACAATGCCACAGCAGTCGGCTCGGGCATCAACCTGAGGACATGGAGGCCAGCCATGGCACAAGCACGTTCAATCCGTGTCAACTGGAACCTACTAAATGACACTGGAATGGTTAGAACGACATTTCTTATGGGCCTCTTCAACTGGACTTCAGCCATGGCTCTTAGTTCGACCAGAAATATTGCAAGGACTTCTTCAGGAGTGGTGGATCTCCAAGCATTGCTCACTAAAGCTGCAATAAATGGGCGAACACCAATATCCAAAGTTTGCACCAAAAATGGAAGCCTTTTGCTTGCATGAACCACAGGATCAGTATCCACTCTGCCAATTAAGCGTTTCATATTGAAAATTGCAGCTCCAGATAGTATTTCATATTCGTGAGAGAGCTGATTGCTCACTCCACCTGAAGGGACTTCATCCTTGAAGGTAACATATGATCGCATCAACTTTTGGTTTCTGGTGTTCTTTAGGAGCTCTACCTGGGAGCCATTCCAGACTGCAACACTGCACTGTGAAGTCCCAATGTCAATTCCAATGGCAGTTTCTGGAAAAGCTGATGAAGATTTCTCCTCCCCGGTGGTTTCACTGTCAGATGCCACTGTGTATTGTGGTTCTGCCATTCCAGTATTTCGACAAAGAAATAAGGGAGTTGCTCGTCAGGAACTGAAAACAGAGTAATAAACATCAGTTATAAAAACTACATAAAAAATCTATGCAATACAAAGATGCTAAGGAAAAATGCCAGAACTGCAACTGTGAATTAAGTTTTCTATACAAAATCAAGATGATATATGTTGTTTATGTCCTATTTTTGGAGCAATAGGTGAGTCAGTACACCTCTAATAATTTAAGTTAATAACATCACGTTCCCCACAGATTTACAAACTGGAAAAGATCAGGGTAACTTGAAAAGCACTATCTCCGTAATTCCAGTTCAAGTTACATAAACTGAGCGCAGTTGGGATCCAGAGACCCGAAAATTAAGAAAACAGTCTCACCAAACATGAAAATGTTCTACAATGGATCGTTTTTTTTTTTTTGGAGAACCTTTAGGGACGCAAGAGTATGCTGAGCACTTGGTGCATTACTTCCACAAAGCAGACATCGTCATTTACACTGTACAAGAAAATGACACCGTACTCAGTCAAACAAAGTGTGTAGTACATACTACTATCCCTATAACTGATTTCTACCACCATATAAACATAATGTACATTAATTCAAATACCACACCGGGCATCCTCCATCTTCCTACACAGGGAATATAACCGACTATCCAAAAAGACATAAAGAATAAGGGCACACTTAATTTCTGATAAGTACAGTTGCAAACCTAAAAAATAATTGGGTGTTTCCTAGCAAATGGGTTCTTGAGAATAAATTCAAATTTGAGGCTGAAAACAATTAACTCAACTTCATCTAAGAATTGCAAAAAAATATAGTTCGCGCCGGTATTTCAACAAACACCTGCAAGACATTCTTCATCTGAACAAGTAAATCGACATGAAACGATGAAATATCCGAAACCAATCTATAAAATGACATAAAAGGAATTCCTGTATCACTTGATAGCTGAAACAGGCATTGCAGAGGAAGCATAAGCATTCGATTGGTTTAAGAGAAGGAAATCTCTTATGAGAAGTCATGTTGGCAACAAACTAAAGCAAGCCAAAGCTAGTGATCATTTACTTCAAGGAAAATAAAATAAGAAGCAAAAATTAGTGCAAATTAAAAATAAATAATAAAAAAAAGATCATTAGCTAGAGAGATGCTCACCTGGCTAGTAATTCTTAATAGAAAATATTATATATATGCGCAAGAATATCACAAATAGAAATGAGAGGTTGTTTGCTATTGATAGTAGAGATCAGGGAGGGAAGGACTTGTAGTTAACAAGTAAAGAGGAACAGATAAAGAGACAAACAGCGTAGAAGGAACGAGAAGGAGACGATCTGGTTGATGAGATGAGAGCGCATGCAAAGGTGGTTAGGTGTCCCCAGATTTTCCCCGATGGACTGAGAGAGAGCTTTTGAAGAGCGGAAGCCTTTTTTTAATATACAAAACTTGTAGACGTTATTACCACTCCACCGCGTAATGTTTGATTGATGTTGTTCTGGATAATGTTAAAAACAATTATTAAAAATTATAAATCTTTTTTTATATTAGTATATTAAAATATATTTTTCAAGTTAAATCCAATTCTAAAACACGTCTAAAAACAAAACATCTAATAACTTAAAATAACCTTGTCACTCATAATTATAATCTATCAATTTTTTTTTAATAATTTTGGTTTTAAGTTTTTGTTATTACTAGTTATTTTACTCTTACTTTGGTAATAATTTTTTTAATAAAAAAAATTTAAATATGTAAACTTTTCAGATATATTTTTAAAAAATATCTAATTACAAATTAAAAAATTTATCAATATATTTAACATACTACGATAAAAAATATATAAGTTAATAAGATCTTAATTTAATTTTTAACATCACAAAAAAATAAAATAGTATTGAAATTCTATAATAAAATACTATTTTTCTAGTCTTTATATAATATATTTTTTAAAATGTAAATAAAAATAATTACAGAAACATTGAGATAAAAACAAAAGGAATAATATAAATATCTCAGTAATAAATATTTAAAGTGTAAAAAGTAAAAAACAATATTTTTTTAAAAAGTGTTAAAAAAAAGAAAAACTAAAAAAATATTGCAAAAAATAAAAATAAGAAAAAACATTGTGATAAATAAGCCAAGTCCAAGATGATAAAAAATACTTAATATAAAAATATTTTTTATAAATAAAAAAACAAAAATTACAATTTTACTACTTCTACAATGCCGCTATAATGAAAACAAAATGACAAAATTTACAATTATACTACTTTTACATGAAAACATCATTTCTTTGTGGCACATGTATAGTAAAAATTATTGAATTATTATATAACAAAAGAAATAACTTTTTTGAGAATGGTGTTTTTTCAAATTTCAAATTTATTATTTTTTGTTTAAAATAATTGTTTTATATTTTTAAATGATTTTGAAGTGTTGATATTAAAAATAATTTTTTAAAAAATAAAATTTTTTTAATACTTTTTAAATAAAAAATATTTTAAATTATTATTGTTTTCGTAATTTTAAATACACATATTTTATTATGTTGTTATCCTATAGACTTCTCAGCAACCTTGAAGAAAAAATCTTTTATTTCAGGATTTAATAGACATCTCAACAATTCCTTTTAGTTTGCTTTTAAAATAATAATAAGAAGAAAGGCTAAAAACACATATATTTTATATATCTTATTTTATCTTCTAGATTCAGTTCAATGTTTTTACGTTGTAGTGTATTTTTTTTAAATAATATATTTTAAATGATGTAACTTGTCAATAAAATATTGTTATCTTTAATTATCATAATTTATAGTCACTGTTATAAACCTTTGACAATAAAGTCATTATTACATTATAAAACAATAACAAAATACTAATAATAGTTTATAGTTTATGATAATCTATACTTGAAAAGTTTAGTATCAAAATTTCATTGAGTAACTTATCCTTAACATTTTCAATATCTATCAATTCAACGTTGAGTTTATAAGGATAAAAAATTACGTTGACTTTGTTTTTTTCAGAAAATAAAACCATAAATACTTAGACATAATTTACTATTTTTCCTCTCTATTCTCATTTTTATGAATACATAAAAGATCCATTTCAAAGAGTCGTTAAAAATTAATGAAATATTTTAAATACCATTTTGCAACGATAGAGAAAAATAAAATAAACATGTTTAATATCACCTATATTCATTTATTTTGTTTTCCTTTTTAAATCTTAAATGAAAGGTAAATTTTAATTTCTTCGGGTATAATTTTAAAAATAATACTTTTTACAAAGCATGACTTTTGTATTTTCAAATTTTTTCATTAAAAAATAAAAAAAGAATAAATAAATAAAAATTGTCAATAAAGAATGATTATTTAACATATTTGCATTCTTCTCTTTTTTAAATTTAAGAATATTTAAAAAAACCCATTTCTTTTTTTTAAATGCTTTTGAATTTATTTTTTCCAGTTTTCAATTTATTTTATTCTCAAATTTGCTAGTAATTTTCAAAATTGTAGTTCTCAATTTTTTTAATATTTTTAAGTTTTCTTTATTTTTTTTTCAAATTTTCGAACACAACATTCTATATTTTTTACATGTATCCTCATTTAACATAAAACTTTGACGGTATTATGATGGAAGGACCATGTTAAAAAACAAATTGGGTCGAGGGAGCTAATCAATTATAAAAATAGTAGCGGGATCACATGTAAATAATTAAAAGACAAAATATGTGTTCGTTGAAAACCTGTACGATGGCGCATTTTTTTCCTTCTTATTTTTTATTACCTCACACGTGACATGTTGAATCATAGAACGTTCTAACCTTATTGACATTGTATTTTAAAAATATTTTTTTAAAAAAATATTTAATTTAATTTTAAATTAATATATTTTTTAATTATTTTGATGTATTAATATAAAAATAATTTTAAAAAAATAAAAAAAAATATTATTAATATATTTTAAAATAAAAAATATTTTCATAAGCACTCGTATGTATATTTTATCAACCATGCTTTTTTAATTGATTTTGGTCAATTTTGTCCTGTCAAATGTTGAATTGTTGATACTTATCATGTCCAGTATGTATTAAGTATTGTGATGTAATGTTATTAATTTAAGTCAAACGGATTCCCAAACACGCAAATAAATTCGTTTAACAATGCACTAAAATAGACCGGAAAGCAATGTAGCAATAAATACTATTCTACCCCGCATATTGTGGTCCTACGAGGGATACTTCACTCCTCTTCCAACGTCTCTCCAAACAAATTTATCCTTGAAGAGTGATTTGGGATTTATTCAAACAATTTAAGCAGACCATTTGTCATTTTGGGTTGTTTTGATATGAAAAAAATTAGTTTAAGGTTCGATTCATTAAAAAATAACTTGTGATTTCTTTTATAGAAAGAATTTGTTTATTTCCATAGAAGTATGTTAAAATGAAAAAAAAATTACAAGCAATTAATTCTTTAATTTATTTTATTAAGCTACTATAAAAAAAACAGAGAGGGAATCGATAATATCCAAGCGGTAATACCAAAAAAATAATAATGAAAAAACACCCTTAAAATAGAATACAAACCAGTTATTTATCCACATTATGATGTTAAATCTTTTTATTTTCTATAAGAAAAATTGTATATACATGTTTTTTAATGTATTTTTATAGTTTAAAATATCCAAGTTCAAATAAAAAAAATTATGCATGCATATAATAAAATAAACCGAGAATTATATGCATAAATAAATAAATAAATAATTATTAATGATATCTAAAAAAAACTTAAAAAATAAAAAAATAAATATAAATTAAGATAATTAATCTCGAAAGATAGGACATTTACTTGGTTGTGTTTACTAAATTTATTAATTAAAATATATTTTTATTTAAGTAAACAATAATAAATATAGAGACAAAAATTAAATTAATTAAATAAAATAAAAGGAGGGGGAAATCATGCAAAGCTACATAAGAAGTATTATTTTTAAAATAATTTTTTTATTTTTAAAAATAAAGTTTATCCATATAAAAGATTAAAAAAATATAGAGATAGATAAAAAAACTCTTTAAATTTAAAATTTAAAATGAATAACTAAGAAAATAATTGCCATATAAAATAAGCTCTCCGAAAGAAACAATAGGTATTGATTTAAATATAAATTAAAAATAGATAAAAGAACTAAAAAAACTATTAATTTAATATATATACATATATATATAAGTAAAGGCCATGAAATGCTACGTCCGGCAAGCCAACCAAGTGTGTTTGTCCCATTTTATCTAGACCCACGAATTTGAACCTTTAATTATTATCTTTTTTACAACGGGAGCGGCCAGGTCACCTATCCTGAATTTCTTTGGAAAGAAACATTCATATGACACGTCGCCTTTAGAGACAAACGCGTAAATAGTCTAATTTCCATAGATTCTGTGGATTGCAGTGCCTTAAAAATTAAAGTTTTTTTTTTCATCTCAAAACTCATTCTTAACCCATTTTAACTTAAAAAAATTTATAAAAACTATATGAATCATCAGAAATTTATATATTGTCTTAAAAAACTATTCAAAAAATTAAATCAAATCTAAATATCAATCTGAACTCGGATCTATTTTTTCATAAACTTTAAAGATTAAAAAACATATAATATGAACATTCTACATCAAATTAAACCCTCTGACACAAATATTATTTGATTTGGTGATTTAAATCGGTATTAATAATATTTTTTTATTGTCAAAATCTAACGACATCTCTCTCATATCTCAACTAATAATTAAAAAATAATAAAAGATTAACTTTTATATCAAAATTAAATTAAAATAATATTGAGATATTTAAATTGAATAATTTACGGGATTTTTCAAGTTCAAATACGATAATGCATCTTTTTGCGAGGCTTATAACATGCAACCAGTATTTGATATCTTTTTTTCATTTTGATATTTCTTCTTCCAATTTCACTTTTTCAAAAAAAAAATCAAAATTAATTGATTTTCGATCATGACTAAATCACCATAAAAAATGTTAGAAGACCAAATTAATTAAACATAAAAATTTATACTATCCATCCACGATAATATCTAAGATGATGAATAGTGAAGTCTTGCACATCAATACTTACTAAAAAAAACATTTGTTTTTGTTTTTTTTTCCTTTGATTTTTTTAAGTCCATATTTTTTTATCTTTTAATATTAAATTTATTTTTTAATAAGTTATCATACTCTCATGATACAAATCATAAGTTTATTAGGTTAACTTAGTTGACTAAATTTTTTTTATTTATTTAACTCTTTTCTAATTTTATTTTTTAATATCGGGTTATCTAGGAATTAAGTTTTATAATTTATTTTATTTACTTTTTATTAAGTTATTTCGGTCTCATGAACCGAGAATAATACTTTACAGGTTAACTTGAGTTGACTTGATTGTGTATTTTTCATTATTTTTTTTCCACTTTGACCATTCATTATTTGTGTTTTTTTATTGAAATGTTTTATTATTATTTATCATTCAATATTAGGTCAGTTGAGGATTGAGCTTCCTAATCTATTTTGATTTTTTTTATAAAGATAGTCTGGTCTCAAAACCAGGGTCGCAAGTTTTGGTATTTTAATCTTGGTTAAATTAGGTCAATTTTTTTCTAACAGGTTATCCCGGTCTCATGTATTTCAATATTGTATTTGTTTTTTATTGAATAATCTTCGTCTTGTGACCCGAGTTATGAATTTGACATGTTAACCCAGTTAACTCGTTGTTTTTCCATCTTTAGACTCCCCCCTCCAATTTCATCATTCAATACCATGTCTTAATAAGAATTAGCCTTTATAATTTATATAGTTTGTTTTTTATGAGATAATTTTGGCCTCAAAACTTAGAAAAAATACTTAACGGGATGACCCGTATTGATTTGATTTATATTTTTTTTTTTAGTTAAAATTTTTAGAAATCTAACATTGAACATTAAGTCCAACAAAATTAACTACGAATCAAGCTTCATAACTTATTTTAATTTGTTTTTCATCGGATTATCTTAGTTTCAATACTAGATTATAAATTTAGCAAGTTAATTCAAGTTAGATCATGTTATTTGTTTTTTATTTTTTATGAGGTTATCTTGATTTTATGACTTCGAGCATAAGTTAGGCAAATTAACTTGAGTTGTTTTTATATTTATTTGTTAATTAATTTTATTTTTAGTCTCATCCTTCATTATTAGCTTGACTGAGAATTGAACGTAATTTATTTTAATTTTTTTATAGGATTATCTCGGTTTTAAGCTAACTCGAATTATTATCTTGATTTTATAACTCAAGTTGCTTGTTTGATAAGTTAACTTAAGTAATTTTTTAATTGATATTTTTATTTTATCCTTCAATAATAAGTTGATTGAAAATTAAATTTTTTTATTTTTTTTCTATATAATTATCATAACTTTAATCACGAATTTAATATACCTGAGTTTACCAAAATTAATCTAATATATTGCTATTTTAATATTAAAAAATCATTTTAAATTTTTTAATCAAATTATATTTTTATGAATTATTTAAATTATTTTTAAATTTATAAAGTCAATTAAATTATATTACTTAAACTCCTCAGCATTTTTCTCACTAAAAACAATATTAAGAAAATATAAGTATTTTTTTTTAAATTAATAGACGTCACGCTGGCACAGTGCTCTTAAAAATCGTGACAAGTTGCCTTTTTACATGGCTATAAATAATTATTATTTCTTTTAAAAAAATTCGCTTTTTTTATTTATTATTATTTCACAACAGCTTTGAATATTCCTCACAATACAGGTGACCGTGGGATGACTCTTCAAGTCTACAGGTGGGCTCAAGGATATCCTCATTAGTATCCATGGCTTCCGTCTCCAAGAGTCTCATATTCTTTCTCCTCTCTACACTCTCCATTTTGCCAACTCACACACATCCACTGGATCCCCTAACCCCAACCGAGTTCACCCAAATTCAATCCATAGTTCATAACTCGTATCCCAAGTCAAGCCACAGCATAGCCTTTCATTATGTAGGCCTCGAAGAACCAACCAAGACTGCCATTCTTTCATGGCTGGAAGGTACTGCGACCAAAACCCCACCTCGACAAGCATTTGTCATTGCACGTATAGACCAGATCACTCATGAAATTATTGCTGACTTATCAGTCCGCAAGATTGTTTCTGATAGAGTTTACGGCGGTTATGGGTACCCTTTGCTCACTTTTGAAGAGCAAGGAGCTGCCAATGCATTGCCGTTCAAATATACCCCGTTCTTAGAGTCAATTAGAAAGAGAGGGCTCAAGGTTGAAGAGGTTCTGTGTACGAGTTTTGCTATTGGTTGGTATGGAGAAAAGAGAAGAAATAAAAGGGTTGTCAGGGTCCTGTGTAATTATCTAGACGGGACTGTGAATTTGTATATGAGACCAATTGAAGGAATCACTGTCACCGTTGATCTTGAGGCAATGGAGATCTTAGGGTTTCAAGATAGATCAAATGTGCCAGTGCCAAAGGCTGACGGGACTGACTACAGGGAATCATTGCAAAAACCACCTTTTGGGTCTCCGTTGAAAGGAATCTCGATGCACCAATCTGACGGCCCAAGTTTCACAATAGATGGACACACGATTAGGTAAGGTTACGGACAACAGACGAAGTTTTCTTTTAATGAAAGCGATACGATAGTTTTATGGTAATGCTGCAAGCTGCTTAAAAAGATATTGCTGAAGTAAATCTTATCTTGCTAAATTTTAAAATATGATAGATACGTAGATACATTTATTCTTGAGATTTTAAAATATTTTTTAATTTATGATAGACGAATTTTTTTCAATTTTTTTTATTAAGTGTGAGACCTTCAACCTTTGACTAGTTAGCTTTTATATTTTTGTTAACTCTATTTTTAAATTAAAAAAAATTTGAAAAACAAAGCTACTGGAAAAAAAAAAAAAACACCCACAGAGTTTGCTCTCTGCGCTATCCAAATGCCCGATGAAATAGTCCATTTAAAGTTATAGAATTACTCTACATCAATCCCGTTTTGTTACTGTTATTTTCTATTCCTATTTAAATTATCGAATTTCCTTTTCTATTCCTATTTAAATTATCGAATTTCCTTTTGGGTTGATGATGGTACCATACTATGTATCAGGTGGGCCAATTGGGATTTTCATTTGAGCTTCGATGCTCGAGCGGGCCCAGTTATATCCTTGGCATCAATATTTGATCTCCAGAAGCAAAAGTTTCGTGAAGTTCTGTATCAAGGGTTCCTGTCAGAGGTCTTCGTGCCGTATATGGACCTAAATAAAGAGTGGTACTATCGAGTATTTTTTGATGCTGGTGAATATGGGTATGGCCTATGTGCAGTGCCACTTGAGCCACTTAGGGACTGTCCGGAAAATGCAGTTTTCATGGACGCTTATGTTGCAGACCACAATGGGACGCCTGTAAATATGCCTAATATCTTTTGCATATTTGAGAGGTATGCTGGAGACGTAATGTGGCGGCATACGGAGGCTGCTATACCAGGCAAAGTGGTTAGTGATTTTTTTTATTTGTTTTTGGGGTTTGTTCAGTGGGCTTAATTTTGCAATAATTTTGTCTGAAACTAAATGGTGGTGCACTGGTGGTGCAGATAAGAGAAGTTAGGCCAGAGGTGACCCTGGTTGTAAGAATGGTGTCTACTGTTGGCAACTACGATTACGTTAACGATTGGGAGTTTAAGCAAAGCGGCTCAATCAAAGTCACGGTAATAAACTCATTAAATGGGGAAGCTTATTTTTCTGATATCTAATCTAGCATCAAAATTGATTTGTTGTGATCACGGTTCCATTGCGTTAAAGCTAGGTTTGGTTCTAACATAGGCTACACAGGATAAAATTTTCATATTCTTGGGATTTCGTGGTGATCGTTACTGCGTAAATGAAAACGCCGTATTTGATTCTGTTGGCTATGTTGCTCTTGAAGATGATATTTTCTCTTGATGGATTAGAATTAGCAGATTTCTATAGCCAACATAATTTGATTACCTCTAGCATGACAATAATGTTCTTGGATGACCTTCTGGTTCATATTTTTCGTGCAGGTTGGGTTGACTGGTTTGCTTGAAGTGAGGGGATCAATGTACACCCATAAAGATCAAATAAAAGAGGAAGCTTATGGTACATTGTTAGCAGAAAATACCCTGGGTGCAAACCATGACCACTTCTTTACTTACCATCTTGATCTTGATGTGGATGGCGATGCAAACTCATTTGTCAGGTCCCAGTTGCTAAAGACCCCAGTGACCGATCACCGGTCGCCTAGGAGGAGCTACTGGAGGGTTGTGAGTGAGACAGCTAAAACGGAGTCCGATGCAAGGATTAAGCTCGGTGTAGCACAAGAAGATCTATTAGTGGTTAATCCAAACAAGAGGACCAATATCGGAAACTTCATTGGCTACCGTTTGATCCCAGGGTCTGTTGCGGCCCCCCTCTTATCAGATGATGATTATGCACAAATTCGGGGAGCCTTCACCAAATACAATCTATGGATTACCCCATATAACAAGTCTGAAAAATGGGCGGGAGGGCTTTATGTTGATCAAAGCCGAGGAGATGATACCCTAGCAAGATGGAGCCTCAGGTACGCCAGATACCACCAATTTTGATTTGTTGACTTTATTGTCACACTAAACATTGTAGTGTCGACTTTTCTTGTTAATGCAGGAGTAGGGAAATAGAAAATAAAGACATTGTGCTGTGGTACACATTGGGATTTCACCATGTGCCATACCAAGAAGATTTTCCAGTAATGACAACTCTTAGCAGTGGATTTGAGCTCCGGCCAGCTAATTTTTTCGAGAGCAACCCGGTGCTCAAAGTCAAACCACTCCAACCTGATAATCGGTCCATTTGCTCCAGAGCATAGCAACTTACGAATTCAATGGATTTTTGTTTTAAGAACCATGAAAAAACATCGACAATGCATTTCCTTCTTCCTTCAATCTCTGACCATATTAATGGGATTATGTTCTTTCGAAAATAAATGTAATGTATAACTTGGGTGTAATTCTTTCATTCCTGAAGTTCTACATTCCTAAATTGTATAGATAGACGACAGGTTTCAGAGCAGAAAGCCGAAGACCCGTCACCCGCCAGGCTCAAGCTCAGGATCCAGCACAATTGATTGAGATAGGCAAGATCCAGGCCTAGAAAAATAGATCGGGCCTGGGTTAAGCTCGGATCGAAGGTGTCCTAGCTCTTAAACGAGTTTAGTGGTCTCGCCCGCCTCTAGTTTGCGTCTAGGTGTCTGCGACAACCGTCCCATTCTCCAGATTGCACAGGCATAGTGCAATTGTTTTTAGTCATGCACAGTAATAAATGTGAATTTTCTAAATTAAAGCAACTAGAGGCTTCAACCTGTTGGCTTGTTGTCCCGTCACATAGTCGCTGTTCCACTTAGAAAGTTCAAGACAAACAAAAAACGCACATAAACCGGCAAAAGATACCAAATTTCGTGCCTGAAAGACAACTATTTTCGATTTGAGATGCAAGTACAATCTCTAATACATGCCTTGTTTAGAAAGAACTTTGTGAGCTACTTGGAGACTAGATCCTAGCGAGTCAAAGGAAACGCTTCGCAAGAATGCATTAAAACTTTTGACATGCTTTACTCGGCTTGGTAAGTAGTTTGCGATTCTATTGAGATTATGGATATAAGAAAAAAAATCCCATCAGTGAAAAAGAATTAATGATTCCTTGATTCTTTCTTTCGGGAGGTTATTTGAAGACTCAAATTTCAATGATTTAAAAATTTAGGTAGTGTTTATTATTATAGTAATAATTGTTTTTAAAAATATTTTTTATTTGAAAATATATTAAAATATTTTTTAAAAAAAATATTTTTATTCTTTTATAAAATATTTAAAAATTAAATAAAAAAATATTTTTTTTACAAACACGCTGCAGAATAACAGCAGTGACAAACAAATTCTAAAATGCTTCGCAAAAATGCAGTAAGAGTTTGGCACTATTTGCCTGACTTGATGGTTCGATTGATGGGCACTTCAAAAATGCTTTTGCATGATTTGCTTTGGCTTGATAGATGGTTTGATGGACGCTTTAAAAATGTTTTTGATGTATCCTCGTAGCTTGAGACTCTATAGGATGTTGTGTTTGATTTGATGGAAAAGAATTATAAATTTGAAAGCTTTTCTTTTACGAAGATTTAATATTTGAGGAAAATATTTTTTAAAAGGGAATTCCTATATTTATACAGGCTTGAAAGGTTAGATTTAAAATTTTAACATTAGATATAGCTTGATTTGATTAGCCAAAGAAACATGTCAAGAGTTTATCTTAAGAAAGATGTCATAAAAGAATACATATGGTATTTAATATTTTATCTGCTATATATATTTAAGACTATAATTATTAAATGGTTTCAAACTTTGTTAATAAGACTTGACCAGTTTAGTACATTACTACATTGGTCATTAAATAACATTAACGGCCTTTGATAATGGCACATAGCACATGGAGAATTTCGTGAAATTCTCTATTTAATTATAAAGTGTATTGTCTTTTTAAAACATTGGGTTTATCACATGCTATAGCACTCAACATAGAGGATAACCCAGAAAATATTGTATTGTTTTGCAAAAAATACGATTCTTGAGATTTTTTTTCATTTTTGTTTTGAAAAAAGTAAGATTTTTTACTTGATCGAGTGACTTCAAGCTTGCCAGGCATAATAATTCTCACAGCTCGTGGGGTGGGCAAACCAAGCAAAAGATTTGAGGAATGGCGATATAGAAGCAAAAGCTTCTTGGTCTTCGGGACCTAAGACACACTGAGACTATCATAGCTTTCCAAAACAAGAGGTGGGTGAATCCATCATCACCCCTCCAAATTCCATGGTTCTTTGAATTCATATAACAGTCGCCCGGCATGCATAAACAAAGAACACCAATCTTCTTCTCGTGACCCTCTTGTCTACCCTCTATTCCTTGAGGACACATCATGCTGATGTGAATATTACCTGTGCTGGACCCCGCGTAATGGGGTTAAAGGATGAGATGAAGGGTTGACACCTGGCAGAACAGGCATGATATGTATGTATATAAAGGAAAATGGTGAACTCAATAGTGTAAGAGGGGTTATTGTCTGTTATTATTATGGTGGGGTTGGAAAAAATTTATGTTGCTGGATCAGTTGTGGATTGATGTTCTTCGATTGTGATGGTGGTGATTATGAGTGCGGCCTGGCATGGCACGCCCCTCATTCATCTTTTGAAGCAAGAGAATGTGATGATGGTTCCAACTGCACGCCCCCGTCTCTCTCTCCAAAGTCCAACCAAGATTTGCACACATTTCTGAAGAAAAGAATATGGCCAGAATTTTCGGTAATTGTCACCTCTTACTAATCATCATCTTTTATCCTTTTCCTGGACTCTGTTTCCATTCATTTTCTTTTAAAATCTACCATGCATGCATACAGTTGCAGTTACATTTCACAATCCAGGCAGTCCACCATCCTATGTCCAATACAATATACATAATACATGCATGCCACATAAGACATTTCCAAGCATGCTTTTGTAAAATTTTAAAGGCATTTTATCTCGAAATGCCTTTTTTTGTGTGAAATGGTTTCCTTAAAAAAAAATGTTTTTGGTTTTAACGAAACAGATGTTCAATTTTCCATAATAAATAAATTGGAAAGTGGTAGCTATTCTGAATTAGTGAATTATAATACTGATGGGGTATGGTTCTACACTGGGATCGTCGACGGTATATATAAACGACAACGCATTTAAATTTCACATGGAAAAACCAAAGAGCACCCCCTCGATCAGAGGTACTCCACATGATTCAATGCGTCCAAATCCTATCAGTTTATACATCTTTAATTTGAAGCCTCACACTAGGTGCCAGATGAGGATTAGTATGGAGCTCTACTTATTCATTCACGTAATCTATCAACAGTAATCTATAAATAAATGAATGAACATACACATGAAAAGATCATCACGTATGTGCAAGAATGTGATAAGTGAATTTATTGGTACTATGCGGGAAGGTAAAAACATCGAAGACCACATTGCTAGATAAACATAACCACGCCAGCAAAAATCACACACTTTCCACTTTTTCTTTACTTTTGTATGCAACTATTTACGAAAATCCATGAGGATATCTTGTCTACAGTTCTCCTTTTCAGTACTAAGTGCACGCACCCACTTCGATAGATTTTCCTAGCTCTTCATACCAGAACCAAATCATAACCCTTTTCGATTTTCCTGCCACCTTCCCATTTATATAGCGTAGCTAAGCCAGCATTTCTCTCCATCCTTCACTTGCCTCTTAATTTCCTCTCTCCCTCCCTCTCTCTCGGGCTTGCTTAGCTATATAGAAGGAAAAAATGGGTGAAATTTCTTGCTCTAATGGCATTGGCAATGGAAATGGTGTGAATGGAAAAACCCATTCATCACTGAATGGTTATAGGAAGAGCTGTTGGTATGAAGAAGAGATTGAAGAGAACTTGAGATGGTGTTTTGCTCTTAATAGGTACGTATAAATTGCACTAACTGCTCTAACATCATGGTTCGAATTCACCAATTAATATGGCTTAGTCACTTTCGGTTTTCAACCTATTTTCACTGGTTCCTTTCGTAACTAGGCTTTATTTTTTAAATATCGTTACATTTTCTTACATTCTCTCTTTTTATCTTAAATTCTTCAGAGGATAAAATTCTTATGCTCTTAACTTGAAGGACAAACTCATTTCCTTTTCTATATATAAGAATGCGTATCGCTGTACTAAAATACCTGCCCTGCATGCTCTAGACCGCCGTGATTCAAGCTCGAGGGATACCCTCTCCTTTAATATATTACGGGAAAAAAGCACCAGCTTCTTTTAATCGCTTCTTCTCTCTTATTTAATGCCGGGTTTTCGGTGAAAAATGTTTTATTTCTACAAAGTTTACGACCGAATTCTCGAGACAGCATCAGAAGCAAAGCTTCCTGCATACGAATAGAAAAAGAATTAATCTGCATCTGTTATTGAGACAAAGTAAAATTATAGAATAGTACTGGTGATTTTCTTTTCTTTCTTTTTTTTGGTTAAGGTCTAAACGGCTTTGGTATATATATAATGACAGCAGTAATCCGTCGTCACATAACAAAAAAGAAAATTAAAATTACTCGAATCTGATTCACCAAGCTACTAGGCTAAAAGGCGATTTGCAGATATAATCTGTATCTATCGTAGAAAGTATACTCTGACATGTACCCTATTGTCGTTTCATGGATTTGGTGGATCACCTTTAAGCTTTAAGCTTCGACGCTTTACAACCTTGTCGTTCGGTATGGAGCCTTTTCCTTTTCTAATTGCTTATATATAGTGATTGTTTATTAGAATAAAACATGAAGTAACCTTAAAGTGAAACAGTTAATTAGAAGATCACTTGTTCAAAAGGATGGTCTGAGAAAAGCGAGACATAATTTATTTAAAAAAGGGAACAAACTTACCATCTTTGCCGCTAAGTCTCCCCTTTCATTATTGATTCATTTCACATGTTCAAGCACTGACCATCTATCTTTATTTTTGTTGCAGTATTTTGCATACAGGGGCTTCTCGGTATCAAGACATTGCACTATTAGACACAAAGCCGTTTGGAAAGGTCCATCTAAAAAAAAAACAATTAAAAAAAGACTTCCACTTTTAAGAACAAATAACGCTACACTCACACACAAACGCCTTAATTAAATAATTTTCTCGTGTAAGATAAAATTATTTTTGTTTGCATAACAGGCTTTAATCATTGATGGAAAGCTTCAAAGTGCGGAAGTGGATGAGTTCATCTACCATGAATCTCTTGTTCATCCAGCACTTCTTCATCACTCAAGGTATTTACTTTCTATTGTCTTTGTTGGTATGGAGGATTGTGAAGTCCTGTGTGGTTCTCTAGTGGTGCTCAATTTGTAGCAACTGTACGCTTGGTTGCAGTCCAAAGACAGTCTTTATAATGGGAGGAGGTGAAGGTTCCACTGCAAGAGAAATACTAAGACACAAAACAGCGGTGAAGGTTGTCATGTGTGACATCGATGAGGTAACTCAAATGTATATATATTAAATGTTCTACTTGAAATACAAGGAATATTTTACTGAGCTAACTTGTGCCCTTTCAGCCACCCTTTAATTTGATGAATCCAAATTATCGGTATTACATTTCTTTGACCGTTGACCCTTTTATTTATGGGTCCCACATATAGAGGGGATAACATTATATTGTTGGCTTAGTTTATCAAAAAAAAAAAACTTTTGAAGAAAATGACTATTTATCATTATTATGTTTTCGTTATTTACGAAATGGAAAGACATTTTCATTTGTATACCTTTTGTTTCTTTTTGGCATCTCATTTTTCATCCTTTTTGTTCTTAATCGAAGATGTCCCATCATTGATTATGACTTGTCGTTCAGCCACGTTGGGGAAATGGGCAAATCGTTCGGGTTCACGGCCAGTGAACACAGGACTTTGCCTTCTCTTTACCACTAATTGCAGTGTATTAAAGAAAATCCCTGTTAAACAAAAAATTTAAAAAATCAATTATAACCCATGTGTGATCAAAGATCAAAGATTTTTCTGTGCCATGTAATGTAAGGAAATGGACTGGAAAATTTTAAAGCTCATAACACGAATCTATATCATGTAACCAGGAAGTGGTAGACTTCTGCAAGGCGTACTTGGCTGTGAATAGAGAAGCTTTCTGTGATCCAAGACTTGAGGTCATCATCAACGACGCCAGGTTTGACTCTTAATTCTATGTTTGAGTTATTTTTATTATCATTATTGTAAAAAAAAACGCTACTTATATCATATTAATTTTGTTTCTTCTCGATTGTCCTTACATGTTGTGAAATGTTGCAGAGCTGAGCTAGAAATTGGAAAGGAGTGCTATGATGTGATCATAGGAGACCTCGCAGACCCAATCGAGGGAGGCCCATGTTACAAACTTTACACCAAATCCTTCTATGAACACACCGTCAAGCCTAAACTCAATCGCGGTGGCATATTTGTCACTCAGGTATCGATTATTTGCCTCTGCTGATGGAAAAGAGAGAGATGGAGGGGAAGAGGGAGAATACAAGAAATAACCATTTATATCTTGTGAACTTTTCAGGCAGGGCCAGCTGGAATTTTCAGCCATACGGAAGTGTTCTCTTGTATCTGCAACACTTTGAAGCAGGTGTTCAAATGTAAGTAAAATTTTTGTAGCTGCCAACATTTTGTTTCTTCTTCATAAACCAAGAAAACTGAAACCAAATGGCCTGGCCAATTTTTTTTTTCCCTGTGTGCAGATGTGGTGCCTTATTCAGCTCATATTCCTTCCTTTGCTGATACTTGGGGATGGGTCATGGTATTATACCAAACACAGCTTCTGTTTTCAAAACAAATTCACCACTTTCCGGTCTTCTGAAATATTCCTGTAGTCTTAGGCTGATCACTTGAATTACATAGTATTAGCACTTACTTTAGTTCCCAGCAAATTTACCTACTACAAACTCTTTTAGGCCTTTAATAATCAGGACTCCGCAATTTGTCTTTCCCATGATAGTTCAGTCACTGTTGTAATGATTGCTGGCAGGCTTCAGATACTCCATTTACGCTGAGTGCCGATGAGTTAGACAGCAGAATCAAACAGAGAGTTAAAGGGGAAAACAGATATCTTGACGGTAAAACATTTTCATCAGCCTCAACTTTAAGCAAAGCTGTTCGAAAATCGTAAGGCCCGCACGCGTCATTCTGCTACTCCTACCCTTTTCTTTTATAATTAACCACTGACTAATTACATGGAGCATTACTTGTCGGCAGACTTGACAATGAAACTCATGTCTACACGGAGGGGACAGCCAGGTTCATTTATGGGCATGGCAGCGTTCAAAAACTGAATCAAGCATAATCAATAAGAAATGGATTGGAAGGAGCCCCAGCCAAAAGCGGAAAGTGAATTAAGAATGCAAGCGACACATAATTTTGAAAACTTACTCTTTTCTGGTTCATTATATGTTTTTTCTTTTATCTACTAAATCGTGTATGTTATGTTTTTTTTTTTTTACTTTTGCTTGTTTACTTACCTAATGGAATGATATAATCGTAATGAATGGATCTTTGCTCTTGTTTTCGTTTCAAATTGCTTAAATCTATGTTTGCCTACTTAGTATGACCCATTTTAAATATGATTAAAATGAAAATGCAAAAAAAATAAATGTTTTTTCATTATAATTACAATTTTAATTGTGATATTACCATGTAAATAAATATACTTAAATAGAATGAGATGTTCCAATTAGAACATGAATGGTAATGAATATAGGTATAGTTTTGAAATTAGTTTTTAGTAATTTGAGATTTAATAGACTAAATAGTAAGACAGGGTCAAAGTTTATTAGTTTTTTTTATTAAAATAATATTATTTTAATTAAAAAAATTGACTCAATTAAAACTCAACTTAATATAGATTTATATCATTTTTTAGATGAGTTTTAAAATTTTATTTTATTTTAGTTATTAAAATATGAAATAAAATAAATTTGAGATTGAAAATGAAGTTTTTAATTGATAGAATGATTTTAATATTATTCTCATTAAAAATTATAGGAAAAAATCGAGTTTAGAAACTTAGCAGTTGTAGTGGTTGACTTCTGAGATCTCAAAAAAAAAAACGGAAAAAATGATTTGTGAGGAAAATGTGTTGTGCGCAGGATTCTGTAATCTTTTGACGGAAGCGGAGCTCAAAAGTCCAAAACACGCGCAGGCTCAAAAGTCCAAAACATGCGCAGGGGCAACGAGCTTGCCAGCTAGAGTTGGCGGAGCCTGTGATTCTCTTCTTATTATATTTCTCCAACTTAATCACTGTTTACGTAGCAGGATCCCAATCACAATAACAATACAGTAAACGGCACCACACATATATTAAGCCCTAGAATGTACATCTTATAGAATAAATTATATAAAATCACACTGCATTTTATAAATTTTTAAAATATTTCAGATAAAAACAAAAAAACAAAAAAGAATTCATAATACATGTTACATTACATGAAATTTAAATTTTAAATAAAACAATGTAATAATAAAGCACTTTAAAATATTAAAACAAATCTATAAAAAAAAAACCTGATGGAAGTAAATAAAATATCCTAACTAGAAATAAAAAAACAGTAACTCTCAACAAAGTTTAGCTAATAAAAACTAAAAATCTAAAAATAATATTAAAATAAAATGATGAATTCAATCAACTCAATAAAAAAATAATATTTTATTTAAATTTTAATTATTTATAAGTATACGGACTAAACTTATGTGTGTATATGTATTAAGCAAAATAGAAAATAGTAGTGAAATAAATATCAATAATCAGATAAAATCATTAGCTTCGATAATAAACAAAACCCTAAAATTTTAATAATAAACGAGGTTTGCAGCCCCAATAATTATTGTAGGAGGATGTTTTTCTAACCAACTAGATATACAATATATATTATATGTATATAAATTAACTACATTGTATTATTATGGAATTACTAACCAATCTGATATTTAATTATTATGGAGTTACTAACATGTTTTTTTTTTTTTTACTAACATGCTTTTTAAATACACAGGTTATGTTGGGTTCTTATTTTTGGGTTAAATTTGAACTCATACAATGTGAAATCAAACACCAGGAAAATTAATTTCATTATCCTTCCTACCCTTTTTCGTAGGAAGAGGTTACGAGTCCGAACGATTAAAGGAAATTTGAAGTCTAAAAATCAAAATGAGGTGAAATGGGATTCATTTAGATGGTGTTAATATACTATCGTTAAGTTTGGACACAAAAATCTCGTTGAGCCTCCCTTCCCAGAAAAAACTCTGACAATGTGAACGCCATGCATCCGCGAAACCTGTCATTTGGAAATCAATGTGAAACTAATCAGGAAGCGTAATGAAATTCACTTCCTTAATCATGATTAACATATAATTTTGACCAAGTTTTTCCATAATTATTCTCTCTCTCTCACCATCTTTTAAAAAAACCATTGCACTTTGAAGGCAATGAAGGCCCAAAAGTATGTTTATTAATTAATAGAACAATGCGCTAAAGCCGCACGTTAAAATAGGTTTAAATCAAAGGCTGATGAGGGTTCATTGCATGCTAATCTGGCCGCAAATTACTGAAACAAAAAGAACAATCGTGTTAGCGAACTGCAATTGTTTATGGGTTGGCCGTACCTAATATATTATAATTTACATGTGATATATAGATAAAAATTCAGTGAATCTAATGAGTTGCCTTGGAAATGAAGAAATACGACGCTAATTTGAAACTAGTAAATTATCGGTGATTTTTTTTATATTATTTGAACGATAAAGGAGGACTTGGAGTGCCCTTCTCCTTCTTTTCTAGAAAAGATTGATATCCCATCTAGGCACCCGCTTGGTGAACATCAATTAGTTTGGATTACTATGAGCATATAAGATTAAAAAAAAAAAATTATGTTGGTTTTGCACCATCCACGTTTTACTCGACAATTCTCTCCCTTTTCACTTCTATTTTCTTGTGATGCATGGATCTCGATCTCTCTCCCCCTCCCTCCCCTGACGTGGTTTGCATGAAAATTGGATGAATTATCTAACCAAAATTAAATGGATTGTGAATCTGAAATCCCTTGTTTTTCTAACGTATCAAGAGGATTCTAAATTAAATTTTATAATTTTTGCGTGTAAGATTTATGATCTATGGGTAGGTAATATTTAGGTTTCTATTTATTATTTTCTCAATGGCTATGGGTTTTAGGGTGATATTATGCAATTCACCTTTGTTTTCGATACAAAACCCCCTGAGAAACTATTTGATCAGCAACAAAACTGGTAATATGCTGGCCTTTTCTTCTAGCTAGGATTAAAATAAACCAAGAAAATTAATATATCACTGACCACATGGAGCCTGGTTGGTTAATTTTAATTTACATGCGGTCGTGTCCATTCGTGATTCGTCTTCTTTGCATGCTTGATTTACCAACAACTTGAAATCTTATGATTGGTTGCTATCGTGCAAGTTTGAGTCCAGATAGACATAGGACTCGGGATCAATTTGGCTCCAAGAACGGGGCTTGTCGTGGTTTTCTATTTTATCAAGTCATTTTTTTTATTCTCTTTAATTTTTTTTTATTTTTTTTTTTTGACGTGCCACTGATTTGTGCTGTCGATTTAAGATGAGGTCTAAGGTCTAGTCTCATTATTTTGTTGATAAGCTCACGAAGTAGGATAGAAAAGTCAGCATAAAAAACATCGATGCATAAAAAATGGATTCTTAGACATCTTTTGTAACAAGTTCTATCTTCTTTTCCAAACCTTAAATGTTCACTCTACAAATCTAGATGATAAGTACAAATGATGGAAAGTTTCTTTCTGACCTCTCACTGGCTCTTTACATAAAAAAAAAACTAATAAGATGACACATTGTTTTATTTTCTATATTGGGCTGTTTGTTTTTGTATTTAAAAATTATTTTTTTAATTTTTTCTTTGTTTCAATTTAATATTTTTTTAATGTTTTCAGATAATTTTAATATACTAATATAAAAAATAATTTTAAAAAAATAAAAAAATATTATTTTAATTTATAAAAATATATTTAAAAAATAATAATTTCAACTTAAAAACTTATCAATTTATGGATACCAGAATCTACCGAGTCACATCTAAATGTATGAATTTTTAACTTGCATAATAGGAAGACGTAAAAATGATCCATCGATGAGCGCTTTAAAGGATTGGGCAAAGGCCGTAACGTCGTTTAGAACTAAGTGAAAGGAGTTGGACCAGCATTACTGAGAATGTCTTGGGCCTGTCCACTATGGTGGGACTATAATGTTCGAGCTGGTGTCAACATAAGAGTCCTCTGGGCCTTGCGCTGATGAACGCATCATGAGGAACAACCGCGGGGAAGGAAGCGCCGACTAGTAAAAACTGAGAGAGGGCAAGCGCCTTGTGAATCATCACATCTTTCTGTGTATGCTTAGAAGCCCAAAAAAAAAAAAAAAAGAGAAGGAAGAAAACCTAAATACTTTGCTCTTTAGGTAGGCCGAGACAGATGCTGTTCTTCCCCCATCATAATACCTTCCGATCTCAAGGTTTGTTTCTTTCAGGAACATTACAATTCTTTACTTGCAATGTCATTATCTTATAGTATAAGGGATAGTTATCGGGAAGAATGCTATGGTTGTATATGTATTGGCATGTTGCATCGTCTTCTTGCGGTGGACGGTGGGCACAACCGACCATAACCGCCCAACAATGATCATGGGAACGTGACTTGATTTTTCTAAATTATGCAGTCACTGTTAGGGCTTTGTCGTGAGTGTTTGAGATTACAGTGGTAATAATAATTTAAAATATTTTTTATTTAGAAATATATTAAAATAAAAAAAATATTTTTAAAAAATTGTCATCTTCCTAGCATAGTATTTATAAAGGCTGGACAACTGGAGGGAGGAGAATGGACTCTGCAGAAGAGGGATCACAAATCCCAGTGCATTTTCCTTTCTTTCTGGGGACCGAAGGAGAGTGAGGGGAGGGGAAAGCAGGAGACCATATTTTACTCCATGGCCCACACAAATCAATTTCTGCAATCTGAAGACAAGGTGGATGTTTTCTAAAATGACCATTCTAACCTTTCTGAATGTTATGGTAATAATTGTTCTAAAGCCAACCCGATAGGCACGCCCGAGACCCTGTCAGCTCAGAGCCTTAATCAGTCCATGTTAATGAAAAAACAAAAACATCTTGTTGATTCGATGACAAATTCTAGTTAATCTGGTAAAAAAAACAAGCCATCAATTTATTAACTTTTATTTTTATTAAAACAGTTTTATTAAAATTATTTTTTAAAAAATCAACTCTCTCAGCTTACTAGAGAGCATTAATTAACAAGATGAGAATGCAGTAGTAATTTAATTTATGAATTTTTATCCTAAGATTTTATAATATTTGAATCGGTCATCTTCTCACTTGTCTTTCCACTCTTCTATCCATATTATTACCATTACTAATTACCTCCTTCGGTAAGAGAACTCGGTAAATCACAGCTCTTTTACTATTCACATGAGCAGTAAGCTGCCTTTTATTTTCCTGTCTCTTTCTTTATCTTTTTTTTTTTGTTGAGTTATATCTTTTAATTAAATTTATTTTAGCTTTCTTAATTCAATTATATTTTTTAATATTAGATTAATTTTAAATTTATTATTATTATTTTGTTATGATGTTATTTTAATCTCAAACAAATTGATACTCAATTTTATAAATACATATTTTTATTATTATATCATTAAGTAAATTTTTTCATTAAACTCAATTAAATTTATCATTCATGATATGAGTTTGACGGGTTAAATCATGAAATCCAAATCGATCTAATATATTGATGTTTTGATATTAAAAAACATGTCACCTTAATTTTTTTAAAAGAAAAAAATTAAGTTATATTTTATATTGATTAATTAGGCTATGTTTAGACTTATCAAATTAACTTAGTCAAGTTAAAAAGACTTACACAAGTTAATTTTAAACTTGGACTATGAAATAAATTAGGTCGGAAGATTTCAATGTTGACATTTTAAGTAAAATCTTTTTTTTTTCTGTTTTTTATTTTATTTTTTATTTTTTTATTAAATTTTTTATTTTTATTTTCATGCTTTTAATATATAATTAATTTTAAATTTATTTTTATGATTTTTATTGATTTATTTTTTATAATATTATTATAGTCCGAAAAAAATATTTTAATATATCTTTCCTGTAATTTTAATATTTTTTTAATGTTTATTTTTAGCAAGCCGCATGCTAGCACGAGCTAGTAAAATAGTTAATAGTCATGCACTATAAAAGAGACTCGTGTTTCAGTTGAGAAACGATTTTCATTCTCTGATATCTTCCTTCTATTTTTTTGTCCAATGTATTAGTCATAACCATTTTTTTCGTTCCCTTGTATTTTTTGTCTTCTGCAGTGCGACCATTGAACTTTGTTTTTTTGAATCTTATCCATTCACGTTATGTTGAAATAGTTTTACGTTTTGTCCTGGTTACGAGAGTTTAGATGAGATCGCTGTTCTTTTTTCAGCATGCAAGAGAAGGTGCGTAAAGGTACATGGGTTTTATTTCAATTCAGTTTGATTTTAGAATTCTAAGTTGATTAGGCAGTGGTTTAATGTTAAAATACTTGTGTTGAGGTTTCTAGTTTGTATTTGTTTTTTTTTTTTTGAAGGAACAAAATTTGGTTTCTAGGGTTCCAAAACTTATATCTTGATTTTTTTTTATCATCTAAAATGAGTGAAAAAAATTTTAGAGGATAACATAACATCTATTATAATTATTTTTATTTAAATTTTAATTAATACATTCTTTCTATTTTTTAATCTTGTTTGGTTTGGTTTTTTAAAAATAATAATTAATCTCTTGAATTGTTTCTTTGATTTCACAACACTTCAAAGAAATTATTGTAATTTATCTATAATTATATTATTTCTATTAAATTTTAGATAGACAAGTTGTACTTATACATACATGCATACATACATAGATACATAGATACATATATATATATATATATGTATGTATGTACATATATACATATAAGAGTAAAAATAAAAGATTTGCATGTGCATTTATTAATTCTCTCTCCCCCAAGAAATACCAATTTTCTGCTCCAGTATTTAATAAATGTTGAGAATTAATTTTTAATTTGTTAATTCATATATTTATCAATTTATTTTATCAAGCACAAACACTATCTTTTAATCTTTCAATTAAAAAAAATATATTATCTTTTAATCTTTCAATTAAAAAAATATATAATATCAGTGAAAAACCCATGATGCCATTACCTTATTCTCTTACATTAAGAACTTGAACCGGCCAGTATATACAACATTAAAAAATCTACTAATTTAATTATCTGGTAGATAGGTGATGCAGCAGTAAAAATTTGAAAATAAAATTTTATTTTTTTGTGATTTTAAGTTTGATTTTTATAATTATTAACATAATAATCATTAAAAAGTTATATAATTATTAATTTCAAAACTCATTGAATTAATTAAAACATATATAAATTGATATAGATATTTTTATTAATAAAAAAAATACCAATATTTCCACTGCTTTTCCTTTTCTCCTGCTTTTCTTTCCCCTCGCTTTCCTTTCCTGTCCATTCTGGCTCCTAGATTTCTCTTCTAATTTATCTCCAAACTGGAGAGGATTGTCTCCGTGCAACACGAGGTGATATTCTCTCCGCGTTTTATCCGAGATAATGGAAAATGTTCCTCGCTTTCCTCAGCTCCTTTCCAGATAACATGTTTGCTACTCCTTATATTCCTGAGTTAAAGAATCAACTAACCATGGTTAGTTGTGGACACATGATATGTTTTTAAGGCGACAACTATAAAAAAAAAAGAAATTATATTTTTTTTTTCACAAGGATATAGCAAACTAAAATAATAAAGTGCATGTATATAAATAAAATCAATATATATACAGTACCAGGACATCCTTATTAAAAGGCAAATAAAATAGGCTTTAAAACTTGTTATTGACTCTATTAACGTACGTTAAAGTCTACACGCACGAAATACAAGCTTAATTAGTGCTTTAACTCTTTTAAATCGTAATGAATTCCGTAAAAACTAATACAATTTACACGAATAAGTTATGTGATAAAAAGTGTCCTGTGACAAAAAAACAAATACGAAAAAAAAAGTCACCGATGACTTGAGTTGACGCAACAAACACCACATTTTACACGTTGGAAAAATATAAAATCCTGATCACTAAAAGATCACCCTGTGGATTGGATTTGACCGGAGATGGACAAAACTCAACTGACTCCACAATCGGATCGGGGCAATGAGAATTCGACAACCCAATTCTACCGTGTCGATCGTTGGCGAGTCACATCAAGCAGGGTCATGATTTGTGTAAAGAAAAGCTTTTTCAAAGCGATGCAACGTAAATAAATAAATAAAAAAAAAACTGCATTGAATTACATACCCTTAGTACTCAAGTTGAATTCGTTAAAAATTGGAGTTCTGCAGGGAAATTCTCCAGGTCTCTCCACAGTTGATGAAGCTACCAGAAAGATCATCTCTACGATCGGTAGAGTTCTGCAACCATTTTCAAAATATTTACACGGTCAACCAAGCTAGAGAAGAAGAAGAAGAAAAAACAATAGAATTATTATGTTAGGTAATCTTTAGTACATCTTTTATTCTTATTTTGATATTCATGGTTGGCCTTCTTGATAATAGTTAAATAGGACCAGTTACGGTAAAAATAATAAGTTTCAATACATCTACAATATCATCTTTGAAAAATTAAGCTAGGCAATATAAACAATGGTGAAACAATATAAAAACGGTGATTTAATGTTTTTCTATTTTTTTAATTGATATGTTTTATTAATGTGTATTTTATACACAATATTTTTCAATGCATAAGAAAAAATCAATTTAATATAGTTTGGTTAAAAAACACCCTAACAACAATTAAATATTCACTCTTCTACATTAAAAAAAATATGTAACTTGCTTAGATAAATATGTTAATTTTTTTTATATAATTTTTTTTATATATAATTTTTAATTTATTTAATTAAGTACATGCACAGATTTTATACCTTAAAAAAGTTTGTATATTTCTTTTTTTCAAAAAATATTATCTAATCTGAGATAAAATATATGTTAAATAGCTAGTGCATGCACCAAGAAAAAATAATATTTTACTATAAAAATTACAAATTTATAATCTTTTTCATTATACCAGGTGTTGTGGCAATGATAAATATTGGATTTTTTTTCTTTGTATTTGATATATTTATCATTTTATATTTATTTTATGTATAACAAAAAAAATTTCTATCTCCATTCTTTTGTAATATTTTTTAGTTTTTTATTTTTTTCTACACATTTTTTTAGAAGAATAAATATTATTTTTTATACTTTAAATGTTTATCATTATATACTTGATCTATTTACAACTTTCTTTTTATTCTTGTATTCATATATATATATATATATATATATATAAAGTCTAAAATTAAATAATGTTTCACTGTATCAATTACAGTATTGTATATTTTTTAATTATATTAAAAATTAACTTGAAATTTTACACATTATTATTACTAATACTTTTAATTTTTGTTTTATTCTATTACATGTGAGTACCAACCTTTTGATTTGTAATTATATTCATTTTATAATTAACTCGAGATTTTACACGTATTATTAATATTTTTATTTTTTATTTTATTCTATTACATGTGTATCGACTTTTAAATTTATAATTATATTCATTTCATTCAATGTTAACAAAACATGGCAACAACATCCACTCATTTATTTTTTTATGGTAGAAAAAAATTACTTGAACCGCAACAAGAATAGTGAAATAAACACATTAACTTTGTTTTTTGTATTTATTAACCTTTTTAATTTTATTTTATTAATTACATATGCATAAGGTTTTCAAATAGATTATAATTTTTTTTTGTCAAATAAGTGCTAGAAAAGCTCATGTGTTTACTATGATTTTTTATTCTGGTCACTTACCATCTTTTGCATGGAAAAATAAAAATCTAGTCACTGATTTAAATACAACGTTTTGAATTTGATGAACATAACCGATTAAATTGTTAAAAATGCATTAAAAAAAATTCTTTAGTTATAGAATAGAATAACCGTATTGAGTTTGAATGGAAAATTCCGATGCAACATAATTTTCCTTATAATTGAATTTTACTAGTATTGATTATTGAATCACTTCCAATTAGCGATGTTTAAAAAAAGCCACTTTAATTAAATACAAATCGTCTACAAACAGCAGCTCAGTAACGTGCCGTCCCAACGTGTTTTCCATTTTCCAAACCCCAAAAAAGCTACCCCGCCCCCATTTTGTTGACTGAACGACACTTACCCCCAATTAGTACAAACGCGTGGGCTCTACTCAACCTGGCTTCACAACACGCTATCCTGTAAGAGATTTGAACTCTGAGTCAGCACCATCTCTCACCTGTCCCTCCCTCTTCCTTATAAACATCTTCTCCCTTCTCCTCCCTCGAATCCCCTCTGCTTCTATCTCTCCCCAACTTCCTAGCCAAAGATCTTTCACCTACAGGCGCGCCCCCCCGCTCTCCCCTCTATTTGCTACTTAGCCATGGATCATTGCAGCAAAACTTCTTGCAATTCAAGCTCTCCTTTTGATTGCATCCTTTTTGGTACTTCCTTTTCAATCTTATTATATTATACAAATGCTAGTCTCTTCATTCCTGTCCAAGCTCTCTGCTCGCATTGTTTTGAATTGTAATTTTCTTTTTAAACAGATTTGGATGACACTTTGTATTCTTCTAAGCTTGGAATAGCAGAAGCTCTGAGAAAAAACATTGATGGTAAATGGCCATTTTTAATTTTTTTCATAACCTAACCTAAAAATCTTAATTACCTCAAATATTTCTGTCGAGAACTGATCAAGATCGTTCTTTTTTTGTAGACTTTCTTGTCGAGAGATGTGGGTTTTCAGAGGACAAAGCTCCGAGTATCCGAGTCAAGCTCTTCAAGACCCACGGCAGCTCTCTTGCCGGTTTGCGAGTAATTACTCTCTAACAAAGACATAGTAAAAATAAAATATCTTTTTTGCCCCTGCCTTCTTTAATTATTAACTGCTCGAACTTATATATTCAGGCATTAGGATATGGTATTGATGCTGATGATTATCACAGGTTAGCAAAACAAATCCTCGTTCAGATTGCTTAATTTCACTCTAGATTCCGTTTCCAATTCAGAACAAAAAAAAAAAACACTGAAATCATTTTTTTAACTATTTATATTCATCAACAGTTTCGTGCACGGAAGATTGCCTTATGATTTGATCAAGCCAGATTCTCACCTACTTAACCTCTTGCGTAGCATCACTCAAAGGAAAATTGTAAGCCTGAATCAGATAATATAAAATTGAGTCATCCCATTAAATTCTATTTTGTGATCAAGATTGTATCACTGTTTACGCTTCCAAGCAATTGATTAAAGTTTTTAATGTTTTTGTTGGCAGATTTTCACCAATTCAGATAGAAATCACGCGATCACGGCCCTAAAAAGGTTAGGGATAGAAGACTGTTTCGATCAGATCATATGTTTTGAGACTATGAATCCAAACCTGTCTAAATCGACTAGTCCTGACGAAATCCCTGTTCTACTTAAGCCTTCAATGGATGCCATGAAAATCGCTCTCCGTGTTGCAGATGTTGATATTCGCCGCACGGTAAGACACCATTTCTCGGGTTTTTTGTTTGATTAGTTTTGATTGTTCATTTGTTTTTGTTTAGCAATTTAAAACATTTCTGAAACCCGATCGTGCTCTGTTGTGTTGCAGCTGTTTTTGGATGACAACGTGCGCAATGTAGCAGCTGGGAAAGCTTTGGGGCTCCGTACTGCTCTGGTAAATTTACCAATCAATCCCCTTGTAGTCAAATAAAGAAAAAAAATTAAAAAACACACTAGCCCCTTGTTAGAATCCAATTTGTCTTTGGCTACTGAAATTCAAATTAAGAAATCTGCCAGCCTTGCCAGTTTCTTATTATGCACAAAAAAACCCGCACTATTTTTTTACCACTTGGAAAAAGAGGAAAATGCCCGTGGCTCGAAAGCTCAAGAGCCTTGCGGTGCGTGGCCAAAAGGTGTCCTAAAAACTAAGGGCCATGATTAACCGGTGGTTTATTGATTATTATTGGTTTGGTTTTATTAAAAAAATAATCAAAACTGGTTTTATTTTTTGAAAAAAAAAAATAGAACCAAAACCGGTTTTAATTGACTGATTTTGGTTTGGTTATTTAAAAAAAAACCAGTTTAAACAAGTTTAGCTTGGTTTTTTCTAGTTAGACTTGATGTTTTTTTGGGTTTTTTTAGTTTAGATTTTTTGGTTTTAGATTTATAAAACCAAAACTGAATTGATTGGTTTTTTAAAAATTTTAATACGTTAAATTGGTTGTTTTGGGTTCCCTTTTTCAATTAATTTTTTCAGTTTCCTTGGTTTCTGGTTTTTATACTCACCCGTACTATCCATGACGTCAATAGAAGAGAGGTAGCTAAACCAGGGTCCAAGGCATTAACGATGATGCTTGATTTGCCCTCAACATCTGAAATTCTAAAAACTACATTTAGAATCTCAAAGCTGTCCCTCTGAAGCAATTGGCTTTCATTTTTGTGCTGTGAAAACTGAGTGGCCAATGAAATTTGTTTGAGGTCTCATACCCGTGCTTGTGTCCTGATGTGATTATGAAGGTAGGAAAAACGGTGAAGAGCAAAGAAGCAGATTACGCGTTAGAGCATATCCACAACCTGGCTCAGGTAATTCCAGAAATTTGGGCGAGAGGAACGGATAGTGGTAATCAGAGGATCAGCCGCACCAGGAGTGAAATGGACGCCGTTCTCACAGCTACAACCGTCGGAGCCTAGATAAGACAACAAATCAAGACCTCTTCTGCAAAGACTGGGTTGGTGTCTGTACATATCAATTGTATCTTTCATGTGAATTACATATATCTTTCATGTGATCTTTCATGTGCATAACATAGCAAATGTCGTCCATGTCTGAGTTGTTAATTATGTATTATGCGTGTAAATGCTTCGTCTATGTAATGTGATAAAGTGAAGTGAATATCCATCCATCCTACCGGTTACCAATAACAGTCGTTGGCATCCTATTAAAATTGATTTTTTCTAAATTCGGGCGTCAAATCAGCTTGGTTGATAACATAAATTCAGATTTCGTTTGTTTTTAGTTTCTAAATCTAATTTGGACATGAAAATAATTCATTAATAAAACCATGTTTATTGAATTAACTTGATCCATTGATGCAATTAAAATTTATGCTTATTTTTATTAAAAAACTTCGTTTGATGTGTTTGAGCTTCAACACATTAATATATGATTCATGAATTATCCAATAAATATTCCACATTAATTGTTACCTGCGTCACGCGCATAAGTCTAATGAATTAAAGGAGAGAACTAGCGTTTAACGGAAACCATTAGAAGATATATTAAAAAAAAAAATCATTGTCAAGCAATTCGATAAGCTTCCAGCACGATTGCGGTGGCTTTAACAACAACAAAAATGGCATAGTATTTGTCCCGTCCAAGTAGGCCCATTAATCATGTATTTGGTGCTTGTCACCCAAAAGGGTATCAGACAACGACATCGCCGTTTTGTCATCTTAGGTGGTAAGAGACGTCAAGAATTGTTTTGAACGGTGGAAACGAAAATGTGATGCATGTAAAAACCTGTATCCACCCCCAAAATCAAGGTGGTTATCCCATCCATGGCTGTCCCTTTCGTTCTTTGAACTAATCACAATCAAATATTAAATTAACGCTCCTGTGTGATGTAGCTAAGCAAGTCAGCGGCAACAGCTCCCATAGGGGATTACCAGGTTATTGCCTGTGTTACCGTTCAGGCTTCAACCCAGAGTTTTAAAATATTAGAATTTTTTTGATATTTTAATTAAATTTAGTAAAATAATTCAAAGCCTAATATAAATAACTATTTACTTGGCTAAAATTTTAAATTAAATTATGTAAAAATTATCTTAATATAAAATTATTACCACAAGAAAAAAAATAGGTTCATTTTAAGTAACTTATTAAACTTATAACCTGAATTATAATACTAGGTTAATTATTATTATTTTTACATGTGATAAAAAATTTAAAAATCAATTTATAATCAACCTAAGGATAAAATAAATAATATTAAATGAAAAAAAAATGAAAACTAAGGGCATTAAAAAAAAAAACACTAGTTATGTGGGTTTGAGATACGCTAGCTCTAGTTTATATATATATAACAAGGCTCTTTTTTTCTTTTTAAGAGACAAACCACATGTTATCTGAAAGAAAACAGTGTTCTCACTAGGAATTAAGCCCGCAGCTTTCAGAAACTAACCCGAGTACTAACTCATTTGGCTATAGAAAAAATATACTTTTTTCAATATGTAATATACTATTTACATAAGTTATTTTACTTGTTTTGATAATTAGTGCTTTTGTGAGGGGGTGTTGGCGACAAGGACTAACTGCCTGTTAGAATGAGGGGGCATCGTCAGTTGATATATTGTGGAGTTCACACTTGGTACGAACATATACTTCTACTTAGTTTATTTGCTTCTAGAGATATCCTTGGAACCGTCAGCGAGTGCCCATAACTAAGCCTGTATTTTTCTAGTCTTAAAAATACTTACAGTCTCTATCATGCGGTGATATGGTTTTAGACCTTGCAATTATAAAATGTCAGGATATTGCCCAGAAGAGTTTACTGGACTAAGCTCTCCTGCAAGATCTGACCAAAGAAGGCCAAGACAAATTGAACATGTTCATGTACTCCGTCTCAAAATTGAAGTTAACCTTCTCCTCGAAGGAAAAGTCAAATTGAGTTGCCTAACAGTCTGTGCACCAATAGAAATTGACGTTCTTAGTTGATGTCTAAAAATTCAACTAGCCTGCAAATAAGGCTTGTGGGTTAGGCAATTAGTTAATTAATTGATCCTAACCATTTTTTTAATTTTTTTAATTAAGATAATTAATAATTTATACTTGATTTTTAACAGGTAAAAATTAGTGGTCTGTACTTTCAAAAAATCTTTCTAAGTAAAGGTAAAGATTCTCGAACACTTCAATAATTTTTTTTTAAAAAATAAAAAAATATCATTTGAAAATATATTTACATTACAATATAAAAATTATAAATACTTGTTTTAAAGATTTCATTGTATATTTATAACTCAAATCTTGTTTTTTTTTAAGAGAGGGGCTTCCAATATAATTATCTTGATATCATTTAATAAAAAATAAATATCTCTTACATTTATATTCATGTTTAATAAAAATATAGTGGGTCTTCTATGCACCTAAAAAAACATAACAAAATTTATGAAAGTTAATTTCCTTTCCGAGGTTAGAGGAAGGAAGGAAGGCCATTAAAGAATCGGACACAAGGGAGTTTTTACGGTAGTTAAAACTAGGTTTATAAGTTTACAGTATGAACGCAAACAGGAATATATTCTCTTAGCAAACAAGAACCAGGAAATTGAATTGGCTACTTGTGAACTAAATTAAAGAAAGATATTTTAGTTACAAGGAAGAAAAAGGGGGAAATTGCATTTTAAGGGTTACTAATCAAGATCCAAGTTGCTTACTGGACCAGCAGGTTGCTCGCGAAAGTGGGCCTTCCGTATCAAACTTTAAATCGAAACTAGAGAATCGTTCCATTCCAGGCCATCCACTTTAAACCCGGCTTTCTGACGCAATTAACGATTTGCTTCATGTTGTCCACACGCTAGCCGAGTAGCAGTGGACAAAAAGAACGGGCAAATCTAACAAAAAAGCCCAGCCTATTTTTATCTCAATTAGGTCCTCCAACATCTATACCTTGCTTAATAAGGGCAAATTCTGGGCACTGAATTAACAATATAAATGCATGGACAAGCTATAACGCATCGTAGAACTCTAGCAAAAGAAAACTAAGATCTATAGATTCTATATTGCTATATTCATAGAAAATGATGTAGATATTATATAAGCATATGAAAGAGAAAGAGAAACGTGCACGCACCAGACAGGTTTTGCTTCTCTTATAGTTTCCTAAGAAGAGATACAATTACAACAAATATTCACGTAATCACAAACACATGATGTTACCTGATCACAAGTCATAAACTTGCTTGCCAGTGAACTTGACCTCAATTGGGCTAGCATTCTTTCCGATAGACCTGAAATTCTGGCCGACACCTTGGCGCCCCGGGTTCACCTTCTCAGGGTAGACACCGTCCTTGGGATGCAAGTACTGAACCTCTCCATTGGGGAACACCCTGTAAAACTGGTACTTGATCTTGTACTTAGACCTTAGCCTAGTTCCAAGGGCCAAGCACTGCTCTTTCCTGGCCAACTTGAGCAAGTTAGGGCCTTCCCTCATAATGGCAGCACCCCCAGTTGGCATTTCAAATATTTGTTCCTTGGGGGAGTCCCATGTGATCACATAAAACTCCTCTACCTGGGCTTTCCTCAACAGTCCACCGGTGCTCCCACCAAAAATTGGTGATGGGGTACTTGGGTCCAACTCCGGCGGAGTAAATCCCACTGGAGCCTCTTTTGTAGCTGTTTCCTCCGCAGCAGCAACCTTAAAGCTTCTTTGTGCCTTAACATTAGAGATTGGTAAAAAGGATGATTGTTTCCATGGAACAATGGTTTGGTTGCTTGATTTTAGGGTGGAGAGGGTCGTGGGGGTGAAGAGAGAGGCTTGAGTTGCCATTGCCATGAAAGATTGGAGATTGGAAGGTGTTGAGTGATATTGTTGATTTTGGTCCGCAGGGGCGTCTAGATTCAATAAGATAGAGGAGAAAAGATTACTGATCAAGGTGCTTGCGTGATTTCAGATGGGTGGTGCATGTGCGTGTGTTTGGATAAGGCAATATGGAACGGACCAGTTAAATTTCTTGAGCTCTGACACGTGGTCTCATCAACATCTTGTGTGTGAGAGTTTGGATAAGATATGGACTGCACCGATTAAAATTCTTGAATTTGATACGTGGGGCTCACCAACATCTCACTTCCTCATTTCCTTCTCTTAGCAACATCTGTTTTTGTTTTTTTTATTTACTTTGTATGTTGGGTTTGTTTATATGTATTTTAATTAATTTTTATAATTTTAAAAATTAATAATTAGATAATTTTTTAGTGGTTATTGATATTAACAATTAGAAAACTTAAATATAAAACTATAAAAAAACAATTTTTTTAATCCAAACTTTTTACCACTAAACCACCTATTAAATAATTGCATTACATAGTTGGTTTCGATATCTGTTTCCTTGTTATTATTAGTTGTTTATAATTATACATTTAACTGCTTTAACAATGCCTATTTCTAGATTAAAAGAACATCACTATTTATCTAATAATAATAAAAAATCAACCTTGAAAGCAATTTCAGTGAAAGTTTGGAAACAAGTGTGACTATTTTTTGTTGAAATTTTAAAAAAATATTTCAAATTAATTTTTTTAATGTTTTTGAATTCTTTTGATGTATTAATATTACAAAAATAATAATAAAATATTATTTTTTTATATTTTTAAACTATAAACATTTTGAAAAACAACTTTCACACTATCTTAATTTTCTATACAAGTCTCATAATTTCAAAGTGACTTTTAACTCTTCAATGTTTTTCTTTTAATATCATAAAATATTATAACCAGTGTTACTAGGAATATATTTGTTTTCATGTTTAAAAAGCACTTTAAAAGTTTTTTAAAATTTATTAAGCTTTAAATTATTTTTTTATTTTCAAAATTTTATTTTGACACTAACATATCAAAATAATTTAAAAAAAATAAAAAAAATAATTTTTTAAAATGTTGTTATAAATACCCTATAAAAATAACACGGTTATATGATAAAAATAAAAATAATAATAACACTGATAAAAGAGGATCATATTCATAGACGACCCTACACAAAGATAAAAGAAAGAATGGACCGGTGATTGTTGTTAATTAATGGAAAGCCCAAAGGTCATAGACCCTAAATCAACAATAAAAAAATAGACCCGGAGGCCCAGTAACATTAGATGAGGGAAACAAAATTGGCAGCCTTGGTGCATCATGGTGAAACTTTCAATACTCAGCATTCGCGCTCTTTACACCTGCCACTTCCGCTTCCGTCCTGTAAGAGATCAGTAGATAGCGCTGGAGGAGGGAGATGGGGGGGGGGGGGGGGGGGGGGAAGCAGCCTGCACAGCAATCAGCAAAACAGAGTCATCGCTCATTCCTTGTTAATTCTGCAAAAGCATGGAAATATGGTTCAACTTCTGAATTTAAGTCCAGATTGCAAAACTGGTAAAAATCATCATCTCTTTTATTTTACTGTTTCATTTCCCTATACAATACCACTCTAGTCAAGTCGCTCGGATGCAGATATTTATTTTCTGTGTTGTGATTTTCTGTCAGATCCTTGACATATATTCACCTATTCAATCAAGTGTTTACTCCATTTAAGTTATGATTTTTCTGCAAATTAATTCAATTTTCTTTTTAAATTTTGATTTTAGAAAAAAGTCATATATAAATATTTTTATTTAAAAATAAATTTTGATTGAAATTAAAATTTTGTTATAAAATAAAATCAAAATTTTGTTTCATTCTAACTTGTGATGTCTATTTTATTTTATTAAAAAAAACATTTTAAATAATTATTGTTAAGCATACTTCTAACTTAACTAATTTTTGTTATGGATTTATTTTAAAAAAATAACTTTTATGTTGTGATTCAAAGTCAAAAGTTTATTTGTATAAATCACTTCAAATGGACTCTCAATTATTATTGGTAAAAGGATCCTCTCAACTTGAGGTATCTTTTTTCTTGTTTTTTGATAATTAAATGTGTTATTTTCCAAAAGATTGAAAGCTGTTGAGTTTCTGGATCATTTCTAAATTTCTTTGAAATTTCTTGACAAGGCCTTTTTTTTCTATGCAATCAAAACCATGAAAAGAAATAATATATAAAAAAGTACGAAAGAACCAACTAAATTTTTAAACAATTCAGAGTTTAAATACTGACTTGCCAATGATTCTCTCAAGCTTTTTGATAAAAAAAAGAAGAAGAAAATTTAAGCACTCAATGTTTATATATATATTTATGCTCAGGGATTTATGACTTTTGAATTTAAATTAAACTGAAGTTAGTCCTTAAATTTTTATATATATGTAAAAAAAATATAGTTTGAGATACTGAATTAAAAAAATAATAATAAAGGTGAGAGGCCAAGTCTAGTTTGATCCAAAGTTAAGTGTAATTTTTTGGTCATTTACCTTTTTTCCAAAGGAATGGTTTTTGCTGGCATTTTACCTGAACTCTGGATTTTAATACTCAATGTTTACATAGGAAAAGGTACAGCACACAATTCTTGTTATTTGTGGATGCTTGCAGATACACTTAGCTTTGATACAAATCATCAATCAAAGAAAAATTTGAAGGCAAAAAAATTTAGATGACTTCCTTTCACTTGACCATCACAACATTTTTGAAACCATCTATTGATTGCCTAAAAGAAGAATGCCGTGTTGCTAGTTTGATCCCATAGATTAGATTGAGATACTGTTAGGAATGCCCCTGCCTGTGAGTCCACCCTCTCTGGAGTAATCTGTGGTGTTAGGAAAGAGTAAAGTGTAAGGAACTTCTACAGGCCCTACTCTGTTTTTCCATCTCTTGTCATTGTTCATATCCATAATTTTGTTTTCAATTTCTACCAGCTTCCTTCGAAATCTCTCAAATGCCGCCAATGGTTCACTATCCAAAGTCCATTCAGTAGTATCTCTCTGTCCAAGGTAAACCTCATCAGTTGAATGTCTTGATAAAATCTCAATCAGTGATATACCTAGGAGGGTTTGTAGCTGGGCTGTGATTGTTTTCAGGTAGGCTACATCTGGATTTTTCTCAAGCTCAGCATACTCAGGGGTCCCTGGTTCAGGCATGAATCGACGGCTTAAGGATGGACGGTTAGGGAGGTAGCCAGCATAAGGGTATTGCCCAAAATTGACAGCTGCATGGAGGGCTGAAGCTATCCATATGATAATGGTGCATGTCTGTGTGACATCAACTAGCGTCTGCATCTCAGGCCACCACGGTTCATCTTTCTTGTCACCATGGCCTACATTACAGATCTCTGTCCACCATGACTGGAGTTCACCGTCTCCTTGGATCAATTCATCTGTGGGGTAGTAGAAAGCACAATATTCCTTAACCCACGTCTCAATTGCGGACCATATTTCTAGCCCATCAACAGCATAGGGATAATCTTCTATCAGAAGTCTGAGGCCATGTGGCTGGCTTGAATCTGGAACGGCCACTCCTCTGGATGATATTGAAAGTTGGATCAATTTTATTTTTGCTTTAGATAAAAAGTGAAGATAAGAGTGTATTTTTAGGTTCCGAGCTTTACCTCTTGAGGAGATCTGTGGGGAGTGCCTGCTCAGTGAAAACCCAGTTCTTGTAAACAAAAGAAGACATTTCCATGGCATATTTGGCTGGGAAAACAGTTTTCTCCAGTATTCCACCAGCATTGATGAGGATCTGCCTAGCCAAGGCATTTATATTCATTGTATCACGAAAATGAGGATGTAAAAGCTTATAGATTGGGTGAAGGACACTCAATTGTCTGTTTGTGGCTATCACAAATGGCTCTATTACAGCATGAGTGTTCAGCCTGTAAATATGAGCAGAATCGTTCAGGTGTACATTCTATACTAGAACAAGCTTTTACTTTATGCCATCATGAAAGCCCTTTTGATTTGAAATCATACCAGTGGCTAACAAGCTGATGGTATCCAGAATCATTTACAGCAGCATAAGCTTTGGCCAGCTGCCATACCGAGCCTTCAACACCCTGTTCTGCTGGAGTGAAAACTTTGCTGACAGCACCATGACGGTCTCCTTGTGGATGTGGTAGACTCAACTCAATTGTCAATGGCTTCAATGTACCATCATCTTGAAGAAACAGGATTGTTCTAGAGGCATAAGTCTTTGTGCTGGTTGAGTTTATTCGCCTCAGGTATGGCATCAATGCATCATGATGATCCAATATAAATAGCCTGTTGCGTTTGATTGCCTATTTCAGAAAAATTGAAATATTCATTTTTAAGGGAAGCAACTTCAGTGTTTCTTGATTCTAGTATTGAATATATATTATAGGTAAGGACATGAAAGAAACGAATTATCATTAGTACTTGTACTACGGTTAGGCCATCCATGTTCTCTTCTATTAACTCTTTTCGTATTGTGCTGTTCTGATTTCCATATACTTTAGGGTCTAGCTTGCTAGCTGGGGGGAAATCCTGCGGATATATTTTAGTAATTTATTAAGCTTTAAGGGTCATAGAAACATAAATCATCAGGTAATCTAATGCAGGTTGTGTTTTACTTGGAGGCGACTGATGATAACTGGGTTGATCCCAGCAAGCATTTCCCGTGCAAACTCTTCATCTGTCCTCCAAGCAGACTTGTCCGCTGAAACCATACCATGAAAACTTTATATTTCGAAGTAAAGTAGACATGAAATGAAATTTTAACTATTACAAGATAACCGGGGGAGGGGGGGGGGGGGATTTATCAGTGCACCTTTGATAACATCAGGCTTTGGGAATTTGAGGAGCCGCTCTCCATCATTACGAACAAGTTCCTTGAGCATCTCCCACGGGATGTGGTCTCTTATTTTACTGATTGTTGGCCCATTTGGTAGCTTAATTCCCCCTTCATAGAGGTTGAGTACATCCTCAAAGGTGTCGAATTCATTAATGGTTTTGTCACATAAAGATGTGGTCTCTGGGAGCAATACCTGAGCCAGGGATTTCAGAGCATAGGCAAGAAAATCTGAAAACTTCAAATGCCCAAACCGTTCATCTCTAGGAACATAGATGTCCAGACTTATAAGAGGCAACCTTTGCTCACTATGAGGGTCTGTTACAATGGTAAAACTGAATTGTTGATAGAACTGACAAAAACGCATGCATCTAACATTCTTAAAAAGATCATTCAGCCAGGAGATATTTTCTATGCGTTATATGTTTTATACTGTTAGAAATTCTGAATCCCTTGGTAGAGTGGCTATTTATATACATGCATGCATGTCGAAAGTGATTGAGTTTAGGTTAATTTCTAACCATTTTTTGTTTTTCTTCGACCCGTTCTTCCTCTTCGGGGATATGGATACTCTTCTGTTCCGCCAAGAATAGGGCGAGCATATTCTTCACCCTTGTCTGGACTCCCCAAATCGTTGTAGTAATCATAGTCATAGACTCTATCCCATTCCTTCAGCTCACCTTTTCCATTTCCACGGAGATTTATAAGCTCTTCTTCTCGATACAACCGCAATGGCTCAGGTGTCTGACATGGAAGATATGCCTAATGCAAAATCCTTCAAGGAGTAAGTGATTCCACCTATTCATCCAAAGCCTATCTTGACACGTTCTAAAAAAATCTGGCACTAGAAGTAGGCCTAACACAAATCATGAAGGAACAAAAAGTAGGAATAGGAATTGACAGTGAAAACAACAAAAAAATAAACCATTTTAATACCTTTATGCAAACAGTCATGATCGAAAGAAAATTTGAACTCAAATAGAGAAAACGATAGTCAGGGAAACTGCTGTTCAAGCAGGAAAAAAAACTTTGACCTGTGATTTCGCCTAGATATCGAGGTTTTCAATAGTTGAGCAAGTATTAAATCTACGGTCCAGGATGTCAATGAAACGTACTCCCTGCGTCTAGATGGCAAGACTAACTATACGGCCCCAATAAAACATAATGTAGGAGCACACATTCTCGGTATTTACTATAGTTATCCAAAATCCAGTTACCTTGTTTGAGAAAAACACACGATCATACTTGTAACGATGCGTCGGATAAACCCAGGAATTGCAGATGAAATGTACCCGACCGTACCCAGGAATATCTTCTAAAGTGACTGTCTTAAGATAGAGCTGGCTATGGTGATGGTTTTTGATGATGATAGCCCCGGGAAAACCCATGCTTTCATCCCATTCGAAAGTAATTGTGAACATAGTCTCTCCAGCTGTTAGTGGTGTGATTGTGGCAACCCATTTCTCCAAGTATGCTACCTTGCCAAGCTTCCCTCGCAAGCCATCTGCTAACACACATAAACACCACAAAATCCCTAGTTTTAGCTTGATCAAACTCGATTATCATTTTATTATTGCACATTTTACTGGGAACAACAAACAGGAAAGGATATTTAAAGCTAACTTCAAGAATCATGAACATGATTTCTTTATCCGGTATGTAAATATTAACTCCTTCACCGTCACTTTCTCAAAATAAATAAATAAAAGAAATTGCTCAACTAATAAAATAAAAAAAACCAACTGTTATCCCCGAAGACCAGAATTTGAAGCGAAACTAATAAAAAAAATTCCCATCATGTGTTTTTTCCTTTTCATTTGTCTGAATAGAGAAAAGTGAACGGTGGCCGGAGGATACTGGTGAGGTTATTTGTTGTTTGATTAAAAAAACAAAGGGTAATTTGTCTTTATTGAAGAACCTTCACTACCATATTCCCTTTCTCTCTAAACTTCCGGACACTTACGCCATTCAAGAGACTTAAGAGAGGCCGAGAGAGGGAGGGAGGCTAACCTGGGTCTTGATGAACAGCACTGACAAGCTGCATAGATACACCTTTGCCCAACAACTCATGGACCCGATCAAGAAATGAAGCTTTTATATCAGTGAAGTCCAAAACGTTCTTTTTCATCAACACCACTGTGCCTTTGATCTTCCTTCTTCCTTCCACCTCATTGCCTGCGGCCTTTGTCTTAGGCTGCGTGTAGAACATTTCCATTACTTTCTGCATCATCTCCGAGACAGGGCAGAACCCCATTGAAAAAGCTCAACAAGAAGAGTGGCCAAGATTCTTAGAGTGAGGCGATGTTAAAAGGGATAGCACCTTGAAGCCAAGTTTATAGGATATGTAACGGGACTGGTTGGCTTTCTGTCTTGTGTGGCGTGTCTGATGCAATATATAGTGATTTCTTATTTGGGTTTCTTGATTGTTTTATAATCTTGAGGAAGGGACTTAAAATACAATCGATGGTGACGACTAATAGTGGGACCGAAAGGAATTTAAGGCTTTATCTCTTTGTTGATCCAGAATTAAGGAACCAGATTCCAACATTAACCTTTTTTATTAAGAAAAAAGGTGTACACATTACTTCAATATGTATGAATGTAGTAACCATCTCAGTCCATGCCTGATGCATCTCCCTAGATTGTTAGATTATAATTCTAAGAGTTGATTCTTTGATGTCAGCCTTACCGGATTAAGTTGTTGTCATCTATACGTCCAACTTGTTTTTGAGAATTTCTTCCTTTTTTTTTTTAATTTTTAACATTTTTAAATCATTTTAATTATTAATATTAAAAATAAAAAAATTTAAAAAATTATTATTTAGACATATTTTCAAATAAAAAACAATATCTAATATACTTCTAAATAAACTTCAAACAGACCCTAAACATGTTTGTTTTTGGTTTTAAAATGTATTTTTAAAAATTTCTACTCTAGGGACACTGTACAAAAAGAAATAAGAGCTGTGTTGGGTATTAAATGCATTGTGTTAAGGATCTAGATGTGAGGATGCGCCAACAAAGATACATTGCCAAATTTAATCCTGTGACATATTGCCACTTTGTTTTTAAAGAAGTCTATTACGTTTTGTTTTATTTTATTTTATTTTATTTTATTTTTGAACCAATTAAGCTTTGCATCACGTTAATGCCAAGCACTCCTTTTATTATTCATACTCTTTATGATACATTTCAAGATTTGATCCTGAGACCTCTGGGCTGGAAATTTCAAATTTAATTGATTTTTAGTGCACTTTACTAAAGTTTTGTACACTGTCTTCTCTGTGTATAATGGTGCTGTGACCTGAATTAAATCTTGTGGTACGGGGAACAAGCGAGTCTAACAGAAGATTTCAGTTACGACTTGTGCGAGTCAAACACCTCGTTGCTGGGTTTTGATTATACTTAAAGTGTAAATCACTTCCCTTTTTGGGCACAAAGTAATCAAGAAACGAGAAAAAAAAGAAAAGACTAAAGCTTCACGTGGGATGTCATGACACATTAATGGTTCTTCTATCGAATTTACTTTTTTTTTTCTTATAAAAATCAAAATAAAAAATAAAAAGACTGCTACATAGTAAAAATAGAAAAAAATCAAATACATAAAAAAATAAAAGAATTAAGATGAAGTTTTTAACAAAATAAATAACTTAATCATATTTTATTTTATTGTACTTCAGATAAAAAAACAATACAAACTAAATATTAAATTAAATGATTTTTAAATGTACTGTATAAAAAATTAAGTTTATAGTTATAATTAATTTTTTAATAAATTAATATTATTTAATTATGAGATAAATTAAATATTAAAATATTTTTTTTAAAAAATAATATGAATAATCAAATCAGTTTGTATGCATTATGATTAATCTTGTTAATTCTAAAAATCTTCTTTTAAATTGACCGGTTAATGGTACGGAGGAGATTAGAAATGAAAAAAATATCAAATTTCACATTGAAGAGGAATCTATTATGGCATTAAGATCATCCATTCTAGCATTAAGATCATAAGCACGTTGCACATTTTGTCCATGCCTGATTCTATACTTTCCTTGTTTGCAATGAAAGATATCCAACAAAGATCAGAAAAGTTGCTGGAATAATCCATAAAAGCCTCAGCGTCCGAAGTACACATAATTCAGCTACCGAAAGACAGAAAGTCACCTCCTCCTCCTCTCGAAACGAATAAGCTCTTTTCATTCCTCTCCTAGCAAAGCAAAAACGGATGACAGTAAAGCAAAGATTTGTTATGATTTAGTTATTTACTCGAAGATGAAAGATTTAAAACCGAAAGAAATTGAGGAATTTAAGCGATTCAGTAATAAAACCGGGTATCTCGGAGACGTTTGAAAAATGAAAACCAATGTCATCGTTGAAGAACATAATAAGAACCATGTCTAGACCTTCTTCTAATAGTAGTTCTCAATGCTACTTTTAGGAATTGTAATTCGATGTGGTTTTAAAGCCTTTTGAAACCTGAATTTGACTTGAACATTAACTATCCATAAAATATACAGCTTACTAATTTAAATTGATTTGAATAGGTATTGATCAAGTTCGGGTAAGATTATCATCCTAATAAAAGAATGCTTATTTTGTAGATGAGATAGAGACCCTGTTGCATCTTCACAACTCAGAAACAATTAGCGTGCCTAAATCTAGATTCTCCAATTACTGTATCCATCGTTCGAGGCAAATAATACGGAAAAAATATAAGCTTGTTGAAAACCACTTCCAATATAGACTCAATTTAGATTGATTTGAACAGGTATTGATCAAGTTCGGGTAAGATTATCATCCTGGTAAAAGAACGCTTGTTTTGTAGGTGAGATGGAGATTCTATTGCATCTTCACTACTCAGAAACAATTAGCGTGCTTGAATCTAGGTTTTCCAATTACTGTATCCATCGTTCGAAGCAAATAATACAGAAAAAATATAAGCTTGTTGAAAATCACTTTCAACATGGACTCAATCTAGATTGATTTAAACAGGTATTGATCAAGTTCAAGTAAAATTATCATCCTGGTAAAAAAAACGTTTGTTTTGCAAATGAGATGAAGTACTTGTTGCATTTTCATTACTTAAAAATAATTAGAAGTAAATAATACGGAATTCATTACTTAAAAATAATTAGAAGCAAATAATATGAGAAAAATATAAGCTCGTTGAAAATCTCTTCAAACATGGACTCTTTCCAAGATTGTTCGAGCTTGAAATGTGTGAAATATTGTGCTTGAGCAACTAGAACATTTACAAAACAAGATCTCATCTAGGGTCGGGGCCAATGCCTGCGTCACTTTAGGTAAAACATAAAAGAGTTTGATAAGGTGTGTGTTTGAGCTTGAAGAAGAGAAAAAAAGATGATTTTACATTGGTATTTAAGACTATTTATATAAAAACTAAATCTACATAGGTGTGCTCACACGAAGTAAAATGATCGATATGCTTACTGTGTCTGAGAGGGTTTTCAAGCATGGATCAAATGATTAGTTTATTAACTAATCCAGATGATGTTGGGAGTTGATGTTATGTTTTGTAAAAGCAATGGACCAACAATCAATAATAATGGAAGAAAAGGCAGACAATGCTAGCAAGATGCAACTTTGAGTGACAGGCAGGCAAGTAGCCAGTCGTTTAACTAGCTAACAGCCAAATAGTAAGTTTTGAAGAAGAGATTTCTACCAGTCTTGAAAATTTCTTACTCCTGACAAATGGCGTGAGGTTGGTATTTACGGTGGAAGGAGGATTCTATTAATTGCTAGGATCATGTCATGTTATCATTGATTAAATAGACTGATTTAAACATTTTTTTTAAATAAGTTTTTTATTTTGATTTATATTGCTTCAACTTAACTTAAGCTTACGGTGGTTTAAAATATTTTTATTTAAAAATATATTAAAATAATTTTAAAAATATTAAAATTTTAAAAAATACAATTTTAAAGTTCATATGTACCCAAACGGGTGTAATAGCAGTTGGACTTGTATTTAACATACTCTGCTCCGAGCTATAAAAACACCGTTTGAGTTATAAAAGCAACATTTGGAAATACAGTATAAATCACATTGATAAAAGTTTTAAATTTTTTTTGCTAAGATGTAATATGTTTTTGATTGTTTTGATATGTTTACATTAACAATAATTTTTAAAAAATAAAAAAAATATTATTAATATAATTTTTAAAAAAAAACAACTATAACTATATTATTAAACAGGCTATAAAATCAATCTTCGTACATTATTAAGCAGGCTCTAAAATCAATCTTCGTACATTATTAAGCAGGCTCTAAAATCAATCTTCGTAATGTTTCCCAGAGTGGAGAATAGCGCTTCCACAATATCCATGTCCATTCTTGGTAACTCAAACTCCATGCTGGGTGAGTTGTATTATTGAACCATTTAACGTGTAATTTAATTAAAAATTAAATAAATATTTTTTTAAAATTATTTTAATGTATAAATATGAAAAATAAAATTTTAAAAATAAACTAACCCATCCTTTACCCGCTCTATGCCAACAATCCTTTACCTGCTCTATGAACATCTGATAAAACAGATGGGCCTAGCCAACAAATGCCGACAATCCATTTTGTCTTGTTGTAGTCCAAGTGTGGCCCAAAACCCCAATCCAGTGGCTCGAAGTATTGTTAAATGCTCATGCAACAAGCCTAGCCTCTCTGCTCATCATCTGGGCTGGGCTTAGGATCATTCCACTAGCCTACAGGGATAGGAGGTTTTGGATATGCTACGGCTCTCTCACATCTGAGCTCGGCCTGGACGTGGACTCGCTTGCCCCTTTACCCAAGCCAATATTTTTACGCCCTTTTATTTATTTAATATATGTAATTATTACAAACCGTGCATCGCAATTTATGTATTTAATTTTTATTTTATATCTAAAGTTAATTGTTTTTATTAAGTGTGTGTTTCATCATGTGGTGCAGTGTATTTTTGCAAGATCATTTTTTTAAGAAAATATATTAAAATCATATTTTTTATATTTTTTAATTTTTAAAGATTATAAAAAGCAAATAACAAAAACAATTTAATATAAAAAATAATTTTAAAATTAAATTAAACCGCACCAATTACCCAGCATAGCCAAAAAGCCTGTTTGGCTAAGTGTTTATAGTAATCTTTATTATTTAACAATTGCAACGTATTGTTTGATTATAAAATCAGTTATAATTTTTATAAGGGTTTATTATTCAACCATTGTAATATATTATTTGGTTATAAAATCAACTATAATTTTTAATTTTTATGTATGGATTCTATCATTATCTGTGTTGAAAACTTTATTTTATCGAAACTGGAATTACATATTAGTCACTGTGTTCTTATAACATATTTTTTTCTATTAATATTGTTATTTTGTTGCTGTGTAGTTTCTTGATATTTATAATTTGTTTTTTTCCTTTTAATTTATTAATCCTTACAAATCTTAAATCTTAAATCATTTATAACTCCTTACCTTTCCATTTTATCTCTAGATTTTGTTTTTGGATTTTGTTTTCGTGTTTTGATTTCCGTCTTTATTCCCTTCCAGCTTTACTATAATTATATATTATTTTTTATATTATGATTTTGGGTTTTAAATCTTTGGATTTTTTTTAGTCGGATGAGATTCAATTCAAAATTAAATGTGTTAAACCGGATTCAATTTAGTAAAAAAAATTATTTTTATTTTTATTTTATTTGAAAAATTAATATTTTTACATGAATAGTAGAGACACTCTCTACTGTTCAGGCCCGACCGGTTTCGGTTCAAAATTAAATGCATTGAATCGGGTCCGATCCAATAAAAAAAATTAAAATTTATTTTTATTTGTGTTTTATTCAAAAAACTAGTATTTAATATTATTTTATAACGCTATATAAATTAGATAAAGATCGTTTGATGACATGACATGACATTTGCATTAAAAACCATCAATAATAATATATATTCTTTTTAATTATTTTTCAAGGTTAATTTAGAAAGCATTATTAACTAAATATATTAACATATTTTTTTGTTTAATCTCAATTTTAACAATAATTTTAACCAAACATATATAAATATCAAATTAACTTAAACTAAAAATATTTTATATAAAATAATTTTTTTAAAATTATAATTATAAAACTATAGCGGTACTAAAAACACTCCAAATACGTAACTTTAAAGGAGCATCAACGGGAGAAAATAGCGCAGCTGGAAGAGTTGTTAGGAATATGACAACTTCCATGTAATCATCAGTTTGCACAGGAACTTTGTTTCCAGGCTCAAACCCACGAGCCAACACGATACTGCTAGAACATAATATTAGCATACATACGATTTAATTATTAATGACGTTCAAAAGCAATTCACCAAAGCCACCATGATATGATTCACCGCTATTATCTTAGACACGCCTCCCCAAATCTAGCATGATGTGATGGTGCGGATAGCCCATGCTCCCTCTGAGGTCTATTATTTTTTAACTTTTGAACAGATTTTGTTTGTTTTTCTAGTTGAATTGCATGAGTAGATATTTCTTGAAGTAGTTGAAGGGTGTCTTTGTTTTTAGGTTTAAAAAATATTTAAAAAATATATTTCTTTTTAAATTAATATTTTTTATATTTTTAGATTTTTTAATGTGTTTATGTTAAAAATAATTTTTAAAAAATAAAAAAATATTATTTTAATATATTTTAAAAAAATAATTATTAATACATCTCTAAATACTTTGAAATACAGTCAGCCAGCAACCAGGTTCGAGCTGCGACTTGCTTCCCTCGTAGTTGAATGACACGTCCTCATTCCTGAGCAACACAATGCACAGGCTTGCAGCGATCATGTGCACGTCTGGGACTTTTTATCCTGTTCTGCTTAAGAGATCGACAATAGGTGCAGGAGCTCCAGGGGCTCCTCCTGGTTGAGCAGCAAGATGGATCAGTTGGTATTTTTAAAAATATACATTTTCAACTATATCATTATTAATGGAGTGTTTAGAAACATGGACTCATCTGTGTATTTAAAAGATTCAATTTTTTTGTTTAAATTTAATTATTTTTGTATATTTTAGATCATTTTAATTTAACAAAAAAATAAAAAATATTATTTTAATATAAAAATATTTTAAAATACAATTACAACGATACTGAAATAATTAAATAATTAGTAACTCGCGTAAAGTGCCACATGAAATGACTCCTCTGAACTCGTTGTTTATTTATTTGTATTGCCCACTGAGAAATGTTTTGTCATGAGAAACGAGAACGACTTTTGAACCTTTTCTGTCTTGTCCTCTTCGATAAGCGATGAAAACGCGTATTAAATGCTTCGACGTTCTGGGGAAGCAATAAGATACTTATCTCTCTCTCTCTCTCTGTCTCCCTCGAGTTTTTGTTTGTTTGTGCCAGTTTTGTTGATGCCACATAGACAATGATCGTGGACAGACCAAACAGCCCCCAGTTAGAGCCGGTTTTCCTAAAATTCGGAAGTACTTTAATCGCTAAAGGCATTAATGGAAGTGTCGTTTATTCCCTCCCATGATTCACGGCACAGGCGCCACGAATATCATGAAATATTAAGGTGTATGGGAAAAATTAAAAGGTAAATATTTAAGGTTAGAGGGTTGAGAGTATAGAAAATATTAAGGGGTAGAGTTGTAAAAATGGATGGTAGGAGCTGAAAATTTTAAATTAAATATAATTACAAAATAATCAATAGTATGTATTTCTAATCTAAAATAGACTTGCAAGAAAAAAAAATAGTAAAATACATTTTCTTTGAAAAAAAAAGAATGACGCATGAATTAAGAGTTTTTTTCTTTTAATATGAATATCTAGATTAATTTGTGTATATTTTAATTAATTTTATAAACTAACAATCTTATAAGTCTCAAGTACATATGCTAAGAATTTTAATTGTAAAGGTCGTACGGCACTTGTTTTGCAATATATTTTTAATTAAAATCATCTTGAAAATATTTTATAAATCATGAAAAAATTATTTATGATCTTAAAACATTTAAAAAATCAAACTCAACCTAAAATCAAAGATTAACCTGAGTTTATATTTGTTTTTTCATGATTTTTCAAGACATAAAAAAAACCTAACATGAATTCTCACATTAAACAAAGTAATTCAATACAAAAGTTTTTATTTTAATGGTTTAAATTAGTTTAAACAGTAAATTTCTCTACTTATTATTAGAATTGGATGACTCTTTTCCTATCCTCTCTCAACCAATAATTAAAAAATAATAAAAATAAATTTATATATCAAAATAGAATTTGAATAATTTTAAATTGAAGGATAAGATGAATATTTTTAATGCGTGAGCCATATTTTTCAATTTGATTCTCTTCTTTTCAATCCTACTATTTTATAAAAAATTAAAATTAATTATTACTTGCAGGATTTTATCGCTCAAAAATAAAGTCTGAATTCCAGACTAAAAAAATAAACTTTTACACAGTGAATGATATATATTAAAAATCTCACGCGTTTTAATATTCAATTAACAATGAATAGGACTAGACAGAGGCATGCCAATTAAACAGTAATAACACGTAAATTCTACATTATTGTACTGAGACTTCGAATTCAATGCTTTTCGTTACCGGAAGGATTACGCAAGCCAGTCAATGTCTCGTTGATTAGACTGGCCCAGGTGAGCATTAACAGCGAAGCCTCCGAGCTTGGGAACAATAGGATGCAGAAACTTTCAACCAGGAGAAGAATAATGGTAACGGTCCCCACTGTTGTTCACATGCTCATACTTGAGACTTTTATCTTCGAGCAGTTACACAACTAGCGTTTAGGAACACGGTGTTCATGTTTTTTGAAAATTTTATTTCAATTTTTTTATAATTTTAAATTGTTATAATATTTAATATAAAAAATAAAAATAAAAATTAATATATTCCTAAATAAAAAATATTTTAAACAACCGTCATTTATATATTTCCAAACATATAATCCACAGTTATCACAGACATTTTCTTTTTTCGTCCTGTAACATGGCAAGGACCACTGTGAACTAGAAAGGGCATGAATATATTTGGCTATGTTGTCGTGTGTGTATATATATAATTGATTTTTTTATATATGATATCAAGAGAAATAACATTAAAATTATTAAAAATTAATTTAATATTTTTTCATGTAAAATATTAAAAAAATACATTACAAAACATTAATTATTTTCATACAAAAATGTTTTAAAAATCACTATAAATAGCACTCCAACCATAACATCAAATGATGCCTGTATGAATTAAAAGGGTGTCTGGTACGGAGAATCCCAAACTCTTCTTACCGGATCAACTTGAACGTCGAAGATATTTGTGTTTGTATTGGTAGTAAAAATCAATACTAGAGAATTTAATAATCATTTGTCCACGAGGATACGTGGTAACTGTAATTGTTAAAAACATATATTTTTATAAATGTATTAAAATAATTTTTTAATATTAATATATCAAAATAATTTAAAAATATATAAAAAATTATTTTTTAACTACATTTGCACTTAATATCCCTTTAAATATTGATGGTATATTTGAGATTGCGATGTGATTATGGTTTAATATATTTTTTATTTAAAAATATATTAAAAAATAATTTTTATTTTTAAAAAATTATCTTTAATATTAACATATAAAAAAATCTGAAAATATAAAAAATAATTTTTAATTAAAAATTTAATTTTTAAAGAATATATACTGCGTTCTCCAAACAGACCTGGAGAATATTGTTTTATTCTGAAATGAGGGCAACCTAACGTTTTTATTGACGGGAAAAGTTAGTGTTTTTTACCCAGTTACCCCCCTCCCTTTTTTTTCAGTTAACCAACATGCTATTATTTTTACCAATAATAATACAATTATCACGGGCTTATAACTTATTTGAGAAACTAACATGCATTTTAATGTCTTTATTATATTATAAAAGTTATTATCACAATATATATATTGTAATTTAATGATAGGTTTATCATTGGTGGTTATAATTTTTCTATAAAGCCAGAAATAATTGGAACTCGTGGACTTTTTAAGTCTCGGGAGTATGGTAGTAAACTCTGCTTGGATTCCTCATGATCCACGGCATAAACCAAACATAATAAAATTAACGAGACTTTTCACTTTATGGCGGTGTTATTGTCGTTCCATTATTTATCATGTAGACTAAAATAGCCTCATTGAATATATTTCCTCTCTTCTACTAAAACCTAAATAGCAATTAATGTTAAAACAAATCTTCTTTATATTCTTCAAAGAGAGAGCGCACACAGAGTATACCTGAATGTTCGTGGCTTTCTTTTCCAAACATCCAAGTCGCATATTTTTTTTCTACAAGTTTAATTTAATACTGAGTTGATAGATATTGCGTATCCTGTGAAAAAATTATTCAATGAATAACGATCCTAAATTTCCTGAGTATAAAATCATAAATTATTACTAATATCCTACTAATATATTTGAGAATACTGTTTGTAGTTATTTTTTAAAATATTTTTTTATTAAAAATTATATCAAATAATATTTTTATATCATTTAAAAATTATTTTTAACATTAACGCATTAAAATAATCTAAAAAACATAAAAAATATTAATTTAAAAAAATAATTTTTTTTCAAATATTCTTTTGAAACGTAAAAACAAACTGAATTAATAATACAATAATGAGTTAGGTAATAATAATATATATTAAGAACTAAAAAGTAAGGGGGAGTAAAAAAACTAAAAAATTGATTAAATTAATAAAACCAGAAAAAAAACAATAAAAAAATAAATCATGAAAAAATTGATTAAATTTTTTAAAAAATAACTATTTCAGTTCGGTTTAATAAGTATAAAATTAAAAAACTAATTTTTTTTTAAATACTATAAAAGCTCTTTCTAAATTTTTAACCCTAGCATTTTTTCTTTTTTTTCATCCAACAGCTGCCCCAATCACTTCCCAAAGCTCTTACAAGTCACAACTCTCAAATCTTAGTCTTTTATATTCTCAACCTCATAAAAAATAAATTTTTCATCACTTTATAAAACTTCATGGTTGGATTTAGACTTTTAATTATCCAACAAGACTTCAATTTTTATCTTCAAATCTAACAAGTCATGTACTGGTTTGATGTATATTTTAAATTTTCATCTTTAAAGTTTTAATATTTATTTTCTTTCATTGTAGTTTTTTATGTTTTTTTTTTTAAGATTGAAGCAGCTCCTGCTGTAATTTCTACTAAGACCGGAAAAAAAAATTAAAGTTCTGTATATTATGAGTTACAGTGCTCCATTATTTATATAAAGTTTTTTATTTAATTTTTTTTGTTTAACTTTTATATTGATTGTTTAGTTTTTTTCATAACCATTTTGTAACACGTAGGGACGAGTTTGTGGTTATTGAAGATCAATTTAGAATAATAAAATGGTTCGTTGCTATATTTTATCTGCTTTCAATTGTTATATGTTTGAAATCTATTGAGTAATTGAGTTTTTAAAGTTGTGGGGTTTGCAGAGAAGAATACGAGGGAAACTGGAAAAAGATGGTTAAAAATACCAATTCGGTTTGAATATGGATTTTTCTGGTTTTTATATTAAAAAATTGAAGTAAACTAAACAAAAACTAGTTGATTTGAATTGATCTTGGTTTAATTTTTTTTTATTTTTAAAAATTTTATTTTAATTATTTTTTTAGATAAAATCCAAATTTAACTAAAAATATCCATCCCTACTAAAAAGAACAATAATAGACACCAATCCCTGTTTAGAAAAATGTGTCCTTCAAACTATACTATTTTAGAAAATATATACTATAAAATATAAAACTTGAACCGGATATATGAAATAAAATCCCTGCAATATAGATTTTTTTTTCATGCCAATGAATATACAAAAAAAATATAGATCATATCTAAATATTTATGACTTTACTTTTCAAACATATATACAAACTCACATGATTTTTTTCTCTATAAAACTAACATTTAATTGGTAGATATTTTAAATTTTACGATCAACATACCCAATGAACGACAATTATATTTTTCCCAGTGTATTAAAATAACTTATTTATCCACAAAACTTACTCAAATTTCTTGCCATTTTATTGTTTGTTTTAAAGTTTCTTGTATCAAAATCAAATTCATTTATTTAATTTAATTGTATAAAAGTCACTACCGTCCAAGATATAAAACTTACAAAAACTGTTCTTCTTTTCCAAGGATTACACTTAAAAAAGAGACATTTCATTTAAAGGCAATCACTATTTTAAGATTTATAATTTCTATCTTTATTCTTTATCTTGAATATAAAAAGACTATGAGAAATCTTAATATGTTTAAATTGTGATAAGTAATATCTTATTAGTTATTTAATAATAATTATTTTATATAAATAAATAGATATAAGTAAAGAAAAAAAATTAAATTAAAATATTCTCCTTTTCACCCATGTCTTTTCCGACTGTAAAAAAGTTTTTTTATTTTTTATTTATTTTCAATTATTATTTCCATAAAAAAAAGATACGGGGTAATAAAGTAATCTCGATAAGTCCACCAACCATGGAGAAATTTCATTCGTCCTTTTAATTTATCGTCCATCAAAAGTTGAGAGAGAGAGCTAATATGGTCGCGCTCCGACGGCGTATTCTCCTATCTGAGAGAGCGAAGGCGCGATAAATGCTGCACTGTCACTGACTAGGAGAAGAGATCTTCACGCAGTGCAAACTCCTTTCTCTCTATTTCTGTTCTCTATATATTTTTAAGATCTACAATTAATCCAACTAATTATTATTATTATCGGTATAGAACTGCAAAAAAAAAAAAATATTGTTGTAATTTTGTGAGAAACGCCTATATTAATGCGATGGACTATTTATCTATTTAATTATTATTAAGGAAAAGAAGAAGAGAAGTTTTTTTTTAGTTTTTTTTTTCTCGCGATTTTGATTGGAGCATGTCTTGATGGTAATGGGGTCTGGCAAAAGAGCACGAACCTCTTCTTCTCAAAACATGAACATGTCAATCTCAGGCAAGCTACCTCCTCACCTTCTTCCTGCTCTTAGTTTCACGATTTCGACTTCAAGATTTTATTTTTAAAAAAAAATTCAATTAGAAATGAACTTTTATGAATTTTGGGTCGATTTGTTTTTTCGTGTGTGGAATATCTATGCAAGCAGATTCAAAAAATTAAAATAAGATCTTTCAGCTTTTGAATGTTTTGGGACCTTTTATTTTGGTTTTCCGGGTCGAATAAGATAGAAATGATTATTAAGATTTAGCTGGAGTCAATGCTTTTGAGGTCAGCGTGTAGTTAATTTAATTTAGCCCAGCTTCAGCATACTAAAGATAAAATGATTTTAAGGTCATATTGACAGTAGAAAAATCGGGAGCTTGCTATTAAGTCTCGAAGGAAATGAATTTTGTACCTGCAGAACTTCTATGGAGTGAGTGAGTTACTGTATTTTGCAGGTATTCGTGAAAGACATCGGCAGGAACTAGAGAATTTGACCCTGACAGCACAACCCTTCAAAACATTGAAGTTTTTTGCTCTGGCTATGGTTCAATATTGTAAGAGATCGGTATTCTACCTCCTGGCTAAAGGAGGTTGGCTAATGCTATTAAGTACAGTGGTGGCAGCTGTTGGAGTTGTGCTTGCGACCATTGACAGTCCTCATGAAAAGGTATTGCAGCATATAGATCATTTTAGGTACTTATAGTTTAGTTAAATTTATGTTCTTATGGATGAAACATTACGTGTTTCTGTCACGGCACGTAAAAGGATGTGTTCTTGGATTGCTACGGCCATGTTGCTACAGTGTTTCTTATGGTTAAACCTTGAATATGTTGAGATTTAGATATGGCGCTTCTTCCTCTTAGTGTGAACATTCATTTTGTTCTGCTATTCATGGTTCTATTGTTTACAAATTAACGGTGTGGATTATTGATTACTTGTTGTGGCATATTTCTGCAGCATGTTGAAGAACTTTCTCATTATCTGCGATTTGGATTGTGGTGGATTGCCCTTGGCGTTGCATCATCGATCGGTCTTGGTGAGCAAAATTTCTGAGATGAATATGAAAAAACCCTAAAGCTGGGTACAGTGAAGAGTGTCAGCAACTATTCGAGTGCTTCGAACTTAGAGGCAACTTTTGGTGCATGTGATATCAATAATGTTTTTGCCACATAAATTAACCTAGTATGAGATTTTTTAAACCTGGCATCTTATTTTTGTGCAATGATATTGTTAAATCACGAAGCACAACATTGTAGTAGGACAAGGGACCTTTTATCATCACCATCCTTTTTATACTTGGCCGATAAACTGTAGTTGCGTGGTTTCAGATGTGCCCTGTGCTTGTAAAGTGCCTCAATTTAGTTCTCACATGATTTTTTGGTCTATTGTGGCGGTTTCGTCCATCTAAGATCTTTGGAGATAAGAAGGAACACAGCTGGTTAAAATCACTCTCTCTAATATATGGTTTTTTGCTGTTGCTGTTTCTACATTTTTATGAAGAATTGAGATCTGCTATCCACCGAGCTTATCTGTCTTTTCTTTTTTCAAATTTATTTCAGGATCTGGTTTGCATACTTTTGTTATGTATTTGGGTCCTCACATTGCCTTGTTCACGATTAAGGCAATGCAATGTGGCCGAGTTGATTTAAAAAGTGCTCCTTATGATACAGTACAACTGAAAAGAGGTCCTTCGTGGCTTGACAGAGACTGCCATGAGTATGGGGACCCAGTGTTTCCATTATTACATGGATTGCGGGTTCCCCTTAGCAGCATATTGCCCCAGGTACAGGTAGAGGCTATTTTGTGGGGCGTTGGGACTGCACTTGGGGAGCTTCCTCCTTATTTTATCTCAAGAGCAGGTATGTGTCAAGTGTCTGCAGCAGTAATATGAATATCTGGTTAAAAGTTTGCCAGTAATGAAGTGTTTGTCTAGTGATCTTGTGACAATCCATATGCACTGAGGTTGCTGTCGTGCTATAAGACTGAGTGGCTGGATTAATATGATGGTTTTGTGCATCTAACATGATTAAAGTCACAGATTACATGGAAGACTACTTTTAAAAAAAAAAACTTATGAGATTTTGTCAAACCTATAATCTTTAAACCCTACCAGTTCCCGAATGTTGTTTTATTACTATTATCAACAACAGCAAAGCCTCTGTCCCAAACTAGTAGGACTAGGCTATATGGACTCTTAATCATAAACTAAACTTGCCTCAATATCAAGATATTTTATTATCATAGGAAAAAAGAAAACATATCACAGTTTATTCTCAAGTATGCTGATTGTGAAGTTTTAACATCCCCTTTTCCTCAAAGAGTAAAGTTGAAGCTAGATAGGGATGAGGATGCCTTGGATGCATGTCCTTGGAATGTTTGATATTCTTTTACTTTAATGCTTGCTGCAGAAAATTTACTTAAAATGCAAGAAGTTCAAAAAAACAAAAACAAAAACAGAAACAGAAACATGATGTAATGTTAATACATCATTCAATCTTAATGCTGACCAGGATTTTGAACACTTGTATGATTCAACTGTGCTTTTGTGCCCAATGGTGTGCATGCCTACGTTGCATGTGTACCTGAAACCATTTAAGAGTGGTCGTGGCTGATTTCATCTGATCAAGAGAAGAATTGTCTTGGTCTCCTGGTCTCCTTATCAGAAGGCATTTAGTTTTCATGGTTGGATGGTATCTAATACCTATCATAGTTGTTTTTAGCCCAAGTCGTATCTGTTTTTTTTCTTGTTCTTTTTTCCTTATAGGAGATTATCGCTTCTTCCATCTTTGATTGTTATTGCGTGTATGGTAACTGCAAAATGTTGGTTTTGATTTAGTATATTGACAGCTCTGCATATTTTTTTTGCATATTGATTACATTGCTTTATGCAGCACGTATGTCAGGTAGCAAGTTGGATGCCATGGAAGATTTGGATGCTTCTTCGGATGGAGGTAGTGGAATCATAGCTACTCGCCTTAAAGCAATCAAACATTGGCTTCGGAACCACTCTCAACATTTGAACTTCTTCACAATCTTAGTGCTCGCTTCGGTAAGTGCAACACCCGTCTATATTTTATACTACTAGTTATTCAGAAAATAGATGACCTTACCAAGAGGGACTCGTTTGTTCTCATACTAATGCCTCCATTAAAATCCTTATCAACTCTTTTTAGTTTAAATATTCCAAAATGCAATCTCAGTTGTCCCTTTTAAAACATTTTAATATTTGTAATTTGTTGTCATAGACACAATTCCTTGATAATTTGAGATTGTTTTAGTATTTACATGGACAAGTACTACGTCCGATAAAAACCAGGGCTTGGTTTCTGACATTCTTTAAAATTTTATTTAAACTACAAATTCTTGTTTTAGAAAATATTTGCTCTACTATTTTCTTTGTATCCATGAAGGGTGCTTTATTGTGATACATCATGAAACACAAGAACAAGTTAACTTTGTTCTAATCATCAGATACATAACATTGGTGCTAACAAGTCGTCCTTGATTATGATCTGTTCATGTCATGCTTTTCTTCATTAACTTGCAACTTGCTGATGACTTGTACTATTTTTTAGGTGCCAAATCCTCTATTTGACCTTGCTGGCATTATGTGTGGACAATTTGGGGTTCCATTTTGGAAGTTTTTTCTGGCGACACTGATTGGAAAAGCGATTGTTAAAACTCACATACAGGTTTGTGATGTTACTGTTCTCTCTCTTTATATCTTTCGGACCATTTAAACACTTGTTTTAGGTGCTTTTGTGCTTGAAGCTTCAGTTTCTATTGACCATCCTAGTTCCCTTAGTTTGGTGTGATAATTTTCAGCATTGATAATATTGCTATAAGTGCTTCAAATGAAGATGGGGTAATGGAAATCAAGAGTTGAAATTAATGTTGATTTGATAAAGTTGGTGTTGGATGCTGCTTTTTACTTTAAATCCTTCTGAGTTGTCTCTTGGTTGATTGCTTTTTTGGCAGACGGTGTTCATTATTTCTGTTTGCAACAATCAACTTCTTAACTGGATAGAGAATGAGTTGATCTGGGTACTCGGCCTTGTACCAGGTTTCGATTCTGCATTGCCTGACCTCACAGCAAAACTCCATGCAATGAAAGAAAAATATATGGCACCTGCACCTCCTGCATCCGCAGATATAAAGGTACCCTGATAGACCACATTAGCTGAATCAAACAGGTTCTTATTAAATGCTTTTAAATCTCTGCGATATTGCATTGATTGAGTTTTGTTTCTCATTTACATGCCTGGTTTGTGCATTCTTCACAGGCCAAAAAATGGGATTTCTCGTTTACTGGAATCTGGAACACTGTTGTATGGCTCATGCTCTTGAATTTCTTTTTTAAGATCTTGAATGCAACTGCTCAGATGTATCTGAAAAAACAGCAGGAAAAGGAGCTAGCTACATTGACAAATAGGGCATCAGCTTCGACGCATTCAGATTAGGAGTCTGACCAAAGGACTATGACACATGCATTTCTATTTTTCTTCCCTTATCTTTTTTTTTCTTTGTCTACAGTTAGCTTAGGGAAGCTAAAGTGACAGCTCTTACAAGTCACCCGAAAATCTGTTACATCAGTAAGTTGCTGGTAGAAGGCTGTATAGAAATAGGAACATGATGCCCTGTATCATGTTGGGAGAGGCATTGTTTTGGGTAGCTCTTAACCCGTCAGTAAGAACTGTTGAAATTGTTATCGGAAGCTTATTATTATTATTCTTTGGAAATGCAAGACAAATTATGTGGTGATTGATCTTCCGGCGTTGGGCTCATAAACTTGTTGGATTCCCACCATGACGCTGTAATTGACAAATTACCGGTTTTGGAGTCAGTGAATTTACATGCATATATGCTCAGAACCTTAGCCGCCTCCCTGTATACTGTCTTTTACATTTGTTTATGATGGATTCTTCTCTGAATTTGTTGGTGGATGTCTACCGGCCTTATTTTCCCTGTGAAAATCAAGATCCTCATTAAAAAAAAAAACACTTCTAAAAATCTCCATTGAACTTGCGGATCTTGATGTCAATAGCAGCAAGCTTGAGTCGATAGTATCACATGATACAAAAAATCTCCAAAAAGAATAATCATTAATAAAAAATCATCTGAGCCTTGTCCTTCAGTTGTATTTTGAATAGCAACTATAAAAAGCTGCTACGATGGCAATCAGTGCTTTTCTGGCAGAGGCTCGATTGTTTATACTCGAGCACACGTGCACATCAACTTTTGTTTTTTTCCTATTAAAATAGAACAACATGTCGTGGGAGCCTAACAAAAGAAAAGGTTTTGATCTGATAAATAACAAGAAAAATCTTAAAAATAATTAAATAATAGGAAACTTGACGACTCATCGGATTGTATATCAGAGCTGTTGAGGAAAGCAATAATTTTCCGATGATAGAGACTGTCAAGCCATTTCCGACCATCCACGCACCACTCAAATAATCCAAAACCCACTTAAGAAATGTTTTGTCCACCTAAAAAGTAAAAACAAGTGGACATGTCACAGACGTTAAAATGTATTTAATTGGCTCTGAGTAGATGAGCGTTGAGGACAGCAGACCACTTCAAATAAAAGGTGAGTGAATATTTAAAAAACTTTAAAATTTATGATCATATAGAGGAGTTGGATTCTGTGGAGGGTTATCTGGTTGCTGGTTTGTGTGATTTCATGGTCACGACAGCATCAATATTTGTTCTTTTTCATATTTATTTTTCTAGTAAATTAGGTCAAATTTGGGTTTCTTACGTAATAACATTTCTGTCATTTTAAATGAAAATACCTGACATAAAAATACTATTTATTCAAAAACAAACGAATAACAATTAAACTTATTAAAAAAATAAATAACTATGCCTACAAATTAAATAAGATATAACTATATATATATATTCTTTTCTTCTATAAAAATAAATTGAGTAGAACCTAAGGAATGTAATTCAATTAGTTAAATTTTAGATATTTTTTTTGAGAAATTATCAATTAAAATTTTATAAATTTTAAAGTTATAAAAAATTTATATATTCATTAATTTTAAAGCTCATAAAATTAATTAAACTACACATAAATTAATTTAAATATTTATGTTAATTTAAAAAACAAATGAAGTAGGTAGGTGTAATATATGTATATAGACACGCACTAGCGTGGGTGCTAGTTTTGATATGTGGATCGTACCGGCCTTTAATATCTGTTGACAAGGATTCTTTGCATTTAATAATCTTGTTCACCAAAAAAAAAAACAATCATTAAGGAGTATGCGGCCTGGAATATCTTAAGCGCTGAACTGTTTTTATATATTTTTGAGATCTGAAATCATTATTAGCCACGTTGAACGGAGCCTTACTTGTAAATAGTTGGATTTTGTTCCTCTATCCTGTAATGGAACTCTCATTATGGTGCTAATGTTTGAGAGTGCTGTAGAATGTATTTTTGATTTTTTTATTCTTTTAAATTAATTTTTGATGTAAAAAATAAAATTTAATATATTTTAAATGAAAAAATATTTTAAAATGTAATCTCTAATACACTTTCAACAAGCCCTTAATAACCTATTCATCTCTTGTTAAGCCTTTAAGCAAAAGAAATACAAAAACGAGTGATTTTATTGGGGGGAACCAGAGTAGCATCACTATCCATATTCCTTCCCCTTCCAGCATTAGAGACGCGCTAATCACTGTCCATATCAATAATTTGGTAATATTCCTTAATATGTTATTGGCATATTAAGTGCATTTAATAATATTAATTCGAACAACATATCGATAATTTGTCAAATAATTTATTTATAATATATTATAACAATTTATCATTATATAATCTCATATATTTAATTCTACAGCATAACACAACAGTTAAGAGTGCCGTATGGACTCAGTATTATTTTGAACCAACCTTTTCTCTCGGTTGCTTGCTTTCTTATCAATTTTTTTTTTTTAAATAAAGATAAACAAAGAGAGAGAGAAATAAATAAAAACATGAGAATCAATGGTCCCATCGTAAGATGGTGGGGGCGGCGCGTTGAATACAGTCCTTTGTACAAGTACATGAAATAGCGTTTGAAAACGCGGTGTAAAAATCATTTTATAAGAATAAAAAAATATTTAAAATATTTTAATATCTTAATATTAAAAATAAAATTTAAAAAATAAAAATATTATTTTAAAAAGATACACTTAAAAAAAATATTCGGTCCCGGACGCTAACTGCCGGCCAATTATTGCTTTTGTTTTCTTCAGACAACTTGAAAACTTAACTTGACAGTGAAGAAAGGAAAGGGAATATCAACATCTTGACTTTCGAATGCCAATGAAAATTTTTGTATTTTATGTTTAAATATTTTATAGAAAGAATAAATAACTCATTGCAAACAAAATGTGAACATTGTTGTCACGTAAATACGAAGTTTGAGAATTGTTTGATTTTTTTTTTTATCATTTGAATAATAAAATAGATCCTACATCCAAGACTGATCTACACCCTTTTTTAATGGTAAATTACAACTATATTGCAAGTCTAATGGAATGATTTAAAAAAAACACGATTAATATTACAGCTGATTATGCAATATGGTTTCTAGAACAAAAATCAAGAAATTTGAAATGCAATAAGAACATAATAGAATAGTATAGATTATAATAGAACAACAGGATGAAAAAAAGAGAAGGGAGAAAAGGACATAATTGTTTACTTCATTTTTTTCCATGCTTGTTTTCTCTAGCATTTCTATTATATATAAGCCAATAAAATACCAAATATTACGTGATTTATGCCTTAATAGATATATAAAAAGACAACTTAACAAACTCTATTAACCAAAAAAAAAAAAAAACAATGTGTGTGGGTAAATAAATAAAACAATTAATTTAGTAAAGTTTTGCAATTTCAATTCTTCCACGCATCATATAATGTTTTTTGATTCTTTTAAATTCAACAGTCAATAGACTTGCTATTGCTCCCTTCTCACTTTCATCCGGTAATTGTTCTTGATCTATTGGTGTGTATGACAATGCTTCCCTCATTAGCACACCTTTATCCTTAAAGGTAAATGAAAGAAATTATAGGGTAAATTCTTCTAGGAATTCCCAAATAGCCTCTACAAGTGGCAGTTATTTCCACATGATTAAAACTTGAGTGACAACTTGATTCATGTGCTTCATCATATATCTGTTTAAGATCAATTAAGGTTGGAATGTTAGCTCAGTTTAGAATTCAGGTAGCTACTTATTGAACTTTTCTATTATCTGTATGCTTCTTTAATTAAGAAACATGAAAAATTGGGTGGATAATTCCTAAAGATGGTAATTCTAGTTTATATGTCATTGTACCTATACATTTAATGATTTTGTAAGGGCTATATAATTTTACTGATAATTTATTAAATGCTTTGTTAGCAACTGAGACTTGCATATAACGTTGTAGTTTGAGGTAAACCCAGTCCTCTTAGTACAAACTTTCTTTCACTTCTTCTTTTCTTATTTGCTAGTTGTACCATTATGTGTTAAACTAATTTGAAGTTATTTTTAAAGATTTTGAGTGTTTATTCTCTTTTTATTAGCAGTGCATCTAAGGTTTTATTGTTGGAATCTTTGGGGAAATATGATATATGGATTGGAAGGGTAATCATATAGGATCTCATATGGGGTAAACTTAGTTGAGGTGTGGCATTTTGTGTTGTATCACCATTCAGTTAGAGGCTACCATTTTATCCATTGATTAGAAGACTCATTAATCACGTAGCTGAGGTGTTGTTCTAAATATTTTTTGATTGCTTTAATATGACCATCCATTTGTGGATGATAGACTATTGAATAGTACAGTTCCATGCTTTGATAGAAATATAAGTTCTTTCAAAACTAACTAAGAAACACATATCCTCTATCATTGACTATATTGGTTGTAGACCATAAAGTTTATAGATTTGATCCATAAAAATATTGGCCACTGTGGTGGTTGAGTAGAGATAAGCCAACGTTGTAAAATATACATACTTAAAAAAATTATCCACCACTATAAATATAACCTATTTACCATTGGATTTAGAAAGCTCCTTTATAAAATCTACACCAATTTCAACAAAGAGTGCATTGAGAATGGGCAAAGGTAATAGCATACCAAAGCTTAAGATATGTTTTAACTTATTCTTTTGATAAATGGGACATTCCATTATGTATTGCCTCATATGTTTTTGTTGTTTATTCTAACAAAAAGATTACCTATATTTTTTACTGTGATTCTAGCTCTAAAGTATCTCTCAAAAAATAAGTCATGGTACATTACCATCAATTTGTTTTGCAAATCCTCATTATTACCCACAACAATCTTTCCCTTCATATTAAGATGATTGTTCACCTACTTATAATGCGGATGTGTTGTAAGGCCTTGTTGTCAGTCCATTATAATAACTTAAATAGACCAGACCTTTGTCCATCACTCCCTGATTTGTTTCATTATACAAATGGTTATAGTAGATATTGTCATGATAAATACCTCTTTACTAGAATTTATGGACAATGCATTAGCTGCAACATTGTCTTTTTCCTTTTTATACTTAATGTCAAAACCATATCCTGGTAAGTTAGCTAACCAAAGGTGTTAAGAATGAAAAGTTACCTTTTATTCTAGAATGTATTTGAGGTTGACTTGATCAAATCTGATTGTAAAATGCATTCCCCCAATATAATGATACCGGGTAACTTTTCCTCTCATGTATGACCATCATCTCCCTCGCATAGATGGATAACACTTGTTATCATGATTCCAAATGCTTGATAATAAAAGAAATAAAGTGTCCCTTATGCATTAGAACAACCTCGATGCTAATTTATAAGGTATTAAACTCTCTGATAAATGGCTTATTAAGGTTAGGCAACGTCACATAAGAGTTTTGGTCATGGATTCTTTCAAGAATTTGAAGGCTCCTGTCACTTTCTCATTTAAGCTGAATACTTCCTTCTTGAGGAATTGTGTTAGGGGTTTGCAAATGATGTCGTACCCACTTAAAAACCTTTTATAGTAACTTATAAGCCCTAAAAATCCTTCTAGCTGCTTGATATTTTTTTGTAAAAGCCATTTTTTATTGATTATACAGCTTAGGTATGCCACTTGGTTGCTACCAAAAACACATTTGCTTTCCTTTACCACTGATATATGAAGCTTTAGAAATGCAAACACCATCTTCAAATGCTCTAGATGTTCCTTCATTGACTTACAATATATTAGAATATCATCAAAGAACATCAACATGAACCTTTTGAGATATGGCCTGAATATATTGTTTATTAGATATTGGATTGTTACAGAGGTGTTAAATAACCCAAAGAGGATAACTAGAAAGTCAAAAGTGACAATTATGAGTTTGAAATACATCTTTTAGGGCCATTGTGATCTAGTGGTATCCAAATCTTAAATCTATCTTAGAAAAAATAGTAGTTTACATTAACTTTTCAAGCAAATCATTTACCAAAAGAATTGGAGATTTATCCTTAGTAGTGAGTTGATTGAGAGGTATTAAATGATCATGAGCTCTTTTTAGAGGGTAACTATTTTGACTCTTTGAATACATCTTGATGTTTTATTAATAGTTCTTTGAAGGTAGGATTCCCTTTTCATTTTAGGAATGAGAGTAGTGGATATAAGTTGCACAAAACCTTCCTCATTTATCACTAACTACAAACTACATGAACTAATTTCTACCAATTAAAAAGAGTTAAACAGTTTGCATATTAATAGCTTATGAACCCAGCAACTACATTTTTTAACCATTCCAATAAAAAGACATTTATAATTCTTTGTAGTTAAATATAATGTCACCCAACGAAACCAACCACTAAACCCTTAATACCATGTTATAGTTATTCAGATCGACCACATGCATTTGCCATAAAATTCACCCCCTATATTTTCCACTTGAAATTCTTGCACACAATTGTACAACTCATAGTTTTTCTATTAGCAATTACTATTATAAGAGGTTTGATGTTGATGAGATTACAATGTAACCTCTTAGCCATTGTTGTATTGATAAAATTATGGGTATTGTCTAAGTCTATTAATATAGATAATATGTGTTTATCAGTTCTATCGGTCATCTTTAAAGTGCAAAACCCTATTGTGCTCTCCAAAACATTCAAGAAAATAAAGAGATTGACTTTTTTTAGGTATGCATCTTTTCTATCTTACCCTCATCATCACTCTTGTTTTTTTTATTAATGATGCTAAATCTTTTGTTTTCACATATATAACCTTGTACGAATCTCTTGTCACACTATAAATGAAGACCTTTAGATCCTTTTTCTTCTAATTCCTTACTCATCGAGGGTTTTTCAAGTTTATCATTTGGTTTTTTATGTATATTTAAGGGTAAGTGTAGGTGGCAGCCTAATTTTTTGAGGTATTGAAGGGTTACGAATGGACAATAGAGGAATTTTGGAAGGTTTTATGGTGAGTTAATTTGGGTTTGAGTGTTTGGTGTTATAATAGGATAAGGATGTTTAGTAGAACTTAGATAGCTACACTTGCAAAATTGGGTGTTATCTTGCGTTTAGACAGATTGTATGCTTGTTTCAAGGATTTAGGCTCAAATATTTTTATTATATTTTATATTTTAATCTTTAATCCTTCAAAAAAGAATATTAATGTCTGGCTTTTGTTGATGTCTGTTGTATTCCATAAAACATCAAATTCTTGTATGTAAGTCTTTAGGTTACTTACCTATTTTAGCTCCATAAGTTTATTTAGAGGATCCTTTTGGCCACCAAATCTAGCACACGATGCCACTACATACTCCTCTCATGTTACTTCCTGAACATATAAACTACTAATGTAGTTTTGGTGTTAGTATAAGGTCATACCATTTAGGTGACAAGAGGCCAACTTGGGTCTCTTTGATTCTCCAATCTTTTCAATATCAAAATATTGATTGCACCTATATAACTATTTATGAACCTCCACTCCATCAAAACTAGAAAAATCAAATCCAAGTTTATATGTCTTAAGTTGAGCATGCCTCCCTGCACCAAATAAGTAAGGTCTTGCCATTAAAGTTCTATGAGCCATCTATTTATCTCTAGCTGTACTAGTCTCAATTATAAGCATTAATAGATTTTAGAGAAGAGTTGTTTGTTGACAAGTCAATCCACTAATAAGTTCTATAAGTTTATCAATCTTAGTTTCATGGTTATTTTTGGCAATTTTCAACTTGTGATTGTAGGTCTCTAACATCTTCATTATTTGTTTATAATTTTATGTCTAATCCCTACTAATAGCTTCTAATAAGCTTTCTAGTTTTTTGAGGTCTTATGTTATAGTATCATGAGTCATAGTATTAGATTCTAGATCAACTACTCTAATACTACTTGTTACAAGTCTGACGGAATGATCTCCAACTAAAAAAGAACCTAGTAAAATAGCGTTGTAGTTGATTATACAATATGGTTTTTAGGCTAGAAATCAAGAATTTTGAAAGAACCTAGTAAAATAGTGTTGTAGTTGATTATGCAATATGATTTTTAGGCTAGAAATTAAGAATTTTGAAAGGAAAGAAGAATACTAATAGAATAGAATCGATTAGAATAGAACAATAGAAAGGAAAAGATAGTATAATTGGTTAATTCATTTTTTTTCCATGCATTTTTACTTTGGCATTTATTTAATATATAAGTCAAGAAAATACTAGATATTACATGATTTATGCCTCAATAAACATGTGAAAAGACACCTTAGCTAACTTTACTAGCAGGAAAGAACATAATAAAACATTGCATATAGGTAAATAAATGAAACGGTGTGTTTATTGTAGTTATACAATTCCAATTCTTCCTAAGATCATGCCGTGATTAGTTCTTTCAAATTCAAAAGTCATTATTCATTGTAATTGCTTCCCTTCTCACTTTCACCCAGCAGCTGTTCCTGTATTTTGGTGTATGTGACATCCCAAGAAGCTAAAAACGACCAAAAAATGCTTCTTTTTTAAGGCTAGGTAATGTGGGCTCTGTGCCTTCCACTGAGCCAAAAAAATCAATCAAATAAAATAGCAAGCTAATCACTTATGTGAGAAGTGACATGATAACTTTTTTTTCTCTCTTTTTTCTATCCAGCTAACTACTAAGTACTAACTATCAAATCTTTTACTGGAGAAAAGGAAACAAAGAAGAAACAGCAAGCATATAGATCGGTACCAACTCGCTGGCTGGAATTCTTGCACGTGACAAAGATTTTTTCTTTTTTAAAGATTAACGGGAGTGTTTTTTTCAAGTGATAATGAGAGTTTAGAAGTGTAGATTGATTGGATCATGCTGTGTACGGAACCACTGGGTCTGTTTTAAAAAATCCAAAACTGAGCGCAAACCTTTCCTTAGAGGGGTGGATGAGAGGTGGGGCCAGGGGGTTGGAATGACCTAATCCTGGATGTGATAACGTAGTGGCATGGGTGGGCTGCTGCTCTTTCCATTTAAATGATTCTTTCGTGGGACCTTATCGCCTTCAAAAGGGATCAAATTAGCAAGGGACAGAAACCAAGGGGCAGTCATGTTCATAAAACAACACCTGAGGTTTCAGAAATGGCCAAAATCCAAATATTCTCATCACCTTCAAGCACTTGCATGTTCTTCATCATGGGTAGATCCTGTGTTTTTCCCTCTGAGTCACTGTAAAACCCTGTTAAATTCCTATGCCATTTTTCTTCTTCTGGAACCGGACCTCCCTTTTTCCTGTTGCCCAAGTCCATTCAATTAACCAATAAATAGAATGCAACAGTGATATATATATATATATATATATATATATATTATTTTTACGATGGGCCAAATTCTCAAATCCCTTTTGGAGTGCTCTCACTTCACTTTTTTCCTCTTCTTTTCTTGTGAGCAGAACAGCCCACCTCTCTCTTCAGTACCTGTAAAATGCTGCCCTTTTTCCTGTGTCGAGTAAACAAAAGAGAAAACTGAAAAGTAAATAAAAAGAGGTGTGGCAACGCGTGTAGAACTGTAGATGAGAACACTTAAAGCCTAAAGGCAGGATGTTGGCACCAAGGTCGCTGTTACAGAACGTAAGGGCCCAAAGTTGTCTTCTAATCGGGACCACAGGATAAGAGCCACTTTGGTAGCCATTTTGGTTTTTAGGTGCGCGCAGATCATGCAGCGTATCTATGCAAGACATGATCGAAACCTTAACTGACGTTATGCATACCACCCGTTGTTAACTTACCACAACGATGATTATCGTGTGCTCTCTCTCTGTGGAAAAAATAAGGAAGGAAGAACAAAACAAGAGAAAGAGATAATTAAAGAGCAAGATATTTTTAAAGGGGAAGTTATCATACACACAATGATAGACAGCCGCAACGTGGAAGATGCTGGCCATAAAATGACGACCCCTTTTTCAACAATCAACTTTAGGGATCCGTTTCTTCACCTTTAATTTTTGCATTTGCGGTGCAAAAAAATACGATATAATATTTGATAATATTTTAAATTACATTTTATACTATGAAATCCATTTAAAAATTAAATTATTTTTATAAAAAAAAATTATTTTTTAAACTGAGTTTTATATAAACATTGTGTTTTTATATTTTAAAAAAACTTTAATTTTTTTATTTTTTTACTTTAAATTAATTTTTTTATGTTTTCAATTAATTTGATATATTTTCAAATAAAAAATACTTTAAAAAACAACACAATTATATATATATATATATATATATATATATTTTACTGCATAAACCTAAATTATATATATATATAAATTACTACATAAATCTAAATTATAATTTTTACTAAATATATATATAAATCCAACTAACCATATTTTTTTAAAATTTATTTTTTAAAATTATAACTATAAAAACTATTTTAAAAACAAATATATTTAGCAGTAAAAAAAATTAATATTTTATAATCTGACAAAAGACATTATAATTTTACCGCATATATATAAATTCAACTAACTATACCTTCTTTTTTAACTACAACCATTAAAACCACTTCAAAAACCTGCATACTTGGTAGTGGAAAGTAGTATTTTACGATCTCGCAAAGGCAAGCAAGGGTTTTTGCACTATTAACAATGTACTAATGTGAGCAATTGGGATCCACAACCACCACCACACATGCATTAAGAACCACCAGCCCAATGCATAAAGAGGTTTGGTCTAGCGGTGATAATAGCCAGTTTCTTTTATTGTACTTGAATTCAAGTCTTCTTTTATTATATTAGATTTAAGTCTTGATATGCCCACCTATTTACAAGATATTTAGTAGACTGAATTTACAAAATATTTAGTAAACTGTGATATTTAATCATGATGCGTGTAAATTCACCAGACACCCCACATAAATCTAAAAAAAAAACCACCCGACCAAACCAAACAATTTCTACCGAAGTCCCAAAACTGGAGCCGAACCCTTCCTGAGGTAAGGTGCCCAACTGTCCAGACATCCACCTCACCCATCCGCAAACAATCTGTGTGTGTGTGTGTGTATCTAGACATGACAAACCAGCACCCCCGAACAACGAAGCAGATACCAGCAGCATTTTCTTTCACTTGCACCATTAAATTGACCAGAAAACATTCAGGAAAATAAAATGTGCCTACAACATCATCATCATCATCATCATCATCACACAGAGAGACAGGCAGGACACGTATTAAATTAAAAAATTGAGAGGGTTTACTTTTATATGTGCCAGACATATACATATACACCCTCCGCTATATATATAGAGAGAGATTGTTTTGAAAGATACTGCCTACAGCTCTTGCAGGAAAATAAAATCAGACCCCCCGAAAGAAGTAAAGAAAAATCTAAGTGAAAAGAAAAAAACTGACCCAAAAGAAGGAAAGGCAGTTCTTTTTCTCCCCCTTTCCCTCCCTCATCTTCATCATCTTTCCTCCCTTTCCTCTACAAAAAAACACTCGGAATCAAACTTACCCCATGCTTTTCATTCCCAGCCTCTCGCCATCAAACCAATCAAAATCTAATAAGACCTGACCATCAACCCTCTGTCAGACCATAAACACAAGTGTAAAGAGCAAGCACAATCAGCACAAAATATTGCATCCCCCAACTTTCCTTACCAAAATTGTGGGGTTGGATCCAGCTGGCGTGCTTCCTTTAACATTTTTCACCCTTTCATTCTTCTCATTCCGCCAGGACGTATTCAAAATGTCGCATTCCCTTGGCTTGTTAACTGCTCTTCAATTCTTAAAAATCCCATCAAACCAATCTCGTTTTTTCAGTCATCTCCTCTGAGCTTGCCATTTAAAGTACCAGGCAGACCCGTGATTCTATTCGCCAGCAGGTTGTTTCTGCTCTGCCGGTTTCACCTGAACTGCAGTGGGAACAGGATGGACATAAGAGAAGCCAGCAGGTAAGATCTGGTGCGGCTTTCCAGAGGGCTGGACAGCAGCAAATTGAGCATGGATAAGACCCTGTGGAGGTAAGCCACCACCTTTCATATTGTTAGCAGCTGCAGCTGCAGCAACTGCCTTTGCAGGATCAGTTGTGCTGGTGTTGGCAAGCGTGACTGGATGACATAAAGACAACATCCCTGTAGAGGAGGTTGCTGGTGCCCCATGTGGTTGTGGCTGCTGCTCACTGCGGTGTTTTTGCAGATAAAACCCACTGGCTGCTGATGCAACGTTTGTTGAATTTGCCACATGTTGAGCTTGAGCGTGCATAAAAGCATTAGTGTACATTAGCTGAGTCTGATGCATTGCATGCTTCGTTAGATGATGCTGATGCTGATGCTGCTGCTGATGTGACAATTGAGGCTTTGTACCAGGGTTAGATGAAGAAGAGTTGTGAGGATAACCAAGGTTTGATGGAATATTTCTTCCACCAACTGGAGATGATTTTTGCACAGGCACTGAGGCAGAGTTCTTGGATTGCTGATGAGATGATTGGCCGCCTTTGTTACTTGTGGAAGTGGATGTCCTTGGACTTCCACCTGCACTCTTAGAAATTGATGTTGTGGGGGAACCAACCACCAATGGAGGAGATGATGATTGGTTACTACTGGGATTCGGTTGCCCTTGAGGAGAAGCAGATGATTTTTGGTTAGCTGCAAAAGATATGTGTGTGTTACTTTGTTGGGTTCGGCCTTGCTGTTGAGGAAGGTTTTTGAGGGTCGATGAAGATGAGGTTAGGGATGAAGAAGGAACTTGAGAGGTTGTGGTCCTAATGGAACTTTTCCACTGAGGAGATTGAGCTGGACTACTGCTGCTTTGAACAAGATTTTGAGGAAATGTTGAAAGTGCATTAGGGAACTTGGTGGCCACAGATGATGATGATGAAATGTGGTCTGAATAAACACTTCCATTACTAGTTGCTGGTGTTTTACTACGAGTGGAAGCTGCAGCTGCAGCTGCAAATTGTTGCTGCTTCTGAAGCTGAAGGATTTGCTGATTCCACTGCTGCTGCTGCTGCTGCTGATTCCGCTGCATCTGCTGCTGCTGCATACTTGGTGCATTTACAGTGCCAATAGTAGCTGACATAAAAGAGCCAGAGGTCCGAGCAGGAGCGGACCCAAGGTTAAGATTCCGGGCTGAGCTATCAACAACATTGTTGACAGGCATTGTGGAAACAGGGGAGTCTGTTAAATCTGGCCGAGAGAACACAATAGACTGCCCAGCAGATAATGGAGTCTTTCCTCCTGCCATGGCCTTCCTCTCTTCTTCCACATTTGAAGTGTCATTTCCTCCACTTTTCCCTTCTTCAGAAACACGGTAGTTCTTCTGCTGTGTTGCTTGGGCCGCAGCAATAAAGTGATGATAGTCATGCCTTGCTGCCTCTGGAAGACTTTGGAGAAGAGCATGATTCTGTGCAAGTGATGAAATATCAAAACCTGGGGAAGCTGTGGTTCCATTGATGGGACCAAATGACATTGCAAAAGTCTGAGATGCTAAAGGCTCAACCCCAGCCTTTGAAGCCTGTGTTTGTGGCTGCTGCAATTTCTTTTCACCAGTATTCCCACTTGTGCTATGGGCACTACCCATTGGTGTGGGATTCATCAAAGCAAAGTTTGCGGTATGTATTGGCATTAAATTCTGGCCATAAATACTCGCATTTGCACGGGAAACTCGACTGTCAGCAGTTGATGGACTGTCTTCACCACCTAATTCACTCTCAAGTTGACGGGCTTGGTGAGTAACATTTTGATTTTGCATCAGCTGCCGCTGATGGTTTGACAGGGATTGAGGTGGCTGGTTTTTAGGGCAAGGAAAACCTTGCAAATTTCCACTACCTGCACTCCCATGTGGTTTATGCTGCTGATTCTGCAAATGCTTCTGGGATGACGAGGAACCAGTAGAAATACTTGGATTTTGATGACCCTGTTGGCTTTGTTGTGTCTGTGTGGATGGTTGTTGCTGTTGCTGAAGCTGTGAAGGATTGACCATTCGAGAAGAATAAAATGATCCATTAAATAAAGGCATCGCCTGAGGATGGGTTCCTCTATAAGCTGTTGTGGGCCCAACATGTGCAGGGATTGGAATCGGGAATGCACCATTCTGCACAATTGCCAAGTATTGAGTTTCATTGCCTGGGAAGTTTGAGTAGTTGAAGTTCATTGCTGTAGCACCAGCTAATGCTGATGCCGTGGCACTTATTGAAGCAGAACTTGAGCTACTTGAGGAAGCTACACTGCCAGCGGCAGGAGAAGACTTCACACTGCCTGGTCGGACAGCTGCTGCTGCAGCAGCAGCTGCTTGTTGTTGATTCATTGGGAAGATGAAAGTGGGTCCATGCTGAAATTTAACGAAAGGAAAACTAACATTCAAAAAACAAAACCCATGGACAAATTGCGGAGTATAAATAACATTAAAACTTAAAGACCGTACCAAAATATTACTATGAGCACCAGGGGGCAGGGCTTGCTGAAGCAAAATCTGCTTTCTCTGTTCAGCGTCTACACTGTTAGCAGCCAGAGAATTCTTGTCCTTCCCAGCGGGACCTGGAAAGATGGCAAGACCCTGTCCCTTCTCTACAGAATTCCCGCCTCTAACTGCATGCAAATCCGTGGAGGGCACCATATTCATATTGCTCGCTTTAGCCCCATACTGTAAAGCAGGAGCCCCTGCTGGTGGCCAGAAAGGATTCATCCTAATAATTTGCTGGTGACAATGAATATTCCTTGCAATGTAGCAATGTGTTGCACACCTTTTTGGCGGTGGTTGGCTAAAAATCAAATGTGGAGGCTGCAACAAATTCAAAGAAAACTTAGCAGAATTGGGTTGGGGGGGTTCATTCTTTTACAAGTACTCAATCATTTGGAGATCAAAGACAGAAAAAAGCGTAACATACCTGTAAGGCTGCAGAAGACACGGCACTTCCATCCATGGAGACAACTCCTTGTAGAGGTGCCATATATCTGCCGATCACCAAAATGTCATTTTCCCAAAGAGGAGAAATTAAAGCATTTACAGAAAAATAATTAAAGAATCAAACACTACAAACCATACCCCATGTGAGGAAGCCCACCAGACCAGCCAGCCATAGACATTGGCAAAGGCAAAGAACTAGATTGAGGAGCTGAGGATGAGACACAGAGAAAAGGAGAAAAAAATGAATCAGCGACCGAAACGGCAAAATTTCAAGAGAACAAAGTTCTCAATTCGAAAGGGAAGAAGAAGAAGAGAAATCCGCTAATTTTTTTACCAATTATCTCTATGTTGGGTTGCTGCTGCTTCTGGACATGCTGAAGAAGCTTGTTTTTACTTACAGTAACAGTAGCACTATCTCTATCAGCCTTCTCTAAATCCAGCTGGAGATCAATATTCCTCTCTTCATTAACAATAGGCTTCTGGGATTCAACTTCTCCTGTAACTTTTGTCTTTTTCTCTTCAGGTTCCACATTCATATTTTCCTTCCCAGTTTTTAATGCTTTCTCGTCTTCTTTGACCATCATAGGCTTCTTTTCCTACCATGTGAAACAAGGAAGTATAAAACCAACATCATTAATTTCCCACACCCAATAATACCAAACAGGTAAGTGATACGAAGTAAACACTAAAAAGCGGTCCCACTCACCGTTTCCCCATTTGTGACCATAGATATAGGATCTACAGCCACAAAATCAATCTCACTGTCCCTTTCTGGAGATGATCTTGATGGAGGAGCCTGCAACTCAAAATTAAAAAAAAAAAAGTCACACAATTGAATTTCTAAAAGAGGCAAGATATTGATCTCGTAAAATTGTGAAAAAAATCTTCACCATCAGATCGATCTGGAACTTTTCTTCTCGCTGGCTATCAATCTCTAAGGCCATCACATTCCTGGATAACCAAAAAACATTCCAAGATAATCACAATCAGACCCCATCCTCCAAAACAACGAAGAAGATCAAAATCAAACAAGTGTCCATTTATTTGATGCTCACGCTTTATTTGCTGTCAAACTCTCGGAACCATCATCAAATCCAAGTCCAGGAGTGGATTCCTTCAGAGGAGACCTAGGTTCTTCTTTAGGTTCACCCAAATCTCTGCATTCTGATTCTTCGGTCATGGGCTTGGAATCCGATGACGGATGATTCTCCGGCTTAACCACCTCCTGCAGCTGCGCCTCTGTTGTCGCCGGAGCAGCTTGATTGGCCAGTAAATCACATGAAACACCACCATTTTCAGCTGCAGATCCCAAATTCATCTCTATATTAGGAGAAGATTCAATTTTTGCAGGCAGATCAATGTCAATCTTGGCCGTTGACAAAACGGAACTATTGCGAGAATGAAAATTTGCGGGATGCTCATCTTCATACTTTACTGGTCGCGGTCTCTTTCTCTTCGGTGCTGCGGATTCAAACCAAACAAAAAAAAAATCAAATTGACAAATTAAATAATAAGAAAAAAAGAATTTAAGTCCGATCACAATTTTCCATCCATTTTCCTTACAGTCACCAAAAGAAAGGGTCGGGAAGGAAGTATATGAAACCACCGCTGCTCAAACTCACCAATTGCGGACATAGGAGCAGCAGAGGAACTAGAATTAGATTGAGGAATTGAAGATGACTGAGGAGCAGTTGACTGTGAGTTAGAGATCGGCGAGGAGACTCTGGATTTAGCATCACTAGTAGACTTATTATGATTTTCTCTGGAATCAAACTTTGTCGAATCATTTCCCACTATTTCTTGCTTTGAAGGTGCTTGTGGTTGCCTCAACAATCCATACAGCACCTCAGCAATCTCAAACTCAATCTCATCTTGTGCTGAAGAGTTGGGTTTCGAAGAAGATTTAGGTGGTTTTTGTTTCGGTCCATTTGGCTTCTACAACATTAAAAAAAAAGAAGTCATCAGTTCAGTGAACGAAAGATTATAAAAAGAAAATTCAAAATCTAGTACAAATGAAGCAACGAACCATCTTCTTTTTTACTGAAGCATTAGACGATGATGGAGGGGATGCAGGAGCAGCCGGAGAAGCTGAAATTGAAGCCAGCATAGCTGGTCCACTCGATCTTACCGGGGAGGTCGAAGCTTGCCGGTGAGTTTGCTCACTAACAACTCCGCCACCACTTGAAACCCAACATTCATGTGACCTCTTAGTGGATGCTGCCAAAGAAGACCAAACAAAAACACATTAGCAATCCACTGAAACAAAATCCATCAAAATCTGGAAACTTTGCCTTTTGCCTTGTATATATTAAATCTCTTCCACCTCTATACCTGACCGAGCTTTTCTAGGCACCGACACGCCAATCATTTCATCAGGAGCCTTCCACGGTGTTACTGCTGCCATGGTATTTATCGTCGTCGGCGCGGCTCTAAAAACTTTGGCCGGCGGCGGAAAGCTCTTCCGATGATGATGATTAGACATAGAAGAAGAAGATAAAGAAGAAGGATTCGGTGGGAGCATCCTCATGGAACTCCCAGCAACACCAACCGCGTCATCGTCATCTTCATATTCGTCATCGTTAACGCTCTCTTCGTCTGAGCTATCGTCTCGCTCTCCATCTTCTCTGTTGCTCCCGTGCATCAATCTCTCACCTCTACGCCTTTTACTCCTGCCGCTAATCCGGTCTCTCTCTCGGTCTTTTTCACGGTCTCGGTCCCTATCTCTGTCCCGATCTCGATCTTTTTTCCGATCTCGTAGCCTCGTTGTTTCTTGCAACTCCACTGGTCCATCATCATCTGCAATAACAAACACCAAAACACATCAGAATTAATAAAAACTGTGCCGCTTTAGTGGGAGCCAAAGAGGGTTAGATCTGACGAGAAATTAAAACCTGGAGAGTCTCTTAGACTGCTACTTCTATGTCTTCTTCTAGACAAGCCATTACTAGCCGCCAAACTCACTCTTCTTGCTTCTCTGTTTCTCTCCATCTCTTTTCTTCCCTTTCTAACAACAAACCACTTGCAATCACAAAGTTTATCTTATCTCTCATATCACCATAAACCAAAGCATAATTGACTCTGGCTCGCTGGATTTTTTTTATGAAATATAGAGACGTGTTTTACAGAACGAATATTTCTGCTCTTTTGAAAATCAAAGATAGAAAATTTTCAGTGTTGAAAGATCTTAGCTTTCCACTTTTATCTTCTTCTCTCCTAGCCCAGCCACCCTTCTCTGTCTCTCTAAAAAAACTCCCTCTCTCTCTTCTATTTTATGTCCTCGTCTTCTCATCACTTTCAGAGAAACTCGCTCCAGGCCCTAGTTGACGGCCACGATTTTTTGGTGTATTACATGGTTAGATCTAACCATTGATTGCACGACACAACATGCGGTTGTGATTGGCTTTCACCAACATGCCGAATCGCTACCCTTAAATGCCCTAATTTACTGTGACCACTTGGGTAGTGTTGAAGATTGGTGCTCCTCTCTAAAACAATATATATGTTAAAAAATTATTTTTAAAAAATCATATATTAGTACATGGAAATAATTTAAAATTATAAAAAATAATTTAAAAAGATAAAAAATGTTTAACAACGCTTTTTAAAAAAACAAATCAACTCTAAACTTTTTTATTGCATAGTGATTCCACGTGTCAGCCTTGTTTCTTTCTTCATTCTCAAGCTTCCATGTTCACCCACTTACCCTAATGTGGTATTATTTTATTTTACTGCAATGACAAAATATTATTATAAAACTAATTAATTATTAATTAATTAATTCAATGTTTGAAGAGTGAGAAAATACTGTTGCCCACGAATCACGATCAAAATTGAGAGGCCCCACTCCCCTTGGATTTCCCAAAGAGATGTCCTGACTGGCTACTGCCTAAAACCGGTTACACTGACCTTGGTAAAAGCAACATGACGACCACTGGGAATCTAGGTGGCTGCAGAAAATATCGCTCCAACCGGTCAAATTCATTATATTTCAGTTCCCACGTTTCGTTATTTCTCCATTTTAATAAATTATTATGGTATGAGGCTAACTCATACAGTATATTTCCATTAAAAGAGCATGTGGGACCCATTTGAAAGCAATCAAAAATCGTAAAATCAACGCTTAGGATTGTCATTAGCCAGGGGAACACACTTCATCAACCGTTGGATCTAAACCTGACGTGGATGGGGCATCATTTAAAACAAAATCCCAAACCCAAGATACCAACGAACAAGTCCATGCTGGCAGCACCGAACAAAAAAGAAAAGGCTTGGTTTTTCATGTTGATCAGCGCGCCATATCTTGACCACTGATTCTCTCGATCCAACGGCTGGTATCAGTTGATCCGCTGGTAAGGAAACTCGAGTCACGGTCACGGTCACGGAACTTACAAGAGGGAAGGGGGGGACACAGAAACAAGCACAATTAGCTGCCGGTATAGATGGGGAGAAAGAGATGAATCATTTCCTCCCCTAGGTTGCAGCTAGTTTGTGACGTGTACTGGGTCCCAGTAGGTGAAGCAGGACCAGAATCTCTCACTCGGTAAATTCCACCGCGCAGTTAAAAGGTGAAAAGCAGGATTAAAAAGGTATTTTTTTCTATATAATTATTTGCTCGAACTGTTTTTTTCTATATAAATATTAAAAAAAATATGATAGATACATGACTTATGAAGCTATGAATTTATAGAATTCAATTTTTTTAAAAAAACATGTAAATAAAATCACATAACTTCAAAAACAAATCAAGAAGTTGTAGCATTCGCAATAGTAAAATTTATTGAGATAGCTAAACATTTACTTATCTAAGTGCGTGCAATTTTTATGATTTTATTTTATATTTTTAATAGATTATGCTATTGTAAAAAATATTATCTATTAATTTTTTTAATTTTTAAGGTTGTGTCGGATGGAACAATGTAACTTGTATGTGGATAAAACTTGTCTTGTTTTGAACATTCATTTTAAAAATACTTGAATTGTTTTCTTTGCTGGCATAAAAATATATAATAAATCCAAAAAAAATGACCGTAGCTATTTTAAAAGAAAGCCAGAAGTACGGGATTAAAAAAAGTCCCTCTGATTTCCCGCTTTCTACCCCACGCGCTCACAGCGGAGAGAGTTGGTTCACATCTTGCGTGCACTGATTTAAAACAGTAACAATCCAGCGTGGAAAAGTCACTTTCGTTACGTGTCTGTGTCTTGACATGCCACGTGCAGCTCCCTCCAACCTCTATTACTCATTCGTCCCCTTGAATCTTGTTACTGCGATTCACCATCTCACACAACCTTTCCGCTAAATAAATATCTTTTCCTAACATGAGAAAGATAGTTTGACGAGAAGGTTAGATGGTGTTGAATGAGTTTGATAAGATATCCATGAATGGATCCTTTGTCCGCATTTTGCAAGCTGTATGGCTATTTAAGTTTTTTATATATATATATAAAATATTGTCATCTTACCAAACCCATGAAAAAAAATTAAATTTGGAGAGACCGTGATGGGGACGTCAAAATTAAGTGAGTGTCCAAGGCTACCGGTGTAATTGTGTTTTTATAAAAATTAAAAATTTATTATGTAATTTTTTTAATTATTTTGAAGTGATGATATTATTTAAAAAAAACATATGTATTAAAAAAAAAAAACAATTCTGGCTCATTCCTGAATGCCCCGCAATAAATTGTTGACCCGTTATAATTGATCCCCTTCCCTTCCTTTTTGTCGCTTGAGAGATATGAATGAAAAGTTTGAGAGAGAGAGGAAGAGGGTCTCCTCCTTCCTTCTTCCCCTCGCTGTCGCCAAATCCCCAGGAGTTGCCACGTGTGAAAACTGTTTGCTACGTCACCACGGCCTCCGTGGATGTCTAGTGACCTTACGCGGAACCCTAGCCGTCAATACTAACTCCAATTGTTAGTGCCCGGGTGTTTAAAATATATATATATATTGTCAAGGAGCAGATACTGTTTTAGAATTGATGTTTGCGCATCATTAGGGCATCTTGTGATGAGAGTTTGAACACAGGGGCTCCACTATTGTGTATTATTGGGCATGGTTGTTTTATTAGGGTTGCTTTGGTGCCTTTCAATTTCCTGGGGGTTAATCACATACATGGCCTTCCATTTCTTGGTATGTATCTCTTTAATGTCATTTTTTTTCTTTTTTAAAATAATTTCATTAAATATGTACACGTCATTTCATAGGGGTGGGGTAGAGGAATTCGTTATCGTCAAACTAATGTCGCGCTCATCAAGTCGTCCGCCATGTGGCTCGATACAGTGATGATATCATAAACCGGTATAAATTATATTTTTTAAAATTTTAATTTTTTAAAAAAATTATATATTTTTAAATTAGTGTAATAATATACTAATATTAAGAATAATTTTTAAAAAATAAAAAAAAAATTATAATATATTTTTAAATATAAAATATTTTAAATTATAATCGCTGTCAGATACACTCAGTATTTATTTATAATGCTAACCTATTGAATAATACATGGTAATTTGGTTGAAATTATATTTTTAAATTTAAAATTATATTTTATATTTTAATGTCATTCTGCTATATTAATATTAAAAATAATTTCAAAAAATATATATAATATTTTAATACAAGACACTTTAAATTATTATCTTCTTTTCAAATGCCCCTAAACATACGCATTCTAGCTTTATTAAATGAGGTTATTAGAACCGTTTGTATTCACCCAAATGGGACAATAGAAAAGAATGTTTAAAATTGCTTAGTGCTATTAAAGTTGACTCCGATTAAGTTTCTAAGAACTTAATAGGAATTGCCCTGTCAAACTTTGATTATTTAGAGATAATAAAATAAAACTTTAATTTGTTTCTTTAAGACAACATTATTTTAATTAAAATTTTCAAAATAAAATCATTTTAATTGGTAACGTGGGTGAGGCTTGTTTGGATAACTTCTGGTGTACGTTGAAGGGTAAGAACTATGAAAGGGTAATAATTAATGTTTGCTTTGTTTAGATATCAAAATTTATATTCCGCCATTTTTCAGGGCAGGTTTCCGGCGTCTCGCGTGACGAAATCATTATTTCCGAACCACCGATGCTACTTTATTTGAATCCCGGCATACCCTTCAGTGTGAAATTTGAATTTGTTCGTGTGCTTCATTTACGAGACAAGTTAAAATAAATAAAAATTAACTGTTGAAGAGAAAAGGAACCAGAGTGAAAAATATTTTTAATCAATTATTTTTAGATGAACGACAACATAAACTAATTCTATAGTGATAAAATAAAATAGAAACTTTGATGTATATTATTTATTCTTATCCATGATGTGAATATAGTTGATACATTTATATATGAAAATTATAAGATAGAATAATAAATAATTCACCGGAGATATAAAAAAATGATTTACCCTGTTAAACCAGTAAAAATAAAGAATTCAGGACAACTAGAGAAAGAACAATTTTTTAAATGAAAACGATGAACACGAACTCAGTTGATTGCCTTGAAAATGAATTAATTATTTTCATTTTATGGAACACGGGCATATTAATAAGATATTTTTAACCCAATAAAGTTAATTGATTGTTTTTGTAGCTTGCAGAGGGTTTGATTGTGGTTTCATATTTCGTGTACACGATAAATGAGCATGTAGCCAGATGCTGTTCTGTCTGGATACACGGATCTTGTTCAGTGTGGCTTCAAGCTCGCCAGACGGAACACACGAAATGGTTTTTGATCCGTCGCGTGACAAATGATGGACATTATTGTTACTTTTATCCTGTAATAAAAGACCAGGGGATCGTCATGGGAAGTTTGTTTTGTTTTTAATTTTTTCAATTCAGCGCCCTTCTTCTTCATTTCTCTCCTTTCTTTATTTCAATTTTTCAATTTTTTTTAATCTCACATTTAAAAGTGCTCTATGTCATTTAATTTTCAATCCAGATTCGGTGAGTAGTTGGGCTGAAAGGTTTTTTTTTTTCCTGATAATTTCATTATTTTTAATAGATTTTATCATAACACAATTGTATTTATCAATCAATTTGATTTCAAACTAGTTTGGTTGGCAAGGTAATATTATGAAAATTCTCACTCAACTTTTATTTAAAATTAGTTTGAAAAGGTCTTTTATTTTAATTTTTTAATTTTTATTTTTATCATTAGGTTTTTTTATTATTTTTATCATTAGGTTTTTTTATTAATTTGTTTTTATGTTGCTGGACTAACTAAGTAAATTAAGTTGTATCAATATAATTTATAACTTTAAAATTGAGCTAGCTGACAAGAAAAATTAAGGGTTGACTCATTGGATTTTATTTATTAAAAGTATAAAATAATTTTATATAATCTAGATATTTTTTACTGCCATCAAGAAACTTTTAACTAGATTTGTAGCATAGCATTAACTTATAGACCATTACTCTTTGCCTTTGCTTGAAGAACCAAAAAACATTATAGTGATTTATTTTTCACACGAACATGCATATCAAAGAAGCTCAACTTTTTTAAAAAAAAAAATTTAATTTAATTTATTTTATTTTAATTTAATCCTTTATATTTTTATTGATTTGGAATTGATTATTGTAATTTTTTTTTTTTTTTCAAGTTATCACAGTTTTAAATAAATACTTTCATGTTTTATTGATATTTAATTTATACAGTCATCTATTTTTGTTGTTATCATGCCATTAAATAAAACAAGTTTTTAAAAATAATTTTTTTAAATCAACCAAGATCATGATCTAAGTCGTAAGTTTTGTGAGTTAAGATACAAAGTTATGCTCAATTCAATATGTCATTGTTTCAATATTTTTAAAAAATAAGGATATTATCTAGTTTTTTATTTAATATAAACTTTAATTTTAAAGGTAATCCAAATTATCTCTGAACATATTAGATTAATTAAGTCATGTAGAATTAACTCCAATACAAGTTGATTTAAAAACCGTGCCAGGAAAGAAGTTGAATCTAGAATTTTCAAGATTGTTAGGTCTAATTTAACAACAATGTCTAATAGTTTCCTCGCATAAAAAAAACTTATTTTTTTTGAATAAATAATTGTTAATTCATTCTTATCAATTTTATCATTTAATATTTGGTTAGTTTTAAACTAGTCATCATAATTTATTTTTGTTAGTTTATTATAAGATTGTAAAAGTCATATAAATAATTCAATATCTAGTCAATGATCAACCATGCATATATATATTTTTATTAACATATCATCAAGTAAAAATTATTTTTTCTAAATAAATCTATTAAACTTTATATAATATATGGTCCGAGTTATAAGTTTATTGAGCTAGGTCAGAAAACTCGAGTTAATTTAATATGTTGTTGTTTTAATATTAAAAAAAAAACATCACCCCAAATTTTTTTAAAGTCAAATAATGATCTATACCTATTATTTAGGTTATTTGTAAACCTATCAAATTAACCTAGTGATATATAAATAACTTTTATAGTGTTGATGTTAAATTAAAGTCGGATAGAGAGAATTACATGCTGGTCTATTTGCTGAGTCCCAATAACAATAATAGATAATTTATTGTTTAGATATTATAATATAATTTTTTTTATTTGCTTTATTTTTTTTGTGCTTTTTTATAATTTTTTAAAAATAAATAAAAATATATTTTTAATATATTTTTAAATAAAAAATATTTTAAAATACAATAACTGCTGTATCACTAAACAAATTATATTCAATCATGTTCCTCCAATCATATTTAGTGTACAATAGTGTCCGGAATACATTACTTTCGCGCGGTCATTGGGATTCTATTTTTTTACATTTTTTTTACTGCAACAAGATGCATTACTGTGCTCTGGTCTTTGATGATGAAATCTCTCAAATATCAAACAAAAAAATCTTAAAAATGTTTTGTATTTTAAAAGCAGCATTCAATAAATTCTTGCATGTTTGATCATGCATATTCTATCCCACTGTTTTAGCACGGTATGCATGTTTTATCTCGTCGTTAAGCCTTCAATAAATCCATCCACAGGAATAAGTTGCTAAAAGTGACAGGAACAGGAATTACTAAGCATGTAGATTGCATGTGATCCGTGCATCTCTTTTGAAAAAAAAAACAATCTTCCTTTCCCAACACCTTAAATTCACGTAATCTTTTTATCCATGCATCCGCCGGGCACACGGCAAACACGCTTGCGATTAATCCGTCTTGTAAAAAAGGGGTCGAAGTGTCCTAAAAATTACATGTAGATTCGGCCTCCGTTTTCCGACCGAGAAAAATAAAATAAAATCTAAAGCTACAGTGGACGCGATCAGACACGATCGAAGATGTTTTTGAACAAGCACGAGGGGGATGGGCTACGCTATGTTCTGAAATGGCTGCTTGTTTCTGGTTTTTATTTTTAAAGTAAATCACACATATTGAATGTTTGGTAATACTAAAATGTATTTTATTATTCACGTGGGATACATATAAAATTTATTTAAACTGTAAGTTTGCATAAAACTGTTGACGAATTTTAATTTTTACTATTCCGGTAGGGCATGGTCAATTCAAAGTTAAATATATTTAATTAAATCTGATTTAGTTAAAAAAATTAATTTTTAATTTTAATTTTATTAAAAAATTAAAAAAAATAATGGTATAATATTTACAAAATTTGATCTTTATTCTAATTTTATTTTTGATAATATTTTATATAATATTATTACATGTTTTAAAAAATCAAAAAAATTATAATTCTTATCAGATGGATTTTTATATGTAATGGAATTATAGATAATTTAATAAAATAATAATAAATATTTAATATAAATATTATTTATTGCATGACACGATAATAGTAATTAAATCTATAATATTTAAATTAAAAATCATTAATATTATATATATTAATTATTTTATAATTTCAATTTAGAAAACAATAAATACATTAAAATATTTTTTTATTTAATTTTTATTTTTATTATAATTTTAAATAAACATATATAAATATTTAATTAACTAAACAGAATAATAATGCATGTGCGTATGGCATAGTTACCCGTCGGATGCTGTTCTTGCCCTCGAGGTTTGCTGCACGGTATGGCCCTACTCATTATATCTGTGTGTGGATGATAAAAGGCATGAATGGCGATCACAACGAACAAGCTGCATCGTTCTGCCTCTCGGTTCTTTCTTGCTAGGCTCGCCATGCATTATTAATTGATGAATGCATAAGATATGGGATCATATCTTCATCAGCACCTGCATCACAGCTGATTGATTAAGAAACATTATCACATACAATCCATCTAAACCTACTTTTGGTGGGGAATTTGAGAAGGCCAGGCTAGGCATTAATATAATGCTAGATATATCTTAAGGTACAATACTCGTATTGATAAACTTTAATATATGAAAGTGTGTATTTTACACGCTGGCATGCAAGTTATGTGGACCCCATTATTTTTATTTATTTTTAATCGGATGGGGACCACATTCTTAAAACACGTTAATAGACGACCCTTTTCTTCCTGTTTTTCCTCTTGGCTCACACGGCTCCTAGGGTCCAAGACGGTGAAAACTCGAGGGTTCCAGTCTTTTTTAGATTGTCGCTTTAAGATTTTGACGGTGCAATCTTACAAGAAACAGAATGAATGAGAAAAGTCCACATAGTGGGACAAAGCGTGCCGTATCATACAGTGACTTTTACAGAACTTTCTTATTGTTTCCAATTATAATCAAAATTTAATGGAATGCGATAATAACAGTTATTTTTTTTTATTTTAAATAATATTTTTATTTTAACAAATTGATTTCCACATCAGCATATTTAAATGATAAAAAAATAAAAAATTAATTTAAAATAAAAAATTAATTATTTTTAAAAATAATTTAAAAATATAAAAATCAAACTGCCTATGAACCTACTTCCTGGCTACTCTGATATCTTATCAATCTATATAGCCCAGCTTCTGAGACTTTTATTAAAGAAGCAGCCTGACGTTTGCTTTCATTTGCCAACGACTTGGAAACAAATTTTAAACAGAAGCCTTGAATATTAAACAATTACATGTTAGTTTTTTTTATTATTATTATTGTTGTTAATCTTATATTGGAATTTGTAGCATTTTGACCTAAACCTAACATGGCTGCTATTTCTTTATTGAAAAAAGAAAATTATTCGTGATAGTGGCACTCGACAAGCTATCTTAAGCCTCTGTTAATCACATCTTTATTTAAATCACCACATCCAAGCTTGTGCTGTAGACAAAGGAACGAAATATTTTATTTTCAATGGAGGAATGGTCGCCGAGGACACGTGTGAACGCGCCACCTGGATGTGACCCCACGGGCAGCACTAGAAGAAGAAAGTGCAAATCTGTGAATCTCGGGTGGTTATCTTATCCCGCACTTCTCTTATGGCAAGTGGCAGGTGACTGGCTCGTGCTTTCGATTCCATGTATCCGTAATTTATTTTTATCTTTCGTAATTTAGTGAACTCTGGATGCTTAAATTTCTTTTTTCTTTTAAAACTTTTGTTATAGCCCACTAGCCTACCTCGTTCCAACTTGCACACATTAAGAGCTGGCTTGGTCATCTGTTTTTTTTTTTTTTTTTTTTTCCAGTTTGAGCTATTTTAATTTAAAATAAAACATAAAAAAATATTTTTAAAATAAAGACTATTTTTTAAGATATTTTCTAAAGTCGATAAATTTTTTAAATGATATTTATGTTCAAAATATAGAATTCATGTAATTCTTTTAATTTTTTAATCAATAGAGGTATTCGCATGCATTGCGTCGGAAAAATGAAGCTTAATTTTATGTTTTTTTTTTAAAGAAAACTATTAAGTGTCTCCAGTGAGAAGCATTGTGTGCGTGCTTGGGGGGGGGTATATCCTACTGATCAACTATTAAAATTTTTATTTTAATATATTTTCAATTAAAAAAATCACCTGAAACCCATAACACCGTGTTATTGCAACCGCTGTGCCTGTCTCTATAGTGCTCTTTTCTCAAAACCTCCTTCTTTCTCTTTTCTGATTCTCCCATCTGAATTATTTATCCTTCCTCAATACTATGAATTACAAATTACAATAATATTCTTTTAAAAAAATTAATTTAATTCAAGAAATATTTAGGTTTAATATAATTTATTAACTATTAGTGGAAAATGTTCAACATATCATTAAATTATACGCGGGAGAATGGAACTATTGAAGATATATTATTAAGGATAAAATAGCATGATTTATCCATATGTAACACATAAAAAGTCATATTAATTTAATATATTAGTGCATACAGTATATATATATATATATATATATATATATATATATATATTATAACAAATAAATTTTATAATAAAAATAAGTTATCTAGGAAAAAAAAGTTATTTTTTATGCACATCAAGAACTAAAAAACACCTGATACTGCTATTAAAAAAAATTACATTCAAAAAATATTATTTTCAAGTGTTAAAAAATAATATCAAACTCATTATTCACAATACATTAAATATCGGAGATATATGATCAACATTCTAGAAATCTTTTCTCAAAAAAATCACTTTCTAACAAGTTGGGAAGCCAGATATCCTGCAAAAATGTAATCACCCAGCTGGCATTAGAGCGCAAAAGATTAGATCCCCTCTCCATCTTAATAGTGGGCTGAGCATAAAAAGTTTGGTGAAAGCAACTGCTGCGCGGACCGCCATAGAAAAGATAGTGGACCTGATAGGGTCATAGGCAAGCCCATTTAAAAGTGGCTTTAGCGAAGCCAGATGATATACAACTACAAATACAAGTAAGGTTGGTGTTATTTCAATTTGCCACTGCACAATACAGGCACCAAATCCAATTTAGGATCCATAATAATAATAATAATAATGATAATGATAATTAAACAAGCTGTGTTCCTGAGTTCCTTTCTTTGTGTGAGATTGACGAATCTATTAAAGATAGCTTTGTTCTTTCCGTTGCAGTGAGATTGACGAATCCCCAGGACGAATTAGCGCATCCTACAAAAATTGTATTATAGCACTGTAACATCACTCTCTTTTAACCCTCACAAAAGAAACTAATTAAGCATAATTCATTTACATTCTTTATTTTATGCCCTGACCACGAGAGAGATAAATCAGTGGTTTAAAATATATATTTTTATTTTGTATTTACACACACACACACACAAATACTTGTCGGCAAAATATTACACTCTTGCATGGACTAAGTACCATTCGTACATGTAGAATGTTTTTCCTCTACTGTAGGAAAATAAAAGGTGAGCAAAACCCCGATATTCATAAATGCACGGCAATCAATTTCTTTGAGCAATGGTAACAGTAACAGGACATAACAGTCACACTGATAGTGACATTGATAACTGATAGAAGAACTCGAACATTCATCACGGATCCTGAGTTGATTTATACACCAAATTCCAATGATTAATTCTTGAAGCAGCACTTACTCTTCCACACTTGTTGTTGAAGTGATGCTCTGGTTGAATGAACGCTCACTTTGAGGAGATCTTGAGCTTAATCAATACTGGATAATAAATTTTGCATTCCAGTTTAAAACTTATGCATGCTAGTTATCAAAATCAGGGATAAACCCTGTGTGTTTGGTCAGCCAGTACGCCCCGATTCACTTTTATTTCTTGTGGGCTTGGGCGTCCGACAGTACTTGTATCAGGCAACACACCCACCTCTTCTCGACTTAGATTGTCCCGCCTGTACTTGATGTGTTTGAGTACAGGTAACGTATCTAAATTTACTTTTATCTCTCATTAGTTTAGGCTGACACGCTTGAATTCAATTTGTTTGGATCCATGTAGTTTGCTCAGATTCACTTTTATTTTTAATGGATTCGGGTACTTTTGAGATTTTATACAGGTATTTCAGTATTTTATATTAATTTAATATATATATTATTTTATATAAAATATAATTTTAAATATTACAAAGATAAAATTATAGTTAAGATTTTTCTATTCATAAAAAAAAAGACTCATAAACTATAAATATATTATGAAAACTTTAAAATAAAGGTTCATAATTTTCATAATTTATTAAATATATATTTTTAAAATATTATTCATCATTTATTTAATTATTTTTTTTTTGTTTTTTTCATGTTTTTATATACAAGGTTTTCTTTACTGTTGTTATTATATATTTTTTAATAATATTATTAAAATTATTCACTAATTTAATATCTTACCTTTATCTTTTCTCAAATTTTTTAATGAAAAATATTTACTGCCCACGAAAATGAGGGGGTCGCGTATCAAAGTATGAATCCATGACATAATTTTAAAGTTGATTAAGAGTATAATTATGGTTGTTTTAAAAGTGATTTTTATTAAAAAAATAATTAAAACATATTAAAAATATATTAATTTGAAATAAATAAAAAAAATATTTATATACAATTTAAAAATTGTCATAATAAACTACTTAAGATTTGATGTCTTTATTAAATATTGTGAGTATGAATCGATAACATAATTTTAGAGCTGAGAGTATGATTATAGTTATTTTTAAAATATTTTTTATTTAAAAATATAGTAAAATAATATAAAAATATTAAAAATATATTAATTTGAAACAAATAAAAAAATTAATTTTTTTTAAAATGTTTTTAAAATAAAAAAATATATTTATATATAGTTTAAAATACTACCATAATAAACTACTCAAAATTTGGAGGTTTTATTAAATATTGTGAGTATGGATCTATGAAATGATTTTAAAGCTGCTTTAAAGTATAATTATGGTTGTTTTTAAAATATTTTTTTTTAAAAAAATATTAAAAAATATTAAAAAATTAAAAATATATTAATTTGAAATAAATAAAAAATAATTTTTTTTAATTTTTTAAAAATATTTTAAAAATATAAAAAAATATTTATACACAGTTTAAAATACTGCCCTGATAAGCTACTCAAAATTTAATGGCTTTATCAAATATTGCGAGTTTGCTGCAAGGGTTTATTTGATTACATGTGACGATGTAACCCTTCACACTGGCGGCCGCTTATGTATAAAATCAATCTACCTGTAGTATTTTTTTTTTCAATATGTTACATTTTAATGATTTATATATCAATTAAATTAAATTAAATTTTTAAATTTTAATGGTCTTTAAAGACCTATATTTCATATCAATTAAATGTATTTAGAAAAACTTAATAAATTACCGTTGATCCTATAATTTAAACTCAGATTTTTTTTAAAAAATATCTACTAACGAGTTATTTAAAATTATTGACAGCAAGGTCACTTCACTCTCCAAGAGCATCAATTTTGCAGGTTTAGTAGGGCCACTGTTTTGCTACCCTTGCCATCACATCGGCCACCACGTGATAATTAAAAAATTAATTTTAAAATGTATAATTAAATTTAAAATTAAAATTAAAAAATTATTAATTTAAATATAATAAATTTTATATTCACCAGGATTTGAGGATTTACGTTGTTATTAATTTTAGAATTTTAAAAATTTAGATATATATAAATTAATTATTTATTATTAAAAAATAATAAAAAAAATAAAAAAAATATTTTTTTTTGTTTTATTGACAATGGCATCTTGAACTTGCTTTTGCTTATCGGTTCTTATTCGGTGTTTGGGAATGCGGTTTAACCTGTGTTTTTAAAAAAATATTTTTTTTTATTTTTATTAAAATTTAATATGGTTTGTACGTTTTGGATCGTTTTGATGTGCTGATGTTAAAAATAATTTTTAAAAAATAAAAAATATCATTAGCATGCATTTCGGCACAAAAAGTTATCCGAAAAGTAACTGCTACCACACTGCCAGGGATACTCTAAAACTTCTTTTAGGTTGAGTTTTAACTAGATAAACTAATACATTCTTGTAACTTAAATATTAAAAAACAAGATTAAAATAGCTCCATGGAAGGGAAAGTGAAAAAATAAAAAGATCATTTCAAAAATAAAAATAAAATTGAAGGATTAAATATAAAAAAATAAATTTTAAAAGAGACCTAAAAAAAATTAAGGTCAAAGATTCAAGTTAACATCATTAATCTGCTAACCCTATGATTGTGGACATAAAATTGAAAAAACCCCATACAAAAGGAGGTAAAAAAACACATAAAATACCAATTTTAAAAAATTAAATATTAAATAATGAATTTAAAAATAAATTAATTTTATAAAAAAAATTATAAGAAATTAATCTTAAAAAACTGTGACTAATCCTGAAGAAGAAGAAGATTGAATAAAAATTTTGATTAAAAAAATACTAAGGAGTGAAATAGAAAAAATAATACAATAAAAAAGAATCCAAAACGAAACAAATAATAATAAGAAAAATTAAAATTAAAATTAACATAAAATTTTTAAATAAAATATTAAGGAAAGAAATTAAAAAAATAAAAAAATAAATATCAAGTTTGATATAACAATTAAATTAAACCAAATGATAGGAAAAAAGTTAATCAAAAGAAGATAAAAAAAATATCAAACTGATATAACAAGTAAATGGCGGGACGCTTTTATACTTTGACAAGAAAAAAAAAAATAGAGAGGGAGAAGAAGAAAAAAACTCACCAGACCCCATCCATCGTGACACACGCATTGTTGCATAGCAAGGAGGATGCTAACACACTTTCAGAAATGTTGCGGAAGGCTCGCTGCACGCACCACCACTCAAATGATATAAACAGTGTCCATTCACTAGTGATTACATGGCATGCACCAGTATCTTTATTTTCTATTAATATTTTATATTTACTAAAATTAGAAAGCACTCCTCGAGGGCTCAAACTACTTCGCATGACAGAAATTAAAAACCTTGTGTAGAAGACGAAAAAGTCTTTGCAGGGAAGTTTTCAAAATTTTGTTCCCGAGGATAATTAAGTAATTTTAATGAGAAAATAAAAATCTTCATGAAGCCCTTGGCGTAAAGCTCTTTGTTTTTTTCTCGGTCTGACCAATGAATTTGGAAATGATAAATATATTCCTGTGAAAAGGGGTAGCATAACCTTTATTTATTTTTTAGATTAAAAAAAAAAAGGTTATGCTGCCCCTTTATTGGCTAGCTATGTAGGGTGTTCTGAGAAGGGTAAAATCATGTTTTTATTGTAAACTGCTACGGTAATTTTAACACATGTTTTAGAGTCTCTTTTAATATTTAATTAAGGGTAGCATGGATCGGCACTTCACATTCCCTGAGACTGCTAGATATGAACTGGGCTCACAATGGAGGCCTGATCCAGGATTAATGCCGGTTTATTTACACGGTAGATTTTGTTTTTAAAAAAATTACAAAAACTGAATGTTCTGTGTGTTTAGGATTATAATAAAAAATTATGGTTATAATTTGAAAAAAAATATTTTATAAAAAATATTTTTAATTGAAATTAATTTGGTATTTATGCATGTTTGATTAAAATAATGGTTGAATTTAAGGTTAAATAAAAAGTAGTTTAATGTTTAATTAAATACATGCTTTTAAAATTAAAATTATAAAATAATTTTAATATATATATATATATATATTAATATTGATAGTTTTTAATTTAAATAATACTTTGTATAAAATATTTTTTATTATTTTATTACACTATCTATAATTTCATTACATATAAAATACATATGACAAGAACTATAATTTTTTTAGTGTTTTAAGCATGTAACAACACCAGATAAAATATAATTAAAAATAAAATTGATATTGCTATTAAATTCTACAAATATCACGTTATTAAATGATTTTTATCTAATTTATATATTATTATTAAATAATGTTAAACATTAATTTTTTAAATAAAACATAATTAAAAATATAAAATAATTCTTATTTTTTATTTTATTGTATCAGACCGTTTAAAGATATTTTAAGTTTTGAATCGAAGCCAGTATAGTCGAAATAGTGTAAAGGCTGCATTCTTCAAGCTGATTAATTAGTATGTTGTGCTCATAAAGTAGCAGAGGCAGGAATGTGAAGAGAGAACCATGTAATTTGTGCTTCAACAAAACAATATTTTTAATGCAAATGATGATAAGGCCCACACATAAAATTCATGACTAATTTACAACCACACACCATGCTATTATTATTATATAATAAATATAGTTGCAGCTGTTTAGCCAAATGGGTTCTTAGTTATAATAAAACATAATTTATTGTTAATATAAAACCCACACAAAATTTAAAATCAACCATAATTTTATAGAAAGTAGTGAGTGAAGAGCTATTTTCCACAAACATGCTATTTATTATTTTATGGTCAAGTACAGACATCCAAACACGTGATTTTTACCCTTTTGCTTCCGCCCGTCTTACACTCACAACTAAAGTGTTTTCTACCTTTTGACTCAAAACTCAAGGAAGGAATTGTTTTCCAACCTTTTTCATAAAATGGCAAAAGAAAAGGTTGCACAGCATGTTTTCTTCTTTTTTAAATAAAGTTCAATTTAAATTTTTTAATAAAAAATCAATTTAATCTCTAGAAAATATCATAAAAAATCTATCTAGCTTTTTTTTTCAACACCTTTGAAAAAATAAAATAAAGATAATAAATGCAATATAAAAATTAAAATAAATTGAATTTTATTTTTTAAAACATGTTAATTCAATTTATTTATGAATTGAATTTAAATCAAATACTATAATTGAATTCCAAAGCTAACTAAATACATTGAAACGGATCTGACCCAGTTAAAAAAAATTATTTTTATTTTTATTAATTATATTTTATTAGAAAAATTAGAAGAAGATCGCTTGATAATGTAATATTTGCAGAATTTGATTGCAATCTTAATTTTATTCTTGATGATATTTTACTTAATATTGTTATGTAATTAAAAAATAAAAAAAAATATAGTCGTTGTTGGATGGATTTCGTATGAAATGAAATTTTAGATAATTCCATGAAACAATAATGAATATTTAATATTAATATTATTTATTTAATGATGTAGTAGCAGTATTTAAATTTATAATATTTAAATTAAAAATCATTAATATTAATATATATATTTTTAAATTTTTTATAATCTCAATTTGAAAAGTATTCTTTTAACTAAACACATTAAATTATTTTTTTGTTCAATCTCAATTTTAATTACACTTTTAATAAAATATATATAAATATCAAACTAAACTAAATTAAAATTATTTTAATAAAATATATATAAATATCAAACTAAACTAAATTAAAATTATTTTATATAAAATATATTTTTTTAAACTACTATCATGAAAATTACTATAATACCGGACTTAGGCTTTGCTTTAATGTTGCAAGATCTTCAACAAAAGCAGATTGGCATGGAGAGCAAACAAACATGGTGCTGCATGTTCTCTGCTCATCTGCTCAACCAGACGGTCGGAGGCAAAAAAATAAAATTAAATGGCTGGTCCTGGCAGCCCCTCCCCCTTATTCAATCGATAATTTTCTACCACTAGAAAAAAAGTACTCTTTTCCAAGTCTCCTATCATCAGTGAAATAGTTCCACGGTCTTGAAAAAAAAAGAAAAAAAATCAGCAAAGGTGAATTAATTTCGAAGTTGATTATGGCCATTCCTTCCGAAGTGGAGAAGGCACTTCTCTCTCGATCCCATTAACTACCACGAAGCTACATTGCGGTTCAAGATAAGACTCTACTAATACACAGCCAATTAGGCTAAACTTCGAAAAGGGGCATCTTTAATACTGGCGTGCTGAGATTCTACAGTTCTCCATGCGAGAGTCATTCGAAGCGTGATCTTCATGGGCTGTGTTTTGCTGACTCCTCGAATTCTAGAAAAAAGGCTTTCTTTTCTGTCAGTACTTATTAATGAAGGTGATTTTCCAGGTGGCCTTCCTCGTTTTCCTCTCCTCCAGGAAAATATATGATATGCATACGGCATATTAAGCAACAGTAATAGGACACCAACCGACATTAGCAGTTGACCCGGCCCCACCACATATCCATTACTCATTTGCATGCACCCAAATATATATATATATAGCCCTTTATCGACTATCAACTATCAACAATCCAATGGCCACGCGCCAGCTCATAACACTCCCTCCATCCAAATAGAAAGCCTCCACACTACCAAGCCAATACCTACCGTTTTGTTATAATCATGTAACTCTTGCTACCCAACTTACCCCGCCAAGGTGATCTCCTAACGCTCTGACGGCCACGTAATTATACAAATTATTATTATTAACCGTGATTAAAAGAGGCCAGTCTCTCATAACCATGAGAATATACAGTGAAAGGCTAATTTTATTTTTGGTTGACTTTAGAGGTGTATGGGTTTTTTTTTGGATTTACTTATAATTATATTAATGAAGGGTGTTGTTTAGTAATTTTATGTTTTTTTATATAATATAATTACCAAATAATTCTTAATTTTTTATTTCCTTTGGTTTGGTGGCTTTTCAAGTTTTTTATAATTACCAAATAATTCTTAATTTTTTATTTCCTTTAGTTTAGTGGCTTTTCAGGTTTTTTATATTTTTTATGCGTGTTAATTACTTAAATGTTTTTAAAAAATAAAATAATTTTTCTATGAATGCAAGGATATTTTAGGTTTTTTGTTATGAATTTTTTAAAAAATTATTATATGGAATTATGGGTAATTTGATATTTTAATATATAAATTAATTTTAAATTTAACAAATTGTTGTCGGTGCTCACGCAATTTTTCCCTTCTTCCATCCTTTTCTTATCTGCCCCTAGAAAAAAACATGCAGGCTATTGCCAAAACAAAATAAAAAGTCCAATTATTTATTTGTTGAGTTAAATTTAGTTTTTATTATTATGATTGCAAAATATTTGGTCTTTAATAACTTACTAAGTTAATTTATTTTTTTAATTTTATATTTTAATATTTTATTTTTATATTATATTTGATCCTTGTTTTTTTAATTATGATATTTTTTGTTTTGAATCCTTTATTTAATTAATTTGTCTTTAGATTTTGCCCCTTAATATTTTATTTTTATATCAAATACGATCCTTATTATTTTGATTGTTATTTTTAGTTGTTCTTGTTTTTTTTTAATTGATTTTTTTTTTCAATTTTATCTCTTATGATTTGATTTTATGTGTCAAATTTTGTTCCTTTTCTTTTCAAATCTATATTTTTTAAATCATTTTTAATTTGTTTTTTCATATTTATCTCAAATTATTTTGATTGATTTGGCATTTTACATTGTTATTTTTTTATTTGTCTTTTACGTTGTGATCCGGTTTTATTATCTGTGTTACAGTTTTTAAATGTTGGACTGGGTTTGCTTCAATTGTTTTTAATTATTTTTAAAAATTTCATTCATCATTATTGAATTTGTTAAAAAATAATTTTTTTATGTTTTGGATTCTTTTGTGAATTGAATTTTTCTTTTTGATTTTGCACTTTAATTCAATATTTTTTTTATATATTTAAGGTATGATATGATATTACTTGCGGGTTTTGATGACCTCGCCTAGTTTTTTTGGTGTATTTTTGTTTAATATCTTTTTTTTCATATATTTTTTTTTTCGATTTCATCACTTTACAATTTAATTCATGGAGTATGATAATTATTTTTTTTAGTTTTTTTCTATTATGTTGATTCATCGATTTTTTGCCCTCTTTAAATACAATGATAGCGCTTTGGTATTATTATTTTTAGCTATAAAAACATTGGTTTGATTGGCCTAGAAACACATACCATGAATGTAGTTATAACTATAATAAGTAGCTTTAACAATGTGAATTGTTAACCCACGTATCCAAAGCTGAAAAATCCTTAACATTGGCAAAAAGGTTAAGGTCATTGACGGTGACTAAAGGAAGGGGATATATAGTTATATTTAGGCCTTTTATCTTATTTGGACATGTAAGGGAAAAGAAATGAATGAGAGGATAAAAAAAGTAAGTTCAAGTATTAAATTAAAAATGTGGTTTTAATTCTGGATAAAAAGAAGTTAGTTTTTTTTTTAATTTTTTTTTAAGTGAAGCTTATTTATGCCATTCAGTAATCTCAATCCCTCTAAAAACCTAAAATTTTTAGTAATTTGAGGGATTTAAACATTCCCAGATCCTAGATGTCCTTTCAATGATAATGAAAACCAAATAAAAACGAAGAGTTTTAAACTCACCTGCCCTTCACCTCAAAACCCTTCCAAACAACATCGCGCAAAAGGGTCTTTAGCTTAATGCCTTGTTTGTTTCCAGAAAAATGAATTCCTGGAAACCATTTTCCCTACTTTTTCATGTTTGGTGAAAATAAAGAAAATTAATCAAAGGAAACTCAATTCTGGTCAAAGGAAAACGTAAACAAAAGACTTTATGATAAGAAGGTGTTTTCCTTTTCCGTTTATTTGCAGGAAAGTTGTTTTTTTTTGGAAAGTGAATTCCGGGAAAAATGAATTCCGGAAAAGTAAAGTATTTTCTGATGTTTGGTAGTGTTTATGGAAAATGAATTGGAAAACACTTTTCAGTGTTTGGTTATGTTATGGAAAATGAACTGGAAAATAATTTATTAATATTTTATTTTTCTCAATTTTATTAAAATAATAAGGAATAAATCTTACAAATTAAAAAGTTGAATAATAATGAAATTGAAAAAAAATAATTTCATAAATTATCTCAAATAAAATAAATAATAATCAAAATAATAAAGATCAAATCTAAAAAAAAAGATGAAGAAATTAAAATAATAATAATTAACATTTCATAAAGTATTTCAAATAAAATAAATAACAATCAAAAGAATGAGGACCAAATTTGATAGAAAAAAATTTCAATAAAAAAATAATAGGAGAAAAGAAAATAACAATTATAAAAATGAGGATCAAAGTTTAAAAATTAAATTTTAAGAAATGAAATTGAAAAATAAATATTCAAAATAAAATATATATATAGCAATCAAAAGTTTAAGGATCAAATTTGATATAACCAACAAATAATAAAATTTCTAAATTTTTCACAACTTCTGGAAAATGTTTTCCTCCTAATTTTTCGGGAAAACACTTTTCTGAAAATCAAGTCAAATTTTTCTTTGACTGGAAAATGTTTTTCGTTTACCAACTTTTCTAACAGCAAATAAACACAAGAAAGTTTGGAATGTGATTTTTCAGAAATCAGTTTCTAAAAAACAAACACAAGAAAGTTTGGAAAGTGTTTTCCCAGAAACCACTTTCTAGAAAACAAACACAACAAAAAAGGAAAACACTTTATTGAAAACCAATCTAATTTTTTTTTACTATAAAATATTTTCATTGACCAGAAAGTGTTTTCTGTTGGCTGGAAAGTGTTTTTTGTTGATCGGAAAATATTTTCCATTGACCAACTTTCCTAATGACAAACAAACACAGAAAAGTTTGGAAAGTGGTTTCCCGAAAACTGTTTTTCAAGAAACAAACATGGCCTAAGAAAAACACTTTTTTTTTCTCTTTATTATTAACAAAACGTACAATGTTCTGAAATATAAATCTCAAATCATTCTCTATTCTCTCACTTCTTCTTTTTAATTCCATCAATGAACCTTTTCAATGTGCTAATACCGACCATTCTTTCTTCACTAACCCCTACCTGCTGCTTGTCTTCTTGATAGTCTTCTTTATTTTTTAAGCTCTAATGAAAACAGAGAACATTATCATCAAATCTTTCTTTGGTTGATGGCACCAAGTTGAAAGATCTAAATTTGGGTGTGAATTCTTGAGAACAGGTATTGAATTAAGTGTCAAAAGTGAAGGAAAAGTTTGGTGGAGTGAATTCTTCAATCTTGTCGAGTGTTGTAGGGCAGCCTTTTCTCTTCTTGGATTTTCTGATTGTTCCTTACTTTTCTTTCTTGAGTTCCTAGCTTGAAGGAGTAGCTTGTAATGGTGGGTCTTGGCTGGAATCTTGATTTTTAGAAGGTTTTTCAAATTTTTTTCTTTGCCATTATTCAGGGTCATGACTCACGATAAGAGAAGACATAAAGACAAATAAAAATATTTTATTTAAAAAAATTATAAAATTTAATTTTTAATTAATTACCTATTCCGTAAAAAAAAGCAATCTTTATCCAAAACATCTATCAAAATATTTTTTGTATTTTTTTTTAAAATCTCCATACCAAAAAAACCCAAAAATTTAACTCTTACTTGGTTAAAAAAATCTTTAAACCATAAACTAATTTAGCTTTCTTCATATGAAAAAAAACATATTTTAAGCTTTTAAAATTAAAAAAAAAATAATGGGTTTTATTTATGAAAAAGTTTACAAGATTATATCTTTATAATATTATATGACATATATAGTTATATTTGATAAAATAAGCTATATATAAATATAAGATATAATAAAAAAATTCATCATTACACTTTTTAGATTTTATTCTTTTATTGTAAGTGATTAAATATTTATATTAAATATTTTTCATATATTAGATAAATTGATTTTAAAATGAATTCATTAATAAATTATTTTTCAGTTCATTTTCCATAACATAACCAAATAGTAGAAAGTGTTTTCCAGTTTATTTTTTATTATATTATTAAATATCAAAAAATATTTTTTTGAAATTCACTTTCTCGGAATTTATTTTCTTTGGAATTTATTTAAAAAAAACTATTTTTTTACAAACAAATAGGCATAAGTTTTCTAACTTGCAATCATCAAACACTCAAAAATCTGTTTTTTATTTTCTTTATTTGGGATAGTCTTTCTTTTATTCTCTATTGTGGATGTCACTTTATCTCCTTCCATATTCTTATCCAAAATTAGGAAAAGAACTTCAATGGTCAATCCTTGTATAATTGCTAGCTCCCACTGCTATGGAATTCCTACATAATGGTCAAAAGATACCGTTGCCTCCCAAATTTACATCCACATACATTATGCATCTTTCTATATGGATAATATCATCTTGTGTAATTAATTGGATATACATGTGGATCCACATCAAATTAAAGCTGTGGTGAATTACATGTGAAACGTTTTGATAGATAAGTACTTCACAAGGAAAAAGGATGACATTCCGATCAGTTTATCATTTTATAGGGATGTTTGGTGGTGAGTTACCGGTTATCTTTTAAAAGTATTTTTTAATATTATTATAATTTTTTTAAAAAAAAATATATGAAACATAAAATTTTATATAAAAAAATTTAGATTTTAAAAAGTACAATCCGAGGTTAACTCATGTATTGCAATGGTATGTCAATTAAGGGCTTATTAGACAGTGTAATTATATTTATTTTTTAAATAATTATTCATGTTAAAATACATGTGAATAATATTTTTTATTTTTTAAAAATTTATTTTTGATATCAGCAAATCAAAATAATTTAAAAATATTAAAAACATATTAATTTAAACTTGAATAAAAATAAAAATTTGCTACAACCTAGTTATCTGGCCTAGAATATTGCTAATTAATTGTAAGCAAAATCATGGCAGTTTTAGTGAAATCACCTTCTCTTTTTTTGTGAACGCAAGGATGATGATATCATTTGCACATTGCAAAGGTATGATTTGTTTCTGGGTTCATGATTGTTTGGTAATGCGAAAATTCATTAGAGTAATCAAGGGCAACTATGACTTCGCTTAAATTGCTCCGCAGTGCTCTCTTTATGCAAAACTTTCTCTCCCTCGAAATTATTACAGCTCCTCTGATTGTTTTCTTCCCTTTCAACTACGGATTAACATCCTCAAAGCTTGGAAGAATCAAATTCAGATTAGCACTCCTTAAGGGCAGTTTGGCATTGTTCAAGATTTGTCTGTGCTTCGAGCTAAGCTAGCTAGCCCAGCAACACATGCATTTTATTTTATTTTCACACACTTAAAAAAAAAGAAAAGAAAAGAAAATCAAAATGGCTTCATTAGTTTACGAATCCTCTAGATTGTATTACTATTTAGAGTTTAGAGTCTTGTGAGGTTTAAATTAAAGCCGTTCGTTGACTAGCCAGCCGTGGAAGAATAATAATTATAAAAATAAATATCCACGTGGAAACATCAGAACGTGGGTGCCCCACCACACATCATCCATTTTGTTTTTGCTCGCTCCCTCTCGCGCGTCTATAAGAACTCTTTAACGAGGTGCTGTATCAGAACAATCCATTTCATAAGTGTTCGCGCACAACAGAAAAGAAACTAGTCCCCTCCTCTTCGGTTATCCTTTCTCGTTCCTTTTTTCTTTAGAGAGAAGATTGTAATTTCCTTTTGAGTGTACTTTGTTATTTGTTAAAATGCCTGCCGGGGGATTTGCTACGGCGACGGCCGGGGGAGTGAAGTTTGAGGCCAAGATAACGCCGATTGTCATCCTTTCTTGCATAATGGCTGCTACTGGTGGTCTCATGTTTGGCTATGACGTTGGTGTTTCAGGTTATTAATCCTTGGCCTTCTCTAACTGTTCATTTCGCTTTCATTATTCATTGAAGTTTCTTAGCAACATCCTTTGTAAAACTTGAACTTAAGTCAGTTCCTTTTTTTTCTCTGAAAAAAAAAAATCTCCCTTTACAAGCTACGGATTTGAAGGCAAAAACTGTGTGTATGTCATAAAATTAACTGAGAACTTTATGCCTGGAGTGCGTGCAGATCTCCGCAAAGAGCAACTCCCGCCAAACAGACGGGAAGGTTCTGTTGCCTTCAAAATTAATATAATACCCCCGTTATTTGTTACAGAACACGGGTGGTTTAAGAAATACAGTGACATGCATGAGGAGTTCGTTCGTTCGTTCTTTCGTTATAGTTTTGCCAGCTGAGAGAGAACCGTTTGGTTGTTTACCAATACAAATATAGAGATGGGTTTTAAGCCTCGATTTACACACACAAAAAAATAAAATCGAAATATAAAGAATCTACCCGGGCCCACATCGCATCACTTCCTCGTAAAATTAATGTTCCACTCCTGTTATATTTTGCTGTTTTCAAAAATTCTTATAGGCTCCTTTTTTCCTCTTTTTTCTCGCTGAAACTTTAGGCTACTTGGTTGTTTAACTTGATGAGAAAACTGGATGATGCTATTAATTTAGGGATGCGTAATTAATACATGATGATGATGATGATGTTGTAGGTGGTGTTACAGCAATGCCTGATTTCTTGGAAAAGTTCTTCCCAGAAGTTTATGGGAAAACCCAGGATCCCAATCTTAATAGCAATTATTGCAAGTACGATAATCAGAACTTGCAATTGTTCACATCATCACTCTACTTGGCTGGCTTGATAGCAACTTTCTTTGCATCTTGGACTACTAGAAGGCTAGGCAGGAAGCCAACCATGCTGATTGCTGGCTTTTTCTTCATACTTGGTGTGGTGCTAAATGCTGCTGCTCAAGACCTTGTCATGCTCATTATTGGAAGGATTTTTCTTGGATGTGGAGTTGGTTTTGCTAACCAGGTTCGTGTGTGTGCATATATCAACTGCGCTACCACATCATTTTCTAGGGTTTATAGTTTGTTGCATTTAAAACTTAATTATGACCTCAGATCATATGTTTCTATTTGATTAGTCAAAGAATCCTGGACATCTAGCTGGCTTAAGTTGAAAAAAAAAACACACTACATTTAAACCGTCGCTTCTCACATATTTAGGAGTCAAGAGTAGATTGTGAGAATTGGGTATTCAAGTGGGCTGAGGGTAGTTTCTGAGGAGGCATATAGGCAAGATAGTAAATTAAGCAGACGAGGAGGAGGGCCTAGCAGTATCCTGAAGTCTTGCCGACATCATTTACTTTTCAAATTTGTTGGTTAATCCATTGCTATTTATTTGAAATGTAATTAAATTGTATTTCCATGATAAAAACACCAATTAGTTTCTCTCTGATCGCCAAGTTTACAGTTAGCCATTTGATGCTCGTACACGTGATTGATATCTTTTCTCTCTCTTTTTCGTGGCCTGATCATAAAAAGTGTCATACGACAAGAATGGTTAGCTTTTTATCCAGAAACAGCGAGTTTCATAGTGCCTTCCCTCTTTGCCTAAAGAAAGATTTTCTTCGAAAAGTACTTTTTTCTTCTTCTATTGATTATCTTGATTGTGAAGGGCTGAAGGCTGTAGACGCTTTGTTTCCATCTTCTAGTTGTGTAGCCTTATTGATGTATGTCTTTGAATTATTTTCCTTATCCTTGGACCTTAAATTCAACTGCTTGTGTGGAAAACCTTAAGAGCGGTCCTAAATTAAGATTTGAATAGATGGAGGGTAGGGGTTTTTTTTTTTTAAAATACTTTGATTGTCTAATACAATGTTCCAGCTCAATAATTTGAACATCTTTTTGCTCCAAATTCAAATGAAACCGACTTAAATTTTATATTAATATGCCAGCTGTTTTAAGAGCCAAAGATTGTTGAAACTTGTTCTGATCAATCAGTTCAATTTGTCATTTGAGATTAGAATGCTTCAATTCTTTGACTGTTAATGATGTATTTCTCATTGAGACGGTGGTGAGAATCATATGTTGCGATGCACGTCAATTGGGCCGTCATGCTACTTATCAGAGGCGTTTTAATTTCTTGTCAAGAAATGGAAAATAGTCTTTTGTTAATTATATTGATGATATCAATTTCAATACATGACAGGCTGTGCCACTATTTTTATCTGAAATAGCACCCACAAGAATTCGTGGAGGATTAAACATACTTTTCCAGCTCAATGTCACCGTTGGCATTCTCTTTGCCAGCCTTGTCAATTATGGGACTGCGAAGTAAGTCTTCTCTTCCTGAAACCTTACCTATTCCAGAAATAATCAGAAGTAGAAACATAGAGGCAGTAGATTGTAGAATTAGTTACCGTTGCAATATTATAACATCTCCTGTCATCATATTGGCGTCAAACTTCTTGTGGCCTGGACATATGATCACTTGGCAGGAATTGATGGAATTAGAACTCGGAAAATTTTTTCGTTCGAATTTACTAAAAGAAGCATGGGCTCTTCTCCTTTAAACAAATATCAAATGCCCACTGCGTCACTGTTGAACACTGAGGTTAAGGATTGAGTTTGAAATACTTGAGATCAGCAGCTTCGTTGCCTACCACAGGAGAAGAAAAATTCTTGTCGGATGAATACCAACCAGTACGAGAGTGGTTTGGCTTTACGTACAACAATTAAAAGAAAAGAAATCTTTGCTCGACAGTTTGAGGAAATAAATTTCAATTGTCCATATCCGATTGTTTTTTCCCCTATTTCAATTTCTTTTTGTCCATGACAGTCGACGTATTTGTCATTTGTTCAATCAGATGCGCTCTCCTATAGTGATAGTCTAGAGCCATTTTCTATAGACTTCACAAGCCACATGAAATTAGGTAGATTCCAGATTAAACATATATTTTTACTTTTGCTGCTAATTCTTAATTTGCTAATTATATTTGCGGTGTGCCTCATGCAAACAGAATTAAAGGAGGATGGGGTTGGAGACTCTCACTGGGCCTGGCTGGTATTCCAGCAGTTCTTTTAACCGGAGGGGCTCTCCTGGTGTTAGAAACCCCTAACAGCCTCATTGAGCGTGGTAGACTAGATGAAGGAAAATCTGTACTTAGAAAGATTCGTGGTACAAATAATATTGAACCAGAGTTCTTGGAGCTCGTTGAAGCAAGCCGAATGGCAAAAGAAGTAAAGCATCCTTTCAGAAATCTCCTCAAGAGGAGGAATTGGCCCCAACTATCTATAACAATAGCTTTGCAGGTCAGTACTTTTAAATGAATAGGAACTGTAATTGACATCTTCAATCTATTGGATTAAATTTAAATTGCATTTAGACTGTAACATGTATCAATATGATTTCACTATGACGCTTGCCAAGCATAATAAGGAGGCCCTAATTAACCCAACAAATTGATTAACATGTTTCAGTTTCAATCACACCTTCATAGTTTTCATTAGTTTGGTTATCCGTATAATACCTTGTATTCCAAAGATTTGGTCTGATGATCATAATTCATTGGTTGCAACAGATCTTCCAGCAATTCACAGGAATTAATGCAATCATGTTTTATGCACCCGTTCTATTTGACACAGTGGGATTTGGCAGTGATGCTGCCCTTTATTCAGCTGTTATAATTGGGGCTGTCAACGTTCTTTCCACCTGTGTATCCATCTACTCAGTGGACAAAGTTGGTCGCAGGATGCTCCTACTGGAAGCTGGTGTCCAAATGTTCTTCTCTCAAGTGGTAATAGCAATAATACTGGGAGTTAAGGTTACAGACGACTCTAATGACCTTCATCGTGGTTATGGAATTCTAGTAGTAGTTATGGTGTGCACCTTTGTTTCAGCCTTTGCATGGTCTTGGGGACCTCTTGGATGGCTAATCCCCAGCGAGACTTTTCCATTGGAGACACGATCAGCTGGTCAAAGCGTCACTGTATGTGTGAACTTGATCTTCACTTTTGTTATGGCACAGGCCTTTCTCTCCATGCTCTGTACTTTGAAGTTCGGCATCTTCTTGTTCTTCTCTGGCTGGGTGTTTATCATGTCAATATTTGTGGTATTTCTGCTGCCGGAGACAAAGAATATACCTATTGAAGAGATGACGGACACGGTGTGGAAGAAACATTGGTTCTGGAAGAGATTTATGGACGATAAGGAGGACGTACCAGCAACTGGAACTAATGGTAACCCACTCACTGAAAAATGGGCATACTAGTGGGACTTGATCCTGCCTCCCAGATTTATGGACGACGAGGAGGAGGTACCGGCAACTGGGACTCATAGTGACCCACTCACTGAAAAATGGGCGTACTAGTGGGACTTGATCCTGCCTCCCAGATTTAGGTTTGAGGGGTTTTAAGAACATTGCGATACGAAACCGAAATACTAGAAAAGAATACTAGATAGGGAATAGCTATCGGAATTTCCTTTCTGATGGTAAATAAATTCAGAGCTGGCGGCAGTGGTTCTTGTCACGATATAGTTTGCTTAGAAGAAAATCTTAATACTGGCATATAACAACCATCCTCCTGTTTAAAAATTTGAAGCTGCGTCCTTTTACTGTTTCGCAATGTTGTTTTTCTTGGTGTCCTTCGGCGGAACTTTTACATCGGTGGATGTCTTATTATTGCCTAAACTAAATGCATTCTTTGCAATTTCCTTTAATAATCTCTGGTTACTAGGCTTTCATACCTTCTTATCGTCGTCGAATATATTGAAAACATACTAATTAGTGGTAGCAAGAGGATTCAGGCATCGGGGCCGGGTTTCTCGCCACTCTTCCCCGCACCCACTCGAAGAAGGATCCATTTTGGTCCGAAGCCCAATCGTTTGAAACTGGGCTCTTTGCTTGTAAGTTAAAGTAGCCAGCCTACCTAAACCTTTTCTTTAATAAGAGATTTAGGAGGTCAACATACTGCATGATCAAAAGGCGACCAATGTATTCATGAGCCCGAATCTCAGTGCATCCAATGGGCTTTTTGTTTTTTGATCTCATAAAGATATCCTTAGACGCCGAAAGAGACGTCTCATCTCACTACCGGCCTTGGTGCTCGATGTTCCTATCTATTCATTATTAAAATATTATTTAAAAGTAAATATTACTTAAAAGTTTGGTAGTAATTATTTTTGAAAATATTTTTTAGTTTAAAAATATTTTAAAATAATATATATATATATATATATTAAAATATTATGAAATAATAAAAAATAAAAATAAAACTAAAAATAAAAATTTTAAAAACACAAATACAAACCGTTTGTAAATCGAACCTACAAATATAAGTTGATAGAGCAAAGCTCAAGAAATGTATGGAAGGGCAACAGAAGCGTAAAGGGTGCTCTTCAAGCTTAATTTACTCAATACACGCGCACACACTTGATCGAACGCTTCTTCTTCTCCTTTCTCTCAACACCTCCACCAACCAAAGTCTTCGACGCCATATCTACTAAATCGAGTATTCCAACAGTGATCCCACGTAAATTTGTTTAAATAACAGTGCAAAGTTATTAGGCTTGATTAGTCGTTCTATACATTGGAGGGCATTAAAACACACAATGATACTCATTAATTAGCAATAAAAAGAAATAGAAACAAGAATGATTCATTGAAAATGCCCATGGAGAAAAGCACTGCCTTCACAGCCTCTCTGACACAGGTTCATAATGTGAAATGCCTTTGGCTCCCGGTGCTGTTTTCTTTTTTGGTTGCATAGAGTTTTGGATAAATGGTTATTAGCTAAGAGTTTTTCAAATTCTGTTTTGAATTCACTCTACTAATAAATATGATCAAGAGAAATGCCAGAATTCAATCCCTACAAAAATTACCGGTTAAATTTCTTTTTTGGTACATCGCTATTCTAATTTCTAATTTACGGGACCTTCTTGTATAGCACTATACTAACAATGGTTTGGATAACACAACAAATACCACGGGACTAAATTAATCTTTATATATATATATATATATATATATATAATCTTTTATATATGGAAGATTATTTATTAAATCAGAGTATACTTTTAATAATATTTTTTATTGTTTACCCATAAATTTATACTATCTTTCTAAATTCTAATAAAAAATTGATTTGTTCAATATTGAAATCTAAATTACAAATAAACTGAAAGCCGTGAGTTTTCACACGTTGAAAGAAAATATGATGAATTGCACTGCCTCAATGTGTTTTTTATTTATTAAATATTCATAGCTAGAAAACTACGTTTTAGTTCTTATATTTCTTATTTTTATATTATTTGATTCATATAGTTTTAGTTGTTTACATTTCAATCATAAATCTTAATTTTTTATATATTTTAATTTCTAGATGCTGAGAAAAGATAAATTTTTTGGTGATATCATAATTTTCAAACAAGATTACAATATATTTATGGTAATATTAATAATTATTTTAAAAGAAATGTATAAGAATATTCAATGAAAGTAAAATATTTGTTTTGTTTGTCTTTTATTGTAAAATTTATATATAGTTTTTTCAAATTGATTATTTTTTATATAGTTATAAATATTTTTTTATTAAAACTTGCTTTTCAGATAATGATATATTTTTATTTATAAAACTATGCTTTTAATAAAAAGCATGGTTTCATTAAAATAAAATAAAAATATGAATTTTTTATTAAATAAATACTTTTTAATTTTTTTATTTCAATAATTTCAATTCCTACAAATATTTAGTTTAATTGTTTTAGTTTTTCATTAAAGAAATCATACTGCTGATTAAAAAAATATTTATGTCAAAACAAAAAAAGCAATTCATAAATAAAAAATAAATTAATTAAAAATATATATTTTCTTTAAGAATTCAAATTATTGGATTTTTATAAATATTTATTTTAATTACCAGCTGTGTCCAGAGAGAAGCTGGAAGTAATAAATCTCGATACAGTAACGAAGTTATATAATTTCTATTTTGAAGAAATACTTAAAACTTGAAACGGGAGTCTTTTAAAAAATGTGTTAAAAAATTTGTGGTGAGAGCACGAAAAGTTGGACAGAGAAATATGAGTAAAGTGCAATAGCGTAGCGTAGGCTGCAAGACCTCTACTTTTCCCGTGTACAAAGAAAGCAACCGGAAGAAATAATTACGGTGGGCTCGATTGTAATTATGCCCTGACCACTCCAATAATAAAAAGAGGCGCTCTAATTTCTCTAGCCATCTGGCATACCATTGCTCACCAACGCCTCAGCATTCTTCCCTTCCAAGTCGCCAGCCCCCTGTGGCAAACGACTTGGACGTGTGAGCAACTACCAAATTGCCGATGATTGGTTCTCAATTAATTAATCTAGGGGTGCTTAAATTAAAATACTAGTCATGTTTCTAGGTTTTTTTTATTAATATAGTTATTTAGATAAATTTATGTATATTTTAATTAATTTTATTGATTTTAAAATTAGTGACTATATAATTTAAAATTTATAATATTCAAACTAATAATTTTTAAAAAATAAATTTAAAACTTCATCAATTAAGTTATCCCTCTTAATTATTATTTTTTTAATCTTAATTTTAAAGACAAAAGTTGGTAATGTGATGTAAACAGTGTTTCATAAAATTATTATTTTTTAATATTATTAAATTGTTTAAATAATTTTTATAAAATAAAAATTATTATTTTAATATATTTTTTAAAAAATCATTTAAAATTTTTTTTCCTCCAAAAACCTAAATGATATAATTAAGACACGGTTTGGGGTCATATTAACATTTATTAAATTCACTAATTAATTTGAAAAGTTTTCCTCCTCGTCCTTCCATTAATATATTTTACTGGACATGCTGGGGGTGGGGAAACTATAATATTTACTGACCAAGTATATCTCAAATATTTTCCTTATAAAACTCACTTGAGGGTTTCTAATATATACGATCATCAATATCGAATTACAGGGAATGATTTGACTTAATTATGGAAATAAATAAATCAATTAAATAAGTGAAAACTTCTAATTATATCACTCAAAACACATGTTAGGAGAGTAATTTAAATAAACACCACATCTACATATATTCTAGATAGCTTACCTTTAACATATCCAGTCAAGATTTTTATATTTTCTTTCAAATGTTGTCCTTATAATTAAAAAAAATCACTAAATAATCTTGAAATCAATTAAAATACAAACCTATTTCTTTTTCCTTTTAGACTGCTTATAATAAAGTACTTTACGTCTAGACATACGTGATAACCCATACTTCTTGCAACTAAAAACTCCGAAGATAAATAAAATTAAGAATCGTACCAATATAACCTCTCTTTCCTCTTAGTTTGTACCACCGCTGTCACTTTACATTAAATGAGGTCCTCAGTTGCACAAATCAAAATAGACGAGGGACCAAAGTCTCATTTTCTGAAAATCCACCATCAAAGTAGACGAGGAACCCTGGCAAGCCCAAAAGATTTATAAACGCCTGGAGGGAAAGATGCCTCTCCAGTTCTCGTACCTCAATCCAAGCAAAGAAACCCATCAAGCGTCTTAATTATCACTGTTTTGCAGCCATGGCTTTGGTGAAGAGAGCCCTGGCTTTGCTGATGTCAATCACATTAGCTATGGAGTTGATCCATGCAGCTGTGTACAAGGTTGGGGATTCTACTGGTTGGACCACAATTGGCAACTTTGACTACAAAAAATGGTCTGCTACCAAGACCTTCCAAGTTCATGATATTATCCGTAAGTTTATTACCCTCTTTACAATCTTTACCTGATTAATCTTACATTTTTATGGTTGCTTTGGGTTTTCCTTTCTGACTATATATATTTCATTCTGTGAGTTCTCATTTTCCATAGAAACCATAATTTTGTGAGCTAAAATAATTTCAGTTCCAGCAACGTTGTGCTCCAAAATAATTTCAAGATCTGCTTATTATTCATGGATAAGTTTCACTACTGTTTTGCAATTCCAATACTGTTTTGCTTTACAAATCTTTATCTCGAACTTTGCTCTGATCTCATTCTCATTAGGTGGGGTTAGCATATTGAATATCAGGACGAGCAGCAGCGAGTTTTCCTGTCTATTACCTCTCACTCATAGTTTATATGGCTGTTTGTTTTGGCTTCAATTTTTGTTGATTGATCTTCATCAATGTTGCTTAAATTCCCAGCTGGCTGTTCCTGTGGCTAGCCACTGTGCATGGAAACTGGCCTTTATGGTATAAGAAGTATTATATGACACGTATAATATGCAGTCACCCCATATGTAGGTGACCTGTAATCCGCGTGTTTTGAGCAATTTTAGCACCAAATACACTTGTTTAAGATTTCATGATGACACTGGTGGGCCATGAAATGCAGCATGAATGTACATTACATGTTGCCCCCACCAAATCAACTCTGATCCTCCGGTTCTAGCATGCTTCAAGGATGATGAATTGATGTTTCTCACTTGTACATCGAAAAGCCACGCTCAACACGCTACGTTCCCCTATATTCCATTACATGGGTGTCCCTTTATCCTGTGCATTGAATGATAATGTCTGTATGGGCATCTTTCTTTTGAGACATTTCATGAGAGGTGGGATGTGACCAAAACATCACATCCATTCATACAATTCGTGGAAACGAAAAGGAAAATAAGAAGTTTCTTGCTCTGGTTAAAATGGGGACTAAAATGCCAAAATTCCAAAAGTTTTTTAGTTGCTTTTCTTGACTTTGCTTGGTTTAGGTACATGATGGAAGGCGTGATTTAATCTGTTTACCTGATTTCTTTTGTTTTGTTTTCAAGTACAAATTGAAAGGCAAGTGATTGTCTTGCGGATAAGCATGGAATGGACAGGATTAATCTTTGAAGCAAACCGAGGATGCATTTAATTACCCCAGAGAAGGCGTATTTTTTATTCATATAGCTAATCGGCCATATACAATACCTACCAATGCAATAGATCCTAGGTGTTCTGGTTATTCTTCTATATACAATAGTACATTTGCCTAGCTTTTTGGCTCAGGATTTATACATTCATGTCCTAATTATTGATCTATCTAAAACTATATGTTCACTTATATATTGACTGTCAATGGGTGTATCAGTTTTCGAATACAATGCTCAATTTCACAATGTGATGCGAGTTACACATGCAATGTACAAAGCATGCAATGCCTCTGCCCCTCTGGCAACCTACACCACCGGCAATGATTCGATCACTATCAAGACTCGTGGTCACCACTTCTTTTTCTGTGGTGTCCCTGGCCATTGCCAAGCTGGACAGAAGGTTGACATTAATGTACTACAAAGCAATGAAATGGCACCAGCTTCGTCAGTTTCTTCATCAGAGTCCTCTCCACCAGTCCCTTCTGCCAAAGTACCCGGGCCGGCCCCAAGTAATGCCATGTCATTGAAGGCTTTGAAAATTCCTTCTGGAAACATTGGTTTGGCAATGGCTGTTTTGGCAACGTTTTTGATCAATTTTGCTTAATTTTGAGGCTTTGTTGTTCTGAAACTTTGGGGTGATGATAGATGTTATGCAGATCAATGTTGTCGAAGAAGTGATCTATAATCATTTTATTAGCATCTTCGATCAATTGTTTTGAATGAACATCGGACCCGGTATACGGATACGTTTATATAATAGATCCTATAAGCAGTTGATAAAATACACCGTGAGTTTTGATCTCTAGTATAGAGATGTGTGCACCTTTTGTTAAAAGTATGTATTGCTTTAAGGCACCTATTCTTTTGCCACTCAAGTTTAATTTCAATAAGCAAGCTACCGTCCGCATAATACACTTTCTCGCTGACTAGCAGATAGCTAGGCATGAGACAATTGTAATTTCAGGGTCGTATTTCTGGATTTCAAGAAGGTAAGCCGCAAATTCTGAAACTCAAGTACGGTACATATTGAAATTACAAATGAGAAAGAACATCATCCAATACAAATCATTTGCCCTCCCAAAATCATATAAAAAACCCATCGTTAATTCAATAAAATGACCTTGGTCTCAATAGAAGCATGCAATCAAGATGCCTATTTCCAAGAGTCACCTTAAAGCTTCCAAATCCAAACAGGTAATCAGAACACGAATAACTTGTTTGATCCTTTTGGTTACATGAACCTCGATCCTCTTTCACGCAATTATGATAACCCATCCATGAGTCTTTACCAGAACCGATGCTGCTTTCGAACTCTTTCAACCATGAGATCTATAGGCACATTCTGTCTCCTGGACCAGGAAAAACACAAAAAACCCCATTTCGAGAATCCAGCCAGCAAAGAAGAAAAATACAAAGGCGCGCATATTACACAAGACTGATAAGAATGCCTGAGTTATGAGGAAAGTAAAGAGCATGTTTGAGCTAACTGCAGAAGCAAACCCAGAAGTTCTTGTCTCTAGAGGACATGTTTCATTTGGTATCAACCAGCCAAGAGGACCCCAGGACCATGCAAAGGACATTACAAACGAACACATGCACGACAGCAATGGCTGCTTGTACCTTGGTAAGAGTGCTGGTAGTCATCAAAGCTAGTACAATTGCTCCAACTGCAGTCTGCATTACAAAAACTTTTCGTTCAGAAAAACAGATAGTCTGCCAAATACGTAATACAAGTGTACTCTAGGAGATTTGGTAATGAAATCAAAGGCAAACAGAAATGGATGCTCACCTGGCTTATGAACATCTGCACACAGGCTTGAAGAAGCAGAATCCTCCTCGCAACCTTATCCGCAGCAAAGATTGAGACCAATGTGCTTGCACATTTACAATTCCAGTGATCACAGCTGACAAAAGTGAAGCATCGTTTTTGAATCCAAGTGCGTAAAACATTACAGCATCGATTCCTGTAAGCTGATGAAAGATTTGCAACTGGATGCCTATATCTAGCGTGGGCATGCTAGAGCACTTCATGGTTTTCTTGTATGGATGCCTGACTTGCCTAGCTATCTCACTGGCAGCTTTAAATTGCTCGAACTCAGCATTAACATGGCCGACTCCTCTAATCTTCCTGAGCGTGTTTCATTTCCCGGCAGTTTCATTTCCGCATTCAATTAGGCTTGTTGGTGTTTCAGTGATGAATATGGATCCTATAAACAGGACAAAAGCTGGCACACCAGCAAGCCCCAGGAATACTCTCCATCCATTTGGATGCATCTTTGAAGCTCCATAGTTGACTAGATATGCAAAGAATATCCCTACTGCTACAAAGAATTGGAAGAGACTGTTCACAGCCCCGACGCTGGTCTGGCGCTATTTCCGAAAAAAATAGAGGAACTGCCTCCAAAGTTTTTCAGTACTGTGCAAAAGGTACTCGTTAATCTACCCAATGCGGTAGCAATTTAAAATGAAGCTGCATTACAATATTCTAAGAAAGTTTTTATCAACTAAAAAAGAAATCAGCAACAAAGTTCGCTCAAATGTCCAACTTTTGGGCATGGCTTTGATGCACCAAAGCTGGAAAAGGCAGCAAGGTAGAGCGAAGATGTAAAAAGCTGAAGATATTGATCGTCAGACTTGCAGTGATTGTTTTCCTTGGCGCGAAGCTTTCTTTCATGAACAGCAGAAAAGAATTCGATCACAAAGTCATCCATGGCTGTCACTCCATCAGATCATCGATGCAAAAGCAGTATGTACATTGTTCTAGATCTACAAGCTTAACGCCTTATTGATTTGAGCTGAAAAACACGGCTACCATTAACTTTCAATTTTACCCTCACCTAGGATAAGAATTAACCTTCATTCCAAAATTTCAGTTCACAGAAGTGTTATATAGACAATCTTGAACAATAGCAATATTCCAGTCACTGAATTAACGAACGACATGGTACGGTGATACATAAGAACTGGAAGCAATCTTGGAGATATTTTAACGTCACTTTAACCAGAAGAAAATGAATAAAAAATTAATTAAAAAAACATATTTGAATACTAATTACCTTGATGATTGTTTTTCTAGTATTTTTTTATTACAGGATTAAGAACAATTTTTTTATGAGATTCCTAATTAATTGTAAAATTAAGCACCAAATTAATCTCGTACCTTGTTAATGAAACATTTTAAAATACATATCATGTGCATAATATAGATGTAACAAACAAATCTATAAACAGCAATACTCCACGCTTGCAAAACTGAATTGAATTCATTCTCAAACATTGATCGTCGTTTATTACAGAATTCAATTAATGACGCAAAGAAAGAATTGTTAATAAATGACGCAAGCCTCGAATTCCCATCTGTACAGCTCTGTAGTTTAGGTCAAATGTGGGTGGATCATCTCAACTGCTCCCTTTTCCACCACTTGTTCATCATTGAAGAATCTCTTCCAGAACCAATGCTGCTTCCAGACTCTGTCAACCATCTCGTCAACAGGAACGCCCTTTGTCTCCGGGAGCAAAAATAGTGCAAACAGTCCCATTACCACAATCCATGCAGCAAAGAAGAAGAAAATCCCTGCTCTCAAATTGCATAGCATGGACAAGAATGCTTGTGCAATCACAAAGGTGAAAAGCATGTTGGAGCTGACTGCGAAGGAAAACCCGGCCGTTCTGGTCTCAAGAGGGAAGGTCTCGCTTGGAATTAACCAACCAAGAGGACCCCATGACCATGCAAACCCAGCAACAAAGACGCATACCATTATCACCACCACCAATGCATCTCCATTGGGTAGGGTGCCGGTTGTCTTCAAATCTTTCATCAGAACACCTCCAATGATACACTGGATGCAAAGCAACGAAATATTAACGTTAATAGGATGATTCATTGGAGCGAGGAAGATAGACAGAGTAATTAAATTCAAACCTGGGTAATAAGCATCTGTACACAAGCTTCTAGCAGCAATGCCCTCCTACCGACCTTGTCAACGAGGACTACCGAAACTGTGGTGCTCAGAACATTGACAAGGCCAGTTACGACAGAAGAAAGCAATGCAGCATCACTCCCAAATCCGACTGTCTGAAAGAGAACAGGTGCGTAGAACATAATGGCATTGATGCCCGTGAATTGCTGGAACACTTGCATCACGATGGCTATCACTAGCGGTGGTCTGCTTTCTCTCTTCATGAGTTCATGGTAGGGTTGGGTAATTTGGCTAGCCACCTCGCAAGCATGCACGATCGAATCATACTCAAGATCTACATTATCTACACCCCTGATCTTTTTAAGCACTGCCCTTCCTTGCTCTACTTTCTTGCGCTCTATAAGGCTAGTTGGAGTCTCATAAATGGCGAGCGAACCAAAGCATAGCAGTAGAGCTGGTACACCAGCAATTCCAAGTGAAATTCTAAATCCGTAGGGATGAATCTTGCCGACTGCATAGTTGACGATATTAGCGATCAAGATCCCGATTGTAATGAAGAGTTGGAAGCTAATGTTAAGTGCTCCACGGATCTTTGCAGGAGCTAACTCTGATAGAAACAACGGTACCGCCTGGAGGAAGAAAAAGAAAACCAAATTATTGTTGATCGTAGACGGCAATGGCATATTTTATCAGCAAAACGAAGGTATGGTTCTTAATTACTACCTGATTGGCGAATCCCACTCCACAACCAAGAAGAAGTCTCCCAATGATCAGCATTTCAATATTTACAGCAAATGTTGTTAGAGCAACGCCACCGATGAAGAAAAGAGATGCAAGCTGCATGGTTGGCTTTCGGCCAAACTTTGAGCACGTCTTTGAAGCGAGGAAGCTGGCTATGAGAGCCGCTATGTACAGGGACGATGTGAACAATTGCAGTTTTTTATTGTCATATTTACAGTAATTATTTTCATGAGCCTGTTGCTTCCTTTCCCATACTTGATAAAAGAATTTCTTCAAGAAATCATCCATGGCTGTGACACCACCTGAAGTTTGCATGAATTGAATAGCATCAGCACTGTTAATCATTGCAATATATAAGAAATGCAAAAAGTTCAAGTCCATTATCAAATATAAACCTGAAACTCCAATGTCGTAGCCAAACATTAAGCCTCCACAAGCCGCAATCACCACACATACGAAGACACTAAATGTCATCCTGCCTTCAAACTCTGGCACGTCGCCATTGTTAGCGATCACAACAGCCGGCATTTCTCCTCTCTAAGAACAAAGAATTATCTCCAAAATAGTCTTAAAAAGTAGAGAAGGAGATAACTGCAAGTAGTAGAGAGGATCGGCAGGAGGTTAACTTTAACAGAAAAGGAAGAGAGGCTGCAAGTGCTCTTAATTACGCTAGTGTAGAATTGCAGGTATTTAAAGAGATGGAGAAATTAATTAAGGCTAATAATAGAGACACGAGAACAGGGTAAAGTTAAGGGTTGGGCTCCGAAATAATGGAGAACCGCATGTTTAGGGAGTTCCTAGATGTTAATTTTAGTCTTAAACAGGTGACTCGGCAAGTGACAGGAGAACATAAATCAGACCAACCTTTCGTTATATCTTTATATAGTCCGGATTCTGACCACAAATTCTTGAGGGATGCAATAAATTATCGTACTGGGATCACATTTTGAAACTAAGCTACTTATCCTAATCTGCTAATCAACTTAATTTCTTCCTTTTCAGTTTCTTTTATCCCAACCTCTTTATTAAATTAGTATATATTATGCTGTGGATTTTTTCAAATTTCTCAAGACATCCAACCTATTTTTAGTCACCTATCTGAAACTCTTGAATCATAAACTGTCTCCATGATAGCTGTGGCTGGACAAGCTTTCTTATTATGTCGCAAGAATTTATCGCAGTACTCTACAACTTAAGTGAGTGTTTTCGAAATTACGATCCAAATGGTAATTTGCTTCACAATCTAATATGCTCAGAAACCATGATTTTTTTAGTGATTGAATAGTAATGACATGTTCATATTAATATTCTTTTCTCTATAATGAAGTTGATGGCTGATAATAAAAAAACCTAACATTCGTATTTTTTTTTTTATTTTGATGGATTTAGGAATCCTTCAATAATAAAGTAGTAATTTTTAATAAAAAATTACAATAAATAAAAACTAAACTTTAAATTTTAAGATTAAAAGTATTTATTATTGTTTATATATGATAAATACTTTAAAAATAAAAATATTAGTATTTAGAGAATAGAAAATCATAAACATTTTACCTGAATTGTTTAGATGATATATATAACTATTGAAGGGGCTGAAAAACTATTTTCTCTTTATAATATTAACAAGTGATAAATATTTTTTACACATTATTAAAGAGATGGAAATATAGTAGGCTTTTAGGAGAGTTTTTATGAACTTATAAATATAGGGTGACAAGTATAACTAATGTCACATCCGAACATCACAATGACCGATTAAAAATTTTAGTGGAAAAAAATAGATACCATGTATCTTATTCTTTAGAGGAATATATCCTAATTTAAGGAGTCGTCATCTATTATTATAGTTACTAAAAATCCTAACTAGTCAAAAAAAATTCTATAGTATGAGATTGATTATAAAAAAGAAAAGATATTATCAACTCTTAAGTGTTTTATATGAGGCAAACTATATTGTTTTTTGTCTAAAATTGCTAGGAATTTATTTTCTCTTTTTTTTTCCTATCATATTCCCGACTCTAGCGTCAGTGAACATTTCTACAAATATTTCCAACTTTTACATTGATAAATATTGCACAAACCTAAAAAAATATGATATTTTCGACTCTGTTATCAGTGAATAATTTCGTAAAAAATTGAATTTGAAAAAGAATTTTTTATTCCATTTTCTTTCTACTTACCCTTTATTATATTCATTTTTTACCCCTTTTAGACTAAAATAAAAGAAACATTGCATAATAGATTTTGCATTTAACAATAATAATCCACAAATTAAGCACATAGCAAAAAAAAATACAAAACACAAAGAAAAAAATAAAACAAAGTGTAAAGGACCTGTAAATAGATCAACAAAGATCCCTAAATATTTTTAGAATTTTTTAATATATATAAAAAATTCGTTTGGCTAGATATCAAATTAGAATAGACATAAAAATTATGGTTATGATATAAAGGTGTGTTTTGTCAAACACACTCTTAGCAAATATAGATTGGGCTGGATAGGCCTGAGGCCCAAGCCCAACCCACTCTTCTTTCTCTTTTTGTTTTTACTGGGCTGGATTTAGCCCAGCCGTATAGGCTGGTCAGGATCCAGTCAACCCAGCCTAGTTACCGGTTCAACTAAACTGTATGGGCTGAGTCATCTGCAGCTTGTATGAATTGTACACGCATGGTGGCACAATATTTATGTAATTGAACTAGAAGAGAGGGAAAACAATAAAAGCTTACCTGTTGCTAGAGTTTTGCGATAAGAATGGTGTGGATGCTTGTTGCTGGGGTCTCCTTTTATCCACAGTTTCTTCCCTTCTATTTTTCTTTCTCTTGTTTTTATGCTCCTTTTGGTTCTTCTCTCCCTCTTTTGTTTTCTTTCCTTTGTGTTTTGTCCCTGATAATATTTTTTTTCCATCCTTTTTTCTGTGAATTCTCTAGTTCTTTATAAGCGTCCCCTGTTGCTCCTTATCTTCCCCTGATAAGGATGAGATTTCAGGAGTTTTGTTTTAGGCGAATTGGGACACCAATAGGCCTGCCATAACTGGACTGTTGGTGATGGTGTCCTTGACGTTGTTGGCATATCGTGGCGGAGAAGGACATGAAGATGAACTGAGAAGCTGATGATAGAAGTCATGGCCATTGCAATGTGTTTGATGGCCTGCCTTTTTTCTTCTTTCGCGGGGAGCTCTTCTTTGTTTTTCAGAGGAAGAAGATAGTGAACAGAAATGACAAACGACACCGTTTCTGGACTGAGGTAGTTGTTTTTCAATCTAGCCCTCTAAGCTTTAACACTTCTTAATTGGATCCCTGGCCAGAATTGTATTTAAACCCCTGTATTGCAGCGTCTTTTACAAACTAGTCTTTGGACTTTAATCTCTTGTAATTTTAACCCTAAATCAATCCTGAATTTTAATATTTCTTTAATCGAGCCCTTTGATATCATTAATTAAACTAGTTCTAAGCTCAATTAAGTTCTCCAACTTATCAATTTTTCAATTTAAACCTTTAACATCATTAATTTAAACCAAATCAAAGTTTAATTAAGTCCTTAATCTTATCAAATCTTCATTTAAACTCATGATTTTATTAATTAAACTAATATAAAGTTTAATTAAGTTACCAATTATATCAAATCTTCCAAATTCTAGCAATATTGAACCCTACATTTATAATTTCACCATGGTTAAATCCTCAAGACTTCCAACTTGTGTTGTCTTGACCTAGACCTTAATGTTTTTATTTTTTTTGAATTTTATGTCATCAAAAATTGATTTATGATAATTAACATGAAATTTCATGTTAAAAGTCTTAAAAATAAATAAATAGAGCCTTATAACCTTAACATGGGCATATAACAACCTCCGTGCCAACCAGGCTTGACATCCAACCAAACTTAGGGGAGGAGGGTCTAATAGCTCACTAAATCTATATTAATTTGGGTTGAGCTTATGATCAAATTCAAATATGTTGAGTCTCATAGCTTACAAGACTCACGTTTTCTTTAACTCAACACGTAGCTAAATCCAAGTACATTGGATCTAGCAGCTTGTCAAATCCATATTTGTTTGAACTCAATATCTGACCGAACCCAAATAAGTTGGGCCTGGGTAGGTGGTAGTTTGCCGAACCTATGCTCACTTGTGAGTGGTATATGGTTGAATTTAGGTACATTGGGTCTAGCAACTTGCTGGATCTATATTTTTTTGAGCTTAACATATGGCCGAATATAACTAAGTTGGGTCTAACAGCTCAATGGACTTATATTAACTTGGACTCAGCTCGTGGGTGAGCTAAGAATGTTGGGTATGAATTAAAACCTCACTCGTCTATTAATAAGTTACCACCCTGTTATTGGACCTTTTTAAACAGGGGCTTAAGCCTTTTTACAAAGCATAAAAAAATATCAATTCAATATGTTGTGTTGAAAAAGATAAAAACAAAAACACTACCCTATATACTTTGTAACAAGTCACTATATGTACATTAACTTAACTAATTGTGTGATTATGAAATGTTAATTGTTGATTCTTCTGTGTTATAAAACCTATATGATCATTTTATATGCAAATTTTAACTGACCATAAAAAAATGCTCATATTAAAAAGAACTAAAACATTTTGGGAAAGTAATATAGCTCCAGACTTGTTGTCATTATTCATTGGAACAGTGTAATGATATTTTATCTCTAAATCTAAAAAACTTAAAACATGCTTACAAGGATATTGCAATCTTCTCACATGATTTATTTGTCATTACAAAAACAAATAAGGAAAAATAATTATTTTTCTATTTTGATTGTACAGTAAAATGATCTAAATACTCTTGGAAGTTAGAAAATTAAACATGACATAAAGAAATATTTTTGTATTTTCATAATAGTTTTTGGCTAATATAATCGAAGCTAGAGGGGGATTTTAGTAATTGTAAATATAAAAATAATAAACAAATAAAACACATTGTGAAATTAGAAAAATACCCTTAAAACAAACAATTTTAAGCTTAAGGTCAAAAGGCATTTTCAACCTTCGATAAATGTTTTTTTCAAAGGCAAATTAATATTTTACTAAATAAAAAAACTAAAAGGTGGGCTCACGTGTACAACACCTAGGGTGTATGAGAGGCACCTACACCCTTCAAATGGCATGTGCAATACCTCATAATATCTAAAAATATCTTTTTGTCATGTTATTAGAAGCACAATCATGTCCTTTTTTTTCTGGTGGTTGAGTTTGGTATTGATGAGCCTTTTTTTCTCCTTCTTCTCTCTTTCCTCCACTAAGAATTATAGCTCAACCCTTTTGGTTGTTGACATTTCAACTTCAGTCCTTATTTTTTTTATTTCTAATTTTTTATCATGATCTTTTATAAAAGTTTTATTCATTTTAAATTTTAATTTTTAATCTTGATTTACCAATGTTATGTCATTTTGAACTCATTCCAACACATGAACATCATTCTTTGTCAAAAAAATAATTTGGTTCTGCAGGGAAACTTAAGTACCAAAGCTAGTGAAAACAAATGCTAAAAAATAACTAGGAAATCACTATAGCTCCACTTTAAAAAATAATTGTCATCAGAATAGTGTAATAATAGTTTTTCCCCTTCACCTAAAAAACTTTGCATTGACTTCTAAGGGATTAAAGTCCTTTCACAAGGCTCATTCATCATTTTACAAATTGGCTAAGGATAAATAAGTATTTTTTTCATCTTGATTGCATAGTAAAACAAACAAAACACCCTTATAAGCAAAAAATTTAAAACCGACATCAATATGTATTTTTGTAATTTCACACTTTTCAATTAAATATAAAATTTATTTTGTATTTTAATTTTGATTCATATGCTTTTAGTTGTTATATTTTTTAAATCACTTTGTATAGTTAAAATTTTATTTTTAATTTTATCCTTTAACATTTAATTCATTGTGAATTAAACTTCAAGGTTTTTCTAGATTAGGTGTTTCGAGTCTAATGACTCGGGTCACATGTTTCTTTTTAAAGAAGGGTTTTATATTCCTCTTTATTGTTTTTTATTGGGTTATTCAAATTTCATGATTTGGGTCACTAGTTTGGAGGGATTTCTTATGTTGGTTCAGCCCTGATTAGCAGGATTATAGGTACATGAAGACTAATTTCTTATCTCATATTTTGTCCTCATTTTGACACCTCAATATCATTTTATGCAACAAAAAAAAAAATTTCACCCCGCGATAAAGTGTGAGCACCAAGTCTAGTTAAAAAAATGTTAAAACCCTTTAGGAAATCATTATAACTCCACACTAAAAAACCAATGTTCACTCAAACAATGTAATGATAGTTTTCCCCTCTACACAAAAAAAAACTTTGTACTGGCTTCCAAGGGATTAAAATCCTTTCACAACGCCCATTTGTTATTTTTAAATTGATTAGGGATAAATAAATATTTTTTTCATCTTGATTGTATAGTAAAACAACCAGAATATCTTTTGAAGAAAAAAATTAAACCTGGTGTCAAGATATATTTTTGTATTGTCACACTCTTTAATTAAATGTAAAACTTATTTTATTTTTTAATTTTGATCTATATTATTTTAATTATTATGTTTTTTAAATCCTTTGTAGTTAAAATTTTACTTTTAATTTTATCATTTAACATTTAATTAATTGAGAATTGAATTTCATAATGTTTTCAAATTAAGTGTTTCAAGTCTAATGAAACAAGTCACACATTTTTTTTCAAGAAGGGCTTTATAATCCTTTTTATTTTGTTATCGAGTTATTAGAATCCTGCGATTCGGGTAGCTGGTTTGGAGGGATATCATGAGTTGACTCGGCCTTAATTACTAGGATTATAGGTTTATCATGATCAATTTTTTTTGTTATTTTTTGATCTCATTTCAACATGTAAACATCATTTTTATGAAAAAAAATCATAATTTAGATTCACATCAAAGTGCAAGCACCAAGACCAGTAAAAAAAATGGTAAAAACCTTTTAGGAAATCATTGTATCTCTACACTAAAAAATCATTGTTCACTGGAATAATATAATGATATTTTTTCCCCTCTACCCAAAAAACTCTACACTAGTTTTAAGGGATTGAAGTTCTTTCGACAAGGCTTATTTGTTATTTTTAAATTGACCAATAATTAATAAGTATTTTTCCATCTTGATTGCATAGTAAAATAATAAAATATCATCATAAGCAAAACGCTTAAACTTGGTGTCGATAAGTATTTTTGTATTTTCATAATGGTTGTTTTGTTATTAGAATTTAAACCGGGGGGAATTTGGTATTCAACTAAATATAAAAAACTAATAAAAAATTAAAATGCATTGTACAAATACAAAAATAAACTTAAAATAATGAAATTAAGCCCAAGGTGAAATGGCATTTTAGGTTTTCCATAACAATTTTTTTTAATTAAAAAGTCAATTAAGGGGAACTTTTGTATTTAATGAAGTAAGAAAAAAAATCCAAAAAGGATGTGTATATGTGGCACACTTAAAGGGGTATGGGAGACACTTGTGCCCTTAAAAAAGGGAGTGCAACGCTCCTCAAAGTTGAAAAATGTCCTTCCATTATATTATTGGAAGCATCATCGTCTCCTTTTTTTTGGCATAGCGCGTGTCTCTGGTGGTAATCTAGTTTGTTATCAGTAAGTCTTTTTTTTCTTTTCCTTCATTTTTCCTCTCTCTTGAAAATTACAACTTGATCCTGTTAGTTATTGGTATTTTAACTTTAGTCTCTATTCTTTTGATTTTTTTTTTATCTTGGTTCTTTTATAGAAGTTTTTTTTTATAAAAATTATCATTGAAGCCTAATTTACCAAATGTTATATTTTTCAATTTGGTCCTTATTCTTGGGATTTTTAATTTTTTCATTGGCTCTTTTGTAAAAGTTTTATTAATTTTCAATTCCATCATTCAATTCAAATTCATGGTTTTATGTTTTTCAATTTGTCCTTGTTGTTTTGATTTCTCATTTTTTTTCTTGGTCCTTTAATAAAAGTTATTATTATTTTCAATTTCACCATTTAATTACAATAATATTTTTATTTTTTATGTCAATTTTAAGCCTTATTCTTTTAGATTGTTTTTCATTTTACTAAATTAATTTTTATTTTGTATTTCACCCTACAATTAAATATAAGCTTTATTTTATATTTTAATTTTGGTCTTCATTCTTTTAATTGCTATTTTTTAAATTTCTTTTGCATAATTGATTGAGAATTTAATTTCATGATTTTTTTTGAAATTGAATGCTTTGGGTCTAATGACTCGAGTCTTATAATTCTCTTTAGTATTTTCACCATGTTATTTCAATCACATGATCTGGATCACGAGTTTAGTGGGATATCCTCGATTGGCTTCAATCACATGATCTGGATCATAAGTTTAATAGGATATCCTCGGTTGGCTCAGACCTAATTAGTGTTGTTATAACTTTGTCATGACTTTATATATATATATATATATAAGAGATGCATGATGCATCTATTTCACAGGCTAATGAATTTTGACAATTAGAGGCTTATTTTTTCTAATGCATAATTTTATTATAACAAACATAATTTTTTAAATGGTCATTGGATCAAACTAAAATTATAATAAAAGATTTTAGAAGTCTTGTTTTATGTTGAATTAAAATTTTAGATCAATCAAACATTAGAAAGGATTTATAATAAGGTCTAAAATCTATGTATGAGAATTCTATTAGTTTATAATTGATTTGTGATTCTTTATTCTATTTTATTTAGAAATATTTTATTATTTTTTAGAGTTATTTAGGATGTTTTTACCTAATATAAATAAGATTATTTAGTTTTTAAAATTAAAAAGAGATGTATTGATTATTAAAAAATAAAACTTGTATCTGAGAATTTGCTCTTACTCTTCATTCCTTATAGAAGTACTCTAACTAATCAAAGAATTAATCAGGCTTTAAAGCATCTTATACACTACTCGTTTGCATCTCTTTATAGGTGTTGGGTGGGGGTTTGGTTTCTAAAGTCTTGTTGTCTTTGTACAAGTCATTATTATGTCGGACTCAATCATAAACCTGGATTTTGCTTTTTTAGCAACAGACAATTTAACTATAAGTTTTTGGATCTTTATAACCATGAGGTTCACATCAGTTGGTATTAGAGCAAGGTATTAAATCAGATTATATTTTTTTTATCTTCAAGTTTAAGTATGAAAATGACAAATATAAGGAGGGTGTGAAGCCACCACTTAAATACTATAGTGATATTGAATATCTAATTGATGACAAGTTTTTAGTTATTAAAAAATCACTTAATATTTAGATTAATGAAAATGATATAGAGTAATAAAAGGGTAACATATTCTACATTAGATGTATATAAATAATAAGGTATGTGATGTGATCATTGATAATATAAGTTATGTTAATGTTACTAGTATTATACTTGTTAGAAGATCGAAACTAAATACTATTAAACATGAAAAGCCTTGTAGATTTCAATAGTTGAATGATTATAGAAAAGTAAGAGTTATTAAACAAGTTTTGATTTCTTTTTCAAGTGAAAAATTTAAAGATAAAGTTTTGTGTGGTGTTGTGTTGTGTCTATGTTTAGTGCTCATTTATTATTAGGAAGAGCTTGGTAATTTGACAAAAAAGCCAAGCATGATGAGTTTAAGAACATAAATTCTCTTCAAAAAGATGGAAAAGCATTCACTGTTGTACCATTATTCTCTAAACAGGTGTATGAAGATTGATTAAAATTAAAAGATAAAAGCGAAGCTGAAAAAAAAAATCAATTATGTAAGGACGTGAGGAAGAGTAAAAATAAAGTGAGTTAAGAAAAAAAAGGTTAGATTTAACTAAAATAGAAAAAAAAATAAGGATTTGACCGGGAAAAGGATAGAATAAAAAAAAGAGAAAAAAAAGTTAAGGAAAAAATAAAAAAATATATTAATTTTTATGCAAAGAAGATTGAGATTAAAAATGTTTATTTTTTTATTGATTAATAATTTTATTTATATATAAGAAGATATATTTCAATATTAATGACCTTTATCATTATTTTTTAAAGTTAGTGTTTCTGGATTAAAAACATTTCTTTCTATGAGATTCATAGTAAATTATCATTAGATGAATTGAGTACCAAATTAATCTTTTAGCTTGCTCGTATGTAGAGCTTTAAAAAATACATATCATGTGCATAATATAGATGTAACAAACAAATCTATAAACAGCAATACTCCGCGCTTGCAAAACTGAATTGAATTCATTCACAAACATTGATCATCGTTTATTGCAGAATTCAATTAATGACGCAAAGAAAGAATTGTTAATAAATGACGCAAGCCTCGAATTCCCATCTGTACAGCTCTGTAGTTTAGGTCAAATGTGGGTGGATCATCTCAACTGCTCCCTTTTCCACCACTTGTTCATCATTGAAGAATCTCTTCCAGAACCAATGCTGCTTCCAGACTCTGTCAACCATCTCGTCAACAGGAACGCCCTTTGTCTCCGGGAGCAAAAATAGTGCAAACAGTCCCATTACCACAATCCATGCAGCAAAGAAGAAGAAAATCCCTGCTCTCAAATGGCATAGCATGGACAAGAATGCTTGTGCAATCACAAAGGTGAAAAGCATGTTGGAGCTGACTGCGAACGAAAACCCGGCCGTTCTTGTCTCAAGAGGGAAGGTCTCGCTTGGAATTAACCAACCAAGAGGACCCCATGACCATGCAAACCCAGCAACAAAGACGCATACCATTATCACCACCACCAATGCATCTCCATTGGGTAGGGTGCCGGTTGTCTTCAAATCTTTCATCAGAACACCTCCAATGATACACTGGATGCAAAGCAACGAAATATTAACGTTAATAGGATGATTCATTGGAGCGAGGAAGATAGACAGAGTAATTAAAATTCAAACCTGGGTAATAAGCATCTGTACACAAGCTTCGAGCAGCAATGCCCTCCTACCGACCTTGTCAACGAGGACTACCGAAACTGTGGTGCTCAGAACATTGACAAGGCCAGTTACGACAGAAGAAAGCAATGCAGCATCACTCCCAAATCCGACTGTCTGAAAGAGAACAGGTGCGTAGAACATAATGGCATTGATGCCCGTGAATTGCTGGAACACTTGCATCACGATGGCTATCACTAGCGGTGGTCTGCTTTCTCTCTTCATGAGTTCATGGTAGGGTTGGGTAATTTGGCTAGCCACCTCGCAAGCATGCACGATCGAATCATACTCAAGATCTACATTATCTACACCCCTGATCTTTTTAAGCACTGCCCTTCCTTGCTCTACTTTCTTGCGCTCAATAAGGCTAGTTGGAGTCTCATAAATGGCGAGCGAACCAAAGCATAGCAGTAGAGCTGGTACACCAGCAATTCCAAGTGAAATTCTAAATCCGTAGGGATGAATCTTGCCGACTGCATAGTTGACGATATTAGCAATCAAGATCCCTATTGTAATGAAGAGTTGGAAGCTAATGTTAAGTGCTCCACGGATCTTTGCAGGAGCTAACTCTGATAGAAACAACGGTACTGCCTGGAGGAAGAAAAAGAAAACCAAATTATTGTTGATCGTAGACGGCAATGGCATATTTTATCAGCAAAACGAAGGTATGGTTCTTAATTACTACCTGATTGGCGAATCCCACTCCACAACCAAGAAGAAGTCTCCCAATGATCAGCATTTCAATATTTACAGCAAATGTTGTTAGAGCAACGCCACCGATGAAGAAAAGAGATGCAAGCTGCATGGTTGGCTTTCGGCCAAACTTTGAGCACGTCTTTGAAGCGAGGAAGCTGGCTATGAGAGCCGCTATGTACAGGGACGATGTGAACAATTGCAGTTTTTTATTGTCATATTTACAGTAATTATTTTCATGAGCCTGTTGCTTCCTTTCCCATACTTGATAAAAGAATTTCTTCAAGAAATCATCCATGGCTGTGACACCACCTGAAGTTTGCATGAATTGAATAGCATCAGCACTGTTAATCATTGCAATATATAAGAAATGCAAAAAGTTCAAGTCCATTATCAAATATAAACCTGAAACTCCAATGTCGTAGCCAAACATTAAGCCTCCACAAGCCGCAATCACCACACATACGAAGACACTAAATGTCATCCTGCCTTCAAACTCTGGCACGTCGCCATTGTTAGCGATCACAACAGCCGGCATTTCTCCTCTCTAAGAACAAAGAATTATCTCCAAAATAGTCTTAAAAAGTAGAGAAGGAGATAACTGCAAGTAGTTGAGAGGATCGGGCAGGAGGTTAACTTTATCAGAAAAGCAAGAGAGGCTGCGAGTGCTCTTAATTATGCTAGTGTAGAATTGCAGGTATTTAAAGAGATGGAGAAATTAATTAAGGCTAATAATAGAGACACGAGAACAGGGTAAAGTTAAGGGTTGGGCTCCGAAATAATGGAGAAACGCATGTTTAGGGAGTTCCTAGATGTTAATTTTAGTCTTAAACAGGTGACTCGGCAAGTGACAGGAGAACATAAATCAGACCAACCTTTCGTTATATCTTTATATAGTCCGGATTCTGACCACAAATTCTTGAGGGATGCAATTAATTATCGTACTGGGATCACCTTTTGAAACTAAGCTACTTATCCTAATCTGCTAATCAACTTAATTTCTTCCTTTTCAGTTTCTTTTATCCCAACCTCTTTATTAAATTAGTATATATTGTGCTGTGGATTTTTCCAAATTTCTCAAGACATCCAACCTATTTTTAGTCACCTATCTGAAACTCTTGAATCATAAACTGTCTCCATGATAGCTGTGGCTGGACATGCTCTGCCAATGCCTTCGAGTTACTCTCTGCTAAGCTTTCTTGTTATGTTGCAAGATTTTATCGCAGTACTCTACAACTTAAGTGAATTTGTAAGACATCATTAAGCCATAATTAAATATATTTAATTAGAATTTGTAGCTAAGACATCATTCTAATAATTTTTTTTATTAATCCATAATCTTTAATAATTATTGAGATTTCACTTTAGACCATCTTTATAATAAGAACATAATTTAAAGAATCTCTATCCTCTCAAATTCATGCGTGTGTGTGTGTTATGAAAATATAAGAAAACTCAAAAAGATTAACCAAAAAGGTGGGTTATCATTTGGTTGCATTATTTATTAAATTATCATGGTTAGAATTGGAACATCTTGAAAAATATCAAGAGTAATATTGGTAAATTTTAAACAACAGAAGTAGAAGTTGAACAAGGATGGCTCTATAGGAGCGAAAAAATAGTTCTAACTCTTTTCTGATCTAACTTCTGAACCAAGCACTCCAAATTTTAACAAATTCAAGCATTCAACCTTCTTGCACTTCCGTCCTAATTACTATCAGATGTTAGGAGATCAAATTACTAAAAATCAGTTTAGCTGTTAAGTGTCCCATGGTAATTAGAGGCAGCCTCGCTCTTACACCTCCGAAAGAGACGTGTGTGCAGGACTCTGTTTCCGCTAAGTATTAAGCACTCTTCCTAAACTAACTAACGTCTTAAAGGTTTCCAATGCTCACCTCCGAAAGAATCCCCCCCCCCCCCCAATGACATACATTCGTTCAGAGACACACCATTACTAAATTTATTGGATTCAGATAGGTAAATTAAGTTTCAGATTATTAGAATCCGTTTTTTTTTTTTTAATTTTAGCACTGCCTACGAAATTTACCAGGCACCAAACCTCCCAGTTTTACCCTGACTCAATCAAATTGAACCGTCCCCCACTCCAAACTCGAGCTTGTGAACAACTTCTTGGTATGGAAACTACATTCAATTCACCACCAAGGAAACAAATTCTATCTGCATTTTCGTTTCTCCTTGCCTGTCTGAATTCTCTTCATAACAATTATCATCAGATGTACAAAATCTTAGGTGGGTGTGGATTATGATCCCCTCCATTAAAGGGGTTACAAATTAATGAACATTGTCGAGCCTATAATCTCGGAGGATTTGTGAAGACGAAGCTAAGGAAACAAACTGATGACATAGGACAGAAAATGCAGGAAGCTAAAAGGAATCAGTCTTTGAAGAAGATAGGACAGCAGAATCAACATGGATCTCCCAAATAGAAAGGCCAGACAATAATTTCAACCAGGCATTCGATCTTGAACTAGAAGACCATTCAGAAGCGGGCACTCCACGTCCCCATTCCTCGAGAACATCCTATCTTGATGGCCTCCTCTGCCACCAAACAATCAAACATAGTTCAAAGGTTGAAAATATACCATGCTATGCCATGCTAAAAAATCATATAGATGTAGCATTACTTTTGAAATAGAACGAAACATTATAAAGGAAAAACACGGAGTATACTCACGAACGAGATAATTGCATAAAAAATGACACATCATTCATAGATCGTTCTTCAATGTTCGAAAAGATAAATGCATGAGAAAAAGAAAAGGAAAAAAACACAATATCAGAGGATCGTGTCTAGCAAGCAAACAGGTATGAAAGGCACAATTTCCTAGAATAAAAAGGCTTAGCTGTTGTCTGCAAGAATTAGAATAAACATGTTACGCACAAGATCACGAAGATCGCGGTCACTTGAAAACTTGAAGCCACCTCAAACTTAGATGATATTTTGTGGAGCCAAGAGGGCCTCCTTTACCTAAAGCAAGGCCACCTCCCACAGAATCAATGCTTCCAAATATCTTCAAATTAAAAGAGTACCCCTCAAAATCAAGGCAGAGCGAAAACCTCAGGAAGAAAAAAATTTCTTCCCAGAAGCATTATCGCACCTTTCCAATCAAAGTTCTGAAGAGTAGAACACCATGAATATCAAGTCCTGCATACGTAATGGAAATGAGCATTAGTAGACATGACAGTTGAAAAGGCTCAGCACTGGTAGACACCTTAAATGTCTTGCACTTGAACCACTAGGATCAACAATCTTCCTTTTCTGTTTCTTTCCATTCATGTCACTTTAATCCTCCTCACCTTCATCACTACTATAAAAAGTTTCATTACCTTCAATTTCAACATCAAGGTCATCTTTTAACTTCCATTAATTTTTTCTCTATTACACCATTTAATATTTTACCAAAACAAGAATCTCCTTGTAAACTATCAATCCATTCATCTTTGTTTGTATTCGAGAGCTCAAATCCTTCTTCTGAAGAAGAAGAAATATAATCCTCATCATCTTCACTAGAATTATCATCCTCGTAGTTTTTTTTACATTCAGTACCATCCTCTTCACTTTCCATATTATAATTTGAACTACCCACACCAGCATCCACACCTTCACTACAACTACAAGCACCAACATTAAAATCTATGCCATAATTTTCGCCATCCCTACCAATACCCACAGTCGTAGTTGCACCCTCACCATCACTAGATTTAGCTAAATTCAAACCTTCTTCCCCAATAATCAATATAACTTTATTACCATCTTTGTCTAGGAAATATTTTATTCTTGCATTTGGTTTTTCTGTATAACACTTGTGCATTTTTATTTGTAGTGGAGCACCATAGGATCAAGATCAACAGGATCCATATAAATGTGGATTTCTTCTTCTCCTTTGACTTCATGTATATTCAATATCTACATTGTCGAGGGATCATCAATTATTTTATTACCCCTGTCATTTCTTATATGCAAGTCAACGTCATAAACTTGCTAGTAAATGAACAGCAAGTTTATATAAAACATATACTCAGAGAAGCAATTGCTCATGACGTATGAAGCAATTCCATGATATACAATAATATTGGGCATTTTATTTCCTATACAGTCAAACACTAATTAAATATGTTACGGTAAAATAACACAAAATTACTCATTATATGAATAGCAACTCTAATTTTTAAATAGAAAATTTATTAGGTTTTCAAGAAAACGATAGGGGTTCCATTTGATTTTATGCTTTTTTTGGTTAAATAGAGTAAAATAAACAATATTCTATAGAAATAACAATAATTAAACCACCACTAAACCCACTAACTTAATTAATGAAGTCTGGTAGAAAACAAGTGAAATGACGTATATTACCTAATGTGTCGAGAACAACCGCAATTTCACAATTGCTGACACGAACAGACACCAAGATACAAAAATCACCTAAACTTTGATGCATTTTTTAGAATTTTGTAGAGAGATTTTGTTTAGAAATTGTAGGTAAAGAGAGAAAAAAAAGTGGGTTAATGTTTGCGGGTTTGTGGATATAATTTACATGGGAGAAATTTTAATATTTTGAAAAATTTTATTGACTAAAGATATTTTCTGTAATTTACAAAATAATGGAGACAAAGCGTAATTTTAACTTGACGATAAGATGATGGATTAATTTTCAGTAATTAAAATCAGAGAGAAAAAAAGAAAAAACCTGCTTTTCTCTGAAGCTTCATTCTCAATAACTCTATAGTCAAGACACAACGCTGTTTCCATTGCTGCTGCTGAACAGGCTAACATTATCAAGCTCGCCGTCCTCTGAGTTTGGAATCCGAGACCACAATAGCCTCGCAGTCGCCATTCCATTTTGTAATTGATTCGATTACATTATTTATTTATTAATCTCTCTAACTCCCTTGGAAATCAAACACTAAAACTAAACCCTCATAGGTATAAACCCTAATTGGAAGTTACTGTCGTGTTTATGAAGAATTTTGACCCCGTACGGCATTTGATAATCAATAGACAGAAATCATGGAGAATTTAAACTCCAGAATTTTGCTTTTAAAGAGAAATCGCGCGCGTGGTTTATATATATATATATAGATGACCATGGCATAGAATCGCGAGTGGCCTTTCCCTGTCTTTCTTCTCTTTCTCCTCTCTGGTGGTACCGGTGGATGGTGGTGTTTCTGTTTCGCTGGCTTTTCTTTTTATCTTTGTGTAATTGAATTTCTCTCCCTTCACTCATTTTTTTTTCTTTTCCTTACGGTTTTCTTGCTTTGCTATGAAAGAGGTATGAACTACGAAGGAGATAGAGATCGTATATGAATATGACACTGCCATTCACCGTGATGCACCGAATGATTGTTTCTTGCTGGGAGAATGTGTTTGGGACCTACCATTATGGTTAAAAATAGGCGAACTTTTGGGTCTCTGATGACACGTGCCCAGCTTTTCAGCTGACAGCAGTCTCTTGACCTTAGATTTTTATATTCTTTAAAATGATTTAATTAGGCCTTTTTTCTCCAACAATTTGATATGGTTTAGTTAAATTGCATCAGACGCTCGGCTCGGGTGTACAGTAGATTAGTTGTTTTGGTTAGAATATCTTCGTATGCGTTCGGTAATGCAGTGAGTACATTTTTGTAAGTGCATTTGTAAAATAAGATATAATAAAATATTATTTATTTATTTAAATATAATCGTATTAAAATCATTGAACAAAATTTAAAAATATTAATTAAATATTTTTTCATCACAAAAACAAACATAAAAGCAGATTAATATGGTCAATACATGCTTTTCCCAAGTGAATACTCTTTAAGATTTTACTGGGTGTTAATTTAATTTTGATTTATAAAAAAAATGGTTATAATAATGTCCTAAAAATTCAAATAACTTCCAAACAAAACTTATAAACTTATATGTTAGATAATTAATTAACCTTCTGGCTCTCACAATCCAATTTATTTTTCCTTGTCAAAGTGGATTTGAGGACTATTAAAATGTAACTATTAAAAAGAAATTACAATGATAATTACTAGCAAATGCATTCAAACTAGCATGTGAATAGAATTATTCCCTTTGGAACCTATGGATCGTAATGTGGAGGAGCACTCTCTCTACATTATAGCAGAGTGGTAGCCACTTTAAGTTGTCATGCAGGCTCAAGCTTTCACCACAGACCCTATGAATCTATTTCCTTACTAGATTTGTACTGTCGTTGCCACAGGAAAGTACTCCCCGACCCCCGTGAATCCATTTCTTCCTCTCCCCGACCCCCATGAATCCATTTCTTCCTCTCCCCTCCTTTACAACAACCCCCCACCTCCACCTCCACCTCCTTTTAATCCCTTTCCATTTTTATTGAATTTAAAGAAGAAAAGTTGCTTCATTCATCTGCGTCAAAATCACACCAAGTTCACCCTTTCTTATACCCTGTCTTCTTCGAGGGACAAGATTTTCCTGCAAAATTTCTTGACTATAAAGATTGACAGCATTGATAGCTTTTCCAACAGAACTTTCTAATTAGTTTTCCTAACAAAAAATTTTATGAGGCATCAATCGATGTTACCCCGACGACAGCAGAGTATAACACAAACAGGCAGAGGGATACATCCCACATCCAATACGATGGGAAAAATTCCCCCTTTTCGATCACAGGAAATCTTGTATTTTTACCTGAATTTTAGGAACATCACCCTTATATTCAACCTATTACTTTTTTTTGCCACAGAAAAATCAGCAAGTATTTATAATCACTGTATCGCTGCAACAATCATCTCCAATATCGTAAGCATGTCTCGTATTTGCAAAGCAATCGACAGGCAAGCTTGGGTGTTGTAATAAAGGTAAATCATCCGACATTTTCCAAGATTCATAACAGACTATCATTTTGCATTACCAACTCCAATCTTGGATGGGCATCATGCATAACAACCTAGGAAAGGAAACAAATAGGGTAGTGCTTTGTCACATGTCTATTGAAACCTCAGGCATAAATTAAATTGAAAATGGACACCGCTCCAAGGTTAGGCTTTCAGCTAATTTGTCGTTCAATTTTGTAGCAAGTACTTACATTTTGCACTATAGATCTACCGACTCTCTTGCAGCAAGCACATGCAAGTCGAACAGCAGATCCATTTGACCTGTACTTCAAGTGCAACTTTTTGTGATGAGCATCTCCTTTCATCTCTCTTGCACTACATTCTCACACAATAAACAGTACTGATGGTCTCTGTTACCATGTTGAACACATTCTGACCTGGCTTATACTCACAACACCCAAAGCGCATCACCCTCATGGGTGAACCATGCTATAGCAATTATGCTATTTTACTGGAAAAGCTCCATCAGCTGCTGTGATACATCTGCATTATAAAGTCACATACAGATGAATTAGCAACAAGAACCTATGTGAAGTCTGATAAAAATATTTAGCATGAAGTTAATTTAACAAAAGCTCATCAACTGCAAAGCACAAATTTCACTACAGAAGCACAAAGAGAAAAACACAAAAGTGCGTACGCACTGGGACGCATGATAGAAACATGGCAAGTTAAAATGGTTAAAGCCGGATCCCCAATTTTCCTCCTCTATTGCAAATTCAATTTAATTTTTTCAATTTTTTTAAGAAAAAAGGTGTTTGTCTACCTGAGCAATTTACTGATTTTTGTCCACCAAGACATTCTCAAAATGTCATAAACTTCATGTAAGTTTCTGATCCAGAAATGAAAGGACCAGTCCTTAGTTCACGACAAAGTAAACCATGTAGATTTGATCGGCATATCTAAAGATTCAGAGAATTGCCAGTTTTATGCAATTTATCTGGTAACTGAACTTGACTGCAAAAGATTAAGCCAGTGCAATGATTCAATATAACCAATAAATGTTATGTTTACCTACCTTGGAGAATAGCTGGTGTTGTTTCAAACTCCCGCCAGATATTCTGGTAAAAAGCAAGATCAAAATTTAGAAACTTGGCAGCAAGAAAGGCAGCACCAGCGGCAATGTGATGGGGCTTAAACTGAAGCCACAATGAGCTCCGGAGCCTATAACACAAAATAACAGCTTTTATAAAGTGTGCTAAAACCAACATTAACCAGCACATGATGAGAGAGAAAGACTGACAAACCAACCAGCTTCACAGCGCTATTATGGAAACCAGATATCTTGTGAAACTTGGCATATTGCCAAAATTTTGATGAAAAACATATTAGCAATCAAAGTAAAATGCATAAACAAACACACAGAAAATCAAAATACTAGAAGACATCATTATGGATTCAAGTACAAAAAAATAATGCAAGTCTAGTGATTTTTCTCTTACCACCAAAAAGGCAGCAACCCAGGAAGAATATTTTGCAAGAAACTCGGCAGGATGGCTGATAGAGTACCAAAACTATAAAAAACATCTTACACTCATTTATAAACACATCAACCCCCAGGCCCATTCTGATGCAGGGGCTTTTTAACTCCAGAAACATACACAATTCAAATAATAAAACAAATAGAACTAGCAGCACATTCGGCATCTTCTGCTCAACAACTTGATCTGGAATGGCTTGTCAAAACACATGAACTAATGCTCATGAACCACGCTGGTAACCCAGATATAGAATACCACCATCTCAAATCCTCTAGCCAGCTATAAGCATCATTCACATCCACAATAACAAAAAGATGAGGCATAATTGAATACATATCTTATAAACTGGATAACTCCATATATATATGAATATCATGCTATATAGAAGGGTTTGGAAAAATTTTGAACCATAGTTTTGAGTGATTAAAAACCTCAAACTGATATGAGGGGTTATCAAAACTGATAATGGTAAAAAAAAAAATGAAGCATGTTTGAATCCTGAAAAGTTCAAAGCTAGAGAATTAGAAGGAAGCTGAGGATATTTGGGATGGAATATCTGAAGGTTCAAGGCCTGATGCTGGGGGCAAACATAGTAAAATGTAATATTATAACATTGTTTTGTTAACCCAGCCCCTCATCCTACAATCCTCATTTAAGAACAAGAACAGCTTATGGAATTGAACCGTGAAAGGTGTTGTTTCTTAATTCTCTTTACAAAAGAAAAACAAATCAAAATTTCAAATTTTTGACTTAGAGGGAAGATATTTCCCCATGCAGCTCATCATTGGCCAGTCAACACCACAAACTGATAAAGAAGCAGTAATCATCTATGCAGCTAATTAAGCCCCACACAGGTCAACCTCTGGCCTGATATTGCCAGTCCAAGCCTAGCATGAGAGAAATCAGGAGCCCTGGGCCCTAAGAGATTGAGTGTTCATTTGTGCTCAATAATATCTTTTCTTTAATAAGGCAAGGCGACAGCTTAGAGAGCTAAGACCTGAGCAAAATGGAGATGGTCCCAAATTCCATTTTTACCCAAAGGAAAAAGGTTCAAGCTTCACTTTTTTTTTTTTTGAATTCCTAAAGAACATTTAATATAATCCAATTCCGTGAATGCCTGCATGTATTTAACACTAAAATGTAGCAGGAATATAGTACTGTGACCTCAGCTGTCATAGATAGCTGAGCCTAAAAAGACAACCCGGCTCACCATGTGTATGTGCAGCATGCGCAATAACAGCAGGGATATTAACAACAACAATATTAGTAAAATTTATAGCAATAGCAGCTGATGACAATAACCAAAAATATATATATATAGTGATGCCTACATCTATTTTTTTTCCCAGATGCTTGCAATGCAGGGAGCTCTATGCACTATGACAGGCCAATAATGATGATGACAATTATCAAACTGCTATAAAATGTTAGGCATGTCCCTGGTTTTGGCATGCGCTTAGTTTTGCATGCCAATAGTTTCCAAGCAAACAATTTATCTATGCATTTTATAATTGTGAGTTAACCAGCACTGAGAAACTGGCATATTTGTGACAACAAGCAATAGCTCAATTGGCGTACTGCAACCATCATCCCCCATTGGACTTGGATTAGAGCATCCTTGGAAAGGAAAAAAAAAAAAATGGCATGCTGCTTGTACCTTCTCAAATTTCTATCTATACTGGCAACATCAACAACTTTCCACCATCAAACCATAACAAACCACTGAGACGGTGATAGCCACTCTAACTTTAAGGTACACAAGTGGCAATCTCACACTGCACATCAGAACTCACAATCAAACAACCATGCAGCTACATAACCTTCTGACAATTGGGCATCTACACTTGTTGGACAAATTCATTGAAGTTTTTATTCTAAAATTATGAAACCGAACCAAAAAAGTGCAACCAATTTTCTGGGAAAAAAGGAGTTGATGCATAATGGTTTAAAAAAGAAACAAAGAAAGAACAAAAGAAAACAGAATATCTGCGGACTCGTACCATTTAGAAACAAGGAAAAAAATCATGCAGGAAGGAGGAAAAGAATAAGAACAAAAGAAATCCCAGTCACTATGGCTCTTGATCCTTGCCAAGTCAATTAGTTTCCTCCAAATCAGGGTGAACAGAAACTAACAAAATAAGCAGCCAGGTCTTACAAACTTGAGTTTGTATGAGGTGGCTAGACAACTTGCTCCAAATGAAAGTGAAAAAAGAAGAAAGCAGGGAAAAAGTTGAAAGAAAAAAAGGTTTTGGATGTTCTGCGGGTATCTTATTTGGCAAATAACCCAGTTGACAGGGAGCAGTGAATCACAGTAATGTGATCCACAACACATCGGCAAAGCAACTTCAGATGTTTAAAAAACTTTCCATGCACAGCATATCAATCCTCCAGATAACAATATCATATAGGTGAGCACGTTAATCTTGTGTAGACCCTGCAATTATATGCCATGCCAAAAAATCAATATCCCATACCAGAATAACTATGTAGATTGGTTTCTTAAAAGAAGAAAACCATTGAGACTAGTAGCACGCTATGATGAACCAAAAGAGAAATAGAAGAGCCCAGCACATACTCTCCATGACCCAAGTATCACGAATACCCAAAAAACCTTCTGATTGGTTTGGATTTAGACACTAACCAATCCATGCTTAAGGACACAGAAAAGCCATCATAGCTGCAAGACCACTTGCCAAATCTTAAACCATGTCTTTAGCTGAACTAGTGTGAGAAAATCCAGATACAATGTATTTACAACAAGATGGTCCAAATCAAATTCCTTCCTGAAGAAGGGAGCACAATCAGAATTAATATTATTATATTATTGTACTTAGTAAGAGCTAGTTCATTTTGACACTGATATAAATGAACCACGCCAGTACAAATCTAAAGATCCAATAAAATATATCATATCAGAAGTAGTGCACTTACCCTTCACCAACCAAGTTTTGAGCCAGATTCACCAAAACAGTTTGTGAAAGACCTAATTTGTCAAGGATGGTTGTCAGAGGACCATATGGATGCTGCACATTGATTTCAAAATTTAGGGTTGTCAGAATCATTTGCTCAGCCTCGATAACTCGATCCCGGTACTGTTCAAACCAGTCCTGTTTAGCAAAACTCATTTCAAATTAGTTCGCTGCAGACTTGGGGCTGCAACTTTTCAAAAGGAGTAAAAAAACTCTGCAACACTTTAAGATTTCATGTAAAGCAGGAAATGCGGTCCAAATTAACCAATAGACAGGAAATTCAACACAAATTGAAGATTGGTACTCCATACATGAATTCAAAGAGGGAAAGAGGATTTTTTATGTTATCCTCTTTGTATTTAAAGACAGACCCGAATTAAATTTTTCTTTAATATATACAACAGGTAAGAAATTATAGATCAGGCTGCGAGGTACTTACAACAGGGAGCAGGTATGACAAGAAAGTAATATCCTGCTTGTGGAAAATCTCACAAGAAGCTCTCACGACATTATTCAAAGGGCGTGGCGTCTCCTCAGACTTTGCAGCAAGAAAAAGTGCAGCAACAGCAATTAACTGCAACAAACACAAAACACACATGTCAAATATAACCATCAAAAAGAGGAATGTCCACTAGATTTATTGCATAATTGTATTGCAAGCATCCTCATAACGCATTTATGCATATATCGGAAATCATACCACGATTAAACAAGCCATAACCAACAAGAAATCAGAAAAATAAAAGCAAAAAAAATAGACGCAACGGAATCTAAAAAAGCTGAAAGATAGGCAACACAAACAGACAAGAAAGGCTGCCAGCCTGATTTTTTCTTACGTTACAAATGCAGAATGCTGCAGTATCAGATCATGTACACAAAGCAGCTACACAAGTAAGACCCTTGCGTCAAAAGAATAGTTTTGAATTGAGAGTTCTAACTCCACCTTCATCACAGGAGGAATCATAAGTCAAAAGGACTAGTAAATTTCCAAATCAAGGCAAACTATTCAGCGTAACAGAGTACACCAGGCTTCCATAGATAAACCATCAGCTCTAGGCTTAACAATTACTTAGTTCTTTATCAGCTCAAAGTTCTAAACAGCTAATAACATTGTTCTCTTTATAGAAATAGCACTTGGGAGGAGAATGCTAACACAATTCAGGAAAGGTTATTTAAGTAAAATGGTTGTGCACAACGTATCCTCCAAGTAGTAAAAAACTCAAGCATGAGCATTTAAAACTCACATATCTATCATGGCATGCATGTGATCGTCGAACAAAAAAACGGTGGCACAAAACCATGCCAGTGCCAATAGTAGTTTGCGGCCTGCAAGAAGCGCGAGAGGTTGTTAATTACATGCAACTTCTGATAAGCAAGCTTCCAAACAAAAAATATTAACTGGAAACACATTATAAGTGGAGCACTTACAGCTCCAACCGCAGTCCAAGGTTCTGAAGGAAAGCACAATAAGAATACCGCAGATGCGTTTCACGTAGTGCATCAATTCCATCTTTTCTAGATGGAGAGTGTCTTTCAATCTCATCCTTTGACAAGAATACTGGTTCATCTTCTTCCAGTTTTGAACAATCACGTTTGCAACTTATAGATGTAGAGACCTCGGCGTTGGATCTAGCTGGCAGAGGAACTGAATTGTTGTAAGATAGATCGGCATATTCATATGCATTGTATTGAGGATAGTATCTCCCACCATCTCCCCAGGTATCCGCACTAAATTTTCTCCTTTTAAAAGCTGGTGCACCACTGGGAGGGTTAGCATAACCATTAACATGGTCCCTGAATTTCCCCGAGGAGTAGTCTCGGATATTGCTATGATTCCAATTGTAGCTGTAGCTGGTGTTCCTATTCGCATCAATGTTCCTATTTCCATGGTTGAAATTGTACCCATTCAAAGAGTTCCACCGATCATCATGGCCAGTTCCTCCGTGTGAACGATAATTCCGTGCAAAGGACATTATTCCTGAAAAATTATCCAATTAAAAAAAAAGAAACAAAAAAATAAATAAGATTGCACCTCAAATTAATAGATTTGTTCTAAGAAGCTGAAACTAGTATCACATAGGAGGTCAGATCACGAATAGTCTTATTATTTTTTATCAAGATTTTGTGCTTATTTTCATTGGCCTTTTAAATTAAAGTTCAAGTGGCTTACAAAAATTAAATATAGATAAAAGTTTAAGCATTTCGTCAAAGTCAAAGGCCTGTAATTCATAATTAACCTTCTAATGAAAAAATTCATATTGTTACATATACTCAACAAGCAACATTTCTTGGCGGATGCCAATTATTTTTCTCAAATAGCCATTTAATGAAAAACAAAAAAAAAAAAAGGCAATCCATCGATCTAACAAATCCAAGATAAAATTCAACCATATATATATAACACGGTATTTCAACACAGCATCAAAACTTTCAATAACACGGAAAAGAAAAACATCCATCTATAATAATCGAACGTCAAAAACATCATCGGCGCGGTGGCAAAAGGGATGAGATCATATATAATTACCGTGATAAGTGGAGATATAGATCTGAAAAATCAGTGATTGAGATTAAGATTACAAAGTATAGAGGAGAATTTCAGTTTTTTGTTAGGCGTCGAGGCTGAGAATAGATTACAGAGAGCGTTTGAATTAAAGAAGAGAGCGGAAATAGAAAGAAACAACAAGAGATGAGAAAGATATAGAGAGATGCAAAGGGAGGAGACAATTTCAATGGTTGTTGGGTTGGGTCATGAGGTTGCTAGAGATTTTGCTTTGCCCTTGTGGGTTTTGTTTGGTTTAATGCAAAATTCGATTCCTTTCTTTCTTTTCTTTCTTTCAGTTTGGTAAGGGTTGGTTTGGGTTTGGGTTTGGGTTTGGGTCTGGGTTTGGGGTGGGTGGACGGTGGTCGGTGAAAATCTTGCACTTTTCGCTGCCCTAATTTATTTATTTATTTCCCCTTTTTTCTTCACATTCATTATTTTTATTTTTTATTAGAAGATTAGATTCTGCATTCAGAGTTTCTTCCGATAGTTTTTTAGATGGATTTTTCTCTAAACTTTTTCCTTAATTTTTTGTCATCGAGAGTCAATTTACAAAACTCAAATCCCAGCCCTACTTATGAACTTCTATTTTTTTCACTTGCTTTCTATACATGTAATTTAGATCTAAATTAAAGATTTAGAGAGATCTTTTTTTATTTTTTTAATTAATATGTTATAAGGGACTCCGTAGATCCCTATCTTCTACTCGGTCTTTGTAAATGATATGGATAGTAATTTATTATTTGAAAAGATTCCCTAAATAATCGGTCCAGTGCATTAATACCTTTTATTTCGTAGTTATTTTTCCATTGTGCCACTATATGTCTTTCATTATTAATAATACGAGGAACTTTGCATGTAAGGTTTCGTGTTGTTATGACAGTGGTTGTTTTTTAAATGTTATTTATTTGAAATTATATTAAAATAATAATTTTTTTTATTTTTTAAATTTAATTTTTATAATAATATATCAAAAAAATTTAAAAATATCAAAAAAATAATATGAAGTAAAAATAAAGAAATTTTTAATTTTTTTGAAAATTATGGTCACACTACAGCATCAAAAGAATCTATATTCTCACGTCTTTTATTCTTATTTTTTTTATTTATCATAAAAAATTTCATAAATTGTATTTTTATAAAAATAAAACACAACTCCAAATTTATGAAATTATTACTCTTATATTTTCAACAGTGAAGCTTAGTTTTTGAGAATTTTGTTTTGCCACGCACCTTAAGCTTTTCAATTCTTCATCCAGCCCAAGACAAATCTTCCATGTAGTCCTCGCTCATTGAAGGCGCAATGTGTCCACCGGAGCAGACAAAACAATGACTCATCTTTCCGGTTGGCCTGTGAATTATATGCTATAATAATGGCGTTTTATCTTCGTTCAAATTACCAAGTATACGTGCTAGAGCTTCGTCTTCTTCTTCTTTCCTTTTGAATCCAGCGTGCTAGAATATTACTAACGTATAGAAATACCCCTTTTAACGTACAAAAATATTCTCAACTTGATTATGTGCAAGAAAATCTAGTTTGCAACGTGCAAAAGGGTCCCAGATTTGTCCATAAATTAGCATGTGCTTGTGTTAAAGAAAGGGAGCAAAGCAGCACACATCAAGTATATACAGCAGTCTATTTCCGAATCGAACATGTATTTTTAATCGAAGGCCGGCGTACTAGTGATCTACGCTTAGCTGTTCTTGGTTCCCTAGTTGGATTTCGATAAATGGTCATCATTTTTGGACGATAAGATGAATGTAATCCTTCCTCGTTAATTATAATTACAAACAAAAAAATAGCACAGAAGAAGGTGCCTGATGAAAGGTATGGATTCATAATTCTCACTCTACTTTGCTTGGCTAATTGCAATGGCCCTTAAAGACCTTCGGGGACCGGTCGGCATGGTAGTTTATCGTTGACATCTAATTAGCTAGCTTTCCTGTAGTCTAACACCTTATTTATTTTTATATTTTAAAAGTATATTTTGAAAAAGTTTGAATTTTTTTTATTTTAAATTAATATTTTTTTAATATTTTTAAATTATTTTAATGTATTAATATCAAAAAAAAAATTTAAAAATTATTTTTATATATTTTTAAATAAAAAATATTTTAAAAAATAACAACACCCACAATTTTAAATAAATTATTAGCATGTTTACTTAACGGGGACTACACCATTTGCTTACATACTGCTAATATTATGCTCTCCGATGCCTTGGATACCTCGAAATTTTATACATATAATGTGTGTCAGGTATTAATTACTTTTGTGATTATAGTTAAAAAAAAAATTATAGTTGTGATTTTAAAGAAAATAGTTTTTTAAAAAATAAATATTTGGTTAAAATACTATAAAATAAATTTTTATATGCAAAATAAATAAACAATATTTTTTATAAATAAAAAATAAATTATTTTAATTTATATAAAAATAATATTTAAATGTAATTATGTTTGTGATTCAGAAAATATATATCATTTGGCTCGCCAAATGAATTTATTTTTATGATTAGTAAAGAGCATAAGCTTTCATTATATTATAAATATAAATTGGTATTGTTGTAGTTTTTTGTGATTATAATTACAAAAAAATAAATTAAAAAATATTTATAATTATATTAATCAGATTAAAATATATATTTAATTAAGAAATTTTTTATTAAATAAAAAATAATAGAGAAATATTTGATTAAAATTGCAATTGAAAATATAGTTGATGATAAAATAATTAAAAAACACATAGTATTTCATAACTTATGTGATTATTAATATATATATATATATATATATATATATATATAAAACACATAGTAAAATAACATTAAACTTCTAGTTTTTTTTTTACATATTAATAATAAATGTAATTATTGTAAAGTTGGCAAGGGATGTCTTTCAAGTTCGTAGTAAAATTGCGAATTATTCAAAGGTGGTTCAGTTTTTGGAATTAATTAAGTTGGTTTTGAAAATAAAATAATAACAAAGAATTATTCGATAATATTAAAAAAATTAATAATAAAATTATAAATTAAAGTTTTTATTGGATTTCTTATTTCAAAAATTTAGATTTATTCGGCTGCGTGAAACAAACATTGAAATTGAACAAATGAAGGAAACAAAACAATCACTTGGCGAAAGCATTCTATATCTTTTTTGATGAATGAAAGTTTTCATTGTCAAAGAAACAAAAGGTTGAGAGCTCACCTCACTGCAAAATCCTAACAAACAGGAACGATCCCGGAAACAAACGATCAAAAGCAACATAAAGTAAAAGTTCTACCTTTTGCAGAATTCAGCAATATTTGGATTTGCAGTAGCTTCTTTCAAAATGTTAGAATTACATTTCCTGAACTGGACAGACTGAACTATTTGCTTCATCACTGTAAAAGTACTAAGCAACTCCATGAATACTTCTATTTCTATCCTGCCATACAGAGTAAATATAGCTGCACCAAGCAAACCTTTTCACAATGGCTTGGCTTAGAAACTCTTCTTCTGCAAACAAGTCTCAGCAGAATCAAATTCATATCTCTGATAACCTACTGGCCCTGGAATGCTGCAAATCTGCACAGTGGAATTCCATATGCTCTTCACTTCTGGACAATAGAAAAATAAGAGAACCCTGTCTTCGATTGCTCCTTCGCAGAAAACACAATCAGGGTCAGCAAGCCTCCCTGCCTTAACTTGTCTTGCTAGCCTATTCAAGATGGCTAACCAAGCAATAAAGCTATTGATATCTGGAATCAAGTTAATTCTTTACATAAGTTCAAAATCATACATGACAGTTTAACATTTGATTTTGACCATGATTAGAGCTTCAGTCATGTTAAAATAAATATTTGTTCTCTTTATCCTTTCTTAGTCCAAAACTTCAGGTGGGTGGGTGCAAGCAAGGTTTTTTTTTTTTTTTTGGGGGGGGGGGGGGGGGGGGGGGGCGGGGGGGCCTAGACCTTGGTAAATCAACACTTTGAGTTCACATATCAATAAGAAGGGTAGCAATAAGCACTTCTCTTTATCAAGATTCTCTTCTATTTTCAAGAAAGAGAACAACAACCGTGAAAATGACAACGTAACGGGTTCTTCGATGAAACGAACAAGCGTCACGGCAAAAGAAGTTCCAAGGAAGTATTTCAAGAAAGTGAAGCCATTGCATGAGAAACTATCCCAAAAACAACGGCAAAAAATGGGAGGTCATGTGCATTCAATACCGCCAACTTCAACAGCAAACAATGCTGTCAGTCTGTCTCTTAAAACAGAGAGATCTTTGAAAGATATTGATGATGTCTCTAGCAAGGATGGCAGAAAGGGAAGTAGTACTGGAGTGTTTTCTCACTCTTTCTCGGGAAATTTGAGACCAAGAAGGAGAAGTTGCGCTTCCAGCTGTCCATCTCCAATGCGGTCTAGTCACTCAGGCGTGCTTTGTAAAATGTTGTGGGTTCGGCTGGTACAGCAATATTTAGGATTGCTGCAGGTGGTGGCATGTACTATGGAGACACATTATCGGTGGAGAAATTGCAGAGCGCTGCTCAAGGTGCAGTTGCTCGTTGCAAGAACTCCATGATGCAAAACAAGACCGTGATCAGTGACGAAATCTAATGCATTCATCAGATTTAATTATGTCATGATCAGTAAGTTACTTTATTTAATTTTTTAGTGGTACGTGTGCTGCATGTGGTGTCGATGTGCGACCCTGGATATAATCCTGCGGTTGATTTTGATACAAATATATTGATGTGGTTATTTTTTAAAATATATTTTATTTTAAAATTTTATTTTTAATATTAAAATATTAAAATATATTAATTTAATATGAAAAAATAAAAAAATTCAAATTCTTTTTAAAAATGTTTCCTAATCATGATACTAAATATCGGTGAAAACATAAATATTTGTTTGAGAATTTATTAGAGATTATATTTTTAAAAAAATTATTTTTAATATTAATATATTAAAAAAATTAAAAATGTAAAAAAAAATCGAAAACACGACTCCCATACACACTGAAGTTTATTGCCTTGGAACTTGTAATTTTGAGGTCTTTTAGGTTTTTATTTTTATTTTTTAGGTTTTGTTTATCACTAGCTGATTTGGTCATCTACCCTAATTAATACCCCCAAGTCCCAGCTGTCTAATTAATTAACTTGTTAAGCTTTTCCATTTCTCTAGGTCGTTTTTTGATATGAACAAGTTACATGTTGGGGTACGTTATGACTTTTTGTGCCTGCTGATCTCGTTGCCTTTGTGCTTTAGATCTGAAGAAGACGAATTATTTAAAAAAAAAACAGCATATTGTCATTTATTTGGCTGGGCTATTAATTATCAATGGTTAATTATAACTTAATTACTGTAGATTATCAAAACTAATTGATCAGTCTTCATTGTTTTCGTCACCTGTTATTTAATCCTTATAGTTTAAAATCCATTTTTAACTGAATTCTCTCTCTCTCACATACACACACAAAGTAAATAGCATGAAAAAATTGATGATAAAAATGTTTCTCTTAACAAAATGCAATAAAAAGAAGCACGAATTACGCTGTTCCAGGGATTATTTGAATCGCATGGCATCTGACTTCTTCACCTTTTTTTCTTTCTTGAGAAAACAATTTTTATATTGTGGTTCCTGGAATCAGCGAGCCACGTTAACAAGAGTAAAAGTATGTTAGGTACGGTGGTAATTATTATGGTTATAATTTAAAAAAAAATATTTTATAAAAAATATTTTTAATTAAAGTTGATTTAAAAAAATAAGTGTTTGGTTAAAACTATGGTTGAAATTAAAGTTTAAAAAAATAGTTTAATATATTCGGTTAAAAATACTTTTGAAATTAAGATTATAAAATAATTTTAAAAAATATATATTAATATTGATAGTTTAAAATTTAAATATTGTAGAATTAATTCCTCCTATTACATCATAAAATAAATAATACTTTATATAAAATATTTTTTATTATTCCATTAAATTATTTATAATTCCATTACGTACAAAATTTATCCGATAAAAACTACAGTTTTTATAATATTTTGAGTGTGTAATAAAATTAGATAAAATATTAACAGGTATAAAATTGATATTATAATGCGAGTGAATTTAATTTACTATATACTAGTTTTTCAAGAAAAAAATATTATACATTACAATATAAATTAATTTAATTTATTTTAAATTAGTTTTTTTTAAAAAAATATTAATAAAATTAACATTCTTTCGAAAAAAATATGTAAACAATATTGTTTATTATTTTTCAAGTAAACAGTGTAAATCTATTATACTGTTTATATATACTGTTTATATTAATTAAAATAAGTGTGAATAGTGTGCTGCCTTTTCTTTTACTGTATATCGGGTACAAAAAGATATAAAACTCATATACAATAAATAAAACACAAACACAATCTCGGTGCCAAACAAGTTCTAAATGAAGCTTCGGGCTTTCCGGGACTTGTGATAGGACAAAGACGGTGCGTTTAGTATATAGCATGCAAGAACTGAACCAATGATGAAGTTTGTCGTTTATGATATTTTCAAATTTAAATTTGAAACATGCTGGGCAGTCAATAATCCAGACCTACAATGGGAAGATTATTTGATACCGTGATGGTAGTTTTTTAAAAAATATTTTTTATTTTTTAAATTTAGCACATAAAAATATTTAAAAATACTAAGAAATAATTAAAAACACTAAGAAATAATTAATTTAAAAAAATTAAATTTAAAAAAATATTAATTCAATGTAAAAATAAACGTGATAATGGTACAAGCAAGCACACACCAATATATTCCATGAATATTTCTTTTTAAATTGTTTTCAATTATCGAGCTGAAAAAAAAATACATGTTACATCTAGGATTAGCATCCTTGTATTTTAGATTTTTTTTTAATGTTTTAAAAGTATTTAAAAAAAATATAAATTTTTTTATTTTTTTAAATAAATATTTTTAGATTATGTTGATACATTGATATTAAAAATAATTTTTAAAAAATAAAATAACATGTTATTTTAATAAATTTTTAAATAAAAAATATTTTAATAAATAATTATAACTACGCACCCAGACAATCACTAAAATACATTAGTAATGGACCCAGACTGAAGGAAGCACGCCCCTCCCCACCTCGCCATGGCATAAGCCACGATGGGCCACAAATTCTCTCCATCGCTTCCGGACCCGAACAGGAATATCTTTCCTTTAGATCAGGCACTCTCCATTGCCCACTATTAAACTGGACCGAGGAGGTTTAACACAGTTTTGAATAAGCCTAGCTGACTCACTCGACCACCACGATCTTCAAGAAGCTTAGTTGATGCGATGGGCACATTATATACACATCTTCATCTAGGCTCGGAATGTCGAGGGGTCGTGCCCGAGCCTGATGACATGCTTACTCGGAGGCAGATGCCCGGACAGGCATGCGCGAACTCATATCTTATCCACGTAATCTTTGTACAGACGGTGAACTGCGTTTTTTTAAAAAATATTATTTTAAATTAATTTTTTATATTTTTAAATTATTTTAATATGCTATATCAAAAATAAATTTTAAAAAATAATAAAATATTATTTTAATATATTTTCAAGTAAAAAATAGTTAAAAACATAATCTTTATTATATTACATTTAAAAGTATTACTAATCAATCTTTGTGATGGCACTAAATATTAGCATGATATTCTTATCATGGTAGGATACATCAAATCAATACTCTTGACTTAGAGTATGGCTCACTAAACACTTTTTTTTTTTTTTACCGAGTAATATATCACCGATTATTAAAAGTTATTTTCTTAAATAATTGCTTCTAAACTACGTCACTCGGTATATATTTTTTTAATGCATTGCCCTTTCTTTGTGAAAGTTCATGGAATTCATCAATTTCATACTCATAAAAATTTCATATCTCACATTTGTTATTTTATCAATATATCCTACTAGCAGTTTCCAAAATGATGTTTCAGGTAAGAACTTATTTGAAAATATAGTTTTAAATATTTTTAAAATAATTTTTCATGTTAAAATACATAAAAATTATTTTTTATTTTAAGAAAATTATTTTTAATATCAATATATCAAATTAATTTAAAAACAATAAAAATATATTAATTTAAAATAATAAAAAAATTATTTTATTTTTATTTTTTAAAATAAACTTTTGAAACATAAAAACAACTAACCAATTTTAGTTTTATAAAAACTTTTGGCCTACAAGGAACATTTTTCCAAGTATTCGTGAACAGTCATGAAAAGTTGCTTCATCTTTGACCTTTTCATTTATTAATTGGGAAAAGATTCAAATTCAACGAGGCTGGTCTCAAATTTAATAATAATAATAATAATAATAAACATTAAGGTTTATGAGAGGTCCAACGTCCATATGAATTAATGAAGTGGAATATGGAACTTTCTTACAGTTGGCAATTCAAGAAATTATAATTTTTAGGCCCAGTTAATCCACTAAAAACTAATTCTACCGATCCAATACAAAATAAAAAACTCATCATTATGACCTAATCTACAACCATAACCCTTGTATCAGCATCATATAATAATTCTTTTAGCGTGATGTTGATATGAATTCGTTTTACAATCTTATGATAATTTGGATTCAAATAAAATGAATCAAAAAATATTTTTAAAATAAACTTAAAATAAATTAATAAAAAAATACTCAAAAAATATATACGCTGGTAAGGAGCCTACGCTCCCTGCATGGATGCATAGATGCCCGGTTCATAGACACTATGCAATACATTGAGTGTCTTCTCAGTGCATCTTGGTGGACGGATGCTGATTTGGGATTGGAAATACTGCCCAACACAAAGGATGTTGGGCATGCATTTTAGCATTTTCGTGGGATTGAGCTGTCATGCTCTAGCTCTGTATGGATGGATTTTTTAAATTTAATATTGGCTAGATAATTTTTTAAAAATTTCATATAAATCCTTTAATATTTTATATGGATTCAATATGTATTATTGTAAGTAAAATACTATTTAAAATATCACAATAATAAAATTACATTTCAATTTTTCCTTTTTATAAAAAAAAACAAGATTCATTGATTATAAATATATTATAAATCTTTAAAGTTAAAGGTTCATGTATATTTTCATATTATCTCTCTTTAAAATATTATTATATCTTCTTTTTTTATAAAGCTGTTAAATTTACTATGAGAGAGTTTTCATATCCATCAAATAAAATATTTTACAAGTACCGACTGCTAGTCACCTAACTTACCAAATATCACTTACTATCAATTATTAATCCTCTAAACTTTTCATACTGAGTCACTAGATATCTTAATTATAAAGAATGGATCAAATTGTTTGAACTAATAGATCAATCAATTATCCAATATATTAGTCTTATTTCTAAATATCTTGAATTTTAGAACTCATCACTTGGTATTGTTTGCAAGAAACTAATAAAAAATTCATCAATTTCTAAAACTTGTTTTAAAATTTTCATGGCACACAACCATAACATTTATTGGCTAAGACATAGAATAAATCTACTTATTATTATGAATACTTGTATACAAACATATCTTCAAGACTCATGAGGTAGGTGAAACTCCTCCCTTATACCATGTTGGTAATCCAAGATTAAAATCAAATATTATTATCTTAACAAGTCTTAGCAGCTATAGTAATATAAAGTAAAAAATTCAAGTCATTTCCTTTATCAAATCAAATCAAGAAAGAAAACAGTAAAAATCATTTTTTTCATTAAATCAAAACAAGATGATCTCACATTATTAAAGTTTTCAAACTCGTGTGGATAATCTTCATCAAGTTAAATCAAATTCTTCATCAAACAAACTAAGTTAAAATCTGACACAGTTAAAGCTTTTGAGTTTGTGTGAATAATCTTTATTTTTATTAAGTCAAGTTCTTCATCATATGAAATCAAGTTAAGATATCACATGATAAAAGCTTTTAAATTTATTTGAATATCTTCTTATCTAAAATAAAATTCAAATTTTACTATCAATCAAAGGATTCATACATGCAAAGCACGCTTCAATAGAGTTTTCACTTTCCATTATAATCAAATTCATTACTATAATGTTGATATTATTTTTAATGTATTTTTGTGTGTAATGTTTTAGAAAATGAATTTTAATCCTATTTTATATAGCTTGGACATTACTAAACATAAAAGATAAAATAAAAACTAAAATAACTCCTATTAAATTAAATAAAGAACTCAATAAAACAAGAATTCCTTTAATGCCAATAAATAAACATTACCGTATTGTTTTTTTTTTAAAAAAAAATTTAACTCTCATTAAAAAAAAAAATCAGTACCTCAGATATCCTACTGGTAGGAGTTACAAAAACTCATCGAGAGTTCTACATATCCTACGTCCATCATAATTTTACACAATATTCGCATCACCATTCATTTTAAGTTGCAAGAGAGGCTATAACAGAGTAATATCTTGTGAGGGTACCACTTACACCCCAGATGACTTGTTTTAGTGCTCGATTAATCTTCTGATAATAAAAATAAATTTTTAAAAAAATCATTACCACGTTTCTAAAGAGAAATTACCACATTGGAATTTTCTGGTCATAATTCATTACCAAATTCAACATGCACAAGAGCATGAAATCAAGAAACATGCGCAGAAGCAGCAATGATGGCTGTAACGTTGTCTTTGATTTTCGAAGAGCAACAAAATCATCATCCTCGCGGTTTAGTTTGCGTCTCTAACTAACTTGGCTTGCAATCGAAACTCGCTGAAAAAGGTTGTTGGAGCAAATCTATACAAGACAAACTTGAAAAAAGAGGCACACAACGAAGAAATATTTGTTTAAGTCAACGAGACATTAGAAGCGGAGATGTTCAATCTCTATCTCTTGAAATGAATGGTGGGGACAATATTGACCGAAACAATTAATCAAGATGGCATTGAAAGTTTGCTATCCAATGAAATCCCGCCAACTGTATTTAATAATAAGACCCGGCAAGTTTTTCCGGATGACCAACGTTAAAATATTGAAAGATAGAGCTGTGAATCCTCGCAATAATTTTATTTTTTATTTTTTAATTCATATATTGTTTCTCATTTTTACCTTAAAACTCTGTTCTGTCTCAATCATTCATTGCGAATTCAGTAACTTCGTCAGTTACACCCTCGCATCTATCTTTATCACGGAACCATTTAACAGAGCTTGTATTTATGAATACTTGGCAGGAAGACACATGTAAGGGTCCCGTGGGAATTACTTTTAGCTGATTCGGAGATGGAGTCGAATTGATTTTTTTGGAGCATTTGTTTATTAAATCACTGTTTGGGATGTGTTTTTTAAAATATTTTTTTATTAAAAATTATATAAAAATTGTATTTTTTTATTTTTTATAATTTTATTTTTGATATCAGTATTTGATAGTACCGTCAAAATAATGTTTATCTAAAATTTAAATTTGTTTTGCTTAAAATTAATTTTTAAAATTTTTTAGATAATTTTGGCATAAAAATAAATCTTAAAAAATAAAAAAATTACATATATATTATTTTAATATATTTAAAATATAATTTTTAAAAACCTATTATCTCAATATCAATCCCTACCATAAAAAATTCCCAGTATCCCTCCTTATGTCCTCTAACAATATTTATAAATCAGTTTTATTTTCTGTGTATTATTACATATATAACGAGGTAAGGGAACCAAAACAATGGAATGGATCTTAAAATGCAAGACAGGCCGAGGCCCAAGCCCCAAAGTTAGGCTAAATGTAGGAAGGCGAAGGGTTAAGGTCTCTTCACTATCTCTGTCATGCCATACTTCAAGCATTTCCATTTCTTTCTATGTATGGCGGGGTAGTGAGACTGGGAGGATTCACAAAATAACACCAAACTGGTGGGGGCGGGGGTGGGGGTGCCGCAGTTTTTTTATGTTTTACTCCCCTGATCACTCACTAGCCTCCGTGGTTGGCTTGCCTCGACTGCATCGTCGATCTACTGCTGACAATGCCTCAAAAAACGTGAGCGAAATAAAGGACGTGTCCTCTACTTTGAATTACGTCTTCTTCTAAGGGTCTTCATGGCTGAATACTAATAGTCAAGTCATCACCCAGATATCTCTAAAAAAGATTTGTTTGACCCTGAAGTAAATTCCCTACCCCCAACTAGAAATTTATTTCAAGGAAAGTCACTGTTTTAATTAATTTTTCACAAATTTAGAGCGCATTTTGTATGATAGTATCAATTATTTATCAAATTACTCAAAATATTTTTTATTTAAAAATATATTCAAATATTTTTTATTTTTAATATTAACATGTGAAAATAATCTAAAAACATTAAAAATTAAATCTAAAATAAAAAAAATGTTAAGCCAAATTGCTTGGTCAGAGTTTTACAATCTGAAAACTCTTTCACAATACAGGCATGCAACTTTAACCAACCAAGGTTTCACTGCCTGCCTAACAATGAGTGGCCTTCCTCCACACATATGCTTGGTCAGAGTCAAAACTAGTACTCTCTCTCAGAGCCATTATACTATCCCTGACTGAATTATTATGGTATCTACAATCAAGATGTTCTACCTAACAGCTAAGCTTTGCATAAAGCAGACTAGATCCATGCTTAATTTAATACAAACTGGGTATGGTCCCCCACTTCAGGAACAGTTAAGCCACATTGCTTTGCCTGGGAGTCATCTCTCTCGTCCTGTTAGGATTATGCGCAGTGCCTCTAGTCTAGTCTTCTCTTCTCTTAACTTGTCAAAATATCAAATAATTTGTGGTCCCTTCCCCCAAAAGTATTTGCAATCAAGTTCTCTGTCTCTTAAACCAGTACTCTTGTCTGCAATTGCAACAGTAACTTCGCTCTGATTATGTTTGGCAAAAAAGAACAAGGAGAAAAAACAACCAAGCTGTTCTTCAACATCAACAAGTCCCAGTTTCCCTTTGCTGCAATACTAAGCGATCTGATGATGTTCGTGAGTTTCATAATCTTGATTTTGTTTTTATCTTTTCCTTGATTACATGGTGATGAACCGAGATATTATCACCGTATCTTTATCAATAAATGCCAAATTAAGAAAAACACAATTAATAATTTTTTTTAAAATTTCCAAGGTGTTGATCCAACATGTGTTAGCACCAAATACATCTCAATAGAAGCACACAATCAAAATTGGGCTTGGTAATTTATTATACCCAGTCATGATGTACTCTCTCTAGCACTGCTATATGTATCAATCTTCAAATAATAAATGCAATTTTTTCAAATATTATATGCATCATTCTCCAAGAAATGGATTCAATCTTTCCAGTACTATACACATCACTCTTTAATGGATAGATTTAGTCTCCTTGTGCTATATAAATCACTTTTCAAGGGATGTAATTAGTCTTCTTAATGCTTATATGTATCAATCTCCAAGAGATAGACGAAATAGCCTTCCTAGTACTATATAAACCAATGTTCAAGGGATAAATATGATCTTCTCAGTGCCATATGCATCAATCTTCAATGTATGGATTTGATGTCCTCAATGCTATATGCATCATTTCTTAAGGGATGAATTTGATATTCCTAGTATAAATAACATCATCTAATAGGCTTTTATGTCCCATAAAAAAACACTTTTTAGTAAAGGGTTTTTAAGCCCTATAACAATGTTAGAAAAGTTACATGATTTCACTCTTCAAAGAATCTATAATCACTTGGAAATTTCTAAATATAGATTCATTATCATTGGATTCCACATAACCACTTAAAAATTTATATAGATAATTAGCATGGAACCTTCAATCTCTCAAAATTTTTCTAAGTACAGATTGTTACTCTTTTATGTTTGAAAAAATTTCTTTCAGTCCATATGAATATTTCTTTGCTTTTTTCAGAGCTTACGTTCTTTTATACAAGCAAAACTCATCATTTTACCCAAACTAAGATATTAAAAAAAGTCTTTGCATATTATTATATTGCAAATATTAAGGGGCTATTGATGAACCAAGATTTTACTAGTATATTTTTATATATCTTTACGAATAAATATTAGATCAAGAAAAACATACTAGTATAAATTTCCTTGAATTCTCAGGTTCGTTCTAGCACACAACAACACCAAACACGCCTAAGTGGAGGCGCAGTGAGTTTAATGCTAACCAAACCCAACTATAATTAGGCTTCGCAGTTTGCCAAGCCTAGTCTTGTATTGACTTAAATATATCATAACCTGTTATTTCTCTATTTTTAACTAGATAAAATGAGTGAAATACAGCTTCTAATGCAACTCAAAATATTATAAAGATAAAGTCATACTTTAACCTATTTTCTCCATAAAATAAAAAAATTTATGGGTTATAAATACACCATAAGATATTCAGAACATAGATTTGCAATTTTTATTATCTTCTGCATATATATTGTCAGAGCATCTCTCTCTAGAATATTATTATATTTTCTCTTTCTAAAATGATATTTATTTAAGTATAAGTGAGTCTACACCTCTACCAAAGAGGATTCTTTACAAATATTAGCCATAAGCTATCTTGGCCTCCCAAACACTAAATACAAGCTACCAAACTCCTAATCTATAAAGAATAGATGAGATTGCTAAAACTAATTGATTAACCGATTATCCAACTTGTGAGCCTTACTTAGAGGTTACTTGGATTTTTGGGACTTCATCACGTGGAAAACATCCGTCATAAAAACTTACTCTACCAAGTGCCAACACCACTTTTATATTGCTCAGGCATTTCAAGTTTTTCACTTCATCTTATCAAATGCATGTTTTTTAAACCACTTTAACATTTTTCATGGACACATAAGAGAATATGTACATATAATTAAATATATGACAATAAAAATATTTGATTTATTGCATGAACATTAAACTGTTGAAAGACATTATATTGATATTGATGGATCAATATATTTTAAAATTTTAATTTTTAGTCTAAATCTGTATTTAAAAGGGTCAAATGGAAGGTGATAATTCAACATTCCTAGGCTTTGGTCAAAACCATATGACATGAGTCTTACTTGCTTTCAAATCCAATATCTTTAGGTTCAACTAAGCATTTGAGCCTAAACATATATTTTTAGTGAGTTGTCAGATTCAACATCATTGGATTTAGTTATGTAATGAGCTCGAGTACATATAGTTATGGTGAGCTGCTAGACCTAACATTCATGGGTTCAACTACGCGTGCAAGCCACCTAACCCAACATCATTGGATTCAACTATGCGTTAAACTTTAATATACTTGTGTTCGACGAGCTGTCAGACCCAATATCCTTGAGTTTAACTACATATTAAATCAAAACAAATATGAGTTTAACAAGCTATCAGATCCACCGCCCAAAAGCTTGTTATCACACCATGCCCAAATAGATATGATTCTAACAGTCATTATAGGCCTTGTGTTAGGTTATAAGGCTTTATTTATTTATTCTTATGATTTTTAACGTAGAATGTTAATGTTAAGAATACTTATTTATCTACACCCCTAAGTTATAAAAGTCTTCTAAACACTTATTATATTTCAACCATTGATATAGTGTAAAGAATGTTTATCCCATATTAATATGGTATAAGAGATAAATATCTCTTATTAATGTTATCATAAAAAATAAAAATAAAAACTTTTCAATCATTTTATTCCAACAGGATGACAAGATTCAAAAACTATAAATATTCTTTAAACCACTAGGTAAAAAGTTTATAATTTTTATTCTTCAAATATTTATATTTAAAGGTTTTTAAACCCTATAAAGAAAATTATTTTGCAGGTGTTGAATCTTTTACCCCTAATTATCTACTTTTTAAATTTTTAAAAATAAAATATTAATATAAATATATAATTATTTACTATTTAAATACTAAAAAAAATCATTCTTATCGTCAGGTGACTAGAGTCATCATAAAAATTAGACAAATTTAATGTCCTACTGTGAAGTTGCCGAGAGAAAAGCAAGGAAACTGAGACAAAATAATTTATCTTACTTTTGGATCTTTTTCCACTTGTTTGATTTTGTTGTTTGTTCAATATGTTAAAGTTCTTGACATTATTTTCTCTCCGCAATAATAGAACAAAGTAGGGCTGCAGACTGCCTGAAATAATGTGCTTGTGAATCATCGAATCACAGAACATGTATACTACCTAAAAGATTACTCCTATGTTTATTAGCTGTCTGAACTTCATTAGAGCTGTCCACCCAATCTTATGTTGAAGCTTTTTAAGAAGGGGCATGCTGGCTGGTAGATATGATATCTACCACGTGTAAACTTCTCCCATGCAACCAGAAAAACCCATCCCCGGGTCGGTAAATAACATACTGTACCTGCATATGCCAAGCTCTGTCAAAGGGTATCTTGGTCATTGAGATTTATCTCCTGCTTGTTTCTTTGATTCAGCCCTCACATGGCTAGAAATTACTCTCATGTGACCACATGCTTAGGACTCTTTTCATGTTCATGCCGAGTCAATCCAACAAAGTTTATCTTTGACTGATCCAAGCTTAATAATAATCAACATCCGTTAAACTAATAGATAATCTAGTTTAATTTTTCTTCTTCCCATTTAATTTCCTTTTATCCCATTACGGGATAAAGCTACCTTTAAACTGCACTTTTTTTTTCTCTAAGAAAAATACAATTAACATCATCCTCAGATATTCTTAAATTTGTTCCAATTATAAATGGAAGAACTTAACCAAGATGCTGTGATTAACCTTATTTCAAGTCATTTGTCAGAAACTGACCTGGAAATTTTTTTCCTCCCATGATCGATGATCTTGATGAGATGACTTAAATTCCTGTCAATTCTTTTCTGTCCTTGGAATTAAAAAAAAAAAAAAGATTGTACAGAGAGCTCAGAATAGTATGGAAAATTAATACTAGTAATAAAAAAAATTGTCTTTAGCTCCTCCCAAGGTGTCCATGTGCTGCTACCCATATTCTAAACAACACCTTAAGCTCACTTGTTTCGGGTTTACCGGACCACTTAATTTTTATAATCTCACCGTCCAGACAAATCACTCACAGAACAAAACAAAGGAGACCAAAAGGTTACAGGACAATATAAAGCGGGCATCTTCTTCCCTTTATATATCACGAATTCCATGCACCTCTTCACTCACACCTCACCACAGTCAACTCCACAAACTCCTCCATTTTTCTCGTTCTAGACGCAGAAAATGGTATCCCTAGAAACTATTCAAGAAACATCTAGATCCATCGACCAACCTTCAAGCCCCCGTATTTCTTTCTCTGCTGAATTCTTTGATGACAAGAACTTCATTTCCATTAGTCCAAGCCCACAGGCTGAGAAAGATAAAGAAACAGAGCGAGAAAGGGCTAGAAATGCAGAATTTGAGTTCCTCTCGAGCAAAATGAGTAGCCAGACTATGCTAACAGCAGATGAGCTTTTCTACGAAGGGAGATTACTCCCCTTTTGGCAAATGGAGCATTCTGAGAAACTCAACAAAGTCTGCCTTAAGACTAAAAATGCTGAGGAGGAAGAGGAGGCGAGCAAGGAAGAGCCAAGGGTTTGGTTTGTTGATGATGACCCATCTCCAAGGCCACCTAAGTGCACTGTTCTGTGGAAAGAGCTGCTGCGGCTAAAGAAGCAGCGTGCTTCTTCTTTGTCACCGTCATCATCCTCCTCTTCAACATCATCTTCTTCTAGCTCCCTTGCAGACATTGCTACTAAAGAAGAAGGGAAGCGAGGTTCCGGGAATGGAGAGAAGCACGTGAAGCGGATAAAGAAAGGATTAGAGAGAACAAGATCAGCCAGTATGAGAATAAGGCCAATGATAAATGTACCAATTTGCACGCAGATGAAGAGCAGTGCATTGCCACCTTTATTTCCCCTCAAGAAAGGAAGATTGGAAAGGTGAAGATTAGGAGAGAAGAAGTAGCTTGAGGCTGTATGAACCGTAGGATTGTTCAATATGTTCGTTCATCTCTTTTATCAGTTGATTTACTTCATTTCGAACTTCAGTTTTTCCCCTACTTTTGTGTTTAGAGTACTGTTAATCATGATGGATCTGATGAATTATCATGTAAATGACGACATTATCTATAATGGATGGTATGGACAAAATAATATCTTCTTCCGCTTTGCGTTGCTTAGAAGGCGTACAGTTTAAATTGCTTAGAGATAGGTGTCCCGCCACATGCAAAGTTGCAGATCCTGAGAATCAGAAAGGTCCACATGGAAGGATCGGCCAAAAGGAATCTGGTCAATTGCCTGAACTAAATGCATGCTGTAAGATGAGAGTGCTGTGTCATGGAACGCCAGGCACCCCATTATTATTGTATATCTATCAGAAGGCCCGTAGTCTCCAAGATTTTCTTTTTAGACCATTGGCTAAGTAAAAGATGGTAAATAGCACGGTTCTCTTTCTTTCTTTGACTTTCCAAAAGTTACTCTCGTGGTACAATTGCCGAGGAAGTTCAAAGAGGGTAAAAAGCGGAAAAGCGTGACGGAGAGATGGAACAGGATTAACTTTGGATATCATCCCTAGTGGGCGTTTGGCTATGCAGCAGTTGCTGTTTGTGTTTTTAAATTTAGTGATATAATGTTTGGTTATAAATTGTATTTGTGTTTTTACGTATGAGACCCATAAAAAATAAAGTGAAATCATTAATTTAGCTGAAGCAATTTTTTTATGTTCCTTTTCCTGCTGCTGCTTTATATAATGAAAAGTAAACTCTTTACTCTTTATTTAATCAATTGAAGAGTAAATAATGAAATTTTACTATTGACGTGAATAATAAAATTAATTTTTATGTGTATTGAGTGTCTTGATTTAATGATGAAACGAACTCTTTTTTTTTATTGTACCTGGATTCGAGCCTAGTGATGAAAAAAGCTTGTTTTTTTTTATTATACCCGAGTTCAAGTTCTTATATGCATGCATGTCACCTACCTAGTGTCTTACATGTCTATTGGATTTGTAGGATATTTAATGAGCCGTGAGATTAGTTGTGGTGTGCATAAGCTCACCTGAACACCCATATAAATAAAAATAAAAAACACTTTTTATGGTTATAGATGGTTTAGGTTTGATACAAAGATAAATATATTAATAAAAAATTAATTTTTATTTTTTAATTATATTTTATTTAAAAAATTAAAAGAAAATTACTTGATGATATTATATTTTCAAAATTTCATTTCAATCCTAATTTTATTTTTGTTCCGTTTGATTTAGTTAAAAAAAAATTATTTTTATTTTATTTAAGAAATTAAAAAAATCATTTAATGACATAATATTTGTAGAATTTAATCACAATTTTAATTTTATTCTTGCCGGGTCCGACCTGATTAAAATTTTAATTTTTAATTATATTTCATTTGAAAAATTAAGAAGAAATTACTTGATGACATAATATTTACAAAATTTGATCGCAATCCCAATTTTATTTTTACAAAATCTAACCTAATTAAAAAAATTAATTTTTATTTTTATTTTTAATTGTATTTTATTAAAAAAATTAAAAAGAGATTCCTTGATGTAATATTTGTAAAATTTGATTAAAACTTGATTGTGATGATATTTTAACTGATGTTATAAGCTTAAAAAATTATAAAAAATATAATACTTGTTGAATATATTTTATACATTATGAAATTGTATATAATTTAATGAAACAATAAAAAATATTTAATATCAATATTATTTATTTCATTATATAATAAAAATAGTTAAATCTATAATATTTAAATTAACAATAATTAATATTAATAAATATTTTTTTTAATTATTTTATAATCTCAATTTAAAAAGCATTTTTTTAACTAATATATTAAATTATTTTTTTATTAAACCTTAATTTTAACTATAATTTTACCCTCAAATATATTTTTCTAGCTAATTTTAATTAAAAATATTTTTTTCAAATAAAAGCTATAACAATTATCATAATAACCTAAGAAATCGAGATGGCAGGTTCAGATGCCAAGGGAAAGTAAATGGTATAAGACGTTTTTTATCAACAAACCATCGAACCTCGTCATTTTATAAATAAATAAAAGAGAGAGAGAACAGGTATAGTTTTACACACACACCCATCAAAATCATCATACAATATTAAAAACATCTGATAACAAAAACAAAAGTTATGTAAAACACCACTAAAGATTAAAAAATATGATACAGCAAAAAAACGAATACATACATACATACATATATATATACAGGAACAGTTGTTTACGTACAGGTTGACAGCATAATCCAACTGTGCCTTGTTAAAGAACAATCAGATTGACTCGGTATGCACAACCAATTGAAGTATATGGTTGTGGTCCTCGTAGAATTGAGGAATTAGAAACTGGTCAAAACAGGGGGGGAAGAAAAACTGATTCTGGATCTGACAATGGCAAAGCTTCTGGCAAATTTTTCAAACCTAGATGCAGTAGATCTCTAAATTAGAATAAATGAGGATTTACAAATGGTTGAAATCAGGTTCGACATAAACGCAGTCTTGTCACCTTTGCCTTGGGTGCACATAACGTGCTCTGCTTAAGAAGGAGACAGGGACAAGAACTGATTTCCAGAAGTCCTAATTTAATACATTTGAACAATTAGCTTAAACTATTACTTGAAAAATAATTTTACCAGTTAATAACTAGCAGCATTAATAAAAACTATTGTGCATTCAAGCTCACCTAAGATTCAGTCCAGGTTTCCCAATAAGATTATGTGGGATTTGGCCAGTCAGATTATTGTTCTGTAAGAACCTGAAAGACAAAGGGACTATGTCAAGTAAATCGAGAATAAAATTAGAATTACCAAAAAAGCAATTGAATTGAAAGATCACATATGACCAAAAAAACACGACAGCAAAATGTTTATGTTGTCATCTGCAGCAGATAAATAAAAACATATCTGAACCTCAAGCAAAGAATGAAGAATAAGTCAATGACTCTGCTATAAAATGGTTAACCATCCAGATTTTTAACTACATAGCTGTTTAAGTTGGAAGAATTAGGAGCACGTAATGGTAGCGACAATAATAGGAAAGATAATTGACTAGATACCACTAAATCAGAAAAATGCAACACAAGTTTGACATCCAGACTTAAAGAGAAATTTTGGATGGTGAAAAATGTCAAAATAGTTCTTCCAATTCCATTTCAATTCAGCAGTACTCCATAGAAACTTACAGGGCTGTGAACTACAAATATTTTTTCAGCAGAGATCATTCTTATTATAAAGGTGAGAAAGCCATCTGCAATGAATCAATGACAGCGGTCCAACCATGAAAAAGATTGGGTATCATGACCTGGAAACTAAACCATATGTATCAACTCCTCAGCATACTTTTCACAGCTTCGCTATGGACAAAACAAAATATTTTTATGTATGTTTCATAAATTCCTATCTAAGATCATCAGTGTTGAGCTAAAAACTGGACCAGGTAAAATGTCTTAATTTGTATAAACAAGGTATCCATCAAGTCAGAAATGGTCCTTTACCAATCTCAAAGATGAGTGCTTCTAGATTCTTCTCATCCATTTTCGTTAACAGCGCAGTAACCTACGTGAATCCCACGTTGGTACTTTTATTGCGTAGAATAGATTGTGTGCTATGTGCCTATACAAAGGAAGGTTTGGGATAAACATGCAGATTCCACTTCCTTATTATAAGAATCTAACGAGATAGACCACCAAAGGTTCAGTGTATGCAATAATACAAATTTCAAATTCTTCAACGAACAGTGTCACATTTCCAATTGTGCTGAGTTCTAGATCTGCGATGGAACAGTAAGGGATTTCTTAACATTCAAATCATACACTCTTCCATTAAGTTCTGTCCATTTAGCATAACAATGAGGAGCAGGAAACAACCAAAAGCATATTGAACAACAAACACCCAAGGGGTGAACAGCATAGACTGCAAATATGTGGATAAGGAGCCGCGTTATGAAACTAAAGCATAGAATGATAACATAGGACTTGCATATGTTCTTGTGTTAAAAAGACTTACAGTTCTCGAAGACCCTTGATGTTTCCAAGTGACAAAGGGATCTCGCCAGTGAATTGGTTGTCTTCCAAATGCCTTTCCGATATGAAAACAATGCCACGTAAAGTAATATTTATTTTATATTTATCTAAAAATATTTTGTATTAAAAAAAAAAAACAAAAGCCAAACCAACTGGCAGACAAGTTGCACTCAAAAGGTTCCCCCAATATTTCCACACACATATTAGCATGCTATCATACAAGCAAACCCCTGAGGATATATAAAGTATCCCACCATATCATAAGCAGCAGGGATAATAGGTTCATTTCAGAACAGGTCACCGATACTATTCAAATGGTGACTAATCCACAAACACTCCATTTCCAAATGCAACCAAGCACCCTAATGTAGGCCAAATGGGGAAAAAAACAGAGGAGGGCAGGAGGACAATCTTACAATGTCTCCAGCATCTTTAATGAACTGAAATCAGGTATTGATCCTGATAAAGTGTTGTTCCCGAGCCAGCTGTTAGAAACAAGAGATCATCAATCTAGAAATTCCTGTACAATTTCCACTAGTTGATGATTATAGTTTTGATAACTTACATGCCAGTCAATGCAGTCAATCTGGCAATACTAAGTGGAAGTGATCCTGAAAGACCCATGCTTGTCAGGTTCCTGGAATCAAGAAGAAAACAGAAGATAAATTGTTTGTCAAGGGCTAAGAAGCATTGCACATACAGAGAATCAGTCTTTCATGACCAGATCCAGCTTACAAAGTAACCACTCGAATCCGGGGGCCTTCAGAGCATGCAATCCCAGTCCATGAAAACTGACGTGGCATACAGGGATCACCGTTCCAATCATGTGGAGTATTCTGGAAACTGCTTTTCAGTGCTTCCAGAGCTATTACTGCACCAAGGAATAAGAATTCCATATAATCAGTAGTATCAATGCAAGTGACAAATTCAAAGCACAATTCTATGATGAATCCAACTCCAATTCCACCTACCTTAAGTTATAAACGAGCACCACTCGGACAAGACGAACACTACGGCAAAGTTTATGTTATCATGTGAACTGTGATGCAGAGAATGAATGCAAATATTTACAAATGCACTTAATCAGCATAGAAAGTCTTTTTTCTTCCACCATGAATCACATTCACACTTTCCCGGTCTCATGTTTAGCTATATGATTTCAGTGAATGACAGAAACAACAAAATTCTTGTAGAAGTTCAAAACTTTTCTAGAAAACAAATTAATTATATTAATCCAATAGAAAAGGCAAGTCCTTGTTAATAATACCATCTCTTGTAAGTGTTCTTCCTCCAAGTGCAATCACATCAAACACCTCTCCACCGTTAATCAACGGATCAATGCGCAAACCAGTAGCCGGAGTCAAAGCAACCTTCGTAAGACCACCAAGAGGCCACTTACTTGCAAAGACAGCAACACCAGACGGTGTCACAGTCATGTTCTTATAATACGGTACACCATTAATATTGATATCAATAATCCTCGAACCCCCTGGCGAGGAATTATGATCGTGTGCAAAGTATAAAGCAATATAGTATGTTGAATTAGGAAGTGGCACTGGAGGCCAGTTCATTTCCTGAGGACTTGACCGGCTGATTGTCAATTCCGTTTCAAATATCTTGGTAGGAGGAAGATTCCAGATAGTAGAAACGGACACATTTTTACTACTCGATATTGTGGACTCATTTGCTCCAAATGGCTCCCAAACTCGGTCGAATTGATCATCAGGATATCTAATTGAAACAATCATTCAATATATGCAGAGAAATAGATTTCGTAAACGACAAATCAACATGCAATTCAATGTTCGGGTCTGATAACTCACCGAATACGTTCATTGTGGCCAAAACTGTGCCTGGCAACCAAGCTAAGTCCAGCCTGTTTAAAATCAGTTGAATTGTACAACGAATTTTCCAAAATCACGAACTCCAAGGCCGAAATAAAAGGGTCAGATTCTGTGTATGAATTTGCAGCAATACAGAAACTCATGGTCTTCCCTCGAGCCAAGAAAACACCTTCGTAGTAAGACGACATGCCATCTCTATAATCCTCCGTGGTATTCACCACGCTCCAGAGTGTTCCATCAACAATCTGATCGAAAACAGGAGGTGAATCATTGCCGTTGATTCCTCCGTAGAAGTAAGTTGACCTGATCATGTACTTTGCTCCGCGGAAAACTTTGACCACGTAGCAGAATTTGCGGCGGAGATTATTTTGCAGGGGAAATGATCGGACGGTGGAGAGAGTGTGATGGAGTACTGGAACTGTTAGGTTCTTTGCGGTTCCACCGGTGATGTAGCCAGTGTCTAGGATCCATTGGAGACCGTTGATTGTTGACGGCACGGTAGCACCGCAATCAATTAAAGTACCTGCAAATATTTTTTTTTTTTAAAAAAAAAGCAAAAGGAAGATGGAGAAGTTAAGAGAAAGTGAAAATGAAAAAAAATCTAGAGTGGGAGAAGTGAAGGGATTGAATTACTGACGGCGAAGAGGTGGAGGCTGGGAGGTAGATAGGGAGAGGATAGAAAATACAGAAATCAGGATGATGAGTGACAGAGGGGACATGACGGAGAAGTCCAAAGCTTTTAATTGTAACAGAATTGGAATTCGATGAGAGGAGAGGGAGGAGCTTGTTTGATTTGGTTTGGTTTGGTTTGGTTTGGTTGGTGAGGGTAGTGGAGGTGGTGGTTGTGGAGTGGGTATTGAATATGTCGTCGGGGAGGCATCCACTACAAGAAAGGAATAGAAATAGGGAGGAGGGAGAAGTTGAGGAAGAGGGAAGGAATTTAGGTGACGCGGGAAATGGGAAGGCAGAATCAAGCGGTTTGTAGAGGAGTTGTGTTCGTTTTGGCTGCGTAACACCGCCGTGTATTTGTTTGGCCAGTCATTCAGTTTAAAGTTAAATAAAAAATAATTTAATATATTTAATTAAAAAAATATTTTTAAATTAAAATTATAAAATAATTAATATATATATATGGATAATTTTTAATTTAAATATTATAAATTTAATTATTGTTATTATATCATGAAATACATTATTTTATAAAAAATATTTTTTATTACTCAATTAAATTATTTATACTCCATCAAATATAAAATATATTTTACAAGGATTATATTTTTTATTTTTTTTACAATAATATCAGATAAAATATAATTAAAAATAAAATTATGATTAAATTTTATAAATATAATATCATTAATTAAAAACAAAAAAAAATAATTTAATTTTTTTACTAGATTATTCTTGGTTTAATACATGTAATTTTGTAGATTTTTTTTTTAACAAGGACTCAGCATTTCTTTTTCTCTAAATATGATGCAGCGTGGTCATGGTTTTTTTTTTTCCCCGTTTAAAAATAACAAATTTAAAAAGGAATTTATAATACACCAATTTGATAGGAGTGGAAGTAGTTATAGTAATGTCCTTGAATCTATGGCTTTGAGTTTTTCTTCTCGCGTAAAAAAATGTTTTTTTTTTCGAGGGGGGGGGGGGGGTTCTGGGGGTTTGTGAGTTATTTTTATATTTTTTCCAAAGTCAAACTTTTCCTCTTCTACACAATTATTGAATGCCAAAAACAAACATTGTATATTATTTTTTATTATATTTAATTTTCGTTCTGATTTGAAATTTGTTGGGTGACATTTAATCTCACTGTCATTTTTTAACAACGTTCACACTTAATTCTCGATTTGTTTTTACCTAGAATAAAATACAGCCCTGCAGCATGTACGCCCTGCGGTGCGTTCTAAGAAGACTACTTTTTTATATATGTATCATAATGGGAAATGAGATACAGATAAACAAAACATGCAAAAAAACAACATGCTTGTATTTATGAACGTTGTAAGTTAAGTGGAGATGCAACCACCAAATTAACCAGCTACACCGTAAAGGAGATGCTATTTAAGATGTATAAGTGCAATATGGCCCCTGCAAATATTTTACTGTCTTGATTGGGCTGCTACTTTTTGCTTTTTATCGTCACATTCAAACCGCAGTTATTTCTTAAAGTTTTTTTTATATATTAAAATAATATTTTTTATTTTTTTAAAATTTATTTTTGATATTAACATATCAAAACAATTAAAAATATCAAAAAATAATTTAAAATAAAAAAATTAAAAATTTTGCAAACTCCGGTTGACAAACCACCACCCACCCAATCACCCCAAGGCCATGGTTTTGTTTGCTTCGACCATAAAAAGACTGCGATTTTGAAATCAAATATTTTAAATGAATATAATTATATACACACACACACACCCACCAAGAGGCCCGTGGAATTTCAGAATATACAATACAATACACGATGCTTTAAATTTTTATTTTATTATCACAATCTTGAGATTGTCATCTTGAAATTTTCAATAAATGGATCATATCAGAATTCCAAACATTCCCATAGTCAGGTGAAAGTTGACCTGGGAAAGTATTATCTTCACTCATCTCTCATTGGATTCTATAGTCAGGTGAAAGTATACGATACAATGCAAGACACTGACATTGGAGTAGAGGGTCCCCCCTTTTCAAATAAACGTCTGCTGTGATTCGGCGAGCCAAAGAAGACGTCCATATCGTGCCATCCAAGACGGGAAAAAAATAGAATGTTATGGACATGACTACCAATATTTATTTTGTGAGTTCATTTTAAAAGAGAGAAAGAGATTTATTTTTATTTTTTTCCTTCTTCTTGTTTTTCTTTTCGTACATGTTTCTTTTATCACCGTAGTATTTTCGGCGCGTGTGACCTGAAGCATCAAAGTTAGCATTCGTGACTCGCGCGAGGTGTCACGTGCATGAGACTACTGGCTGGGCTTGGCGTTGCGTCCTTCCAGGATGATTATAGCGTTTGTTTGGAAATTTAGTGTACAGTGTGGTTTTGTAGAAATATTTGTTAATTTAAAATATATTAAAATAATATTTTTTTTATTTTTATGTCAACACATTAAAGTAACTTAAAAAATACATGAAAAAACATTAATTTAATTTTTTCAAGATACAAAATAATTTAAAAAACATTTAAAAAATAAATTAATCTTAAAAATAAACATCGAATTTGTCACGTGACTTTCTTTCAATCACCCTGCGCGTGCCGCGCGTGTAATCAGGCCAGACAGGATTTTGGGCTAACAGCAAATAAAAAAACTATGCATCAAGAAAGTCTTGACATGAGGTGGTCGTGGGGAGGTATAATACCGACGGATGACAACGGGATTTTTTTTTTATCGCCGCCTCGTATTAATCAGGTTTGGATTGGAGAGAATTTTTTTATTTTTTTCCGAGTCATGGCACCTTCAACGATCTTTGCTGGTTAAAAAAAATTAAATTAATAATGAGAAAATTTTACATTAAACCTGGTTTAAACGTGGTAATATTTTTCTTTGCATGTATAAGAAAATAAACTTTACATATCATTTAATATATAATTTATAATAATTTACGCATCAAGTGTCATGTTAGGCACAAACAAATTTAACTAATGTTTTTTTTTCCCAAGCTTTACAAGTTTATTATCAATGTTTAAAGTGTTTTTACAACATAATTTCTCCATCCTCCATTTGAATGCATGATCAGGAAACCCCTGATTCAGTGAAGAAACAATATTTACAGACACGAGGATCACATCAAATCCAACTACAAGGAAACCTGATCCCTCTGCGCAATTGGGCACCAGAATCTTCAAATTGCACAGACATCTGGGGAAAAAAAAAGTTTTGAATACAACTCCGTGTCAATAAAAAGGGCCTTTAAATATTGTACGAGACAACCAGATTTTTAATTAAATTAGGACGAGGACAATGGAATTGACGTCCTAAGAAAGATGAAAGATTATCAAAGTAAGTCCTCAATTACCTTTTAAGATATCAGTTAAAAATGAAAATATTTTCAGTGATTTTATAATTTTTTGGATTTTGGGTCCCTCTCTGTCCTCGCTAACAAGGAAACTCTCTCTCCCAAATTCAACCACCATTCCACGAGTCCATCAGCCACAGGGCCCCAATTTTGTACATCCTTATTTATCTTTCCTTTTGTTTTTTTTTAGATAGAGAGAGAGAACCAACCAATGCCCATATGCCCATCTAATTGCCAGTCAGCCACATCCACGGACAGTTTATCTCTATTTTAACAATACACGGACATTTATGTTATTTGTTCAACTCAACCCACAAATCCTGGGCTTTTGTTCGTCTTAAGACGGTAATGGTGGCAGACAAGGCAAACGATAAAAAGACACCGCCGCTGGATTTATCTGGTTTATTTGAATAAATATTCCAATTTTGGGTTTAGATTTGTGCACAAGATTGATTATTGTGAGATTTTTTCAGGGAGAGAGATGGTTTATATGTTGGTTAATATTAATCCTTTGATTTCGCGCAATCTAATTTATTCTCCATCGCTAAAGTGGCTGATAGGGTGCATGGTGATAGGTCACTACAAAGGGTCTTTTTAGTAGAATCAGGACTCTCATGTAGTAAATATTTTTATAATAAAAGAAAATAAATAGAGATGCTTTTAAAACATACATACAATAATAAAGAATCGAGATTGTAAATTGAAGTTTGAATAATTCATGAGCTGTCATATAGCCTATTAATCATGTTTTTTTATAGAGATGATAAGGTAGAATGTAATTTTTTAATGATGATATTAAGGATAAAAGATATTATTGATATGCACGTTAATGAATAATAAATATTTTTTTATAAAAATATTAATATAATAAAAACATGGTAGATTATTAGCAGATTTTTTATACATTATTTATTACATAATATTAATATTAATGGAAACATGATTGATATTTAAAATAATTTTATACATCTAATAATATAAGGAAAGTAAAATTTAAAATACAATTAAGCTTATAAGGGTTGAGCTTTTCATTTGAGTGAAGCCGTGAAAGCTTGGCTCTTCTTCCAGGTTGAGGCGCGAAGATCAAACATTATTTACCAATAAACAACGACATTAAAAGAAAATTTTCAATATGGGATCTAGCAAGTGAATGGAATTATGGTAATTTTTTTGTTGCAGCATTTAAAAAAAACTATAAATTATTGTTTTTTAACCAACAATTTAAGAGGGAATTTATAACAATATGATCATATTAATAACAATAACAATATGATCAATATGAGATTTTCAATTTGTTCAATGTTAAATTACAAACAAAAGAGTGACCTTCAATCCCTCCCTTGTTTTGTTGCCAGCACGCACGACGATCCTGCCATTCAATTATATCCAATCCAGGTGGATCTCAACGTCGTGTGGACCCAACTCTGCTCCGCCCCCTCACATAGCTTGCGCACGTTAGCATATTTCACAGCTTCTCCTCACTTCGGCGGTAGTGCAAGTTAGCAATTTAAAACAACCGACCCCAGATCGCCATGTCCACCGAATTAGATCCGGACGGGAAAGTGGAGTGGCCGGTTTAAACCCGACACCTTACTACTCGACATACCCATCAGAGGAGGAAAAAGAAAAAAAAAAGAAAAAAGGAAAAAAAAAGGAAAACAAAATCATAAATGTGAAATAAAAGTATTAAAAAAATGTAAATCTCCAAAGTACCCCTGATCCAGTGATCTCTTCAAAATCCTAAAATTTCATTTCTAACCAGCCCCTCACTTTGTCCGTGTTGATGGAGCTGAAGAAGCATCAAGTTCATAGACTCCCCGAGAGGAAGGGGCAAAAGAGGAAACTAGAGGAGGAAATCGAGGAGGGGAAGAGGGAGATCTCGGCGGCGGAGGCCGCAGCCGCAGCTCCATACGGTGAGGCACGGAGAGTGATATTGAACGAGGTCTATACCCAGGTTAATATTCTCAACTCCACCTTCTCATGGCACGAAACTCATCGCGGTGCTGCTAAACGCGCCACTCACATCCTCGCGGAACTCGCCAAGAACGGTAACCTCAATTTCCTTAAATTTCCATGTCTTACTTTTGTTCATGAAATCGAGATCCGGTTTCATATAAGTGTGTTTTCGCATGTCTTGCTTATAAAACGAGGAATTTTGTTACAGAGGAAGTGGTGAACGTGATTGTTGAAGGAGGTGCAGTTCCTGCACTGGTTAAGCATCTTGAAGCACCACCATCAAGTGAAATTGATCGCAATAACTCGAAGCCATTTGAGCATGAGGTCGAGAAAGAAAGTGCTTTTGCGCTTGGACTGCTTGCTGTCAAGGTGAACCAGTTCAATTACTCGTATATCTGTATGTTGCATGTGGTGTTTGAATAATAGAGTGAAAAAGATTTTGATTTCGAGGTTTCCTTTTCTGCATAGTTAACTTGTAATTCTTTTATGTTATGCTGATGTTATTGTGTTGTTGATCATCTACTAATTGAACAGCTAGTTATCTTATTCTTTATAAAGAAATTCGGCATACAAGAAGGGGTTTTTTAGTATAAACTTTCTTTTTACTGATTTCAAAGATTTCAAAGTACGGCCACGAGTTCTATGATCTGAATTTTAATGAATAAAGCAGTTACTACCGTTCATTTACTTTGTCGTATAAACATTTAGTCCTTGTTAGGAGTATTTGCAGGATATTATGTGAATATTGATCCCATCATGTTATGACTGAGGCCAAGAAAGGCAGGCAAAGGAGCATACATCTTGCTGAAGACAAGAATCATGTGACATTGTTAATATACTCATGATTGTTTTGAATAAAAATATAGGTTGTGCTTGGCTATGCAATGACAACTGAATAATTGCAGAGGTTCTTATGGAGTTTGAGGCAGGAATCTATTGTCTTTGATGGAACTATTTCAAAAGAATATCTAAAACATCATTGAAATGAAGCACGGTTAATATTTGAAGCATTGAATGATTCACTAATCATTTATGTTGCACCCCAAATACATATTTGGTGTAAGGCATTTGAAGATTTTTGTTGAAAAATAATCCAGATATGACATTGAACCTGTGTTACCTCCTAAATCATGCTCTTATCTTGTATCTCTTTCGGACAGCCAGAGCATCAGCAAATCATTGTCGACGCTGGGGCTTTGTCACATCTTGTGAGCTTGTTGAAGAGGCATAGGGATGTTCACAGGGACGGTTCTAATTCTCGAGCTGTGAATAGCGTAATTAGGAGAGCTGCTGATGCTATTACCAATCTTGCTCATGAGAACAGCAGCATTAAAACGCGTGTTAGGTTTGCTAATTTTGTTGATAATTTTTGTCAATTCTGTATTCAGCAGTCAGCTTAGTATCCTTATGGTCTTTGGAACTGGACATGCAGGATGGAAGGTGGGATTCCTCCTTTGGTTGAGTTGCTCGAATTCACTGACACAAAGGTGCAAAGAGCAGCTGCTGGGGCTCTTCGAACCCTGGCTTTTAAGAATGATGAAAATAAGAATCAGGTGATTGGATCTTCTATAGAAAGTTGATTTTTATCAGGTCACTTGTATAAGGAGTAAATGTTAATATTTTCTGATTTTGCAGATAGTTGAATGCTATGCTCTTCCCACCCTTATATTAATGTTGCGATCTGATGATGCTGCCATACACTATGAAGCGGTATGATATTTCAAACTGTCTTGTGTGATTAATTTTGAAATTTGCATGATTGAGGAATTTTGTTTTTGCACTTCTTGTTTGCTTCATCGTGAATTACTTTTTCATGTCTGCAGGTAGGTGTGATTGGGAATCTGGTACATTCATCCCCAAACATTAAAAGAGAAGTTCTTGCTGCTGGGGCTCTGCAACCTGTTATAGGTTTACTGAGGTTTGTCTAATCTCATAGACTTGTCACCTTGAACTTTCTTTCAACTTGGCCCAGCAGAGTTTCGATAATACCTAGTTTTAAAATTTTGAGCTCGTGTTATTTTTCTTTAATTCTCTTTTGCAATTTCTCAAATTTATTTTTTTGCAACAGCTCCTGCTGCTCTGAGAGCCAAAGGGAGGCTGCTTTATTACTTGGACAATTTGCAGCAACCGACTCAGATTGCAAGGTGCATCAGAGTTGTGAATTTAACATCGTTTGCATCCCCCCTTGAGTTCTTGATAGTTCACCCCTCCTTCTGCTTATCTCTTCCTTTTGGCTTGTCTTTTTATTCTCTTATTGTTTCTAAGTGTTTACATCCATCTTTAGCTCTTGAACTCTTGAACTCTTGAACTGATAAATAATGCACTAAAGAGTGCACATTAATCTGTTGATGCTCGTTTGCCTGACCTTTTTTGATCATTCATTCACTGCTATATTTGCTCTCTCTGCTAGCTCTCTCTGTTGTTTTGGTAAATTGAAGAACAAGTTATTTGCAGGTGCACATTGTACAGAGGGGTGCAGTTAGACCTTTGATTGAGATGCTCCAGTCTCCTGATGTCCAACTGAGGGAAATGTCGGCATTTGCACTGGGGAGGTTGGCGCAGGTTACCATTTCTTTTTTCTTTCTTTCTTCTTTTTGCTTCACTTACTTTAGCTGCGTATAAGTACAAAGATCCCAGTTATGGATGAAACAATGTTGCATTTGCTGGTAGAGTTAACAACCTTTTCGCTTCAAAATACTTTGGATCTGGCCACCAGTGATTTTCATAGTTGCATAACATGATTTGTGTTATAATTTGGATTCTTGCCTTTTCCATCAAGCAAGCTGAACTCTCTAACAGAGTAGCGGGGTATTTATTTACACCTCTGTTACACAATCTTCTTCCTTCCTCTTCCTGATACTTGATTTACATGTAGGAAATTTGCTCCTTTCTTTTACTCTTTTTAACTGCTAATCATTCTTGTGAGGTCAAATTTCTGGTATTGTAACACGTAAATGTTTGTACTTGTGTGCTTGTTGAAGAGTTCCTTTGCTGGCATGCTCAACTTTTTTGTTTGTTTTATTCCTTAAAATTGACAAATTGCCCTGCTTCAAATTATCTTTCATCAAATATGTAAACGTTCTACATCTCAGCAACACGTTGTTTAAACCTAATAAATCTGAACTTGAAAAGTAACAATGTCTTTGAGTAAGTTCTGATGTGTAATTCTGTGAATGCTGGTTGGGTGGTTCCTCATGGGTTGAAATAATTACTTATTTTCAGGACACACACAACCAAGCTGGTATAGCCCACAACGGTGGTTTGGTGCCATTACTGAAGCTTCTGGATTCAAAGAATGGATCTCTTCAACATAATGCTGCCTTTGCTCTGTATGGTCTTGCAGATAATGAGGTAGTGGAATAATTTCTGAATTCTTAGGAGCTTGACCGAAAGTATATTCTTTGTTCCATTTTAATATAAAAATTATTAAACTACAAGTTTTCTTATATTGTATAATCTTGTGGTGTTTTATTTCTCCAACAGGACAATGTCTCTGATTTTATCAGTGTGGGAGGAGTTCAGAAGCTGCAGGATGGAGAGTTTATTGTTCAAGTATGCAACTTTCTTCCTTTATAGTTGAACAGTAGTTGTTATATCTAGGCTCATATAAATGCTTATCCTGCTGATGCTGTATTGCTCTAAGCAAATGGTAGCTTGGATATTTCCATGTTGGAATCTAGATATTGGCCTTCTTATTGTGTTTTAACCTGATTTACAATGATCTATATAAAATCAATAACATGTTTCCAATGATCTATATAAAATCAATAACATGTTTCCAGGCGACAAAAGATTGCGTAGCCAAGACTTTGAAAAGATTGGAGGAGAAGATTCATGGAAGAGTGAGTTTTTATATTTTTTGGCTATTTACTTTCTTTCCCTTTCCCTTGTTCTCTTCCTTTTTTCCTAAAATTTGGCAGTTATCTAGTTGTAGAAAGTGTAGCAGTTTTATTTTTCTTCATAACTTTATATCCAAGCCTTAAATTTGTAATCGTGTAATTTTCATATGTAGGTTTTAAACCACTTATTATATCTAATGCGTGTAGCGGAGAAGGCTGTCCAACGACGTGTTGCTCTAGCTCTTGCACATCTTTGTTCTCCAGATGACCAGAGAGCAATATTCATTGATAATTGTGGCACGTTCTATTCTTATTAGTTGTGTGATTTGAAATTTTACACAGAAGAAAAATCTTATTTTTTTTTATATTTGAGTGCAGGATTGGATTTACTTCTTGGGCTTCTTGGCTCTTCAAGCCTTAAGCAACAACTTGATGGAGCCATAGCTCTTTACAGGCTGGCCAACAAAGCAACAGCCCTTTCTCCTGTGGATGCAGCTCCTCCTTCTCCAACACCGCAGGTGTGTTTCCTCTCTGAACTGTTTGTTTGTTTTTTCTCATGCATTTTGTTTTATTGTATAAACAGTTATAAGTGACTTTTTGAGCATGTTCACTGCAGGTTCGATTTTTGATCATGCATTTCTGTTTGATGCTGTTTTATCACTTGTTCTTTGTTTCAAAACATGAAGATAATCTATCCTTCCAAATTTCTGTCTGTTATTCGAATTTGGTTTGTGCAATAACAATTAATTCTGATTGCAGGTATATTTAGGGGAGCAGTATGTAAACAATCCTACATTGTCTGACGTTACCTTTCTAGTTGAAGGTAGTAAATTTTAAGTTCTGGATACTGCTGTGGTACTTGTCTAGGATACTTGTGATTTTTGTTTTAGTGCAAGGCACATTTTTGGCTGGCCCTGTCGGGTTATAATATTAACTTAATTGTATTGCAGGTAGACGATTCTTTGCCCACAGAATTTGCCTGCTTGCTTCGTCAGATGCATTTCGGGCAATGTTTGATGGTGGTTATCGGGTAAGATCTTGTCATTGTTGTCACGTGTCATGTTTTACCCACTGTTCTTCATGCACCTCCTGGTGGAGGTTGCTAGAGATTTTTGTTTTCCAACTTTATTTTGTCACCCAGTCTTCATTTGCAATCTAAACTCATTTAACTAATATAAATCATTGGTTTCTGCTTTCATTATTTTCAAAGCCTTACTTTGTGTTCGCCCCCCTTACTGTGTGAATGCCGAACTCAATGGGATAAGTAGCAATGTATTATGTTTTGTTGCATAGCATGGATAGGATAGGCAACTTGAGTTTAGGTAATATGCAATCAGGCAACCAAGATGACTCCAATGAAATTCATGTCCATCTTGATTAATTCCTCTGTCTAACAGGAAAAGGATGCAAGGGACATTGAAATTCCGAATATTAGATGGGATGTTTTCGAGTTGATGATGAGGTTCGTTGAGATGTAAAGTTCAGTTTTATGAAAGATATTCTTGTAGTGAACAATTATTTAACTTGTTTCTGTTTTCCACAGATTCATTTACACAGGTTCAGTAGATGTTACATTAATTATTGCACAGGATCTCCTCAGGGCTGCTGATCAGTATCTCTTGGAGGGGCTTAAGCGACTGTGCGAGTATACCATAGCACAGGTGAGCTATGAAGGTTTTTTTTGTGCATTCTTGTACTGCTTTCAGTAGAAAGCTGATGTCTGATAAACATTCTATATTTGCTCAAGGATATAACATTGGAAAACATTGGAAGCATGTATGAACTTTCAGAAGCTTTCCATGCTATTTCATTGAGGCACAGATGCATTTTGTTCATTTTGGAGCAGTTTGATAAATTGAGTGATAAGCCCAGGTTCGTTGCCTTAACCTGTGTACTTGTTCTCGCAAAAAGACCATTTGGCAATGAACTGAAAAATATAAATATTTGCTTCTAATTCCACTGGAAAAAGATAGGAAAAAGAGTTCTGATCTGAGATCACAAGACGCCATAACCTAAAATCAAGGGGGGGAATATTTCTACTGCTGGAAAGAAAATTTACAAAAATTAAATTCTTGTGTCTATCATTGGAAACAATATTGCATGCTTTTTATGCAAATGAATCTCTCTACTCGCTCATTTTATTGGAACTGTGTAATAGATTTTCTAGAGTCAAAACACTTGTTCGTATGGGGTATTGTATTTTTATTTTTTATTTTTTATTTTTAAAAAGACAGGGTTGGTTTCAAACTCTTTAACTGGTTCTTGACATTATTTCGTGAGCTGAAATTTGCAGGCACTCTCAATTAATCCAGCGCATAATACCTGAAATTCGCAATTACTTTGAAAACGCACTCACCAACCCTCACCAACATAACTCGCGGCTGTAGATGGCTGGTCTGATTCTTCATATCTAACTAGATATTTTTGTACAGAAAGTGGTAGCTGTTCTCATTTATTTCTAGCCATTCAAATGTCCTCATAGGTCGGTAAATAGGATGGCTCCTAAAATCCTAATCATCCCTGTTGCCAGAGTTATGTTGCAAATGCACTGAGTTTCCAAAATTAGTTCTGTTGAGAATGTTGACGGAAACATGGCCCCCTCCTAACGTTATTGTGTTCATGGATTGTGATGCGAATGTATTTTCGCCTTGGCATTAGCGAGAGATTCATCGGTTTGTGGACAATAATAGTTGTTGCTTGAGTTATTTACCTCACAAAAGAAATAGTGGAAAAAAATCCACGTCTAGAATCCTTCTTTTAAGGGCTCGGGTCACTCAAGGTGACTTTCAATGTGAACTGCATGTCCGGTGTATGTGTTGATATTTTTAAATAATTTTTGATGTTAAAATATATATTAATGATATTTTTTTATTTTTAAAAAATTATTTTTGATATTAGTATATTAAAATAATTTGAAAATATTAAAAATATACTAATTTATAGTTAATAAAAAAATTAAAAAAATTAATTTTTTTAAAAACCCTTTTGAAATGCAAAAACACAAAGCTTTAGTGATTTAAATTTACTCTTCATGCAAATTTGTGCCCTATATATCTAGAAACTTCCTCTTGACCCTTCATGTAAAACCATTATTTGCTCTTTCTGTGTGTTGTGATTTTTTGAAGAGCAAACTCGTCCTCTAGTCAGCTGAAGGTAAATGCCTCTGTTATTTTTATCATTTTCACATGCTATCCTTTTATTATATTCTTACTTGATAAAAAATCATTGTATCATGTTTGTAATGTGCAGTTTTATAATTTTAATATTCTATTTTCAATTTAAATAAAAAATGATGTGATTGTCTATTTTTTAAATTGAACTTAAATTATATTTAATACCATGTAGTTCTTCGAAGGCTAAAGGTCAAACCTAGTAGGATAAATTTTTTTAAAAAACTTGTTTACATAATTACAAAGGTTTAGGATCAAATTGTAGCGTTTAAGTAATATGGTGTGGTGATCATGTACGGGTTTCTCATACTCCTTAAAGCTTTCCTGGCAAGATTTTGCCAACGATGTTCTGTTGATTGATTTTATAGCAAACTTTGGAGGTTGACAACGATGTTCTGTCTACGAGTGGGATGGTACAATTACCCCATATCTAACAAATTCTGACTCTACGAGGGATATTTTTGTCTTGATAAGCAATTGAGGATAGAGAAGAGGCACATACCTCCCATCTCGTGAAATTTTCAAATATATAGACAAAAATATCCCTCGTAGAGTCAGAATTTGTTAGATATGGGATATATATATATATAACATTAACGAGGAATCTCCAAATAAATTTCCTTCCCATCCTGAACTCGATTAAAATTAAGCAGGGATAAGGGAAACATAATCCGTCCCAAACCTGCCTCATTTCCATCTCTATTGACGAGGTACTTTCCAGTTCATCATACATTTCCTTTCTGCGCTTCATATCTTTCTCTTCGCCAAGGGGATCAACTAGCATGGAAGTGGCCCTAGAGCTGCTCCTTTTTGCCCGGGTTTGAAAGGATGACTCGGTGGAACATATGCAAACACTAACAAAACCCTCCAAAAAAAGTTCTCTCTCTCAATCTTAATGCCTTCGGCTATCGTTAACCATCACGGCACCACCTGCTCGGACGAACATAATCGTTTGCCCATGTTATATGCAACGCCACACAACTACCACCAAGGAGACGCCACGAGATGGCACGGGTATGACAAATATAATACAGATGCCTCTCTGCTTTTTTTTTTCTTCTAATTTTTTATACTACTACTATTTTTATTATTAAATTAGAATTGGGATTATGTTTTATTTATTCCTATTAAGGTATCTTGCCGGGTAGCGGATTGTACATCTCTGTGGAACGTTGGGTGTTCTTTCCCACAGTAATGGCATAGGAGAAGTGCAAGTTGCAGCTGGTGAGGAAATACACTGCTAGATCTAAGGCTGAATATTTTCAATCCGGTTCGGTTTTGGATCAAAATAAACAACCAAACCGATTAATTTTGGTTCAGTTTTTCCCCCTTCTAAACTGGTTCAAACTGAAATAATATGCCAAGATGCCATCCTTTAAGAATCAACAACGTTGTTCTCATTGTTACAACTTCTTGCAGAGGAAAAAATAATTGTAAAAAAACAGTATCAGTTTTTAGCAATCACTGCTTTGATTTTTCTGGATACTCTTCAGCTTCTAACCCGAAATAATCCCTCTCGGGTAATTGAGGTGGGATCTTTTTATGCCGTGACCCATGAAGGAGAATCAAGTAAATCAATGGAAGAATCACCAGCAATTCACCTCTGACATGACAAGTTTGAGAGATGAGAGATGAGAGACAGAAAGCATGAAAGATTGGAAGAGAAAAGGACAAATTTTACTCAAATGTTGAAAGGAAATATTAAAGTTTTACCTGTAATTGGTTACTTTTCCTTTACGTTGAGAGATAGAAAAAACATGGAAGTTGTGAATGAAAAGGACCCTCCAAATAATGAAAGCATTCAAAGAGTTAATGGGAGGGGAGGGGGCGGCTATATGAAAGGGAAAGAAATGATAAATGGTCTGCTAGAGTTGTTGGATAATGGGAGGGAGGAGGCGGCCCACAATTTGTTTTTTTTTTTTTAATTTTTTTTTTAAATTGAATTAGTTTGGTTAAATTCGAGTTGACCAGTTCGGGCACATCAAAATTAGAAACTTCCCTAAAGATTTTAACCAATGCAATTGATCTTTGTACCTATTTTATTTTTTCAATTATTTTTTTCAGTTTTCTTATTAAATCGATTTTTTGAATTTTTTTCTCACCTCTGGCCAGATCAATCTGTGAATATTTAACACTGACTCCGTACGGTCTCTTGACAGAATATCAGTGAAATCTCTTGTGGCCCAAAGAGGATCAATCATACCTCGCTGATCTAAATGGGCAGTGTTGGTAACGATTCTTGGACGAGCAGCCAGGGAAAAAGTCTACGAATTGCTTGAGAGAAAGCTCGCGGATACTTCAGCCACCTTAAGGCCCAAATAACCTTTGCTTGTCTGGAATTTCGTGGGCAATTAATGGGCCACCCTCCAACCCTATTGTCATAAAACCCATCAGAACCGTCCAACCACAGCAGAAACCTATTCCCATCCTCCATGTCATCAACTCAAAAACCCTAAAACTCTTCCCCTTATATTCCTCCGTTTTTTGTCTGCCCACACTCCCCCATTTCACTTTGTGAGTTTTTAAGCGCTTGGCTGCAACCAAACCCCGAGAAGAAAACCCTAGCCAACCAATCATGGCGGCGCCAACAGAGTCTGTGCAGTGTTTTGGAAGGAAGAAAACAGCGGTCGCAGTCACCCATTGCAAGCGTGGTCGCGGCCTGATCAAGATCAACGGCTGCCCAATTGAGCTTGTTGAGCCTGAAATCCTCCGATTCAAGGCCTATGAACCAATCCTTCTCTTAGGACGACAACGTTTTGCTGGAGTGGACATGAGGATCCGTGTCAAGGGTGGAGGACACACGTCTCAGATCTATGCGATCAGGCAGAGCATCGCAAAGGCACTTGTGGCGTTTTACCAGAAGTACGTGGATGAGCAGAGCAAGAAGGAGATAAAGGACATCTTGGTGAGGTATGATAGAACTTTGCTGGTTGCTGATCCAAGAAGGTGCGAGACTAAGAAGTTTGGTGGACGTGGCGCCAGAGCTAGATTCCAGAAATCTTACCGTTGAACAAACCTTTTTTTTTTGGTGGACTAATCGTTTTCTTTCGGTTATGTTATGCTTATGTATTTTGTTTCAAGTTTGTTGGGTTTTAGGGAAGGGTTACTATGATTACTGGTATTACTGCTATGGATTTTCACAAGTTTTGTCGTGGATTTTGATGTCATATGAATTTCCTTTTCGTGGAATTGCAATTGTTGTTTTTTAACCTGGTTTTGCTTGTAATTGACTGTATGTGTGCTTTAGTTGCGATTTGCATTTTGAATTGTGCTTGTTATTGAATTGAAGTTGAGTTTAGGTACCTTGAAACTAAAACTATATATGTTTTATACAGGAACTTATACCATGTTGGGCTGCCTATAAAAGGACAATGGATGCTTGCATTAATATGGTCCTAGTTCTTTAGGGCAAATGGTGCCTTTTTTAAATGAACTTTTATTAACATGGATGTTTTTAGTTATAGCTGATTTACAATGGTGACTGATAGAGGGTATGCCCTCAGTGGTGGTAGTGCGTTAAACATGTGGGCGAGGACAAATCTGCCTGGGGAATGTGGGTTTAGGGTGCATGCTTAGCATAGGTCAGGGACTTGATGTTTGATGTATATAAGAGTAATTACTTGGATAATCTATTTCGTTGATGTTGATTATTGCTTGTGAAGACTCAGTTTTATTGTCCAGTTAATGTTGGATTTCTGTTATATGGAGGTGTCAATGCCTATTCATACGTGGATCATTCTTGCGTTAGGTAATCCTTTCTGCCTTTTTTCCCGTGCTTTAATTAGCTTTAGTTATGTGAAGTGAAGGAGCCATACAGGCGGACTGATATTGTGGCTGGGGATCAGTCACCAAATATCACACTTCAGTGTGAATCCAGTTTGAGAAATGAAAGAAAAAAGAAACAGCTGGTGGGATGTTCCAATCCAATCTGCCATCTGGTGGGATTGTAAATGGTTAGGTCATCAGAAGTCTTCATTCTTGCACTATAGAGCTTTCTTTTGCCTAGAGGTTTGACATTCCATTTCTTTCAATCCCGATATTTTCTTAGAAAATGAGCCTCTGTTCATCCGTTGCTGTCGCGTTTGTTATTGCAATGATGTTGTTTTATTACACTCCCTGGTATTAATGAATGGTATTGCTCTTGCAACTGGAGCTATCTTTGAATTGTATAGAGCAGATTGGGGGATTCTTTTGTGTGGTGGGAATGTTCAGTGCCTCACTGTTTAGTTTTGTCACTTGGAACGGGGAGCATGTGACTTTATCATGGGTCCACTAGCTGAGAACTGCTTCATATGATTGTTGTGGCCTAGCTTTCCTGCATGGTATTAATGTCATCAAGACTAAATCGTCATGAATAGGAGTTTGCAGGATAATATTTGCTATTCAAAATGTCATCTTCAAATCTCTAGTAACTTGAGCAAGAACTTTTTGTTTGAGTTTGGAAGAGTATGGTTCTAATTGTTTATTAAAATATTTTTTATTAGGAAATATAATGAAATGATTTTTTTTTAATTTTAAAAAAAATATTTTTGATATTGTTACACTAAAATAATTTGAAAATACTAAAAAAATATTATTATTTTTTTAAAATTAAAACATATAGGATTATACTGTTGTCCTTTTCAGGACCAAGCTTTTTAGTTTTGCAGCCTCGGTTGAGCTTATCAAACAAGACTATCAGCACTTTTGGGGATAATTAACAATATACTAAAAGGCGTGGGGAAAGCACTGTAGCTTCCCCACGCCTTTTGATTATGCTTATATATAATAATAATTATTATTATTATAGCCTTTTGATTATACTCATATATAATAATTATTATAATTATAATTATAATAAACGTGCTCAGCATGGTAAAAAAATATTTATTTTCGTACTGGAAGGAACGTTGATCCTTCCAACTGCGTGACAACACGAGTAGGCAAACTAGTAGCTCCTTGTTTGTTTGGAATGCTTGTGATCTTCATAATGTGCAGATGCTAGAAGTAAGTAGAGCAATGTCGAAAGTTATAACGCAAGTCAAGCTTGGTGAAACTCGCTGCTCCAAGCCCCCATTCGATCGACAATGTGCATGCACTTCATGTGATTGACTTGCAATAGGCTGATTGCTCTTTGTTAGCTTTCACGGTTCTGTTGAGCCATCTTTTACAGAGACGAGTTGGATGTAGAAAAGCTCTGGTTAACTCTGGTCGTGGAGCCATTGAGAGAGATTGCCTGTTTGGTTACTCTGGTTGTGGAGCCATTGAGGGAGATTGCCTGTTTGGTGGTTCCCCTTGATTGATGAGAGAATAAATGGTTAGATTTCATAAATTAGGTGTCTTGATCAGGTTAAACAGGTGTGGAAAAGGCCAACCGGCATCTATGATCATGACATTCGGGTTAGATTTAGATTCATCTATGGCTTTTGCTATGAGCTACAACCTACATGCTGCGTTGGAACCGGGCTCCTATAATTTTTTGATTTGTATTAATCATCAGATCTAAGCAGAGACCACTGCTGACTTGAATTTCGTTGTGGAGTTGCGTAGATTGTAGAATAAACGTGCAACCTTGTTCATCACGGTGCTCTGGTTAGCCTTACCAGGATAGAGGGCCTTTCTGACAGCAAACCAGGTATTTCAATAACACGGGAGCATTTTTTTACAGTATCATACCATTGCTTGTGAGAGGAAAAAAGAAAAAGAAAAAAGGGGGAGTCGTTCGTCTCCTTTCAATTTCCGTCCTAGACCAGAAGTGAGATTTCAATGGGCCTCCTGCTTAATAACAAATATTGAGCCTTTCACTCACAGGCAAACTTCCCTCTTGGTCACTCAAAGAATAAATGTAAGATTAAATATGAAGAAAAGTGTCAAAAGAAATTGCAGTTGCCACCATCTGATTTCGATTATCCAAGCATGAATGGGTATTACAACAAACCTATTTCAGAGGTCTTACAATTCGGTTTTTGAATTTAACAGAACAAACATACTTCAAAAAAGCAAAAGGGTGGCAAGCATCACAAGCCCACTATCCTAGAATGTAAGTAAAAATAAAATAATGGAATCCAAATCAATCTGTCAGCCCAAATCTAACTCAAAGTCAGGCCTAAGCAAAAATATAATTCTGAAAAAAGCATTCGTTTTTGTATTTTGCTATGTTAATATGCTGTAGCAATTTCTGGACCCGAAAGGTTAGGTTCATTGTAAGTTCGCGGGATAGGAAATTGAGTTTAAGTGAATAATGTAGCAAGAAAAGGGATAATATCATCTCTTCATGAATAAATAATGAAAATAAGTTATGAAGCTGTCTGGTATTTCTGTTGTGTAAAAGGAAAGGTTTTTTTTTTTGCAGATAAAATGGAATTCTAGAGGAAGGAATTCAATGCAATTATTTCTGTTGATCTAATATATTAATGTTACAGGAAGGAACTGTCTGACCTTGATTGCATTACAATTTCTGTAGTTGGAGTTTGGAGATGATTTATGTGTCACAGGACTCTCATTATGTTTATGGTCTAGTGAATTTTTGGTCCTTTTTTTCAGATCAAATTAGCCTTAGCATTTTGATAGATTTTAGATGCTTAACACTTTTTTTTTAGACTCTTGTTTAGAATGAAATAAAACTTTCCGATATACTTTCTTTATACAATGTCTGGTTCCATAGTCAATATTATCTGGAATGTGTTCTTTCTTATTACCTCTATATTGGATGGTTGGGTATTTTCTAAACTTAGTTTTATGAATACGCTCTTGTTCATTGTTGAGAATATTTCAACCCATTTTTATTTTCCTTTCTTTTCCAGTTTGATTGTTGGAAAAGGTGGAAAAGTTTGTCATTAAATGCTGATGCTGCAGTCTTCATCTGCAGGTTTGTCTGCAATGGATGCCACTGAATTGAATTCACAATGCCGACTGTTTTCAATAAAACTGTGGCCCCGCAATCAAAACACAAGGCAAATGCTTGTTGTACGCGTTACCGACAATCTAACTACCAAATCAATTTTCACCCGGAAGTATGGCAGTCTCAGCAAAGAGGAGGCCGAGGAGAATGCAAAACGAATTGAAGATGTTGCTTTTGCTACTGCAAATGAGCACTATGAAAAGGAGCCAGACGGTGATGGAAGTTCTGCAGTACAGCTTTATGCCAAGGAATGCAGCAAGCTAATTTTGGAAGTTCTCAAAGAGGCCATACAATTAGGAATGAAAAAGAAGTTTTGGCATCTGATATAGTTAGTGCACCCCGTGACACTGTTTTTGATATATCTAAAGGTGCGTGATCCTTTATTGAGGTGAAGGAGGCTGAGGAAATACTTAAGCCATTAAAGGATCCAGGAAATTGTTACACTACAATATGCTTTAGCACTAGAAGCTGTGGTCTGGAAGGAGCCCGTGTTGCTGAACTCATTCTAACCTCCATCAAGGATCAGTTGAAGGAAGATGATTTGTCAGATTTTATTGCTGGAAGACCAGAGGCAGAAGCACTCGAAGTTATGAATATATTCTTCACTGCCCTGGAAAGTAGCATTCCCAAGTCTTTGAATCTTTCGAATAATGCCTTGGGTGAGAAGGGTGTTAGGGCATTTGGGGCAGTCCTGAGATCTCAGAGTTGCTTAGAGGAGCTATACTTAATGAATGATGGCATCTCAGAGGAAGCAGCAGAAGCAGTTTGTGAATTAATCCCTTCCACTGAGAAGCTTAGGGCTCTTCAATTTCATAACAATATGACTGGAGACAAAGGAGCACTTGCCATCTCTAGGGGTGTGAAATGTTCTCCCTTACTGGAAGATTTTCGATGTTCCTCTACAAGGGTAGTCTGTGAAGGAGGAATTGCCTTGTCAAAAGCACTCGAGACTTGCACCCATTTGAAGAAGCTTGATTTGCGAGACAACATGTTTGGGAAAGAAGCAGGAGTTGCTCCGAGTAAAGCTCTTTCCAGATATGCTGGTTTGACAGAAGTTTATCTGAGCTATCTTAATTTGGAAGATGAAGGTGCCATGTCCATAGCTAGTGCTCTCAAGGAATCGGCTCCTTCTCTGGAAGTCCTGGATATGACTGGAAATGACACATGACAGCTGAAGCTTCTCCTATTGTAGCTGCTTGTATATCCGAGATGCAGCATCTTACGAAGTTCAACTTGGCTGAAAATGAACTAAAGGATGAAGGTACTATCCAGATAAGTAAGGTCTTCCAAGAAAGCCATCTCCAGATGTAGGAAGTTGAGATGAGCAACAATTCTTCAGGAAGATCTGAGGCTCGAGTCTTGGCAAAGGTAGCGGTGCAGAAGCCTGAGTTTAGATATTTGAATATCAATGGTAAGTTTATCTTTGATGAAGGCATTGATGAGGTGAATGAATTGTTTGAGAAATTCCTTGATAGGCGTGGATCCTTCGATGAGAATGATCCTGAAGGAGGTGGCGACGAAGAGAGTCTGGAGAGGGTGAAGATGATGAGCTTGAGTTCGAACCGAAACTGGAGAATCTTGATGTATATGTTTGTTTTCTGAAAATAGTTTTTAGAAATTATATTTTTAATTTTTTTATATTTATTTATTATTAAAAAAATTGGTCAACAAAAATATTTTTTAATTAAAAAAATTAGTTTGATTTTCAGAAAAATATTTATCTTTTTAGGTATGTTTGTTATTCAAAAAGTAATTTTCAAAAAATCATTTTTTAAACTTTTTTATATTTGTTTGCTATTAGAAAAGTTAATAAATAGAAAATACTTTCCAGTTAAAAAAAATTTAGCTTGGTTTTCAGGAAAGTATTTTTCTGAAAAATTTAGGAGGAAAATACTTTTCGGAAGTTGTGAAAAATTTAGAAATGTTATTTTTTGTTGATTATATCAAATTTGATTCTCAAATTTTTGATTGTTATATATATATTTTATCTTGAATATTTATTTTTTAATTTCATTTCTTAAAATTTATTTTTTATAATTATTATTTACTTTTTTTCTATTTTTTATTGAAATTTTTTATCTATCAAATTTTATCCTATTCTTTTGATTGTTACTTATTTTATTTGAAATACTATATAAAATGTTAATTATTATTATTTTAATTTCTTTATCTTTTTTTTTTAAATTTGTTCTTTATTATTTTGATTATTATTTATTTTATTTAAGATAATTTATGAAATTATATTTTTTCAATTTTATTTTTATTCAAATTTTTAATTTGTAATATTTATTACTCATTATTTTAATAAACTTAAGAAGAATAAAATATTAATAATTATTTTCTAGTTTATTTTTCATAATATAACCAAATATTAAAAAGTATTTTTTAATTTATTTTCTATAACAATACCAAATATCAAAAAATAATTTATTTTTTAAAAATTTATTTTTCTTATAATTTACTTTTCAAAAATAATAATTTTCTTTCAAACAAATGAATAAAACTCCGCTTTATTGGAATATTTATCTTTTTAGCAGATTCTATTGCACTAGTAGTAGTCTTTGGCACATATTGATGCAGGAGACAGTGGCAGCGCTTTGGATTGACTGTTGTTTTAAATTCCTAGCAAGCATAACCATGAAAGTGGCTGGGCTGGGCAGGGCGGGGGTTCGAATTAAAGCACAATTCATGCCCGTAGCTTAGGTTTAGTGAGATCTACCCAGTTTTCTGTATCATCGTATCGTCACATTTTGCATTTCAGGGGCGTCCAGAGCTTAGTTGATTAAAATGTGACGGCACTGTGTTTTTGGGATAATGACATGTTTTTTAAAAATATTTTTTATTTTAAAATTTATTAAAATAATATATTATTATTATTTTTTAAATTTTATTTTTGACTCATTCAAATCAAAACAATTTAAAAATATAAAAAAAATATTAATTTAAAATAAAAAAAATAAAAAAAGGAAAATAGTAGTTCAATTGTTGTCCCAAACATGTTATCAGAGAAGCATAGACTTCTCAATTGCTTTTCCAAGGTGCTATCCTCTATTGGGTTTTTTTTTTTTTTTTTTTTTGTGATGTCAAGGTTTCATACCGTTGAAGAGGATACTTGGATCTTTTCTCCAAGTAATCAGGAGTCACAACCTATTTTGAACTTAGTTTATTTTTATTATATAATTGTCTTACTAGACTGCTAGACTGCTATGTTTAGAAGGATTATTTATCAAAAAAGTTTATTACCAGCTCAAAATAGTAGTTTCTTAGAGGCTTTAAGACCTGTGTATCTTATGCATCATATCTTCTAGTTTTCAGAACACATGTCGAGACATTCATTTATTCTATAGCTTGTTTTTTTGGATTGTCTATATATTATATTTATCATATCATTACATTCTCAGCATGTGTATTTTATAGGTTAAAAGTTGAGATACAAAATCATTTATTCTTTTACTTTCTTTTCTCCGTTTCGATTTGAGGTATCATTACGAACATTATCCTTCTAAGTTGGTCTACTATGACTTTATGATATTTACTTCAACAAACATGCTCGCACTTCAGGAAGAAAAAATTTATGCATATGCTTGTTTAGTCATTTTTATAGCCATAATTTATTTCATTTAGTATAAAAATAACAAATTTTTTTATTAATTTTATCAACCTTACCAGGATGTTAGTAAGGAGATTTTTGAGGTTGTCCAGTCTTGTTTAGTGGAGTTAGAATCAAAGGTTTTAAATTCCTCTTGATCCCAAGTCTATTTGGTGTTTTCCAAAGTGATGAAATTTTTTGCTTTTGCTTATTGTGGCTACTTACTTGGTTGATCAATTTTGAATTTTCCAGAAAATAATCGACAAACCATTAGGTTTCTAGTTTTCTATTTAAATAACTAGTTGGGATTTTTCAGAAACTCATTGACTAGCATCATGTTGTTGCTTTGGCTTACTGTTTTTCAGGCTTCTAATCTTTCTTTAACTTTTGTTTTGTTTTTTGTTGCCTGTGGTCATTTAAACCTGGGTAACAAATCTTTATACTTCCTGTGGCATGCTTCTAATATTTTAAACAGTTTTTTTTTTTTAATGTAATTACCCTTATATATATAAAAAAAAGAGCTCAGGTTTCCACTTCTGTTCTTCATAGTAGAGCTGCTGTTTTACACGTGCTATATCTATTAACAATTGTTGAGTTGCTTAAGCTTCCTGGCACTTGCACATTACTTTTCTGACCACGTGTAGCCCAGCCTCCTAGGGGTTGATTATAAAAAAATAACCTCAGATATCTCGAAAGCAAACTCGTGTTTTGTTCTAATATTGTTCTTATTTTTAGGGTATTTAAAAATAAAATAAAAATTATTTTTATTTAAAAAATATATTAAAATAATTTTTTTTATTTTTTTAACATTAATACATTCAAATAATCTAAAAAAACTATAAAAACTAATTTAAAAGAAAACATTCAAGTTTTAACCAAATTCAGGTTACAATTCCAAACAGAGATGATCTAGCAATTTTTTTTTTCAAGTTTTCTTTGTTTTGTTAACAAAAAAAATTAACTTTATCATTAACTAATTTTTTGTATCAATCTTATACTGGAAACTAAAAAAAAATTAACGGCTTGGATCTATTTTTAAGACTTTTCATCTATATTTCCAACACACGATATAGTTTTATACGAGTTTTTCTAACAGAAATCTCTAGAGTTAAGATATCATGATGATAAAACTAATATAAGAAATAGTTTTAGCTGTAAAATTGAAACTACCCAATAGTTTGGAGGTATATCTTCCCTCACATGATGGATGAACTCCAGAAAACCCAGGCCAAAACCTTATTTCCACATGAAAACGATCTTGAAAACCATAAATAATAAGAACAAGAGTGCATGTCATAAATCAGGGAGCATCACATTAGTGCTAATATGTTACAGGTGCCAATGAATAGGGGTGGTCATTACCCATGCAGACATCTAGATTCACCACCCGACCACCACCTTATGCATGCTGTTGAAAATAATGATGATGATGATAAGTGGTGCTACTCATAAATAGGGAAAATGCTGCATCGGCTGCTTACGTTTGAGCGAAGTTATAAATGCTAGAATCAACAGAGATGAAGCATCGGAGCAAGTACTGGAAGCAACTAATTTAGAGGCAACGTCAAACGACACCAGCAACAGCACCCAACCAAAGCCTGGTGCAATGGAGCAGCAACCCAAGACATAGGGATGCTTCTGGACCATCTCATCACAAAAATGTGACGACATTTTGCTCAATTACATCAAGCCCACCCATTTCCTTTTACGTTGGAATTTTGCCCTCTAGAGTCGGATGACGAACTTGGAAAAACGTAACTGGATCTCTTCTTCTTGTAAGTATTCCATGTAAATATTTGCCTATTCCAACCACTTCCCCCAACACCTTGTTCAGATTTTTCTAAAACCTGATAGTCTGTTTTTTCAGTGACTGCCTCGTCAGACTGGGGTCTTTTCGGGGCTGAAGCATAGGTATCCTCGCTTGTGCCCTCACTTGCCGCAGGCATGTTATCATTCCTCATTTCCAGAACCTTTTTCTCGGTTCCTGCACTATTATTGGCAGTATCATTAACTTCAGGCCGAGTATGTTCTTGTTTCTTTCCTTTACTTGATAATTTGGAGATGTCTTGTCCATTTTCAACAGCCTTCATCCACTGTAAATCACTTAACGTGTCACCATATGTCACCTCCTTTCTTCTCCGCTTTCCCAAGACACCAGTACTATTCTGCTCAAAACCTTTGGCCTTATCTTCCTTGCTATCAGGTGCTTGATATGCCCATTCAGGTACCTCATGCTCTTCCATGAGTCGAGATCTGTAATCCTCCTGTTTTCTTCTTTCCTTGTCCATCTCCTCAAAAATCCGGAACTCTTCTTGAGAACGGGCTGCAAGGCGGTTGATCTCTCTCTCACTTGGCACATCTGTTCCAAGTGAGCTAGTTCCTCTACGCATGATGTCCTGTAACATTTCTCTTCTGTCCTGAGCTGCACAAGCAAAGACATGCCACAACAAAGCATTGCTTAATCCATACAAAAAAATGAAAAAAGCATGGCAGAAATCTAGTCCAACCCTTGACGATTCCAAGTCTGAATTTACAAGAAGATTTCTGTTGAAAAGAAAAGGATGCAAGTGACCAATTCCATTATCGTTGGAGGATAACTTAACACTGGAATTGGAAAGATGAGAAGACCAAAGGTTCCTATGATACAGTCCATCAATATCTGAAATCATGACTGTCAAACAGCTAAAGAATATAGAAACACGTCAGCCAACATGCAGACTCGATGCTTTATCCTATTCAGTAGTCACAGGAGGTCCGAGAGATGTCCCGACCAGTGTGCTCATCCCTTCTCATTTGCTCTATTATCATTATCATTAGTGGTTTTCATGCATGTGTAAACATGTTTGATGCTACAATTTTTTAGATGAAATCAATGATGACAAGTCTATAAAAAATACTAAAGCATATATGATCCACAGTTGTCAGAGCAAAAAATTATGAAAATTACCCTGCAGACTGCAGCAGTAACTTCTTGCCAGTAAGAAAGTACATGCCCCAAGTTGGAGCAATAGCAAACAAAAGAATAACAAAACATTGCCTCCTTTACTATCTGGATACTTTGTAGCTAAATGCATGGAATCTAGATGGATATACCTGTGGATGTAGTATTGAAAAGTCCAGCCTGGATGACCTTGGCATCAATACCCTTCTTCTGTTTTGCACGCTCCAAGATTACCTCTTCAACTGATCCAACACTAACCAAAACAAAAACCCTGACTTCCTTCTTTTGTCCAATACGATGTGCACGATCCTCTGCCTGCTGGTCCATTTGGGGGTTCCAGTCACTATCAAAAATTATCACAGTATCTGCTGTCTGTAAATTCAAACCAAGACCTCCAGCACGAGTGCTCAAAAGGAACATGAAGTAAGGAGAGTCTGGAGCATTGAATTTCTTTAGTAAAGTTCCTCTTTCCTCAGTTTTTGTTGAACCATCAAGTCTAAGATACTTGTAATCATGAAGTTGCAAGTAAATTTCAAGAATATCCATAAGACGAGTCATTTGTGAAAAAAGCAGGACTCTATGATCAGTTGCATGAAGTTTTGGGAGTAAGCGGTCAAGTAGCTCAAACTTCCCTGATGCTCTCATGATTTCATCCTTCCTCCACATATTATAGTCTCCAACAAAAAGATACGGGTGGTTGCAGCACTTCCTGAGCTGCATCGTAAGGTTCTGTAGACTCTTTGATTTTCCCGATCCTGTAAATAGATCTTTTCTCATTAAGTTTCAAGTTTTTGCACTTTTAGTGAGTATTTTCACAAGATTGATAAATAACCCTACGCATTCAATCATGAGGTCATACACAAAGCAAAAACAACAATCGTTACATTTAATAGAGAGAAAAAAGAGCAAGTATAGCAGGTAGATACATATAGGAAAAAATGACACTATAGTCCTCTATAGAAAGTGGTAGATGATTGGTGCTAACAAATGCACAAGTGGTCAAGCTATTTAGAAGAAAAAATCAGTGGTAGCTAATGAGTATTTCAAATGAGTGCACTCAGAGAGATGAAAAAAAGGGAAGGGAAGCAAAGGGGTAGGAGGAGCCATAAAACAGCAGCTTTCCAAAAGCAGAAAACATATATCCCAGGAAATGCCATACAATGAAAGCAGATAATGACAAAAATTCAAAGCACCCGCAAATAAAGACTGTTAAAAAACACAGGAAAAATGAAGACATATTGGATGTAGCAGCAGAAACAACAAACCATTTTGCAGCCCAACCCTGCCCATCTCTGTAACTTGTTGGTAATATACTTTCTGCCATGCTGACAAATCACATTTTAGTATAACCTGAGATTTCCCAGGAAGATATTTCTCCACCTCATCTTTTTTCCTCCTCAAAATGAACGGCCTTATAACCTGAGAATCATGCAAATGAATCAGGGTAAAGGTTCAAGAAGATTTCAGAAAAAAATGAAATTTCAAGGACACCTACATTATGCAAACGACGAATGATCAATAGCTGTTCTTCATCGGTAAGAGAAACTTCACCCCGATCAGCAAAGGGAGCATTAAACCACTCTTCAAATTTGTCCTCGGAATTAAAAATATGTGGGAGGAGAAAATTAAGCAAGGACCACAGTTCCTGCAAGCTGTTCTGTATTGGAGTCCCAGTCAATAGAAGTCTGCGCTTAAGTTGATAGCTGCATGCAGGTTAAAATTCACTTAGAAAAGCCTTTGAAGTTTCTTATATAACCATGTCCAAAGTATTATTTGATTCCATGAAAACCGAGGACATAACAAATCTTTACAACTTTTCAACAGTATATAGCAACCACCTCAGTACACATTGCAAAGGATCATGCTGGTGCACCAGATAATCATGATTTGATCTTATCAGGTGAAAAGGATGATAAAAGTACTGTTCTTTTGCTTTCATGAAAAAGAATTTCACTGTGTAACAACAGAAAAAGAATAATCCAAATAAGTATCCTAATGTTGCCTGCTGATCCAAACTTCAGTGGAGACAAAAAATGTAGGAAAGAAATGAACATAAAATGAGATTCAGCTAAGAAATTAAAAGACCAAAAATAGAGTTCATGGAGACAGAAAATGAGACAGGAAAGTACACATGGAGCACAATACCCTGCAATATTCAGCTAAGCCATTAAAAGACCAAAAATAGAGTTCATGGAGACAAAAAATGAAACAGGAAGGTACACATGTAGCACAATACCCTGCAATAGTCTTTGCCAGAGCACACTCATGATTCTTTAAACGATGCCCTTCATCAACAATCATGTATTGCCAGTGAATTTTTTTCAAAAAAGCTTTATCTCTCATGATTAGATCATAATGTGTGATCAACACCTGAAAGTTCCCCTCTCTTGATAACTGTTCCCTTATAGCCTTTCTCTCTTCAAGACGTCCATCATAAAGAAAAGCTTTAATCCTGGACAAAGAAGCAAATACATGAGCAATTTCAAATCAAATGCTACTTGAGCATGCATACTCGCACACACAAGCACCCTGAGAAAGAAACCCTGAAATTAAATGTATTTGCATACTCATTCTCCTCAATCCATGTCGAGAATTCATTGATCCAATTTGGCAGCACAGCCTTCGGAGCAACTATCAAGTGTGGTCCACAGACACCCTTTGTCTCCTTAAGATATGCTATTAACGAAATTGTTTGTATTGTTTTCCCCAACCCCATCTCGTCAGCTAAAATTCCATTTAAATTGTTGTTGAACAAAGACAGCATCCATTGAAGTCCTTCTAACTGGTATGGTCTTAATTGTCCACCTTTTAGTATTGATGGCTGCTCAGTTACCTGCATTTCAATGTAAAATTAGTTAGATTCTCTGCTTAAGAGTAGTATGAACAACAAAAGTTGCATGGAATCGCAATAACCATTCTGCAACCAGAAAGATTTACATAAGTTAAACAGCACCAAGAATCACTGCTCAATATAAGCCACATTGGAGATCATGCAGAAATGGGAAAATATACTGTCTATTTGGACTTGCATTCTATTTTAGCAGTTCAAGAATTTTTCTTTCTATAAATCCCAAAAAGAGTTCAGCAAGGTTGACGCTTCACATGGTCTCATATGCTGAATCCTTGGTTAAATGATTTTGTTATTTAGAGTCTTATTCTATGGATGATGGGTGAGCAGAAACAAAATATTTCCAGTATCAAAGAAAAACAGGTGTAACTGGCAGTTTAGTTAAGATTACAATATAATAGGAACTTTCGGTGGTTTTTTTTTTTTTTTTTGCCTTTGATTCTAAGTTGATCAGCAGCTTCGTTAGAATTTTCTGATTCAGGAATCAAAATTCTAGAAAGACAAAGAGGCTAAGGATATAAGTACCAACAATAGTGGAATCCTAACACTAAGTTTATTGGGAGAAATGAAATCGCATTTTTATCTTCATCTCCTCTAATCTCCATGAAAAATAAGAGAAAAAAGTGGGGATGTGCAATATCTGATTCATTGCTTATCTTCATCTCCTCTAATCTCCATTAAAAATAAGAGAAAAAAATATTTATCCATATTAATCTGGAAAAACTTGAAAAAACCAGGAATGTCTATACTAAAAGAGCCAACAAGTGTGTAACTAGCAGGTGGGAATGACACTGACAACCTGGTCAAAATTTGCTTGTGGCAGGGACAGACAGGACAATTTATTAGAGGTGAGAGGGTTAACTCCCTTTGTTTCACTTGAGCAGACATTTTTTGTTTTCCAGTTTTCCAGAAAATTGGAGAGCTATAAAATCTAGTTTCAAACATAAAGGTTCACCTCTAACCAATAAGCACATTTTGTAGCAGTTTTTATTTGTCTTTTTGGAAATTAATAACTTTCCACAGGTAAGCACAACCAAGTGTTATGGTTTGCAACTAGATACAAACTTGCCTAATGTGATATCATTCCTCTAACTTCTCTTGTTTTCTAAGGTTTGTTGTCTCTTCCTCCTCTCTCTCTCTCTAAATTCTGATGCTAAACTTACCAAGTATTTTTCATGGCAGACGCCCTCCAAATTCCTCCTTTACTGCTCTAATCACCTCCAAACTTATCCCATCATCACTCCAACATGAAAGCCATATTATTCCGACTCTTTGTACATTAATTAATCTCTTAAATGAAACCCCAAAACTCGCTATTTAGCTGCTTTCAAAAGAAAGCCTTCATTAATCTCTTCCAATCAACCTTTAGCCACCAGACATAATTTCAGCAACTGACAAAACAATTTCCATGTGCCACATCAAATGATAGCTCCTAAATCCCCAGTTCAACAACCACAACCTGTTACAAAATGAAGCAGGGAAAATTCCAATAACCTGCCCAACATCTGCAGCATAGGACCCGCACTATCTTCACGCCCTTAAACTAGAAAACAGTTAGCTTTTGATGCTGAAACCAGCCAATTAACGGTGCTTTCATCTATTGACCATATTATCTATACACCAAAAGAAATAACAAACTGAAGCAGTCCATGAAAAAAAACTATCTATCCATCTCAAATAAATGCGGGAAGGGCTATACTGAAGACCACACTCACTCAAGCAAGATGAACATAATCTTTTGCATGAGACAGCCTCCAATTCCATGTGCTTGGATTCAAAAGGCAAGACTGGTGGCCAAACACAGCTTAGGGTAATTGCTATAAGGAACTGGTAAATAGACAGTTTGATACTTGAGAATTCACTTGCAAGCACCGACTAACTCTAATCTAGTCATTCCCAGAAGTGTATGGAAATCCAAACACCATGCCAACTAGCTTACACATTGCAGGAGAAACACAAAATGATTGAAATTTAAACCATGGAAATCAAATACAAGATCTGCATAGGAAAATCCAGAGATAAAATGACACAGAGAATAAAGATTTACTATTTACCTTCTCCTGAATTGAATGAATGGCTGAGTTATACTGTCGCTGGCCTTCAAGCAAATCACCACTATCATCATTAATATCAGAATCAATGATTTCATCTTCCTCGGGACATGTATCAAGTGGACTTTCATTCCTTGAAGCATCCAACTCAGGCGAATCAGCTTCTAAGTCTTTTAAAGGTTCAATACCATCAGAATGTTTTGCATCTTTTTGGCGCTGGACTGCAGCTCCCAAGTTAACAAGTAGTTTATTTGTTTCTTCAAGAAGCATTGTAAGTCGTTCATTCTTGCTCTCCTTTACCATTCTCATATAAGCTTCTTGATCATCAGCCTTCAGGGCTTGGAGCCTCAGTTTCTCTGCCCGAGTAGCCCGCTGCCTCTGCCTTCCATGCCATGCCTGTCAAAATATGATAACATTAAGTGTATTCACTAATCATATGCAATACTAAGAAAAGTAGTAATCAGTCGAAATGATAAACAACCAACAGATCTCATCTTCCTGATTGCAGAAGATAAAAAATGAAAGAGTTTCATAGGCTAAAGAGTTTCATGGACTAGTTTCTTTCTAACATTCTGTAACTAGTCACAAGACACAGATCCATCACTGAACTCAATTTAGCTGTACAGAAAAATTTCAACGGCAAACAAGACTTAATGTCATATTAATATCACCTAATACTGCTTTGAAGCTTTCCATCTAAACTTTTCTTTTCCTCTTTTCCTTTTCCTATGGAAATGATATCCAATCCCCTCTCTCTCTTTAACTATGTGCTTCTGATACACTTAAACTCCATGGTTATCACTTCAGTTAATCATACAAATTCCATATAAAAAAAGGTTTTGAAATCCCGCATCCATTCAAATGTCTAAGCAACTCAGATTCATATTAGCAGACTACACGAAGTAGCAAGATTGATAGACAGTAGAAAACCTGAATCCCATCATTCCTTTGCTTCCTCCTTTTAAGAGTAGCCTGAACTTGCAATTGGAACTCTCGGACTGCATTGAGTATTTCTGCAAAAAATTTTCTTTTTCTAGTCTCCACATGGTTCCTTTCTTCCTCTTCCAACCTTGACAGCCTCTGCAATAGAGATTTTCACAAATCATCAGAGCATACAGCAGAAAACAATACATTTGACAGCAAACAAATCTTGCTTTCCTAGTTCACCAATTGAATTGTAAATCTTAATATCCAAAACTCATATATTTCATCTCAACTTACTATCTTCTTCTGTAAAGAAAATTACATTTAGAGAGAGATAAAATATATACTTTGGTTGACAGCATATTTCAACAATCAACCGCTCAGATTGTATATAGTACCAGTATTGAAGGGTCAGAACCTAGGTCCACACCATCAGGTTGTAGATTTCAACTTGGTTAATGAGAGAGAAGTGGGGTGCACTAACAGATGTTATATGCCATCTAGAATGCACAGATTCCAAAATCCCCTGATTTGAAATATGAGAAAAGTTTCACAAAAAGAAAGAAAATGAACATGAGAAGAAATAACCTCAGCATCTCGTTTCTTCCGGAATTGATCATCAGCTTCCATGGCAAAAGCATCTCCTATACCATATAAAGGACGAGGCAATCTCATAATACCCCAGTCAAAGAGTTGCTTGTCAGGAAACGTACAATTCATACGAAGCCAGTACTCTGAACTCACTTCAGATCGAACTTTGCTCTGCAACTCTGCTAGCTGCCAGAAAAAAGGTCCTTGCCCACAAGGACAAAACAAGTGTCATCCCTCAATTTCCAAATAAAACAATGAAAAGAACCCATCTATCACCATGAATCCAAAAGCCCCTTTAGCAACACATCTAAGGAAAAAAAACTATAAGATTCTACAATGAAACCAGTCAGCCAGCATAAATCTAATTGGGCTAAATTTAGCATTCCTTCACTGATTCTAAAATCCTTTAGGATATCAAAACCAAAAGATCAGCAATGAAGCTTTTCCTAAAATCTAGTGGGGGAAAGCAGATCTATTCTAATTATAGATATTCAGTGGCTTCACCACCCAAGCAGACAAGTTTCTTGGAGAAGCATCAATCATGGTGTTAGAACAAGCAAAGTTTGCCTTACCTTCAATTTAGATTGAAGCTTTTACTTTATCAAGTATAAATACAAAAGCATGCACAAACTTCATATAACTTTTCATACCAAATTTTAACAAATCAAACTTACCTTTAGTCCATGAAGTTCAAGTAAGCACTTCATCTGCAGGTCTTCACCTCTGGTTGAAGAAAGTTCTGATCCAAAACATAAAATGCATCAATAAATCCTTCCCGAGGATTAATCTATAAGGACCCAATCAACAAATAGCGTAAGTACACAGTCACTATTATTAACAAATTACCAAAGTAATTACCAACGAAAAAAGACATTAGGCCCAAATATCAGCAGGCATAGCAGCCAAGTTCTGTGAAAGGGGTATCTTAAACAAGCACCAACAACAATCCAAATCATGGGAACAAACAAGCGAACTAAATTAAAATTCCCACATAAAGCATTTCATGAGTGAGACAGTATAATGTGACATCCTGAGAGGTAAAGATTATGTAAAAGAGATAGCAACCTTCAAGTTCATTTATGCGATGCAGAATACGGCTTTGATATCGATTTTCCCTCAATTCTGCAAGAGCAAAACCAGACATGCAATTTGGCCTTTGCTTTGAAAGTGCATCCTCAAATTCAGTCATCAAATCACCTCTGATGGAAATCCCAGGATTACCCTGCTGTGTTATGTTAAATCCACATTCCAAAAGCTATATCAGAAAAAACAAATTAACACATAAATTGCAGACTTCAATAGCAATATCAACTTAAGACAGCAAGAGAAATTAACAGGAAAATCTCCATTGCAAGGACATTGATGCCTTGTTTCTCAATGTAAGAGATTGGTGTAAACTCTACAATACAAAGACCATCAGCAAATAAGGAGCGGAAACAATCATTATTCAATTTGACCTGCCCTATAGGAAGGGGGGGGGGGGGGGGGGAGCAAGACACAAGGAAAAACGGAGAGAATTTATCTAACTAAACCAAAACTGCACCGCATGTTATTCTTTAAACAAGGTAACACAACAATGAGACCATTATAGACGAGAAAGAGAAGCCAAAGAACTTTCCGACAATGGATGTGTATATGCTGAACATATACTGTCAGTTTAGATAGGCAATTAAAGGACAGTAAACATACATATCTAGTCCAAAGATTAACAATGAGAAAACAAATCGTAGCCATTAACCGCGAAGAAACCTACCCTTACAATCCTCTTAACTGCATGACTTAATTGACACTATCACAATCTTGTGGTTCAAGAGGAATACAATACTAATTCAAAAATCCATGAAATTTTCACACGTGCACCACGCAAAACAAAGATAACAAGAAACAATTCCACACGCGCAGAGAAGAAAACACAAAAATCACAGCACCCGCAATCCCCCACCAACCCTAACCACGAAATTCTCCTCTTAAACAAAATACCCTAAAACCAAACTCTAAAATCCCCCTTCAGAAACCCCAAATTTCCAAACTTTTGACAGAAATTAACAAAAGGGTATCCCAATTGCCCCAGGAAGCACCCAAATTCACAAAATTAAACAAATCCCATGACCCAAGACCCCAGAAAATCAAAAGGGCATCTCAAAAACACGTACCCATCGGCTTTCATCTTGGGTCCCACCGTCAAAATCAGCGTTACCGTCATCTGAATAGATTGAAGAGACGGTGTCGAAGAGATCAGGAGGGAGAGGGAGATCGCGAGAGACAAAATTGAGGGCAGAGATCAGAGACTTTGTCTTCTGAACATGGTCTTCTAGCGTGGAGGAGGTGGAGGCGGCTGGAGAGTCTTGTTGACGGTGTTGCTCAAGCTGAGGGACCATGGCGATTGGCGGGAACGATTTTAACGGTCCTTTGTTTTTATTTTTTAACGGTTTTTGTTTTTGAATTATCGCTGCTGTGCCTGTGTTTTGTGTTTAAGAAGGGGCGCAAACACACGCTTTACTCGCTCACTCACTAATTTGGCAAAGACCACTCTTCTTTGTTTTCTGTCTTCAGCGTGTTCTCTTGCTCCTCTCTTTTTGGGAGAGAGTAGGAGGACCGAGTTACGCTTGGGGTTTACTGCTAGTGGTACTATTTCCCTTCTTTTATATTGTTCTGACCAAACACGCCTCTAAATTTTTGTGGCATTACAAAAATGCCCTTATGAACTTATTTATATTGCTAATATGCCTCTGTGCACGCTTGTCTGATGCTAGCGGTACGCTTGGGGTTTACCGCTGCTGCTGAGTGCCTCTTACAAGATTTTTAAAGTTTTATTTATTTGTAAATATATTAAAATATTTAAAAAAAAAAATCTAACCGCAATATGTATATCGTGTTTTAAATTACTGTTAAAAATTAAAAACATTATTTTTATTATTTTTTATTTATTCATGATGTAAAAAGGTGAATCATACAGTACAGACAAACAAAACAATCTTCCCTTCGCCTATTTTCCTGGTCTCTAATTTATTAACCAAACATATTTTCTTTATCTACTGCATGAATTGTATGGGAGGGGATTAGGAGCTCGATGCGCTCTATTCTTTTTTTTTTAAGTTTGTTTAATAAATACAAATAAGATAATTATCTAATTCTATATATATATAAAGCAATCTATGATATGAAACTCAAAAGGCGTATAATTTAGAGAAAATATTTAAATTTAAAAGATGAAAAAAAAACTTAAAAATCAGTTGACATTCGTGCACTTCTTTCTTAAAAATTCTTAAATTCAAAGCTGTGTTTTATAATAAAGAAATAAAAACGCTTATTAGATATATGAGCATGAAAAGTGGTTGAGGCTGCGATTCTGTTGTATTGCGGACCACATCGACAGTGTTGTGGCCTGGTGATAAATATCTTCTTGGATGTTAAGGTTCATAGCTTGGCATAGGAATGTCGCTGGGTCAGTAACTGACGCATGAGAGATTAGCGAGTAACTAGATGGGTTTAACGGATTGATTTTTCATATAACGTGAAAAAACAAAGCTCAATCAATGTTAGTGTGTGTTAAAAATATAAAAATCTGATGACTCGAGTTAAATACGCTACTAGATAAAATAAGACAATTTAATTTAATTATTTTACAGTAAAAAAAAACAATAGTAAATGCACTAATCTACAGAGAAAAAGTGTTAATGATTTCATGTAGAAAACAAACGCTTGACATAAGGTAGAAAAACACCAAGTTGAATTCCACAATAAGCCGGTGATAAAAGAGATGATCAATAAAAAAAAATGAAAAAAAAAAATCTCAGTTGAGCTAGCATTAAAAATCCATGATTGGGATGGTGAGACTGAATTAATTTCAAAGGAAGAAAAATTAAAAAAAAGATAAAGTTTTATTTTTAATAAATTAAATATTAAATAATTAAATTAAAAAAAAATAAAAAACAAATATTAATAACAATATGGGTTTGCACTTCATACTGGTGACCCGAGCCATGAAATAAGACATTATATCGAAAAAAATCAAAAAGTATAATTCTCAACCAATAAAATATTGAATGGTAAAATTAAAAAAAAAAAGAATATGGAGCAAAGAAAATAAAGATAATAAAGATAAATTTTGATGTTAAAACAAAATGAAATAAAATGATGCAAAAGTGCTGAGTTAATTCGAGTTAACATGATAAATTTACGATTCAAATCATAAAAGCATATTATCATAATAGAAAATCAACTGAAAAAAATAAAGATACTTAATCTTCAACAAAGCCAGCATCGAATGGTAAGATTTTAAAATAAAAATGGTGAAAAAAAAACAAAAAAGAAAAGATCAATGCTGGGTTAACATTTCATACTTGCGATCCAGATCGTAAGACTAAAATTATCACATATGAGAAAATAACAAAGATTAAAAACAGTTTTTTTAGGCCATGTTTGTTTTCTGGAAAATAGTTTTCGGGAAACCACTTTCCAAATTTTTCTATGTTTGTCATTAGGAAAGTTGGTCGACAGAAAACATTTTCCGGTCAACAAAAAACACTTTTCAGTCAACGGAAAATACTTTTCGGTCAATGAAAAATACTTGCTGGTCAACGAAAATATTTTTTAGTAAAAAAAATTAACTTGGTTTTCAGGAAAGTGTTTTTCTTTTTTCTGTGTTTGTTTTCTGGAAAAATACTTTCCAAACTTTCTTGTATTTATCTGCTATTAGGAAAGTTGATAAACGAAAAACACTTTTCATTCAAAGAAAAATTTGGCTTGAATTTCAGGAAAGTGTTTTCCTGAAAAATTTGGGAGGAAAACACTTTCTGGAAGTTGTGAAAAATTTAGAAATGTCATTATTTGCTAATTATATCAAATTTGATCCTCAAACTTTTGATTGGTATATATAAATTGTTTTGAATATTTATGTTTCAATTTCATTTCTTAAAAATTAATTTTTATATTAATTTTAGTCCTCATTTTTATAATTATTATTTGTTTTTTTCCTATTATTTTTTTATTAAAATTTTTTATAATTTTCACAACTTGTGTAGTGTTGAAGAATAAAATTGAAAAAATAAAACTAATTTTTAAAGAAAAAGAAAACAAAGCCATTAAAAAGGTAATTGAAAGGGCAATAATTAAATTTGACATAAAAATAAAATAATAAGAGATAAAATTAAAAAAAACAAATTTAATTAAAAGAGTAATATTAAAAAAAATAACAATAAAAATAATAAAGATCAATTTTGTTATAAAAATTAAATAGAACGAAAACCAAGAAAAGAAATTAAGAAAAAGATAAAAAACAAAGAAAAATCAATAAAAAAATAAGGACCACAATCAAGATCAAAGAATTTAGGAGGACAAGTTTGAAGAAAAAAATCTCAACCAGCGATAAACCAGCACTAATTCCAATAAATACGCCGTTTTAATGCCTTCACTCTCCGTCTTAAATAACATGGTATTATTAAACTGGTTTATTTATAAAAATAAATTGGTTGCCCCTTAAATCATAAAGTAAATGCAGATAAAAAATTCTTTGAACTAAAACCTAAAAAAATTTCACTCCAAAATAAATTTTAAAATTTTATTGTACTCTTAAAAGAGTAAAAGCCCTTTAACTCAATTTTTTTTTTAACCAGGGATACGCATCATGCCATGCATTCAAAGTGTGAAAGGAATAGTTTGTCTTCATTCAAAATGCCAATGCCATACAACGACGGTATACCTACCATTAAAACCAAGTTCAATGAGTTCCCTTTTTTTTTCAAGAATAAAATAGTAATTACATTGTGTAAATCCACAATGAAATGTGAATTTTTTTTTTTTAACTAGGCATATACATCATACCTTGCATTCAAAGGGTGAGAGGACTAGTTTGTCTCCAATTAAAATGCCAGAAGACATACCTACCATTAAAACCAAGTTTAACGAGTGTTTTTTCAAGAATAAAATGGCAATTATACCGTTTGAATCCGCGGTGAAATGCAAGTCCACATATAGTAAAATGTGAAATCCTTTCACTGTTTTTTTTTTTATATATAATTTTAAAGTAATGGTAGATGATCTCTCACTTGTATAATTGTAATAATCTAACAACAATTACCATCACGAGTGTGTTTTGTCATTAAAGGAGCACTGCTCCATGAACATCTGATAATTATTTACCATATTTACAAAAAAAAAAAAATACATGGAGTATGAGTTTTTTTGATTGTAGCATTAGATACATATTATTATTATTATGTATTATGGATTGTTATAATAAAATTAATATATTTTTTCTTTGGTGAAAAAAAATGAAAATCTTAGTATCGGTAGTAATTTTATATTTTCCATAGGCTCATTAGCCATCAAATAATTATTAGAAGGATATTATTTTTTTAAAAAAATTAAATAATAAAATGACTTATTTGCTTTCAAGATAAAAAAATATATAATTATAGACCAAAGGATTTTTTTATTTTTTTGTTTACTATAATATAGCGAGAAAACATTTTTGTCCCTGGGAAAAGAACAAAAAACCAAGGCATGCGCTTAAGGGAATTTTTTCCCCCTCCACATAGTGTGTGTTTTTTCTTAAATAATTTCCTAACTAATAAAAAACACTCTCGTCCTTTTACTTTGGAGAATTATTTTTTTAAAAAAATACTATTAAAAAATACTTATTACGTGTCCATAAGTTACCAGCTTTTATACCATTTAAGTAACAAGTAAAATATTTTATAATGACTAGATATATTATTTTATTGTATCATTAAAAAAATCATCATATTTTTTTTAACTTGACATAGCACATGATAATAGTAAATGATCAATAATTTATTATTAGTAATTTTTTTTTCCACTTGAAAAGGTACATGTTTATCATTTTTATTTCTAGTATTTCAATTTCAATTCTTAATCTTTTTATTTTTTTTATTTTTGTTTTTAATCTATTTATAAAATTTTTGTTTGTTTTAAATTTAGAATTGTAATGTATTATTTTTTTCCAATTCAATCCCTATTCTTTTGGTTTTTATTTTTTTCTTTATCCTTTTGTTTGGTTTTCAATTTCATCATTCAATTAAAATTTATGTTATATTATTTTTTTAATTTGACTCTCATTCTTTTAATTTGTTTTTCATTCTATTAAGGTTATTATTCTTTTCAATTTAACTCTCCCGTTGAAAATTCTTGTTTTCTCTCTAATTTATTCATTGTTTTGATTTTCACCCTCATGTAATTGATTTTTTGTTTTAATTATATATATATATTAGATTATTTTATGTAATTGATTTTTTTTAATTTTATACTTCAACATTTGAGTTGATAGTAATTGGGTTTCATGGTGTTTTTTTTTAATTGTATTGCTTTTGATTTAATATCCCGGATCACAAGCTTAGAAAGTTAATGCAATGCGACATCCTTTATTTTTACTTATTTTTTTTATTTTATAGTTCTATATTATTTTTCTATAAAAAATTTATTATGTTATTATCTTCAATTCCTTTTCTATCGATATATCTTAATCTCATGACTTAGACGATGAGTTTTGCAGAACTTTTAAAATAAAAATTTATCTTTGAAAATTTTTTTATCCATTTTTAATTTTTTAATGTAGTATTCTGACTCATTTATATTTTTTTATGCAAATGAACTTTATTTTCAGAAAAAATTAGATAATATTTCTAATATGTTTAGTTTTATATAATATTTTATTTTATTTTATTCAACCAATTTTATTTGCATTTATATTTCTATTAATTTTATTTATTTTAATAAATAAATTCAATAAACATAATTAAGTAAATATCTCATTTTGCAGGGCTAAATATCTTAATTTACATATATCTCTTAAATTTTCTAGTTTATCTTTTAGTTATTGTTAATAATTTTTTTATTTGCATAGATTATTATCAATTTATTTAATTTAATTCTTGCATAATTTTTTTAATTTTATTTTTTAATGTAAAAAACACATCAAAATAATTGGCATATCTAATTGTTTTTAGAACAAATATATGACATTGGCAAAACACATGTTAAATAGCTAGTTAACATGTGTTGAGCGTGCGTGCGCATAAAATGAACCTTCTTCTTTTTTTCTTTTTATTATTATTATTATATCCACAGTTTAGAGATCATCACCGTGCCAGTACATGTTAAATATACAAAATTATACCATAAGTCATTTATCTTAGTTTTTTTTACTATTCCTATTGAATTTTTCCTGTTGAGAATTCTAGGGTTATTTTTAAGTACACTAATTCAAGATTCTTGATAATTTTGTCACTTATTCTGACATGTAAATTTAAATCATAGTATTGCTTGTTAATCATCATTATTATATAGTTTGACAATACCGTTAAGGATAAGCGAATCCGTTATCTTTTCTTCGCAATTTTATTTTACTCTCCCTTTAAAGTTGGATATATTTTTTTTTCCCAAATGGGGTAATTTTTATATTAAAATAAGATAATTTCAAATTTATTTACCAAACCTTTTTTTATTTATTTCACATGGGACTTCGCCATCCAAGTAATTTTTCTCAATTAACCATAAATAAAATACCAAAAAGACAAACATCTCCTAGAATAATTAAAGAGATTGAAGATTATTATTTATTTTTGACAATTCAGGTTGTTGGTAGAATTACTAGATGACAACAGTAGCGTAGTCAACTATGGGCAACAATAACAATGCTATAAAGAGGTTTCATCAACGCATAGCATGTAATTAGTAGCTGTAGCGATATCTCCCTTCCTTTTGCAGGGGAACGGGAAACGCCAGGGGAGACGACGGGCGAGCCCTGTTTTGATCTGAGGAGCCCGTCGGCTCATCCACTGATCGGTTGTCATCCATGTTGCTGGTAGAAATTAAAAAAACTGGCATTAATGAATTGACCAATCCATCACCAAATTTTTTCAGAAAATATACTAGAAAGAAATTACAAATTTTGCAATGCAGCTTAAACTAGACTAAATAAAGAACATGAAGATCCTTTAATCTTCCAAGTTGCAGGCAACCAATTCCAGAATCTTCAAAAAATGTGCTTTTGGGAGCCTCAAAGGATCAAGAGCAAAATGGCCACCTGGCTGACTTCTGGTAACTTCAAAGCTGAACTCTATGCAGTGCTCGGTTGATTGGTTCTTGAAAATACTGAAGTGAGATGAAAATTGCTTCCTGATGAAAAGATACATGATTTAATCAGATCACATGTTTCAGTTGACAGATAGCTATCTTGATACATAGACGAGAAGCCAATCAAAGAGTAACACCTCAGTTCGAATAGTCCGACTTCCTTGATGGGGGCATGTGTTCAGGTACGAATCAAATACCTCACGGACATTTTTACCCTTAAAGAAGAAGAAAAGCCAAAACCATTATTCAATTAGGTAATTCTCAAACAAAAATACGCTGAATCAACTGTAGGTTAGCAACTAACAGCTTGGGCATGTGCCATCAAACAGGTTTGAATCAAGTGTAAGCAGCATATATATGAGAAGTGTTGTGTCCCTCCACACACCCCAGAAAAAAAAAGAGAAGGAACAAAATGATAGCTTTTTCAACAATGGCAATGGATGATTCAATAGAGCAATACCTTTAAGTTACTGTCTTCTTCAATACTCTCTTCCAATCCAGCAAGCCCGCCAAAAGCAATCAAGAGATGCCTAACGAATTGAACATAACATAAAATTATCTATGGATCACGATTAAATAAAATGCATAGATGTTACTACTTTATACCAACATATGACAGAACTAAAACGAACATGCCTCAAGCAGATTACAATCCTCCAAAGGCAAAGGCACTGCATGCTTATCACTTGCCAAACTAAAAAATTCAGTAGCCTCTCAAAGTGAATGCACATTCTATTATTTTATTAAAAAGTTAATTGCCTTATGTTCAATATACAGGAATCCTTCAGTCAAAATCCCATATCACAACATAAATGCAGAGGTTGCTCTGAAAACAATTAAATGGGAGAATTCCAAGAACTTCTTGGAACCAAAGAGGAAGTCACATTATATTTATGCAACCCTCGTATGCAACTGCACAGACTGTGCCATTTCATATTTTTTTATTGTATAAATATTTCTCCAAAAAAGGGGGGAAACACTGGTTAATTGACCTCAAAAAACTTCTGAATAGGACATGTGCATGTGCGCCAATCAGTACTTAAAGATTGCCTCCAAAGGCATTATGAGTTATCTGAAAATCTTTCAAAGCTGCTGCCTATACAAAAATCACAAATCAGCCTACTGTCTTGAGCACTTGAAACCAATGCCATCATACAATTCCGAGTGTTGGCCATTAAACATGTTAATTCATAGCAACAAAACAGTCCAATCATTCCAGAAGACAAATAGTTTATTTGAGAATCACATCTCTTATTCTTTACTATTCAGCTTACCCTGTTTGATAACAGTAAATCTATTAGTTAGCAATGTTATCATGGTGTCATTTCTAATTTATACCAGGGGCATTTTTATTATCATATTGGAAAGAGAAAGGAAAAGGCTAATTTATACCGGGGGCATTTTTATTATCATATTGGAAAGAGATAGGAAAAGGCTCTCCAATAGCAACAAGCTACACGCACATAGAACAGAGATCTCCTCGTCACTAGGAAGCAATCAACAGATAAAGTTAACCAGATGATAATGTAGAACAAGAGCATACCTGAATGCAGGTAAAGAAAGCTCTGATGAGTTAATAATGAGACCATGCTCTGAGGTACCAATCAAATGGTCATAGCCACCCTGTGATTGACATTATAGAAGTTGATAAAAGCCTTCAATTAATGGAAAACATACTGTGCGGTTGTATCAAAGGAACACAGAAATTTTTTTTTAATTATCACTACCTTGTATGGACAATCCTTGAATACTGAGCTGATATTAGAAGCATATCGCACTCTATACCCCCAATACAATCCTGCTTCCTCCCTCGGCTTCAATAATGAGACAACCTGGCGTGGTGAATCTAGATAAATGCAATATAAAATTGAGAACTGTAACAAAGTTAATGTTAACAGCAAACCTATGCTTAAAATGGGTAAATGGTAATTCCTGGAATCATTATAAGAACAAAGAACCAAGAGAAAGAAAAAAAGATAGGATTCTCAATGAAATGGGCTTAATTATAGAAATAAAAAAGGATATCGTATCAACTGCAATTAATTTTATCTTTGATGCTCAAAACATCAGTTGAATAAATTAAAAATCATAAATAATTTCTCTACTCTTTTCTTCACAAAAATCCCTAAACAAGGACAAGAAAACTACTCAGCCAAGCTTCAAAACTTTATAGCAAAGGGAAAAGGAGACATAAATTCATTTACCGGAATCCAAATTGCGGTTGGTTCCCATAGCCACGGTTACTCTTATTCCAGGTTCAAGCACTTGATTTATGGAAACATTCTGCATGATTTGGCTCAAATGCATAAGATATGAAACTTACCATGCATTACTTGCCTATCTAGACTTCGAAAGGAAAGCATTAAAATAAGTATGAAATAAGATTAATGAATTAACCATAGACACCACAAAGAATCGAGCAAGGCATTGGAAAGAAAGAAAGGAATCGTTCTTTCAGATAAGTTTGTGCTTTATCATGACACAACATCAAACAGACACTGAAAATAAAATCTAAATGGAGAAAATGGAAACATCACACACAGAAACATAAGAAGGTACATTTAATGAAAGAAGGTAGTGCTAGGTATTGAATGATGATATAAAAATAAATAGCCATAGGGAATTCATAATGTAGACCCTCGCTACTCATATTAGTTCTTAGAAACTGCAGTCAAGATGAAAAGTGATGAAAGATCGACTTTCTAGTAATAAAATCCTCTTTGAGCAAAATAGTGTTCCATTTTCAAATTAAAACAAAGCAAGAGCGTTAAAAAGTGCTCAATCATCCAGAAGTTGGTCACAAACTTTCTTATCAAGATCAAGTAACTTGATTATATAGAAAGAAGATTGTTCACAAGAAACTATACAACTCTGAAAATGTGATTGATAGCAATCAATAGAATGCATTAGTTGTTGGTCCTTGACAATTTTTTTGTTCATTCCAAAAGATGAAAAAGCAGTGAAAGGCATGGATTAGCCTGCAGCATTAAACTTCAATGGAACATTACCTTACTTAATCCCACGTCAACTAGTGTTTCCCCAGAATTTGGAACCTTTTCATTTAGGGTGACACCTACAACGTTATTGCAACATGTGTCAAAAGCCGGCTCTAAACAGAGATTGTGAATATAAAAGTGCAGAGATAAAGTTAAATACTTTTTTTAAGAAAATAATAATAATAGGAGATCAAACACAATTTGAATACAAAAATAAGGGAAACGAAGTATCAAATGGAAACCCTTGCAGATAATAGGAGGAGGAAAATGGGTAAAACTTACCTTCCCGGAATGGAGCCCACTCATGCTTGCGCAGATGGTGTGGAGCATCAAGCGGGGGCAACATTCCCTTTGAAAACAGAAGAACAGTGGTACAGACAACATTAGTTGAGCAACCAACAAAGGAAGAACAATAGACGCATGAAACAAACAGAATTCAATGATAGATTGGGCTCTCACTCACCACAAATCTTAAGTTGCAGTGCTTTGGAAAAAGAGCTTTTCTTAAATACTGTGGAGTCTCTAAATACTGCAAGATCCTTACGAAAAAAGCCGCACCACTCTCATTCTCGTCCGAATAATTGTCTGTCGTTAAAATACGATCCTCTTTCTCGTAACTACTCTTATTATCAAACACCACCACCTGTTTATACAATAACATAAGTTGATTTTCCCATCAAGGAACCGATAATTATTAAGCATTTCTGTAGCGTAAGCATTGTTTCTCAAATATTATACTTTATTATACCCTAATTTTACCAATAGTGAAAATAACGATAAAAACCTCATCAATTCGAAAAATAGTCGCGGCACGAGCAATTTGACCGGCCAACTGGAAAATGAAAACACAAAATCAAAGACGAAGACGACAACAGGAATAATAAAGATAACAGAATAAAAAGCAACTGAATAAATGACTACTCGACTGTAATTTCTTTTAAAAATAGAAATACTAAATAGAGGGCGGAGTACTCGAGTGGCGAGTTCGAGAGATTGAGCGTTATTGATGATGGAACCAGAAATGGCTACGCTGACTGTAGGTATTTCCTTTGCTTTGATTACTTCTTTATCACTCTCATTTCTTTCTTTATTTTTCTTCTTCTTCTTCTTTTTGTGAGAATCGCCATTAGTGAGCTCGAGCTCGTTTTCTGCTTGGTCGTTTTCAACTCTCTCTGCGTCCGTTTCGGCTTCCGCTTTCTTCTGCTTCTTCCCCATTTTTAGTTTCGTTGGGGTTTATAGAGGTCGGGGCTCGTTTTCTGGTTTGTTGAAAGCTAGTTTAGCTGTAGCGTGTTTGGGGAATGGGGGGTGGCAATTGCGAACTCTACACGAGGTGCCCGAACTTTTTACCTTTTAAATCATAGGCTTCAAAAATACTATTCTTAATTCTACCACTTAATAATTGTTTTTATTGGTTTTTGCTTTAAAAATTTTAAAACTCTCAATTAATGATTTTTATTAAATAACTCTAAGAAAATTTATAATTAAGAGAATAAAATAGTTTGAAGAAAAATTGATATGAAAAAAATTATATAAAATTAATAATACTTCAATAGTTTAAAGATAAACATTTTTCTAATATTTGATTGGTGTTTTTCGCTACCTTGACACGGAAAAAAAAAGAGAGAGATGAATACTCTCATGAAAAATTCATAAAGATGCATGTTATTACAATCAGATAGAAAAATTCATAAAGTTGGTACTGTTCACGTATGAAAGCATTTTCAATAATTAATCTTGGTCTTGAAAAATTATTCTGTGTAATTTAATCCTAATTAAAAACTAAAATTCCTAGTTGATAATAAAATTAAAATAAAAAAGATTAAAAAAAAAACAAGTCAAATATAAGTGATGTGCTAAAGATTATATAAAAAATACATTTAGGTCTTGTATCTTTAAAAATAACATAGTGTGTATGATTTATATCCTTTTAAATAAAAAAATTATTTTTAATATATAATTTTTTTATCAGTTCTGATTAGAAAGATGAGAGAGTGAGATTGTTGAATATCAACAATAAAAAAAAATTATTTACTTTATTTTTAACCACCGTAATGAGTTTTCTAGATATCCACAAGTTTAGTGGATGTTTGGAGCTTTAATATTGCATGAAAAAATATATTTGAGCTGAGAAACCTAAAACTAAACCAATTTAATTTTGAATTTTGGATTTTTTTTGGGTGTTTGAAGGTAATAAAATGTTTTGTTGATATTATAAAGACGATGATGAAGCGTTTTTAAATTGAGATAATGATTGTTTTGTCAAAAAACTTGCCAATTAATTTTTTGCCCATTATTGAAACATTCAAAATCTAGGTTAGCAGATGATATGTTGTTTGTCTTGCCTATTTATTATTTTTTAAAAAATATAATTGACAAGTTGTTTTTCCTTTAAAATAAAAATCAGATCCACATGCTAGAGTTTAAAAGTTTGTTAGCGCTACCAGCTCTTTATTATGGTTGTCCAAATATGCTGGGTTATAAGCATGTGAGTCTAGGTTTTTTTTTGTTATTTTTACTTTCTATGTTTTTAGGTTGAGTATAAATTAAAAAAAAATTATATTGAGTATAGTTAAATTCATGGTCCAATCATTAGTTTAATGAGTTAAATCACAACAACCGAGCTATTTTCTTTACATTGCTTATTTTGCTTGTTTAATTTTTTTGGATATAAATTATTTTATGATGGTGCTATGTATGTTTATTTTTATAAAAAATTATTATGATATGTCTATTATTTTTTTTAATTTTTTATATACATGAATTTTATTTTTAAAAATAAAAAATATTTATTTTCATATAATATTTATGATATGTGCTACATTGCATGATATTTTTTAATTTTTATTTTATTTAATGTATGTCTATTTTTAATATTAATTGATTTAATAAAAAAAATTTAATAAACAAATTCAACAAGCATAACTAGATAAAATATCTTATCTTGTAATATTAAATATCTTAATTTATATTTTTTATTATTATTTTTAGTTATTTTTAATATTTTTTTATTAAGACATAATTTTTTATTTATTTGATTACAAACATTTATGAACCTTTTAATTTATAGTTAAAATTATTTTATATGCAAAAATACATAATAATTTTTTTATATATATATATAATTTTTTTTAGTTAAAAAAAAACTTCTAGCTTGTGTTGCAGAACGCGGTATAAATGGCCAGTCAATGCTGTTTCTGGATCTGAGTCGTCTTTGTTTAACAAAATTTGCTGTGTTGAAGCCTCGCTCTTTCCTTGAATGAGCAAGTTATTTTTAGGTGCTCCATTTCAAGGGAATTGTAATCTTAGCTGCTGTTTGGATTTGCCATTTCAAGTTTTTTTGTTTTCTTTTTCTTAAAATATAATAAATTTCCTTTGCAAAAAATATAATTTCATCGGTATTAATGATAGTACATTACCATTACTATCTCTACAAGATTCAAATAAAGCAACAAAGTTGAAAATTGATTACAAGCAAATAAAAATAGACTCAATAACTAAAACAACGATTACTGAAGTTTCGAATAACATCTCGTTCATTCCGATTTAATGATTCTATAAATAATTTTCTGAGTTTTTCTTTCCTTTTATACACGGCAGAGCAAGAAAAAAAATTAAAAGAATTATTCTAAAAAAATTAAAATTTCAAGTAAAAAGCTAGAATTTTTTTTTTCATGTTGGACCCCTCCCCTCCTCTATTTTCAATAATAGCATTTCTTTTTTTAAAAAAAAATTATAGTTATAAAAGATATAAATTATACTATTATTTTTTGGTATTTCATTCATTGACATAATCACATCTTATAAAACAAATCATAATTGTATTTTTTTTTTGAAGATTAATGATATATGTTTAAATACATGGTAAAATATTTTTTTTATAGATTAAAATTTAAAATTATTAATTTAATAACTAAGTGAAGAAGCAATTCTTAAATTAGTAATAATTCTTATTTTCTTGCATGCAGAGATTACCCCAGAAGAAAGATGGGAACAACCTTATCCAGCCTACCAAACACCTCTTTTGCTTTTAAAAAGGGTATAAATGCAGCAAGATAGAGTAACCTTTACACCACTTATCATGGAGCTGACAACCAGGCTCCATGGATAAAAAATAATCAAGAGTGCAATCAGATACGAGGCCACTTTCCAACAAAACGATTCGATAACATTACCACTTGTAATCTTAGCACATTTATAAATTTATTATTATGTACATCACAAATTCTTGAACAAACTTGCCCATACAATTTTTTTTAAAAAAACCATTAAAGATTGGTGCAGAAAGCCAAAGAAAACCATGAAATCTAGATGATACAAATCTACATTTATAAGTATTCATCTAAATTTATAAGCATTCAGTAGTGTTTGGAACAGTAATAAATCTTATTTATTTAAAAATATGAATAGGAGAATAACAAACCTAAATTCATAGAAAGTCACCCTTTGCGCACCTCTCAAATCACTTCCGCACACAGAATATGAGAAGTCACGTCCCGCTCACCTCTACTTCGTATTTTTCTCTCTGAAAAACAGGCAATGTCACAAGAGGAAATGGTAAAGAAGGCTGATTTTCCTTAAGGTCAATCTATCCGCAACTCAAAAGCCAATAATATTCACCTCTACTTTTAGTTGCGTTTCGTCCAATCAAAAGAGAGCCTAATTGCAGTGTACATGTCGGTGGCTTTTAAAACTGCCATGGCAACCTCCAACATCCTTAGAAAACCACAACATCCGGCATTGCTCCTTACGCCACAGTAGATCGGATCCATGTAGTCTACCCGAGTTAATTTGGGTCGAGACTTTGTTACAGTAAATTTATTCCCAGCAAGTCATGAGACCAGCACGCTAGTCTGTTGCACACCAGCTACAAGCCGAGAACCAGCAATCTTGCTGAACATATTATCTTTATGCATACATCCATCTGAAGGGAAACAGCGTATAGACGGAGACTATAGTTCAAAAGAAGAAAACAAGAGAAATTTTTTATAAATGTACACTAAAACTTGTGATTTATATTAAGAATCAACATTACAAGATATTCTAAATTTTCTGTCAAACTCCAAGAAAAGTATAGAGGTGTTGTCCTTTGTTCGCAATGTTTTTGCCTCGCTCAACAAAAAATTTGCAACCTTCTCCGAAATATTCCCTTCTTCTTTGAAATATCTTTCCTTTGCCTGCGTCGATAAAAAAATGCAAAGCATCACTAGAATATCATGGGAAGAAAATTTTCCACGAAACCGCATTCGAATGATAAGATGGAAGGATAAGGCTAACCTGCGTGACAAGCTGGGCGGCCTTCTTAAGACTGATGACATCCCAAAAGCCATCACTGCAATTTTTTAAGAATCCAGATTCACACTTTCAATAAATCTATCTATAGAAAAAATTTATATAGACAACAAAATTTTTAGTCTCCAATATTTCCATGAGAATCAAAACTTGCCCAAGAAAAGGATGCAATGTTCTGAGAGTTGCATTAAGTGTGATGATTTTCAATAACTTGAAATATCCAAATAGTATCAGGAAAATTGGTTAAATAAATCACAAACTAGAAAAGACAATAACAATGTCATCTATTTTTAAAATCACCTTGCCAATAGTGCAAAAGCACCACTTTCTTGATTAATATGTATGGCTTCACTTATATAAGGCTCTGAACTAAAGCGGGGTTCCTGCTGTTTCAGAAATTTGTCACCAAGCATTCGAGCAAGGTTCAAACCTGAATAGGGAAAAACAAGGGTGGGTTATTATCTACACGTTGATATGAAACATGTCATAAAATGTCACTGTTAACTTACCATAAAGCCGTGTTTCCCCATCTCTCAATGGTACTCCAGTTTCATTAAGTCGAAGTCTTTCAGAGTAACTACTTACTCTGTGATCTTCTGTCATCTTAATCTGCTTCCCATCAACACTGAAAATAAGGTGTTAAAGATACAGCAACAAGAGCAAAAAGTCAAAGTTTTTTCATTTTATAACTAAAAATCCAAAACTTTTAGAATGTTCTAAATATGACTAGTGTAGCCTCATATTAACAGCTGCCAATATGTTATAAGGGCAGTCCCTTTCAAAAGGAGAATACCCAGTGTCAGAGTTGAAGAATTTAATGATACTCCTAAAAAGCATTGCAACTAAAGATTATGATGACTGTTTTAAACAAGGATCACTATTTGATAGCTTATCTACTGAGAATTGAGTCAAAACATTCCATTATTGTACAGATTTATGATATAATAAAAGCATTCTACAGTTTTTTGGGTTTTTGATTTGTCAGCAGTCGTTACAAAATGAGAATTTTGAAACATACTTCATAAAGCAAGCTGAGTCTCCAACATTTGCACATTGTGCAAATAAATTTTCATTGCTATCGGCCCAAACCAGAAGCACTGTTGCAGCACAACCCTGCAGGAAATTGATCACTGTAATATGCAAAATGATGATCTTGAGTTTTTGCAACACAAAAATTGTTCAAAAGTAGGTAATATAATCATTTTCACTGAGGTGATGGTAAATGATCTACAATATCACCACTCTCTGTTAACTTGAATCTGGTAACAATATAGTGAACACTAGAAAATCAACAAGCTAACAAGAGTTGAATCCACTGAAGTGTGATATTGCTCTGAATTCAATCAACCACGCTTTCCAAATACAAGAATAAAGAGCAGACAATGCCTTCTTATATAAATTAGTAACATAATCAGTTCTATCTCCCTTTTGTTTCTATTAGAAAATGTGTGCGAGACAATTAACACAAAGGACCTGAGGTGCTTCATAGATTCAAGCTATCTTGAAAAAACTATCCTAGTAATGACTTCTCAACAATCCACAAAATCACCCATGTTCTAACCAGTAGCTTGTTCATTTAAGAGCTAAAACAGCATATATTGCCCATATATGACATTCCACAAAACAGGTATATGACAATAGAAAACCAGTTACGGTTGCATATTTACGCAACTATGAATGTGTTAGAAGTTGCAGTTGAATTCTACAACTGCTCTCTTGCAGCAGGTAATAAACCAAGATACAGCAAGAGGAACAATGATTAATATTTAGACATACTATACTGCTAGCCCACAATTTTCTCCCAAAACATCTTTCCATAAAATCATAAAGAAGCAATATAAAATGGTAATTGCAGCACAGTGCTTACCAACTTGTCATACACTAGCCTAAGATTAGTCTTACTTCATTTAGCTACATGGACACCTCCATAGAAGTAGTGGCAATTCAAGAAACTATCCAAAGCAACAAATCAAACTTGGCCATTTACGAACAAACTAAGGTGGGTGTTTGAAAATCCAGAAACCCGCTAGCCTGTATCATGAAGGCAGCATGCTATAATTCAAGTCCTAATGGGGTAAATTTACAGTGCAAGAAAAGTTGTTTCTACCTTAACCATCCCAAAAAAATTTGGGTGCAAACAAGGAAAGCTTTTCATTTAAGACTTGAGGAAATCACAAACAGTCATTGGTAACAAACAAAACAAGAAAAGCCAGGGGAAAAACCTCGTAATAGTTATTCATATTAGCTTCAGTTTGATAAAATGCAACTCTAAGAACATCTGAGGCATCACATTGCGATAAAACCCTCTCCCTTATAAGAGAATCTGATAGAATACTGGCAACTTTCTCAGGAAGCATTCTGGAGAAAAAAATGACAAGGCAATTACTAAATTACCAAAAAGGCATGGTAAGCAGCCAATTCATCACGTAAATGCAGAAGCAGGGGATAAAATAGGCAATGAAAACAAATATTGGTACCAAGAGTCATGAATCAGGGAGAACAAAGAGAGAAAATCACAAGATATTAGACGCAATAGAAAAGCGGCTTCTTTTAGAGCATAATCCTTAAAGAAGTCATCATCAAATGACAATCTGAACCAGCCAACTTCTTGGACAAGAACAACAAATAAAGCGTGCAAGGTAGTTTGCTATTGTTGTTAGAGGTGGTAATAGAAAAATGATCTTGGTTTGATCTGCATCAAGGCAACACATCAATACTGAAATATGAATACTAACTTGCTAGCAGATTTTGCAGCAGCTACTCCACCATGTCCATCACAAATACCAAACACTCCAAACTGCAAGTAGGAATTTAGATCGCTTAGCTTTTATGACAAATAAATTTACATCCCTTCTTAAAAAGAGAAAAAAGAAGAAGAAATCAATGGATAAGAAAACCTGGGGAATGCCAGGAAGGGGCCACTGATAATAGCACACATCTTCCATGGCAAGCTTCTTTCCTCCTCGGCGAAAAGCCATGGGATCTGATGCTATACCTATGCCAAAGGGTGTCTGACTCTCAGATTTAGATGTCACATGGACCTGACAGAGAAAATATCTTTATAGTTCAAAAGTATATGCAACGAGAATTGTATTTTTGACACACAAAAAGAGGCTATTTATCTTTCTGGTTCCTCAAGTTTTTAGGTCCAAATCACATCCATCACCAGAAACGAGATCATGAAAAAAAATAAATGAAGCAGCCACTACCATCTATATAGCAACAAAGCAGTGGGGACAATGGAAACAGATTGTTGAAGTTCTCATGTGACTTCATGGATGCTTTGTTTTGGAAACTCCATGATAGTTGAGTGATAGCACAATCTAATGGTTGGATTGTAGTCGGGGCTATGGAAAGAGTATGTAAAATTTGGAATTTCATTTTCTTCTTACCCAGAGAAGTTAGAATTCCAATAGCAAGATTTTTAAATCCCATCAATCACAGCAAAGTTATGGTGTCTCAAGAAATCACAAAGGGCATAAATGAAATGAATTCATGATTGTAGAACACGATTCAGCTATTCATGGACAATTAAATTTAACTGCCCAATCTGCACTGTAGCACAGAAGCTTAAATGCTAAAAAACAACTTGATTAAACAAGCAGCTTGGCTTACATGAACATTAGAGGTTGTGCCAAGCGTTATTATATCTCCACTTGAAAGCTCAACAGGGTCACCCCGATGTCTACTTCCAGAATCAGGATGGCTAATCAGCTGAGAATTCAAAAATGTTCCATTGAGGCTACCCATGTCTACCAACTCCCATTTATTTTTCTGAAACCCAAAAAGAAGTCTGTGATAAGCAGAGTGCCACATGCACAGCACATAACCCGAACTGAAATCAAGTGGAATAGTTATCAAGAAGTTACATCTGCGTTCCAGTTGATCATCGCGTGCTTCCCTGACACCTCTGAATCCTTCAATAACAAGTCACTGGAAACCCTTCCAAGGGTCAGTGGAAGCCTCGAAGCACTTGTTGGCTGTACAGAGCAACGGAGTCCACAAGAAGGACCGGAGATGACTTCCAGAGAGAGACAACTTCCTGCACTTCTAACAGAAAAATATGATAAAAAGTTTTTCACATTTGGAAAAATAAAGGAGCATACCAAGAAGTGCCCTCTTTCCCATAAGTGAAAGGCAAAAATTACTTTGATCAGCGATGGCCTTAGGCGCTAAGTCTTGAAGTAAATCATTTTTCAAATCAGATTTCAAGTTCGGTTTCTGATCTTCCTGTCTAACATGTGTTTGCACTTCAGCTAAGCGCTCTGTCAATGAAAGGAACCTGAGGGTTTGGCCAACTGAAAGATCCTCTATCGGCTCTGAATTTAAAACAACACTATCACCTGAGGTAAGTAGAGAATAAAAATGAATGTCCTCAAAGAGGAAAAGAGAAATTAACTAATTGTATGAATAAATATAAGGGAATAAGAATCAAACCATAACATATACCTTCATTCAATTGGAGAGATGCGGAAGGAAGCCTCTGTTTATATACAAGGTCATGCATTCGAGGTGAATGCAAGAGCCCTTCATTTTGACCACATGCTCCCTCTAGATCACTACTTCTAGTTGATTCATTGCTTTGGCCCTGGGCATTTGCATCATCCAAGACAAGGGGCCTCTCTAAGTCACCAACCTAAAAAATGGAGATGTTACAAGGCATGAGCAGAGCCAATCAGAAAGTTATAGCATGCAGATTTTAGTATCGGTGCAAATGTATACATATGTCACCAACCTTAGTGAATCGATGCTGTGTGCATAGAAATTAACGTATGGAATAATAGTAGTGCAAATTTCCCAATATTTAGTATTTGTGGCAAGCACAGGACAGGGACAAGATAAATGTGATACTTCTATGATATTTAGAAGGATTATAAGTAAAGAAGATTTCAAGGAGTGCCTCGTTAAATATAGATTCAATACAGGTGTAATACGGGTATGATTACCTTATAAAAGCAGTTTAATTAACTACTTGAGCATTTTAATAAAACAAAAATGAGGTAAAAGTCTAAAACTCCACTTCATATTCCATCAGTTAAAGTAAAATGCAAAACACGCGTATATTTGCGTTTTTATGTAAATATTTGAGACCTTAATGATTATAATCCTTCTTTTCCACAAAGAGCACCTCCAGACTACCAAAAAAAAAAAGAAGCTTCCATTGCTAAAATTAAGAAGCTCGTTCACAAAATACAATATGTAAGTAACACCGATCTGGAATCAATAAAAAATCCCATTTATTTAAGCAGTATTTAAACCCTCGTCCGAAAAATAGAGGAAAATGTTCGTGAAAGATAAATGCTTGCTATATCCGCTGCCCGAGACACAATCAACTAGCTGATAGGACAGTGGACGTATTGCTCAAACCATCAAATGACCAAATCCTCCTCAAACTAACGGACAAACTTAAAATAAATGAGTATAAACAAGAAGGCGCAAGTCCCAGTGTCAATCAAACCCCTAATTCTTAAAAAGAGCATGGTGGAACCAAATATTAGCCACCATTAATTCTAATTTCTCACCCACCCAGGCAAACAAGATCAATCCACAAGAAGTAAAAAATAAACCTCGACAAAGCTAAAACCCTCCGCTCTGGTCCTAGTTTTGAGCTAAATTCCTTAAAAAAATGATCTAACAATACACGAAAGTAAGGTCGAATCGGCCGTTACAAAATCCCTACGATTTCTCACCAGCCAAACCGAGCATCACAATTATGGTACCTAAGCAAACGAAGAGGCTAAGAAATAGAATTAGATTATTGTTGCAGTTGCTGCTGTTGTCGTACCTTAAGCGCCCGAGAAGGGGAAGAGAGGAAGGAGAAGAAGCGCCATGGTTTACAGGCGAGGAGGATAAGGAGAAGGATCAGAAGCAGCATAAGGAGGAGGAGGAGGACACCGACAATGCTCCCTTGTAATATCATCGCCATGCTCGTGCCTTTCTCTCTCTTGTCTCTCTAGACAAGATTAGAGATTGGACTCCTGATTTGCGAGAACCTCGCTTTGAAATGGTCGCCCCACTTTGCATTTCTCTCACGCTCTCCTACTTCTAGTTTTAATTTTATTCTTGATTTATTGCTTGTGATATTTCTTTTTAACCTATAATGTTTTTATTCAATAATTAAGGACATTTCTCTGGTTAACTTGCGTGTTAATTAAGATTAGGTTTCTCTTGGGATTGTTTTAAAGACACAACCTAACAGTCAAACTAATGTATTGAAAAAATTGGTAATTTTTTAAAATATTAATCTCAGAATTTGAATCATAAATTACAAAAAAGAGTATAGCTCCTTGATCACATGCTAACATGGAATGTAGTCTAGAAAGATTTTCTCCCTGCCCTCTAATATACATGTAATCACATACTATATAGTATTATTTTTACGAATTATGGAGTATAGTCGAGGGAGGTTATTTTTAAAAAAATGTAGAAGAAATGGAACGAGTTGTTAAAAAAAGAATAGCTTAATTTTTTATATTGTCATTTATAATATCTTGCTGCGATTCAAATAAAAGGCAAGGAAGGATAAATTTTGTTGCATGATTTAAGGTTGGCTGTAATTGAAATGATATTAAGAAATTCCCTGTGAATATTTTTTTTATTTATGTAGAGTATTTGAGTTAGTTTAAGTGTATCGTAATTAATTTTTATGACCTTCTAAATATTTTATAAATTTAATAAATAAATAAAACATCACAAAAATAATAAACATATATAATAAAACTTAAATTCAAATAAAAAAAACAAACTATCTTTACTAGGTTACAACTTTACTTGCAATTCCCTGTGAATATCTTAGTAATATAAAGTGGTTTGTTTAATATCTGAAACAAAAGGTTAGAAGTCATGTGAAACAAAAGGTTGAGGAATTAGTAAATATTTTTCGAAGCAATATTCTTTCACCCGTGTGAAAATTGATTTCCGTAGTTGCAGTGAATAGTAGTTTTCTGGCGTGCGAGTAAAATTATTTTTTAATAAAATAATAAAAAATATTAATATAAAATTATTAAATATTTTAATCAATTTAAAATTTGTTGATCCACTTATTTATCTAACCATATATAAGTTGATAAGTTATAGTCGATCTACTTCATCTAAAGCAACTTATCTTTACCCTCCTAATAAAAAAATTTAAAATAAATTTAAATGAAAAAACTTTTATTATATTGTTTAAATTTAAAATTAATCTATATAAAAATTATTTTGATATGATTTAATTGACTCAATCAGATTAAATATAATTTAAATAACTAGTAAAAAATATTTAAAAATAAAATTAACATAAAAATCTAAAAAAATCAACTTGATTATTTGTTTAAATTAAATTTAAAATTAAATTGTAAAAAAAAAATCTAAATTTAAAATTGAATTGCATAGTTGCCTCGATAATATAAATGAATGTAAAAAAAAAAAAAAGAGAAACCAGATTGAAATTAAAAAAAAGAGAGAGAGAAAGAAAGAAGAAGCGTGTCATTGAAGCTCCATTAACTTTCCAGCAGCGGAGGGCAATCATAATTATGTGAGAGAAAAACATTGCTTTTAAGGTGTGAGTTAGTGATTTTGTTTTGGTCTTGTGCGTGATGGATTTGGACAAGACTGAAAGGGGTGGGTAGGATATTCTCCAACTTTTTGTTTTTGTCTGGTACGGCCAGCTGCAACTGCTTCGGGCTTGCAAGATGGGCAGGTTGTGGGCCTGCCTCAACTCCTTCAACTGGCAACTTCTTGCAAGTCGTTCAACCTCTCCCGCAATTGCATTTTTACGTGTGTTAGAAGTGTTTGAAACGTGTTCGGCATTAAAAAAAAGAATTAATATTTTTTTAGATTTTTATAGTTTGGATATATTGATTTTAAAAAAAATTTAATATATTTTTAAGTAAAAAGTACTTTTAAAATATATTCTGTATCACTAAACACGCTGAAAAGTTTCAATGTAACATGAATCCATTTCCCCTCACGCTGAGCCAAATTCAGTTTGTTTTGCCCCTGCGAAACTTCAAAACGGCAGCGGGAAGAGAAGAACTTGGGCTCGTGGACTGATTTTGAGCTTACTGGGCCTGAATGGATCGGTACTATTAAAAAGTAAGCTCTTATGGGCCGCCAACTTCCCTGTATGGATCTCGAGACGCGAGCGAGTGCATCATGCTCGCTTTTCCTCGTCCCCTCGATATTCCTGTATCTATGTGCATATAATGCCTTTGCTTACAAGAGAATTACTTATGATATTCTTGTAAATGCAAAGAAAAGAGCAACATGCCAGATGTATGTGATAATTACTAATTAACTCATAATTAGAGAGTGATAATTGGAAGCCAGATGAGTGGAAATAAGGTTTTCTTAAATTTGTCATACCAAAAAGGTTTTTGTGCGTAAATGTCCAGATCTACTTGTTCCCTTCGGCTCAATCATGACTTCTCTGACCGCGGGGCATGAATAGTTGACTGCCAGCCTGTGCAGTGTATGTTGCATGGAGAAGCACGGAGAGACTATTTATCAGTAGGACACTACGAGACTACGAAAATTGAAAAGGTTCGGGTATTTGATTTTAAAAAAACACCATACTACAAAAAAGAGAGGAGATGATCTATAAAATCATTGGATTAGATATTACTAGGGTTATAAAGATCTTTTTGTTTATTTTTTTCTCCTTTTATAATTTATATCATTTTCAAAGAAATTGGATGCAAGAGGTTTTTAAAGAAAATTACTTTTCTTTGATTTTTTTCTATTTAAATTAAAAAAATAAATAGTATGCTTGATAATTTTATTTTTTCTAATTTTTTAAAGTCTTTTATTACTTTTCTTTTTATAGATTTTTTAAATTTATTTTGATTACTTTCCTAGTTTTATTAATTTTCCTTGTTCCACTTTTATATATAAGTTGATAATGTGGCCCACTTGATCTTAGTAGTTCAATCATGGAAAATATATTGGTATTTTAAACTTTTTTTTTTAAAAAAAAGTCAATGGAGATGTGCTCTGATTTTTTTGGTTGAAAAATATTTTGGTAATTTTTTTTTTAATTTTTTTGAATATTTTTTAATTTTTTAATGTGATATTAAAAGATAAATTTTTTAAAATAAAAAATATTATTTTATTATATTTTAAAATAATATTTTTAAAAAATAATCACTTGATTGAAGAACAAAACTCCTTATTAGTTACATATTTCATTTATGTGGTTTTTTAAAAATTATATAATGTTTGAGAATATGTTTATAATTTTATTTTAAAATTATTTTAATTTATTAATATTAAACATAATTTTTTTAAATAAAAAATACTACTTTAACATATTTTTAAATAAAAATATTTTAAATTATAATTACTAATACTTTCTAAAAAGATACGGGCTCAATGATGGATAAACCCATACGGGCTCATTGATGGATAAGCCCACGCAAGATGGTATGATTTTGTAATTGCAAAAACTAACAGGGGATAAACATAATTATCAAACGTTAGAGGGTAAATTATATAACATAATTATTTGCAGACTCCCGGCTTCGAAGTCAAAAAAAATCAAAGCCAGCGGTTCTGCGCGCGGCTACTGCGGCATCCTCACAACGATTTAGCTTTAACTTCCAGCGGGATCTTTCACCTTCCTTGCTGCCATTGATTCTGTTCTGATCACCGTGGTCGTCACTTAGCTTCCCTGTGTTATTGTAAGTGATTTGTCTCTCGTTTTTATTCATTAATGCTGCTATTATCGGTAATTGGAGAGCATTATTAAATGCTGATGATTTGTTATTATAATTTGGAATGTAATTGTTAAATTCATCTAGTAATTTGACGTGAAAATGTAATTTGAATTTCAATATGTAGATTTGGATTTGTATATTGTAAATTTGGTAAAAAGAAAAAAATTAGAGTAAAGAATGTAGAAATCCCTAAATTATGAGTTGATATGAAGTAGTCTCAAAACTGTCTCTTTTTTTCCTTGTAATTAACTGATCGTGTTTTTTCACTCTTGAGCTGAACATGTGTTCTGAAAAACAATTTGATTGCAAGTGGTACATTGTTGTTATCTCTTAGATACTGAATTGATTGAAACATATGGCTGTTGTTTTACTAAAATATTTGACAATTCAAGGAGTCAAAATCATAATTTTTAAAATGTAAAGGACCCATGAGAGCTCGATCTGTAGCTGAGAGGTTCCCTGCCCTTTTCTGCCTGAATATATTTCTTAATTCAGTTTGGTCATTTATTCATACCTAAGAGACTGATTTTCAGTTAATATGTTGCCATATCATTAGAAAGCTATAAGTGGCAGGTATAAATAATTATGGTTCACTTTGATGATTGATGGGTTTTTAGTCATTTAAGGATGGATGGTAGACGTGGAGTGATTTTGAGAACAAATCTCCCTGATAATTGACGAGGATCTGAGCCATGGATGTGGAATTTTGAAGCTTGGGGCTCTAGCATCATTTTTGGAAAGAATACGAATTAAAAAAGGTGATAAATATTCCATTTTTGCTTGCATGCATGATACTTTAGAATTGCAAGATGATAGAGAGGGTTTGAATCTGCGATGAGCTACGTGGAGTATTCATTTCTTGTACCATTTTTGGGACAACCATCTAGATCAATCATGTATTAAGATTTTACTTCTGCTCATTTATGCAATATTGTGTACTTGTTTTGAAGAGTTATCTATCAAAGTCAGAAACTGCAAGAGGAATGTGTTTGGAGATATATAGTTAGTGACATTTCTTGAGTCCTTTTCGTTTTTGTTGGATCCAATGGTTGGATTCCAAACAGAAAGTAAATTTCCAATCTCTTGATACCTCTCATCTTTATTTGAGTGACTTTAGTTGGCACCCTCTAGGAATGGTTGAGAATTTAGGACATCCTTATTAGCGCCCTTAATAATTGGCATGTGATACTATCACTCTGGCCATGATGTCGCATTAATGTGTGCCAAGAATGATTTGCGTTTTGTATTCTGCACTATGTTCCTTAAATTGCATCTCCTTGTTTTTAGATGATGGGCTTACTGCTATAACTGTCTTGATTATAGTAGTGTTATTTGCACGTGGATCTTTTGAGAACATAAATATTGAACCCGCCAAAATCACTGACAAGAGCTTCATGGTGTTGAATTCATAGTTTTGAGTTTGATAATTTGGTTAAAAGCAGGTCGTCCTAGAGATAGATATTTGAATTAACTTTGTGCACTTTAATTTATATTTTACCAGTTTTTTTTTTTAAAAATTTCCAACTGGGGAACTGTATTTGATGTTCATTGTATGGTTGCTTTGGAAAACATTAATTTTAAAAGCTTTTTTTTAGCAACACTACCCTGTAATAATGTTTGGTACCTGGTTGGTGGAATACGATTTGTTGATTCAGTTTTTTCTTTGATTTTGTACTTTTTTTACTCTTGATAAGTATATTAATAAATGGACTATTTATAATTTCCACAAATATCTAAAGTGGATGCTTTTACCAAATTTTCTGTGACTGTGTTCTACATTTGATTGCTTTGACTTGGAAATTCCTATTTTATATCAGATCTGTAATAAATACGTTGATTCTGTTTCCAATTCCTCTTTTTCGATAAGTTGAAACTGTGTTCCAAGTTTGGGGAGGATTGAAGCGTCAACCAATGGTATAGATTCTGCTGGCCCATGGACAGGCATCATCATCTTTTCTTGAAACTTGGCAAATCTTCTAAGATGGTCATATGACTGCCTGTAAGTTTTCTAAACTAATCCTGAAAGATGTACTCCCTTTGTACGTAGCGTTTTTCCACAATAGTGATGTAAATAGTTATTACTTTAAAATTAACTATTAACATATTTATAACAGCTTGCAGGCTAAAATCAGAAACTCTCTGTATCAGTTTTCTAGAGCATGAAATAATAGATGCCCATTATATTAATAGTTAATTGTCAGAGCAACAGGATTGCATCGATACTAATCATGCATGCCAGTTGAGATCAGACTCATATGTCTAGTCACTGTGTGCTAATCTATCCTTCAAGTGCGCCATATACATGTTGCTTCTAAAGGTCTTTCATGGGCTCTATGCAGAAAGTGCTTTGGCAATAACATGACCATTAGTTGCATTGCATGTTTGCATGGATTACGTAGGCATTCCTTGTGTATCGTTTCCAGTGTTCTTTGGGAAGTTAAAATAAAAATTAATGCAACAAAGTATGTAGTGAAGGGGAAAGGTGGCACTAACATGGTCAAAAAGGCAGGCAGAGTGATTTGTTTACATGCTAGTGTAATGTGAGCCATGAACTGGCCTTGTCTTTCTTAACAAAGTCTTCACTAAATATGCATCATGGGAAAAAATCAAGGGGCCAACTTTTGGTGGGACATGACGTCTTCTAAGTTAAAGATTCTCCATTACTTGATATAAAATCAAACAAATTTTGATGGATTCTGATGCAAATTTCAGTATCTCTTTCTATATCTCCAAGTCAAAATGGGCCTAGGCGCTAAAATAAAATCAAAGAAACGCAGATGGGTTCTGGAGCAAACTTGATGCGCTCTCACTCTCTCTGTCGCCTACAACTATTATTAGTCACAGATAGGGAATCCTTGTACTAGGAAAGGCTTGAAAAGGATGCTTGTTTAGAGCTACCAAAGGTTATAAACTGAATAGGACCCTAAACATCTATTAAAGTTCTGGGAAGCGACATGGAGGCACGAATATCTGCACAGATGAGATATTCTACACTATCTCTTTTCAATTCATAGCAATCTTCAGTTTTGTTCTATTTTATTTTATTTCAATTCTATTATTTTGGAGATTGGGGATGCATTGAATATGGCCGTAGTTCTTAGAAAACCACACCATATTGGTTCAAATTTTTGACCTAGAACAGCTCCTCAATTGTTCATTATCGATTATTTATGTTATCATCATTTCTTTCTTTGACGAGTAGACATGTAAAACAAAAAAATTGATAATATCAAATGTGGTTTTTTTGACCTGTAACTTGTACGCTGAATCCTGTAAAATTTGTGAAACATGTGATCATATTGTCGGTGATGGATTAACATGTTATATCCTATTTAATATATTTTTTGAAGGGATCATGAGGGTGATAATCCAATCTTTCTAGGTTTAGTCAAGTGTGTTAAACTCAAGCATATAGAAGTTCAGTGAGCTATCAAATCTATTATATTTAAGTTTAGTGCTTGCATGTGTAGGTATGATGAGTTGCTAGGTTCATTCTGAGGGTCTAATTTAAATACATTTGATTCTAAAAATCTTAGGCTCCGTGTTTAGATTAAGAGATATTTTATCCTTTAACATGCCAATGATATGTTTTTTTTTTGATAAATTAGATATATTGATAATTTACTTTTTGATGAGTTATAAATATTTTTTTCTTTAGCTCCTCTTTTGCATAAAGAGAAAGGTGGACTATAAATAAGAGGAGGATCTCCTTTCTGGAAGGAGAGCTTAATTGAGATCACATTCTCAATTTCTAAACTATAGTTTTCTTTTTTCTTAAAATAATATGTATTTAAGTTTTGTAAAGTCTTTAAATTCATTAAAAAAAATATTTTGCAAGTATCAGAAATTAAACGCTAAGATAAAAAGAATATATTAGATTATTAAAACTAAAGAATTAGCCGATATTCCAAAACAACAAGCTTTACCTTCTTGGACGTTGTGGAGCATCATAAGTGGGAAAGAAAATAAAAAAGGAGGAGGAGACATGTACACAACCTGACCAAGTCCGCGTCCGCGTGAAAAATGGCCATATGCTCTTCGAAGTACAAAGAAACTAGAAAGCATGAAGGAAAATGGAAGATTAGAAAATAGACAGTTAATCAAACGTATACCACAGCTTGGCATATGCTTTTCTATGCATACCTTCTACTCCATTATCGATTAGCTAAGTTGGGAAGGCAATAATCATAAATATCTAATTTAGAAGGGATGCAAAGTATAATAATGATCCTATCAGCTATTTCTTTTGTGTTCTGTTCTCCGTACACGGTCATTCAAGGAATGCTCGTACTCGTAGGTTGTGTTTTCCCCATTTTGTGAATTTCTTAGATTCATTAACCAAAATATTGAAACAAAAAAGGAAGTACATAACCATTTATGTAGAATACAAGTAGAAAAAAGAAAGAATGTACTTGATCGTGCTTTATTAACATGCACGTTAAATGAAAGAAAATCTGCCTGCTTCAAGCATGTGTGGTCACAGAAAGGCAACATGTTAAAGCGTACCGTACAGTTACATGTGATGCAAGGTTCACTGATGCCATTTGCTCGCTTTTTTTACCGTAAATGGTTTGATGAGTCATCCCCTGATTTCCAAACTTGGAGGTCTCACCCACAAGCTCAAGTGGCAAAGAGCCCTAGCAGCAACTTTTGGGGAGGCCAACGGGGCCTTGGGGTTACTTTAATGGAGTCGGCTAGGTCATTTTTGTTGTCTGTCCACATGGATCAGGGTTCAGAGAGAAAAGCATAGTAGGGTTCATAGGTTAGCTTGTAGTAGACAATGAAAAGGTGCCTCAGTGGGGGATCCTTTATATCTTTTTCAAAGGATTGCATTGCATAAGCAGTCCGTACGACTTGTGATAGCTGGGCAAAATATGAATTAATTATGAAGGGAATACATGTTAACATAAATCACCTTTGGGAAAGGCAGTATTTGTGTATTTGAAAATGTTTTTTAAAATGTGTTTCAACCATAAATGTTTTTTAGATTTTTGAAAGATGTTAAGATAAATCCTTAAAAAGCAATAATTTAATGAATTTCATCTGCTTCGTATAATCAACCCGACACACTTTAAATCACATCGCAAGTTAAAGCTAAACGCAAACTTAAATTCTCTGAATCTTAATTGGTTGCAATTTACAGTGCACAAAATGATGGCCGTGGTTGAATAAATGGCAATTTATCATGCAAGTGGGGTCTCACCGTCACAAAGCCTCTCTTTAAATTCATGGTGGGGTATGGAGGTCTTGATTCGGCCAGGCCGGTTGCTCTAACTCTACTGCCCCTCTTCTTGTTTTCTTTTTCCCGTACATGAAACAGAATTATTGATCCACGAAGCACGGATTCTCAATGCTAATCAAACCAAGCATTGATTTTGTTAAAGGTGAAAATATTATTGTCTTCATTTTGCTGTCGGGCATGATTTTGTTACTAGTTCTGCTGGTCTAAATCAGGGAAAGTTGAGGATTTTGATCAATTTTACATATCTGGTCGGCATGAATCATGAGCGTTTATGTAATTTGACACTTTAGCTTCAAATCTCAAAGGGTTTGTGCTGATGTTTTCTTCTGCTTCTATTCACCGAGAATGCAATCAACTTAGGTTTTGACCCTCAAGACATGAATCACCATCTATAAAAGAAAGGATAGTGTAGTTTCTGTCCTGATAAAATACATTCTAAGAAGACGAAAAAAAGGACGGGAAAACCAATCGCCATCACAGTATCAAGAAATATTTGAGAGAATCCTTTGTTTCGTAGCTTTTTTTGTCGGCTTTCTTTTGGAAGGAAATAAAAGGGAATAGAAAAGCAGGTAATTTTTTGGAGTCATTGTTACTTCGCATCATGTTCGTAGTGAACTTATATACTTGAGTGGTATCATCACACAAACAAGAAGGATAGAGGTCTTAAATCTGAGTCTCATTGCATAATCATACAAACAAATCCTAAAAAACCCATTTACAAGTCAAACCAACGATTAGTTCCTCGTCTTTAAACTTCAAAGACCCCCACCTTCTCCCTCCTACACACCCACCACTTTTTTACTTCTCTCTTCTCTTTTTCAGTGTGGCAAATCATTAAGATTTGTTATATTTCAAGTGGCCTCAAAAGCCCCCTCCCCACCTCTGCCCACTGTACCTCCTGGCGCCTTTTGGAGACTACAAATTCACACCCCACGCCCCAGTTATCCCTCATGTTCAGTCTCATCTCCTCTCCTCTCTTTCTCTTCGCAAACAAGAATCTCTAAACCCCAGATACTAAACTCTCCTGTCTTTGCTCAGCCTCCATTTATTCTTGGCGGGTCTCCTGCAACTTCTTGTTTGTATCTGCGATAAAACTCGTATAGCTAGCTTATGCAATGGCAACTATGGTCTGCCAGGGTTTGCAGTCTTGCCTCGAGTCCCCTATTGTCGAGTCAAGAACACTAAGACTTAGATTATCTTCACCAAATCCTAACTTCTCCCAACCCCTTGAACTGGCCTTAAAGTCTTTTTTGTTAGATTCTGACACCAAAGAAGTCAGTGACAAATCCCACTACGAGGAAACTAGCCACAAAAGTAGCTTCCTTCATGATAAGCACACATCTGCAAAACCTGATTTGGGTGGCTGGAGCTTCCTCCAAGTTCTATCCACCAGTCCTGAAGGTCCCAAAGAATCAATGGAGAAAGAAAATATCTACGCCCACCCTCTATTCAATCGTTCCTCTTCAGTGCTTAGTGAAAAGAGCCTGGAATTATGTACGGAGAGTTTAGGTAGCGAAAGTGGAAGTGATATCATTGAAAGCAGCATTTTCTCACTGTCTTCATCAGACTCAAGAGTAGGAGATTCTCCAGCAAGGGAGCAACAGAAATCGCATCGACTTTTGGGAGCTAAGAAAGCGAATTCTCGTAGTTTTCCACCTCCATTGACAACGATGCGTGGATCAAAATCTCTACAAGTTAGGCCCCACCGCGAAGATGGAAGGTTGATAATCAGAGCCGTCGAGGCTCCATCAAGACACACTTGCTTACATGCTGAAAGAAAGGATGGCCGCCTTCGATTAAGCTTTGTCAAAGATTCCTCTTCTGTTCTTGACTTAATAGGCGTAGCCTCCACTGAAGAAAATAAAGGCAATAACAAAGAAGATGAGATTGAAAATGACATGGATTATGATGTAGATGACTTTGATGTTGGGGAGGGAAATGTTGCGTCCTCTGAAGAAGAGGTGGGAGGTAATGATTCGGACATTGATACTGAACCTGGAACGGAGGAGTTTCAAAGACCAAGGAGGTGCAAAGAAGGCGAAGTAGAGAACAAAGGATTGTTAAACTGGGAGCCTTTTTGGGTGGCTACATTATAAAATTTTTATCTTGGATCTCTTAATTATAATAGTCAGATTCTCAATTTTTTGTTTGTCCCTTCCCCTTTTTGTTCCCTCACCTTTTGCGAATGGAAGCTTTTTTCTTTTCTTTTCTTTTCTTCTCATGAGTTAACCTGTTAACATGGTTCTAGCAGGTAGTTATTATCGCCACTCCAAGATGATTTTTGTGTTTAATTCTCAGCGCAGAAAGCAAGTTTGAGAAGAGAAAATTACTCTTTCTCTGTACGAGCATGGCGAAGGCAGAGAGATTAATAACCACGTAAACTTAATGTTAATGCTACCATGATGAAGCATAGAATTAAAATGCATACAAGGAGCATGTTTTCTACTGTCACAATGGGTTACAAGCAGTGTTATTAAACTCGGCCCGGTCTGATGGGTCGACCTGGGACCCAACCGACCTAGTACCTGGACCGGTTCGGTTTAATAAAAAACCGGCTCTGATAATAGCCCGGTCAAACTCGGGTGACCTGGCGGGTCAATCCATGACCCGGGCGACCCGGGCAAACCCAGATGAGACCCGGGTTTTTTTTTTTCAATGTAATATTTAAAACCCATTAATATATATACTCTATGTTCCCTTGAAAAAAATAATATTTTTTTATTATGGGATAAAAAACTATTTCGTTTAAATACTTCAACTTAAAATGATAACATAATATATTTTCATTGTAGGATTTGAAACCCTTTCGTATATATATTTTATGTTCCCGAAAAAAAAATCATGTTTTTTCAATGTGGGATAAAAAATATTTTGGTTTAAATATTTCAATTTGAAAAGATAACATAGTATCTTTTCAATATGAGATTTGAAACCCTTTTGTATATATACTCTATACTCCTATGAAAAAATAATATTTTTTCAATGTGGGATTTGAAACTCATTAGTATATATACTCCATGTTTTCAAGAAAAAAATTATGTTTTTTCAATGTGGAATAAAAAATCTTTTAGTTTAAATATTTCAACTTAAAAGGATAACATAATATCTTTTCAATGTGGGATTTGAAACCCTTTCATATATATACTCTATGTTCTCAAGAAAAAAATCATGTTTTTTCAATGTGGGATAAAAAACCTTTTAGTTTAAATACTTCAACTTAAAAAGATAACATAATATTTTTTCAATGTGGAATTTGAAACCCTTTCGTATATATACTCTATACTCCTATAAAAAAATCATGTTTTTTCAATGTGAGATTTGAAACTTATTAGTATAAATACTATATATTTCTAAGAAAAAAGTTATGTTTTTTCAATGTGGGATTTGAAACTTATTAGTATAAATACTCTATATTCCTAAGAAAAAAGTTATACTTTTCCAATGTAGGATAAAAAACTTTTTAAAATATTTTTTAAAATTTCATTGTTTAGAATATATATAATTTATATTTATATAGATTTTTTCATATGAAATATTAATTTTTTTTAAAATTTTTCCAAGTTAACTCGGGTTGACCCATAAAACCCGGGACCCGATCACTTGACCGAGTTAACCTCCAAATCAGATTTAATAACTATGGTTACAAGTGCTCTATCCAAAAAAGAATTCAATCAACTTTCTATGGTTGAATCATCAAAACATTTTATTTTTTTTATGTGCATGCTGTATCACCCATGTACTATGGTCGCATAAATGGCTGCTCCATCATCTATTATTTGTTATTATTTTTTAAAATATTATTTTTTAAAAATATATTAAATTAATATTTTTATTTTAAAAAATTATTTTTAATATCAACATATAAAAATAATTAATTTAAAGTATATAAAAAATAAAATAAAAATTAATATTTTAAAAATATAAAATCAAACCAAAATTTAACATTATTTTTCCCACCGAAATACTTTACCACCGAAGTGGCATTGCAGTGTCCACTTCAATGACTTTATGACAACATGGAGAAGAAAAGCAACAACAACTCATAATATATATTTTAAAAAAAATTAACACATTTATATTTTATTAGTCTTGTTGGGAAAGATATATTTCCTTGTTAATTCTAATATAGATATAATTAATTTACTCACGGCGCAAACTCTGCGGGTTGTTAAAAAAAATTGAAAGTAAAAAAAACAAAATATAGATTTCGGGGAATTATTTGATTTTATTATTTAATTTGACCTTGTTATTTAATTTTGACACCTTCATTTCTTGTCCTGTATTTTAAATTAAATCCGGTATACTTAGTTTGAAGAATAAAAAAAATAACTTTAATAACAAGTAAGTAATAAAATGGTTTGATTTAAAAATAAATAAATCAAGATAATATTTAAAAAAATATTAAAATAATAATATATTAAATTAATTCAGACTTCACAGTATAATTTTTTAAATTTATAACTCAAGTTATGAATTTTTTATATTAAATAAATATTTTATTATTAAATTGTATTTTTACTATAATATAAATTTGCTAATTTAACGAGTCTAAATATTATATAAATAAAATAATTTTTTTTAATATTAAAATAACAAGTATTAAATCCACTTAAATTTCATGACATGACTTGGGATTTATACTTCACTTAGTTTAGTAATTCTGTTTTTTTTTCTTTAACTTTTTCTGTTTTTTTTAATTAATTATATTATCTTTAAGTGCTGTTAGTAATGAAATGAGTTAGCTCAGGCCATGCCATTAGGGTGTAGGGGGACAAAGGTGTCGATGAACCGCAAAGCTCTCTGATCATGAACTAATTAACTGGAATTAACGATTAGAGAATTCAGTGATTGGTTCCCAACGGAGAAGGGCAGCAGCAGTTGAGCATCAGGAGTTCTGTTCCATCTTCCGACATCATCAACCCGTGCTGTTATTAGACGGCGTCCTTATCCCCTTCGGAGATGAATAACGACCAGCGATCCGTGTCTGTGTGGTACAGCGTCAATCCGTACGTTATAACCCTCTGACAAGATCTTCACATAAAACCAAAGAAAGTAAACCCCTGTAAGTCTTGCCTGCATCACAAGTTGCATGAATGAAAGTGAAAACACAGCGGCTTTGTACTGCACGGCCACGGGGTAGCAAAAAGATAAAGTGCAGGCTGGGGGAGTTTTTTCTTTTTTAAAAAAAAAAAATAGCAACACAATTGGTCAAAATATTTTTTTCTCGTGAAATTTCAAAATGTTAATGATTTTTCTATGCAATTAAAAATAATAATAAAGAACTATACTATTCATAGTAACGCAACCTTTCAAAACAAAAAATAATAATAATAATCAAAAGTCACGTTATTGGTAATAATACGAAGATATATATTTTACCATACCTTGAAGTCACCGTGACCTTGTTACTGAATTTCAAGTAAAATGCTGATTTTAAGCAAAATCTCACATAGTTTTCCATATCATGATCAATTTCTGAAACATGAGAGTAATTCACTTAGTTCTACATGGCATCATGATCTTGCATCTGCATCCTTTCCACGATTGCATGTCGGGGGATGACGTCTGCTCTAAAAAAAATTAATCGCACTCTAATGATCATCCCATATTTAATTTGTTTTGAGAATTAAAATAAAAAATAATGGTAAGATAACACGAGAATTAATGTGGTTAAATATATTATAGGGTAATTATAATATCAACACGTTTATTGTTTCAGAGTATTGTTAAAAAATATCCCTATCATCATTATAAAAACAAACCAGTACGATAAAAGATCAGATGATTCTCTTTGTGGTGCGTATGTACGCTGAAGTAAATAAGGAATATGGTCCTGAATTTAACACGTCCTATTCTCATTTCCCAAAACCTCACCATTTAATGAATCAAAGTTTTTAAAAGAAAAGAAAAGAAAAACATATTTGGAAAGAATAAAGCAAGGTATCACAAGAAAGAGTACACAAGTTGATGCTTAATAATTCAGCTGCTAAATACTTCGTAATTTTATTCTTAGAATTATATTATATAAACAAAAATCTCATATAAAAGTTCTTATACAAGTGACAATTTATTTATTTTTTAAATGGAAGGCTCTTATTTAAAATTCACACGATTTATTTAATTATATGTTTTGTCATTTACAAGTTGACATATCAAATTTCATAGAAATTTTTAATGAAAATCTAAATTATTCTCAATTTATTTTCAATTAGTAATGATCTAATTTAGAATTATTGTCAAAGTGACATTTCATTATTATTATTATTATTATTATTATTATTATTATTATTATTATTATAGTTGTTTTTGAGTCCCATTTAATATAATTTTTCTTATACCTTGAGTCATGTTTACAAAAAAATAAAAATTTAAATTGGTCATTTTTGTGTGATGTTTTTATGTCATATTAAAAAAAGAAAATTAAACATCTTTAAGATATTGAATAATCATATATTCTTCAAAAAATATAAATTGTTTAACATTATGTTTTAATCTTTTCTTCAAATCTTATGCATACAAGTTTATATCTAATGAGATGGTTTACTCATATATTGATGTGGACTTATAAAATAAATATATTTAATAATATTATAATTGTGAATTAGCTCTAAATAAGTAATAAAAACTAAAGATATAATGAAGTCAATATTTCATGATAAAAAAAAAGTTGTGCTGGTGATAAAAAATTTAAAAAGTCAACAAAATGATTTGTAGCAATCCACAATGTTTTGTAAGGAAAGATACAATACTTTTACCATATGTTTAACTTTTTTTATTAATAAAAAGCAAAAAATTTTACAAAATTAAATTCTCTGTCAACTTAATATTAAAAAAAACCAACAAATATAATTCTAGAAGGAAGAAAACCTATGAGGAAAAATGTTGTAACAATTGATAATGTTTTGCAAGGAAAATTATAGTGCTTTCTTCAATAAAATTGACAAGGATAATTTTAAAAAAATTATTTAGAGAAATATTATAGCAATTCACAGTGTTTTGTGAGAAAAGCTATAATACTTTTCCCATATAATTTAGCTTTATTGTAATTATAATTATTAACCAACTCAATATTAAAAAAATACAAAGATAATTTTGGAAATAAATCATACTGGAAAATACTGCAACAATTCACGGTATTTTAAGAAAATAATTACAAAAATAAATTTCCAATAAGCTCAATACTAAAAAAAATAAAATCAATAGAGATAATTTTAGAAAAGAAAAGAAAAAAATCATGTTGAAAATATTACAGTAATTCATGGTGTTTTATTATGAAAACAATAGTGCTTCTCGCATGATTTAACCTTATTTGTAATGACTTGTAATTATAATTATCAACCAGTTTAAGATTAAAAAAATAAAATTGACAAAGATAATTTAAAAAAATCATAAAAAATATGTTGAAAGACACTCTAGTAATCCACAGTGTTTTGTAATGAAAGTTACAATACTTTCTTCACATGATTAAGCTTAATTAAAAAGTTAAATTCTAAACAACTTAATATTAAAAAAATAAAATAAATAAAGATAATTTAAAAAATCATCAAAAAAATATTAAAAACTATGAAGAAAAACACTGTAGCAATCAACAATGTTTTTTTTTTAAATTAAAAAATTGAATTTTTAATTAGCTCAATATTAAAAAAATTAACAAATATAGTTTTAAAAATAAAAAATCATGTGAAAAAACACAGTAGCAATCCACAATATCTTAAAGAAAAAAATTATAAAATAAAATTTTTAACCAGTTCAATATTAAAAAAAAATTAATAAAGATAATTTTAGAAAAAAATAAACAAAAAAGAGGGAAGTTGGAAAAAAAAGGAAAGTAATTTTGGAAAAAAAATAAATGAAAAAAATGAGAAAGTTGGAAAAAAATAAAAAAAAATAAAAAAAAATGGCAACTTGCAATATATTAGGTATGGGTGAATAGTAAATTATCCATACCCTTTAACTTATTATTCAATATTAGTTTTTTTTATTTTTAATTATATAAAAAAACTCATTAAATTTTTTTAATCAACTCAATATTAAAAAAATAATAAAAATAATTTTATAAAAAAATAAACAAAAAAGGGTGAAAGTTGGGAAAAAAGAGAGAGTAATTTTTGGAAAAAAAAAGTTGAAAATAAATAAAAAAACTATTATGAATTACTATTATAATCCTAGGTGAAGAATAAATTCTCCCCATCCTTTAACTTATTACTTAATATTAGCTTTTTTTTTAATTATATAAAAAAACTAACTAATTTTTTTTGTTAAGATAGCATTAGTACTTTCGATCTAGCTACAAAAATTATTTTTTATATTTAAATGATAAAACATATATATATATATATATATATATATGACTATGTACAATTTTTAATAAATAAAACAACAAAGTCATTGAAGCTTTGAAATAATGATTATATTAGTTCTTCTTTAAATTTTTCCTCTTGTTTTTGCTAGATTGCTCTCTAAACTCTGGATATATCATGCAGATGTTTTACCAGTAAAAACCGACCTCTGATTTAGTTAATATTTTTTCACAAAACTTGAAATTAATTAAAAATCTAGGGGCCAAAAAAACAGGGAGTTTCATTGCTAAAAACTACGTGAAGGCGAAGAGAAAAAAGTTATTCCGGCCGTATACGCGATTAAACCAGTCCTAGTTATCTGCAGTAAATAAAACCAAAGAATGTGGTTTTTCCCTTTTCTATATATATATATATAAACGCACGTGTTTAAATTCAGAGAAGATACGTTTTTGTAAGAGAATAAAACAGAAACGGGAGCAGGAGCTGCATGGGTGTAAGAAAACTAAGTGCTGGAAAAGTCAAAAAGCATAAATTGCAAGATGGTCCTTCAAATAGAAGGATTTCACGTGAGAATGGTGGAGGTACACGTCTATATAAAGGCTCTGCATAGTTACAGGATTCTTTTCTCCAAGCAAACCATATCCACAGAACGGCCATCGAATTAAAATTGAAATGATCCATAAGAGACCAGTAAGGCTGCGGCATTAGCGATAAATTCAACATATATATATATATATATATATATATATATATATATATAAACATGAAATAATTAATTAATACTGTTGAGGAGAGATCGAGTGCTGAAAGAAGTGACCGATCTTGGTGGCTTTTTAATTATTGATTTCTTGGTAGTTAAGGACTTGAAAGGGTTGGCTTTTCCTATGCAATTAAAGCGTGAGTTGAGTTTCCCCCACCTTCTTTGCTAAAACAAAATCTCCGAAGGCCATTTGTCATGAACGCACTTTGTGTCAAGGTCTTGGACCTCCTTTTGACTTTTCAAATTTTATTCTTGGTCTACAATTTGGATAGATTTTGCGATCTGAAATGATTATATTTTCAGTAAGAAGTTAAGAAATCATGTTAAACTAGGAATTTAAATTATTAAATAATTTTATATTATTTTTTTATTTGGATTTTGAAACTAGCACAGCTAAGCTATCAATTATCACATGTTTGACTTCGTTAATTTATATATATAGTGAAAATAAAGGACGAGACTATTAAAGGGCTTAATTCTTATCCAAGTTGGCTTACTGTCAAATGCTATTTGTCTGGAAAAAAAATAACTGGAATTGATTTTAGAACATGCTTAGTTACTATGAAAGGATATGATCATCTTTCCTTAATTTGTCCCAATTAAACTAATGACCGCGTCATGGATTGGAATTGAAATGCAAGATAGTGATTTTCTTAATTTAAACACAATAATGAATTAAATATTAAACAGTCGAGAATATATGCATATATCAAGGTGGAGAATATTCCACCATTTGGGGGAAAAAATAGCATCCTTGAATGAATGTGAGTTTATTGTCAAGCTAGCCTTGAGAAAACTAATTTAGAGGGGAAATTAAAAGGGAAAATTAACAAAAAAGAAAAGGAAAATAAAGCGCAAGGCTTTTAATTAGCATTTGTGGTGGGTCTACATAAACATTGCGACGTCACCAACAAAAGCCAACCATCAATATCCACCCACCACAGATCCCACTCCAAAATGCACTCAAGCTTTTGCAAAAATAAAACCAGTCCCAGCAAGAGACAATGCCAAAAAAACTGACTGGTTCATTCATCTTTGGATATGGATAACACAGCAGCCCCTCTTTTGTGTTTCTTCTGCCAATAAAGAAAAAAAAGAGAGGGATCGAATAATCAAAGAATTATTAAATGAGACGCACGAATGTTTATTTATCAATCTCATAATTTTTTCATGCTTGCCATGTCACGAGATCCTTAATCTCATCGTGAAGAAATTAATTTTGTCAATCGTATGTTTTTCAATTGACTCATTCTATATGAAATTCTCATGATTGTTTCATAGACAATCGTTACACCGCATGAAACGACTGGAAAATTTAATATGGATGGAGTCAAATTGAGGAGGAGTGTTTATAATTGAAGGACCTATTGACATATATTTTATTCGTTTAGGGTTTTAATTGAGGATTTGTGAAAAAGTAATGAATTAATCTGAGATTTAATTTCTCTTAAAACACTGAGATTGGATATATAAACAAGTGGTGTCCACGAAACTCTTGGGTCACCATACAACAGTGTGTTGATGGTAAGTGGTAACAAACTTGAATGGCAGCCATTTGAATTGATGTACACACACTGAACCGCAGATTAATTAACAGACGAGAGATGGTTTTTATTTTATATAAATAGGTGAGCAATACATCCACTGATCTATTCATCTTTACACCAAATTAACCTCTAGGCTATGCTGGAGTATGAGCTCAACACCATTCTTTGCGGGCGAGCGCACACAAATACATACATACATACATACATACATACATATATATATATATATATATATATATATATATATATATATTAAGCTCAATTGTGGATCACGAAGGAAAAACTGATCATCACTGGTGGCCAGCCTCAATATTAAGCTCAAATATTCAATACGATTGAATTCTCACCATACTTGAGAGATTGTTTGTTCTTAAATCAAACACCATAAGAATATACTCGTGGTCGTAAAACCATTTTGTCACATCTCTTTTTGTACAGGGAAAAAATGTTGCCCTCCACATATAAAGCAATGGATGAACGGTATCCTAGCTGATAGATCCTTTCATTAAATGGCCATCCATGTCGCCCACCACACACACAGTTGTCCCTTTCCTTAAATTCAAATTCAAATCCCCTCCTCCCCAAACAGTCGGCTTCACAGTGAAAGTCTTGTGGTTGAAGGTGAGACTATGGCTAGAGCTAGGTAGGTCATCCATATTGCCTTTGAGAAAGAAGTGCTGCTTCTTGGACTTGCCAAAGAAGGTTTACCTAAAATAAGATAAGGGCTATTATTATTATGAGTCATTGAAGGGGTCCATAATGCTGGTTTTGAATTACGACCACTAGAGTTTCTATGTGCTTATCCATTTGATTTCTTTTCAACTGGCTGGCAACGGCGCTCGCCAGTTACAGTAGTGCTGAAAGCCATGTTGAAACCCTTACATAATTTATTAATAATACTCGTTCCTGCATGCCTTAAATATTAGGAACGAAACAGAGAATTTATTTCTGTGCTTTATGGTAAGGAAAAGTGGGGGCACCGGTATCTTTTTTATGGACAGAAAAGGAAAGTAAAGATAAAGATAGCCCCATCTCTTTTTTGAGAATATTCAACAGAATCACTGGCTTTCTTTCGAAAAATATAATTAAGTTTGGTACTCTTCATGTTTAATTACCTTCGAGGTCTCCTGTAGCACATATACAATCACAGAGTCCAGGAATTAATTAATTTGTTTGTAATTTTATTGCTTATATATTCAACTAATAAACAATAGTTGTGTCGCTATGTGGCTGTGTGCTAGCAGTTAAATTTAACTGTCTAGAGTTAATTAGTTTAGTTTGTATTTGTCTCAATAAAATTACAAACATTCAATCAGTAAACAGTAGTTGGCTCGTAGTCAAATTTAGTTGTCTATAGTTAATTAGTTAGCATTTGTCTCAATAAAATTACAAACATTCGACTAATAAACAATAGCTGTGTACTCGCAGTCAAATTTAACCGTCCAGAGTTAATTACATGGTATTTGTCTCAATAAAATTATGAACATTCAACTAATTAATAAACAATAGTTGGGTAGCTGTGTGCTTTGCAATCTAATTTAGCAGTCTAGCTAGAGTTAATCAGTTAGTATTTGTCTTAATAAAATTATAAATATTCAATAGCTGCTATAGCTGTGCGCTCCCAGTCAAATTTTGCTGTTTATAGTTAAATAGGTGGTATTTGTCTCAATTATTTGAGAAGCCCAGCAGGAATTGAATCCTTGCAGTAGACACCAATAACATGCATGGTAGATGAGAATCATAATTAATAAGGTGAATTTCACTACTAGCACACCCAATTTGTGCTTATGTTCCCTTGTAAGCCGGTTTCCCCTATTAATGATTTGTCATTGTAAAGTGTGAGATATTGATTAGAACAGGAGAAGGCTATAACTGGTGCAATTCAAGCCATCATAAGATGTTAATGAACTTAATTATTGAAAACGAGTGGCTAATTAGATTTTTTGTTCTTTTAATCTGATGTTACCATGCATGGAAATGCTGCCAGTGAATCCTTCATTTTATAGATTTTAAGTAGATTTTTCTTACGATCTCTACACATGTACGTAAGAGTACTTTTATAGGGATTAAGATTGGCATATTATTGAACCTAAAAGAAAGCACATAAACAATGAAAATTAAGAACTCTTCCTTTTATCTCTTACGTATTCTTCTTTTTCATGCAAGAAGTTTTGTGTCCGATCGATATTTTCACTCTTCCTTTAAGTGATTGTGTTTGATCTCCCAGAATTCCGGTCTTTCACGTCTAGGGATTAACTTTTTACCGCAAAAAAGAGAAAGAAGACATGAACAACTCTCCCAACAAAACATCTTTTCAAGCACTTTAGTCCCCTCCCAATCAACTAAAAAAGTTGGCTTTTCCTTTCAAGGGTGGGTTGGGTTCGGCAAAAATATCACCACCTCCATGCAAAAACAGGAGAAAAAATAATTAATAAATGCTATAGAAAAAGGGCTTTCCTGCGATCATTAACTTTTGACCTCACCAACCACTTACACCCGATAAAACAGGTCGTAGTAGATTACATTGGATTTTGACCGGGAAACAAGAGGAATTCTTACAGATTCTTAAATCTTGAATGATTCTTTTGTTGGGAGACTAAGGCAAGACAGGTTCAATGTCATGTACTTCCAATGGGAAACATGAGGAATTCAAGGGCAGGCGGCCATAAAAAATTCCAGGACAGGTTCATGATCCTTTGAATTACACAAGAAAAGGAAAAACAAAAGAGTAAATTCCTTGCCAAACTCATGATCCTATGGAGGCCGGCTTTGGCAGCATACATGTTGTGAAACATGCATGTTAGCACTTACGAAAGCATTGACATTGTGAACAAATAGAACACTGGAATCTGCCCCTTTTCAATAAATTTGATTGAGGTTCCTCTTGCCATCATTTGTTTTCCTCCCCCAAATATTGATGGTATTTCTCTTCTCAGAATTGATAGGCTTTATTTTGGGAATTCGAGACAGTACTGTTTGGTGAGCATTTTAAGAGTACTTTTTTTTATATAATTTATCAAGAATTTTTAGAAATCATTACTGTTACTTTTTTCTTGGAGAATGCGCCATACGATGTTACTATTAAAATTACAAAACTCTAGCAATTATTCAGAAATTGAAAGAATAATTACTCAGTAACATATTCCAACGTGGTTGGAAGTACTAAATACTTAATTTACGTGGGATTGGGTTGGAAGCTTAAGTTACCACCTACCACCGTTTCTCTAACATGTATACAACTTATAAGTAGTTATTTTAAAAATATTTTTTATTTAAAAATATATTAAAAATATTATTTTTAATATTAATACATTAAAATAATTTAAAAACATTAAAAAATATTATTTTAAAATACAAAAATAAACGTTACCATGATTCCATCAACAGAATTCCGGCTGGATCGAGTCTCCTTGCACATAAAAGAAAATGAATGAAGTCAAAGCCCTCGATTATAAGTGGGGAGCTTGAACAGTAGAAACTAGGGTTCGGCTCCCACAAATCTCGGCCTAGTTTTCTCGATCCAAATTTTGTCTGTCGGCGTCCTCTAATTAATTTGATTGGTCTAAAAAATCAAATCCCTGGTACCATGAAAATCGTCATTTTTTGACTAAAAAACATGTCGCCCATTTAAAACTCGTACAAAGCGAGGGGAGACATCGTGGGCTGGTGGCATTAGTTGCTGTCTAATCAGGCGTGGAGCTGTTTTGGCAACCCTGTGAAACGAATGGATCGTGGAGACTAAGCTCGCCAGTCGCCGGGCCTCCCTTGAGGTTGAGAAATACATATACACATAAAGAAATGACAATGACTCTGGTGGCCGATTTTTAGCAAGGAGAAGACAAAAAAATCCTAACTTTGAATGGGTTTTGATGCCAATACCATTTTGGTGGGTGGAAAAAGAGAGCAGGAATTGAATTAGCTTCAGCTAGAAATGGGATAGAATTTGAAATCAGCATTTCTAACGGCTTTTAATCACTCTCCATCAACAGGGTAGCGTTATTAATATACTAAAAAGAAATGATACTTTCATGTAGAAGTAATCCGAATGTAAATTTTATTATTTTTTAATTAAATACATTCATGTTAGCTTTTGATTTATAATTAAATTTAAAATTTTTTAAAAAACTTACATATTTATCTTTTTTTTACCAAAATAAATTATTCAACAAAATCAAAACACAAATTAAATAACTAATAATTACTTGTTAAGCAACAGTGAATGAAATTCTATTATGTTTGATGAAATATATTATCGTCAAAAATCAATAAATTTGATTTAGTTATTTAAACTTTCTCTAAGAATAAAGGCAAAATTAGAACTTTTTAAATGAGATGGACTAACAAATACTTGATATTATATACTATATATACACATGTGTTATATAAAAAAATCAATTTAAAATATATATATTAACTCATGTCAAGCAAAATTAATTTAAGAATATTTTAATATATATATATATATTATAATTATTCTTTTCAAGTTTTTATATTTTAAAACTGTTTTATAATAACTCTATTTTTAATATTTTTTTAATATATATAATCAAATTTTTATTTATTTATTTTTAAATCTTTCAATGATTGTTAAAGTTTTTTATAACAATTTTTTATTGACATATGGCATATGACTGCTAAAATTATAACTTGTAAAGATTATAGTTACAAATTGATTTTATTCTTGCAAACTTTGTTGTTTTATACAAGTTACTTAAATATAAAAATTAATTTTTTTAATTTTTCTATTATGTCTCTAATTTTTTTTAGTTATCTTGTACTTTATTTTTAATTACTAATAAGTTTATCATTGTCATTTTACATATAAAATTCATAACAAAATTAATATTAATTTATCAAAACTCATTTCAATTCATATTTATATAACATTACTCATACACAAATTAATTTAACAAACTCATAAATTATCATAAATCTTAACACTTTTAATAACTAATTATAAATAAATAAAACTATAGACAATAATATAAATAGAAAACATGAAGGAAACTTACCTCAAGCATAAAGCATAAAAGGTTAAGAAATTCTTTACTTAACTAATTAATAGCTTAGGACTGAAGAGAGATTTTATAAAAGAAAAGGAGACAATGACAAGAGTTCAAAAAGAAAAAAGAAGAGCCTGTATCAATTAGTAGCCAACAATAAAAATTAAACTTGTTAAACTATTATATTAATATTTTAATATAAAAAAATAAGAGGGCGATTGCCCCCTTTTACCCTATATGGATTTGCACTTTATAAAAAGAAGTCAATAATGTAAAAACTTCAAGTGGTGTTTTTTAGATAGCGTTTGTTTACTATATGAAACTTAAAAGATGAAAATAATAAATTCAAAAGAGATAAGATAAAATTAAAAAAACAAAAGATAAAATTATATTTTATAATGGTGTATAAGATAAAGTAATTATTTTTATATCTTATTTAATTATGATGGACAAAACAAAATAAAATATTAAAAAAATATTTTACTTTTAATATGTATTATTGTTAAACTTGTATATTTTAAAAAATAATTAGATTTTTTTTTTATTTTAGTTTATATTGGATATTAAAATTAATAATATTATAATAATTCTGGTTATAAAATCAAGACTGACTTAACCTAGGGCCTAGATTTGGTATGATTTTAAGAAAAAAAAAATGATTGACTTCATCTAACTCGGTTAAAAACTTAAGTCAACCTAGGATAGAAAAAATGGATAAGAAATTCGTTGGTTTTTTGAAAAATAATTAGTTAAAACAAGATTATTTTGATTATTTTTAATTTTTTTTAGGTTAGTTAGGTTGACCCTCTAGACTAGTGGCATGAACCTTATATCAGGTTGACTCTCGAGTTGAATTTTTAAACTATAATGATAATTATTTTTATTCATGCATTGACTCGGGTCAACTCATGTTAACCCTCTTGACTCATGACCTAGATTTTGTTCCAATCAATCCCTGAGTCAAGTTTTAAAACTATGATAATAACAATTTTTATTATTATATTGACTCGAGTCAATCTATGTTAATCTTTTTAATCCATGACTTAAGTTTTGTCTTGAGTTGATCTCTAAATTATATTTTAAAACTTTGATAATAATCACTTTTATTTTATATTAACCCTTCTAACACATGACATTGGTCTTACCTCGAGTCGACACATGAATTAAGTTTAAAGTTATAATAATATTCTTATGTTGACTCAGGTCAACAGTTAACTTTACCTATTATGTAAATCTTGTATTATATTAACTCTCAAATCAAGTTTGAAACTATAATAATATTTTTTTTTCTTACACTAACTTGAGTCACTCCTATCTATGACCCAAGACTTAACTAGTAATCTAAATTTTATCTTAGATTACTTCCAAGTTGGATTTTAAAACTATAATAATAAATATTTTTTAATCTTATATATCTTCATTAAACAATTTTGAAATTGAAAGTTTTTTAAAATAATGTTTTAAAAGTTAAAAATAATAAATATTATCTTTGAAAACACATGTTTTTTTATATCTCTTGCTTTGAAAATACACAAAATATATTTATTTTTATATCTTTATCTTTATTTTTTTAACCAAATATATTTGTATCTTTACTGTATTTATCTTTTTTTTAATCCAAAGACAACAATCATATATTGCCTTGATACTGCAAAAACTCACTCAATATGTAGCAATTAGCCGGCCTCCCACTTCCCTGTCATCATTTTATACATTGATCATAATCATATGCTTTGTGTTAGATGCATAGCTGCAAACAACATAGGCAACCAGCCTGACTCCTGATAATTACTGAGCAGCTTCTTACCTTTGAGTTTTCTTTTACAGCCTTTTGCTTCAACTTGGAGGTTAGAAAAATGGATACTCACGAGCCACGAGTGTACTGTTTCTTCATACCTCCCAAATATATTAAAGCTACATCCTCTGCCAGCTTGAGTTGCTTAACATATCCATCAAACATTACTTGATCACCTCCATGTTTTGAACATAAACTCAGAAAATACTTCATTCTCTATGTTTTGAATCCCGCAACAACTTACATCAACTTAATTTACCTCAACGAGGTGGAGAAAAAGCATACAAGGATACTGCTTATATCAACGGAACCACAAGGATGTAATACAATGGGTGGAAGGTTGCCTGTGGCAAGGTGCCGCTTTATATTATCAGACACCATTTCACCAGATATATAACTAGATATACAGTAAAAACTTCAAATGGAAAAACATGTTTCTTTTTTCCATTAGGCAATAAGACAAATACAAGTGATGTACATACATTTATTTCCCAATAAATGCAAGTCGTAACCGCTCTCTCTGTTGCATTAGAATTGGATCCTTCGGAGATGATGTCTTCCCTCCCACGCCTGCCTGCCGCATCATCTCTGCAATAAGCACTCAAATATCATACCGCCGAAAGAGCACAATAAAATGTATCAATTATGAGTTTAGAGCCGAACTCGTGTCAAATGCAGCTCCGCAATAGGCACTCAAATATCATACCGCCGAAAGAGCTCAATAAAATGTATCAATTATGAGTTTAGAGCCGAACTCGTGTCAAATGCAGTCTCATATGATCTTTTGCTGGTAAATTGTTCTAAAATTTCGTTTTGCGTGCTTTTGCCACATTGTTTTTTCAAATAATTCTTGCGCAAAAGAAATCTGTTTGCAAATATGTCCACACATTTTGTCAATATAACTAAACAACTTCAACTAGAAGGATCAATATGCAAGTTACATGAAGGCAATGAAATGCTGGGGCCCTAGAAAACTATCTACCTATCAAGGGTTAGGTCAAGTCATGCTACCAAGTTCATGAGAAATACACCACCAACCATTTTCAGCTCAATATGCAAACATATCTTATTATACAGGAGGTCATCCATTCACTTGCTCATCTTGCAGCCCGCCCAACCATCTTCACATTTTCATCTCCTAAGGGTAAAAGTCCAGGACTCAAGAAAGAGTTAAACGTTTTTTCAGAAATAGCATTTCTTTTCTCAAGAGTTAATACATGCGGCACTTTGAGATTGAGATGAAGTTCTAATACCAAGACTTCAGCTAAGGAAAGAAAGCCTCAAATTTACCTCAATGGTGGTTCATAGGACCAATCCCATCAACAAAAAACTGATAGAAATTTAGTCTTAAAATCAAGATATTAAATTAAAACTTGCCTCGTTTTCTTTCAAGTTCTTGATAAAGCTCTTCTTCCCATTTTCTTTGCCTCTCAGAGAAGCTTGTACTGCAAGTCAAAGTAATGTCATTCTCAGGTAACATATTTCAGATGTGATTCTTTAGTAAAATTAAGATAAACCAGGCAACAAATAATGGTAAACACACCTAGACGTAAGTGTTTCCTGCTGGCCATCATGAAGAAACTCTTTCCACTCACTAAGCTGAGGTGGCTGAATTTCCTGCAAAGCTCGATTGTGTATACTACTTTCGTTTGCTACATGATTAGTTTGACGACCAGGACTTGCAATGCTGGGAGCATCAACAACTGCGGAGAGTCTTCTGCTAGGCAAACGTTTGGGTGACCTGCTTTTGGGGGGTAAACTTGGTAAATGAGTAGGATTTTCACTGTTTTCTGTTCCAACTGCAGTTGGAGCACCCATGGTATTCAAAGCGCTGTTGTAAAACTCTTCATATAGAGGTGTCTGCAGCTTCTTCAAATCTAAAGCCTAGTGGAGTTTTAAAGAACAAGTATTAACAATTTCATCATACCAGTGAATAGTGTTACCAAAAGAGGGAAAGGCATAAACAAAATTTTGATTACATTACATCTTTGACTAGTTAAAGATGTAAACCTCCAATCCGTGTTACAAGAATGTAATAACTCAATAAAAAACCAAATCTAACAATAAAAGACAAGAAAAAATATCAATTAAAAAAGCAAAAAAATATATTTTTTTATAGGATGGGGTAAGTCTATTTATTGCTATAATAATTTCCCAACATGTTTTAGTATATTGTTAATTGGTGCCCGCCAAAAAAAAATGTACCTTCTCATCCAAAAATGCTCTAATTTTTGACTCGGTAACTTCATCATCATCCTCAGGTACCACTGGCCCACATGGAAATGTGAAGTCGTTCTGTCCCCTACCGGATGCTTCATGGATATCAATAGCTTCATGGTTTGATTGACTGCAAGACAAGTTATATCTACTTCTCTTAAACAATGGATCTTCATCAAACTTGCATGGCCAGTCATCCAAGGGTTCGCACATTGGGTTGACACTCTGGTTTAAAGAAACAATTCTGTCATTAAAGATAATACAAGCTCCTGAAACGCATAGTTGGACAAAGTAGTGTTCATCACCTTATTTAAATCAGCAGATGCTAAGGTAGATTTGAACCCAGTGGATGCACTAACCGCAAAATCATCTTTATCATCTATCAGACACATGTCATCATCAAAATTTACTGCACCCCAGTAGGATCTTGATCTTGACAAATTATCACGATATACAGTCGAGGACTTCATACTACCCATTTCACAAACATCCTTCAATCCTGCACATGTTGACCTTCTGATCACAGAGTTCATGCTGCGCCATCGATACATGTTCAAGACTCAGAAATAGCATAATAATAATAATAATGAAAATGAAAACACACGAGGTTAAAAAAAGCTTACGAGCTCTTGAGATTCGACCCGGTCGCAGCTATCAGATTTCCAGATTCCTAAACAGGAAAAAACACATTAATTGACATGTCGATGGTCACAGAATACAGTAATCAAACCAGCACATCTTACTACACTTACTCTAACTGAGTTGCAGAATACCGAATGAGTTTCCTGATAATCCCCCATGACAAATGGATGCTGCACATGTTTAGAAAAGGATTCAATGAGATAAAATCTAAGCCGTGTTTAGTTCACTATAATTAAGCAATACCAAATAGTTTGAATAAATTTTGTCCAGGTGATAGGAACAGCCATGAATATAAGAATTGCTAATAATGAAGGTTACTGCGGTGATTTTCAAAACAACCAAAATTTAATCTTCTATACCCTATCATTATCTCCAATCAACAGAACATTTGTCATCCCGCGAACCTAATTCTCTCCATCCTTCAGCTCATTAACTTCTTTTTCAAGTATAAAATTTGAAAAATCTTTTCAAGTCCAGGTATTTCTGCCAAGCATATGTTCATATTTGAGTAATATTACGCCTAGTTTATAATTTTTATAAACAATATACATATCAAAATCACCTGCAATAACTCAGATGCAGCAGGCCTTAAGTTTGGTACCCTGCCACCACGTATATACATAAGAGTTTAGTACAGACATATATCTAATACAATTCATAGAAATTATGTTTCAGAGTTCATTGATGAAAAATACAGAGTCACTTCTGCCTAAAAATGTTGGCTAGTTAAAAAAGAACAAAGATTACTAGAGAAATGAAGGACTTGAGATAAATAAAAGTGAAACATACTCCTGAAGACATTTTAATAAGAAATCCTTTGCCTCAATAGATAGATGTTCAGGAATTGGAGGATGAGATTTAGTTGTCCCAATGTGGAAGAGAGCAGCAACCTGAAACCGAAACTTGTTTTCAGACTGCAAACTAATCTAAAAACCAATAAGCACCAACCAATACATTATAGTCAATTTTCTTACACATTAATAGAATTAAAAAAAGAAATCAGTCAATGCATCAAATCTGTACCTCCTGATACTGTTGACTCCATGGAGGTTTCCCTGTGGCCATCTCAATCACAGTACAACCAACGCTCCATATATCAGCAGAACTATGAAATTGAATGTCAAAGACAATGGCGTCCAAAGCAGAAGAATTAGGACTAGCACACAAATCTATTTCTCTACTGAAGGAATAAGTGCACAACGATACACTACTGCATGAAAGCATGGCATACATCATTAATTTCGTCTTATGCAAGTTCTGACATTTTTCTAACTTTATAGAACTGCAAATAAAACTTCAATGCCCTCATATTATGAAAATGTTGACTAATCCACAAGTTGTATCGGTCATTATCTCCATGCGTTTCAAATATAAATTATATTGACACTTGTTTTATGATTCCAAAAATCCTACTTTTAACTTGATTATTGATATGTAAATATCTAATTCCTCGCTAAAGGAATGAATAAGATCACACTCTGCATAAGAGCATAACATACATATTAAATTTCCTCATTTGCAACTTCTGACATTGTTTAAGTTTTTCGAACTACAACTAAAAACTCCACGTGTCACAAATGTGAGTAATTTTTTTTTACATTATTTATGATTCCAATTATGTATTATTACATCCTTGCATTTTAAATCCACTGCATGATTTTATGATATGAGATTGTGTGGAGCTTCCATTTGAAGAAATCATATGGTGGACCATGTCATAATTTTTTTTTTAAAGAAAAATCTACTGAGATGGTCAGGGAGGATTTGTAATTGTGATATCCTCTTTAGCAGAAAGGCGTGGCGACCTCTTAGATTATGCCTTAGCCATGTCATAAAAATCACAGAGAACTTGATTATACATATGTACATACTTCTACTCTAATGTCAAGATACATAATGGACAAATATGAGGAGAATAAATTGAAACATTGTTCTTACAAGCTATGCCCAGTCTGGAGAATAACTTCGGGAGCCATCCAATATGGAGTACCTTTCATTGACTTGGCACCATTTATAGTAGCCTGTAATCAACATAGCAACTTAGCAAAGATGCCGACAGAAACTCAACCAGTAAAGAAAGATTTTAAAATAGTAATATACCAGTTCAACTACTTTCTTGGATGCTCCAAAGTCAGCAAGTTTAATGCAACCCTTGTTATCAACAAGAATGTTTGCCCCCTGAAACGAAGCATGCTCAATGTCAATTTTTGGAGAAAGAAAGGGATTTTCTAAATAAAATGTACTTTATATAACAACAACACAATACCTTGATGTCCCTATGCATAATACCATTCTTGTGAAGGTATTCCAATCCTAACAACAGCTGTTTCGTATACATTCTTATTACCTGCATATAAAATGATTTTAAATAGGACCATCAACAGCATTTCAAATACCACCGACATTCTAACATTTCAAAACTAGAAATCACTTACCGACTCAGGGAAAGATCCAAATTTTCCCAGTAACGATGATATGGATCCACCCGGTACAAATTCCAATAAAATATTCAATGAATCATCCTCTCTGGCAGTTCCCAGGTATCTCTAACAAACATGGAAATAACATAAACAAGCCAATAACCAGCCAAAGTCGCCAAAATGAAAGAGAGCTAAATATCATACTCACAACAATATTTGGATGCGAAAGATTCCTGAGAAGCTTCACTTCTTCCTCGAGCTCTCTGATGTGTGCCTATTATAAAATTTTAAGTAAAAACTTCTCTGTTAACCATGAGAATACTTGATCAAGAATAATTCTGGATTGAGCTGGTTAAAAAGTTGTAGCTTTAGTTATCTTTCCTATGTTTTGAGATAAAAACATAATAAAAACAATAATAAAGCAATATTGTAATAAGTGTCAGCGTGCATGACTTTTTAGTTTGAGGCATAATCCAAAAGTTTTTCCTAACAAAAGTGAGTGGAAATCATTTTAAATTAGAAGTATGTTAGATGAAAAAGACTCAAATCAACTTTTTATAAGTTAGAATCCATAAATAAAAATTAGAAATTTTAACTTTCAATTAAATCAATTTTGTAACAAATGTTTCATTTAAGCCATTCAAACATATTTATGACTTTTCTACAAGTCAAAAGTTAAAAAACAACTTAAATCAATTTGCAAAATTCACGCCAAACAGAACTTCAACCATTGTAATTGCCAAGAAATTCAAAAAAATACATTAGCCATCTAAAATTACCAAAATACGCCAAAAGTAACCGAAAAAGAAACTAATTGTACACGTAAAAGTAAAATTCAAATCCAGCCCTCACCTGCGTTTTCTCCTTAGAAGCACTATTGGCAGCAATCGAAACCTGCAAAAAATATAATGATTTATAATGATCGAGTAATTGTTAAAAAGCAAAGGAAAAAAAATAGCAATTGAAGTCATTAACCTGTTTAACAGCGAGAAGTTCTCCAGAATCAAGATTCATCCCCATATAAACCCTACCAAAAGCGCCGCATCCAATCAACTCACCTTTTCTCCACCTGATCGGCGGCGCATCTTCTTTTTTAGATGGCGGAGGCAAGGACGGTATTGAAGGCTTGGCGAAGAGGCCGATTCGCGATTTGCGAATGCTAGAGCCGATTTTCTCAACGAAACCACTGAAACCTCCATCTTCTCCACCTCCTCCTGAAGTCGATTTAAACACTAAGGATCGACGAACCGATCCAAAAATATCTTGCATTTCGTGGATCTTTAATTTCTAGGGTTTTTGCCTTTTCGGTGATTTTTAGACTCGAGTGTTTTAGTTTATGTTCGAGAGAGAGAGAGAGAAGTAGCCGTTAGAGGCGTGTGAGGTGGTTCATTTTTTCGGGGAAGTGAAAATTTGAAGGGAGGGAAAAGCAGGGTGAGAGATCTATTTTCAAAAAAATAAAAAATAAAGAATAAACAAGTGCAAGGCAGATTAAATGATTGGTTAGTTTCTTTTATGGGCCTTGTGCTTTGTTTGTACTGGATTATCTGGGTCGGTAGTAGTACAATTTTGGTTTTTTTTTTTAATGGAAAAGCCACATATTTGTTGTGTTATTTTACATATATACATCTCTTATCTTTACACTGATTTTGTGTTGTCTTATTTGTTATTGGTAAATGACATCACTTTGTTATCAAATTTTTGGATGGATCAGATTGTATGTTGATAAGAATAAGTACTTTTTTGTTTGTTTTTTAATTGCCTTTGTATTTGTATTTATGGTGAAATAAATATGATAAGGGTAACAAATTAAATTATCTTTTGTACTGTGAAACCATTAAAAAGTTAAGTTTAAAACATAATTTTTTTCCAGTATTTTTTATATTTTTTTTGTAAAAAAAATATTTGTTTTTTTTCAAATTAATATATTTTTTATTTTTTCATATTATTTTGACGTGCTAGTATCAAAAATAATTTTTTAAAAATTAAAAAAAATTATTTTAATGTATTTTCAAGAAAAAAATATTTTAAAAAACAATTATAACCACACTTCTATCAATCATTTTATGCATGTTTTTTATTATATATAAATTTCAATCATAAATTTTATTAAACACATATTTAAATCCAACTAACTATAATTAATTATAATTTTTTAAAATTATAACTATAAAAACAACCATAAAAACTAATACACTCTAAATAATTTTAAAAACACGATTCTATATTAGTTTGATATATTTAAAAGAATATAATAAATATTTTATATGATTACTATAAAATTTAAATTTAAAAAGTTGGATGATGGAATTTTTTTATATATGATTTTCAGAAAACACCACGGTAAAATAATGTTCATATCATATATATACAGAGTAATCTTTTTTACAAAATAAGTTTTTTTTTTTTAAATAACAATATTTTGAATGATTACCGGGACAGTGAGTCAGTGACGTTCATTAATTTAAATAACTTGAGAGGCAGAATAGGCTACACTTGCTTCTGCATATTCAAGTTTTCAATTTTTCTGTAATGGCAAAAAAAAAATCTAAGAAAAAATAGGCATTATACTTGGAACAATACTCTCGCCCGTTTTTTGATCCCTTGTGCTCGTATATTGTTCTTTATTTCTCTACGTTAAAATAATGTTTCATGATTTATATAAAACTTTTTTTATTTGTCTTGCGAGGAATTGTGCTTGATGTTTTTAAAAGCATACCCTTGATGATAAGAAAAAAAATTAAAATACATGTTGGTGATATTTTGGTTTTTTTTATATTTTTAAAGAAAATATTAACAAAATAACATAGTTTTAAAAATAATAAAATAATATAATTTATACATATTACAATTAATATTTAAGTTTGTTGTTGCGCAAAATCATAATATTTTAAAAACAAATTTGAATTGGGTTCATATTATACGAGAGAGGATAGAGATAAAACATAATCTTACAAGTACATCAAAATTCTAACTAGATATCACCGGTATTTTAAAGAAGATTTTGACAGAAATAAATTTAATGACACCAGTAACAATTGTTAACAGTGACCCAGGTGTATTATTTTTATTGTTTCAGAGTGGTAAGTGGATTATTTATTGAAATATAATTAAAATAGTTAAATAAACTAATTTATTATAAATTTAATAATTAATTGATTTTTATTCGAAAATCAAATATAATATTTAGCAACATATCATTATCTCTCAAATATCATGAAATTTACAGTTGATTTAAAGATTAATTTCTTAATATAATTATTATAATTTCATCGTTAATGTTTTGATTTAAATATTATAACGACATATTTTTTTCCAACACTATAATTATTGATTTTTAAAATATTATTTGAATTTATTTGAAAATCTCATTCTACTTGGCACAAATATTTATAATAAATGCTATTTAAAAATATAAAAAATATTTTTTATAATTCACATAGGATAATAAATCTTCTTTTAATTATTTAAATACCTCATGTAGATTATATTATACCCAATTTATTCACTTGTTATCATTTCTCAGGATAGTGTGTCATAAAATCAAAGTATAAAATTATTTATATAATACAAGTTAGTGACTTTAAATCCAATAATAAATTTATATATATATATATATATATCATGAGCTATTTCATTAACACAATTGATTTATCCATGTAAAATTTTTATATTATGTAGCAATCATATATATATTAGTTACATACATTCCTAATAACATTCCTAATAACTAAGCTTATAAGAAAAACCACTTTAATTCATAAATGAAATGATATAAAATGTATCGATATCAACAATTCTAGTGAAATTCTTATATCACAGGTGATTTTTTTACACATAATTTTTATATTATCCGATAATTATTTATATATTAATTATAAATATTTTTTTATATCTAAGTTTACGATAATAATTATTTTATTTTACAAAAAAAATAATATAACATGTATTAGTATCAATAATTATAATTAATATCCAAACTTAATAAAAAATTAATTAGAAATATTTAAGAATAATGTTTTGATGTAATAAAAATATTTTCAATATAGTAATTTTTTGTAATATATATATATATATATTAGATTTATTAATCAAATATTATATATATTAATCAAATATTTAATAAATATTAAAATTACATAAATTTATATAAATAATATCAATACTAAACACAACCAACAATAAACAATTGATACAAAACAAGCACGCTTTAAAATGCAAACGAGTGAATTTGGAAAATCCGAAGGGCTATGGAAAACCCTTTCAGAGGGTACTGGGGGTGACGCATTCTGGGCATGTCACCTCTTCCGACAGTAAATCCATCAGTCCAGGTACTTGACTCTGCTTTTCAGTGTTAGCTTCTGCCTAGCATAAAAACTGTTGTTGGTCTTCCCTTTTGATCATTGAGCTTATGCGCAGAGGGCCCGGCCTGTGGGATAGACTTGGGATTCGAAGAGAGGGGTGAGGCGGGGGAATGGAGAATTTTGATTTTACCATCTAAGCTTTTGATTTTCCACCTCTGAGGTGGGAGATTTTGAGAGGTGGAGTGCTCTTTTTGGAGATGTTCCATTAAATATAAGCTCTCACTCAGGATTTTTGTCTTTTAGGTTCTGCTTAGATATTTAAATGATGATGGTGAGTACGGAAGTGATTATAATTTAAAGTGTTTTTTATTTAAAAATATATTAAAAAATATTTTTTTAAATATTTATAACATCAGCATATTCAAATAATTTTAAAATATAAAAAAATAATTTTAATAAAAAAATTAAATTTTTACAAAACAATTATTCTAAATTTCTCCATTTTGAAGAAGATGATTGAGGGACATGACTAGAAGGTTTATCCATGGTGCAGGATTGAATTCCTCATCCTTCGTAACTCTTTTTGATACGTGAGAATTTTCGTTACCAAACAGGTGCCTACCCTGTTACATGGCTTAAAAAAGAAAAGCTACATCAGTTATTCAGCAACTAGGGATTAGAAATAGCAGTTGTACACAGTTTTGAATTTCTTACGTTGCTGATGATCATAAAAAAGCCAGTTCAAATATTAAAAAATGATGAACTTAAAGTGACAACCACTTGACAAATGACTTTGTCACCTCGACCGAGGAAAAACGTAGAATCCTGAAATGAGTTATAACCTGAGGAGTGAAGAATCAGGAAATAGCGAGTTACATAGAAATGGGGAGCCTCTTGACAGCACGAAACAAGAAAATTATACTTGCAAGCCTGCACAATACCTGAACACAGCAAAAGGTAACCTGGAGAGGCTCTTGAAAGGTTCACAAAAACACAGCACCAAAACAAGACCAGAGTTTCAGCCAACACAGCACGCAACTAAATCATATGATCCAATTCAGAACAGAAAGCAGGTCAGATCCCTAAACATCACAGCATCTGGGGATCACGGGCTATAAAGAGCACGTGCTTAGCTTTTAATTAATAACTTCAGTTTGTAAGGAGACCTGTGTAATTATGTCCATCAATAATCGCTCATATGAGTTTATAAATGGAGAAGATGAAAGAAAGTTGAAGAATTTCTTATGTTTGATTAAAGAGCAGGAAGTGTAGATAATTTTCGCATCATACATTGCATTCATGTCATCGGAGATAGAGTTCCTAAATTACAAGGACATTATAGAGATTTTTCCTCGCTTCATTTTCTGTTTCATGCCGTCAAAGGTATTCTTGGTTAGCATGCACGTTACTCCAAACTAGTCCATTCAACGAAATAAATTCCTTTGAATCATGGTCTCTTGAAAAGTCTAAGAAAGGGAGTAAATGTTTGCTCAAAACCTCCTTCCCTCCCTTAATATTTGAAATAATGTTTCTTTTTTCTATCTCAAATACTTGAAAACCACAAGAAGATGGCGATGTTGATTTTTTTTTCTCATTTAATGAAGGAATTAGTGTTAGTGATCCAAATTAGCGAAGGTTCCGAAGCAGAGTCAGTGCTACAGGCTATACAAGAAACTGTTTATCAGACAGTTTTTGGTAAAAAAGCTTATGGTTAATTTGTAGCTGACTTGCTAGCTGCCAATTTCTATCATCTTAATACTATACTGGTGCCAATAAATGGATAAAATCAGTGTAGGAAGTAAGAAATTCGTAGCAAATTGCAATTGTAAGCACATGAAAATTTGCTTTTTAAAAAATATTATTGCAAGCCGCCACAGTTCCTAGAAGCTATCTGAGATTTCTTGCAACGGAAACCTCTAAAGAAATACAAATGGTGCAGACAGCTAGCTGAGTTTTTTTTTTTTTTTTTCCAAGCACTTCATATGAAAAGAATGATGTATCCAACTCTTGTGTCTTCTTAACATCCATCCATCCAGGAGCGCCATGACAGTGCAAGACTTGTGCTCCCACCTCATTTGCAGCCAACATGATCCGAATAACTATATGAACAAATAATGACACCACCACCATTAGAGTGATACACCAGGCATTAAATCACAATAACGAGCATCAACTTTTAACTTTTTACATAAAAGATGATGCTTAACTTAAAAAAAAAAAAAAAACCCATCAAGAGTCACCTGTGACTTGCCTGCGCAGCACGTGACCTTGGTGAATTTGGCGGAGAGTGGAGTGCTTCTCATTATCTTTAGCATTATCATCAGCTGCTTTGGTTTGTGAAGGAGAATTCAGAATGGCCTTCGATGGCTTAAAATTTGGTCTAGAAAAGAAGACATATAGCCCTGTTCTCTTTATAAGGATTACCTGGTTTCTGGTTGAAGTAGAAAAAAACGTTTCGAAAATAAAACAGCCTGTGAAACTGGTAGAAGGTGAGAAGCTAAGATTATAGAAGCCAATGCCGGCGCAACTCTCGGTTCACTCTCACTGGCTAGCGGCATAAAAAACGATACAGGGTGCAGGAGATGGATCCATTTGGGCATGTACTGGACTTGATGGACTAAAAAGTGAGTTTTTAAAAAATATAAATTATATTGTTTTCATTGAAGGTACTTTTAAGTTAAATCTATGTTAAGCTAAACTATATGTTAATTAATTAAATAATTAAACTAAACAAAATGCAATTTTAACTTTCTCTCATCACATAATCACGGTACGTTTGCATGTTGATGTTTATTTAAAAAGTATTTTTATTTTTTAATGTTTTTTAAAAGTATTTTTTAATTTTTTATATTATCATATCAAAATTATAAATCACTGAAAAATACAAATAAACTTTGAGATGCGATACCTACTTTTTTTTTATGATTTTTGCTTTTTTTGAAAAATAATTTTTTAACGCATGGATTAGTTTAGTCTAAGATCTTGCATGTGACATTCGCGTTGCATGAATAGTAGACTTAACAAATCAATAAAAGGATGTAATTTTTTTGTAATGCTCCTTGTAATTTATTAAATTTGTTGATCATACCCTGTAAGGTATTCGTTAATGACTCCCAAATTCATCTTGTATGTTTGTTTTTTAAAGGTGTTTGGAAATGCGGATTTACCCGTATTTTTTTAAAAATTAATTTTTTTATTATGTAATTATTTTAATGTGTAATTTTAAAAATAAAAAATATTATTTTAATATAAAAATTTTTTTTAAAAAATGATAAATACACTTGTAAACAGGCCCTACGCTTTGCTTTCGGCAACTTCTTTTGAGATTCATTGATTTTAATCGCGTCGGTGATCGAGGAAAGGACTCATACAAAGGTATGGTGGCTTTGACGAGGGAATGGAAAGAAAGCTTTGCTTCTAGACTTGGAAGGAAAGGAGAGGAGATGGGTAGGTGAGTGAGGTGATTCCCCTTCTTGGAAGTAATTTCAAGCTTCAATCGTAGGTTGAAGTCATAATTACGTAAAAGAAGATTTGGTGCAATTGTTAGGGTGGAGGGTCAAATTAAACAATCAAATGTTGCTTTGAAATTAATTTATTCCATTTATAACTTTAATCAAATCAAGAAAATATGTTTTATAAACGGAAAAATGTAAATCATTATATTGGGAAAATAAAAGAAGAGAGTAGAACATTAGAACCTCAGGGAAAAAATGCGGTTCAAAAAAGCAAAAACCCCTGTTTTATAGATCGTTTGCTATTACAGTATAACCATATTTTTAAATTTTATTTTATTTTTAACTTTAAATTATTTTTTTATATTTTAAGATTTTTTAATATTTAAAATAAATTTTAAAAAATAAAATATTATTTTAATATATTTTCAAATAAAAAATATTTTAAAAAATAACACCTATTACTCTCTCCAACAAATCATATATCTGTATGGGTTAAAATACAAGTTTTCGATGTCTCTCTTTTTTTTTATTTTTTATTTATTCTTAATCAGTTTTCCTTGTAATTGAAAAGAAGAGGACCACGTCAAACCAATCAATAATTTATTTCATTTTTTTCTTGTCAAATTTATGCAACATATAAAGAGAAAATTGTCCTTTTGCTTTAAATATAAATGAGAAATTGACTTCAAGCGATGCATGATCTCGATGGAGACTGATGAGATTACCCATTAGCCTAACTTGATCATATCTTCTCAGTTACAGTAGTAGGATTGGACCCGAAATTAAAATCTAACGTTCCTTTTGCTTTAAATAATGATTTTTTTATTTTTTAAAATTTATTTTTAATTTTAACGTATCAAAATAATTTAAAAAATACTAAAAAGTAATTTTTAAATATTTAAATAAAAACACGGCAATGACAAACACTCCAACGTGTCAATAAAATCTTAATTTTACTGGTAACTAAATGTGGCACGGTAATCTAAAAATGGTTTGTTAAATGAAGGTTAATCTTATCATTCCATCCAAGCAGAGACCAGTTTTAACAGTAGGTGGGGGTGGGTACAGCAGTAACTAACTAAAAGAAGTAAAAAAATACCACGGGATACGGACGGACTTGTAAGCATGAGAGCAACGGGGTGTGCTAGATCGAAAGTTAAAAATTAAAAAATATTATTTTAATTTTTAATGCTTGTTTTATAAACCGGAGAGAGAGTAATAAACAAATGCTAAAATATTTTTATTTTTATAAATATTATTTATACATGTCTTTTAAAAAAAGTTAAAATTAATAAAGTGAGGTCAATAAAAAATAAATAAATTAAATATAACAATATTTAAAAAAAATATCAAACTCATTAAAAAAATAAAATACATATTGTTTTCGCTCTAATTAAATAGTTTTTTAAATAATTTTTTAGTAAAATATATATAGTACAAAAAGTTATATTTATATTATTTAAAATATTATTTTATCAATTTTAGATCTTCAAAATAATTCAGGCGTCTCTTTTGGTGAACAACCACTCGGGGCATTGAAGCAATTTGGAAAAAAATAAATCAGATGTAATTAATTAGTTAACCGACTGTCGGTAAATAACTTTAATGCCAGAAAGAATCAGAAGAGATTGACCAATTCCATGGAACCGTCTGAATAGGATTCCCTTGCCTGCATTTTCTGCCTTCCCCCTTTTCCTCTCCTGTAGTTCTTTTCGTTTCTTTGACCGTTTACAGACACTCTCTCTCTCTCTTAAGGTCTCTTCTTCTTCACCACCCTCCCCTCTGTTTTCCATCAACTCAAACAGTGTCTCTCTCTCTCTCTCTGAAATGGCGAGTTTTACTTTGCTTTCCTATTCAATGTCTGACGCTCCAATGATCTCAGCCCCTGCGTATTCATCTTCTTCTTGTTCTTCTTTGGGAGCTGGAGGCGAGGATGCTTTCGAAGACGACGCCTGCAGTATTTGCCTCGATCCTTTCACCCCTCAAGACCCTGCTACTGTATACCACTCCATCACTCTTTGTTTATTCATTTTTTTTTGTTTTTAGGGAAATAAAAGGGAAGTTTATGTATCAGTTGGAATCAAATTTAGAAAGTAGTAAGTTTGTGGCACAATCATTTAATTATCATAATTTGTTTTCCTGATAACATTGAGGTAAATTTTATGATCTCTAACCGCTTTCTTTTGGCACCATTTTCATTCGAAGAGAACTGTTGACGAGAAATAATTTCATTTTAATGCCTAAAGAAAATATGAGCTTTTCTTTTTCCTGAAAGCACTAAAGGATGGTCTTGGAATATATAAATTATTTTTTACAATCTCTTATCTGCATATATTTTCTTGGCCCTGTTTTATTTATTTATTTATTTTGCTACGGTTTCCATGAAAGATTGATGATATAATACCAATGCTAGAATTGATCTTAGGCAGTGGAGGAGTCACAAGGGGATTAAGGGTACCCCTTAATCCTTTTTTTTTTTTAATATTTTTTATATTAAAATTTTAATATAATAATTTAACAAGATTTTTTTTGAATTATTTTTTCTATATATTTTTTTAAATTTTAAACTATTAATTGATTACTTTATATTTAATATTTTAGGTGAGTTTTATTTATTTTATTTATTTGTTTTATTATGTAATTTTAATTTTATTTTTTAATAATATAATAATTTATGGGTCTATAATTAATATATGTATAATATTATATGTATATGAATATAAATTGAAATAAATTTTGATGAGTTAATATGTATTTTGTTATAAATTTATATGAAAAATAATGATAATTAACATATTAGTAATTAAAAATAAATAAAAATAAAGTATTAAACAATTAAAAAAATTAGAAATACAATAAAAAAATATATTAATATTTATATTTAATCTACATATGTAAAATAATAAATTAATAAAGAATTATTGTTAATAATTTTACTAGTTTCTATAAAATTTAGAAATAAAAAAATAAAAGATTCATTAAGAAAGAATATTTTTAATAATATTTTTAATAAGATTAATAATGAAGTTATTATTAAGTAATTTTAAAATATAAAATTTTTTAAAAAATAATTATAATATAAATTTTTTAGTTTAAAAATATTTTTAAATTAATTTTAGTTGATATAAGTTAATATATAAATTTTAAATTGATTTTTCTATATAAAATACATGTTTATACAATATATAATATTAAATATTTATAATTTACCCGATTGGTTCAAATTTTCTGGATGCTTTTACCGGTACTACCATTGTGTTTCTCTTCCCGTTCTACAGCGATCCTTTGACTACATTTTGTCAAAATGTCATGGCTCTTGTTCTGTCTCAACATGATTGTCTGTGATGGATTGTTATATTTAGGGCTTAATTTACCTTTGGACATGTTTCTTGTCTCAGGATACCTGCTGCAAACATCAATATCATCTTCAATGTATTGTTGAATGGTAGGTAACAATCACCATAACATTGTTTTATAGGAATCGATGCCTTGCATTGGATTTTGATGCTATGACTGTCATTGATTTTACTTGTTTCTTGTTTAGGTCACAGAGAAGCAAAGAGTGCCCGATATGCTGGCAGCTTCTTGTACTGAAAGACCCTGCCAGGTATATGATTTCTCGTGAAAAGCCATCTATATCAATTTTTACCTCTATTGTCCAGTTTTGCGTTGATCAAAGAAACCTAATGGATTGCGGCTTCTGTTTGCGCACCTTTGTTTTTTATTCTGTTTTTCTAGCCAAGAGCTTGTAGCTGCAGTTGAGACTGAGAGGCTTGTCAGGCCAAGGAACTCTAACCCTGCATCCATGATCGTTCATCATTTGGATGAAGATTATGATGTAGAGCAGGTGATTATTTTTAGTCACTTTGAAACCATAACCACAATTCTTCATTTCACTGCATAGCTGCCTCGATAGTTTTTCTTTTATTTATTGGGTGCTAATGGAATTTTTTAGGATTCCTATTCAGATGACTCTGATTTCGACGATCATGTTATGCAGCATCTATCTGCTTCTGCTGCCAGCAGAGCTCGTTATGTTTGCAAAAGGGAGAGGCATAGGTCTGCCGGACTTGGTCCCTCCCAGGTTCTTGTCTTGACCTCTCCTGAACATGTATCCACTGTTCAGCAAACATACACTTCACCAGAAGAAGGTCAAATTTTAAGTTATGGGTCATCAGTGATTAATTCGTCAACTCCTGGCACACCATCAATTATAATTCAAAATTTGTCATCGGTGGCCCCTCCGGTTGTGAACCAAGTCTCCACCACTGCTGTCAATAGCCCTTTAAAACCCAGGTATTATTCTTTTAATTGCAACTTGTGATGCAGACATTGTTTGTCATCTGGCTAGGTGACTCGTTGAACCACGGGTTGAATGGGTCAGAACATGTGAGATTAGCTGAAAACCATAGGGAGAAAAATAAGAATGACCGTTCCAATGCAAATGCCCTTCTTTCTTACTTTATAGTCAACCTCCATTTTCCTCCCTCGTTATCTTTTAACTGGTGGCATCATTGGATGAATGGCATTTCTTTAACTGAATTCTTCTGTAGTAGATTGATATGGCATGTTTCTTGTTGTCTGTAGCTGGACTCTCTCTCTATCTCACACACACACCTGCGTGCGCACGCTCGCATTCATGTGCATGCAGCTGCACACATTATCTCTGTGTATCTTATTTTTTCAAATGTTCGCGATGCAGGATTCTCTTTAGACAGCCACCAACTGATACTCCCCAAGGGCAAGGGTCATCAGATATGTTATCTCTCTCAGAATCTATTAAATCTAAATGGTTTGCTGCTTCAGCCAGGTAGATAATCGCAGCTTGGTTCTTTGGGACTGATGTTTGCATGTTCAATTTCTGCTGCTGAAGTGTGTGGATATCTTGCAACAGGTACAAGGAATCACTTTCAAAAGGTACCAGAGGTATGAAGGAAAAGCTACTTGCAAGGAATAATTCGGTTAAGGAGCTGAGCAAAGAAGTTCAAAGGGAGATGAGTGCAGGCATTGCTGGTGTTGCACGAATGATTGAGCGCATGGATCTTACTTCAAAACGCACGGGACCCTCCATGTCTGATTCTGGTTTTACTAGGGGGGCATCAAATTTCTGCTGGAAGGGTAAGGGTGTGGAACAGAACATCATTGCTCAGGCTTTGGCCAAACAAAGTGAGGAAATTGCTCATGATACAAGTTTAGGTGCTTCCTCACATGCCTCTGCTACTGTCCCAGCCCAAGTGGAAATCTCCCATGCGCAGGTTTGGAAACCACTGAAGTTTTAACATATCCTCCATTGCCATAACAGATTGGTTCCAGTATGTTAAATCTGAAGTGTTGACGTTTAACAATATTTTTTCATGTCATTAAAATATTTATGCCAATTGATAATGATAAACATGGAGACTAACCACCTAGGCGCATATAGTATCAGAACATGTTAACCTGTGCCTTTTTCTTCTTCCCTCGTTTTACAGAGAGGTCATTGATAACATGGCGCTTGGACCTGGTAGCTTGACTCTGTTTGAACTTATCATCTAAGAAGGCATATGATGCAAGTGACGTGCTGTGAAGAAACCAAGTGCCTGTTGGTTTGCGTCCTGCATCGAATATTTATGCACAGCAACGCCCTGTTAATTAACCATGAATGACTTGCTGTTCTGGGATACCTTTTCCTTTTGTCACAATAAACTGTTTGAAGAGTTTAAGATAGATTAATGTACGAATTCTTTTCATTATTTGCTTTTCAAGTAAAAAGAAACTTGATGTTCTTCCTCGCCATGCCTACTCCTGCTTAAAATAAAAAATTGCAAATAAAACCGGGCGTTCACATTCACCAGTATCACACGTTTCTACTTTGATAGTTGGGTGTGATTGGTGATGGATGTTGCTGTTCATTTGATTTTACTTTGTGAAATAGACTGTAGGGTTCTTTTGATGAGAGAGTCTTACTCTACAGAACTGCACCAATTCACACAAACCTGATGCGATAAATGAATATCTTCAAGTATATTCGGTCATTTCCAGCTTAACGTTATGAAGTGCACTGTTTATGACATATGAGTAACGTTTTCGTAATGTCGTATTCTTTATATTGGTGAAGCGATGCCGAAGAAATTTAGTCCTGGGCCAGAATTTGGGGGTTTGAAACAAAATGGCCGCCTGAATTTACTTTTCTGCATTGTCGGTGAATCCACTTTCCCGGGAGATGGACTCCGCACTACTCATCCATAGATATTGGTGAATCCACTTCTTTGCATTATTAGATCTTCACCGAACTTCGGTTCTTTTAATTTATGTGCCTGACCTCTAACTTCGTTAGATGAATAATTGATGAATTAAGACTAGATTCAATTTCTTGGTTCGAGAAATTTATTTTATACTCTTATTGATTATTAATAATTACACTACAAGACATTCATAAAAATATCAATAACTATTTTATACCAACCTACCTAGCTAATTAATTACGCTCATAAATTAAAGTAAATGCATTCGCAAACCATCTGAATAAAAATACACACGCCTTGCGGGCCATTAATTTGTATTTTAAACTTGGGTTTAATAAATATGAATAATCTGCGAAATATTTATAATACCATAAAGAAAAAACAGAACATAATTGTTTTATTTATTTATGTATTGAGAAAACATATATAATTGTTTTATTGATTGATAATAACACGCAGATAGGATCGTCTTTCTTTGGCAAACAAATACATATATAACAGCTTACACGTACGACCACTTGCAGAACGAACAGAACCGCGAGAGCATGAGAGATGAATTAACCATTTATAATCGTACCCCCTGCATGCATTAGACGAAACAAGTCTCATTAATTAATATTATAAGTTATATATATGTGTGTGTGTGTGTGGTTAATAACGAATTAAATTGTTCTACCATACCATTAGGATGAAGAACTTGGCCAGTCATGTAAGACGAGCACTGATTGGAAGCCAGGAAGACGTAAGAAGGTGCCATTTCGTAAGGCTGTCCTGCTCTTCTCATTGGCACGTCAGACCCCAAGTATTCTACCTCGTATGCAGGCAGAGATGCGGGTTGCAGTGGCGTCCAGATCGGACCTGGAGCCACACCATTGACACGAATTCCTTTATCCACAAGTCTTAGAGCCAATCCCCTAGTGAAGGAAACAATCGATCCCTTGGTAGACAAATAGTCTAGTAATTGGTGAGGGGAGCCAGCATAAGCAGTAACAGATGTTGTGTTGATTATACAACTTCCTTCTTTCATGTGCTTCAATGAATGCCTGCGTGTACCAATTGAAGAAATTATTAATGCAATTAGGAAGAAATAATTAGGTGCTAAAACTAGGTTCTGTTTAATTAGGGTTGTGATTTTTGACATGGTTGGAACTGTTAATTATTGGTGGTTCTTATTAAGAATTGATTGGAGATTATACTGTTACAATGTTTTTATATATGTTGAATATTCAATACGCATAACTTCGAAACTTTTGTTTTTATAGTATGGTCTAGTTCTTGGATTATGAGAAAAGAAAAACTGAATACACAAGCAGTTACTGCTTCTCAGCACTTGTTTTCTTACTTGGTCATGAAGAAACAACCAAATATGTTGGTTCTGAACAGCCTCACAAGCCAATCCTCAGTAATCTCTTCTACCAAGTTAGTATAATGCTGTACGCCAGCATTGTTGACCAAAACATCAATCCGCCCATATTTACTCGCAACTTGTTCGACAACCCTCTTGCAATCTTCTTCTGATGAAACATCAGTAGCTATGGCAATTGGATCCTCTGCATTGCTTGACTTAGCCTTCAGTAGCATCTTTAGGGTGTCATCCTTGTCTCTGTCCTCAATGCCTTGTACATATGTAAAGGCCACAGTTGCACCCTCTAATGCAAAATGGTAGCATACAGATCTTCCTATCCCCGAATCCCCTCCAGTCACCAGAGCTACCTTTCCCTGACGTAGTATCAGCAGACATGTATAGTTGCTTCAGTAACATTATATATGCATTGAGATAATGAAGAGAAACACACACATATATATAAATTATAAATATATGTAAGTGTGTGTGCTTGATATATATCTAAGAAAATTAAGAGAAAAGGAGAAGCAAAATAACAAAGCACGTACGTTGAGTTTTTCGGAAGGCTTGTAGTCAGGGTTTATGGCTATCGGAAGTGGGCACATGACATATTCTTTACCTGGTTGCTGAGGTTGAGTCTGTGGTGGAAACTGAGGTTTTCTTTGTTCTTCCATTGTTGCTTGAAACTGTGTGAATTCTAGTAATTAAAACCAAGGTGGGCTTTGCTAATTATTGCTATTGCTTGCATGGAGATGGAGAGCAGGATCCCTGGAGGGCTCTCCCTTTATAGGGAAAATATTACTTGCAGTAGTAGGTTAACGCATGTGCATGAATTAATTGAAGGCCCTGCTAAATCTGCCAAGTGTCAAAAACCATTCCATCACCGATTGACTCAACGGTTCAAATTAAGAAAAACGATTTCGAACACGTAAGAGTGGAAATGGACTAGTGCACGTGGATGCCAAGGAAGAAAGGCACCCAGGATGTGCGCGTGGAAAATATTACATGATGTGGCAGTGTACCATATTCTCGCATGGACTCTCGTGAATTAATTGAAGGTGCTGCTGAATCTGCCAAGTGTCAAATGCATTTAGCAATTTCACTGAACGATGAGTTCCAGTGGTTCACGTTACCACTGTTCTCATCTCGGGGACTGGTTGAGTAAGAAACAAAATCACACAAAACCACGTCATCTCTACCTATTGATTGGTCGGTTGAGATAAAGAAAAACAATTTCGAACACGTTGCGTGAAACGGACCAGTGATGTGGATGCCACCACAGCAGGGGTATAAGTGCAATTTTTCCGCTATAAGCGAGACAAGATGGTGAAACCGAAAATGTTGACTTTTAGGTTTGTTCCCTTGTTGCTGACGGGTTCATGAGATTGGGATAGAGATAGATGCACAGCTGGAATTCTAATTGGGTCGATCACGGCCATAGGGGCTAACTCGAGTAAGATTTTTAGTGGGCAAAACTCAAAAGGTGGCCCAAGTCAAATAATCGAAGCTGTTATGAAGCTGTTTTATTTTTGTGTCTTAATAGTATTTTTTAAAAAATTATTATTAAAATTATTTTTTTAACCAGTTTGTTGTGTAATTGTTTTTAATAATATTTTTTAAAAAAATATTAAAATAATATATATATATATATTTAATTTTTTTAAAATCTATTTTTAATATTAACCTCTCAAAACAATCTAAAATTATAAAAAAAATATTTTTAAAATATAAAAATAAATAGACGGTTAAACCAGCCACAACTACCAATTACCACCGAACCCACCGTCCTTCTACTAGGTGCCAGTTACTAATTAGAGGGACAACTCAATGAATTTAGACTTAATATAAACAGTGATTATGAGATGAACGATTTGTAATCCAAAGATTGTTAATTATTGTATTACAATTTTCTTCTTCTTTCCATGTCTAGTCCATTCATGAGGAGTAAAATTGTATGGAAGAAACTTTGAAAAAAGAAAAAAGAAAACAACAATTTCTCCTTCGGTCCTGATCGTTTTCAAGATCAACCGTTCAAAAACACACAAAATAGTGTCTAAAACATAAGGATCCATTTTTAATTTCCTAATTTCATAAACAAAAAAAACTCGAACTTAGAGATCTGAAATCCAAAACTCATAACACGAGGATGGTTGTTATGGTGGTCGTAACTGAGGAGATGATGGTGGAGGAAATGGGGCGGAGGAGAAGAGTGTAACCAGTACTTTTTATGGATTCGGTGGTTTTTAATTGGGCCAATTTCTTCGGGTTGTGATGATTTTGATGGTGTTTTTCAATGTTGTGAAAGGGTCGAGGGAAGGGGAGAGAAAGAGGTGAAGAATACTGGATAGAAAGATCATATTCTTAATTCTTTTACCTTTTGATGAGTTTCAAGGCGAGGACAAATCTTAAGCGCGCTCGTTTTTTAAAATAGTTACAAATTAACGATAAGCCATCTAGTTTTGATATTTTATTTATTTGTTTATTGGATATAAACTCTGAGAATAATATTTATTAAAAAAATAATATATTAAATTAATGTATGAGATGCTCTTTCAAAATTCATCAAAGAGTGAATTTGGTTCTGATTGAAGTACAAGGTGATAGGAGAATAATTCTGAAAATTAAAAAAAAAACTAATTATAAATCAAGACAATTACATACCATCCAGATATTTTATAATTGTGACAAATATAACCATATATATAGAAACAGTGTAAATATAACCATAATTGTGACTAATTATAATTTTGCCCTTACCATAAAAATGATTAAGCCTACAATTAAGGGTAGAAATGTTTTTTTATATGATATATTTGTCATTACAAAATTTATTGGGGATAAAATGATGAATATTTTATTTGTTGTAGTATAATGACTATTTTACACTCAAAAGCAAGCACAGATGATCTTTTTGTTGAGGTGGTTTTTTGTCCTTTTAAAAAAGTAAAGAGTTGAGTTACAATCATGCCTTCAATAAAAAAAAATAAGTTTTTTTTATTTTTTTATATAAAAAATAAAATAATAGAATAGGCCAAAAAATAAAGGCTATTTATAATTGGCTCTATAACGTGGGTGTTCTATAACGTGGGTGTTTTTATATGGTTTTTATTGAACTTTGATTATTTATTTATTAGATTATCTTTAAAAATTATTTTTTTAATTCATCAAGTGAATCCAAATTAATTCAAGTCTTTTTCTTTAGTGTTTTGTTTTTTGAAAAATAAATTTCATCTTTAATATAAATTATTAGATCTTAATTTTATTTTTTCCAGATCACATGTTTTACTTAATTTAACCTAAATTATATCGCTTCACCTGATGTAAAGCATAAACCTACCTATCTGGTCTCCTTTTCTAAGGTGAAAGCATAAAGGAATGTAAGGATTCATTCTTATGCTTTCGAATATTTTTTACCCGATTCAGTCTTTTTTTCTCTTCGTCCATCTGGTCATCCTTTTTCCCCTCAATCTTTATGCAATCCTGAAAATTTTCGAGCCAGAACAATGGCTTTATAGTCTTTTTAACTTCTTAACAGAAGCGTATACATTAAGACGCTCGTTTTTTGACGAGAAAAGCTGTCAGATGTTTAATTATCGAAGCGCCTATCAAAATTCCCAAGGTTAGTGATACGAGCCACATGGATAATTTCAACCATTGATGCACCTCCTGCGGAATAATCCTCCTAAAAAATCATACAATCTTAGAAATGCAGTGTTTTTTCATTACAAAATAAGGACACGAAAATCTCATCAAAATTTCTGAAAACATTCTCCTACTGACCACTGATACAAACCAAAGCTAAAAACTGGTCAAATATAACCAATTGACACCACTGTTCTAAGCAATGCTGATGTTCGCTACCTGCTCCATTCATAATCTCCCCCATATCTTGGACTGGCATTGTTTCCACGGCTACTGTCATCTGGTTTTATGGAATTTGCATAGGCATGCCAGCCCAGGAGGTATGGCAAGATATACTGCAAGAGACATGAAGTACATCAGAAACAACATGATTGGAAGAATGAATAAAACAAAATGTTCACTCCATAAAAACCCAATTTTGTACTCTTGATCAGGAATTTACTCGTCCCCTTATTTAACATTTGGTTAAATTCCAAGAAGCAAATTCTTTTTTTTTAGGATTTACTATTTGTTAGACAAGATTCAAATGCATTTGGTGTTGATAATAATACCAGCCATCATGTTCTCTATTTGACATTTTCTGGAAACAAAATGGGAAGACTTAAAACAATAGACCCAAGTACATAATACTTTGGACACCCAATTGAAAAACACTTTAGTTTGGAACTATATTTGAAATCAGTTTCACATATGGGGACTATTTTGAGGGTTACCCTTTTAGATTTTGCACATCATCTTGCTACTCTACGGGCCCTCCAGAGGCTGCTAGATAGCAAAATTCATAATGTTGGGCAGGTGGTACAGCTAATTCTATCACATTATTAATTCAGCACGATCCCTCAATTTTCTGATGCTTGCAACTGTGTGTGTGTGTGTGTGTGAGAGAGAGAGAGAGAGAGATGGCATACATTAAAAGCAGAGGTGAGGACAGTGTACTCTGCCTTGGTGACTGGAATGTATATGTTCTCATCTATATTCAAAACTTTGTTTTGAACACCTGCACAAGAACGAGAACCATGACAATGTTGGATTAATTTGACTTCAAAATGTCAATGAGCCACAATTACATTCTCAACCATCCGATTACCATCTGCGCATGAGAATTTTATTTTTGTTCCAACTCCAATGACAGAATTGAATGTGCATGCAAAGCAGCACTTCAATGTAATACCACCACAAAACACAATTGTGGAATTCAAAGTAAAAGCAAAACTGGTAAAAATGATCTATCAGGACAATCTGCACCCCAAAATTTCAACCATACATCACATATGGATTCAATACTAATAATAGTTGACATTTTTTTTTTTGGCGGATATGATGGTAGACATATTTGAAACATTATCAGGGTGGTGAACAAGCAAGAACTTGGATGAACAAAGATCTAATCTCAATATGATAGGTCCTCTGGATGTGAACCAAGAATTGCTCCATTATAACCACGTAAATCATGTTTTTGAATTCAGTAGCAAGAGTTCAAGGGAAAGAGAATTACTGAGGTTAAAGAAGTGACCAGAACCATCTGGAAGTGGTTCTACCTTCAACAACTTCCTGACCTTACCTTCATCACTGCAAATATCAACAGTTTTGTTTCATTTTACAAGCTCATTAAAACATTAAGGCTATAACTTGCAAGAATCCATGGTAAAAAAAAAAGCATCCCTGCAATCTATACTGAGCTGAATGATAAATGCACATGTATCGATAGGCAAACAAGATGGAAACATGGCAATTATGTGGCTCAATACAGTTCTTAAGGGACATAAAACCAGTCTTGAATTCTGAGTATCTTATAGCATCATGACATACTACAGCTTTCAGTTACAGTCAAATATGAGAGTAGAAACATACATTGTATACTGTTAGTTGGAGTTCGATGCAATTAGAAAAGAAGAAATTATCGCTCATCAAGTATAATCACCTGATGACCGCAGGAAGCTGGAATCACAAAAAAGAAATTTTCATTTATTCTTCGTTGAAAAACTCATTTCAGATTGCAACAGATGAAGTGGGGTCATATATTCAAGACAATGAGAACAAAAAGCATTAAAACAGGGCATGGCCAGCTGATTAAGGTTATATATTCCGTATCAGCAATCATTGTGAGAACACAAGATTACAAAGAAATTAAAATGCAGAAAGAGCATGCAAAGAAGTTCAAAATGTTTAACTCTTGTCCACATGAAAAAATAGAGAGTACCTTTTTCCCTTATTAGGATCATGGAAAAATTCACATGAACCTTTTGCGTCAAGGCTTACAAGATGCCCAATTTCTGTCACTGACAACGAAAATACCTACAAGATGTCCAATTTCTGTCACCCACATTGAAAATTCATCATAAATCAAACATTAAAGGATAATTGTGATGGAGGAAACATGTCAAACACATGAATACTTTTTATTTTCTCTCAATCATATCAAAGGCCTGCTTCTCCAATTTATGCTTGAGAGTTTAGCACGTGTCTACCAAACGTGGTTAAGGCCCTGCTTTCTCACGTACACACACGTTTAAGAAATTTAGGCGCCGTTTGAGAACACGCCTAAATTGCATTTCACAAAAATTTGAATTTTTTTAAAAAATTATTATTGTTTTTGTTTTTGAATTGTTTTGATGTCAAAAAATATTTTTAAAAAATAAAATAAAAATTATTTTAATACATTTCCGAAAAAAAAGCAACTGTAATGTAAAACATTCTCAAACAAACACCATGATCGGGAATGAACGGAACAAACCTGATCTAAAGTTGGAAGGTTTTTTTATTTTTTTGAGACTTGAGTGGTCAAGTATGCCAAGGAAAACTATTGGAAATTGAAACGGTAATTTAATTCGGGAACAGGCTTAGGTTAATTGTAGGTTACCTGCTTTCTGGTCCAGTCATATTGACGAACAGAAGCTGCAGGAGCAAACTGCAACAGCACGAAGCCTTCCTTGACTAGTTTATATGCCCCTGACTGCCATATATTAATTTTAAAACATAAAGAGAAGAGAAAAAAGAAAGAAAACGAAAGTTTGAGGAGAAGAGCAGCGGGCTTACATCTAATGGGGAAAACTCTGGGGACCGAGGCTCTACAGTAAGAGCAGCCTTCCCTTTGTATATCGAATGGCCCACGAAAACCTTAGGCGGTGATTCTCCAACTGTGTGTGTGTGTGTAACAATAATAGTGATAAATAAATTATAAACCTCCATGGCGATTCCAATCCAACTAATCAAAAGTGAAATACGGATAAATAAAAACTACCTGGAGGAGCAGAGGAGGGAGAGGGGCGTGAGGAAGTTGTGAAGGTCTTGTGCTGCTGGTCGTAGTACTGGCACTTCACTCCCAAAGTTTTCTTCTTCTCGGTGCTTGAAGTTTTACTGTTCAATGAGATACTTTTTGGTAAGCAGAGACTGTTATACTGGGGAAGCCATAGTTTAGGGTTTTGAGGGGAACTACTCACCCGGCTCACACTGTTTAGCTGCAACATTTTCCCTCTTTCTTCCCTCTTCTTTATTGAGCCAGAGACAGAGAGGAAGGAGGGACCGGATAGATCAAGTATACTCACAGATAGGTTGATACTCCCATCCATGGGCCATGAGCCCATTCCTGTCCCGCCGAAAACGCAGTTTTTCTCGTCGTTTTATTGAATGCCATCATGCACTGTTTTTCTTGTGACACGTTTGTTTTTTTTCTTAGAGTGTCTCGTGGTAACCATACATGACCCAAACAAGTTCCCCCCACTTCACCTAATGTTACTTGTTTGATTTCCTGCAAGTCTGTGTATTGCTCAGATGAGATAAAGGTCACCTGTTTTTTTTCAAAAAAGAATTATAAATATCTAAATTTGTTAAAAAAAAATAGATAGCTTTGCCAAATTTCTTTGCACAAAAAATAATAAAATATTATTGAGCAATTGTTATGGCTATTAAATAGCCTTACACTAAAAAAAAAACTACCCATTATTTAAAATTTTACAATCTGGTACATGACTACTTTAACAAAAAAAACAATCTCGTTCCTCAATTCAAGGAGGAATTATTCAACTTAACAAAAATAAACTTAAAATAGAAAACTTTGAATTCTAATGATAATTCATCATCCTCCCTTTAACTGAATATCAGTTTATAACTTAATGTTCATATATTCCTAGTAGATTTTGCATTTTTCAAAAAGATATCAAGTTTTAATAATTTTGTTAGAATATCTGCAACTTGTTGCCATGTAGAGCAATGAATTAGCTCTAGAATCCCATCCTTAATAAGATAATAAAGAAAATGGAATTTACATCTATGTGCTTACTACGACCATGCATCATATGATTATTTGAAAGTTTAATTGCTAATATATTATCACAAAACACCGTAGTTGGACTGCTTTGCTCTGATCTAGGATTGTCAGAATTCTCAACCACATGACTTGGCATGCGCTTGATGCTGCAGCAACGAACTCAGTTTCAGTGGTAGAGAGTAACCACCGGTTGTTTCTTTAAAGGTCAAGAAACAACTCCTGAATTCATGAGAAAAACATATCCTGATGTGCTTTTCCTATCATTTTGATCGTCAGCATAATCACTATTTGAATACCCTACAGATTCTTCACTTCCTCCTTTTTTATAGAATATCTTGAAACCAGTCGTGTACTTTATATATCTCAAAATTCTCTTTGCAACCTGGAAGTGAGAATTAGTAGGATGCTCTATATACCTGCTGATTAAGTTGACACTAAACATTAAATCAGGGCGTGTGGCAGCCAAATACATTAGGCTTTCTACCATTTGCTTGTAAACGGTGCTATCAATTTCCATTCCCTTTTCATCTTTTATGAGTTTAAAACCAGGAACCACAAGGTTATGTATTGAGTTATATTGAGTCATGTTAAACCTTTCCAAAATCTCTTGAGGATACCTTCATTGAGTAATGAAAATACCATCTGCCTTTTATAATACTTCAATGTCAAGGAAATACTTCATTCACCTAAGATCAGTCATATCAAACTCAATTTTCATGGACTTCTTAAATTCTTCGAACATGGTGTTATCATTGCTGGTAAAGATAAGGTCATCGACATAAAGACACAAAATCAAAATTTTACCTCCACTTACAGTTTTGATGAATAATGTATGCTCATAAAGACATTTAATGAAGCCTTCTTTGTTGAAATATGTTTCGATATGACCATACTAGGCATGAAGAGCTTGTTTGAGTTCGTATAATACCTTTTTTAATCGATAAACTTTAGCTTCATGCCCCTTCTATTCATATCATGGTGGCTGCTCAACAAAAACTTCTTCAGTAATTTCTTCATACAGGAAAGCCGACTTGACATTAAATTGGTAGATCACCCAAGATTTCCATACAATAATGGATATAACAATTTGTATAGTATCTAGGAGAGCTATTGGTGTAAAAACTTCAATGTAATCAATTATATGTTGTTGACAATACCCCTTAGCAAGTAGCCGAGCCTTGTACTTATCCACTTCTCCATCTTCATTAAATTTTATTTTAAACACTCATTTTATTCATATGTTTTTCCCTTTTGATGGCAACATTGTTAAATCCCATGTGTCATTCTTTTTTATAGCTTGTATCTCTTGATCCATGACTTTTCTCCATTTCTTAGACTTCACGGCTTCAAAAAATATAATGGGATCTCCATCAGCGAACAAGGCTAAATGTGTCAGGTTAACAATTTCTTCCTCTGAAAGGCCTTGTTCGGTTTCATAGTCTCATATCCATACTGGTGGTCTTCATACTCTTATCTCATGAGACAAGTATTCTTTATTTGAGATATTAATGTTATCTCCATCAATTTTAATATTACCTTTATTGGGTTCACCTTCTCCAGTTTCTTCGTTGGAGATAGATTCTTCATTTGAGATATTAGTATTATCTCCATCAATTTCAATATTAGCTTTATCGGGTTCATCTTCTCCAGTTTCTTCATTGGAGATAGATTTTTCATTTGAGATATTAATGTTATCTCCATCAGCTTCAATATTACCTCTACTGGGTTCACCTTCTCTAGTTTTTTTGTCAGAGACAGATTCCTCACAGTCATCAGACTCTTCTTCATTTCCTCTATTTTCAACTTCTGCTTCTTTTTCATTTTCTCACTCAATCTTAGAAAATATGGCCTATTTGTGATCTTCATCCTAGTTTCATTGTTGATCCTCTTCAAATACCACATCTCGACTAATAATTATTTTATTTAAAACTGGATCAAATAATTTATAAGCCTTAGATTCATCACTGACCCTAGGTAAAATGCATTTTAGACCCTTAGCATCAAGATTTACTCTCTTATTATTAGGTACATGCACGTAAGAAATGCAACCAAAAACTAAAAAATAATCCATTGATGGCTTATGTCCATTCCATATTTCTATAGGTGTTTTGTTCTTCACAGCTAGAGTTGGACAACGATTTAGAATATGCACCGTCCAATTTACTACTTTAGGCCAGAAAGTCTTGGGAATTTGCTTTGCTGTCAACATGCTTCACACCATATTCATAATAATGCGGTTCTTCCTTTTTGCGACACCGTTTTGTTGAGGTGTATAGGCAGTTGTTAGCTGTGCATGAATACCATGTTCATTGCAGAAGTTAGTGAAATCCTATGATGTAAATTCTCCCCCACGATTTGTTCTAAGGCTCTCTATGTAAAATCCTTCTTCTCAACTCTGGCTTTATAAGATTTGAATGTGGAAAGAGCTTCTAATTTCTCCATTAAGAAGTACACCTCAAGTTTTCCTGCTAAAATCATCGATGAATGTAATAAGATATCATTTTTTACCATTGAAAACCGGATTAGTTGGTCCATATATGTTAGTTTGCACCAACTGAAGAATGTTGGAGGCTCTCCATATGTTTGCTTTAGGAAATGGATCACAATGTTGTCTTCCGACTAAGCATTGTTCAGAAATCTTTTGGGAGGCTTTCAACTGAGGTAACCTTTTTACCGTGTTCTTTTGTTGGAGCACTTTGAGCCTATTCTAGCTGAGATATCCATATTGATAGTGCCAAATGTTTACTTGATTTGTCATTAGTGAGGAGAAGCATTTTGGTTTTTTTGGTGTGCAACAAGCATGCACAATGAACATTTTGTTGTGTGTCATTGTTGTTTCCATGATTAAGCCTTTCTCTTTATGGAATATTTTGCATATTCTATGTTGAATAAGAACTGCCAGCCCTTTTTTTTTTTTGCAATTGGCCAATACTCAACAGATTATTCTTTAGGTCTGGTATGTAGAAAACATTTATGATTACTTGTACAAATCCATTTACTTTATTTCAAATGTTTCCTTTCCCTTGCACAATAAGGTTGGAGTCATTGCCAAGCTTCACTGATTCTCGAAAGCTTTTGTCAAGATAAAAAAATATGTTATATTTTCCATACATGTGATTACAACACCTAGAATAAAAAAACCAAATATGCTACATTGCAGTCTCATTGGAATCTAGAAATGTCATTAGCACCATCTCATCCTTTGTTTCAGCATAATTCACCTTCTGTTCTTTGTCTCATTTAGGACATTCCTATTGAAAATGCCCTAACTCATGACAATAGCAACACTTTAAGATGGACTTGTCAAATCCAAACCTACCTTTTCCTTTTCTTTATCCTCGATAAGTGCCTCTACCTCCACCTTTTCCTCCTTGCTGGAATCTATGAGTGATCTGAAGTGTTTTTTCATTATTCACATATTGAATGATCTGTTGTTCATGCACCAAGAGCCTGTCTTGAAGCTCATCTGTATATATTGTGTCCAAGTCATTGGATTCCTTAATGAACCAAAAAACATAATCATATTTTGAAGTCACAGGCCTTAAAATCTTTTCAATGATAACCACATCATTCATTCGTTCTCCATGAGTTTAAAATCTTAGCTATGGTGAAAGTTTTGCCAAAATAATCATTAATTGATTCTGTAACCTTCATATGCAATACTTTAAACTCTTTGCAAAAAGCTTGCAATTGAGCACTCTTGACATGTGTCGTCCCTTTATACTTTTGCTTTAATGAATCCCATATTTCTTTAGTTGTATCTTTCTTCAAGATGGTTTCTAATATCGATCGATCAATGGCTTGGAATAGATAGTTCTTGGCCTTGAGATCTTTTAGCTTTTGATCTTTATACGTCTTCTATTGTATCTTACTGAGACTCGATCCTTCTGTTGTAGTAGTGATTATTGTCTCTATCAAGTTCTAATACTTTTTGGAATACAAAAAATTCTTCATTAGCATACTCCAATGGTTATAGTGACCATCAAACCTTGGAATAGCAGGTTGCTTGAAGCTATTCTCATATGCCATGTCTATAACTCTTCATTTTAGTACCTGAATAATTTTTTTTAATCAAATCTCGTGAGAAGGCTCTGATACCAGATGTTAAAAAAAAATAGAGAGCTTTATCAAGTTTGATTTCATAAAAGATGGTAAAATATTATTAAGTAACTATTGTGGCTATTAAATAGCCTTACATTGAAAAAAGAAAAAAAACCACTCATGATTTAAAATCCTATAATCATGGTGCATAACTACTTTAATAGAAAAAACAGTCTTGTTTCTCATGTCAAGGAAGAATTGTTCAACTTAATAAAAATAAGCTTAAAACAGGGGAACTTTGAATTCTAACGATAATTCATCAAAATCAACATATATGTATTTTAATTAATTTTTTAAGATTCTAACATTAAATATCATATAAAATTTTAGTAGTTTTAAAATTTATAATAATTAAATTGATGATGTTTAAAAAATATTATCAAGGTCTAATAAATTAAAGATTAACGTGTCCTTGTTTTTGGACATTAGAGCAACAATGTAAAAGGTAAAATATTACCTTAGAAGTTAACTTAATTAACCAAATTTAAATTTAATTCATAAAAATTTTATATCTTTCAAAAAATCTATTAACTTAAATTTTTACATTTTTAAAATCAATAATTAACATAAATTAATCTGAATTATATGATGAAGATGAAAAAAATATGCAATGCTTATTTACATGTTGAGCATGGATGGTGTGTGTGTATATATATATATATATGCATGTTATTTTTTATTTTTCTTGATATTCTAAAAATCTCCTTTACTTTGGTCTATTGGAAGCTGAGTTACTTTGCAGGCTAAAACTGTAATGAGCGAAGAAGGCCCATTATTAATACACGCTGCTTTATTCTGCGCTAGTGTTTCGCCGAAGGACATGGACGGACTCTCCTGCTCTCATTTCCCGCTCCACCTCCCCATCATCATCAAACAATCACAACTCCTTGCCCAGATAAACCCCTCCTTAGCCGCAGACTCTCTCCGCCCTTTCTTTACCTTTCTGTGATGTCATTGATTGTTTTTATTTGGTTCTGGTTTCGGAATAATTAAAGGCAACTGGGAGAAATGTTATCTTCTCCGATTCACCTAAATCAAGGTCTTGGTTTGGTCCAAATGGTCAGCACAGCAGGGAGCTTCCTCGCCCGAGGTGCAGGGATCGAGGTTACAATCATGTTCTGAGTGGGGAAGTGACAAATGTAGATTAATATTAAAATATTGTTATTGTGATATATAATATTTTTTTAGATTTATTTTAAGTATTTATATTGAAAAATATAAATTTATTTTCATCTCAATGCAGATATATTTTTAGAGAGCATAAAAAAATAAAAGCTACCAGATTCTCAAATAAATATTAAAAACACGAATAAAATTGGAGAGATGAAATGGTGACTGCACCTTGTCCCCCTTTCTTGGGTGCACTCGTGCATAAAATTGAGCTCGCAGGTGCAATTATACACTCGAGTAGTTTTTAATATTCTAGACAAAAAGTTACCTGCTTCCACGAATGGTTAATTTTCAGACAAACTCATAAAAGTCCCCAACCTTCAAGATTAGTCTAGTTTAGGTCCCCAGACTATTTTTTCCTCTCAACCAGGCTCTTAACTAATAAATTAATATTTAAACACATTCTTCCATTATTTTTAGTCAACAAAACTATCAAGTAATCACATAGAGTTAAGATGGTTTTTCTCTTCTTATAAAAAAAAATCTCTAATATCCTTGATTTTTATATTTTTTTATTAATATAATTGCTCAGGTAAGCTTTACATACCTTAACTAATCCCATATATCCTAAAATGTAATAGCACACGAGATCATATAAAGAAATACAATATATATATATATATATATATATATATATATATATATTATGGTCTATTCAATATGATGTGAGAGGTTTTAGTAAATTCATGTTTTTCAATAATAAAAATAAAGAGAATTTTTCAGGTGAATATTTAACTATTTTGTTAAACTAAACTAAAAGAAGAATCTAATTGAGAAACTGATACATGGGAACTTAATCCAGATAAAATCAGGGATCTAATTGAGATTACCCCAGTAGCATGGGGACTTGTTTCATTTTGGAGGTTTGCTTCTTTTTTTTTTTCTATTAGCAGTATTTGTTTTGTTCCCATCAGGCCACATATATGGACTGTACGGACCAGTGAGGTCGGTCAAAACTCAAAAAGGCCAATGAAGCAAATCCGGCCCAACTAATCCTAAAGGTGACGCCGGCCCAGTAAAACATACTTGTGGCACACTGATCAACAACACTACTGATCCTCCCTAAACAAAAAGTTTCTCTCCGTCTAGGGTTCCTGATTTACCGGACGTAGCCATGGCTATGCAAGCAGGAGTCAGCGTCTCTAGGATCCTCATCCTCGCCGGAGCAGGTATTAACTATTATTAATCGCTGATCAGTCATGTATACTTGCACAGCTGTATTTGACTGACCTTTGCTTGCTGTGTTGTTTACAAGGATACACCGGTACGATTATGCTCAAAAACGGTAAATTATCAGAATTATTGGGTGAACTTCAGGTAATTTGTTGTTGCATTATTATTATTATTATTATTATTATTATTAGTTTAAAGGATACCTAGTTTCTCTCTGTTTTGATATGATAGTTTGCAGCTTCGTTAAATTTACCTTTGTATGTGTTAGCTGAAAATGAGTGGAGATTTATATATTTTTTCTTTTTGGAAATAAAATAAAAGTTGATTTCTATGTAAATTTTGGTAACTAAATGTGTAATTGTGTTTGATAGTCCTTGACGAAGGGAAAATCTGGGGAACAATCTGATGGTGATTCTGACTACTCTGATGCCATAGCCCAACAGGTAATAAGGATTTCCAGTTTAATTTAAATAGTGAATTATATAATATTACACCGCATGTAGTTGTAACTAACTTTCTGTTTTGAAATTCACTACAGGTGCGTCGGTTAGCAATGGAAGTTCGACAACTGGCCTCTGCACGTCAAATAACAGTTCTCAATGGGAATTCTGGCCAAATGGGTATCCTCTACTGTATTTTATATTTAATGGAAATTTGAACAATCTTTTCTTTTTCCCTTTTCCTTTCAGTACATAACCAGCATTAGGTTATTTTTTTACTGGCTTGCAAAATGTTGTGTTTTAGGCTTCTGGTACTAGTGATGAACTATTATTTTGATTATTTCATATGGTAGTTTACTTTCTCATCAGATTTTAATTCCTCCTGCCTGGTACAGGTAACCTCACTGGTCTTATAGCTCCAGCTGCCACCTTGGGGGCATTGGGTTATGGTTACATGTGGTGGAAGGTATCTACTTAAATATCATTGCATTATCTTGTATCAAAACATCTTTTCATATGCTCAAAATTCTTATTGTTATTATTTATCTTATTTAGTTTTATGTAGGCCTACGATGAAGTTTGGTGCTTTCAGGATGCTAATGTTTTTTCCTTGTTGACAACTAGGGTCTAAAATTCTCAGATTTTATGTATGTAACAAAGCGTAGCATGGCAAGTGCTGTTTCAAACTTGACAAAACATTTGGAGCAAGTATCCGAGGCTCTGTCTGTAAGTGCTGCTTCATTGATGATTTTGTTTTTTGAGGGGTGGGGGCTAGGATGTGGATAATGTGAAAAAGTAGATCACATTGTGCTTCCATTAAGTTATAAACGTGCCAATCCATGTTGAAGAATATAAGTAATATGCAACCAGCCAATTGTTGTAGGAGATGAACTTTATTTGCTGTTGATTTTTCCACTGACTAGTTTCCCACCATGTTTGTGTGGGCAATCTGCTATTCTCTATTTCTAAGTTTTTTGCCTCTGCTTTTTCTTCTGGATTGGTTGCATGAATTCTTGTTGATAATGATCGTGTAAAAGCTGATAGATATTTTTTTTTCTTGTATTGTGCTATCAGATTAGGCTGCATTTTTAGCAGAATTTTGCATTCCATTGAATTTTTTTGTGTGGATGCAATGGATTCATTTAATTAATAAGCTTGTTTCTTGTTGGAGGAAGGCTTTCCTGGTTTTTTGTTTTGTTTTATTTAATGCTAATGTAAAATCATGATAAGTTAGTTTTTAGTAGATAAAATTTTATGAATATTTTTTGGAAAGGATATTTACACCTCCTAGTAATTAGAAAAGCTTCAATTAGAATTCATACTTCCTAGCAATTGAGAAAGCATGGTTGTCAACCCTCCTAATCATCAGCCAAGTCACCATGCCTTGCTCCACCTAATTGATAGATTTGTATTTTGTACATGTAAGTAGAACACTTGTCAATACTAGATGTTGTTGCTTCCATTTTTATTATGATATGATTATGATTATGGATCTCATATTTGGCACCCGCCCCTTTCTTCTTCTTTACAGAGTCTGACATGTGAGACTATAGGGTGAACTCTTCTGAAACTAATTCAAAACATAGCAACCCTTGATTTTATTATGTTGGCATGTCAAGTTATGAGTTGATTATTCTTTTGGCTGGCTGGCTGACATTGTCATGTTTTCCATTTATGCTGTTGTGTTTATGTATATATTCTTTTGCTAGACTGCCAAGACACATTTAACACAGAGAATACAACTTTTGGATGATAAAATGGAGAGTCAAAAGGAGATCTCAAAGGCAATTCAAAATGACGTAAGAAAATATGTCTCTCTTTGCCCCAGCACCTTAATTTGTGAATGAAGGACCAGGTTTATTTGTTTTGATAGACCTCATCATCAAATGTGTGATCCTTAGTTTTGGGGAACTGTATGAAGCTGCATATAGAAGCATTTAAATGCAATATTTGAAACCCTGATTCTGGCTATCTTTCTTGTTAATTGATATACCTGTTGAAGGATTTGATTTCACTGAAATTGTTTTTCAAGCAGTAAACTTTATTTTATGTACATCTTATGTGCTGAAAGCCTAGTTGCATGTGAACCTTTTTTTTTGTTAATAAATAACCTAGTGTGATATATCAGCTCATTTAGCTGTTATTTAGAACTTATTATATCTTTCTTATTAATTGAAAATACAGCCTCACTTTCGACTGATTTCTATGATGTTATAGGTAATATAAGTTAATTACAGAGCAGTGCCTTGCAATCCAAATATTATATGTGATATGATCCTAATGTGTCTTTTTTTACACAGGTCAATGCTGCCTCTGAAAATCTTACACAAATCGGTTCTGAGCTATGGCAGTTGCAGTGTTTAGTATCTGGTTTGGTAGGGTTTGCCTAATGATAATTCCTCATTTTTTTGGCTTTGCTAGCTCTGACTTTGTCAATATATATCTCATATTCTCAAACTCATGTATCTGCACACAACCCTATTCATTCGATTGAAGCACCAAAAACACTGACAACATGCTTTATGAAACCACCTTATTTGTTCCATTTCCATTTGAAATAGGAAAAGAAGAAAAAAAGTTCAATAATAATGAAGGGTTGAAATGGATCAATTTTTATTGTAATTGGGTATGTTTGTCTTTGTTTCTCTGTCCCTTCTCTGAATTCATTACAATCTGTTCTTTTTGCAGGATGGAAAGATAGGTTCATTGGAGGAGAAACAGGTGAACCAACACTTAAACATAAAATTTTTTTCAATTTAAATTGAAAATCATATCTAATTCTATATATCCATGTGTTGCTGGCATTTCTATAACATGCTGAGGTTTGCTGAACATCTTTCCCCATGAAAAGTTTGCATTATCTGGTTTATTTATCTTTTTTTCTTTGGAGTCGCAAGAATATTAATTGTTAAGTACATGCATCACAGATTGGACACGTTTTGTGTCGAAGATATTTGAATGAATGTTTGTTATGTTGAAATGCACTGTAAGTCATAAACACTGAATATTTTTGTGTGATATTCTTCATGTTTGCTCAAGGAATTGAAAGATGTATTTTGAGCATACGTGATGCCTTTAATAATTGAAATGATGTTTACATGCCATTGAAACTTTTGGTGGATGAACAAACCTTTTCTTGTTCCAAAATCTTGTTAAGAGTTGAAAAGTAATAGCCATGAGTTTTGGGTGCTCTGATAGTCAGATGAGTCTTTGAATTTTCTTTTGCTATGGTTTTTCATTGTGTGTTTTTGTTACTTAATTTTGAGGCCAACTATAAGCTGGAAGCATTCTCTTAGCCTCTTTATTCGTTTATTATATAGATTGATTGTAGTTGCTTATGATAAAATGGTTGCTTCGTAAGCAGGCATAGTGAGATAACTCACCAGTGTTTTATGCCTTGAAATTGCATAAATGGGCGGTTCTTGTTGTCTGAGCTCCTGTTTGTATTATTGCTAACTGATTCAATTGTATGGTGACAGGATATTGCAAATATGGGTGTGATGTACCTGTGCAACTTTGTTGGTGGCAAAAAAGCAAAAATGCCTAAAGCTCTAGAGGTTGGAAATAGTATTTAATGCATTTGGTTATTTTTTAATTCTATGCATCTGATTTTTGCATTGGAAGTGGTTAATGGGCATTGTAAACAAATCATATCGCCTGCTTGAATTAGCACATTGTAAAAATTTTCTCTCACCACCATCCAGAAGTGGAGGTTTTGGACAGGGGAAGGCAGTATTACTTTTCATTTTCCTGTCTTGTCAAACCTTCAACTACCTAAGTATAGTTTTATATGACAACTTCAGCTTTCTGTATCTTGCAGGATCAGTTCAAACCTTCAGGAAGAACTCGTGCTTCACTCATGTACTCTGAAGTCCCAAGTTTGACGGTATGTTTCTTATTTAATGAATTGAATTTAAATTTCCGTGTCTTTGTTCTCCCTTACTTGCACACAAGTGTACTAATACCCTGATATAGATTAGCTGAAGTTAGTTATGCAGCTTAGCTGCAGATTTACAGTTTGATCCTTCAGCCCTTACATGCTAACTGGCCTGGGCACTGTCATTTTAATACATAATCATGTCCCTCTAAGCCACACTTGAATCCCAGAAAAGAGTGCAAACAAATGTAAAATGTATGTTGCATGCTTTGAAACAGCCCATTTCTGCTTTCTGGTCTGTTGGCACTGCTTATTTAAGGTAACAGGAAATCTTTATGCTTGAAACATTGAGGATTTGGGCTGAGAATTTTAGGTGACAATAAAAATGCATTTTGTTCACTGAGTATAGTCTAGACTAGAACTCGATGCCTATGCATTCTGTTCACTGAGTATAGTCTGGACTAGAACTTGATGCCTCTCTCAATCCTGACAGGGTCTAAAGGAGCTTGCAGACGATATATCTCAAACCTTCGGTGAGCCAGCCACTGATGCTATTCTGCAAGATGGAACCGATAATCTGGAAGACCAGCTAAGAATCCCACGTATTGATCAACCAAGAGCTCTGCTCAGGTTCTTTTCCCAACATTTTCAAGTTTTAAATGCTAATAATCTGCTAGAGTAGCTTGTGCATGTGCATAGACAGTATATTGGGATGGATTTCTTTGTTGCAGGCAGAACAATAAGTTATTTACTGTTATTTTTCATGGTAATCTGAAAGGAAAAACAAGAATGATCATATTTTGTGCTCTCTAACAACTAGTGAGAAACTTTTAGGGTGGGTCTGTTTCCACACTTCCAAAATCTAAATTTACGAAAACATCATTAATAAGGTGTTTGTAAGGGGAATAATTAATTGACTTTAATATAAATTTGCCAATTCCCATGATATCTATACAGTTTGAATTGCACCCAAATGGGTGCAGTTGTTGAAGAATTGGATGTTACAAATTGAATCGCACCTAGACTTTTGTTACGTTCTTCCCTCCCTCTGCTTTCTTCTTACCGGTTGTGATAGGGACGCAGCTCCTCATTTTTTCTCCACTCTTGAAGGGATTTTAGTCCAACAACTACTATGAGATTAGGCATTTTTTTAGAAATAGTTTTAAATTTCAAATATCTGTTTCCCTGAATCTCCCATCTGGTGACCAATATTGCTGGAGTTATAGTGTTTGACTGCACTGCTTTGCCCCTTTGGTGGGTTTTTGCATATGAAGGACTAAAGAAATGAACTTAATGGTGAGGCTTTAGCTTGGTGATTAAAAATAAAGGTTGCTGGGGGCTTCAGAACTCTGGTGTTAGAAAATTTCCTTTTGAATCTTTTTTTCCCATATTTTTTTAACCCTACACCTTTGAATTAATTGATGATGATCTTAGTCTCTTTTCGAATTGTTCTGGTGTTACTGGTGGGTAATTAATCTGTCTTTTTGCATAAAGGGGGGATTAATTTGGCTATTTGTAGAAAGGGATGAAGGAGGAGTGACCCCAGGAGAGGATAGGGAGTGTTTGGATGCTTAGCTGGAAAGAATGTAAAGAAATAAATGTGGGTCTCATTATTATTTTTTCTGGATTAGATTTTGGTGGCGTGGAGATAGAATTACCCAAACTTTATTGGTGGAAAAACTTTCCTTGTACCAAATCCGTGTTTTGATTCTGAAGTCGTCAACCCATATACCACATATCATAACTTAGTAGCATATACCCTGTTTCCTTATTATGTTAACGTACTGTGGTGGTTGGTGATTAAGCTTGGGGTTATGTCTCACTCACTGAGCTGGTGCTTTCTGGTAGGAAAGGTGGTGATAAAGCTTCTGGGTTGTGCTTCATCTTGTTGCTCATAATTTTGTGTTTCTCTGATATATAATGTTGAAATGCCATGCCCCTTCTTTCTTCTTGACGTGCAATTCTGTTGCTTACAGTTTTGTTCTGCACGGTTTGCCATTTGCAGGTTTAATTCTGCCAGGTGTTGATTGCAATATCCTTGACACTGACACATAGCTGCATCTTTGCAACATGCTCGTTGATTATTTATGTACAAGTTAGGACATTTTCCACTACACCGAGCAACTTGATCACTCAAATGATGGTTGATTTCTCATGGTAGATTCCCCCTGTAGGTTTCTATTCGGCAATGTACTTCGCTCTGCTTTGGAAATTTAATAAACAAAAGCAGTCTGTTTAAAGTAGAATGTGTGTTATGGAAACAACCCGAAGGCAATGTACTTGTAAAATAGGCTTGTTATGAGAATGGTTTACGCCCTTGCGTGCCTGTTTGGGACATGAGAATTTTATGTTTCCTCAAAGTAAAAATGCGAAAGTATTTGTTGTTGTTCTCAAGCGTATTTGACATCCCACGGATGTGTGATTATCTCCGTTAGTTCTTGTCCGTTTCCACTACTTTAAGCTGCTAAAAATAAGTCCAACAACCTTGTTTTATTTGTTTCAGCCGAGTCCTTTAATTCCTAACATTAAAAATTGATCAGATTTATATTCCTTGGGCTTCAAATTTGAATTTGTAATTATATTCTTGGTTTTGCTCAACCGTGAATAGCTTTTTTTGGTGCCATGGACTCTACTTTTCTTTAATGAATTTTTTTCTTGGTTTTTATTAGTTTGTCTCCTTGTTCACTAGAATTGATTATGAAGAATTTATTATTTTCACAAGAGTATTAGAGGAGATGGCATCTATCATTTATTTATTTTCAAGTGCAATTTATGGTACATATTAATAGATTAGTTCAGATGTATTGCCACCATGCAAGGATGAGCCAGAAGGAAGCTGGAATCTTGCAGTTATGGGAAACGAAAAGGCATGATCATCGCTTCATTCCAAAGAGACCACTTCATTATATTGCATAGTGGCCATGTACACGTCTCTCCTCCCTGCTCTAAGCACGGCAATCAATCGTCATATGAAGTGCCCATGTGAGGTATGAAGCCGAATCCGTCGTGGAAAGCCTCCCCAGTAATGTGGTTGCCTATATGTCAAAGGTTTATCGAATCATTTTAAGGAGGCTAAGCGCGGTTGGGGAAGATGACTTGGTGAGAAGGCTAACGGGAAGTTTCTTCCTTTGGAAAATGACCTCATGTTTAGGAGTGTTTAAACTATTCATTAAAGAAGGGTCCATCTGGGGAATGGATAGCTGGGTTGGTTTCTCTCTAGGAAAGTAGTTGGAGAAGGTTGTCATTGGCAGGGGTTCTGAAGTTGGTTTTGATTCTTGAGGTGCATTGGCAGGGGCTCTGAACTCCATAAACGTAAATATAGAATTAAAAAAGTATAAGATTACTAAGAAGGATGACACATTATATTTTATTTCCTCTTTTATGAAATTCAGTGTGAATGTTTAGCACCAAATTGTCTCGCTATTCATTAACAGCATAACAATATGCTATTAATGAATCATTTTCCTTGAAATTATCACAAGGATCGTACTCAAGTTTAACAGCATCTTTTAACCCTCAATTTAGCTGCTGGAAATGATCAGAAATGCATTGAATTTAAGCTAAATGTCCTGGTTTAAATACCCTAGATTAAATTTCTGGTCCACAGTTTGGATTTAGGGATGATCAGCTGATAATTTTAATAAACAAATGCAGTGTTGAAATTCTTGGAGGGATGATGGATTTAATTTTAATATATTAAGCCTAGCTCGGACAAAAGGTGAATTTGGCTTTACTCACAGTAAAGCTTCCAAATTGCCTTTTAGATTTTTGTTTTCTTAACGCGTTCTCTTCACTTGTTTTCTCCTTCTTCTGGCCTGTTCATTCATGGGATTCGTCCTCAGAGTTGCAATGTTTTCCGTTGAAATTAGAATTTTTCAAATATGTTTAAATTATTTTAATATACTAATATCAAAAATAAATTTTAAAAAATAACAATTACAATATTCTGGCACCTTTATAGTTTATAAGTGCTGGCGTTTATTTTATGAGTCCATGGCTAAATTTGGAAAATTGGTTTCTTAATTGACGGCGGTGTTTTTCATGGAATCTAACTTCATTTAATACTAATATATTTTATGGATAGTATAGGTTTTATCGGGTTCGGGTATAATTAAATAATAAAAATAAAGTCGGGTTTTCAGGGGTAAAAGAAACTGGTCTACCCGACCTCAAATTCAACCCACACTCAGCTCGAAATTTATTTGTGTTCATAAAGTGGAAGAAAATTAAATATTAAATTATAAAATGCACGCATATACTATAATTTAATACATAATAAAAATGAAAAGAAAAAAAATGAAAGAACAGAATTAAATAAACGACAGCAAAATTAAGCGGTCTCTCGCTCTGGCTTGCTTTTCTTATTCATTTTTGTCTGTACCGAGCTCCCTCTCATTCTCTCTCTCAGTCTAACAACACGTTCACTTCATGCAAACTCGAAAATAGATGCATACATTTCTATATCCGCTATATTTATCAGCAACATGATCAGGCTTTGATTATGTCTGCAGAGGAGTTGATGGAAGGCGTAAAGTTTCTAACAAGGCTTTCCCTTAAAGCAGCCAAGTGAACCAGAAAATCGAGTGAGCCTGGTCACAAATGTTCCTGGTTTCGATTTCATCACGTGAAACCTTGAGATCCGCCTGCTTGAAGTGATAGGGCTCCCGGATTGAACAAAGAATGCTCCGTTCATCAAGAGATCGTTGTCAGATCTCCAATTCCAATTCTTCCACTCGCTCTCTACTGCGTAATCCCTCTTGGTCACCTGCATAAACGTACGTTACGTAAAACAATTGATTAGCATGAAGAAAATTCAATTGATCTCCAAGCATTTGGAGGAAAAAAAAAAACTACCTGAAGGGCACTATAATATCTGGTTATTTACATACCTCCTTAGCAAAAGTGTTACCAGGAGCAATAAATCGATTGCCCTGACTGACGATGGTAGGGTTGTGGCTTCCACCAATGGCGTACATCATCCAGTGGGTGTAGTCATTGTTGACCACGTGGAAGAAACCCCATCTGCACCTAGGCATTCTCTGAACCAATCCCTTTCCAAAGTGATTGAATGAAACTGTAATTTGCATTATAGAATCACCCGAGTAGCTATCACTTGCACCGAACAACATCACCTGCATGAGAAATCATTGGTTATTATCAACCAGAGATCTATTGAAATGAGGAAAACTTTAATATTGGTTTAGATATGGCTAATACAACTAAATTGCATGTTATTTCAAGTAATGATTAGCTAATTGATACATTTGGCTAGTGATACTCTGCAGAATAAGTAAGGAACAAACTAATTAAGAGTTGATTTAGTAAATAGCTAAAGTCATTTAATAAGGTGATTGTCTTCCTTATTTTCCAGATTACATCCTAATTAAGAGTCAAATACTACAAGATAAGGAATTTAAGTCCCATGTTACCTCATTGTGGCGAGTGAAATGGCTGTTGGAAATGGTGATGGCATTTGATCCCATGATGACATCGATAAGCCCGTCCTGGCAGTTGGACATGGAAACGTGATCGATCCAAATGTTAGAGGATCCAAAGATAGAAATCCCATCTCCATCGCTTTTAGTTCTGAATCCATAGTGGTCTACAGAATCCCTGATGAGTCCACCACTTCCGCTAACGATGTCATGAATGCGAAGGCCATGAATGATCACATTTTGTGCAAATTGGAGAGTAATACCAGCACCATAAGCAATATGCACTTTGAATCCCCTGGAATCAATGGTTTTGTTACTAGCTACCATCAGCTCCTGGTTAAGTCTGATTACCATACTGCCTGAAAAGATTATCCAAAGGGGTTCTTTTTGAATCACAGCATGGCGTAGGGTTCCAGGTTTGGGGTTTAGCATGTCATTGTCTGAGGCATCTGTCACAACGTAAATCTTTCCATACTTTCCCCCGACAGTTTTGTGGCCAAAGCCAAGGACGCAATCAGCTAACTTTTGTCGATGACTGGCCCAATTCGGGTCACACCGCCAGCATCGATCAATCGGGTTTGTGGCTATGCATCTTCCGCCTCTTTTCCTTGCCAGGCTCCTTCTAGTGCTGTTGGTCTCCGTCAGGACCCTGAAAAGAGAAAGAAGACGTGGGAACCCTTTTTGCATGGCGTGTCTATGAGCTTGGAGTTAATTTGTCGTATTAGTTAAAGAAATTTTGATACTTAATTCAATCAGACTCACTTGTTAACCTGGAAGTTAAACTGGCTGGTGACGTTCAAGGGATCAGGGTAGAAAGCCTCCTGGGCGGCTTTACGGGCTTCATCGGCTTTCTTCTTCCAGTATTCATCGAATTCACCAATGTGGCCTTGTAGAGTTGGAACGAATACCGCAAGTGACACAAAAAGGGAGAAGAAAAGGAAATGGCCATTGAGAGTTCGCATTCTTCTTGTATATGTAGGAGATCCCCACTTTCTGCTCTCCTTAATTAATTTATTGTTTGCAAGACGTAGTTTCCCACGTGAAGTCTGGGTCCTAGGAGCAGCCAGCTACAACCTGTTTCGGCGAGCTGAGACAGGACCAAGTTTATTTCTTTCCCGATCGGATCAGAGTTAAATAGTCTTTTATGAATGGGATTTCTTGTCGTCCTCGCTCAACTAAATTTAGGCTCTGAAACAATAGAGGTCATTAAGGTTGAGTTTGGAGACAAATAAGGCTGGCATTTTGGAGAACCACTTCTGTAGAAACGATAATAGTATATTAATATCTAAATTAATACTGTCTCTTAACTCTCCTATTTCCATGGTATGTATTTTCCATAGCCAAATTTCTAGAGGTTTTGCATCCAGATGAATTTCTTGGCCTTTTTAGTATCTTGATTAATATTGTATGATACATGATTCAAAAGCGTTGAGAGTTATAAGCAGCGGCAGAAGGTTGGAAACTAAACTTGGAGAAAGTCCGTAGTTGAGTCAATATCTGTGTCTACAATCCTCTGATCTTAATTAGAGACTAAATTACTTGTTATATAGAAGTTCTAAGCCATACTTTAGAGACTCATTGAATATATAAATCTATACACAAGAACTTATTATTATTTTTTTATTGATTACTATATATCTCACATTAAATTATTTTTTTAATATGAGATAGAAAGCTCAATATATACTTTACATTTATATATATAAAAAAATCTCAGGATAAAAATCTTTTAAAATATTCTCCATTATTTACAATTTCAAAAATTAATAAACAAATTAACTATTCTGAATCCACGAGTTCCTGGAATAGTGATCATGACGAAGTCTAAGACACCCGATGGTGTTTTATGTGATTATGGAACCCTCAATATTTTTTTTTATTATTATTTTTATAAATATCTAAATTAGCTTGCATGTAAATAATTAATTTCATGATTTACGAAATATCTTATAAATTCAATAAATATAAAACATAACGAAAATAATAAACATACATAATAAGATTGAAACTTGATACAAGGAAAATGAACAAGTACCTCATCTCAAGTGCATCTTGTATTATTTTATTTTTATTTACATTGATGTTCGGGCTAGCTTGCGTGTATTATGATTCCTGCAAGTTCAATGAGCATGTAAGACATCGTAGAGGTGACAAACATGCACAATGAAATTCAAAACTGAATAAAAAAACAAATTTTTTTCACCGCTGAATTACAACCTCAAGTGCACCCTACAGTATTTTTTATTAAGACTAGTGGCCGATATTCTATTATAAAGAATGGTTGGTGGAAAAAATTGCATTTTATTAGCCAAGCGGCTTTGCTGCACACTTGGTTTAAAAACCTTTCATTATTAAGTATGATTGCCCCTATTTTTATATCAGATTTATTCACTGAGTTTTAATTTATTTTTTATTAAAATTTAAAAAAATTTAATTTAATTTAATTTAATTTTTAGCATTTTTAAATTATATTCTCTTAACTAATTTACTAGTTATTGTCAATATTCACCGCTATTCAATTAGATTCATTTAGTTTTGTTGACGATTGAGTTTTAACCGGTGTTCAATTAAATTCATTTAGTTTTGTTGACGACTAAATTTTAATCCATTTTTTATTAAAATTTATTTTTAAAATTATTTTGATGTAATAATATAAAAATAAATTATAAAAAATAAAAAATATTATTTTAATATTTTGTCTAAATAAAAATATATTTTAAAAAGTAATTGATACCCCACCCTTTAAATATTCTCAATTTCTATGTCTAGCATTGCAAGGAGAACACTCTTGGAAAAGTCAAGTACGTATTCGTCCATGCATTGATTTAAAATGTTTAATAAAGTTACTTCATTTGCTAATTAGAACATTGTTGGTCCTAAAAAAAATTCTTCATTTCTTCTTTCTCGTTGAATAGTATTGGCAATCAGAGTAAGAGTTTTTCTTCTTATCGTGAGAACTTCCGATTTAGTGTTTGTTTAAGATTATACAAAATTATATTATAAAAAATAGTTTTCAAAATAGTTTTTTACTTTAAATATATTAAAAAAAATATCAATGCATTATAATCATGAAAAATTATATATTAAAAAACATTAATGCAACCCTAGACACCCGTTCGTTACACTACTTTAATGATTTGGTCAGCATCCACCGTCGATCATAGCATGAAAATCAAATTTAAAGTCAAATAATTACTAACTAATTCAAATATTCAGATGCTAGAGATGCGATTTTTTGAAGAGTAAAATTGATGAAATGACATTATAAATAGTATAAATGACTTTTTTTTATAATATATAATTTAATTGAGAAAAAAACCATTTGAAAAAGTTAATTGTGTTGAAGTGAGAGAAATAAATGCTTTTTCTATGACTATATTTAATTAATTAATTAATTAATTTTATTATTAGCTCTACTTTGTTGGTTTTGTTTTTTTTTTCTCTAAATATGTATAAATGGTATTTTTGGGAGAAAAAATACATTTTAGTATTTTATTTAGCATAATAACCATTGTAACATGCAAAACAGGCATTGAAGAGCCAATATATACATGGGTTTCTATGTAGAACACCTACTGGAGTTGCTCTTACAATTGAACATTCAAAGTTTTAATTACGTGATTATATGGCAATTGACTATAGTTGAGTACACTTTTGCAGAATTTTGAATTCTTATATTTGAAAGCATTTTTGAATAACAGACAAATTAAATTAAAATGAGGAAAAATAAATCGAAACCTTGAATCTATGTCATAATATGGGTCTTAATGGATTAGCCCAATTCCAGCCCACTGACCCATTTTATTGATTAATTATTTATCTATAGCTCCAGCTCTAAATTCCGACCTTAGCTCAGTTGGCAGAGCGGAGGACTGTAGTGGTGACTGTAATCCTTAGGTCGCTGGTTCGAATCCGGCAGGTCGGATTTTAATTTTAAACCCCTGATTGCAGGATTAAGGTGTAGTTTGGAAGGTTTAAACTTTAAACAGCATTTAAAAATTAATAATAATAATTTATATTTAAAATATTTTTTTATGTTTCTTAAAATGATTAGGAATACAAAAATATTTAAGCTTTTTTGAGTAATAATATATATATATATATATATATAACTTAATAAAGACTTGTAGCATCATTTATACTTTTTTTGTTTTTTCTTTAAGAGATGTTTATAGTGTCTTTCAATATTCAATAATAAAATTATAATCATATATTGTTTTCATATATATACTATGTATACTAAATTTAGAGTAACAAATTAAGTAAAACCAAAGTGCTCAGAGTAAAAAATAAAATAAAAAAACACTTGTTTTTATAGTGAAATTTATGTAAAATATATAAGCAAAAAACTGTGGATATAATAAGAAAATTAGACGAATAAACTGTGTAGAAATATTTTTTATGCATATGATTTCTCTTTTAGTCGTTGAAAGTAAAAAATCATGCTGCAAGATACAAGCAACGTTATTTGTTTCTTTTTCTATGGTTATATTTATGGAAATATATATCAACGAAAAACATTTTCTTATCTTTTTATTTAATCCCTAAAAATCAATAGTTCTTGTTTTGTTTTGTTATTTTCATGTCTATAAAACACATATTTACTTGATTTAGAAAACCTCATAATATATTATCATAAAAACAAATAAAAGCGAAATCTCTAATTCTAATTGAAAACGACTTGTTGCATCTAGTTTCATGTATTGTTTATATATATATATATATATAAACAATGTTTAGTAAATATATACTGGTAATATCTTTTTTCTCTTCAATGCTTTTCAAGAGACACTTATAGTGTTTCATCAATATTCAATTACACATATATAAGTTTTTTTAAAAGAATTAACATATATTTTTTTAAAAATAAATTAATGTAAATTATTATTTTCAATTCAGATCGAAACATGAAGACTAATTTTAAATTATGGTAGCAACGGAGTAAAATTAAAATAATTTATTTATTGTTATTGTTTCAATAAAACTAAAGTAAATTGTACATAACTGATAACACAATATTTATAGAAGTTTTACTGTAGTGATTGTAAATTGTTATTTTACATTTAACGAAGCAAAAATATATTTTTGAAAGGTAATTTAACTTGCTTGTCTGTAAATAACACTACGTTTATAATAGTAAATTTTCTTTGATGTCAGTAATAAAAAAATTATTATTATTGTAATAATTTAATTACTCATGTTTATATAATACTAAACAGCGTTTTCTATTGTTAACATTATCTTATGACTGTAATAAGAATCATAACTGTCTTATTCATGGTAAAAGACACCATTATCATAGTCAGAAGACATTTAAAGTGTACAATAAATTTTAACTCCACTCTAATAAAAGAATATTTGCATAAAAAATAATTATTTTTTTATAATATTGAAAAAATACATAAAAATTATACAGCGTAAACATTTCAGAAGATACTATTAAAGCATATTGATTAAGAATAATTCATAAGCTGCGCTTTTAATATATTTTATGAAATTTAGCTGATATATTTTATTTTTAAAAGTTCTTGAAATATTGATTCTACTGGCAACAAGTATTTTTTTTTTTAATATACATATGTCATAGCTATTTTACCCATTTAAAATGTAAATATAGTCATTTTAAATCACTGCAGAAAAGTCCAAGATGCCTGACTCGAAAGAATCAAAACTTGTTCCCTTTTCTGATTCGCGAGACGGAGGAGCTGCTGCGCGCTAGCTATTAAACGAGAATCTCAGATAATGGTAGCCTGGTCTTGCATTCTCCATGGGCTTTAAGTTCTGGGCCTACTCCCTCGAATACAGCTGGGCAAGTTTCCTTGAACATTGAATGCAAACACAAACATCTAAGCAGAGGACCAGGAATTCCATAAACCTGCAAACTCAATTTTTAAAGCATCATCATCATCAAAAGTTTGTGCAAGGGTACAACACTGACACCTTCTATATGTCCCATGTGTAGTCTGCTTAATCAAATATTGTACCCGCAGCAGACTTGGGCAGTGAGAAAAGAAAAGCCAAAAAATGGACCAACCGCAGGTCATGAAAAGAAACTGAAGCTGGGGTTACCAATCCATCAGGACTCCAGGTCTTTTGACCATGTTCAGCAGTTTTCTTTTCTGTTAGCTGTTTGTAATGAGAGTATATATGGAAGATCAGAACGAGGAGAGAAGGTGCTGTCAAGTCATTGTTTGGCAAAGAGTATTAAGGGGGTCTGCTAAGTTTGGTGATCGAGGGAGCGAACTCTTCCATGAACGCATATCTTTAGTGAAAGATGACAGGTTGTAACTTCATCATCAACTACTCTTTGTCAGTTGCCCTTTGCAGGCTTGCTCTGCCTATAAAGTCCTCTAAATAAACAATAAAACTTCCTCTTTTTGGTACAATCCACATGAAATCGTATTGCATGAGACAGCTTGTACGCTGATTATAACAAGTCCATTGTTAAACACCCCCTGTGTGTTTTTCCTTCAGTGAGCTAGATTATTCTTTGCCTGACCGGCCACAAAGACGACAATGGGCAATTTTAGGACCGATATTGCCACTGACCATCCAAGTTTTAATATAAATACTCTGCAGACACGGTATGGTTTTCTCTTGGTGGATAAATATAAATACTCTACAATATGCATTGATAAGTTATACCAGCAGTGGCGCGGGAGAGCCAAAAGGAGGTGGAGCAAGGTTTACGTACTAGCAGGGCACAGCTTGGACCATACCTTCTCATGACAATTAGAATGGGGATTGATCCGCTACCTTCATGATCTTGTATATAATTATTTATGTGTATAATAATTTCATGGGCCTTCGATTTGAACCAAAACGTACTCTTTAATTAAGTGTGTGGTATATCATGGGACTGCTATGCTGCTTGTTGAACAATTAGAAACTATTTTTCAAATACAAAGAGAGCACAGTATTTAAGTCAATTGGACAATTTAAATAACGATAATGATAATAAAAGAGTGCTGTTGGGATCCATAGTTTGCATTATGATTCAAGTCAAAAGTTGTAACTTGACCTCCCCTTAATTTATGCAGCGCTGGTGCTCACTAACACTCTTGCATTGCCACAATATTATTTGATTATTAATTAACAACAATTAACACTAACACATCTCGAATATTAGGTTGAGTTAGCGCACTTACAGCTGCGTGAGTTAGGCATGGAAAGGGTTCAAACCCTGCTAGTTAGGTCATGCAGAAGAAGAAGATTATTTTATGGATCTAGCTAGCTTCTAGGATATTGAGTTATGAGCACCAGATTTGAAAGGCAAACCCTAATTATGCAGACCATTAACCAGTCAAGATCTACCCCGGCCCTCTTACCAGTAACAAGCAAAGATTAATTATACCCTGTATATTACCGGCGACACCATGCATAAATAAGAGTTTATGGATACATACGCCAAAGTAGTGGCGATACATGGAAAATCAGGCCACCACGAAAAGGGGATATAGCAATAAGAACCAAGTGATGGGAATATTGGGAATATACAAGCAAGAATGGGGGCATAGGATTCCGAAAACCTTTCTCTTTAGCAAGAGCGTGCTTTGCAGAAAAGATGGCGATGGCAAGTGATCCGTGAAGTGAAGAGCCAACCCTGGCCTTGAAAGGTGGCTCTAATACACGAGATGGTGCCCACATATGTGTAGTAGGAATCCCAAGCGAGTGAGCCGGCCCAACATTCGCATAAAAGCCAAGTATGAAATAAACAAAAGTGTAAGGTTCCCCAATGTGCTGTACACTATTTGGATCCACACGTGGGGTCTTTTCCTCTTTCCTTTTTCTTATAGATGGATCAAGGAATATAAACACTCAAGAAACTCTCCTTGAATAAAAACAAACTTTTACATTAAAAACAAAAAATCAAAAGGGAGAAAACAAAAGAAGGGAGAAAGAAAATAAAAGGAGAAAACCAGAGAACAGTAGGGACAAGATTGAATCCAATGTCTCGATGCAACATGGTCCATGCTCCATGCTTGGATCAATAGAAAATTTCACATTAATCATCCTTGTGAAATAATAATAATAAAAACCATAGTATATAGCGCTAAGACAAAGCGTGTAAAGTAGTATGTACTCTTGGTTTAAGCTTTGTTGATTGGTTTTAATTGTAGGGTAAAAACGCTCTCTCCTTTTCAGCCTTCTTTTTCGACTTTGCTGTCCTCTTTTTTCATAGTCCAACTTGAATTGATGAAAAGGAAATAATTAGGAAGCGCTCGAACAAATCCCAGATTGCCGTCCTTAGACAGAAAAGTAAGATTAATATTTTGTCGAAAAAATTATCTGTTGAACTTTGAATATATATCAATTAAGATTAATAGTTAGGTTCTGATATATATAATATTAAAGAATCATTTCATCCCTAAAATTAATTTAAACCACCAAATAAAAATTCAAAATATAATTCTATATTTCTCTATAATATATAAAACATGACCAAAAAGCAAAATCAAGATTAATGTAATTAAACGCTGGACGACCAAACAAATGATCAGAGCTTCGGGTTAACGATTCGTTATTTATTTGAGATTAAAATTGAGAAATTGGAGACAAACAAATGTCTTCTCCTTTCTTTCCTTTAACCAGCTTTTTTGAAAGTTAGGAGTACAGGGGAGTTTTATTACGGGCCCCGTAATATTTGAACAAGGCAATGGGATAGCGTATCAAAAATCAACCTCATTGCTTTTGAAGAAGGACCAGGAGACGCATCTAAATTACTTTTAATTAATTAAATTAAGTATATGGCCGGATTTATTCTATTTATTAATTTTCCGATAAGAAATATGGCCCGATTTCATTGGCAATTTTGTTTTTGGGCAAACTGCTGCCATGATCGCCGATTAAGCTTTGATATAGGTATTGCTTCTTTATTTTCCATTGGGTCATTGTTCATGGCTGAGTGGTTCATCTCTATATTACATAAGAGAAACATCATCATTTAAAGATGATTTAAAAACGAAAAGGCAATAAAATTTGAAGATTATTCAATGGAGCCCGATTACAGTGAAACCTTTATGCATACATATAATCTAGAGCCCCGTTTCTATAGTCCGTGCTTGGACCAAAGTTGAGGTAAGTTATCATATGCTCATTGAATATATAGCACCTAATCATTCTCATTTTTCCTTTTGTTGAGAATGGGAGCGTAATAAAGGCCCACGTGTTGATTTTTCTCTCCTCTTTTTTGTTTTCACTGTACAGAAAACTTGAAAGGAGACACACATGGCAGGCGACAGTTGGTGAGCTGGCCTCTCTTGCTTGGTGCCCTGAGTCCGCTAAAAGATGATGCATAAGCCCCACCCCCATCCAATCAAAATATCAATCTCTTTGGGAACTTGGGCCTCTACTAAGCCTAACGAAATCATGGCGTGTATTTTCTCTTTTTCAGAAAGCATTTTTGCATTAGTTTGCCTAAGTACTGCTTTTTTGGGGATGTTGGGGTGCTTTATTGGCTAAATTTATGATTAGCATATGAAGATTTGGCAGTTAAGTGCTCATCTGGGGCTCAATGCTGTTGTGTTTTGCTCCACTTACGATATAGAAACCATTAATGTGTTAATGCATTTTTTAGGAGAATTTATCTGCTCATTGGAAATTACAATATTGATCTTAGCCTTGCATTTTCATTTATTAACTAAGTTTAGTATCTAAAATCATGGATCAAGCAAGTAAAATCCTTAAATGTCGATAAATTTATCCATATCATTTTGTGGTTGATGCATTTTTTAATTGTTTTATTTCATAAATATAGTTTGTTATTAAATATGAAAAGCCTCGCATTCTACATGTCATTTTATAAACTGATTATTTGAAAAGATATATTGATCTGTAAGAATTCTAGTGATTGTTTCAAGATTTTAAATGATGAACTAGGTTCACTTGATAATCTTATGGTGCGCTGAATAAAGATTATGTTTTATTAAAGGCAAGAAAGAAAAAGTAAGGCCTGTAAAGTTTTTTTAACAGTTTACTTTATTCGTCAACTCAACATTAATTAACATGGAACTTAAGCAAAGATGTTTTCAATCACTTCACATAATAAAGTAAATGATCATACTTATCTTATTTGTACACATAAGAGGTTACAAATTTGGAACATTATTTTCTTGATTAAGATGGTTAATAATCAACATCTGGTATCTGAAAAGTTAAAATAATTAATATTTATAAAAGACATCTTGTTATATATTTTTTTAACTTTATGATACTTAAATAAATATTTTTTAAAAATAATAATAATATTTTTAAAAAATAAACTTAAAAAACACATATATTATAAACTATTAAAAATAAGAAAAATTACGAGAATCTATTTTTTTTTAAGGATTCATATGGTTTTTATATAAACAATAAATCTTTTTTTATTTTTTAAAAAGCAGGGTTGAATTTTTATTTTGATCTAATAACTTTAAAGTAAAAAAATATTTTTTTATATATTATTAATAATAAAAAAATATCTTTAATATATCATTAATAAGAGATAAATTATAAATCTTTTTAAAGATTTTTATACACATGAAGGTGTAGAAAAATAAACATCTTTAACCTTAAAATTTTATATTTAAATAATAATAAAAATATATGAAGTCTTGTGATTTAATATAGAACTTAGAAAAATTATTAATTTCATAGTACATTTAAAATCGATGAGATGTTTAGCATAAAAATATTAAGTTTAATAGTTTTGCATACTGATAGGTAATTAAACTTAATATATAATTAAATTTCAAGATATTAAACCGGATAATTTACTATATTCACGTACATTTAATTTAAACATGAATGTTAAAAAGAAAAAATAACATGTACCAGAGATAAAATACCCCTTAAACTTAATAAATTTAAACGATATCCATGACAAGTTCCAAAAATCTCTAACTCCTATTAATAATCCCGACACCCCCTCTCCTATTATTAATAATCAAAAACCCTTATCTGTGGATCAAATTACCTGGTGTTCGTGGTGCGAAAGTCTTCTGGCAGGAAATTTCGGAAACTTGCTATAACGGAAACAAGACTTTTGTGAACGACCTTGAAGACGAGAACCACACCTCCAAACGAGTGGCTTTTGTATCGTAATGTCTCAAGCTAGTTAATGGTGTCACCAACTGAATCTAAATCACGCTTTTGATCTCCAGTCAGTCAGACGGGTACTGCGGCACTCCTCCTTTTGTACGTCCCTAGATAGCCTGTAGATTTGTTACTCAAAACATGCAAGAAAAAGTAACAGAGCATCGATCAACGATTGTCCTTCAACTGAGCGGACACATGCCCTTGAACTCCCGTAAATTCACGAGCTGTCTTTTGTTTCCAATAAAATTTGAGGACACTATCATTAACCAACTCAAAAGGTTGGCAGCTGGTCAATAAACCTCTCTGTAATCATATAATATTATGTATAACTTAAACGATCCACCTCTTCATTCATTCCCGTGTATAATAATAATAATAAGAAGAAGAATAATTTACCATAAATGATCTTTTCTCCCTAAAAAGGGACCATTTGAGATTCTTGCTACTGTGTTGATAGATTTAGGTATTTTTCACGATCGTGGCTCCTAAAAAGACACCCCATCTAGCATTTTCATCTCTAATATTTTTTACCCGGTGTTTGTCAAAGATCATAAAGAAAAGGAGTTCAAAATCACATCTAATAATATTGTTTTTTTCTTTTTTTCTTTTTCTGATTGTTTGTACTCATATATTAGCACAATAAAACAACAATAGGAAAAGTGAGTTAGGCACGTAGAGTCAAGCCCAATACAAGATAAATGACCAAAAGAACAAAAACTGATATTCGCCTTCAATCAAAGCCGAAAAATGCCAAATTAAGGCATGATGGGTGGAGAAAGAGGCCACAAGGATATGCGGTAGTACTTTAACTTTTTAAACATTATCTGGCTTTGCTAAGGAGTGTTTGAATGTGTGATTTAACTTGTTTTTGAAAAGTGATTTTTATTTTTATTTTTCTATCTAAGAAAATATCAATTGATTTTTTTTAATGATTTTAATATGATAATATTAAAAATAAAGAAATAAATATTTTTAAACACTTTTAATTGAACCCTGCATTACCGAAAATGCATTTACTCCTTTTATAAAAAAAAAAAAGGAAAAAGAAAGCAAGCTTAATTTTTTCGACAGTACTTTTGAAAGTTTTTAAAATAGGATTCCAAAGGGTCGGTCTTTTCGGGGTTTTCTTGCTCTTTGATGGCTGCTTGTGGGACAAATATCCACCGACCCCCCAAAGCGTCCCTGCCAGTTACTATTTTCGCTTTTACACATCAATTCACGTATTTTCTAGCTCCCATTTAAACGATCTTTTCAGTTTTGTATTACATTTATCATGTTCTGTGTTTAATCCAGTCAGCTACCTTTTCTCCGTAGTTTTGGCGGGAGATTGATTGCCGAGAAAACGACGTCCAGTGAGATGGCCGTTTGTAGTTTCTTTCTTTCCTTTTCAATTATCATTGTTACTATGCTCTTGGGTCCTGGCATATTGGGAGTGCTTTCCCATTCACGGGAGTACTTATTTTACCATGTTGGAAAGTGCAGCATATGCCTTCACTAAGCAATGAAGATTTCAGCCATTGTACTTGTTCAGATTTTCTAATAACGCCTTTTTTATTTTTTTTATTTGGGTCTCTATCTTTTTCAAACAAATGTATCTTTATTTTTATTATTTTTTTTACTTAGATGTTTGTATCTCCAGTTGTTTCTTCAATCAAGTGCCGCTACATCCAGGAAAAGCCTAAGGTGCCAAGAACAAATGAAAATATACGCCCACCAATGCTTTATATATAGGGAGGTTGATACGCATTTAGCCTCCATCCAAAAAAGAACGGTGTGTATCGAGTTTTGTAGTTAAATTTTTAAGTTTTATTTTATAAAATTAAGTTCTAAGACGGATGGTTTATTCTAAAGTACTTAATACATTAAGTTTTCATTGTTTATTTATTCCATATGGGGTCTTGATAGTTTGAACACTACTCTGTCACTTGTAATTAACATCGATCTCTCTTTCGAGGCTTCAACTTTTCAATTGGATTAGTGGATTTTAATAACTTTATTGTCATATTCAAAAACTTAAAATTAATCTCAAGGTGAATGGCTCATTCTTGTTTATATGTTAATCTTTTATTGTTTATTATTTCATGTAGGAATATTGGTGATTCTAACAATGTACACCTTCTAAGAACTAATAAGATATTATGATGGACGCACACCTCCTGCAGGATGCCATCTTTAAAGGAGTAGATTCACTTTTAGACAGACGCATCTCCCATTTTCGTTTTATTTCATTAAGATATCTCTACATCCATGCTCGCAGTGAGATAACATCAAGCCCAGTTCTCATTTCCTCTCTGCATGACCTGTTGAAATTACCAACAAGCTTAATTCGCACTATTCACGAAGGCTTGTTATCGAGCTTTCGAAGAATGAGTAATCTGGGATATCATGGAAGATGTGGCTTGAAAGACTTGGGTTAGGCTTGTGAAAGACCACATATTTGTTAGCCGGAAGAGTAGTTTTTTTCTTTAAAAGGTTTTTTTATTTTATTTTATGGAAAATAGATTACTGAGAAATGGATTATTTTTATTATGAAAAATAAATTAAAAAATTCTTTTTTGTATTTGGTTGTATCATAGAAAATAAGTGAAAAATATTTATTAATGTTTAATTTTTTAAAAATTTTATCTAACATGTATAGAATATTAAATGTAGCTATTTGATCTATTATAAAAAAAAAAGATTTAAAAAGTCAATCGGTGAGTTTTTGTTACTGTATCATATATTTTATATATAATTTATTTTAGAAAATATAACTATATATATATATAATATAAATATCTTAAATATAATATTATATGCATATAACCATTTTGTTTTGGTGTTTGGAGAGCATTGAAAATCAATTTATTTTCTATGGTATACTAATTTTATAACACAGACTATGTATAGTTTACAATGTATGATTATTGTATAATATAACATGTTTTGTACTCAGATATATTCTCTAGCAATATCATATAGATTAAACTATTATATGCCCTAATATATCACATTAAAATAACTTTATATTGTATATTAATTTATATTAATATACTAGTCATTTATTATTTTCTAATATTATTATATTTTAAAATATTTTATCAATACATTATTGTTTTTATATATATAAGAATAATTAAGAATTGTATTACTTTAGTTTATGTGTTCTTTATAGAAAGTGTTTTTCAATTTTTTAGATTTAAAAATGTTTTTCCTCGTCTAAAACTTGTGTTTTTCTTCCATTGAAAAATAAATTTTATTAATTATTTTTTTATAATATATCTAAATATGAAAAAATTAAGAAAATATTTTTTTTAAAAAAAATATTTTTATGGAAATAAACAATTCCTAGAGTTTATGATTTTTCCTTAACTACAGAGTACAAACCGCTTTGCATTTACTGAAGACCACGTAAAATCCTATTAGTTGTAACATCTCGTACACACATACCAACATTTGACCAACTGTCACAATCTTATTGGTTGTGGTATCTTGTTCTTTTCACGTAAATAACCTTCACTAGCCGTTTTAGAGACATCTAGATACTAAAAGTGTACTTTGGAGCCTGTCTTTTAGAGCTCTCTCCTTAAAAATTTATGTCTACAGGAGAAGTTCCCCTCATATGCTAGAGAATACGTCCTAGTGGATCCCTCTCTATGCCATGCCATCTAACAGCGCATGGCAACCTAAACATCAACACGCACTAAGAAAATGTCCCCTCTTCCCTCAACTCTTTAATGTTTTTTTTTTTTTTGGGCGCAGTTTTGCATCAGATTAATTTTTAAAAAAAAATATATATAAAAAAACTAGATATAACTAATGTTTTCCTGGCTAATATAAAAGGAAATACCAAGAGTAGCCTTAGGCTAATTTTTTAAATATGTTATCTAGATCATGGTAAATTTATATAAAATAAATTAAAAATAAAATATAAAATTTAATTTTCAATCAATATAATATTAACAAATAAAATTAAAAAATATAATTAAAAAGAGATAAAAAATGATCTAAGACAACTTATCAAATTCACATTATAAATTAAAAAATCAGGATAACTTTGTATAAAATAAATTAAAATAAATTATAAAATTTAATTCTCAATTAACCCTATATCAAAATGATAAAATTTAAAAAAATATAAAAAATAACCTAGGTTAATTTGTGTTAATCCATCAAACTCGTAACTTAGATTATAAGACATGCAAATTAATAACCTGAATCATGAGAGTAGGATAACCTTGTAGAAAATAAATAAAAACAAATAAAAAAACTTAATTTTCAGTCAATACAATGTTAAAGAATAAATTTTTAAAAAATATCAATTAAAAAAAATTAAAAAACTCTAGTCAATTGGATTAACCCGTCAAACTCGTAACATGAATTATGAAATTGAGATAAATACATGAAAAAAAATTATAATTGATTATAAAATTTAATTTTCAATAAATTAAATATTTAAAAAAATCAAATTAAAAAATATTAAAAAATAACAAAAAAATATCATTATAGTGAATAGTATTTTATAAAGTGAAGCACAATGAAAATACCATCTCTTCTGATTTTTATTAATTCATCCATTTTTAATATTTTTATGTCATCATTTATATATAACATTTTTCTTGTACACTTATCCCATGCACACAAAACCTTTATAAAATAAATTTATTTATTTTTATTTATCATGCTTCCATGAGAGTTGACTTCTCATAATCATTTTCTTTTAAAAGACGTAGCCTTAATTGACATATAAGTTAATTCAAAAATATATCTCTTTACATAAATGCAAAAAATTAAAAAAAATCCCTTGATCATTGTTTGTCTATCCATAGTAGATTTTCTAACTAATTAAAATGATATGTCAATATTCTATAATTTTATTATCCCAATTGGGGCGTCATTTTGTTACAGGTAAAGCTCACCCGAAAAAATCTCCTAGCAAAAACATTAATAATAGGTGTTGGATGCAAGATTGTCTATTTGTGTTTTTCTAAATTGACTCTACCATATTTTTTTTATTCAACATTAATTAAGAGATACTATTTAACTAATTTATAAGTTAATCGATAATAAGTTTCATTCCTAGACAATTTAAAGTCAAACCTCCACCCTAGAGTAACATTGGTGCATAAGGAAAAAAAAAAAAAAACCCACCATATATATATATATTATATCGTAGATATATATAGTTATTTAGAGAGGATTAGACTAGATTACATCATTAAAGAAAAATATAATATTAAAATTAGTAAAAATATAAGTGGTACCATCCACATTCCACACCAAAACGAAAACGAAGGAAGCAAGTCAATAAAAGCAACATGTACATATTACCAAACAAGAAGCACCACCCACGTCAAAACAAAAAAACTTTGAAATTTCAAATGAAGCGCTCGAAACACTCAACACATCCTACGGCGGACGTGTGACTGTAGTTTTAATTACATTGGAGTGTTAAAGGCAGGAGGAGACTGGAGTGGAAGCAAGCAACGCATGCTCGCACGTGAGCCATCCAATTCCAATTCCAAAGCATAAAAAAAAATAATTGATTTTTTTTATTTATATATATATATATATATATAAAAGCAGCATTTCAGTATAGAATTGAAATGCGAAAGATGTTGCCTGGGAGGTCACGGAGAATGTCACGTTCCCGTTTAAAAACCACAGGAGCAACAACCAGGCTTTCTTTTTTTTTAAAAAAAAAAACTGCAGTTCCGCTCAAGGATAATGTACGCAGGATTTAAAGCTAGAGATACTTGAGTTAATATTTTACAAAATAATAATAATAATAATAATCAAGTGTTGATTGATGCGTCGTTTTGTTACAGGTGAGTTTTGCAATTTATATCTCATCAGTTTTAGTAATACAATGTGATTATGGAATGTATTAACTCTTAAATCATCAATTAGAAGATGCCACATCACCTAGCAAAAGAAATCTGGTAGGGAGTCAAGGAAGACTACCTAGCATCACTCAGGCAACAAAGAAAAACAGTTTCCACCGAACATTTGGACGGTTGATTCGAGCACGAAGCAGATGTCTCATCACAGATCTTAAGATTCCAAGTTCAGGCCAATCGGGCCGGCTGGTGTCTTTTGATAAGATGATAAATCTACATTAGTTACGTGTGATGTGCGGTGAGACGTCCTTAGAGGAGGAAAAAGGGGGGAGAAAATGAGCTTGATGACGCAAGCGTCGCCTAACATAAAAAATGGAGCAGTAGAATAATAACTAGTTATTAATGTGAATTGTTTTTAATTGATTTTTGAGGTGGAAGAGGGTTCTAGTGTCGTTGGCCATATTAATTAATATCCCATCCATGTCATGGATTTCAGCGTTATTTTTCTTTCATTTTTTTCAAACTTCCCTTCATAGCCGCGCACTAAAGCAAGAATCCGTTGATGTAAATTAATTAATATTTATTTTCCACAGGCACCACTCTCTCTCTCTCTCTCCTTCCCATTTCAAAAAAGTGTTGAGAGTAATGAGTGAGAGAGAAAGACGAGTGATTATTTTGCTCACAACTTCCGATCAATCTTTCTGCAGCGTACTCAATAGAAGAGAGAGTCGTAGTGGAGTAGTTTCTTTTGCCTGCCTCTCTCTGTCTCTACACCTCCTCTCTGGGTGTAAGTAAGTAGATTCAGATCTCTCTCTCTCTCTCTCTCTCTCTCTCTCTATATATATATATATATATACATACGCCTCGCCTCCATATACAGTGTACCTAAAAGTCCAGCGAATGTTTCAAGCCCCTTTCCCTTTCCTTTATTGTTTGTTTGCTTGTTGTTTGAATAGAAAATAAACAACATTTATAGTGGTAAAACTAAAAGAAGAAGAAGTTGATTACAAGTCTAGAATCCAAGAGAGCTCCGTTTGAACCAAACAGTAATACTTCTCCATTGGTATCCATCCTTGTAAAAAGATTACGAAAAGAGAGACTTTTATTTTCTTTTTTCTTTTTTTTTTTAGAAAAAGTTTGGCTTTATTTTATTACAGCATAGCATAGGATAGCACATAGCATGCGAATTGGATTGATAAAGGTGAGGAGCGTCCAAGGCAGAGAGACACACTCACATAAACATAAACAGATTTAGCTATCAAAAGAGAGAGTGATAAGAGTAGAGAATGACAAGCAAGTCGAAAAAGATTGCATGTGGAGATCATGAAGAAGAATCGAAGAAGAAGGAGAGACATATAGTCACTTGGACTCAACAGGTGATTAATCGATTCCTTGTTGTTTCTTTCTTTGTTGTTTATTGGAGGAGTATTAGTATATATCTGATTGATTTATTGGAGCGCAGGAGGATGATATACTTCGGCAGCAGATTAGCCAACATGGGACTGAAAAGTGAGAACAACCGTATTTGATTAATACCAATCCTCTCTCTTCTTTTTTTCCCTTCCTTTCAGGCACTCTTCAATGGTCTAATTAAATTGAGGGGTTTTGTGTGTTAATGCAGCTGGGCCATCATTGCATCTAAATTCAAGGATAAAACCACAAGACAGTGCAGAAGAAGGTTAGCGTGTTATTTCAGCTTGAATATAGTTACCCTGCTCATCCTGTCTTCTGTGCTTTGGTGCTTATTAAGTTATTAATTACTTCAGATGGTACACATATTTGAACTCTGATTTCAAGAAAGGCGGATGGTCACCAGAGGAAGACTTGCTCTTGTGTGAGGTAATCTGATTTTGATCTTTTTCCGCACTTTAACTCTGTCTTGTCCATTGTGCCCCCCTTCAAATGTATATCAGTAGGAAAAGGTTACTTCGATTTGCAAAGTCAAAATACGGTTTTGTTTTTCTGCTTCCTTATTAACTGTTCCGTAGTTAAACATGTTTAAGTGGTCCTGCATCCAGATGTTTTGCAGGAACAGCGTCTCCATTTCAGCTTAGTTTTTTTTAGTCATTGCTGCATATGATAGATAACTTCTTGAGTTGATCCGCAGGCACAAAAAATATTTGGAAACAGATGGACTGAAATTGCAAAGGTTGTTTCAGGCAGGTATACAAGTTTTTGCATGCCCCTCTTCTCTCTACTCACACATTTTTGTATGATTTAATGCTTATAATATCCGTCTTTCAAAAATATGTTACTTCTGCAGAACGGATAATGCTGTGAAGAACCGCTTCTCCACTTTGTGCAAGAAGAGAGCAAAATACGAGGCTTTAGCGAAAGAGAACAAAAACTCGCATATCAACTTGAATAACAAAAGAATCATATTACATGATGGGTTCAACACAGATGGAGCACCGGAAAATGATCCCCCAATTAAGAAGATAAGGTACAATGGAGTTTTGGTATCAGCAGACAATAGCGAGTGGGAAAGTATTTAGCATAGTTAACCTCATGTTTGTTCAAATGCAGGAAGTCCCACATCCCCAGTCTTGCAGGAAGTTGCAACTTTGGAGACAGATCACACCCACAACGTGGAAATCAGCAACCTAGACCTCCATTTGCTGTGTTGGCCCAAAACTTTCACAATGTTAACATGGCTGCTCAGCATCATGTCAGCAGTGTCAAGGAGGTCCCCATTGACGGTATAACACCTCAAACAAAGACTTTACAATTAGGATGTGGTTTGTGTTTCCTTTTTAAAAAATAAAATCTTGGGAGGAGTCTCAAACAACAGAAAAGGACTTGCACCCTACACAAACAGGGTAGAAATACCCCTGCTTCATCCTGCCGATGAAAAAAAAATTCCTTTGTTAACATGTATGACTAATCCTGATCCTCCAATTCCTTTGTTGAAATAAAAAAATTCCTGGACAATGGGATCAGTCACCAAATTGCTGCCTTTTCCGTTAAAAGCTTTGAACACTGCCTCTGAATCTATTTCCACTTTCTTACACCCCTTCTGCCATGTAAGGTCCAGCCCCATGTAAACTCCCACAATTCAGCTTTCAAAGTATTAGATTATTCAGCTTTGCAAAAATTGAGGACACAATATGGGCTTTATGACAGAAAATACCTTGCATAATTTATCATCTTTCCAATTTAGTTTGTGTTGATTTTTTATTATTCTGTGTCATAAATCTTTGAACTTCTTCAATAGTCTCTTGACTTGCTCTTCATTTAGCAGTTCAAAGCAGTAGGATTCAAGGAACATTTCTGAAAAAGGATGATCCAAAGATAACTGCTCTAATGCAACAAGCAGAGCTTCTCAGCTCGCTTGCATTGAAAGTTAGTGAAGAAAATACAGATCAGAGTCTGGAAAATGCTTGGAAGGTGAGCTTTTGTTTTCAAAACCCAAATATTCAATGCACTTGACCACTTGTCCAGGTGCGGTTTTTCAATTTGACCTTCAGTGTTATTGAGAAAAGCATAATTATCCTATCAAAATGGTAGTTGACGTGATTATGTTGATCCTACAGACTTAAGCATAACAATACACCAAGTATATTCCTCCTTGACTCTTATAATGCACACAGATTTTGTTCCTGCTCTAATATGTTTATAAAACATGACATTCAGGTTCTCCAAGATTTCCTGAACCGGAGCAAAGAAAATGATCTATTTGGACAAAAAATGTGTGACATTGATTTTAAATTTGAAGATTTTAAAGACTTGATAGAAGATCTAAGGATTAGCAATGATGGAAGTCAACCATCTTGGAGGTAATAGAAATAGGGAAGTTAAATGTTGGGGATTGAGCATGTTTTACTCGTCAGAGTGTCTAATATATGATTAAAATGCTGTAGACAACCTGGTTTATACGAGGAGTCTCCGTCAAGTTCTGAATACAGTACAGGGTCAACTCATTTGCCATACACAGCCCCGGCTAAAACAGAACAAACTCAAGCCGGTGTACTGCATAAGGATATTGAAATTGAATTGCAAATGGTTCATATTGATGAGGGAAATTTTGTGGGTGCATGTGACAAAGAAATTATTTCCAGTGCAAATATAACCCAAGGTGAGGGATTTTCATGCCTGACAGGGTGGCTATCTTTCTTTTCATGTGGAGGGTGGAATACCTTAAAAGTACATCTTCTGATGAATCTCAATTTACTGCAGTGGAGATGTTTCCATCCTGTGATGAGCAAACAAAAAATGACATACTTGTTTCTGCTTCATCAGGCACAGAGTTCAGTTCTCCTCTTCAAGTTACTCCGATTTTCAGATCCTTGGCAGCAGGAATTCCCAGCCCAAAATTTTCAGAGAGTGTAAGTCAACTTTGACCATCAATTCTACCGACTATTAATCCATTAGTTCTAATTACGTGGTGTATGCTAGAGAAACTATCCCTTATTGCTACTAGCAGTAGGAGGAACTGTCAGTTTAACTATCATGCCTCTAGTCTCATATGGCTCTCTGGTCAGAGCTCATCACTAGGCAACATCATTAAAACTACAAATGATTGTGAATAGTTGCACCAGATTTAGCTGTAGAAGTAGTGCAACTTTGATTCTAAATTACCACTGATTTTTTGGGGTAATGGTAACAAGAAGTAGAGGATTGGTGATCATCAAATCACCTGCAGCAATTTTTATTTCATGAAGACTTTAATAAAGCTATAATCTAAAAACTAGAAGGGGCTTGAGAATGTTACTAGCAATTCATACTACTGTAGGACTTTGAGTTCCTGTTATTCGTTGAAGCACTAGTGATAGCATTGTGGGTGATAGCACTTGGTGTGCTAGCTAAGTATCCATCAATAATTAGAAATTTGTGTGATGATTATCACGACTTGAAGAGTAGGTGCCAAGCAATTAAGCTAGCAGGAGATGATGTTCCTATGAAACTGCTGAACATGAATTCAATCACTAAAACTGGTTGTGCAGATGACAAACATAGCAGTAGTAGCTGTTGCATGTATAACTATTCCAATTAGATTTATGAATTCCATTTATCTCATAACCTGGATTCATTCTTAATCATTAACACTGCTCAAGTCAACTTTTCTAATTGTCAATTCAACCTGAAGCCGAAGTTAAGAATGCATGGGCACAATTAGTTATGCAAAAAACTTGTAAGCTTCCACAAACTTCGAAAGATTAAAGGCTGTTAAGGTTGCAACAACCGCTACTGAGTTACTTTTTGTTGATAGAATTAAAGGATAAATATGCTTTAGATTTATATATTGCTATAATGCAAGCCTCTGGCCCAGTAATATCACACTTCCAAAACATACGCACACTACATATCAAATCTGCAATCTGAATGCATATCGAATATGATTGTGAAGCACATGCATACCTGACACACTGTGTTTCCTTTCAAGTTACTTCCCTACATAATGTCGGCTCTAGTTGTGGTTTAAGTTTGTGACATTACTTGTAAGAGGTGAGATATTAAACCAAAAGGTTGACTAAACAATCAGATGAATAAATTATGTTTGAACAACTACGAAATTGCCTGTCTAATTCTTTATGTCATAACTGCTATCTGAGCAAGTTATTCCCTAGAGTAGCCTGTCCAATTCCATATATTCACTAGGAAGCTCAACTAGATTGTTTTGTTTGCGATGCTAAAAATGCTTTGATTGGACCATTACACACTGATGTAAGAGGCTAATGTACTCTTTTTGAGAATAGTATTTTCCTCCTGTCAGTCAATCTAGGTTGATCGCCAAGCATGCTTCTGCAGAATGAATGGTCAGTGGGCAAGACTGCAAACTGGATTCCAAGAATGCCCACGCCTTTACAAAATCATCCCCCATCTCTTTAGTACTTAAGGGTCACTTATAAGAAAGATTCATGAGATTTCCTTTCTGAGATCAGCATGTGGATCACGTGGAGTTAATTGCCAAATGCAGCCATAGATGTCTTCTTGTGTTCATTGCATCGTGTTTTCTTTCTTCTTCTTCTTCTTCTTTTTTTTGGAACAAGCATCATATAAACACACATGCTCGTGCTTAGATATGGATATCTTTCAAAATTTGATGCGAGGCTAACCACTTCTTTTGGCATTTTTTTCTTTCCAGGAGAGAAACTTCCTACTAAAAACACTTGGAGTGGAATCTCCTTGTCCCAATCCAGGCATCAATCCTTCACAACCACCACTCTGCAAAAGAGCCCTTCTGCAAAGTCTATAGCAAACCTCTCTGATATATCTGATACAAAAAACATGGTCTAGCCAGTCATATCTGGTCTTTAATTGCCTGGGACCGTATAACATTTATTGAGTTGTGTCTTCTCTTGTTTACTATCAGTTCCTCGTATTGCAGCTATCATGGCCTGAAGTTTTATAAAGAGGCATATTATCTGCATTCGAAGACAGGACACCCCGTGCCGGAATGTTGCGGTGCATTCTAGCAACTCAGACACATCTAACAACGTGATCTGAGGTCGGTTTTATTTTTGCCTACTAGAAGAGTACTACCCTAATACTCACATAAAAACCAGTGTGCTTGTTTATGAGTGTCATTCTTTTGTTTGTCTTGATTTGTTTTCGAGTGTTCTATCTTCTCATCCAGTTTTTGGCATTTGATTTTGCCATCTGTACAGACCCTTCTATGTAAGTCCGTAGTCGGAGTGTAATTATATACAGGCAACTCGCCTACATATGATTAAAGAAAGGGAAAAGAAAAAAAAAAGAAAAGAGTAAAGGAGGATTAACCAGCTGATTGGATTCCTATTTTTTTGTTTTTGGGTGTGCTAAGGGTATAGAATAAGTTTTCTGTATTTCTGTTTCCTAATGTAGTAACTATAACTTGTGTGATCGCAATGGAAATTGTTCTAGTTTTTGTGTGCATGTCTCATTTTGTCTGTTTCCTCTTCTTTGAATCATTGCATTTGCCAACTCTAACCAGACTCTACAGAAAGATGTGTGACCATTTTGCATCAGAAAGAGTAGGAAGCAAACAGAAGCTCTAAAATGAAGATTTCAGTATTTCTCGACCTTCATGGTTCTTCTGGGCAACAAAAAAACGCAAAGAAAATGCCACCATAGATAAAAGGAGAATCAGGATACCTAAATGACTCACATTATTGCAGTTTCTTCTGCCCTCTCCATTCCTGTCATGAACCAGAGATCCCCTTCTTTCCTGACAAAATGCTAGAAACAGGGGAGGAGAAAAGCAAAGGAAATGTAGATGTTCTTACCCACATTGGATGGAAAAGCAACTTGTGTAGATGTTGTAGCATCAAAGAAAGCCTCCAGATCTCCATGGATTTTCTGAGCTTGTTCTACTTGAATTGTGTCTTGAGAAAGAATGGTCCTAAGGATTCTGTTATATTTTGTACGGGGGTCTCATAGTGGTGGTGGACATCTGGAAACATGTAATAATGACCAAAGCAAAAGCTACAAGCAAAAATGGTTAAAAGATGGAGAGGGAACCTCATACAAAATAAAGTGCACTCATTGGCTATAACTTTCTCGAGAGAAGATTTAGTTGACTATTTTGACCACTTGAATTCAAATAGGATCGTGATCTTCATATCAAGGATGAACTGCCTGATTTTTCCGCTTCCCTGCTTAACCCACGGTAGCTTTGTCCCGCTTGTTTTGTTGTTGTAAAGTGTTTTTTTTTTTTTAATTTTTTAATTTTTTTTAGATTATTTTAATATACTATGTATTTAAAATAAAATTTAAAAAATAATCATTAAAACAGTATGAAACGAAATCTAAGACTTGGCAGCAACACAACGAAGAATGTGGAAAAGGAAACCCACACGCTGGCTAATGTCTGATAAAACCATTTCTGATCCTCTTCGAACGGCGGCTCGTGCCATTCATGTAGGTGCAATCATCGCCTAAGCTGGTCTAGTGGGCTAAGTCTAACTGAGAAGGCTTCTGTTGTATAAAATACTAGTTTCCTTATGCTTTGTACTTTTATCGTTCGACCACACATTCAATATTTTCCATTAATATTTAATAGTTTTACTAGTTTTACTTTTTTTTTTAAATTCAGTTTTTTGGGATTAAATTAAATGTTTGATGCTAAAAAATTAATTAATTTTATATAATGTTTGATAATCCGCCAATTAAAATAGTTAATAACATAAATGTGAATTGTCGTTAAATGAATATATAAGAATTTATAAAATATTTATTATTAGAAAAACTACATGGTTTTTTATTACCATAGTTAGAAATGAAAACAATATTTCTTCAAGTTCTTACAAGAATATCTCTTATTTTCCTTTTTAGAAACAAAAACGAAAAAGAAAAGGGTAACGAGAGCTCCGTTTTTTTTCACAATCCTTGTTAGTAGTTTTCCTAATAAAAAAATTATTTAAAATCTTTATTTTAAAAATAAATTAGTTTGATTATAAAATAAATATTAAAATATAAATATGATACCAAAAAAATTGGAAAATAATATAAAAGTGATGAAAAAAATTAAGTTATAAACATATTTTAAAATGTAATAAAATAGAACTTGGAAAAGAATAGTATTTTTATGGACCTATACTAGATAGGTTTCAATAGGGCTATTGCCTGGTAAGTTTTGGCCCAAATAAAATTATGCCGTTGTTGTTCTTCCCTCGCAATGGATTTGTCTTCTTCGGAAAAAAAATTTGTTTTTTTATTTTAATAAAAAAACGAAAAAGAAAATTGAACATTTTTTTATAACATTCACACAAAAGCTTAAGATAGTTATCATATCCAAATTAAAATAACTTATCATAAATCAATTATTTTTATTAAAATATCTTTTTAATTTTTTTATTGATGTTGACTCAATTAAATTTAAACATAAAATTATTAAAAAATTAACTAGGCTAACCGTGTAAATATCTAATTCAGTTTTAAAAAATATAGCCCGAGTTGCACTGTGTACTCAGTTTAAGTTTATCGGGTCACGAGCCGAGCATAATTAACAATAATGGTATAAAAAAATCAACAAGTCTTTCAGGAAAACCACATGTAATAATCAGAACCAACATATCCCAAAAAGACTGCCGAGAGAATGAGGCAATCAATTTCACATCAATCCAACACTTCGAAAGTTCGAAGGAGAATCATGCAAGGAAGGTGCAGAAAGCTGAAGATCATTTCTGAAAACCTCTTTGTGGTCAAAGTGTACCCCTAACGCCATCTTAAGAAAGTCATTTCTGAAAATGGGATTTGGATTGACTATTCGAGAACGTATAGGCTGCCATCTGCACAAGCAGATGTATCCCTGACTTCCGATCATTTTCAAGTATGACCTGTCTGAATTGGAAGATGATCAAGGAGCTATGTAATGCATTTGTGTAGTAATTCAGACCAACTACAGCAGTATAGACAATAAGCAAAGCATAAAGAAATGGATATTCATTAAATCCAACAAACTTGCGGAACTAAAACAACTTTCCACCTGCAAAGTTACAGTTCCAATTGCCAATTCTAAGCCATCCCACAGTACAAGAGAAGCCTGAACAAGCCATTCCTTTAAGCGAGATATCGATACAGTTTTCTGTCCACACAGTCCCTCTCCAAGAAATCCCGTTCAATAAGGGATTCAATACGTTTCTTAATTTCTGTGGGGTTCGCTAGGAAACGTGACTGCAACTGCTTTGTGACCTCAGTGATTATATTGTTGTGATCCAATACCCTCCTTGACTTCATAATCCTAACTACTGCAGCTTCTATCTGAGGCTTTCGGTCCTCCTCTACTCTCTGCCGAGTCTCCTGCTTTTCAGGTTCTGATTCCTTTTGCGCAACTACAGTTCCTATCTTCACCTTATAGAATTTGCTTGTGAATTTGTCATTAACAAAAAAAGCATCTTCCTCACCAATATCTTTACTCATGGGTTCTTTGCGAAGAACATTCTTTCCCTTCACACAAGCCATGGATTGCAAACACCTTTTCAAGTCTGCCGTAGGAATCTCAGTTGCCTGCTCAATCTCTTTGTAGCCAAGTCTATCAGCTTTATTAAACAGCATGAGAACGCACATCTGGTAAGTGGAGACATTCAATTCATGCTTCTGACCCTTCCCGAAGGTTGCCTTAATGTCCGCTGTGCCCATGTTAGTTTGCCATGACAATCTCCGACCAGTATGGGTCCCAAGGTAATATGACCTGAACTTCTCACATAGTGCTGACATTTCTGCAGGCAAGTTGCATGGAACACCAGGTTGAGTGGGCCAAGACCCTGTTGTCAAAACCTGGACAACCAGTGTTGGTCCATCCCCCAGCTCCGGGTGGCTTGCATAAAAACCTTGCATTGTATCCTGGGAGGTTTTCATGTCTGTAAACATGCCTTCTAATTTTGAAGTGAACTGGTAACCACATTCTGTTTTAAGTTTGACTATCAGACTTCTCTCTGCATCATCAGAGACTGTTTTCCCTGACAGCAGCCGCTTAGCCAAATGCTGTTTGTAATACTTTTCAAACACATCTTTCTCCTGCAAATAGCGGAATAGCATCATCACCTTGTCAAGAATGATCTCCACATCCTCCTCACTAACTCCTTTTAGACCTTTGCGAAGTTTGTCATCCACAAACAGTGAAATGAACTCCGGAGAACGAGTATTCAAGTTAATGAAATATTCAAAAGAGGAGTTCAGAGCATTCTGGAATGTCTTGTCATTGTTAAATGCATTGCTTATGATGCTATCATACTTATCTTTTTCATCCAAAAGACACTGAACAAACTCCACTGGATCCTTCAGCCTTTCTGGATCAATAACAAGTTGCTTGCCAGTCTCCCTAAGGTGAGAAGTCATCACTTCTCTTATTGTTGAAAGACCATCAGGAACCCGGCGGAACAGGTTGTACATCCGTCCCAAGTCATCAAATTTATCATCAAGAAGCATATTTACCAAGCCTGAATTCTCCATGTGGACTAATCTCAGCATGTGATTAGCAATCATCTCCTTCTCCACCACATTATTTATCCTGACTTCACTCTTGGAATCCAAATAATGGGTCACTCTCTCTATCTCTTCATTTAAACGTTTCTCAGCTTTCTTTAGATAATCACCACAATCACAGCACTCAATGAACTTCTGAGATTCGCCACTGTAAAACTCAGCAGAAACCTCAAGAAATGGCTTCTCAAAGTCTTCTTGGTAAACAGAAGAACCTAAATCCATTAGCATCTTGACAATGTTCCTCATCAACCCTCGGTCAATAACTTCACCAGTCCGTTCCCTATGAACCAGTTCAAGAAGTGTGTTTTGAAGCCGTGTCTGAATTTTGCTCGAGTGTATTATATTATCCCTCCACAAGTTAAGCCCAAGTTCATGAACAGGGGTTTTATGCACACTTGGGATATACGTCCTGTCCATATACATCAATATGTCTCTGATCATTTGCAATGCTTTGTTATGATCATTCCATTTCCGGTTCAGCTCCTCCAAAAATGAATCTCCCTGAGCAGCCTCGATAGATTTTGATATTTCTTTTAAATGTGAAGTCATCGTAGCAACCAGACCATTATACAACTTCTCACCAAATTTGTGTAACACCATATTGTAGGCGTTCCTGAAACCATAAAAAACAGTGTTACTTGAAACACAAGATATGTATTATAATGGCCATGGTTTTGACAAGATAACCAGCCAAACATCTAAGAACTAGGAAAAATAGAATCTATTGAGGGGGCTTTTTTCTGGGAAAGTGGTTTCCAATGGTTTTCGGAAAACCACTTTCCGAATTTTCCTGTGTTTGTTTGCTATTAGAAAAATTGGTCAATAGAATACACTTTCCGGTCAACGGAAAATATTTTCCAATCAAAGAAAAATTTAACTTGATTTCCAAGAAAGTGTTTTTCTTTTATTTTAGAGAAAAACACTTTCCGGAAGTTGTGAAAAATCTAGAAATATCATATTATTTACTGATTATATCAAATTTAATCCTCAAACTTTTAATTGCTATATATATATATATATATATATTGTTTTGAATATTTATTTTTCAATTTTATCTCTTAGAATTTAATTTTTATATTAACTTTGATCCTTATTTTTATAATTGTTATTTGTTTTTCCCTTATCATTTTTTATTGAAATTTTTTTCAATCAAATTTAGTTCTCATTCTTTTGATTGTTACTTGTTTTATTTGAAATAATTTATGAAATATTAATTATTAGTATTTTAATTTCATCATTTTTTATATTTGATCTCTATTATTTTTATTATTATTTATTTTATTCTAGATAATTTATGAAATTATATTGTTTTTTTTTCAATTTCATTCTAATTCAACTTTTTAATTTGTAAAATTTGTTCCTTGTTATTTTAATAAACTTGAAAAAATTAAAACATTAATAAGTTCACTTTCCAAAAGGAAACTACTTTCCAGCAAACAAACGAGGCCTAAATTTGAGTAGACTCGGACAAAATCATAAAAAGCAGAAATATCCAAAATAGATAGTCTCTTATACAAGTAAGGGTTAGCTAAGAAAAAGAGAGAACAATAATAAAAGTACCTATTTTATACATTTTCTGAGCGTTTCTGATTTTAAAACAAAATAAATGAAAAGGATAAGACAAAGGAGTTTGAGAAAACATCTCAAGAAGATGCCCACTTTATATATTGAAAGCTACCGAGTCCTCGCCAGAAAAAAGAAGAAAAAAAGATCCTAGACCATTAAGAGGAAAAGTTAATGATGTTTTTATTAACAGGAGGACAAACATATGGATGAACCACCGTTAAGATTAATTAAAAAACTATTATGTAAAATATAAGAAATAGTACAAGCAAAATATGGTTTATGACTTTATAATGGATTTCATTTGAATGTACTGTGCACTAATTTTATCCCCTTTCTATTGCCAAAATAAATTTGAATAACAGGTCTGCCATGGATACAAATGGTATATACAGAAATCAAAGAATAACAAAATAAATATATAAAAATTGGTTACAAAAGTTTGCATAGGCTTAAGATTATCATTCACATTCTCATACAGTAAGAGACAAGTAAAGTAGCCAATTATATGACATAATAAAAAGAATGAGGGACAGAGAGAGAGATCAATCTTTAAAACCTTGCTTGATTTTCAGAGAGAGAAAGACAAATAAAGGCATTCGGCAACAAAAGAAATTGCCAATAATTCAACATTTTTATATGCTGGAAACAAAGGAAGGTTTCAGTGATCAGTGTATGTTAAATTTATTTCAGAAAGGCAGGATAACAGATTTCTTAGTTTCTTGTAACCATGTATCCTTCCCAATCAAGACAAGCATGAGAATGCACAAAAACAAGGTGCAAACACATTGTATAAGCATTGAGCATTACGTGTACAAGTTGTGATAGGAGCAAGGGCTTGGCAATATACCCTTGAAACCCATGAAAATCTTATAAAGAACAGATGGTGCATCCTTATATATCTAGCTTCGAAGAGGTTATCCAAGAAGTATTGCTTTGGGTGTTGAGTCTGGAAGGAAAAAAAAGGCTCCGAGTTCTGATGGGTGAGGCCATCACCACATTGTACCTATACAAACCCCTAATGCAGAAAATATTATGTAAATGGCAATCAATTCTCTACCTCGTTGCTGGTCATTTGCGTCATCTTTTAGAATTTTAAGATATTGAATATCATAAATGGAGATGCTACATGCAAGGGGGTATTCAATTCAGTTGAGTTGTAGAATGAGTTTCATTTCTTTGGCTAACTCTACTGCACAGCATTACCTTAAGGGCAGGAAAAATATCCTTCATCACAAGCCAACACCAAAAAAAAAAAAAAAATACAAACACAAATGAAAATAGTAACAAAAGAAATAAATGAAAAGACAAAAATAATGCAACTATGAGTGAATTTGAGAAGAAAAGGAAATTGAATCTTCTGTTCAAGAATAACTTCAATCATCAGAACATCCCTGAAGCTAATTTTACTGCTCATGAGAGGAAACACGACACACCGCAGCAGATAAATACCTTTGCATAAGGAACTAAAAAAAATTGAACGCGAGCACCGTTACCAACCAGGGCAAATCAACAACTAAGTTTAAGGGCAATAACTAAGAAAAACCCATGATCATAAATTCATCAGAGATTATAAATAATAAGAATCGAAAAGGGAACGAGAGAGACCTGTAGAGCTCTTCAAAACTGAGACCACTAGCATTATGATTGTAGATTTCATGGATTGCGTGCTCCAGGATCTTCCAAGTCTTATCGGCGTATTTCGGATCCACCACCACCCGGTGCTTAAACGCATCTATCTGGAAATTCCTCTTCTTCTGATTGCTCATTTTTTACCTGTTTCTCCTTCTCCGATCCCAAAATTCAAACCCCTAAACCCAGATCGAAACAACCCAAACAACGTCGTCGATTATATAAATATGGGCAAAGCGTCGACCATAATTCACAAGCAACAAACCATATTTTAATTTCAGTTCCTACCCGGAAAGGAGAGTTTAGGGTTTCAAGATAAATTAAAAATCAGGGAGGACGAGTGTATGTTTTTAATTTTTATGGGCTCTGGGATGATATTAGCTTGGAGCTTGCTTGCTAGCTAGCTGCTGTGGGTGATATGGTCAAAAATTCAAGGCAAACATGGATTTGGCCCTTTTTCGTGGTTTTTTTTGGATTTCCGTCTGTTGCCAGATGACTGAATGAACGGGTGGATTATCGATCCAGTTTGTTTTCTTTCTTCTTCTTTTTTCCCTTTCATACACGTTACGTTTCTCCTCGGTGATTTTTTTTTTTTTTTCCATTTCGGATTAAATGATCCTTTGGTCCCTTGATTTTAAATATGATTTTAACTTAGTTCTTCATGTTTATTAGCTTATAATTTAGTATCTTCGAGTTAGCTTAGGTTGGTCCGTAAATAAGGAATTAAATCACATACGTGTTAGCTTATGCTAGGTATATTCTTAGAGAAAACACAACTCAAAAGGAATTCAATGAAAAAAAAATCAGCAACTTGTAATGGCCCGTAAATAAGGATTAAGGTGCAAGTTTTCAAACATTAAAAATGAACTTATAATGTCATAATTTAATCCTTGTTTGTGTCTGGTACGAGGGTGACTGCTGGGGATAAATTTTACCCTTTTTATCATTTAAGCACATTTAGCTGTGCTCGGAGGGTTGATTAGTAGGGGTACTAGGTGCCCTCGTAATGATGTTTTTTAAGAATAAATTTGACCGTTTGTTGTAGTGATATTTACTCTCCAAGCAATACTCTCTCTTTCTTCTTCTTATATCACTCTCTTATGTTATTTTCAATATGAGCTAAATAATTTTTTTATTTTTTTATTTTGAAAAAATTATATTCAATAGTAACCTTTGTATCTAGGATTTGCAAAATAGAATAGATAGAGATATTTTTTTTTCCTGGTCAAATTGATAATTCTATCGTGAGAGCTTGAATAAGGAGCAAGGCTGTGTTGTACATACGAAAGAAAAACCAAGAGAATGACATGGAAAAATAAATAATAATAATAACACCAAAACAATAAATAAAGGAGAGGTGGGCAAAGGTAATCAATCAGTCACGATACTAGTTTAATTCTCTGATCTACAATTGGGGTCTCTATTTATATAAAAAAGTTCATTGCAGAGGCCAAACTATTTCTCGTAATAAATTAGAAAACAAAGTGTCATTGACGTGGAAAATATTTTCTTATCTGAGAAGCTGTCTATCATGCGCAAAAAGGTTTTAATTTTTTCTTTTTTTTTATCAATTCTCACCGCAAGTTTCCCAAGTTAAAACATAATTTGCCGCAAATTGAGATGCATGTCTCGGTAAAAATAAAGTTGCGCCGTGCGCGATTGAGTGCGAAGATAAAGGAATATTTTTTTTTAGAAGAATTAATAAAAGCTTCACAATAAAAAAAATTAGATATTCTGTTAATATAATATTTATGATAATTTTTTAAAAAAATCCTGCATGTTAGTTTCATATGTAGCTATTCATAAAGTAAATGCTAGCAATTTTATTAAAAGTATATAATATTATTTCAAAATTATGATATCACTGTATACTTTTTTAAATATAATTTTAATTTTTTTATTTGAAGACTATTTTTTTTAGCATGCCAAAATAAAAAAAAAAAAGAAAAAAAAAAAGAAGGCAGCGTAGCCAAGCCCCAGACACGCACTGGGCTTGGAAGACAATGCCTATGCGTTTTTTTTTTCAAAGGACAAACATTATTAATTTTTGCAATGAATTATAGTGATTGAAAAATTAAAGTTTAATAACCTCAAAAATCTAATTATAAACCCTTTTTTTCACTTTTTAAATATTGTTAGTGTCTCAATAAATAACCTGTTTGCATGTTCCAAACACAATCTAACTAGTTTAAGAACATATAATCAAATTAGATTTTTCAAACTCTAATTTAAATTTTCCTATGCAATTAAAGATTTAACAACCTTCATTAAATTTCCTTATCAGAAAGAATATATAAAAAACAAGATTTTTTTTTTTCATGATGGAATATGGCCGGACAAAACTTCTCTGCCCCTACAGCACATGAAAGAACAAATTTTTATGGCCAAATTATAAATGCTGTAAAATATAGGGATCAAGGTGCAAAACAAAGTCTATTGCACTGCAAGTATTGTGATAGTTATTTAAAAAAAAATATTTTTAGTTAAAGTTAGTTTGAAAAAATAAATATTTAATTAAAAATATGATTGAAATTGAGATTGAATAAAAAATAATTTAATATGTTTAGTTAATAATATTTTTGAAATTGAAGTTATATAAATAATTTTAAAAAATATATATTAATATTAATGATTTTTAATTTAAATATTTTACATTTAACTATTATTATTATATTATAAAATAAATAATACTTTATATAAAATATTTTTTATTAGTTTATTAAATTATCTATATTTTCATCTTTATATATTTGATAAAAATTATAATTTTTTAAATAAAATATAATTAAAAAATAAAAAATAATTTTTATTTTTTATTTTACTGAATCGAATCCATTTCAATATATTTTAAATATATTTTAAGCTTTGAACTATACCCGATCTGACCAAATCCAGTCCGAACAGAAGCACATGCTACATTGTTCATCTTGCACAGTGTTCATAGAATGAATTAATTAGCACTGTCCATGCTAATTAATTCATTCTATGAACACTGAAAGTTCATGCTGGTGTTCATCTGGCGCAATGTTATTAGAATGAATTAAAGTAGCATGAACAGTGTAGTATGCTCCACTGCTACTTTAATTCATTCTAACAACGACAGGCAGAATGCAAGAAGTGAGAGAGGCAAGAATGTAGCAAGAAGCATGAAATTTGAGTTTTAACAAGACAGCGTTTTCAACGCATGGTAGGACCCACATATAAAAATCACAGCTAATTTTATAATCAAATACTTTAATGTAACTGTTACAGACTAATCGCAGCCACAACCGCTTAGCCAAGCGGCCTCTATAGCTTTACTTATTTTTATGTTTTTTTAAAAAAAAAATTAATTTTTTTAAATTAATATGTTTTTGGTATTTTTTTAAATTATTTTGATACATTAATATTAAAAATAATTTTTTAATATTAAAAAATATTATTTTAATATATTTTTAAATAAAAAATATTTAAAAAGAAAATCATAAACTCATACCCACCAGTAAATTAACATACTCTTAAAAGGAGCCGTCCATCATATAAAGACGTCTAGATGTGATTTTCCAAATGAGTACAAAGAAGTGGCAGACCTCTTCGTTGGTGGAATCCATCATGATCCTCTTTAATTTCCTAATCATAACTTTAAAGCTTAACTTATATTTACTATTTAGATGTTTGCTATTACATAATAATTTCTTCTTCTTTTTTTTGTTTGGCTGTAAACTATTCTCAGAATGTATCGTAGTATATCACTAAGTTTGTTTCATTGTAGTTCCTATAATTTTCAAGAGTTCATCCCAGTCGTATTTTATTTTCATGTCCATTAATTGGAAGGTTTTCCTGGTTCTTTTATCCCACTGCAAACACAATTCAGTTTTTGTTTTACAATTAAATCCCTATATAATTATTTATAGTCTTAAGTTGTTCATTATATAGCCTTTTTTGTGCAATACCCATAACTAATTGTAATGTAACAAATCATTGCAATTATAACTATCAATTGCATTATAATTTTGAAAATTGCACAGTCAAATATAGATATGGAAACGCCTTCAAAATTGTATGGTCAAGTATCATTAAAATTACAACCATCTGCATTTTAGGGCTTGGTCTAACGGTGGAAGGGGCTTATCTTTTTCCATTACATCTTGGTTCGAGCCCTGACGTGCACGTCTGTCACCCCCGTGGTGCCTTACATATCTACTGGGTTTATAGGGTGGCCGTGGGGATTAGTCGCGGTGCGCGCAAGCTGGCCCAGACACCCTACATAAATAAAAAAAATAAAATAAAAATTATAACCATCTATTACACTTGTAATAAAACATTCACGATGAAAATTGTAATTCCAGCGTTTTTGCTCGTCTAGAAGTGAGAAAAGAAAGAAATCCCTTGCCTTGAAAGAAAAAAAAAAAAGAGAAAGATAAAATAAAGTGTATGTTTGGTATTATGGTAGTTTTTGTGATCGTGGTTTGAAAAAAAATAATTATTTGGTTAAACTTATAGTTGAAATTAAGATTGAATTTTTTTTTATTATGTTTGGTTAAAAATGCTTTTGAAATTGAAGTTATAAAAATAATTTTAAAAAATATATTAATATTAATGGTTTTAAATTAAAATATTATAGAATTAATTATTTCTGTTATATCATGAAATAAACAATACTTTATATAAAATATTTTTTATTATTTCATTAAACTATTTATAATTTTATTACTTATAAAATTCATATGATAAAAATTATAGTTTTTATAAATTTTTAAGCATGTAATAAAATTAGATAAAATATTATCAAGTATAAAACTAATATTATAATGCGAGTGAATTTAATTTACTTTATACTATTTTTTTAAAAAAATTATTCATATTATCATACGATTAAATTTAATTCAGTTTAAATTAAATTTTTTTTTAAGTTAGTACACTTAAAAAAAATTATGAACAATATAGTGAATTGTACTATTAATTGTTTTTTAAATGAACAATGTAATTCCTTGTATTATTTACATAAATAATATATTAAATATATACTGTTTATATTAATTACAGTATTTAATAAATAATATAATTAATATGTACAATATGTAGAAATTTCTTGATTTTTATTATCTGTATTTCAAACATAAAAATCATGTAATATCAATAAATAATAAATTATTTTTTTCAATTACCAAACGGCTGCAAATAAACGGACCCAAAACCCTTTCCTCCTACTTCATACCCTGTAGGTCCACTCCCCGGCGTCAAATCCACAGGCTTCTCAGCCACAGAGAGACAACACTTGGCAATTTCTCTGAATTGAGGAACGAACCTAGGATCCACGTTAGTACCATCTTTCAAGGGAATCACGACATCCCCCTTTTCACCTATAAAACTGGGCACGACCTTAACGTCTTCTAGTTTTATCACCTTGTAGCCTCGTAGGAGAAACCACTCCTATCTTGAGCTGTCAGCCCTGAAGTAGTTCTGTCACCCTCAGGTTGGTGAACCTCCAATGCCCTTGAAACAGCAGCTAGAGTCAGGCAGGTGTGGAACCCAGTAGCAGGTTGGCTATGAGGTCACCGTTATGGGCTCCACCGTGAAAAAAATGGTTTCTTCAATGGGTCTTTTCGAGGAGGAGGTGGCGGTGATTGGTTTGTTGGGGTGTAGTTTTAAAACCCGAATAGGTTTGTTAGGTCAATCTAAGCTTGAAACTTATTGGAAAGGATCTGGCTCGATAAAATTCGATCGATCAGAATAAACTCCGCTGAGATCCGGCTATTTATGTGTGTGTGTGTGTGTGTGTGTGTAAATACGTAAAACAATTTCGTCTTAGGCCTTTTATTGTCAAGCTGTTTGATAGTAAAATATCAAAATGAAGACAGAAATGAGAAAACCTAATCCGTTAAATCTACAATACACACATTTTCAATTCCAATCTCCCAATAGAATTCACCTTCTAAGAATAACACAAGGACAACAACAGCAACCAGACTCAAATTCCAAACAAGTCGGATTAAGAGAATCTCGACAAAGATATCAACAAGCTCAATGCAGATGCTCTTTTCATCATCTCTAGCTCCACCAAGTTGTTTCTCCTAGAAATCAGCTGAAACTGCAATCGAGAATAGCTGAAGCTAAAGACTGTAAAACTTGACCACGTTCGAGTCACTATTAAAAGGCACCACCCTCTTAGAACCTTTTCCTCTGCCAATTCAATCACCGGAGAAGTCTAAGAGTGACAACACTAGTGCTTGTACCTTGGTAGATAAACCAGCCCCGCCTGGCACTCGTCGGATCGATCATTTCGTCACCAAGGCAGCAAGTATTCAAGTTTTAAAAAGCAAGTGATTTTGTTAATTTATTTTAGATTTTCACTGGAAATTATTACGTTTCAAACTTCTAGTAGAATAGGAAAATTAAAGCTTCTTGAATTCAAAACATAATTGTACATACTTTTAAATATCAATCCATTCAATACAGTAAACAATAAGTTAAATGTGCAACGGAAGGACATAGTAGATACATAAGGGTATTTTATGACGCAAATAGGTAAATTATTGTTTGCAGAAGAAGAAAAATATTATTACGTTTAGTTTAATATCTTGTGATATGTGGGGTTTTTGTGGTTATGTGCGAAGATTTGAATATCTGAACGGAAATGTGGGGAGATAACGGCCCAGAAAAGGATGAGACGACGGAAGCTGCTTCATCTCGAAGATGAGAAGTGAGGTCCGGTCGAGGAAACATCCTCTGTCCTTGCATCTTTCTTCCTTCCTTTATATAAGATATTCCTTGATTTGCAGAATTGATGTTGTTGATTCCAACTGCTGCATTGAATTAATTTTTCTTCGGTTGATTCTGGTCAACTCATTTAATCTATGACTGGATTATTATACCAGGTCGTGACCTTGGAGAGAGGTTGGTGAAATTTGTGGGTCAGGGAGGAGGTAGCTGAGGGTGAGAGGAGTGGAGTAGATTACTGACCGCATTATCCGGAGGAAAAAATAAATAAAAGTGAAAAGTGCGGGTGGTGGTTGAAGGAACTGTTTTTTTTTTTGTGTGCGTGCGTGCGTGTTTCTGTTGGCTGGAGGAGGGAAGGAGGTGATAGCCACGGAGGTGCTAGTCTGAGGCCCAAATGTGAACATCAGCTTGGATTACAGGTGCCAGGCCCAAAGTGTCCAGAAATCTTATCAGGTTCAAGTCCAGCTTGCATACCTGGTGCCTCCTGTAAATTTCTAGTCCCCAACACCGGCGAACCAAAAACTTGATAATTCTAGTAGCAAGCAGGAACTTTGAGACCAAAAAAATTCGAAAGTAAAATAAAAATAAAAGCCCTAGCCCACACTTTTATAGAACAAGATGAGGTGCTTCTTTTCTTTGAAGGGACGTCTAGAACATATATTTTTACCTAGTTATGAAAATGTGCTTAAGCAAAAAAAAAATCCATGCTAAAATTAAAGCTTGCATTCGTTTCTAAACCTAGAACTTCAAATCAAGGAGAAGTTACTGGATAGAGTAAGTATACAGTGTACTGCTCTATTTATAGACCAAATCAATAAACATAAAAGTTAAAACAAAAAAATAATACGATCTTCACGTGATGATGTGCACTGTATGCAATAATTCCTTTCATATTCGAGTACTTTGAACGTCTACGGTTTTGGATTTGAAATGTATTTTTTTTTGTTTGGATAGAGGATTATGTAAAGGTCTTAGAGGTTTATGAGAACTGCACACAGAGTCCAAAGTTATATCAGAATTATAACAATGAATCTGATTATAAAATAAAATAAAATTATGAATTCTCTAATTAACAATTAAATCTAAATTTTATTTAAAATGAGAAAATATTATATATATAAGTTTGAAAGTTTTAATTTTATAAAATTTTAATTTGATTTGATTTAATAAAGACAAAGAATATTTATGTAAGATTTTAACTTGATTGGACTCGATAAAATAAATAACTTTAATCCCTTATTTTATTGGTTTGATTTGATGAATGAAGGAACTTTCATCATGTGCTTCTTCTATTTAAAAATGATTTTGAACATCTCTAGTCTTGCGTGTTGTCATTACATGCTTGATTTAATGGTTTAGTTGTTTATTTATATAGTTACATCATATACAGTTTATTTTGAATATCTTTTATCTAAAAGGTGTATTGAATAAATATTCTTAATTAGAATATTTGGAGTGATTTTTTAATTTAATATTAGATTAAAATATATTCTTAACTAGAATAATATCAAAGTAAAAGCCATAAAATATATTTAGATTATTTTTTTAAAATTTAATTCAAGTTAGAATCTAATAAATTTAATTTGTTTAGTCACAAAATCATTGAATAAACTTATAGAGATTTTTAGTTTCTACACAAACAAATCCAAATATTCGAACAAAAACATCTTTTAAAGTATAGATGCCACATCTCGATAAAACTTCTGTTCTTTCCTTAATTCACAAAGGCTTGTCAAGTAAGTAGCACTGCATCTTTTTGGTTACAGGAAGCGGTGGAATTTGGACAAGAATCCTGAAAATAACTTTCTATATTTGTCTGTATTTTATTACTATTATAAAATTTGGTAGTAAAAAATAATTTACAGTTAAAAGAAAATTTTGTTTTATTTTCATAAAAGTGCCATTCTTTTATTTTAATTTTAGATGAAAAATACTTTTTAAAAATTATGAGAAATTTAAAAATATTTTTTTATATGATAATTATATTAAGTTTGATTTTTAATATTTTGATTGTTATATATTTTGTTTTGAATTTTTTTTATTAATTTTGTTTTTTAGAATCTAACTTAATGTGATTTTTATACCAGTTTTGTTTTTTCATTTTTTTTTATTATTAGTTTTTATCTTATCATTTTATTAATTGAAATTTTTATATTTATCAATTTTGATGATATTTCTTCATTGTTATTTACTTTACTTGAAATAATTTATATAATTAAAGTTTATTTTTAATTTCATTATCTTTTATCTTTTTACATGTTAAATTTGATCATTATTTTTATATTTTTATTTATTTTATGTTGAAATAATTTATAAAATTAGATTTAGTTTTTTAATTTTATTATAATTTTATTTTTTATCTGTTATATATGATTTATATTCTTTAAATAAATTTAAAAATTATTTTTAAATTTATTTTTTATAATACAGTTAAACACTATAAAAAAATTTAAATTTATTTTTTATAATACTAACAAACATAAAAAAAATACATTTTTATAATTTGTTTCTATACAACAACGAAAAAAAACAAAAGAAAAACTACTTTCCGCCCTTAAAGAAGAAAGATAGTGAAAGTGAGACTGTGAAAAAGAGATGTATAGGAGTTGGGGTACAATTCAGACTGACTCTGTGTTGGATGCCACGGCCAATGGAGTGGGTGGCGCAGTGAGTCACATGAAGCCTATATAAAGACCTGCGCAAATGGGAGACTGGTCACTGCGAAAAAGGTGTCTGTGGGGGTGTTAGATTGGCTTTTCGATGCCATTCCATTCTTTGTCAGCACAAAGATTGCCGACGTCTCCTTCACGAGAGTGACCATTTTCGACTCTCCCTGTTCTCTTCCATCTATTTGTCCTCTTCCTCTCTCGGAATGTGTGCTCGATTCTCTCTCTCTCTACTGCAGGCTTCGTTCCGTACCCCTTCACTTTTCTTAATCTCATCATCCCTTTTCAAAAACCTGTACTCTTTCGATCCTTGTTCATCTCCTAATCCTCGTGGAGTATTCCTGTCCAGCACCATGACTGATGGTGCTTCCGATGATGAATACATGATCTTCCGCTGTCTTTTAATCTCGATATATGAAGTGACGAGCCATGCAGGGAAACTTCTCTTTCTACATGTACTGTTTCGATGACCAGGAAGTGCACACACCTTTCACTTCTCATGAAGGGCATAGATTTTAACCTTTTTCTTAGGGTTTGGTATACTGACTTTCTAGATTGCACCAATCAAATGTTTTGATCAAAAGTACTCTGTAATTTTTTTGTGATGACGCATAATTAATCAACTTTATCCACCCAAGATCTCACTGGATCTGTCTCTTGTACAAGTCTCCTCCAAATTAATATATATCGTATTTTATAAATAAGAATTATTTTTAAATTGAAACAATATATTTAGTAATTTGATTAAATTAATAACTCCATGGGTTAAATTAACAATTCCTAGTCTTTGATGTAGATGACTGGAACACAAACAAATTTAATTTCACTATTTAGAAACTAATCCAAAGCTACCATGTAATCGTAAAATAAAATAAAAAATAAAATAACAAAGAAAAAAATCCTCTCAAATGGGCATTTTTTTTATTCTTTTTAAAAAAAGAAAAGGGGTTCCTTTTTATTTACCAGATACAATATTGTTAACTAGGAGGGGGAGTTTCTTTTCTTTTTTTTTTTAAAAAAACCTCTAAATATGAAATAAGTTATTTAAAGTCAACTACCATATCATAAAAAAATTACAATTTTGATGGAATTACTTAAGCTGTTGAAAACATTAGTGTACCAAAAGAAATAAATTAAAGTTTATGAACTGAATTAAGTAAAAAGTGTTGGAAAACATTTTCTGTTTATAAATATGAGTTTTTATTATTTAGTAAATTAAAAAAAAATCATGAGAAAAAAACTTTTTTAGTAAACTTATTAATGCTATTACATTAATATTTATAATATTTCAATGAGATAAATTTATCCAGTTGTCACACCTCTTAGCCATATCTTTATTTGTTTCCATTTCAAACTTTCTTCAACAAAAAGTAAAAGTGAATTACCAACGATACAATTTCCTTTTATCGTCCAGCCAGCCCATCGGAGTGTATATATATATATATATATATTTTGTTTCGGTTGATCGCCGTAGGGTTAGCATAATATAGTGCCGAATAATGAAATCGGCAAAAAATATTTCATTACTTGGACTTCCAAGAAAGCACTCGGAAGCATCTCTCTTGCACAGAGACACAACATTCAAAAGGAAGAAAAAATACGTCGAAAAAAAAAAGGCAAGGGAGAGAGTAAATCCCCTTCTCATTTCATGCATGATCCATGCTAGCGTTCCAAACCAGTCACAAGCAAACGTAATTTCAACTCCAACGATCCAACCTAGCAAACATCCTCTTATATTCATTACTAAAGGAAAATATATATATATATAACTCAAAGACACAAATCTTATTCCTCTGAAAACTAAGATCTTCAGCTCCCCCACCTGAAATCCCAACGTAAGGTATCCTACTTTATATGCCAATCTAAGTGCCGACTATATATATGAACTTAATTTTAAACTCATAAAATAAAGATAACTTCCCTTCTAATGAATATTTGAAGATTAACTATTTCCACATATACTGCGCGTATAATGGGTGCGGTCCAATATGGCATTCGAGGCTCATTTTCTTAGTTGAATTGCTGTTGCTCAAGCCATGGCCAAAATCCAGATTGATCATCTATGCTGCAGAACATATTGGTGAGACTTTCTTCCTTGACTATATGATCCATCTTCTGGCATTGAAAATCGGGCCTTGAAGAGTTGTTTATGTTGAGTTGTGCAATACCTGTAGGCCTGATAGATGATGAGGGAAAGAAGGGCCTGCTTGTTGGATGATGATTAGGTAGAGGGCTGTCAATAGCTGGCGTCCTCGAGATATCCAATCTGATATCTGAGCCGTTTTCACTTCTATTACTGCAAGAACCCTCAGTTTCTTTATTGAGATTGATAGATTCAGTCGGTTCTCTGCTTTTCAGTGCCAATATCTGCACCGTGAGTTAACCAATCAACATGAAGCATACGCTTATATTTTAAGTTCAAAAAATTAAAAATGAAAACCTATATACACACTAAACGTGTACATGCAGGAAAGATCTGTACCTTGCACATATATACATGACTAAGTAGACTTCAGCTCTGAAACCACGAACAATATTCAGCAGTACTTCAAATTAATTAAATAGTGTTTCTTGTGAATTTCTTTTTTTAAATTTTCGTGGGTGCTCAAACCAACGTATGTTAAATAAAAAGGTTAACTAATCATAAGAAAAGAAGCTTTATTGAAAAGTTCACGGAAATCATTGTACGAAGAAAAGGCCAAGAAGCTGAACAAACCAGGGGGGAATGATTGGATTTCGAAACTTGTTATACTCAATAATTGTAGTTCCATGCAAAAAATCTGCTTGTAATTAATGATTTTAGTATCCCAAAAGGTACAATAGACATTAAATAAGAGAGACGAGGTCAAGAGCTAATGGCAAATTTTAATTCAAACATGAAGCTCTATATATATAATAACTAATTGAAAACTAACCTCTGCATGAAGTCTCTGGTTCTGAGTTTGTAGTGCATTATTTTCAGCTTTAACAGCATCAAACTGTCTCTTGAGGAGATCATAATCTATCTCTAGCTGTTTGGTTTTCCATCTGGCCCTCCTATTTTGGAACCATATAGCAATCTGTCTTGGTTGCAGACCAAGAGCTCTAGCCAGTTGCATTTTTCTCTCCGGTTCAAGCTTGTTACCCAACTCAAAGTTTTTTTCAAGAGTCTTGACTTGGTCCATACTAAGCCTCCTCTTCTTTTCTCCTGCTTGTGAGCCATCATCAGACAACTCATCCTCTCCATTACCTTCTTCATGACACACATCAATCCCTGAAAACGACATTGATGATCTCTTCCCTAGAAATGGCGCCACCCGGCCCACCCCTTCCAAAAAAAAAATAATTAGAAAAAAAGAAAAGAAAAAAACACTCTGAATATATCCATTCAAAGTTAGCTCAGAGAGAAAGAGGGAGATCAGATTGAGAGGGTACCATGAAAGTCTCGGGGTGCGCAAGATGGCAGAATTGGACTGAGAGAAGTGGGAGGTTGATGATCATCTTGATCATGAGAGCTTTGGAGCATGAAATTTGCTGGGAAGAAAGCCATCCCATTGCACGTCATCACCTAGACTTGTGCCACCAATCTCAAAACTGTGGTCGTGATCAGAATGTCTTGTTAACCCGGAACTCAAAACGAAAGATATCTGCAGATGCTGTGTGGAGAAAGTTTAGTCTAGGAGAGCCAGAACTGAACTATGAGGGACTTGCGATGACATATTACACAAGAAAAAAAGGGATATGTAAGATTATAACAAATTTATTTTTAAGAGAATCGGTATGCAAAATTTGGTTAGATGGATAGCTTATCTTTCGGCTCCTAATACATCACCGCAAGGAAAGAGAAGGAGGTGAGGGCGGGGAAGAGATAGATAGAGAGACGATGATGATTTTATTCTTCTACTTCTCTTTATATGAAGTGGGAAACGATTCTCATGTTCTTTTTAAATGTGAATTTACTGCTATAAAAGAAACGAAATTTCTTCCATTCTCTTATGCAATAAAAAGAACGAAAAGTATGCGGTAATTCTTCTTGAAAACACAAAGTTATTTTCGTGAAAACAGAAACTGAGAACCGCGCGCCGCGTTGTAGATAGGAGAGCCAGAAGGATTTTATCGCGAGAGTAGGGAGAGTTTGAGTATCTAAATTAAGCTCACTTGCACATTCGTAATATTTTATAAAAACAAATAATCTGTCCTTGTTGACTTGTGTGATCAGGATATCTTTATCTATGTATTATTTTTATGAATAATGAAATAACAAAAATATATTCAAGAGTAAAAAATTCATTTACATGGAGTAGGGGTATATTGGTATTTCCAATTTTTATCACCAATTGAATTACAAATTAATATACACTTGGATATAAAGAATTTATTTCACAAGGACAAGGATATTTGTGTGAGGCTATTATTTTTATGAATAATGAAATAACAAAAATATATTTCAGAGTACAATAGTCATTTGCATCAAGCAGGAGTATAATAGTACTTTTCATTAAATTAATCACTAGTTGAATTACAAGTATACACTTGGACATAAAGAATTTAATTCATAAACATCATGGATATTAGGGTCTTTTGGCTATTTGTTTTTTAATTGTTGGTTGGCATGCATGAGGGTAGTATAGTAATTTGATATTAAAATGATATTTTTAATTAAAAAACTACTAGCGAGTAATGTTAACTTGACAGTGAGGGGGAGATACTGTGTTTTTTGTGGCAGCGTGTATGATATTTTTCAGTGATTAAAAAATATAGTTTTATCATGTTGTTTAATTCCCTGTTATCTATTTTTCTCTTCTAAACGACACAAGTAATCTAAATATTACTAAGTTATTATTGGTAACTCTTTTCTTTTCTTTTCATTTCTCTTTTTTACCTTGATAAATACATAGTGATTATGGGTGTTATTGACATTTTAAATTCAATCTTTTTAATTTTAATTTATATATTTTTTTAATTTTTTGTTTGTTATAGTTTTATATGTTTTCAATTTAACTTTTAATTTCTAATTTATATATATAATGATTTTCAATTTGGTCTTTCATCTTTTAATTTCATCTTTTTGTCTATTTTTTCATTTAAAAAAGTTTTTATGACTTTTATTTTTATCATTAAAATTGAGTTTATGATTTTAGTTATTTTAATAATAATAATAATAATAAATAATAATAATAATAATAATAATAATTATTATTATTATTGTAATTTCATGAGTTTAAATCTCTTTTCTTTTAATTTTTTATTGTTTTTTTTTTATCAAAACTTTTGTAGTTTCAATTATATCGTAAAGGGGAACTGCATGCGTTCGAAAGTGAGTGTGATAGAGAAGGAGCAGGAATCTGAGGATGGGCCCAAGCAGAGGGACAGGGGCTGCTACCAAAACCACCAACAAGCATCATGCATTAGCGAGGACGAAAGCTTTCCTATCCATTATCCTTTCATCAGTTTTGAGCCTCCTCTGTGCATTGGTTTCGTGTGTATACGTGTTGAGAGAGATGGGGAAAGAGAAAGAGATGGAGAAGGGCTTTGAAAAGCTCAAGCAAAATCCCTGTTGTTATAACCCTACGAGAGCTGGTCTTTTTTGTCTTCGTGCAAATAACACAATATACATCCATCTCTATCCTACTGCTCCTCTCTCCTCCTGCCACACCCCCAGATGGCCTCCGTCGACATCTTCTACTCTCAACTCTCACCTCTCACCTCTCACCTCTCACGCCCAATATTTAACCTTTCTCATTTTTTTATATATATAGTTTCGGAGGCAATCTCCATGATTATCAAAGTCATTATTATAATGATAGTCACTGAAAGTTAAATAGTACTGAATATTTTCATGTATTGTAACGTGTTATTCGATATAGTGGACATGCAACCTCAATAAATCTAACAGAATCAGATTTTTATGCGGTTTAATTATAGTCAGATTGATGGTTTTCTTCTGTCGAGGAGCGATGCAGAAAAAGCTTTGATTCCTGCTACTCCATATATGTTGTTCCCTGGTCAATCTGGTTGGCTAGGAATGACGATGCTGTTTTCAAATGACGAGGGACCGGATTAGAAAAAGCTCCGATTTTTCCCAGATTGACGTTCTAGGCAAAGCATCTTGATGGGCATTTTGTTGATACAGTAAATGATTCTTTGTAGCATCTACGGACCAATACAACAAGACGATGCATGTCTTAGTTTCTCCTACTGTTGTTGTAAATCTGTGGTTGGAAAATAAATTGATGTACCTATTACTTTTTTTTACTATATATTTTTATTCTTTTATTCCTAGCAGCCATTCTCTTTACTGGCTAGTTCTTAATTCATCTTCGTAGATTTTCATAAAAATTGAAAATTAGGGTTTGGTATGGGACAGGTAATTAAGTGATTCATCCATATAATCTAAACTTTTATTCTTTGAAAGTACTTAAATCAAATGAGAAATCATATCCTTATATATTGCATTTCTTAGTAATAGGTTTCTATTGAAAAAATTATTCAATTATTTTCTGTAAAATTAAAGGCTATACAAGGAATTAATGTATGATAATATCAATATTGTTAAAAAATAATATAAATTATATATTAAGATCTCACATAATAATTTAAGCTATTGGATTGAATTAATTCTTTAACATGATATCGATCTTAATCACTAAATAATCATGAGTTTAAATATTATATATTATCTCTATTTATTTAATAAAAATTAAATATAAAGTAATATTAGTATGTATAAGTTTCAACTAAAAAAACCTTCATTTCAAGGATGTTTTAGAAAATAATATAAATTATATTTAAGAACTTAAGTTATTTGTTTAAATTTATATATACCATTAAAGTTAAGTTTAAAATTAATATATTTAAACCTAATATGTACATGTGTTGTGTTCTAAAGCAAATTGTACTTTAAATTGAGGAAAAACAACAAAAGAGAACTAATATAAAACAAATAAGGCTAAAATAAATAAATAAATATTAAGATCAATAAAATCATTAAAAAAAATCATTAAAAAACTCATTTTCAAGATGAACAAATGTAATTAATATTTGCTAATCCATAAACTAAAAATAATAATTTTAAATAATTTATAAAATCATAATTAATAAGCAAGTCAAATGTTAAAAAAGTTAGTATTTGAACACTTATAACTTAAATCCAAACACAATCTAAATGTATTATAAAAAAAATTGAAGATGAGGAATTTATCAGTAAACCTATTTTGACACTAAAGAGACCAAAATGACACGTTTATAGACATTAACGGAACTACGATGTAGTTTAGATACATACCAAACCTACGTGGTAAAAATCCTTCAAAGTCCCGAGATATCACCATCCTCATGCAGCGAATTATTATGTATCCTTCAAAATTAAATCAATAATTTACAAAGACACTGAAACCTACTTCCATTGATATGCCGTGTTAAATTTGTTTGCATGCAAACTTGATAAAATAAAAAATAAAACATAAAATAAAATAAAATAAAAAATATATAAAAATTTAAGTTATTCATCTAATTTGATATACATTTACAAGTAAGTATAGAAAGATTTTACTAAGTAATATGAAAATTATAATATCTTTTTAGTAATAGAAAAACAACCAAAATGTTTCTATGACTAGAAGAAAACACCTCACTTATTCTTTTACAAATATATCATAATTTTGTAGGATTACTCTATTTTTACTCTACTCTTTTTTTTTTTGGTGTGAATAATAAGTTTGGAAGCATTGTCTATTTATAGGAAAAGTGAGGAAATAAAAATTATAAATTATAGTATAAATTATACCAACAACTTATCTCCACTAATTTTTAGTTTTTACTAATACTTCATTAATTTTATTTTTTATTAATTTTATCTTTCACTGATTAATAGATATATTTAATTTAATTAAGTATTAGCGTTACAGAATTAGCATGTACACACACAGTAGAGATCTCCAAACACTCGTAATTAATTGGTACATGTCAAGCAAAGGAATCCACTCGACCATGTTCATGTTCATATATAGAGAACTGTGAAGATGCAGAGGGTAGAACTTTGAATAGTAGAAGGAAGACGGCAGATTGAAATGGAACCCCACCAGGTTGTTCAGTATTCTTTTCATTCTTATATTTCTCCTTTTAACTTCCCACCATTCACCACACGTCATGGCATGGAAAAGCAATTAGGCAAGCTGGACCCAAGAAACGAGTCGAGCATCCAACACATGGACCCAGAAATAGCTAATTTAGCCACAAGCAAGCATGCAATTAATGCCCGCATCCTCGTGGACGAGAGGCAATGAGTTTTGGCAATCTCGATTAGTCTTTCAATTAGTGATTGGAATGCTAGAAAGGTAGATTGGGATTTTTGAGATTGGAAAAGCCAAATGCACCATTCATTTATATCTTACTCCCACAAATTGCCTCCTGATCAAATGAACGTACGCGTTGATAGGAAACATCGATCTCTTGCACCCTTGCCAGTGCTTGCGTCATGTTTTTGTCCACATTATTTTGATATGGATTGCTCTCCTACTTTAAGAGTTAAAGTTGTACACTGGCAAGATAATTAAAGAGAAATCATGAACTCGTCCATAAAATCAAAATAATAATTTTAACGAGCTGTCCATGAAGGAATTCTATCTTTTAACCTATGAGCCTCTATCTCTGTGCATGTATATATATATAAAGGATCTTACCGACTTGATTCTTGGAGACTGGTCTTCTGGACATTTTGTATATTACTAATATCACAGTTGTGGAAGCTGCATCCCTCACTGTTTGGAAAAATCATTCGCGGGGATGTATCTTAAAACTGAAGGGTTTAGCAGGACCCGCTGATCTGGGGATTGGGGGGGTGTGTGTTGGGACCCACATGATTGATAATACTGCCTTGAAGCTGGGCAAAAGACAACTTGTTCTTACAGCATTACATGACTTTATTACTGGGAGCTGGAGGCCACCACCACCTCCGTTGGAATGGGGGTGGATCCATGTTCTCAGCCAGAAAGCAAGGCACTATTGTTTTTCCCGCCCTTTTATCTCTCTTCATCTGTGAATATCAGGGTTCCTTCCTTTTTAGTTTGATTTCCGGCGCTATCATGCGAGATGAAGCTTTTTTCTTCTTCTTTTTCAATGCAAATAAAAATATATGGGGGCTGATAATGTTGTTTTTATCATCAAAAACATTTTATGAAATTATTAAATGAGAAGCAAAATAACTTCATAAATAAAAAAAAATGAATAAATAAAAAATTGTAACCGAACTATAATTGTTAAATAAAAAGAAAATTAAAGAAACCAATAAAAAAAAATGAAAACCCCGAATTCTTTAGCTGTATAGATAATTAATAATAAATATAAGGGAGAGCACTCATACTAGTCGATGAGTGCCCGTTCTGTTGCCCAGATCTCAATTAAATCCGTGATTCTGTTTTCTGAGCAATGCTCGTTACTGAATGATTTAATATTTCGTGCCCTCGGAAAAAATATTTTTTAAAAAATTAATATCATTTAAGGTTTAATTTATTTTTTCTATTTGAAATAAATAAAATCAGTAAAAGTCGCTGGGGATTTTTGATAAAACATGTGAAGTTGCCTCAGAACCGAATCATATGATTGCGTAAAATCGATCCTACGGACACAAAACATTAAGAGATTTGGATGTGAGGCTTAATTGAGATTATGACGTGGGGAATCCAATTGATTAGGGAGCCGATCGAGAGTGTTGTACAAGTTGGAGGACTAATCTGACGTCACCGCTAGGTTAAAAACCAGCTGCTCATCTTCTCAACACTGAACCCATGTGCCGTCTGTGGTCTCCGTCCCTCTATTTCTCGCCATGCGATTTATTTTTTATTATTTGTTTTCTTTCCAGAACTTTAGACTATCGAAATATTTCTTCGATGTTGACTTGTCAACCACTAGACCTGCCATGTTCTTTTCTGCTCCTTTCTTTGCCTTTTTTTTAAACTAAAACGAAAAAAGGCCTGCTATATTTTATTAATTTATTTTTCCTCGGGGCCGTGTTTAACTCTTTTTCGAAGACAGGTGGCCCATTAATCACAACCGTCCATTCAGCATCGTGATATCTCCGGTTGTCACAGGCTACAGTTAAGAGCGTGATAGAGATTTTGTTTGAAAGTGTTATTCATTCAATATTATATTAAAATATATATTTTTTATTTTTTTATATTAATACATTAAAATAATTTTAAAATATTAAAAAACTTAAAATTTTAAAAAATACAGTTTCAAGTACGTTCACAAACAAAACTTATTTAAATGATTAATTGAGAATATGGTAAGTATTATTTTTTATTTAAAAAATATCAAAATAATATTTTTATTTTTAAAAATTTATTTCTAATATTCATATATCAAAATAATCTAAAAATATATAAAAAAATAATTTAAAAATAGCAAAACAGTTATTCCTCCACGACTCCAAACATAAATTTCTCGTATAAAGAAATCAAGACATAAGGACATCCTACTGTACAGATTCATTTAAACTATGACAGCAAGAATTTTATAAACCATTGGATTTGATCAATCCTAAACTAGTTAATTGAAGAAAAAAAACACGTTACTCGTCCTCAGATCGACTCACCTAGTTGGAGATAAAAAGTAGAAGAGGATCGTGCTGAAACGCCCTCCATTCAACGGCATACCAAACCCATTATCCTCCCCATTAAATTGCAAGTTTATACCTTTCATAGAGAGAGAAGTATTCTTCCGCCAGGGGATTGTACAGTGTCCAAGGATTCTAGACTTTTCGTGCACAAAAATGGAATGGAGGCTAGAAAGAAGAGGGACAATACTTTGAAAAAAACCGGATTAACTTGTTAATTATTTAAAATTTGACTACGTGATTTATATTAAAGTAATGTTTGTTTTTTCATTTTACAAATATTTTTATATCATTTTAATATATTATTAAATAAAAACTATTTAAAAGACAACCACGCTCACTCCTTCAAACATCCCTTCAATCTATCAAATTTGGCTCGGCATTTCAGCCAAAACATCATTACTAGATTTTTGAAACATGTGAAGTTTTGATGGCAGAAACGGACGAAGGAAACACATTGAGACAACAGGCCAGTACAAGGCACTCACCTCACAGCTGAAAATAATAAAGAATCAAGGACAGAAAGTAATAGCTCTGTACACTTTCTAAAAGTAGAAACATTTGCCGGAAATTTGATCTGAGAATATTCTTACTGTTAAAATAAAATAAAATAAAAATTACTTTTAACGAGTAACCTGCAAGTCACTACCCAAGGCTTTCCACAAAGATGAACAAGATATTGACAAGGCAACCGAGGCAAGTTCGACTTTTCACTGTTGATTCAAAAGTTTAGGCGCACGTCCCAGATAGCATGTCACAAAAATTTGATTTTTTTTACTTAATATATATATATATATATATAGGATTGTTTTGATATATTAATATCAAAAATATTTTTTTAAAAATATTTTAATATATTTATAAATTAAAAAAAAGAAGAGATATTTTAATCATTCACTGCATTCGGCAATGCCCCAGATAAAGTTGTGCCCCAAGCACTCTGACCCACTAACCCTACCCCTCACCTGCGGCCCAGCAAATAGCTTGTGCTCGAAGTTAAAACGAAAGGTTGTATGGATGGGTGATCAAGAATCTAAAAAGAAAAGGTACAGAGGCCAACGTGCTTAAATGATGATTATAAAACAATATCTGTTAATAACCACATGAAATGTAAAGCTGAGACCAGTTAACTCATGATTTCTGGATAAGTATTCATTGCTACATGCCTGTGTAAACTTTTCAATTAAAATGATTTATACTCTACAGATAGTATAGATGCCCATGATGTGGGGCAAAAAAAAAATTAATGAATTTGAACATGTAACGCATGATTCTTTTGATATAAAAATTATACGTACATAACAATCGAAGATCTCTGTGGATGCAAGACCAACTAGCATGCTCCTGTTCTTGACAATTACACCTTGGATTGATGATGTCAACATGGTGAGCACGGTTTGGTGGTTAGCCAAAATGAAAACCAGACTGGAAGGACCTACTTGAAAGATTCGGCAGCTTGAGAGAAGCAATAACACCAGCTGCAAGAGCAGATACAGAAGCCAGAACGAAGGCTGGTATATTTCCTCCACCAAAAAGCGCATCCCATGGACCGGCACCAATGGATATAATCATCTAACAGATCAAAAAAATACACATGAAAATCAACTTTGACTGAATTAAATATTGTAAAACAGGCACAGAAAGTGGAATGACAGAAGAATCTGAATCAATAGGAGTAGCAGGGAAGAAGCAAGAGGTTGAAGTGTGTCAGGGAGTGCATACATGTTATGGGATCAATAAAATATCACCAGCAATAACCAAACACAATTTAGTACCAATCTTCCCAAAAGCCAAAAATGACACATGGTTACAGCATAGCAATATCCAACAAAACTTCTAGAGTCCAGTAGAAAAAAGTGCAGTGGTTCATTATATCAGAGAAATAATTTCATCCCGGATGTACTGAAAAAATACATGATGTGCTAATCTACCTGTGGAATAACTATTGCAAGATTGAGAACTCCTATAGCCAATCCTGAAACGAGGTAAAAGAACATCAGAATCATCTGGTTAACACAAAAACCATATCATGTAAAAATAATTGCTTGATAAAATAATATTTCCACACACCTTGGCCACCGCCTGAGTCAGCAGTCAACTCTGCCGTGACAGAAAACGGAACACTATAGGTAATCTGCAGCACAAAAACAATTACTGCATGATATTGAGGGAAGAAATTGACAAATATAGTGATGTTCTACTAGAACAGGAACATACAGCAAGAGGAAAGCCAAGAAGCGCAAATACAATCAAGGCAGCTATCCTGATTGGCGCATGTCCTCCAATTACATGTTCGATTCCTTCAGAATATTCACCAACTGATATCAAACTAATAACAGCAGTGCCTGCCATGCAGGCAAATACTATAAAATTGCTCATTGCCCATACAAATCTTGACCCCAACCTCCGACACATTGGCTCAATCAAGAACGAGCTAGTGCCAAGAACAACCTGTATCATAACAGAATATAGGAAAAATAGTTGTTGAGATAATCAATAATTCGATTATTGCAAAGCACCACATGAGAAATAATGGGATGTGTCTTTTGATTCATTTTTTTTCCTTTTTCCTCCAATTGTTTCTTAGTTTTGTAATTTTTTAGGTCCATTCAATTGGTGCATTAGTTTCATATAGTTCCCATGATATATAATTCAACTTTCCCCATTTTCTCAATTGCCTTACACTAGTGTTCCCTATTTCCTTTCATTGAAGGGCTGAATTCGTGTCAAAATTTTCAAATTTTTTGAATTACTATGAGAAGTCCATTTTATCCTTGCTTCAAGAACTTCTAACATTAAAACTGCAATTATTGTATAAATGTAAAGGTACATTTCGGGATTCATAACAGAGTTGGTTTCTGTGATGATATTTAACAAAACAGACACTAGCAATGCTCAATATTGAGTTCTTACAGAATTCAACAGCAAACCAAATGCACCTTCTCTGACTCCTTGATCATACAACTCCACTTCATTCGAATTCCCTTTTGGATCTCCATGATAAACTTCTCTTCCCATCCAATCCGTATCAAAAAGAAAGAAGGGGAACCAGGACAACTGCAAGTAAAATCATAATTGAAATGAAAATAAGCACAGATAAAATAAGAGTGAATCAAGACCATCACAGGAACAGTGAAAACATGTATTCTCAAAAGAGTTTGGACTAAAAGAAATCAGAAGGGAACAGTTCTGGAAATAATACACAGTTTTTGAAGTCCTCACCCAAGTTAGAGCCATAACGACTAGCACTGAATGCATTCCAGGAGGTAAATGCCTTAAACTAGTTAATAAATTGACCAACACAGCTCCTGGGCCATCACTGAAATTTTCATTTTCATCCCCTTCAGAGTTGGCATGCTTCGAATTCATTCTCAGTTCATGGTCATGATTGTTGCCATTCCCACTAATACTGTCAAGACCCGGCAAGTGAGACTCAGATGTTGAAAGTTCATGGCCGTTTTGTTGTGGGCCATTCAACAATGGAGCAGAATCTGATAAATGGCGTGGTTGATTAACATTTAGTGGAACCTCATCCGCAAAATATAGAGTCACAAGAGTACAAAAAGTGAGGAAAACCTGCACATATTCCATCCAAATTTATGTTTACTACCACATATTTTGTCAATATAGCTGTGTAACTTGTATCCAAATCATAAAGAGACCAGTAGAATGGGGACTTTCTAAGAAACTCGCATAAACAGTATAAATAAGTGATTCTAAGAGGACTTTGCATCTTTGGGAAATCCAATAAGCTTGGGCACCAATCTATATAAATGATAGTCTGCGACTTCTTCTCTAAGAGAAGAACCTGTACTAAACTTAGTGATTTTGTTTCCAGCAATAGAATGAAAAATCCCACCATCTATGATTTCTAGATGCGAGTGGGACTCCTGTGAGAGCTCTTAAATTTGTTCAAAACCGATAGCACATTTCCACAAACAGTGCAAAAGTTACATTCCATCCTGTGCATTGATATGATCAATGATGGGAGATATTTGTTTCCTTTCTTTTGTCCCAACCCACAAATTGCATATACACCCAGGCACATGTTCCTTGTTATCAGAAACATCCCCTGGGAACCAGTGATTTCATGATATTTCTAATTGGTTTACGGCGCTTCTGAATCTCCCACTCTTGATTTATTTTGAGGCTTTCCCACAGTCCAAAAATAAACTTGTTCAACTAGGACTTATTGCTATTGATATAATAATTCATGTAGGAAATGGTCTACAGGAGTCTAATCATTGGGGACAAAACAAGTAGTAAACAACAGTAGTCACAAATACTCTCCCCTAGTGGTACTACTACTACTATCACGTAACAGAACATCTAGGAGTATTTAGCCTTGCAAAATGGTCCTTGCTGGTTTACATGGGATCTCATGTGCTTCATGCTATAGTTTCCAAAATGTGAAAAGAAAAGGATAAACAAGAGGAATCCACCTCCGCACACGTTAGAGGAAACACTTCAAAGTTGACACTGAAAGTCTCATTCATTACCATAAAACAGCTTCCCTTGTACATGAGATATTTACGCTTATATAGTGGGAACATGACCCTAAAGACTCCTGCTCAAAGTAGAAAAAAAAGCTAGAAAAGAAATACAAAAAACTCCCTACCGATCCCAATAACAATGAAATCTTACTTATCACTAACTATTCTAAGAAGATATTTCATAAATAAAGTACAAAGTCTTAAGCTAGTGAAGTTCCAAATACATTGATAATAATCCTCCTTCTAGCAGTAAATCTAAAATCACTGAAATTTGGACATATCTCAAGAGGTCTCCCATGTCATTTTATCTTCTACTCCATCTAGATTTCAATTAATTTGGTTTTTATTCAATTTATACATTTCTTTACATTTTATTAATGTTAAAATTTACTAAATTTGCACAGGGTGTATGATATACGCATTGATATAACTAATCTATCGTAAGATTATATGGGAAATTGCATCCCACTTTCACTTCAGTGATAGAGTTCAAGATATGAAGCAATGGTATTATGTGTTCTGCTTTGTTACTAGGATCCTTTATTCAATCAGTTTAGTGATGGCGTAACACCATCTTTCATGCCAAATAATGGTTTTAAGGCTTTTGCTAACAGTACATATTTCAACACAAATGTCAAAACTGAAGTCAAGAGGTGCGAATAGCAAACAGCATAAATTTGACCCTATAATATTTGTGCAATGAACTTCAAGATCACCTCTTTAGTTTTCTTGAAGTTCTAGAAATCTAAAAACTATAGAATTCACCCAACTCTCTCAAGAAGAAAAAAGAAAATATATTTCTCCTTTATGTGAGAAATAAGATATTGGATCTAGCCAAAAGATAAACACAGCTTAGTTCACGAGGAAATTGGAGTAGGATAGCATGAGACAAAAAAGACCATTTTTCTAAAGAGATTAGGTTTATTACTATTTTATGCCAAGGTCTAGTATTGGAATAATTTTAAAAGTTATCATTGACTTATAAACTTGCAAAGAAAAACAATTTGAGGACTGATTATATACTAAATGAATTCTCAGAAATCGACAACAAAAAATGTTACAGAAAATAATGAGATGCGAAACATAAAAAGACTATAAAAGAATAGGCAATACAAACATAATCACTCAAGCAAATTACACTACCAAAACAATAGCATGCTTAAGTATTGAAGAAGGATGTGAGGATAAATTAACTCACTACTGCTACAAGAAATGCTGCTTTAAGATTTCCGCAAGCTTCACAACAAGCTCTATTCATCAAGAAAGGAAACCATCTGCTTAGAATAGAATCATTTGACACTCCAATCAATTGAATATCCAGTTGCATAAGCAAGTGATGATACCATAAAAAAAAGGAAATAAAAGGAGTTGAATGAGACAAAGCAGCATTCAGGTCATAAAAACCAAAGGTCAGATAACAGCATCATAATGAAAAAAGGCTAGAAGGAAAATGAGAGTGCATGCATGCACATGTATATTCATTAGCATAAAAATAAAAAGTTTCACCTGTTCCAACTCCCACTAGCACCAGCTGAAAATCCTAAAATGTTTCCAACAGCCATCCATGAGCAAAATACAGCATTTGATAAGTTGTGTTGATCAGGACCTAGAACACAGTAGTAATACATCTAGTTATTTTTTGCATTAGCATCTTTCATGTAGTGCTAGCAACTTGTGATCAATTGATAAGCATACAGATATTCAAATGGCACCTGATAAATCAGCAAGAAGGGCACGGGCTGGTCCCTAAAAGAAGAAACTCGTTATTTAGCAGTGATAAGAAGGTTCAAAATAATCATGACAACAAGCCATACCTGCACTGTATTATTAGCAAGATCCAGCATCCAGAAGCCAATAACAAAGACAAATGCTGCCCACGTTCGAGTGCCCTTGAATTTACTGCAGCTCCATAGATAGGTTGGTCAGTATCAAAGAAATATTTATGGATTAAATACAATTAAAGTGAAGGCAGCAGAAACCTGCAATGCTCCTCTGTATCCCCTAATACATATCCAATGTCTGCAGAAAATCCAATTATTATCACCTAAATTTACAAGATTTAGTTTAGGTCATAGAAGTTATTGAAGCAAATAGCAATTATTGGAACTAAAATAAAAAGTACATCCATCAGTACTTACAGCAACAGAGATCATGAGTGATCCTGCAAGAATAAATGGCCGTCTTCTTCCAAATTTTGAAGAGCATTTATCACTCCAAATACCAACGCAAGGCTGAACCTAAAAGCCAAAACCCCAATAGCTAATTCAAGCCTAAATTAATTTCATGAAATTGATGAAACAATTAATTACTTATAACTAGCATCATTTTCAAGTAAATAATGTCATCAATGGTGACAGTACAAGCATGGTGTTTTCTCTTCAAATGCCAATAAAACTACTAAAATGAAGTAAAAGTCAGGTATAAAGAGTTAAGAGTTGCAAAATCAATAATAGCTACTGGTTGCAAATGAAGATGCAAGCTACTAGTAACAGATCAAAAAAAAAAAAAGTTGGCACATTGTTTCAAGATGATCATGAAGGCCAATTAACGAGGACAATGGTAAAAGTCCTTGGAGGGTACAGGTTCAAGACACGAGAGTGGAAATTTCAGAAGGAAGAAAAATGCAGAAAGGTTTCCTGGTGTTATCACCACCATCTAATTAACAATCCTTTTATTTTAGGATAATTAATTAATTAATTAAAACTCTCAAGATGCCATGTCGTCAAATCAAATTCATCTATCTAATGCATATTCATTCCAAATGCAAATATAAATATGTATATTCATCCACCAGTTAAAATAACAACAGATAGATAATCGAAATTTATACATGATGCGGCAAAAAATAGAAGTAGATTCCAGTTTCATCAGCTGATTCAGATATTTCAATCAAACAAAAGATGATTTGGCAAAACCTACCACAAGGCCTGTAATAGGACCACAGAGCCAAATGAAGGACGAAAAGGCATGTCCAATTCCAAGAGTCTGCAACAAAAACCTCCCAAGGCAATTACTTTGGTAAAAATAGATGAATGAGATGCAGAGAAAAATAAACTTAAGAGATGATGGACTTGCCTGTATATAGGGAGTGAGGAGAGAGAGCTGCAAGGCCCAACCGAATTGAACACCAGCGGCGACGGTGCAGCTGAGAACAAGAGTGATTAAGCTAATATGATGTCTGGTGGATTGAGATCTCAAATCTGCATCGGAATTATGAGTGAGAGGAGACTGGATCCGAGGAGGAGAAGGAGGAGACTCCATTTCCAGACCCACCATTTCTACCTCTATCTCCTTCTTGAGATTCCGGTACGGTACCCGAATCGGCGCCGACTCCATCTTCTTCTACCAAAAATTACTCACAGCATTTAAATTATTCAAAACTACTTATTTATTAGATCTAAGATTTGTCTGTCTAGGTGACGATTTTATGTTAGGATTAGGAGGACTGTCGAGTTACAAATTAAATTACAATGCATAGAGTATCATTAAAGCCTAGTGCATTGCCCGCTGATTTTAGACTGATATTGAATTTGACTTTTACCATAGCCCCCCTACTTCCACAATTTATTTCTATGCTTTTTGACGCCTTAAGTTAATGCTACGTCCTACTTTTTATATCTTCCATGCTTATATTTATTTATTGAGGGAGAAGTGATATCAAAATTTCGAGTTATTTTCTCCTTTGTACCCCATATGCTATAAATTTCTCTTTTCTCCTCGTTTATAACCAAAAATAAATAAAATCTAAGAACATTGATATGATTATCACTATGGATTTTACTTTTATTTTTTGTTCTTGGGTACAAGAGAGAAATTTATTCAAACATAGAGAAATACAGACGGCTGGCTCTTCTGTGGATCGACATGTTTGTTGACAATAAAACATCTACTCAGATCGCATCAATCAAAGAGCTCATCATAACGGAGGAGTAATTACAGATGGAGTGCACAAAGATTACTGAAACAAGAACCGTTCATCTATGTTCAACAAGAAAGGTCTAAGCCAGCTTGTAAACCTCCCACGACCCTCCTTCGGTACAATAAGTGATCATATCCGTTTCTCTAATCCAAAATTGCATCGAGATACACAACCATATTATAGATTTTACAACTAAATACAAATGCAAATAATATGGAATTTACAAGTGATTGTCTGGTGCTGATGGTAATCGTGGAGATTGGTGGTGGGATGGCAGTGGGGAGGCACTGGCTGGTGGAGTCCCAGGAGCGTGATGATGTCTCATTGGGGACTGTCGGACAGGTGTCTTGACTGTTTGATGCTCTGATCGGGAGTTTTTTGTGGCATCTTTTGGGGATTCAATGTTCTCCAGCGTTGCTAATACCTCTGACATTCGAGGCCTGACTTTAGCTTCATTGCTTAGGCACTGTAAAGCCAGGTTTGCAGCCATAAAGGCTCCCTTCTGAGGATATTGCCCCCCCAACTTGGTGTCCATAATTCGGAATAATTTCCTCTTGTCACCCAGATATGGTTTCGCCCAGTCTGCCAGGTTCTGCTCCACACCCACCTTAGTTTTATCAACAGCCCGTCGCCCAGACAATAATTCAAGCAACACAACCCCAAAGCTGTATACATCACTTTTGGCTGTCAACCGACCTGTCCAGCAATGGAAGCTTTGTTATAATACACAAATGATTTAGGAGTTCCATGTACAAGAAATATTTAATAACATGCATGTACGATTTCAGTTCTGAGTGAACAATGAAGATGCTGAACATAGATACACTCATATCAGAAAATTAAATTCAACCTACGTCAATAACTATGTTTACATGAAGACAGTACTTTACAGTAATGAGCTCCCAGGACTGATGTCAATGGTATGACTGTAAACCAGTTTACAGTCCCGCCAAAGGCAGTCGCAGATCATTTTTGCATACACTTGTCTGTTTCAAAGATTATAGCCCCACCCAAACAAGCACATGACAGAGAAAGAAAGCTTAAAGCTTATCCCCATGGAAGCTTGGATCTTCCAAGCTTCTTCTCCAGAGGCTGATTCTTTCTTTAGTGACATGACATTTTTATTTAATGTCAGTTGACCTTTCCCCTACTTGGACATGAGAAAAAAGTTTGGCCATTATAGAAGAGGCTTGGTCTGGAAAGCGAGAAGCATCAGCATGGTCATCAGAGATAACAATGACTAAAAATGCATTAGCATAAATAACAAAATAATCAGACACGTCCACTGTTTTATCACAAATACCAACCTAGTTCAGAAGCACAAAGGTGAGATATTGGCATAAAAAATTACTACCAGTTTCAAAAATACCAAGGAAACAGCAATATTCTTTAATTAGGAAAAGCACTCTACAGACCTGTAGCAACGTATTCAGGTGCTGCATACCCATGAGTACCCATAACTTGAGTGGACACGTGGGTCCTATCGCCAGTAGGGCCTGCCTTGGCCAGACCAAAATCAGAAAGTTTTGCATTAAATTCCTGCAAGCCAATGCATTGTTAGCACCAGCAATCTAATAAACTCTAATGGGATGACATGTGAAGGCTGATGACAAGGAGAAATTTTATTCTTTATTTAGAAGGAAAAAAATTAGATCAATCATGCCTTTATTAATCATACCGCATCTAGTAGAATATTAGATGCCTTGAAGTCACGGTATATGACTTGTGATTTCGCATCATGAAGAAAAGAGAGCCCTCTGGCAGCACCTATAGCCACTTTGACCCTTACTGCCCATGAAAGTGGCTGTGGTCCTCCTATAAAACAAAATACAGAATCAAAGGTTACTCGGTTTTAATAGATGAATGGCGCAAGGACTTTAATGATTTCCAGATATTTTTGCGTGTTCGCTTGTTTATGACAAAAAGAAAAGGACAGTCGTGCTCTTAAATGATATGTTCTAGCCATATATAAGGTCTTTTGTGAGCTTGTCTAAGCATTATAGCAAGAATAAAAACCTCAGGTAAGAATTTAAAATACATCACATCGTGCATCAAAATCTTAAAAAATAGGAAAATACGTGAAATTAAATTGCAACAAAGCACTTTCATCACTGAAGGTGGTTCAAGAAGGCCTCCAACAAACTATTGATGACACTTTGGCACCTATTGTCTTCAAATCGCTATAGCCCAGCAAGTCTGAATCAGGGTTCTAGTGATTGTCCCTGTTTAAAGATATAAAATACGAGGTCCCAAATCACAGAGAAGTTTAGCACCCCCATATCTCAGATATTCATACGGGCAGGCCAACTGGCCCTTGATATGAGGGAAAAATTGGGTGAGTAAGATATCCGTCCAAGCGGGGATGGTCTTAAGAATACTTGGCGGATCAGTCCCAGACATCCTCGTTGCTAACATGAAAACTTATCCGTAAGGGTGAGTGGCTGGAAACTTGTGCCTAAGGGTTATTGATTGTCTGGCCTGTGATCCATTCACAGCTGAAAAACTATAGCATGAATGGAGAAACCAGATTTTGTTTAGAAGATGTTGTCTCCGATAGAATGTGACTGAATTTAACCAAAAAGATTCATCTGAGATAGATAAGAATGGGGGAAAAAAAAAAGAAGGACATAACTCCAGAGAGGTAAAAAAAAATTGTACTTCCTAAATTTTTGTCTTTTGTCATTTGATCCTCAAACAGAAGCAAATAAATCAATTCACTGAATAAGTTATACAAATTTACTTTATTTCTATTCCATGAACTAAAACAAATGAGTGGGAAATGTTGTTAATTTATATTTCTCAGCAACCATAAAACATAAGGTTCAAGTTTCAAGAAGTACAAGCATATAGTAGGAGTATAGTACAAGTTACATCACATAATGATTCCAAATGAATTCAGTGCACTGAATTACTTACTTCTAAACAGATGATTCTCCAAGCTCCCTTTAGGCATGAACTCATAGACCAGAAGACGGTTCTCAGCTTCCACGCAGTACCCAATCAATTTAACCAGATTTGGATGATGAAGTTGGCCAAGATAATTAACTTCTGTCTGATACCAGCCAGCTATTAGTAAGTAAGAAAAGAATACTTCGGTTTGAAAAATATTGAATTTCACGAGAGAGAAAACCTACCAACCACTCCTTGTGGCCTTGGAAACCTTCAGGTTTAAGCTTCTTGACTGCCACAACCATTCCTGATCCAGGCTTTGAAGCAGTCAAAGTGTTTTCATCAATCCATCCTTTGAAAACAAAACCAAAGCCACCTTCACCAAGAAGACTGTCGGGACGGAAGTTTCTGGTGGCACTTTTTAGCTCATTGAATGAGAAGGCCTTTAAATTTGGAGATGACAATATTTCACCTTCACTCCTTGGTGTAGGAAAACATTCAGAACTGCTCTTTCCACTGAATGATGGGATGGTCAGGCTAGAAGGAACTGAAGAACGGCTGGTTCTGCTCGAAATTCTTGAGGCTCCTGATGGTAGCAAGAGATAGACGAATCAATATTTTAGGTATCATATTCTATCAACAACGATGCCCTGTTTGAAGTACACGGCTATACAATATGAACATCAATCTTCAACAATGCAACTACCAAATGACACAGGCTATCTAGGCTAGCCAAAAAAGCTCTTTAAGCTTCTAATTGAAATCCTTGGGGCAGTATGGTTTGCTTTCCAATGATGACATTGTGAATTTTTTAAGTTTATAGAACGGTTTGAACAACAGTCTTTCAGATATATTAACAGCACATTTCCCTTTGACTCTATAGTTCACATTGTGAATCATCTGCAGCCAAAATGCGCTTCTTAATAACTATGAGGAAAGAGAAGAAAAAAGGAATGGTGCTTGGCATAATTTAAGAATGCTGCAGGATAAGAAATTATTCGGTGAGCCCAATTCACCATCTAAGATTATGGAGCAAGCCAATAAATTTGTATACATCGTTAAATATGTCAAGCTTATATTGTGATTGACACAATATAAATTATTTCTTTCCGTTAATATTACTGTGCTATCTAAAAGATTCACATTCTAAATGGCATTCTCTAAACTGATTGTTCGGACAAATTTAATGATTTGTAAGAGTTCCAGTGGTTAGTCCATGATCTTAGATGGTGAGCAAGGTTCACCTAATAATTTCTCCTGAGGGGATTAAGAAGTTGTTAGAACATAATTTCATGACATGGACGAGTATGCAAAGTCATATCTCATTTTACGTGGATCCTACCTTCACTGGTGTAATGGCAACAAGTCAACACACAATTATCAAGTTGGATGCGATCACTTAAATTGATTTCACAGAGATTGGACCCTAGTCAGCCAGCCAAAATCATAAGCAAATGTTCCAAATCACAAGCATTCGAAGTTGCTTCTAAAAGAAAGATCACACACATTAAGAATGAAGAGAACCCTAACGAACAACCCAAAATGCAAAAACAATAAAGAATATTAAGGCACGCTTCAAATACTAATGAGGTACAACAGAATTGTTGATAAAGAAGGTTAGCTATCATAGAGAAAGCTCAAAAGGGTTTTTTTGGCTTCACAAACAGGCAGTTGCGGTAACAGCAGAATAAATCTGGGAAAGAAAATTACAAGAAAACCAAATCTAAGAAAGCCAGAAGGTGCAAAGACAGCAAAGCTATACAAAATAAAAGGAAAAGGTGTGTTACCTACCAGGAGTATGTGAACTCTGAGTAGAATCGACTTTAGCAGCAGAAGAATCTAAGCAGTTGCCCATTTGGTAAACCAAAGCAAAGCAACCGCTATTGGAATCCTAACTTCTTCTTCTTCTGGTGTCTTAGTGAGAGAAATCAAGAAGAAACCACCCTGTCACATGATAATAAGATAAAGACGAAGACTTGTAGGCTGTTTATTTTTGGGTTTGGTCAAGTACAAATACAAAAAAGAAAATATCACTATAATATTTTGATAGAATACCGATGGAGAAGCAAGATATTATATTATACTAGTTCTTGGAAGTGGTAATAATAGAAAACAAAGGACGTGTGGTTGGAGGGGAGAGGAGGGAGAATTAGAAAAGAGAAGACAGAGTCCCTCCCTGTGGTGCTTGCTTGGTGCGTGACTGTGTGTAGACACAGACAGCATTGACGCGTGAGAGCTTTGTGAGCTCCACAATGACGTGGATGTCACCTTGACCTTCCTTCCTTGAACTTTCCTCTGGCCCCTGACTTTTCTTTTATTAAAATCTCATTATTATTTCATATTCTCTAAATTTTTCTGCACTGAAGCTTTAGAAAAGAGAGAATTTTTCTACCCCCTTCATTCATGCGCTCTTGACAAAGTTATCCCTTTCGCTTTTTGGTGCTGGCCCACCGGGACGACCACTTTCCTGTAATGACATGAAATTCTATGCGGTGCTTGTAATTGTTTCATCTCATTTTTATTTTTGTTTTTGTTTTTGTTTCTGAGAAAATTAAAACTTCCTTTGCTTAGATTCTTTTCCCAGCTTTTGTTTCCGAGAAAATACCTTCAGTCTCGGTTTCTGTTTTTCCAGCAATTTTGTCTTGTATGCTTTATATATTAGAATATTTTTTATTTTATTTTTAACATTAACATATTAAAATAATTTTAAAAAACTAATAATCTTTCAAAATTTAAATTTAATCACGGGCCAAACATGAAGTGTGTTTTGTTTATATGGTGCGTATGCTTTTATAAAATTATACTGGGATTGAAGAAAAATGATTAATTTAATTTTTTTCCAACGTTTCTAATATTTTTCGTATCCATTCATCTCAAAATATATAAAAAAATATTAAGTCAATGATTTTTCTGGAAAATTGTTTTCACACGTAACAGTTGAAATGCCAAGTCAAAATGCCTCGAACACCGTTCAGACCTAGCCATCTATGTGCAGTAGATCAATGTAGGGAGTCTTCTCTCACAGGAACCACCTGCTGCCACCAATCGGAAAGCGTAAACACGGCCAGGTAATGTTTCATGCACTGCTATCCTGACGTCTGGTTCCAAGAAAGACAAAAAAAAGTCTTTGAATTGATTCCTCTCCCCCTCAAAATGCTTTATTAGAAAACGCTGGGAAAAAATTGAAGAGAACAAAAATAAACATACAAAAAGCAATACTGCTATAAACTAATCAAACTGAAAGAACAATGATATTATTGAATAGAAACTTCGGCTATTATATAGCTTTATAGAAGTGACAAAAAGCTTAAAAACAGCTCACGATCCACACTAATGGAGAGTGGTAACGTGCACAAGGAATTAGTCTAACATAGAAAAAGTCTTCCTAGCAACGCAAACAAACTTAATTGATTTAGACCAGTCTTATCAATCCCTCCCTGAAGCTCACTATCGGCAAACAGTTAGTTTATACTAACAACCTCACACCCCTATTATACTTCGAAGGCTATGGAAAACATCAACCTCTAATGGTTTGGTTATTATATCTGCCATCTGATATTTACTCCCACAATGAATTAGGGCAATTGAACCTTCCTTCGTGAGATTTCTTAAAAAATAATGCCTTGTATCGATATATTTTTATTATATATTTCAGAATTCTTTGATATCTTAATGGTTGAACTGTTATCACATTTAATTAGAGTACAAACTCCTCAACACTCTCTTCATCTATGTTGCTTGAGACGCACATGCTATAATTGCTATAAATTCTGTTTCTATAGTAGATAATGCAATGATAAGCTATTTCTTTTAATTTCATATTACATCACCCGAACCAGTAAAAACACATAGTCACTTGTGCTTTTCCTATCCTTCACATCTCCTGTGTAATTACTATCTGTGAAAGCAAATAATTCATCATCTCCAACTTTCTTGTAATAAATACCATAGTTCACCATCCCCTTTAAATACTGAAGAGCTCTTTTTACATCTTATCAGTAAAGCTTATTGGTTTTGCCATCAATCTATTTATGAGTTGATGACAAATATAATGTCTGGTTTTGTAGCTGTGAGATATATTAAGCTTCCCACTAATTATTTAAAGTATATCTCATCAATAATAATTATATCCCCGTCCTTATTGATCTTAAAACCTGGGGATAATCGGACTACTCACCTCATTACTTTCTAGTATCTCAAATCTCTTCGAAATTTTCAAAGCATATTTTTTTTTATATATATAAAAATATCATCTTTTTTTTTTAAGTATTTTGATACCAAGAAAAAACCTCATGCTTCCCAAATCAGTCATATCAAATTCTCTCAACATAGACCTTTTGAAATCACACATCATATCTTTATCATCACTAGTAAAAATTAGATCATTAACGTAAATGCTTTCAATGATGATTTTTCCTTCCATTCTTCTTTGTGAAAAAGGTTTGCTTACTATTGCATTTCTGAAAACCCTCATTGATAAAATGTGCTTTAATTTGACTAAATTAGGCTCGTGGAGCTTATTTTAATCCATATAATGCTTTATATAGCTTATAGACCAAGTGTTCCCTACCTTTCGTCTCATAACCTCTTGGTTGCTTAATGTAAACCTCTTCACTAAACTCTTTATAAAGAAATGCTGACTTGACATCTAACTAGAAAAATCATCTAATTCTTTTGTATTGCCAAGGAAATGATCATCCTCATGGTGTCCATCCTTGCCACTGTTGTAAAAACCTTTGTGTAATCTATATTGTGCTTTTATTGGTAGTATTTGGCTACTAAACATGTCTTGTGCTTGTTATTCTCTCCATGTTCATTATATTTGGTCTTGTATGCCCATTTAAAGCTAATTTTTTTATCCAATAGGTAACTCACTTCTTCTCAATGGAACTGATCTCACTATCTATAGCTTACATCCACTTCTTATCTTTCACTGCTTCTTCAAAATAGAAAGGATCTCCTATTGGAACATTTTGAACCATGTGTGCCTCATCTCTACTAGCTTGTCTCTAGTAACATTGCCACTCAAGTAAAAAGGAGGACATCTTACTCTTATTTCATAAAACTTTCATTTATCCTCGCTAAAGTCATTATAAATTCTCTTTTCACGACCCTGTGTTTCACTACTCTCACCTGCATCTTCACAGCCTCATGTTTCACTACTCTTACTCGTATTTTTTTTCTCCATTAGCCCCAATGTTATTTTCATCTACATTTTCACTCACCCTTTTTTCTTCTTTATTATTGTTTTCATCATTTTCTCCCCACTTCAAATCTAGCAAGATTTATCCCTCATAACACACATCACAATCTCACTGCTTGTCTTTCTCAAAAATAACATCCCTCCTCACAACAATTTTCTTAGCTATAGGATCAAACAATTTGTATCCCTTAGACTCCTCACTAACTCCCAATAAAACACAAGGAAGACTTTTATCATCTAATTTACCTCTCTTAACATCTAGAACATGAATATGAGTTAAGCATATAAATAAATAGAATTGTTCATGTGAGGGTTTTCCTCCACTCCACGCCTCTTGTGGTGTGATATTTTTCATTGTCAATGTGAGATATCTATTCAAAACATAAAAGGTCTAGTTCACTGCTTTTAGCCAAAATGTTTTTAGGAGTTTCTTATCAGGCAACATAGAACTATTATATTCATTATAATATTAATCACTCCATTCTGTTGTGGTGTATATGTAGTGGCTAACTACCTCTTGATTCCATTTTCTTTGTAAAAATCAATGAATTCAACTGAACTGAATTCACTTATTCTATCTATTCATAAACATTTGATATTTAACCCTTTCTCTTTTTCCATCAATTTTTTTAAAAAATAGAAGCAAATCAATGCCTTACTCTTCGCTGTCAACAAGTATACCCATGATTTATGATTAAAATCATTAATAAAGTATAAAGTGTATCTCTTTCCCCTATTGAAAATAGGAGAAATTAGCCCACGAATATCTGCATGAATAAGTTCCAAAGACTGACTTGCTCTCCACGTACTTTTTATTAGCATGTCACCACGATGTTATTTGCCATGAATGCAGTCTGTGCATGTAGTATTTAAGATTTTAAGTTAAGAAATTCCATAAACCATCCCTTGTGTTCTCAATCCCTTGTAGCTCAAGTGACCGTATCTTCGATGCCAAAGATAAAAGAGATCATGTAAGCTTGTATAAAAACACCTTTCTAATAGAGCATTTGGAAAAACTGGGGTATGAGATAACAGTATAAACATTTTGTTTATACTCATCCTAATTTGAATAATCAAGCCCTTAATTAGATAGATTTTGTAAACTCTTTCTTAAATTAATATAGCCAAGCCTTTTTCTTTAAGTTGTCATATGCTCAAGACATTGTTTTTTAGCTCTAGAATATAATCTTTTTCTTTAAGTTGTCCTACGCTCAAGAGATTGTTTTTTAGCTATAGAACATAATACACCTCATGGACAACATGGTTGATTCTATTTAAAAACAGTTTCATAATTTATTTTCCAATCACATTCATCCTATTATTGTTTCCTAATTTAACTAAATCAACAAAGCTCTCATCCAGGTTTGTAAACAAACCTCTATTGCCATACATATGGTTGGAACATCCTAAGTCAAAAACCAAGCATCAACCTGTTTTGTTTTATATGACTCAATATATGACATCAACATCATATCATATTCTTCATTTACTTCTATATAATTAACCTTTTTATCCCATTTTAGATATTTATACTAGAAATGTTTAAGATTATGACACTTGTAGCATTTTACCATATCCTTATTGAATGTTTGACCTTCTCTTCCATGTTTTTGTCCTTTGTAATAACTTCTTTCACGCTCTCTGCCCTAAGTTTTGTCATCAGTTGTCACCTTCAAAGCTTGCTCCACATCACTATTTTTATGAAAAAAATTTCATGTACAATGACTTAGCTCTAAAGCTCATCAATGGTAATTACATCCAAGTTCCTAGATTCCTCAATCGAACAAACTATATAATTAAATTTGTCCATGAGAGATCATAGGATTTTTTCATAGATCATGACATCAGTCATGATATCCTCATATTCTCTCATCTTGTTTGCTACTGTCATCACTCTAGCAAAATAGTTAGTGATTATTTCATCAATTTTCATCTTAAGAATACCAAAGTCTCTTCATAGGGCTTGAAGATTTAAATGCTTTACTCCAGCATTCCGTTCATATTTTATCTTTATAGAATCCTCGATCTTATTAGAGGTATCCTTTTTCAAAATTGTCTCTGGGATACACCTCTCGATTGCTTGGAAAAAAAAGTTTTTGGCTTTAAGATCTTTGAGTTTCACTGCATCTAGCTCTCTCTGTCATCCTGCTGATAAGGATTGCTCCTCGTGTACTGGTTTTTCATAACCAGTTTCAATTAAACCCTAATACTTTTTACTTTGAAGGAGATTTTCCATGACCATGGTTCAATGGTCATAATAACCATCAAAACGTGGAATGAATGGTTGTATAAAGTGTCCTTCATAAGTCATCTTTCTCTCTCTATCTTTCTGTGTTTGAAAGTCACTCAAAAGTTGCTACTTTTTATTCTCGCAACCTCAATAAAGGCTCCGATACTAGTTTGAAGAGAACAATAACAAATGTATCAAAAGCAATACTAGTATGTACTATGACAAACTAAAAGAAAAACGATATTATTAAATAGAAACTTTGGCTACTACATAGCTTTACAAAAGTAACAAAAAGCTAAAAAATAGCTTATGATAAACACTAAAAAAAAGTGGTAATGTGTACAAGGAATTAGTCTAACATAGAAAAATTCTTCTCACATAGTAGCAATATGTTAGTAACACAAACAAACTTAATTGATTTAGATCGATCTTATAAAAAATCTAATAGTTTTTTCATCAGTGCACTCCATACCCCCAAAATAGTTTAAATCAAAAGAGGAGAAGTGTGAGAATTATCACTGGGAGCACCTAGAGAGCATATTTTTGTGCTTAAAACTGAATATATTTTAAAAATTATTTTATTTAAAAAAATCAAATTAATAATTTTTATAATGGTTTTAATATTTATTTCAAAAATAAAAATATTTTTTAATATTTTAAAAATACACCACAGCATTGAATACAAGTGAAGTACAATGGGTCCAAGATATAACTCAACATTAAACACACTATAACATTAAAATATCCAAACATTGTAATAACTCCAGTAGTTATCCCACATGTTTCTCTGCACATATTGCAACTCATTTAATTTCTACTTAGGATTGTAGTTATGGTTGTGATTTAAAATGTTTTATTTAGAAATATATCAAAATGATATTTTTTTTATTTTAAAAAAATTATTTTTAGATCAACACATCAAAACGATTCGAAACATTAAAAAAATTAATTTTTAGTAAAAAATAAATTTTAATTTTTTTAAAAATTTGATATTTTTTTTATTGAGTACCAAAATAATCATCACTTGCACCTATAAAAAGACAAAAAGACACAAAAAAAAACTTGCAGCGCTCTTCAAAACTCGACATGTAATTTGTGAATTTAAGTAATTACATATTCATCCAAGATTCACTTATGCAACTTTCTATTCAAAACTCAAGATGGAGCTTTTAAGCAGTTGCTAAATTGAGTTAATTTCTTGTTTGGTTTTGTGTTTTAAAAATATTTTTATAAAAAATAATATTTTTTTATTTTTTTACTTTAAATTAATAATTTTTTTTAGTGTTTTCAAATTATTTTGATGTGTTGATATTAAAAATAATTTTTTAAAAAATAAAAAATTATTTTGATATATTTTCAAATAAAAATTACTTTAAAAAGTAACAATTACCATACTCTGAACACCCTTTTAAAGCTTTTGTGGGAATACAAAGATTGGCTTGTTTTTTTTGTTTTTGCGTTTCAAAAACACTTCTAAAAATATTTAAATTTTTTTACTTTAAATTAATATCTTTTAATATTTTTATATCATTTTTATATATTGATATAAAAAATAAAAAAAAATATTATTTTAATATATTTAGAAATAAAAAATAATTATAATCACTCTGAAACTAATATAAAGTGGACTTAAATGACTTAAATGAGCCAAATAGAAAGACGGATATAACATATAACCTCCTGATATACTTTCTAACTCTACGGGGGAAAATGTGTGCAAGAAAAGAGGAAAGGATGGCGGATAGCCAATTAGGGGTCAGATTCATAAGCCGCCCCTCGAAGCAGGGAACCTGACAGCAATCAACGCCATAAACCAAGGGAGACGCAACAGGCTCGTTTTCGATGTCCTCCTCGGCACGGGTCTTCGGGCCCTCATCACGCACAACAAAACAAATAAAAATAACTAAGGGACTCGCGCAATTCCTGAGAAGCATCAGAGCACAAAAGTTTGATATGGTGCTTTCCACATTGTCTGACCAAAAAATAAAAACACGAGGGATGATAGAACAACCAGACCCAAGTGAACTTCTTACGAGTTTCCTTTACAGTTGCAATTGAAATTATAATTTCAAATAAAAGTTACCTAGTAGGAAAGTGTTGCTTATTTGTAAAAAAGAGAGCAAAAATCAGACCGTGTGTAGTAGAGATAACAATCTTCCAAGACGAGCCTGCACGATGATCACAGTCCTGAGAACAGCTTGGTGATACTTCAAAGAAAAATGTCAAAACAAAATCTCGATCAGCACCCTCTTGAACAGTTGAAGAACCACTACGCTTTAGGAAAAGATCAAAGGTAAAAATCGGGAGAAAAAAGAAGACGTGTTTAGCACTAAGCAGCTTCTTCGCCGCCATTATTCAAAGGGGACAACCTAGCAAACACTCTTGGAAAAGCAATGCCATTTCCCTCTGGGTAAGTTTTGAATACCGACATCAGTGAATGCAATTTTGGTTAAACCGCTAGAGCATTGGCTGATGCCACTGTAGCAGCCCCTCTCCGTCTTTCCCCCTTCAGTTGGTAGAGGTTGAAACTCAGAACCCACAATTATTTCAGCAATGAAATGCAATGTCACATGCCAATTTCACTAACCATCATCCAATTACCAAATTCTTTAGCTGAGCTGACTAGCAAAGCCCCTTAGACCATTTAGCAAGGAGAGACTAGTATCACCTCCTTGTCAAAGATTACTAGGGCCAAATACATCGGACATCCAAAGTCGTCGCCATCAGCTACCGTGCGAAACATAACAAATCTGCCATAATTCACAAGGCAGCTGATCATCTATTAGATTCTTGAAACAGCTGGAGACGATCACACAGAAACCTTTTTGTTTTTTTTTTTTCCCATCAGTGAATGTCCCTGCACAAACCATAAGGATCCATCAAAAACTTACTCAGATTCTATAAACAACTATCATGGACCTATCAAGTACTTTTATGCCAAAGCTTCATTCCCAGAGGAGCATACACTTGGTCATCCACCTTGATACATTGTAAGCAAACAAGGAATGCATGCACTACCATCCACCTAGATAAGTTGTAACAAATAATCAAGTAATCAGAAGTTGATATGTAGAAAAGACTTTTTTTGCAGAAACAAAGCAGACATCTTAAGTTCACATTATTTAAACAACAGCAAAAAAAATCCATGGAAAATAGTATGTAGTAGTTTTGTCACAAGAGATTTCAAATATCACCATTACGGATGAGTGCAAACTCAATTCCAATTCAACTTTAAAAACATTGATACTTCAATTAGGAAAGTCCCAGACCTGTGATTTCATCCTGTTACAGTCAGACAATTCCAGCTATAGCTCGCATGCAAGTGACGATGGCATCGATTTTTTCTTGTGCTTAAGAAACCAAATGAATAAGCAATTAAATCAAAAGATTTCATGACCAAGAATCTATCCATGTTTTTAACAACTGTAATCCACATTTTTTCAGTTATCTCAGCTGGAAATTTTCCAGAATGGATTTGCAAAGAAGCTTATAAGACCGATGCACCTGATAAAAAATTAAATTTATGCCTGAACAGTAATTGCACATAAATTCTTAGGAATGAGAGTTAGGGTGTTAGACACGGCCTCTCTTTCCCCGAGCCAACAAGAAAAGGAAGAAGGAAAGCACTGCTAAGACAACAACCAGACCCACTAGATAAGTTTGATTGGAAAATCAGGGGATTGTACCTAACAACTATGTAATCAAATCTAATGACACTCATGTGAGAAGTTTACAGTTGTCTGATCTATTAATTTACACTATGAACTGGACTCAATTAATCACATTACAGCAAGTGGCACAGGTTCTGTCACTGTACATGCAATTCAAATATCAGGATCCGCCACTAGACCAATACAACAGGTTCAAAATTAATATAAAAAATCCCTGGAATCTCTCTTTGCTACTATTGAATGGATTTCTTTTTTCTTTTCTTTTTTTTTTATTTACGTGGGGTGTCCAAGCCAGCTTGTGCGCACCACGACTAATCTCCACGGCCCACTAAATACCCTGCAAATCCAGTAGGCATGTAAGGCACCGCGAGGGTGACAGGCGTGCACGTCAGGACTCGAACCCAGGTGCAGTGGAAGGAGACAAGCCCCTTCCACCGCTAGGCCAAGCCCTGGTTTACTATTGAATGGATTTCTTAATCGTTTAAAGTCCTATTATAAAATATCAGTTCAAAGTTGTATCAACAGTTGAGCATAACCATCCACTGATTTGATAATCAAGTTCTGAAGATGGTACTAAGGTTTCTGCAAGTGAAAGCAGTGTGCAGTTAGTCCTCAAGCCAAATCTGTATCAGATGCTCCTTTACAAGGGTGTCTTGATTGCAAGTAAGGAAACTAGAATATAACTTCTATGCCTTTTTTGGCATTTAAGGAAATCCAAGTAAAGCAATCAACTGGAAACACTGAGAAAGAAAGGAAGAGGTGAGGGAGCTGGATAGGTTATCTTTTATCTTACCAGGCAAGCCATAACTTTGAAAAAAAAAATCTCAATTTATCAAGGAACAGGTGGGGTGATGGGAATACCCGATGCCAGAACAGCATTGCTAGTGCTCGGCATTCACAATCCTGCACCAAATCAGCAAAAGATGATTAGCTATGAGTCTTTTCCACAGATAACCTCGAAACAATAGGAACGAGCAATTAAGACAGCTAACAAGAGATAAGAAATTTTACATGACAATCATTTAGAAAGGCCATTCTTGTCAAAATACAATGATTTCACCAGTAGACTTCCCAGAACGCAATAAAAAAGAGGATGGCATGCATTCTCATTAAACTTGCTTCTAGACACATCCTCAGCAAATAACAGGTAACAACTTCGCTGAGAGATGTCATAACCTGATAAATTAACACAGTAAGATGAGGGACCCTGCTGAGACATCGTGCCCGGATAAAATGACATGGTAAGATAACGGACTTGCCAGTCAGAGTTGCCATTGATGCACAGTTACCACTTGCATGCTGCATGCTCTAACTTGTAATACAATCAGTTACACATACTCGTAGATTTGTTGGGCAATGTATTATCACCTTGAACATATTTAGGTAGAATGGTTGATTGGAACTCGTTCTCCTGAGTTTCAAGTAAGTATATGCAAAGCTCAGTTGATCACGTGAAGTAAATCGATCAACTTCATTAAACCAGAGTCATGAAAATAAATTTGACATTGGTGTATGGGCCCGGACAATAAACGAACCTTCAAGCACATCCGCAAAGCATACGAACCAACAGCTGGGTTGAATTTCAGGGAAAAAAAAAAGTGGGTTGAAGAGGCTGTATGATAAAAGGAAACTCAATCTTGAAAAGCAGAATAGACACCAAGACACATACAACTTGGTAGAGGAGTATTCAGATCTGAAGGATCAAACTTGCTGGGGCCATCAGGCTGGTAAAAATTAAACTGTTTATCAATGGCCGTTTGAGTGTACTTATTTAGGTGCTTATTTTGGAGTAGCTCCTCCCAAACACAGTGACGATCATAATGGTTTGAAATGGCATATTCTGATCTTGTTCGCCACCAAAAGTAATCAATTATCAGCATGGGATCAGCATTAAGTCGCATCTTACTGTCAAGCCAATTCGAGGAATGTGTGAATAAATAAATAAATAAATACATTTTGGATCTTTAGATCGCAACAACAAAGGTAAAGCCTACTCGTGCAAACCAGACAATTAGATCATGGAGTGGTAATTACCTAGAAGAAGGAAAGATGCGATGTGATAAAAAATTCGGCACCTTGCCAGTTCTCCGCATGTCCTTGTAGGGTAAGTTACTGGCAATGACTATTTTCCATAGACCAACTAATCCACTATTATCTAGAACATGTCCGTCTGAAGCCAATTTGGACAGTGTTTGCTCATCCTAAATCTAAGAGCATGCTTATAAAGTCGGGTGTTCATCATGAAAAATGGAAGGGAAACAGCTTCATAAGTGAATAAAAAGAGCATTTATCTTACGCTGCCAACGGTGCTTTCTTCCCGGTGCTTTAATTAATTGCATCACCACCATATCCAGAGTGTTGCAGTTGTTGTTGCTCTCCTTCCTTGTTAAATCTTTCGATATTACCCGTGAAATGAAGTTGGTGTGAAGATGAGATGCCGCTTTCCATGCTACCATCTACAAACCCAGCCAGCCCAGAAAGGAAGGAAGGTTTGAATGGAAAGAATATGCAGTCACAGTAGTATTATCACCAAGGGAAGGGGAGAGAAAGGGGCTTATCATGACCAACAAGTATAACGAATTTGAGGCCAAATGGTGCAAAAGAGAATAAGCAGAGCAGAGCAAGCAGCAAGAGCCACAACCTGAAACTGAGTGCTGGTCTGCAAATCCGACCCAACCTCCTTCCTCGACGAGGAGCCACCACAGGTAACATTCTATGAACACCAATTTGGTTTGGTTTGGTTTCTGGAACGATGGATGAATGAAGCAGATCATAATAATAATGCTATGATCGATAGATGCGATGGGAAGTCCATAGGAATATAAAGATCAAATCGCAACATGTAAGCAAATGTACAGAATAATGGAGGGGGATTATTTATTACCTCTTCCAAGATCTCTCACCACTCACCAAGCCAGTGAACAAGCAAGCATCCCTCTCCCCCTCCCTCCCTCCTATCTATGCTATTTTGTTTCTTCTCCACTCTCCCTTCTTTGTGCATACATTGCGAGTTTTTTCCCTAAAAAATAGCATGGTGTGGGAAACAAATATAATCATGATAATTTTTGAAAAAACACTACTTAAAAATACAGTTTCAAACAGCATCTAAATCACACACGTCATCTAAAATGATAATATACTAACCTTGTTGGCACTTGTAACACATGCAGCTCAAGAAAAAAATCATGATTTGTGCGTGTGATATAGATCGGTCATGCTTAGCGCTTGTATCACACGTGATGGACAAAAAAACATAAAATCCTAGAAGCACAAATCGGACCTGCATGTCTAAAGTGGACTTCGCAAGTTAAACTTGCATATCCGACCAAACTGTGCATTAGCCGTGATTATTTGGATATAATTTTCCTTCCATGTGCCAGTTTTGAAATAACCTCTCAAGCAGGTGGGAAAGATAATGATGGGGGCTTGAACGTAGAGTTATTACGGATGAGAATATGTATTCACGCGTAAGAGGTGGTGGCCAAGTGGTAAGAACTTGGAATCAAGGGGTTTGCTCCCTCTGTGGTCTCAGGTTCGAGTCCTTGGTTGCTCATATGATGGCCACTGGAGGCTTACATGATCGTTAACTTCAGGGCCCGTGGGATTAGTCGTGGTGCGCGTAAGCTGGCCCGGACACCCACGTTAATCTAAAAAAAAAAAGTATATGTATAAATTGCAATGGGGGTATTGGTTTAGTGGATGAAAGGGGCATGTCTATTTTTATTATATTTAAGTTTGAGTTTTTATATGTATATTTGTCACTCTCCTGGTGTATTACATATCTATTGAATTTATATAGTGTTTAGTGAACTATAAGATTAGTTGTGGTGCGTGCAAATTGATCTGGACATCCACATAAATAAAAAAAATATATGTATAAATTTGAACAATAATATAAATAATATAATGAGATTTTACCTATTAGATTAAAATATTTTTTTTAATATAGTATCAAAATTTTAATAACTAAATAATTATGAGTTTGAATTTTACCATTCTTATTTATTTAATAAAAATTAAAGATTAAATAATTTATTTAAATTTTAAATTTAAAAGTATTTTAATTAAAAAGATATATTAAAAAATAATATAAATTATATATTAAAATTTTATCTAACAATTTAAATTATTTATTAAATTCAAAAATTACTCATTCAAGTCGGATGAATATTCACGAAGGATTAAATTTGCATCCACAGAAATGATTTTATTTTATACACTCCACACGAAAGGAAGAAAAAAATATTTAGATAACTACAACTCAATACCCGATTTAGAAGGTGTTCAACAAGTCAACCGTCGCCTACTTTTCACACGTTCATCCATATCAGCCAAGATTGACAATGAAGACACGCCAGCTAGAGGTTGCATTTACAAGTTTAGAATTGTGTTGTTGACTATAGTTTAAAATATTTTTTATTTAAAAATATATTAACATAATATTTTTTATTTTAAAAATTAACATATTAAAATAATTTAAAAATAAATAAATTTAACATAATAGAAAAACAATCTCTACACGCTGAAATGGACAAGGTACAGGTGCAAAATACCAGCACGGAGGCAAGCAAGGGGCGGGTATGATAACCTCCTCAGTCCTATCCATTCACCTTTGATTCCCGCATATACATAACTTTATTAAATTTATGATTTTGCCATTTTTATTGCAAAATGAACATAAGATATTAATTTTTTTTATACCACTTGAAATCCATTCATGCATGGTTTGTTATTGTATTTTCTTAAAACTATAAATTATAGGTTTTTCTTTACTAAATAAATTATAACCTTTTATTGTCTACAAAAATCATTGGAAAACGATATATCTTTTCTTTAAGTAAATATCTGTCTTTAGTTTTTCTGGGAGAAAAGAGCTAAAAAACAATGATATTTGGCTAAGTTAACCCCTACATGGGCTTTTAAAAAAAATCGGACGTCAACGTTGTCATGCTAGTCGAAATTCATCTATTGACCAATTTCATGCAAGGCCAGGCGAGATTGCTTCCGTTCTATCTTGTCGGCGTGTTTGTGTTTTGCAACCCTTTCATAAGAAGCTGGCATCATCAAGAGACCAATTTGCCACTCTTCAAAGTAAGAGTTCGATTGTAATTGCGATAGGTTATGTTTTTTTTATGTTTTTTTTAATAGTAATATTTTAAAATAATATTTTTTTATTTTTAAAATTTATTTTTAATATTAATGAATAAAAAAACTTAAAATATATATATATATATATATATATAAAATAATTTTAAAAAAATTTTTCACCGCCAATAGAAACTGAGATTCCATCCATCACAGTAAATTCTTATATTCCGGTGTTCAGGCATGACCAAAACGCAGACCTTGATAACAGGGGGGGGAAAAAGAGCCCTTATTCTGTCTCGGTTGCTCGCTGTGCTTCTTAAGTGTCTTCTCAATGTAGCTCATCCCTGTTTTTTATCAAGGTGGTCTTAGTCTGTGATCTTTATTTAAGGATAATATTCTGTTTTTTTTTTTTGTTTTAAAAATTATTTTTTATTTTATTTTTTTATTTCAAATTAATTTTTTTAAATTATTTTATATACAGGTGTTAAAAATAATTATTTTAAAAATAAAAAAATTATTATTTTCAAACAAAAAATATTTTAAAAATAATTATTAAAAAACAGTAGTTTTCTTTAGAGTCGACCAACTATATATTACAAAAATAACTATATAATACAGAAGTAGAGGAAACACATTAAGAAAACTTCGCAACCAAATGACACTGATAAAAGCAAAGAACACAGGTTTATTAGAAGTCAAAAGACATAAAATATTCAATTTTTATTCATCAAAACCTCCACTTGCTAGGGAAAAAAAATACTACTACAACCTTAATAGAAAAGAAAAATATTGAAAAATCCTAATAATAATGAATAGAAAAAAAAATTATTACCTTCAAATAAAAGAAGAAAAAAAACTTAAAAAACATCATAACACAATGAAACAATAAAATGAATTGAAAATTATTTATTTTACTAAAAAGCTCCCACATCATAAACATCGATTGATCCCAAATCTATGAAAGTTATGTCAGTTGAATTTCAAACTGGGTAACTTAACATGTTCTAAACGGGATCGGCTGCTGATAAGATATTAGAATTTGTGCAGTCATAATTAGGAATTCGGGAGAGCCAGTGTTCATAACCATTTGGCCGTAATACCAGACTGAAAAGGGAACAAAAACATTGATGTCAAAAACCTTACAGGTTTGTAGGCATCTATAAATTACCACTAGAATACAGCATGGGCTATTAATAGCTAGTAAAACATTATACGGTTAAATCGTGTAGAACCCCCCCTCCTATGCTCCGCAGCACTCCCCAAGGAATCAAAAACCCATGCTTAAACATATCCATACATGTCATGTCTTGTAAATCGAAGCATTGCCAGCTAAAGACGAGAGAAGGTTTCACCAATTGCCATTCATCATTCACTGAGCGGACGTTGAGTTTCCAACCCAATACTGCTTGACAGCAACCAATATCTTCTCAGGAACTAGGGGACCATCTTCATGGTCCACCATTTTAGTATCCCATTTCATTCCTCCTACCATCTTCCTCACCTTAACAAGAACATCAACTTCATCACGGAATATAACTGCACCTTCTGGTCGCAAAATCCGATCCATCTCCAGAAGAATGTCCTCCATGTCACACCTGCAATCATTTAATTACAGCTTACACATGTAACAATGGCATGAGAAACATAATATGGTATAGTTGTACAGAATTGGACAGAAAAGTGAACTGCAATGGATTCTACCACAGGCAGTTGAAATGTTTCAATTTAAAAATACAGAAAGATTGTCACAGATAATTCAGCCATGTACGTTATAGAAATATGGTTGCACGGGTGTGAAAGAGATGAAAATGGAAATTACATTTTATCTAGTATGAATTGAAAAGAAGCAAGGAAGAAAAAAGCCGGAATGGGTGACAAAATAGAGTGGCACAAAAAGAGAAAGGAAACCAGCATCTACTTGCTTGAGACTAAAACTTTGAGTTGAGTTGTTGGTCTTAACACAGACACTTACCAACAAAATACATGTGCGACAGACACAAACAGAAACTCAATCTAAGAGTGCTGCGAAGCCCTTAAAATTTAGCATGCTGATTCTAAGTCACCATGATTGAGTTCTCTATGCAGCTTATTTCAAATGCTGGACACACGATGTCAGCATTCACCCAGACAAATATGGGCCAAAATGCCAAGTGAGGGTTCATGTAGAATGCCGACAGGGGGTTCTGGCAATGCAAGAAACCAGTTTTTAATAATGAGGGAGATTCTAGCATGCCCTTACTTGTATTTGCATTAATTCTAGAATTTTCTTCACTGCCTATCATGACATTCAGTTGGAGAACCAAGCTTTGGTCCACCCTGCTTTTGAACTGGATGTCAGTTGAACTTTCTGACATCTGGTAGATGTTCAGAATGGTGTGAAATGACAATTTGGCTAGACTTGGTTACATCTGTGATGCATCTTCTCTTAGGTGTGATGTTCCCAAGAGTAGGAGCCCTGGTGTTATGCAACGTTTATTTTATTTTTCCTAATTCCATCCTAGCTAATTTGTTTATCTACTAATAGCTTAACTGATAAAGAACTGTTATCGAGTTTAGTTGGCTAGTATTTCTCTTTAGTTATTTTTATTTAAGAAAAATCATTAGACAGCTCCATAAAAGTAGGAACCATTATGTTACCATAGTGAACCAAATCTTCATGTTGATGTGAGCTCTTGAGGAAGATTAGCTTGTTATCCCTAAAGTAACTTTTATCCGTTGAGTCCTATTTTCATGTGAGTGAGCAATACAATAGGAAGATCTAATAATTTATCCTTATTTTATTATTGTTTAGGAAATTCCTGGTTACCTATTTTGTATTAAATTCTACTAGGTTTCGTGCCTATTTAAGTGCACATAGACATTAATTTGGGGAGCATTGCCATTGATGAATAAAACATATTATTGAAAACTTTGCAAAGCATTGTTCTACCTAGCGTTTCTCCAGGTCTACTATCTTCCTTATGGATTCAAGGAATCAATAGTGGATCTCCAGGGTTTATTTACTTTTTCCATTTTGTAACTTTACTGTCCTGCATCACCAACATTACTCTTGAAATCCAATCCCGACCTATAAACTACTCCCCAAGTTTTCACTCTGCATTCTTTAGTAAATTAGGTGCTGAATATTAAGAATGTACTATGCAATCTAAAAAACTTTGCTGAATTGTGTGAAAATTTCAAAAATGTTATGAAAGTCACACCAACACATGGGAAAAAATAAATTAAATTACCTTTCAATTCATCCAGAGGCACCCTAGAGCTCATAAGAAGATGTTATCGAGTTCAATTAAAAATGTCAAATCAAGGATACATTTCAAAGCTTTATAGCTTATTATTCGATATCAATTAACAATTGGACAAATGGTGAAGCAATGTTAGATAGGGGTTGTGCAAGGGTAGAAAAAATAATAATGCCAATACATCACAAGGTTATCAAGGAAATTCATCCAGTGGCTGATCACATCTGACTTTATATGTTAGGAAAACAGAACTAGCTACACAATAACTAAGGACAAATTGATCTAGTCCAATATAGCACACCAGCAAGCCTTGTTGCAATGTATAATCTCACGCCAAAATTGCCTCATTGTTGATCACATGTTATAAGAGCCCTGATCCACCCCTTACAGGAGACAGATTCGCTCTCAAACTAAACTTATCATTTAAGTAGTTCATGGACTACTTGATATCTGCAGATTGTTTTGGTTGAGCATTTGTCTATAAAGTTCAAAGAAAAAGGAAAGGAAAAACACAGTTGTCTCTTGTATTTGAAAGAATATATGGAAAAGGTGTCAAGGACTTGGACGTGGATTTCAAACATGTAAACAATGCTATCAACCACCAGGCCACCTCACATTTCCTTGTTAATTGAGTTGCTTTTATACATTTCACTAACAGTCAGAAATAAGGCAAGGCATAATTCTTCTAAAGAAAAAAAAAAAGCTCAATGCAATGTCATTTATATTTTCTACGTATACATGATAATGGCAAATACATGATGAAATGGCTTAAAGAAACTTAAAACTGGATACCCCTGAACATCTCATCTGCACATATACCCTACTACACAAACAGAAAGAAGCTAATTGTACTTGAGCACCAACTACAAACAAAATGGCATCATGCACTGGCATGGTGAGGAGCAGGGAAACACCATTGGTAAAGCATAAATGATGAATAAAGAATTGATGTAAATTTAAGCAAACATAACGAATTAAAGCATTACTTACTTGTCCCTGTACAAACTGAAAACTCCACTGGCATGGATAAGGTCATAAGTCCTTGGGTATGTAGAGAAAGCTTCACACCTGTAACAGATGGACATTGTAAAGAAATAAGCACTTCATCGTCATAAATTATTAAACCTGAAATGAAAATTAACAGAAAATGAATCTGGTCAGCATATGAACACATCTTAGTGATTCATAACTCAGAACTGGAAGAAGACCCAAATTTTGTTATTGGAAAGTAGATTTTCTTGGAACCAAATGTTAGAGGGTACTTCACAGGACACATATTGGGCACCCTCTAAAGATTCAGAATACTGAATTAAATTTCTCCCACATTGCAACATAAAAATAGTAAACATTATATGTATTGCTTGAAAAAGAAGAAAATATACTATGAAAAACACTTGAAAGCTGAAGTCCAGAAGAGGGATTCAGAAATCAAAGGTTTACCAGTCATGATAGATTCCAATCAATCCTCTCTCATATATCACACCCAGAGTACTTCTCTCAGCTATGGTTGGCACCACATTCATAACCCACAATTTTGGAGACTCAAGAGCAGCAGCAAATCCTCCCAACCCTGCATTCATATCCATAATGTTGCGATATCGTCCAGAGTCAATAAGCTTATTGATTTTCTTGTAAGCATTTACATGCTTTTTCCATTCATTATTGTAATCCTGGTATGTTTCAACAGAAACTCCAGGAATGGAACCACTAGCGACTCTAGGAGGGATAGCATAGAGCCTCTCTGGAAACACCTTCAATGTACCACTATCAGAATATGGAGTGATGCATGCCTCCATTTTCTTGTACCTAACAATCACAAAAATTGGGAATAAATCTAAAGCACAAAAGAGAAAAATGCTGATACGTCAGGTTCAACGATATGGAGCACAAGGAAAAATCATCACGTAAAGGGGGAGTATGGTGCACTGTTCAGCCAATAATTTGAAGAGAAATTTCAGTTACAGAGCCATACCACACATCATCTACGTCTGCAGATTTGCAAAAAGTAGCTCTGGAATCATCTTGTCTAGCACGACAGGAATCAGCATTTGCTCTCTTTTGCCAAATGGCCATTTCACCCTTTTCATACTTCTTATCCCAGCAAAGAAGTTTGGCAGTCTCTTCGATCTTTCTCTGTTCCTCCTGAAGTTCCTCCTTGGGACGCTGCCATGATTTGTAATTATTCTTCCAATTGATGGGAGGTCCAGAAAGCACCCAGTAACCACCAGGTCTGAGAACTCGGTCGACTTCCATCAAGTACATCCCATCTGCAAGAAGAAAAACTCATCACCTTAAATACTCCTGTCATAAGGCAATAAACAAACACCTGATAGGATAAAGGGGAAAAAGAAAAGAAAGCCAATGCGTTGATATGAAGTGGCTCTTACCATTAGCTCCCCATGGAATCAAGCAACGAGAGCAGTGAGCCATGTCAAAGGCTCTGGATGGATATGGAAGCTTTACAGAACCGAAAACACCAATAACAGCAGGCACACCTCTTTCAAGGGCAAATTGAACCTGCGCTTCATGTGAATCTCTTGGAGCAAATGACATGGTAATGACATTCCTGCTCCAGAGGTACGCACCCAAACTGGCAACCTAGACACAAAAAAAAAATGAACAATAAGAAACAGATGCAAAAGTATTGCAAGCAGATTTACAATTTCCTACAGAAGTATGGAGAACTCAACATACCCCACAACCAGTGTCCAATGCAGTTCTGACTGTCCCATTGGTAAATGGTAAAACCGAAGCTAGCTGATCGATATACTTATCTGCTCCTTGTGGAAACTGTGTGCCTCCACCAGGAAACCTAAATACATTGCCCTCGTATTGGACCCAATTCTGAATAGCCTTCTCGACAGTCAAACTCTTATAGGGTGCATTAGCAAAGGGCACATAGTCACGACTCTTAGGCCAAGGAAATGGGGTGACGTAACCTTGAGGTGCTGGTATCAAGCAGTGAAGCTTCTCCTCCTGAGGAGGGCAGTGTCTCTCTCGATAAATCATGTTTTCCCTAGGAAAAGTCATAGCACGCTTCTGATCTTGACAAGGAGTGTAATCAGTAAAACGAGAATGGCAAGGCTGAAAAGTTTTGGGTTTTGAATCGGAATCATCACTGGACCCAGCATCACCACCGTGATGGGTCTCAAAATTAAGATTCGGGATTACATTACAATCTCCTGTACTCTTAGTAATCTCCATGGCAAGGTTGTCAGCCTTGCCAAAGCCACTTCTTTGCCAAGCACCCAAGATGTAAAAAAAACAGCATAACCCAACAACGATAAATATCTGTATAGAACTCCTGGTTCTGCCATCAGCTGAACTGCTTTTCAACGCCATTCTTGTTGACGGAGAAAGATAAGGTATGGAAACAGATCAGATCAGATCAGATAAGCACAAATCCTAATTAAAAAAAAAACACATACTAAGTTTTAACAGCTGGTGAGTAAAAGAAAAAAAGAAACGATGGAAATGAATCAGAGCAAAGCAGAGAAGCTTACGGATCGCATGAAGATGTAGACTAGCTGTCGTGTTCGGTTCGAGTACAGGCTAACGAGGGGGGGGTCTTAATCTTAAATATATCATCTCAATTCTCAACCTCAGTGGGAAAAATCTCTCTGGTAGAATAATAGTATATTATTATTGATAATAATAACAGTGCTGTAATTGCCAGGAAGCAGTGTTTTTAAGCCGGTCCTCGTTGTTGACCAATTGAAGTATTTCTAATTGTATCCAGCTTATTGTATTTTAAATGTATTAAAATATTTTTTAAATTTATTTTTATATTAACATATTAAAACAATTTAAAAATATTAAAAAAATAATTTGAAGTAAAAAAAAATCTTTTCAAAAATACACTGCCACCACAACAATAAATGCTCCTTGAGTTAAGTTAGATAGGAGTAAACGATTTTTAAAAAATAACATTTTTTTTCTAAATATTAACAAAATAATACGGATTTTTAAAATCAATGAGATAACATAGTATACATATTGTTTGAGAAATGCATCATTCAAGTTTGTTGTTTGAAAATTAAAAAATTGTGAAATAGATTACATGTAAAAAAAAAGAGGTGAGAAAAAAAATATAGAAACACGTAAAAACTTTAATTATGATATTATTAATGTTATCAAAAAGATTTTAATAATATAAGTTAAATAATATAATTAAAGGTAATCAATATTAATCTAAATATATCATATATCATGTTTGTCATATAAAAATAAAAGATATTTTACTTATTTCTGTTAATAAGTGTGATTCATTATTGATAAATTTTTTAATATTATTAAATTTTTTTTAGTTTGTGGATAATATTGACAATGATATTATGATAAAAAAAATGCTCCCAATATCTATTTCTTTACTTCTTTATTCTATACTCCTTCCTTGCATGTAATTAATTTCATATTTTTTTTAATGCTGTGTTTACTAACAACAATAAATTTGAATGTCATGCTTTTGAACTATAAAATATATAAAATGCATTGTTTCGCTATCTTCTTTATTATTTTATCAATATTTTTTTAAAAAAAAAATCATACTAATAATAATAAATAAAAGCCTTGGTATGATTTGGCAGGCCTAGCGTGTTCACCAACAGCCCGGTTGAACAGATCAAAACAACTAAAAAAAATTAAAAACGTAATCATGGACCGCGTCCTTAACCGAGCTGGGCTTAATTTTGCTAGAAAGGGATGGAGGAAGTACTGCAACTAGTAATTACTAATTACTTATCTGATATCTTAGATCGAATCGATCCGCGACACATGGCTTCTCTTTCCTTCCAGCTCCTCTCTGTTCTCTCCTCTCGGTGTCTTCCTATTTTTCTTTTCAAGCACTGTTTGTTTTTACAGAGTATTGAAGTATTTTTAAAAAAAAAAATTATATTTTTAAATTAATTTTATGTACTAGTATAAAAAATATATTATTTTTAGATAAAAATATCTTAAAAACAATTTTTAATATAATATCTTTAGATGATTGGATGATTGAAATTTTTTTCTTAGTATTCAAATAAAATGCAAGAGAGAGAGAAAGAGAGAGTTGAGATTGTTCCCGAAATGTCTTTGGCGACTGGGCTGGCCCATTTATATATTTTCTGTCATTTTTTTCTCTTTTTATACTTATTAGTTTAAGAGGAGGTGGGGCTCACGCGGCAATCATGTTTGAAAACTGGAGAGCACGACCATCATTGTTTATTGGCCTGATCAGGTGACGAAAGCACAGTTGTTATCATGGGGATCTGGGGGTACGATGGCGCTGTAACAACACCCACTCATCCACTTCACCTCGTGCCTTCATGAAAATATAAAGTGTTTTTTGGGTTTTAATAAGCTAGCTATCTTCATTTATCCGGGATTGAAAATAGTAATTGTAAATTAAATTATGTTTTATTTAAAAGTATATTAAAAAAATATTTTTTATTTTAAAAAAATTATATTTAAAATCAACACATTAAAATAGTTTGAAAATATAAAAACATATATTTTTTAAAAATTAAGACTTGCAAATTATTTTGTCAGAGGATAGTTTCTGTTTTGAAAACAAAAGAAAATACTAAGAGAATGTCGTGAACTTGCAATGACAGATTACATGTTGGAGAGGTGACGGCCCGATACTCTTCATTGGGCTTGTGTCGACGGAAACAGGCATGTTTTGCCAACGAGGCCTCTTTCTCGTGGGCCTCCCATGACTTATTTATTGATTGAAAAAACAAAAAATGGGAATAAACTGCAACTGCATCATCACAAAAACAAAAATTTAAAAGGACGCGCTCCCTCTTTCCTGCAACACACGAGGAGAATCACCAGGATCCAAGTGGTGTCATAATAAATTTATCCTTTATTATTCTTAATAATTATCTTGATATTAACAGTGAAATTATTTTTTAAAAAAATTAAATGTTATTTATCAATTGATCAGTAATAATTTTATCACTAAATTTAAAAAATATACAATAAAAATATCTTTTTTATCTTTAAAATATAAAAACATAATCTTTGTTAATGATTTTTTTATCTACATGATAAAATAACACTCATATCCCTTCTTGCTCGGGAAAATAACCTTGTAAAGAGGTGTTTTTTTTATATTTATTTTTTTATAATGAAATTATATAGTTAACATATAAAAAAAATAACCTTGCACAAAAAGATTTGTTTGTCTTTATATTCTTTCATATAGTAAAATTATATAGTTAATATTTGAATTTTTTTTATTTAAGATAGCATTTTGAAATGCAGGTTGATCTGTTTTTTTAAAAAAAAATATTTTTTATTAAAAATTTATTTTTTTATATTTTAAATCATTTTAATACCCTGTTTTATAAAAAATAAAAATAAAATTTATTTTAATATATTTTAAAATAAAAAAATATTTAAAAAAATAATCACAACTATCCTCTCAAACAATGTTTAAATAATGACCCCAAAGTGCATTTTATCTTTGTCCCGTGGCTGTTTTGCGATAACACATGTCTCTAGTTTTTTTTATAATTTGTTTTATTAAAATATTAATAAATTATTAAAGTATGTTAACACTTGTCACACACTTAATGCATCAAAATCCTCTTATATTATTTCAGAGATACATGAGGACAGTTATGGTGACAACAAAAACAACTGTCTCATTCGATGCACAAAGATGTGGAGCAATTATTGAGGTGAAGCGTTTGTTAAAATGGGCGATGGTTTGGGGATGATGAAGTTTTTATTTTTTGCTCCTTTTCATTTCCTTTTTTTAAGTTTTGGTTTTCACACTGGATCTTTTAAATTTTAAAACTTAATTGTTTCCTTGATTTTATATTTATTTTGAATTTAGTTTTTTTTATTTTAATTTTAATACTTGTTAAATTTTAATTTTTTCCAGTTTCATCCATCTCTGCATTTAATTTAATTTGTTTCTTGTATTCAACCTAGTTTTTATTTTTTTATTGCTATTTTTTATCATTTGTATTTATTTTTTTCCTTTAGAGTTTTAATTCATTTTAAAAAAAATCAGTCCTTGTTTTCTTCATTATTTTTTTCCTATTATTTTATTTATTTTTAATTTAATTTTTAATTAGTTTCTTTCAATTATTTTATGTGCAATATATGATCATTTATTTTTTAAAATTTTTGTATAAATGAGAGTTTTGCTTTGTAATTATTCTTGCCTTTTATATCATTATCCTATTCTCATTACCTGATTCATCAATTTTAACAATTCACCTGGTTTAAGTTTGATATTTAAAAAAAAATAGATTTTTTTTATTTTTATCACTTGATATTAGTTTATTAGACTATAAATTTTGTGATTTATTCAGTTTTTTTTATAATTATTTTTATTTTATATCTCGAGTAACAAGTTAATTAAATTAATATAAATTAACTTGGAATTTTTTATTTAGTTTTATTCTTTACCATTAAATTATTAACTCTTAAATATAATTATTTTATTTATCTTCCTACACGCAGGGTTATCTGGGGCATGGAATTGTAAAGCATCCTCGCCTCCACGAAAACAATCCGCTATAAAAATCCCATCGTTTAACTTTCGGTGGAATAAAACCAACGTGGAATTTACAATAATTATATATGTACGTGTTTGCATGAAAAGAAAAGGGCTGGATAGGCATGGAAGAGGGAGGAGCAATGCTTATCGCATTTGAGGGTGAAGTAAATCATTTGATATCCTTTCACCTTTCCGATCCGTAAAATCTAGAAGCATTAATGAACTCTTATATATATAAACACCTCATTATTTGCCAATCTTATGGATTTAGAATAATTTCTATTATGAACACATTGCTATATTTTCGCTATTTTTTATCCGATGAATTTAAGATAATTCTCTTGTTGGTCAATCAGTATAATAGTACTGATATTATAATGTAAAAAAATAACAACAATAACAATTCAACTCTACTTAAATTTTATACTGGTCTTAAAAAAAATCAAATCAACCTTTAAAATCTATTATACTTGAGATTTTATTATTATTTTTTTCATTATAATTTTTAAAATTTATAAAATTAAGAGGTTTTTTAATTTCACCATGGTTCTCTTTGTTGTTCCTTTATTGGGAATATTTTATTAAATTGATATTTTTTTTAATTTCACCTCAGTAGATATTTTCATCTACTTGATTCCTGTTATTTTTATTGCTATTTTTTATATAGTTTTTGCAATTTATTTTTACAATTTCATCATTCTTTTATTTTTTATCTCTTAGTTAAATCTAATCTTTCTTTTATTATTGTATTTTTTTATCTTGCAAGATTTTTTTAAATTATTTTTTTAATTTTATCCTCCAATATTTTATTAAATAGGTGTTAAGCTTCCTTTGAATATAGGTTTGGAATTTAACAATTTATAAGTTTAAGAGACTGACTTTGATTTACAAAGCTGACACGGATATTGATTTTCATGGTTTTTTTGTTTTTTTCCCCGTCCTTTTCCATTTTGTTATTTTTTTATTGGTTTTTTATGAAAATTTTTGTAGTCAATTTTAAAATAACATAGGTAATCTTGCTTTTAGTTTTTTTAGTTCATATTGAATTTAGATTTTATAAAAGAAATTTTGTTTTTGAATTGAATTGAATTATTTGATCTTATCATCCAACATTTAATTTCTTTAAGTATTGAGCTCGAATAAAAAATTTAATTGATCGTGGATTTGAGAATTTAACTTGGGTTTATAAAATTTGTATCGTTTTTATATTTTTTCTTTGATAAAAAATATAGTTGATCCTATTTTAGTTTTTTTTATTAAATTAGATTTATTGATTGCGTTATTTAACTTGAGGCAACATTTGAAGGAATTTTATTTTTTTTATTTTTTAAAAATTAATATTTTTTGTTTATTTATTTTTTGAATTATCCTGGAATCATGTTTCGAATTATGAATTTAACAAGTTTATCATATTTAACTCCATCCTTTTTTTCATTACTTTTTAATATTTTTAGATATCGAGTTAATCATCATAATTTTAAACTTTATTCTCTTAAAAAAAATTCATCCTTTTAATATCTTTTCAATAATAAAAAAATTATAGTTCATTGGCATAATGCGGGTCACTTATCAAATAATAATTATTTGTTTGGTTCTGCTAACAAGTTTTAACAATTCCATGTTGTTTTATTGGTATTTTATTTTTCTAATATTTTCTAGTTAATTTTATTTTATTTTATATTTATTGTAAAAAAGTAATAATTATTATTTTTTTAATTTTTTTATAATCTCTAGTCATAAGTTTATTATTTTTAAAATCCAATAATAACATTTAAACATATTTTTTAAAACTGCAAAAAAATAATATATATCCCGCAACAAAACACGGCCATCTATCTCGTCACCTACCACTCAGCCTCATCCCCTCCGCAGTTCACTAGACAAGGATAAGATATCTCCTGATTACCAAGTCTATCATCCATTCATCTCTTTTCATTGACGATTCTTTAATTTTAGGAGAAGGCGATAAATTAACGGCAAACAAAAATATACAGAGAGAAATGTTTTTTTTTAAACGAGTTTTAAAACCGCGAGGATGACATGAATATAACAGGGAGATAGTCGTCATTGTAGTACAGGGGTGTTGATACAAAAGCGCCAAGAGTTTTGGATTTTTTTTAAATTTAAGTTATGTATCGAAGGTGTGTGCTTGCCTAGATTAAATTTTATCCAACAATTATTCGATTCCATTCAAAATCAATCACTGTTCAACTGTTGTTTTTTTTTTTAAATTGATCATTTAGAGTTTTAATTCATTTTTTAAAAAATTGGTCATTTAGATAGTTTCATAGAGAAAATTAAAAAAAAAAGACTTATGCAAAGATTGATAAAAAAAAATAATCTCAAATTATCTATGGTTTCTACTGCTCCCAGGAAAGGAACGATGAACCGAGATATCCCAATAAGAATCCTCATCTCCCGTGTTCCGAAATTGAGCGAGCAACGGGGACCTGGTCGGAAGGAAAAAAGAGGCGATGAACGAATTTTATTTTTTATTTTTTATTTTTTTCTGGGGCGGTGAAAGAATGTTATGTGACCCCACATGGGTCCTTAAATAAACATGGAATAAATGTGACGTTGCAAGAGGATGGGGTCGGACGATCATTCAGACGGAGATGGAAAAGAAAAAGAAAAGGAGAGGATTTTCCGAGGCATTTACAAACAGGATTCAGGAGCAATGAGCCCGTGGTCCCTGTACTATTCAATTCTGTTAATATGATACCCATCCTATAATTTTCTCAATGTTGCCCTTGCACTGGCTTTGGATGATCCTTTAATTTGACCCCACTCTTTTTTAAACAAGTAAACTAAAAATATTATATTTATATAAAGATTAGAGAAACAAAAATAACTCATGCCTTCTAGCCACAGAACACGTAAATTAGCTAGAAAAAAAAAGTCATTTTCTAATTTGAAGTAAGAAATTATTTTTTATTCATATTTCTGAAGTACCAAAAAGTATTATATTTAACATCAACGGCCCACATTAACAATGTTTAAGGAGATGATGGACAAAAGGATCATATTGACGGATAGAAGAACAGTACAGTGGTTGAATTAAAAATATTACATGAAGAGGGACCAGTTAGCAAGAATAAAATAGCACAGGGATTACCAAGCTCATTTCTCCTAAACAATCAAATATGATTTTCTAGCTCGTCTCTAGCTCAAAATAATGTCTCTCAGAGAGCAGGAGCACAGCACCCCAGCGCCAACTGGCGCAAAGCCAGTGACCTCGCTTTTTCCACATCTTTTTTAATCGTCCTTTTCGTAGTCGCCTTTTACCTTTCATATCCTCCCTTCTCTGGAGCTCCTTTCTCCTTTTATTTTCTCATAGAAACGTTAAAAAAACCCCCACCTCCTGCATAACAATAACCCAGAGATGAACTAGGGTTTCTTGCAATGCACAGAGCTTGAATCTTCAAGTTCGCATTGAATATAGAAGCAATGAGTGAAATGGGGAAGAATGTGCTGGTTTTGTGTTTTATTATGCTCTTGTTTTTTGGAGGTGTCACTTCAGTTCCTACTACTACTTCACCAGCAAGTGAGTGAGCTGCTTTTGTTTCATCTATTTTTTGCTTGTTGTCTTGAAATTTTAGCTAAATTTCTCTATTCTCGTAGAGATTGTTGGTGGGCTTTTCTCAAATGTCGTGTCTGCTCTCATGAAGTGGTTGTGGTCTCTGAAGGCCACCACCAAAACAGGTTTGGATCTCTGATTCTACCTGATTCTACTACCACCTTTTCTCCTTTTGTTCTGTTATGTTCTGTTTGTTTGCTGGTTCCTGGCTTATCAAATTTTCGTGGCTAGTGATCTCTGGTCGTCCAATGATGAAGTTCGAGAGTGGGTATACTGTGGAGACTGTGTTTGATGGAAGCAAGCTTGGGATCGAGCCTTACTCCGTGCAGGTGTTGCCCAGCGGAGAGCTTCTGATTTTGGATTCTGCTAACAGTAACATTTACAGGATATCTCCTTCCTTGTCTCTCTGTAAGTGGGTTGTTTGTGATGTCTTGAGATATTGGTTGAATGCTCTTGTCTCGATGAATCACTTCCCTTCTTCTTTTTTTATGAAGTTGTTTTGAGCGTTATTTATTTTGACAATTCGGCTAATTTCTCAGAACTCCATTCTTTTTTCCATTAAACTTTGTATTGAATCTAAAAAAAATCTTCGAGGCCATGATTTAGTAGTTTTGTATTTAAGATGCAGATAACCTGCTTGTTCAATTTGTCGCATCCATTGTTTTCTCAGAATGTCAAATGCTATATCAATTTCATCTTAAAAAGAAAAATGCTATGCCAATTTTAGTGGGGAAAAAAAGGTCCAGAAAGAGATGCCAGCACAAACTCATTTATGAGGAAATTATCCTCTTCCCTTCACCGTGCACAGCGATGGATTGCTACTTTAGGCATGCTGCAATTTACAAAGAAATACGTTTTCTTATTTTCACTTTTCATGGTGTTGCATTAATTCCTAACCATTTGCTACGTATCCTTGACCCTAAACCAGGTGCGATAACTTAGAGCTGATATCATATCTCACACCTGCAAGCCGATTCTTTATCTGATGTACATCTGCATGACTTGTACCTATGTGCCTAATGTGAGAATTCCATTCAGTCGAGCTTGTGCCTATATCCGATGTGCATCTTTTGTATGTTTGAAGACATTTTACTTACGGAACCCCAACCTTTAATAACTAGTTTGATAGGGATGAAGTTTCTTGGCACTTTCCATGCTCTTCTTTTTGAATTTTTTAATGGAAATTACCGGAAAACTGCAGACAGCAGACCTAAGCTGGTTGCTGGATCCCATGAAGGATACTCTGGACACGTGGATGGAAAGTTAAGAGAGGCAAAGATGAACCACCCAAAAGGGCTTACTGTAGATGACAGAGGAAACATTTATGTTGCAGACACCATGAATATGGCAATCAGGAAGATAAGTGATGCAGGTAGATGCTATCAGTTTTTTGTTTGGGAGGGGGTTTAAAGGCAACCTTAAATTTCTCTCAGCTTCACTGTAGATCTCGATAATGACTACTATCAATATCAGGTTGTTACTGATGTTGGCTGTTGATGCTAGTAGCTGATATGGTTGAAAAAACTTCATGCAGGGGTTACAACAATTGCTGGAGGGAAATGGGGCCGAGGGAGCCATGTTGATGGGGCAAGTGAAGATGCAAACTTTTCTAATGATTTTGATGTGGTTTACATAGGAAGCAGTTGCTCCCTACTTGTTATAGACAGAGGAAATCGAGCCATCAGGGAGATCCAGCTGCATTTTGACGACTGTGCTTATCAATATGGAAGTGGTTTTCCTCTTGGTAAACTGATCCATCCAAATTTTATCTTCTCTTATTTGTTAACATGCTTTGATGTTTATGTGATCTTCCTTCTTTGCAGGAATTGCAGTGCTAGTAGCAGCTGGCTTCTTTGGTTACATGCTAGCACTGCTGCAACGTAGGGTGGGAATGATTGTTTCTCCTCAGAATGTAAGTATTGACTAATTTTTCAATAAATAAATAAATTTTCATTTCTTGCATCCTTATTCCATAGAATAATTAAAGGGATACCTTATAATGAACCATTGAACAGACTATTCTACATGGAGTCATCCGAACTTGTCTATTGTTTTGTTCTTTTTTCCTCTTTCATTTATTTTATTTGTTTTGTTAACTTTGTCTGTTGCTTTGTTTTGTTGGTTTTTTTCCCTTTTGTTTATTTTATTTGCTTAGTTTTTCCCTCTGTTTGGTGAGTGGATGGCTAGACCAGATAAGCCTTTGCAGAATTATGCTTCATGGCATTGCCAGGAGGAAATAAATCTACTTAAATGAAATTTAAAAGTAATTTTCTTTTTGGAAATCACTTCAGTGAGGTTAGCCATGCAATCCTATTTCATTCATGTTATTCTGTGCCAAAATGGCAATGCTATCTCTTGTCTGAAAGTAGTTCAGTTACATTTCTCATATCCTGGTTAGCATCTTCTTGTGCGCAATGGACAGAAATTGTTTAACCTCCTTTGTTGTGCTCCTGATCAGGTTGCAATGAAAATGAGCACTACGGGAACTCCTTACCAGAAGTCTATCAAATCAATCAGGCCACCTTTAATCCCTACCGAAGATGAACAGGAGAAGCATGAAGAAGGCCTATTTGGATCACTTGGCAAGCTTTTCATCAACACTGGGGTTTCGGTTATGGAAATTTTTGGAGGTATAGTCCCCAGTTTTAGGAAGAAGCCAGTAAGCTATCAATATCAAAACTACCAGCAGCAGCAGCAGCTGTATCAGCATCAGAAGCAATCGTCTTCTTGGCCTGTACAAGACAGCTTTGTGATACCAGATGAAGACGAGCCTCCTTCAATTGAATCCAGAACCCCAACACCAAGGAAAACCTACCCATTCATGTCGAAGGATACGGAGAAGATGCATCAATGGCGGCAAGGTCATTCCATCTATAGTGGGTGGGATGTTGATTTACAGCAGCAGCAGCATCATCATCGGTATCAATCCTCTACACCACATACTTACTACGAGCAAAGCTATGAGAAAACCAATGAGATTGTATTTGGGGCAGTCCAAGAGCAGGATGGAAAGTATGAAACAATGGTGACAAAGCCCGTTGATTATGGAGATCCAAAACACTACCACCACAACATTCGTTCCCGAACCAATTCTCTCCACTATGCTAAGGGGTATTAAGTATGTGACCTCCTGAGATTTTGGAGCTATAAACTAATTCCATCTTGATACGAGTGCTTCAGGATATACATGGTGTCGGGATTTATTCTCAAGAATGAAGTATTTTTGGGAGCTGCTCAGTGCTTTTTAGGGTTTAATCGGTCTGGTAAAAATATTAGAGGCCTGTTGTATTACCTGGTGTTTTGATAAATTATGAAAATGCTTGTCTTTGATTCTGTGTCAAATGCGTGGTTGCCATAGATTTGGTGAGGGCCTTTGAAGAGTTATGCAGCCCAGCAGCCGTGATTACATATCAACAAGGCATGCTTTGATGTTGCATACTGTTGGAATCAAAATAACTCTCGCTTTCATTTCACGTTTTGATCTTATAGCATTTGTTTCGATTTTTGTTAGCCAATTAGACACCAAATCCTCCAGCTTCATGTCCATGGCCCAGCATCTCCTGTTCTGTAGCTAAAATAGACGAAGAAGAAACTCGGATTTCGAAATTTCTAGAGTCGGCCAGGGTTTTTTATTATCCATTCTTTTTTATAATGTATTCTTTAGAAAGTTTATTTTTGGAAAGCCTTGTGTGCTTTGATAACCTAAGTGTACAATAACTAATTATCTTGGGTTATCAATTTCTACTTTCGGCAGCGATTCATGCACACGCATCGTTCTCCAATTGGCAGCTGATTGATCAAACGCATCATCACGTTCTTTTTTCAAGGAGATTGATGGAGGCTTTAAATTTCCCCAAATTAGTAGTAGAGGGGCCAATTAGGGTTCGATATGACTAGATAAAGAAAGTAGAGGACAGAACGGTCATTTTTAGCCACCTATTGGGATGTGAATGGCCTGGAAGTCACCACGTAGGGAAAAAGGCGAGGGATCAACAACTCCGTGCCTCTATTCGTGGGACCTGTGACATCGCGGATTTGGTCCTACGAGGTTGTCGAAGGGGCACGATACATCATCCAGTAATTGCTCAGGCCTGCAAGGATTTTTAACAGAAGTGACTTTCTACTCGTCGCTTCAAAAAGGTGTGTTCACACCTCTCTCCGGGCCAGGGAAATGCTAATTTTGGCAATGCTTGAATTGGAAGAAATTGCCATTTTCAGGTTGCGCGCGAATGTGATTATTCGTGTATGGTGATCGGTAATTAACACCTTGAAATTCCATGAACATTTTGTGGCTCTTTGTAGAATAACACATCTAAGTTAAAACAACTATGACTGCAGACAACGCACAGAAGACCACAGGTGTTGATCTAGGCAAAAATCCATCGAAAACAGACAGCGATGACGATGCTCAAATTAGGTTGCAAAATCCTGCAGAAAAGTTAAGATCATGTTCTCTCGATCTGATAGCTAAGACTAACAAATCAACTTCAAACATCTATCATTTTCCATCTGTTATTCGAACTGTCTTGCATAAGAACATGAAAATCTATATGGAAATGGTACACAAGGGAACAGGTCTTGCCAGCAAAAGCTGAATAGTAGATGAATAAATGTTATACCTATCAGGTTGCCTGCAACAATTCCTTGATATCATATCCTTGGAGCTGGATTGAAACAACCAGAAACGGTGTTAGCTTTATTAGCTTTATTTCTTCATTCAACAACTTAAAAGGGCAAATATTTATCACTCCAAGCAAACCCCTTTTTTGACCGCCCTCAGAGTCCAAACTGTAGAAAGCTAAATTTGAATTCTCATGAAGCTTAGTAGTAACCATCAGAAAGCAAGCAATATACCTGAAGCAAGGTGAGAATGAGGACTACTCCCGAGTTCCAGAAAGCATGAATTGTGATTGGTGTTAGAAGGTTGCGAGTTTGAGCATATGAAAATCCAAGCGCAGTCCCTACAGAGATGAATGAGTTGATTTGTTTTCTTCAAAAAAGTACATGTTTTGAATTTATCTATACAAAATCCAGTTCGTTCATTATGAAGTAACTGAAGATCAAAATGTTATCAAGAAAGTTCAAACCATCAACCTCAAAAAAGAAAGCTTCATCATAGAATGGGCATTTCATTCAGAGAAGGTACACAAAAACTTTCGATCTAGTCACCAATCTACACATCTTACCTAACACAAATAGTTGGGGAAACTCTCCTGGGGTTAAATGTGCTAATGCGAATACAGCCGCACTAATTAGGACAGAAACTGGTGTAGGTACCCTGCAGAAAAAGTAAAGAAATAGAACTTGGAAAATAAATCACCAATGCAAAAAAAATAAAAAAAGACAGTCAAATCCAAATAGCTCAACCATCCTTGATGCAAAAATACAAATTACACAATTTGTGTATCAAATGTCCAAGCACATTTTGATTACATGGAAATAGATGGATATAATAAGAATTAACCACATTTCCCCCTTGTGCTTGTGTAAAATAACTGACTTATTCCAGTGATTCCAATTTGGTCAACTGATCCTAAAATTGGACAAATCTGAGCCAGCCTGTTCCAACCGGTAATGGGCCACTCAATCGTGACCAATGTTGTATTTGGCTATGCTATTCACCCTCAACAAGGACTTCAACAGACTTGTCACCAGAGCAGTTATCAAACTTCAGTAAAAGTAGTCTAAATATTTTGACTGACAACGTATCATATGAGGACCAACAAAATTTGCAAAGAGCAGTAGAAAAAATCAGCTGACTTAATCTCATCTGCTCCTCAACTAGTGGCTATTGCAGATCCATTCTTTTTAAAATATTATCATTTCTGATTTCATAGTCTTGCAAGCTATTTATCTTAACCCCACCCCCCTTTTTATAAGCACATGGCATGTAACATGCCACAGCTTTGAGAATTTGAGACCTGTCTAAACATCAGGCTATTTAACAGTATTGATTGTTCTCCAACTGATAGGTAGCAGACATCTGAACCACTTCCTGTATTTTCTCTCCAACTAGCTATTAACTTCTATCAGTATACACTGCTTTTGGTTGAATTCTCAAACTTAAATTCAAAATGTTATGCAGGACACAGTTTTATCTCCTGAGCTGAGCAACTTGGTTTAAACTCTCAACTGAAGGTGATTGATGTAAGCACAAGTTCCTTTATCAAAAGGGAAAGAGGACAGCTTATTTTCTGAAATCAGAAAAAAAGAATAATACCACTTTGTCAGAGACACCATGAAAAATCCTCGAAAGACATTCTCCTCCAAAACTGGAGCAAGGACACCAGTGATGCCTATCAAGCAAGCGGTGCTGCAGAGATAGCAAGAGCACACACTATAAAGATAAGCTTCCTTACCAGTTAGGCAGGTTCACAATCAAACCATATAGAATTGCATACAATCTGTTATCTATATACCTGATACTGGAAGATCCAATCAATGGAAGAAGTCGAACAAGAGCATCAGTCTGCAACCATGTCATATAAATTAATATAGAAGAAAACATACAAACGCTTAGATGTTCGTTTCCATATGCCAAACGGAAAATCAACCAAGTCACTTCTTTCATTCAAGTTAAGCACATTAAACCTGGCCATTTAACTCTAGTTCTTTTAGTCAGAAACATCATGCATGAAACAATCAGAGGCGTTTCTTTCAGAATTACCACTGATTACACAGTCATATAGATACACGGTGAGTCCATTTATGAGGCGTGATGTATCTGTATAGTCATTCATGATAAGAAAGGCCTATCTAAAGCTATGCATAAGTTAGCAATTCACTCCACCAAATTGAAGTTAAAAAACTAATCCTGACCTCTCTCGGTGGGGTCTCACCACTGAAAGTAGACACAGCAACTCCGGTCAAAGCAACAGCAAGCAGAGCACTAGCAAGACCAATACCCGCCCATAAGAGCCACCCTTTTTCTAGATTGAAAGGTTCCTTTAAATCTGACACCACAGTGTCCGATATTAAACTAAAGAAGAAAACCCAAAACCCAGATAGAAATTAAAAACAGAAAGCAAGTTATCATAGTAAAAGATTGATCAGTACCATAGCGAAACACATCTTCAGGAAGAGGTTGGAAAGTGTTGAGGATTCCATAAAGAACTCCAAGCACAACGGCAGTTGCAATGCTACCAAAAAATAATAAGAAAAAAGCCAAAACAAATTAACAAATGTAGTGGACATTTTTATGTTGTTTATTACAAGCGACCATTATTCAATATTATAAATTTGGAATTGGTGAGGTGATGGTTAAAGGGGGCATGCTACATCCTTATTCCTAAGCCACCAGAAAGAATTGGATAGCCAACCACTTACAGGAAAAGACCAGAGAGATGAACTTAGTCACAAAAACCATGAGATTAAAATCAAATTAGTATACCTTTGGTCCAAAAGCAGTATCTCCGCTTTCTCGTCTAAACTTAGCTCTTCAATCTTAATTCCTAAATATGGTATGGCCGTGGCCTCAACCAAACCTGTCAGAATAAAGCTGCCTGCCGAAAATCAGAAGCTAAAAACAAAAAACTGCACAGATGAAAGTAATAATAGTAAAAAGTAAGAGAAACCTTATTCCACAGGCAAGTGAGGTTAAGGAAATCGTTTGCCATGGCCAAGGCACGTCCCATCGCTTAATTATTGGCCATTCCAATCCCTTGTCCTGCGCTTCAACTTTGGCTTTGGACTCCTTTCCAGCATAAATTGAAGAAGCGAACTGACGTCGCTTTGGCCTCAGCAGAACTACTTTCTGTCTGCAGGAAAGAAGGGAAGACCCGGTCCGTTTGACTAGAATTGGGAAATCCGATAGACAGTAGAGTGAAGATTGAGCAAGGCATGATAATGATGATGGGACTATTGTAGTAGAAGAATAAAAAACCATTGTTTTGTATTCACAAGAGACTGGAGCGGACACACGATACCCCCGCCTTTTGACTCCAGTGCAGGAGGATAAGAAGATATGATGGTATCATCAGTCCTGTTTAAACTTTGTCAGTGTCTTAAATTTTGTTTTATTTATTTCAAAAATAAGTTGCTTCCACTGGTCTCTGTTTGGAATTGCGTTATAGAATGATTTTAATATATTGATATAAAAGATAATTTTTTTAAAAATAAAAATATATTATTTTAATATATTTTTAAATAAAAAATATTTTTAAAAATAATTATCAATACACTCCTAAATACCAGTAAAAAATCGGATCAGGTGAAGTTAAGATTTAAAATGTCTATTAAAATGGCTATTATTATAAAAAAATTACTCCCCACTGCTGTAGCCTATGTTCATCTGCATCTTATTCTTAGTTCTTTATATTTATGATGGCTTTTTTTTTTTGAAAAAAATTATTTTGGAATATGTAAAAGTATGGTAATAATTATTTTTTTAAATTTTTTTAATTATAAATAAATTAAAATAATATTTTTTTATTTTTTTAATATTATTACATAAAAATAATATGAAAATAACAAAAAAAATTAATTTGAAAAAAAATAAATAAAAAATTATTTAAAAAAATACTTTCAAAACGTAAAAATAAAATAAATCATTGGAGGATATAATTTCACTACTAAGATATAAAATTGATTTTTTTTCTTTTTTAAAGCAAAGTGTGGGCAACGCGATAATTTTATTTAAATATTATGCATGAGAATAATTAAGCTTTAATCCCAAAAAGTACAGCAGCATTTCAGCGACCCGGCAAATCTTCATTTAATTAAAGAATTTATGAAGGGGCTGCAGGGATAGCCGTCCAAGTACAGTGATAACCTGAAATGACTTCAATTTTTTTTTTTCGTTTTTGGAACATAATCTGGAAGAAGTTAAATCCACGGACTAACTTATACGTAGATAATGTTTGATATTCCAGTCCGATCATATTTATTAATTTATTTATTTTAAATTATTTTTTTGTATGGCATTATTATTAAAAATAAATTTTAAAAAATAATAATAAATGTTGTTCAAAAGGAACAAAAAGGAAGAATTAAAGAGTGGAAAACGTGCCAACGCACTCAGCTATGGCCTCAGGTGGTCATGCCACTGTCAGTAATTCGGAAACCCATTATTTTGACAGACTGGAGCAGGGTCAACTGTCCTTGATTAGAAAACTGATAGGTGCTAAACTGCTCACGAGCGAGAGCTTCATCATCAACCACAATGTTGAAAAAAATGTATTGAGTTTTTTTACTTTTTATATGATCTACTACAAAATGTACATGACCAGTCTATATCCTGTACGTATAACAAAAAGAGTTAAACATGGTATACCATCCCCACCTGCAGAGTAGATGCATGAGGTGCACTTAGTGTAGAGGCAGGCGCCCTGCTGTTTCGCCTCAAAAACCCGTACCCATAATTTATTACAAGCTTCTTCAGCATGCTAGATCCTTGTTTTGCCCTCACATAGGAATGCCCCAGTATGTAAGCAATCCCAGCTTCTCTAGCTTCCATAAGTTCCTGCAACTCCTCCCTGGCACCTCTGTTGATCTTTGGGCTGTCTGGTACTCTAAACCTTACTCTTTTCCTAGGTTGAATCACAGGTGGCGACCGTATCTCCCTCAACTCTGAGGTGCCAGCTGACTCTATGTTGTCAACATCATCCTCCCTCAATTGGATTCCATCTGTATGAGTACAGCATGTTCCAACTACTATCATTTTGTCATCTTCACTCTCCAAGTCATCCTTCGCGCCATTGGGATCATGATTCCCTGAGCGTATAAACTCTGCTATGCTGCATATAAGATCCTTCTCAAACTCCATGTCATCCTTGTGAACATCACGGTATCCATATCGCACGATGCACCTATACAACCTGTATTCTCTTGGGCCAATGTACCCTATTAGAAACCGTTCCTTGGCTCTAACATGTGGAACAGGGACAGATTTGATGCAGAGAAAGACTAGGACTTGGTGGAATGCTGGAAGGTTGGTAACAAAGTGGGAGAAGATTGCTGGGATTCCAGAAACTAGCTCCGTGTGTATGAGGCCAATTCCTCGGACACGCACAATACCAAGGCTAGGACCCAAGCTAAGCAGCCAATTAATGCAGACCTTGTTTTGGACATCAAATTCGTATGTTTTGAGTGTGCCATAGTGCCACACACACATAACGATCAGGAAGATGAATGAGAGGGCAACAGGAACCCAGGCTCCTTCCAAGAACTTTATTAGGGAAGCTGAGAAGTAAAGTGCTTCAATTGTGCCAAAAAAGCACACAAAGCATATTGCAAAGAAGACACTCTTGTGCCAGCATAAGACGATAACTAGAGACATCAGGCAGGTAGTAACCAGCATGACGGTTATAACCGCCAAACCTGTTACAAAATGAGCAAGGTGTTAGAAGCAGTAATGAAATTACAGTCAACGCTTTTAAGCACACTTATTTCTCAAGAAGCATTATGAGAGATTTCATAACAACCAAGTAACAGTGAATCCACATCTTGGAATTTATTTGCATGATACCCCAAGTTCTACCATTTTACCAAACTAAATCTAGGCAAGTTCTTTCTAATGACATTAAGGTTTCATTAAATTTTTTTACTTGAAGTCCATATAGATAAATCCAGCTTCTCTTTCTCAGCAAATGTCGTTACAGTACTGCACCAACCAAATGCTCGTTACAGTACTGCACCAACCATGCATCTGCATACATACACTTGAATAGCTCCTTGTGCAAACAAAATAGTCTGTTGACTTTCATGTAATGGCCCTATCATTATGATGCTAGAGTTTAATGATCTTTGGCATGCTTAAATGTAAGATAAGGGGCTTCCTGCTCAATGCAGCATTCTTAGCACAAATTACAAGTACCATGAATTAGCTGGTGGATAGTCTAATCATTAATAACTTGTGTACTTATATTTGGAAAATCCAATTCAATCAGTTGATATTACTCGTAAATTATCACATTAAAGAAATAATCAAAATTTATAGAGAGAGATGGCTGTGTTCATCAGGACAATCTCATGGCAAAAGCCTTGTGTTGAATGATACTGAGCAACCAAGTACCTATGATATCCATTTATAATTTTTTGAATAACGTCCTTCATGCTGAGGTTAGAACCTAAGGTACTCACAGCACAATAGATATTTAACGAACAAGTAAAACACATGTTAGATTTCTATGCATAGCAAGAGATCATGCACTAGAGTTCAACACTGCAAAGAGTCATACCTGAGGCATTACCCATACGTTTTGTGTCCCTGAAACCAATAGTAACAGCCAAGCACAGCAGCATCAAAGTCCAGTTTATCTCTGGGATGTAGATCTGACCATGGATTTTGGATGATGTGTGAACTATTTTGACTCTAGGGAAGCAGCTCAGAGCAGAGCACTGTTTGATTATTGAGAATGTTCCAGTGATGATGGCTTGGCTTCCAACTACTGCAGCAAGGATGGCTATAACTAAAACTGGCCATCGTAATTTACCTGGAACGATAATGTTGAGTACTTCTGGTCAGTCAAAACTTGCATAATATTCAAAGAATGATGCTATTTGTCCCAAAACAGTTTCCAATAAAAAAAAAAATGGCCACTTGATATTATTTAGAAAATTGATTCAGAAAACTTCTTAATAATACTTCATGAAGACATCTTAAAGGCACCTACCCGGAACAGATACGTAAAATCCAATGCGGTAATCACTATCAGTGGCATGATGTTGAGATAGGTAAGCAGCTTGTCCCATATATGCAAGAATCAAGGATGGATAAACCAAGGAGGTGAAAGCTATCTGCAGGAAATGAATGACTTTTAGAATAAGGCATGGACTAATGAAATCTCATGTCATTTAACCTTAAATAGATTATTTTACTTTTACAATAATTTATTTCCATATTATATTTTGAACGGGAATAGTTTTTAAGTTGATATGCTATGCTGGGTGCCAAGACTATGAGCGCTTCTCCTGACATTATGGAAGAAAAATACTCTTATGTATCTTACCAAAACAGTATGAGTAGGGAAAATTATTATGGTGTCATACATGATTGCTAGAGTTTGGCGTGTGCAAAATAAAGTATATTAGAAAAATGTTTAGAAGAAACTGGAAATGCCATTATGGATATGATAAGAACCTTTGCAGGAAGAATTTAGGAGGAAGAGAAGAAGAAAGAGCTTCTAGAAAAGAGAAAAAAGAACACTCTGGATTGCAACCCCAAACTAAACTAAAATACTCATAATTTGAGTAGTCACTTGCAATTACAAAGAATAGGTGTTCCTTCCATGGGCACCAAAAGCCCTAATTGTTCAAAAATAAATATGACATAAAAACATAAAATTCAGTTTGCAACACCTGTAAATGAGGCAAAACAATGTTATTTTCATGGGCAATGAAGAAGGTAGAGTAAAACCACTAGCTGGTTGCATTCATGTAGAATTTGTGCCTACTTTAGATGTTTCCAGCCCTGGATAATCGCCAACAGTTGCAGCCAAGAGCTTGCAGAATGCTGCTTTATCTCATCCAGCTTTGCCAATTTTATTATCTCACTGATTTCATTGTTTTAACATTGTCTTTTACAACTTAAAATTCTTCTTGAAATGTCTGAAACTTTTAGGAGAGTTGGGCATATATAACCATAATGATAACTTGGAAGATGGTACCCAAGAAAGAAACTTGGATAAGAGGACAGAGAATAAATTACTTTAGCTTTGATAGCAAACTGGTGTAGGACAATGTAAGACGTGTCCTGCAGGTGTCTCGTGATAGCTGGGACATAAGATTCAGGATTTAGAGGGAAATTAGGATTTTTACTGTAGCTGTGAATAGCCAACAAGGTTACTATAGCAAGAAAGAAATAAAGAAGAAGAAAATAGCATATGGAGAAAAGAATAGAAGAAGAGTACTCTAGGCCACAGTCCCAAACCAAACCAAAATATTCATGATTACATCATCAAAGGCCTTCCAATTACACAGAACCCCTTCTATAGGCACTTAAAAAGCCTTAATTGTTCTAAGTTAAATAGCAAATTGAAATTCAAATAAGAGAAGAAAAAAGGAAAAAAAAAATACAAAATACTATTAATATTCTAGTTCTTAAATAACCTCAATTCCTAAATAGTATAGGATCCCTAAATAAGATGTATTCCTAAATATCCCATGTCTGTGAGGAATACCAAAATATATAGAATTGAACGTCAAATCAAAATAGGCACCTTTTCTTGGCTGGGTCAACATGGGAACAATTTAGTCTTCCAGGAAACATTTCAAGAAGTAAATGAAAAATGCTCCGAAGAAAAATTGGCATACATCATGATATTAAGATTGCATCCGATGAAAGATTCATTTTCTGTTAAAGAAGCAGCAAAAGCTGTTTGAAAGTAATCCATAACATATGCAGACATACATTAAAGAGAAAAGGACACGACCATCAGTTCTTGAACATCCAAAATCTCATAAACCTAGAGGGATGCTACGAATTGGTACTTGCAGGATCAGAAGCCTTGTAAGGTATCATAATATGAACTCACAGGTATCATAATATGAACTCACAAAGCTCAAAACACATTAGTCAACACACTGCTCTATAACAGTGACTGATACAAACATAAAAGTAGCACATCTACCAACTATTATTGTGACAGGCATGCCAACTTAATTGAGTACAGAAAACCTAATTTAGGTAGAACAGAGTTTTTAAAGTATATATACCTGGATTGACAATTGAGAAAAGTGTCCAAGATCAGCGAACATAGCTTCTGAGCCTGTTTTTTGAAAATGAATAAACAAGAACGAGAGAATAAGAGGTTGGTTGGCAAAAGATGCTAACTCTTTGCTTGTATATGGCCAAAAAGAAACAGTTAATCCAATAATCACCTGTTATACACAACAAAATCCCGCCCAAGGACATCCAACCTCCTCGTTGAGTTTTCCTCAAAAACTTGTACATGTAATAAGGTGATAGAGCTTGATAAACATGAGGATTCCAGTGTATGATATTATAGATCCCAATGGCACTGATGCACAGAAGCCACATTAGAACCACCGGTGCAAACAAGAATCCAATCCTGTGGGTGCCATAATGCTGAAGGGCAAACAAGCCAATGAGTATGATGCATGCAACTGGAACTTCCACATCTGCAAAATTATTGATTTTTCAGCAGGCAATGCCACAGTAAGGCATGAAATTTACAGTATGCCATGCCACCAATGATAATAGCAATATGAATACAAAAAAGAAGCAGCCTCATGCACTAAAATGGGAGTAACTGAAGTATAATGAAGCATAAATTTGGACTCAATTCCATTGTTTTTGTTCATCACATGGAAGCAAACCCCTGCCACCCCCCAACCAAAAGATTATTGAAATATAACATCCATCTTGTCACAGGTGTTTAAAAATGAAAGGGACAACTTTTCAGACTTGGAAATTATGGTAGTCATTTTCTATAGGATAATCACATTTTTAGTACTTTTTACTTTTCGCAGTTACAATTTGAATATTTCAACATCATTATTTTTTTGTTATTGAGCATCTAAACTGAAGAAAATTTTCAAATCAAGCAGATCATTTCACATCACTTCTTTTTGAGTATCTAATCTAGAGTTGTACCCGAAAAATGCTAGTTTAGCATGCAAATTGGCCACAATTTTGCACAATTGAGAAAGTAGCATCACGAGCTCCATAATACAGTTCTTTTTGAAAAACAAGATGCATACCAGACATATTCCAGAAGTTCTAAAGAATAATGAAAATTGTCAAGACAGCAGGACACGTTATGAGCTCTGAATTGCTTGCCATGGCATTAAATTCCAACCAAAAGTTATTCGAATGGAAAGAAATTTCTAGAAGAAACACGCAGAGAAAGCAAAAGCAATAACCTTAGCCCTAAAGCCAGTCGGCCATAATTAATAAACTACAGATAGTGGAGTTGTATAAATCGAAAAGGCACATTGGAATTCCGAAACAGAAAACGAGAAAAGAAGCGGCAGGTATCTTACATTTGTGATGCTCTCTTGACATGGAAAGCTCAAGGCCAGAAACCGCGGAGAAAACTGTATATATGGTACCCGATGATCGCACAAGTAATTCAATTAGAGCCTAAAAAGCAAAAATAAAACATTTACAAGCTGGAAGAGATCTAATAAGTGATGATTACCAGAAAGAGCAGGGGTTAGGACACCATCACCAATGACCATACAAGTCCCAATCAAAGCCAGCAAAAGTAAGAACCTCTGCAAAACCCTGTGTTTCTCCAGAGTAGATTTCAGTCTTGAACCAAAAGTAGTTTTTGGTGCCAAACAAGTAGCTGCGGCATCCTTCTTGTACTCGTAAAGCTCTTCATCAGCCACCTGGCAATTGGGGAGTGAGTTGACTCGGGCATGCCGACAGAGCAAGGAGTAGAGAGCAAAAGTACCTCCTTCGCCATTATCATCAGCTTTTAGCACTATAAACACGTATTTTAACAAAGGGATCAAAGTGAGAGTCCAAAAAACAAAAGACAGGACACCATAAATCTCTTCATTTGTCTCAGAATGTTGAATATCGTCAGCAAACGTGCTCTTGTATACATATAGCGGCGAAGTACTTAAATCTCCATACACAACTCCTAGACTTTGATATGCCAAAGTTAATACTGTCTTCCATGATTCTCTCTGAAACACACCCCACGAAAGGAAAAAGAAAAACATATATATTTATATGATTCTTCTTCAGCAACAAAGGTTAATAATACTTAAAAAGGAACTTACCTTAACATGGTTTTGAGAAATCCCAGTTTCCAGATCCATGATGGGACTGGGAGGGGAGCTCTCAGAGGTTGAAATATTCCATTTGACGATGACCCATTTTGGCAAAACTAATGGAAATGGAGGAGTACTACTCTCTTTTTTTTAAATCACAAGCATGCATTGATGGGGATAAAGATGGATAGATACATGGGTCTAATTCCGTTTTAATTTAATTAGTTGAGCAGAGCTCTAGTGCTGAATGTCGACAGCAGGTGAACAACCACGACTACAGACAGAACTCGACAAAGTAGAAAAAACATGTAAAGCTAAAATCAAAGTGTTACGTTGCGTGCGTTCTTTCAAGACAGACAGAGTTTTGAGAGAGACAGAAATTAGGTAATGGTTTCACTCCTCTAAAAAAAATAAAAATCAGGTGGTGACGGGTGCAGATTTTTTTTTTTGTTTCCAAAGTCCAAGAGCGTGTCTCTACGGTATATTACTTTTTTATTTAGTCCCTGTACTTTTATAGTAACTATAGCTTAGTCTCTTTATTCTTTTGCTGACTATTTTCTTAGAGCAAACCAGCATCGTGGGGGCATAGAGAAAATAAAGAGCTAAGGTAAGGGACCAAGATGTACGTTTTTAAATACGAAGGACTAAGTTATAAACATGTTCAAAATCAAGAGACCAAGTAATAATTTGCCTATTTTATTTATAAATCCTGCATCGGAAACTTTAAAATGATTTATGACAAGATAGAAGGACAGGTGGTGAAGTCCCAACGTGCTCTCCAATTGAGCCCGCATGATGCCGCCTTTGGCATCCTTTGACTGAGAACTCCGATCATGGCTTCAATCCTTTCCATCTCCTCTTGCCTTGCTTGTGATGTAACTTGTGTTGGAGCTAGCGTGTGACATGAAACATGCTGAAATAAATTATTTTCTTATTTTTTTTTAATTCAACAGACAGCTGGTGAAGAAAAATCAACCTTGTTAGGCAGATGTCTTCGCATTCAATTAGGATTGTTTTTGTTAATATCTTTATGAACTCTGTATAGTTTAGGATTTAGATTTTTTAATATCATTTTTTAAAAACAATATATTTATGAGTCCCCTTCGCTTTATAAAGAGCATTTTCCCTGTTATTTTGTGAAAAACCAAATGGTTTTTAATAGAAAAAGAAGTCGTAGCCATGTCAAAAATAACACCATCACATATGATGAAGCGTGGTTGACTCAAAATGTTGATTGAAGGAGGACCTATGAGAAACCATTTGGCTTTTGAAAACTCATCGCTGAAGTGCAGTTAATGATTTTCCCAATCATCTGGCTTCAAAAAAAGAGGGAAAGGAAGGCAGAAAGCACTACAAATTTTCCGTTGAGTTAGTCGTTGGAAAATATCTGGTCAGATGCTCGAATCATTACGGATAAACAAGGCACCCTTGCTAAATAACACAAATAGATTTCGTAATTAAGGGTCTCTTGCAGTGTGATCATGTGTGAAGCGCTACTGTTTTTTTAATGTTATTTCACGGCCTTCTGAACTCTGAGCAACCTCGACAGCATATTAGTGCACAGAAGCCCTTCGAATAATGGAGTATAATTTCTTGGAAATATTTTAGACAAATATAAGGGCTTGATACATTATTGTTTTCTCACTTGGAGACCAAAAGAAGACGAATTATTTATTTAAAAGAGAAAGTAAGCTCGTTGTTTAATGTTAGCTTCCAAAAATTAGTACAGGACAATTTTGGACCGCATTAGATAGTTTTCAAGTTTTCATTTTGCAAGGTATTAAATGATATATAACGTAATCACTACAAAAAGAAAACAAAAGATTGTGTGCAAATTGATGGCGATACACCCACCGCTTCGATTGCTATTAAATTTGTTTTCTGGGGGCGTGTCAGAAGACTTCAATGATGAGGACATTTCTAAGCATTTGCATCCTACAGCAAATGATATGACTTTTGGACGCTGATGCTCCAAAACATTGAGGACAAGCGAGTGAGATTGTTTTTTGTCTTTATGCCTTTGCCCTTTTGGCCCAGACAGGAAAATATTGACACAGGCACCTAACCATTTTTCTCACCACAAGTTTTGATTCCAGTCCAGAAATGTTAAAGCGGAAAGGATGCCGATAAAGAAAAGCAGAGGAAAAGAAAAGAAAAGCAGCTCTAAAGCGTAAGGTCTGACGTCGCTAGAAGAGATATGTAACATCAAAAGTCAAAACATTGTTTCATACCACGGAAGGGAAGGGAAGGGAAGGTGTAGGTAAGGTGGCAAGAGGAAAGCTCATGGCATACCAGTTCATAGGTTCAACTCCTACTCTTGGATCGACACTGAAAGGCTCCGAAGTTAAGCACAGGACATGAATCAAAAAGCAAATTCATCAAGGATTCTACATGAAACGCTACAATGCACACAGTCGCACAGATGCAACTGCAGTTCTATTATTATTCTCCCCAGAGTTTTATTTAAAGCTTCAAATGGAGAGACTAAAATCCATGAGTCTTAAAGGAGAAAAACGAATCAGACCATATATGTCATCGCCACTTGCATGATATCCATGTGCGGTACACTCATATTAGCAGCACCAGCTCTACAATTATTCCTCAACAGCGCATAGAAGTAGTTAACAACCAGTTTCTTGAAGAAAAGGGAGTTTTTCTTTGCCCTCACGTCCCCGTGAGCCAATAAATAAGTAAATCCCGAATCCATTGCTTCTCGAAGAGCTGAAAGCTCATACTCCAGACCTGGGTCTTCATCCAAGGACATTACACTTGCGGACAATGAGGATGAAGTGTCTTCGGGAATAGAAGTTCCCGGGTCTTCCAATCTATGATCATGCATTAAAGGAACCCTAAGTTCCTCTGTCCCATCACCACCTGCAGCTCCAGAATCCCTTGACCTCTCGGAAACACCATCATCAGAGTGCTCGTTCAAATTGCTCTCCATGGCAAGATCTTGAGCCTCTCTCCTCAAGAACTTCTCAAGGCTTTCAACTAAAAGTTGCTCAAACACATGGTGATCTACCTTCCTGAAATCTTTGGAACCGTATCGGGCAACACATTGGAAAATATGGTAGTCCTTCTGACAAACTCTACGGAAAAGAAACCTTTCTCTTGAGGGACCACTGGCACGGGAACATACTTGATTCAAACAAATACTATAGAAGAGTGAACTGCCCAAAAATTGAGGGAATGCCTTGGGCAAGCTCATTGTACAGCAGTCCGATTCCTGGAACTCTTACAGTTCCAAGGGTGGAGCCAAGTTCAAGCATAAAATCCATGGAAATCTTCTCTCTCACCTCACTCTGGTACTTCAACAAGCTCCCGTAATTCCAAGTGTACATCACACATAGAAAGAGCGTAGCGAAAACAAGCGGAAGCCAACCTCCTCTTTGATTCTTGATAAAACTGCAGACAAGTAAACAAGCTCTACAGACCCAAACACTAACGGGAAACACAGAGCCAGAAAAAAGTTGGTCTGCCAAATTAGAAGCATCACAAGTGTCACCAGCGTGGTGCTCACAATCATCACACCAACTTCAGCTATGCCTGCAAGAACAACACGAGTTCCATTAGCAAACCTACAACTGTAGGCTTAGAAACAACTAACAAGCATTAGCCCAGCCCCTCCTTCAAGAAAAATCGTTAGATACACAGGGGACAAGATCAAAATGACTTGTCGAGCTATATTGGATCGCAATAGATTTCCAACTGGAAATTATTAAATACCAGCAGGTATTACTATTCCAGAAAATTTCAAATGATATTTTTTCAATGCAGAAAAAAGAACGCTATGGAGATGAAAAAGCAGGAAGATACTTACCATATGCATTGGCAATATCTGTTGTTCTTCGGAAGATTGAAACCACAACAATGCACATTATCATTAGAAAATAATTGATTACAGGGATATAAATTTGGCCCATCAGCTTCCCTGGGGTGTGAACTATCTTCAACCTTGGGAAGCATCCAAGAGACATTGCTTGCTTAACACACGAAAATGTAGCAGATATCATTGCTTGGCTGGCAATCATGGCAGCAAGGGTGGCAATGACAAAGACTGGCCAGAACAGGCTCTCTGTTATTCATGAGATTCAGGAACTGTGTCAGATTTTGCACTTAACATTCGGACATTTTGACTTGAGATAATTTAGAAGGGAAATGAATTAATATTAGTGATCATACTAGGGGAAAAATTCACCTGGAACAGAATCGTAGAATATTCTGCTTGCTGAAGCGGGATATTTCATCAAATATGAAGCCTGACCCATGTAAGCCAGGAGAAGACAGGGAAACACTGCACAAGTAAAGGCAATCTGTGCAAGTAGTAAAGGGTAATTAGGTGAAATATATACAGTGAATCTTCGAGAAAGATACAAAATTCAGGGAAGCAGAAAGAAACCTGCGTGGATTCTACGGAAAAATGCCCTAAGTCAGCGAACATGGCTTCAGCTCCTGAAACGACATGCAGACATGGTGTGGCATAAAACATGTGTATCTTTTTTACAATGCTATTTGACAAACTCAAAGATGATAATACGAAAAGGTAGGTTGTCACTTTTCACAATGAAGCGAGGCTGATTCACCAATCAGCCTTTATAGCCGCTGTGTCCAACACCTAATTTGCAATAATCAATATAGCAGAACAGACAAAAGCAAAAATCTAATTTATGCAACCAGCATATCGGTGTAAAGAAACAATGTGTTACATTTAGACAGGACTGTAACAATGTGTTACAAGAAGTATAAGAGAGGCAAGCAAGCAAAAGATCAAGAGATTCTACTGTAAAAGAAGGCAATGTAGACAGTTCAAATTATAATCAAACGAACTGGATTGCCCAAATGTCTCTACCCAGAACAGACTTAATAACAATAGCTGTCTCGGCTTATTCATTGAATACTGACTGATACGTATCTGTGTCCCCAGAAGAAGGCTTTAAGAGGAACTTTCACAATAGGAGATCAACAGGTATGGTTGATATGCGAGAAGAATTTTATCAGTCATGAAACATTTGTACACAAGAATGGTAGAGTGATCTTTATACCGGAAAAATTCAGCGGACACCTTACTAGCTAAAGTCGTATGGATTTAGAGTTCCTAACCTTCTAATGTGGGTAGCAAGTTTTGAAAACAATGAGCAAAGATGAGTTACATCTACTCTTACTAGGGAAGATGTCTCCAGGTCCCAGTAGCATCTGATATGACTCGGGAAGTTGAGGACAGAGTAGAATATCCAAATCAATGTAGTAATCCACCAGTAGAGCTCACAGTTTAGGGCAGTATGTACCTGTAATGCACAGAACGCAACCACCAAGAGCTGACCAAGCAGCACCACTGTTATTTTTGAAGAAAAAATAGATATAAGCATGATTGAGTGCCTTGATGACGCTGATATCATGCTTCACTAGATTGTAAATCCCAATGGAACCCAGAGAAAAGAACCACAGACCAAGTACCGGAGCAAACAGGAAACCCACCTTCCCTGTTCCAAACTGCTGTATGCTGAACAGCCCGACAAGGATTATGATTGAGACAACAACCACAGCATCTATAGACAAAACCAGTGAGACTATAGTGATTTTGATCACAACATTCATTAGTTGTTTCATATACATTAGCCAGAGAAAAGAACGCGGAAGTTGCCCAGAATTGCGTTGTGTGTATCTGTCTTGTAATACAAATTTAATGAATGCTTCATATTTTAACCCAGTGAGTAATGAATTCATGATAAAATAAGTTTCCTACTAACATGGATCCACTGCAATAGCATCAGGTTTGTATAAAACTTGTTATCCTTTCGTGCATTCTGGCCTGAACAAAACAAGCATCCCACAATCTATGCCTAGATTTCACAGACACATGAGGATCTCTCTGACTACAATAACATTACATTGTGAAAAGAAAAAGGAGGTTAAGTAGAACTTTAAGCACACCCCACCAGGGTATTTAACCCCATATAATATCTTCTGTACTTTCCTGACACCAAACAGTAAAGTAGACCACACATGCATCTAGAGAAGTTGAAAAAAAAAGAATAAAAAAAATCTTACTTGTACCAAACCAGGATATTTCACCTTGCAGACCGCTCACAGCCGACATCACTGCATGGCAGATGCCATAATAGTGAATTAGTGTCATTCCAGGCAATTGAAATCGATTCTATTTCACAAATAAAATAAAAACAACACTGAAATGGCTACAGGTTGATATAGTTTGATAGAACATTCCACCATAATTATTGAAACAAAGAACCAACGAACAAGTTCAAAATGCCTTGTCCACTGGTTTGTCAGTGCATTTCAAAGTGCTTTTGGACCGAGAAAGCATTGAATTGATGCTTTTTTCATTCTGAAAGTGCTTTTGCAAACGCATCTGGAACACATTTCCAAATACATAATTCTGAATTAAGGTTAAAGGGAAATCAACAGCAAAATATTTATACGGAGAGAATGATCAAGATGATGTTTCAAGTGAAAATAATTCCCCTTCTAAGGAAAGCTTCTGCCTTTTTGGAAGTTGCAAGCACTCTTCACCTATCTGACTGACAAGCAAGCCAAACGAAAATATCTATACCCTATAGGGTTTGATTTCAACGAATCAGCACTCATGATTTATCCAATAGGTGACTGTAGCTGGTTCTTCACATAAATTCATCGAATTGAACTTTGATGATGTTGCAACACCATGTGATCCTTAGTTAGTTGAAGAATGACACCATGCTTTATTAGTTGGATAAGGATTGTTAATAGTTCGTAAGTAAATATTAGTTAGCACAAGAGATCAACACCTCTATAAATATCGTTGTAGAATTCTTAAAGAGAATAAGAATGAAATCAGTAAAGTCTATTTTGTAGAAATTCTGCAGAATCCCTTTTCTCTCTCTCTCTCTCTCTCAATTCCTCTCTCCCTAAATCTTTCTTTCGATCAAGAATCACTTTGTTAAGCCTAGTTCTTAAAAGACGATAAATCCTTTAACTCCCACAGTTAATGTAGCATGTAAATATTGTTCTCTGTTTTTTTTTTTTATTATTATTTTGACAATCAGGAGCTTTTCTAGGATGTCACTAACTTTGAATTTTGCTGGCGTTCCCCAAGAAAAACCTCATGGAATCGTCTACTGCTTAAAAAATCTATTGCTAGTGACTGAGTTGCACCTTCACTATTGAATAATCTCCAGTTCTACATGGTGAATGGAAGATAGAAATCCACCAGTTGTAAGACCATATGATGTGAGCAGAAAATTCTCAAACACGGACTACGTTTATATAGCACCTAGCTACTAGTCAATGACACAACACATCCATGTACCTGACATTGCGGGGGTAAGAATACCATCTCCTATGACCATGGAAGTTCCTGTCAGAACCAAAAGCAAAAGCAGTGTTTTCAAGGATGATCTTTTCTCCGAAGTTTCTTTTATCTTTAAAACCCTCTCCAGTTCTGAAGTGGGCAATTTGAGCTTAAAACTTGAAATATTTTCATCAGCTGGCTGTCGATTTGGCAGCATATTAACCTTTGCATATCTGCAGATCAGTGAGTAGGGAGCAAATGTTCCTCCTACAATCAGAGCTATCGATGTATTAAAACAATATATAGTCCATGAGAAGCAATAAAGCAAGATGAGAAGTAATCAATTTGAAAAGATATCCATTACCTGCCCCATTATCATTTGCTTTGAGCACTACAAAAACATATTTTGCTAATGGAATGAGAGAAATCGTGTAAATAACTAGTGACAATGCTCCCAAGATATCAACTTCTGACTTGATGGGCACCTTGCTGAAAACATCAGTAAAGACATAGAGAGGGCTTGTGCCCAGGTCACCATATACCACACCAAGTGTCTGAAAAGCCATTGCAAGAGTTTGCCAAACTGCAAGGTCCTAATATAGTAAAGTAATGGTTTAGTAATAGAAAAAATCAGATCTCATTGACTCATGAATTTTTTATTTCATTCTAGCAAACCACTTTTGCTGCTTGTCAAAGTGAGTAAGATTGGCAGATGAAGCAGACAAAATCTTTTTGAATGCCTAGCAGTTAAAGTTGGGACTGATATGAACTCCTAACTTTTCAGCTGCTTTCCTGCTGCGCTCTCTTTTCATGGATTCTAATCACGGCTAGAGGAAAGGTGCTGTTTATAGAATTCCTAACCCCCCCCCCCCCCCCCCCAACCAAATGTTAGTTACGAAGAATCAAACCATGTCAAATTTTGGGTCAACCAGCCAACACTGAATGCTCTTCCCCACAATGGTCACTGATAAAAACCGTTCACATGCCCAGCTTACTCCAAAACGTAAAGCAATAGGTGGAATCATGGCACAGAATAGCAACTATAATAATGGTGGAGTTTATCGATTCCCTACCTTCATCATTGGTCACAACTCACAAAATTCTCGTGAAAGTCAATTTTATAGCATTTTTCCCAAATTTACACAGTAGCATAACAACACGAGCTAGGAAACACAGATACATTCTGAGGGAAATGGATAATAGCCATGGTAAAATTCAAAAGGAAAGAAAGAATGTAATAGTAAATGGTGATGATTATATGATTATTAGTACCTTAGAGTGGTGGTGGTGAGCACCAGCAATCTCCATGGCTTCACCATCCACCCACTAGATTCACCAACACTACCACCATCAACAATGTTATGATTGCTCCTGCCTACCAACCTCGCACTGCTCTCTTCAATCCGATCCTCATCTCCTTCCGTATTCTGCAAACCCACTTCAAGAACAAAACCTACCGGTTCGGTCTTCACGTACAATGGCACCAACCCCTTTGTGGCTAATGTCCCTCACAGACTGAAGCAGTCACCGTACGCTGTAGCATTGATATTAGGTGATGTTGAGTACTGATTTTGCATTGCTACTGACAATAATCATTAATAAAAAAGGGACGAAGAACTGAAGAAAATAAAGCAATCACGAGTAAAAGACAAGAAGCAGAGTTATTTTCAGACATCGTCGCCAGTTGAAAAGCATCCTACGCAACGTAACGAACACACGTTGTCTTTTTTAAAAAATATATATTAAAATTAATTTTTTATTTTTATTTTTAATATGAATACAGGTTTAAAATTATAAAAAAAATTAATTTAATATTTTTTAAACTATTAAAATAGTTTGGTATATACATTTTAGTTGGTTTTTTTTTAATGTGTTCCAGAATATGACAGAAATTAAGATTTGTATATTTATTTTTTTATAGATGGCAAAACTGAAGTCACTCAGGATTTACAATTAAAAACACTAAATCAAGACATAATTTAGATTGTAGATTGTAGCGGTAAAAATATTATTTATCCTTATTTGAAAAGGTCAAACACATGGGAAAGGTGGATAGACTGTACAGGCTTGACTCCTCACTGTCACAAGAAATTGAGCGGCTGAAAGGCAAAGAGAAGAACTGGCTCGTAAGTAAAAAGGCTCTCCAACCTGAGGCCAGACCTAAGTCGAGAGTCGTTCTTTCTAACAGAGCTGGTTGCTTTTTAAGGGTAAGGGTATGTGTGGAAAAGAGATATAAATAATGTTTTTTTTTAATTTAAAATTTTTATTTAAAATAATTTTTTATATTTTTAAATTATTTTAATATGCTAATATTTTAATATACTAATGTTAAAAATAAAAAAAATATTATTTTAATATTTTTAACTGAAAATCATTTTAAATTGTTATCATTATCACAATTTCAAATATAACGTTACAAAAAAAACGAGGCAAGGGACTCTATATTTTCACATGAATAGTATAATAACTAATATACAGTGAGAAGTTAAAAAAATTAAAACCATGTATCAGGGTTTTTTTGATATTTTTACCTTCAAATGCATAATTAAATGACTGTATTGCCACTGCATTTCTTAAAAATAAAAATAAAATTGATGATTAGGGTAATTTGGATATTTCACATATAGTTTTTTTTTATATCATCAATTAAAAGGAGGGACATTTAGGTTTTTGAATAAAAATAAAAATAATAAAATAATAAAAAGTTATTGGTAGGAAGTTGAAGTTTATCCTCTACATGGTAATTTGAGAAGTCTTAACGACAAATATGTAGTTGATTTTCGGTGAAATTTTTTTTCTTTCTTTTTTCTTTTTACACTTTGATTTTCTTGTTGACTTTGCTAAAAATCAAACATATCCTTCGATTATTGTTTATTTTAATTTTGATTTTTATTATTTTAACTACTATTTACTTTATTCTTAATGCTTTTTAAAATTTTTATTTTTTATTTGATTTCATCCTTATACATTTTATTTCATTTAGTTTTTTTTTATCAAATTTGATTATTATATTTTTTTATTGATTTTTTAATCATTTTCCTTATTTATTTTTGTGTAAATTTCAACCCTAAAACAAACCTAGCCCCATTAATGCATAACTTCTTTCGTTTGATATCGAGATTGTCGAGTAAGCTACTTATAACTTGATGGGGATAACCAGATTTCTAGTTTATTCCCATATGAAGGTCCACATCTAGGAGAGCATCCTTTTCTTTTTCTAGCGTAGTCGTGAAAAGAGAAAAGAAGAGTGCAACGAGCTCCTAAGCTCAGGGGCATTCATCCTATGTTAACTTCACGGCATAAGATCTCATCACAGCAAGGGTAGGAAAGTAGGCCATGAGTAGATCCATGATCAACAGAAAGAGCCCTTTCTCTAGTTCTAGTAGCTAGGGAGCTTGAAAAAAAAAAGATTTATAATTTTATTTCATTTAATATTTTTATTTAAATTTAATTCTTATTATTTTTATTGTAAATTTTTTTATCTATTTTTTATCTATTTTATTTTTTAATTTAGTCCATGATTATTATTTTTTATTTAGTTTTCATACTAGAATTGGTCTATGACTCGAGTCACTAATTTCAAAGATCATCTTGATTTAAAATTGATTTTTTTTCATATTATTTTTAATTTTTTATAATTTTATCATTGAATATCTAACCTTATGCTTCATTACTTATTAAACTTTTATTCATATGAGTTTATCTTAATTTCATGTCCCTGATTGCAGGATAATAAAGTTAACTTGGGTTTACTCAAATATTTTTTCTGATGTTTTTTTGTTAATTTTTTTTTAATTTCACCATTTTACGTTATGTTATTGATCCTTAAATTTTGTTATTTTTTTTTGCTTTTATTTTATAGAGAGTTATCTCGGGTCGTAGGTTAGTAAAGTTTACTTGAGTTGACTCTTTCTTATTGGTTTAATTTAAATCTTTTTTTTTAAGTCTATTTTTTTTAAATATCTTTTATTTCAATCTCATTTCATAAGCCACATGTTAGTAAAGCTAACTCAAGTTGACTCGATTTTTTTTTTAATTTTATTCTTTGATATTAGGTTATTATTCCTTAAGTTATGTGAAATTTGTTTTTGCTTTCTTCCATGTGTGGTTATCACAGGTTGCAAGTTGGGTTAACTCGAGTTTACACAGTTTTTTTTAAAAAAATATTATTTGACTTCATTCCTTTTCTAGGTTGTTTTCAAATAATTTAATTTTTTATCCCAATCTCATAACTTGAATTAAAGGTTAGCTAAGTAAACCCAGGTTGACCTGAGTTTTTTCTCTGATTTGTTTTTCAATTTCATTATTTTTTATTACGACACAACCACACTTTTTTTTGTAAGAATGATTCCCCCTTCAAATCAATTTCTTTGATTTGTTGGTATCAAAAGAAATTTTAATATATATATATATATATATTATATTTAAAATAAAAAAACACTTTAAAAAATAACTATTACTATAATATCAGATACTACTTAAATTATCATAATTTAAATTTAGTAATTTTATAGATCACGTTCAAGAGAGAGAGGGAGGGAAAAACCTTGCAAGTTTTGGATGTTGAAGGAGCTATAATTCTTTACATTAGAAAAAAAATTTATCTGCTAATGACATAACGCAAGCCTAGCCACCTATGTAGTAATAGTTATACAAGAAGAGTGCAATAATTATAAATTATTTTACAAGGAAAATTAATCATTAAAAAATTATCATAAAAGGTTCTTTAAGCAAAACTGAAACAAAAATGAAAACCACTTGAATAGAATTTCCTTAAATATGAAAAAAAAGGAGTAACGGAGGCAGCACAATTGAAAAAAGATTCTCATGAAATGAACTTTATTTGGTCATTTCCATTTCAAGAGATAACTTGTATATTTAATTTTTAACAGATGCTGAATTGGCGTGGGAAGCAAGATCGAACTTGATCGCTGCAGTTCACCTGGGCCAAAATGCATCGATAGAAGAAGAGACCTAAGCATTTTGTTATATCGAGATTGCTTGAAAAGAAATGCTTGCAGCATCTCTTATGGTGGAGGGGAAGAAGTCCGAGGTGGCACCGATCTCCTAGTTGTTCCCCGGCCAGTATTTAGCGAGAAATTGGGCTTGCTTAGCACAACCATCTCCAGTGAAGCTCTTTCCAGACATGATTTCCGTTTTCTGTATTGTAATTCAGCTAAATCTAGCATTATAAATTTTTTATCTTAGTTTTGACTCTTCAACTCAAGAGGAGTTGTAAGGCCGAACTGGTTAGCAATTTTTTTAGTTAAAATACCATTGTTTTTTACTATCATAACAAAAAAATATGTTATTCAGATAAAATATTTTTTTCCGTATTACGTGGATTTCCAACTCATTCATGTTGAGCTAGCAAATTAGAACTAGATTTGTAGTTGTCACTCACTTGATCTCTCAGTTATTTCGTTGTATCAATTCTAAATTTATTATTGTATTTTTGTTTTATTTTACTTATAGCGTGGTGGGATTGTTCTTTTCCTAAATCAATAGAATTTATAAATGGGAACCAAGTTGTAAAACTTGCATTGCGAAGGCAAGGCAGTGCCCTAGAAAGGTTGGAGAGGAATCATTCTTGCGGTAACCACCAGCCTCCCCACCACAAATGTGTAGGGAGACATGCAGAATCTGAACCAAAAGCTTTTTGATGGTCGCAAGTGTCAGGCCGTTTTTGTGCTGGACTAACGCATCCTCGACCCTCGTCAAGGCTTGATAAAATACCTGTTGCTGAGATTCGCGTACCTAGGGAAAGAAAGCCGCCAATGGACGGAAACTAGTGGCGCATTTGGACAGCCTTAGAGGCTTAGCAGCACTGTTCGATCTAATCGCAGCATAGCCCAAAAATACGTCGGTAATGAGCATTGAACTGAGGCTTAGGTCCACCTTTTCCTCTTTTGTGTGAATTTTTTGCTCCTGTTGCATCGCATGGCTGAGCAGTGAGCATGGAACTGAGCATTCAAGCCTAATGTGCGCCTCGACTGCTATGAGAATTTCTAACTCAGCAGTACAGCTTGACACATGCCCCTTCACGGTTCTCAGGGCATTTGGAACCAAAATTGCAGAAAATTGTAAGTCCTGGTCCGTACTGAGAACATGCAAGGGAGTTTTGCCGCATACCTTTACCTAAAATCTATCCACACACCAGCGCACGGTATTTAATTTGCGGGCTTTGTGCATGTAAAAAAATTTCTGTTACAGGCAGATCTGATTTCTACAAAAAGTCGAGAACCTCAAAGCATGTAAAGTATCGAAGTCATAGGAAAAGTTATGATTGTAGGTTTTACGAGGCAAGCAGAAAAACCACATATCTATCAACTAAAAGGTCTACCTGATTGCTTTTGAAAATTTTCATAATCTTGATAATAATTTTAAGGTGGGTCTGACCCTCGAAATCCATAAAAAACAAAGTAATCAAGTTCTCTCAACTAAACCATTGCTGAGAACATAAATTTAAACTTCAACTTCTTCCACAGATCATTGCAGAATAGACCTTTCGGAAAGGATGAAGACCAAACCCTTGACACCAGCTTTAGCCTGCTCCTTCTCTGATCTTCAACATTCTATCATTCAGCCCCTGAATCAATCACTTTCTTTGCAAAAGATGGCAAACAGAAAGCCGCTGTATGCAACTGAAATTGGGAACAGGAGTAATTGTAAGAACAGAACTATAGTATTCAGTGAAACGAATTGGAAGAAACATGGGCTCATTTAAGAAAAGTAATTTGCTATAACGCCCCTCACCTCTGAGTTGTAGAATTTCAAAGGTTTTGATTTTCTCTGACTATCATCGACATCTATAGGATTAACTGGATGCTTGAAATCAACAGGGGGTCCCTCAGTAGAGCAAAGCATGAAACCAATCATCCCGCTGAAACAAAATAAATCCAAAAAAAATTAGAAACAAAGAATACATCATATCCACTTACCACCAAATAGCATTACGTCAAGGGCAACAAATAAATAAAAGGCGTCTGATTCTGATAGTAAGGATCGGGCTGGGAAGATACGTTTAGATAAATGATAAGGGCCTTTAATTATAAGAGTGAGGTCGCTGTTATTTGTGCACATCAACAACGCTATAAGTGAGAGGGCAGGGGATAAGTACGGGCCTTGGGTAAGTAGGAACAGTAGTCCAAGCATAGTTGACAGAGCCTTTGAAGATCTGACGGCAATTTGCCACAATATCCTCAATGATGTTCATGTGAAGCCATATACTTTCTGCCTGTGTGCTCACAACTCCTCCTGGACGGAGAGCCTTTGCTACTGACTCAAAAAAGGGCTTCTCAAAAAGCTCTTGAGCAGGACCTGAGTTATGGAAACATGATGGTTTGAAAGTTAAAAGGGATTCAGAGCTGCTAAATTAAAACAGACAATTGTCAAGTTCCCTCTTAACAAGTACAAATTTCCAGAGCCTGCAGTAGTGCTGTTACCTATTGGGTCGGAAGAATCTACTATGATTGCATCATAAGTACCTTCAGGAACAGCCTTTAAGAAAGCAACTCCTGCAAGTTCAAAGAAATTCATCCAATAAATAAATTCACAAGATAAGAAAAAAGGGAAACAAGAAAGCAGCAGTTCATACCATCACCGACACGGAGCGTCACTCGGGGATCCTCATACCCGATTGCTACATCAGGGAAGAATTTTTTAGAAACCTGGAAGACAAAAAGGGAATAAGTTATAGTACAGAGACTGTTTCAAGGATACTTGAAAATTTGGGTCCTAAATGTTATAAAATTGAAATCGAAACAGAAAACTCAATCAGAAAATGTCATATCCACTTCTTTAATGAGATCAAACTCCATGCCAAAGTAACCATTAAAACTCTGGAAAAATAGTGTAAGTATGAAAGAGGCTTTAGGTGTCCTACTCACATCAACAACCATCTTATCTATTTCACATATGTCAATCTGCTCAATAGAAGAGTGCCGAGCCACTTCCCGTAGGACCCCACCATCTCCTCCACCAATAACCAAAACCTGATGAAGAAAAAAATGTAATAAGAATTAGAAAGAAAAAGGAGAAACTAAATTTAGCACCATGCAATTATGTTAAATAATATTACCAAGGAAAAACACCGAAAAGAAGTCCTGTGAACATAAAACTAGATCAATCAGCTCAGCATCTTCCACCCCATATTCAACAGCATTGAAATGAATTTTTTATTCTAACTTCTATAGAATGGCACTTCTCGCAAGTCAAAATTCTTTTGATTTTCTCTTTCATCTATTAGTTTTAGATCCCATATCCTCTGGCTGTAGTTCTGAAATGCTCAATTAACATGCTTCCTGCTTTCTAAAAATTTCCACCACACCAAATTGTTGATATTGGCTCTAGGTAAAAATGGCAAAAAAAAAAAAAAAAAACAAGAAACAAACCATGTATTCCATTTCTGATGCCATCCATCCCATTAAACTAAATATGAGTATTTTAATGGTCCATTCCCTACTGACATATCCTATGCACAATGCATCAACTACACATCAAAGGTGTAAGATTTAAACCAGGAATGAAATACTAACTAAAATGTGTCGTAATACATGTAACAACGCTCAAATGGAACTCAAGTATGCAAATGCATTTCCATTCGATTCTTTGATTCTATACCTTCTTTGGATTTACAATTGAGCAAAGAGGAAGGTGAGTGATCATTTCTTGATATGCACATTCATCCCTCTCTGTTAGCTGAATCACCCCATCTAAAACTAGAACCTTTCCATATGTTGATGACTGCAAAAGAGCATCATGATGCATAATTCAGCATCAATAAATGTTATAAGAAAAGTTTGGACATATAAAAAACAAAAAGATTAGCACATCTCAGGGTATTAATTACCTGAAAGACCATGACATTCTGATAGTCAGACTTCCCTTGAAATAAGATCTTCTCTACTTTCAAGGAATGTGCTTCTCCTACAGGTTTCAAAAGTGAATCTCGTAAGAAGAAATAAAATCCAAAAACGTGGGATTGAGAAAGACTAGGGCCATGAACAAGAAAAGTTACGATGAAGTTGGCAAAGATAATGAGGCTTCAGATGTACATAACAGTACATAGAAAAACACCAAATATAACTACATTAAAGTGCAGAACAGAGAATGGTGCGACAAATTAGCTGACATTCCAAATACTGCAAGGTATTCTTGCTCAATATTGCAGAAATAGCCTCAGTCGAGTGGCACAAGGACATTTCAAGGAAAACAGCACAAGAAATCATTTTGTAAACAAATGCAAAGCTACTTCTTTTCTCAGTAATCCTATTAGTATCAAAATTCAAAACTCCCAACACTTGCAAAAATACCATATTTTTAAGAATCATTCAGAGTAACATGAAGGAAATTCAGATACATGCAAGAGGACAGAGCAGATACACGCCAATTCCCACCAATCAGGTACAAGCACCTACACTATTAAAAATGAAAGGGATTTTAATTAAGGCAGTGGTTAAGGGTGTAATAGAACATTAAATGGCATAAACATCAAAAATGAAGTTCCCATTACAGGGAATAATCATATAAATTAAAAATAATTATGAAGCAAGGAAAAAGAAAAGGTGCCCCTGGAGTGAAGCCATGAACAACAACAGCCAAAAGAATTATAAATACTCGGGAAAAAAGACCCCGAGGATTACCAGTTAAACCTAAAACAAACAAAAAAATCTCACACAAACCAAACTGACTTGGAAGCCCGAAATTGAAGTCCTCAGATAAAACATTATTTGCAATAAGATGTAACAAAAGAACACCCATGATTCTTATAGATTAACAGCTACGCAGAACAACATGAGTGTATCATCTTGTATTCCAAAGAAACAGGGGAGGTCTTTAACTTTTCAAGATGCATGGTGTTCTTGGTTGTAATCAAAAGAAAAGGAGGCGGAAAATGAAGGGGGAGTTAGAGAAGAGAAATACCAGGCCACATTGGGCTAATCTCAGAGAACCAGCCAGGAATAACAGAGGAAATATAACCGCTACTGTTGGTCTCTGTCTCCATGGCTTCAGTGGCAGTAAAGGCCCCGTTCTCTTCATCTTCTCTTGGCCTCTTCACTGGCAAATCACCAACAAAACTCTCTTCAGCCATACAGACTCTCTGAGAGTTTCTCTTGCTGGAGCACCTAAAACCCTCTCCTCCTCACCAAAAAAAAAAAAAAACCTCCGGTACGTAGAAAAAGGAAAGAGGAGGAGCACCCTGTGAGACAGATGGATAGAGGGAGAGAGACACCCTCGAAAACCTAATAAAGAGGTATACCCAAAGTTTACTTCTTAAAAAGGAATGGAAGGGAAGCCACATGCTACTTTATTTATATTCCAATATTCCAATCCTTTTTTTTTTTATGGGTGCATAATTGATTGATGCGTGGTAATTTATTTTATTAAATGGTGATATATATTTTAGAACCAACTTGAACATAAATTAAGATTAAATTTACTTATCAAAATTTATTAATTGTAATATTATATCTCCTATATTTAAAGTATTTTAATAATATTCTTTATGATATTAAATATATTTTGAGGACTCGAATTTTTAATGTAGAAGGTTGCAACCTTCATTACTCTTGGTGCAGGAAGATTTTACTGCTGATCTAAAATTCTAATAAATAAATAAAATATGTTTGATAGGTTGGTATTAAACCTAAAATTTAATATATTTTTAAAACCTAAAATTAAGATTTTTTATATTATTTTAATATATTAATATTAAAAATAAATACAAAAATATATTATTTTAATATATTTTTAAATAAAAATTCTTAAAAAAAAACCACAACCACAGCTACAGTCAAACTATCAATCATCCAAAAAGCAAACCTTGATTCGTATGGCAATAATAATAATAATAATAATCAGTGCTATACGTTGCATCGCAGAGAGAATCTGCTTACTAAAGACGCGTCCTTGTTTTTGGGCTCCCTTTTACTTTTTGTGAGCATAATATCTCCTTAAAATCAGAGACCTTTTTTATGATGTGAATCATAGCACGAAGGATGTGCTGCAGTAAATGATGGGGCTATCAATTAGGGTTCTGGGCACTTTGGGATGAGGTTTCCTCTTTTTTCTTTTATCTGACGGTTTGATGAGGCATTTCACATGATTATCACCCACATGGTGTTTTTAGTCTTCTATATTGTTTTTTTTTTTTAATTTCTAAATCGTCCAGATTAATTCACTTTCAGTATGATTTTCTCAATTAATTCATTTTTCTCGGTTTAAATATATTAAATTCGAAATAGTAAATAATTACAGGGTACTAGAACTTTTTTATATGGAATAATAGTCAATAATCCGGAATGTGATGTGTTTTACGGTGTATTTTATCTTTAATTATTTAATTTATTTTACTTATTATATGAATAAATCAAATTGTTTTTTTATTTATCTTGTTTTTATCTTATCATATATAAAACTAGAAAAAAATGTTCACATCTTAGGTCATTTGATAATTTTGATCTCAAATTTGTATGAAATATATTGCAATTCAAGCTGTTACAAGCTAGAATCGTTTCGTAAACCTACCCCATCAACACGATTGACTAACAGTATGTATTGGCAAGTTTATAAATTTTAATCCCGAAATCACAAGACCTCAAACAACAAAGAGAAATTAAATCATAGAAAAAAAATGTAAATTTTATAATGATAAGTACTAGAGGAACAATTAAAATAACTGGTTTTTTTGCATCCACTCCTTGCAAGAGCGAATGAACACTCCAATTTCACTTTTTTAGTTCTCGAGGAGAAAAGGATGGGACGAATTATCCTCACTGACGGTTTAGACAAGTTCAGACTCGTACCTGGTTGTTGACGAAGAGGCAATGCCACGACCAAACACCTACAGTCGACGCACGCCGAAGAGAGTTAGCAACAACCCGGTTGGTTTTCCGGTGATACCGCATCCCTTTCTCCTTAAATTTATTTCGGGCTCTAGTCTATTATTTGGAGTCGTAGGATTGAATTTCTACTGGTTTTGAGCCATTAGATTGATGAGATAAGCTATATCTTATTCCTCGCCGGTGTCGCAACTTTCAATCTTAACCATCCACCCCATCTCTCCGGCACCAGAAAATGCCCTCTACCTCTTCACCTTCTCGAACATGGAAAAATCATGGGAAGACCCTGGTCTTCTGACAACGGAAGGATGGTGGTCACCTAAGAAGAAGGGAATGATTACCCCAATAATGTGATACTTTAATGATTACATCACCTACCTTCCCCGCCCTTTTTAAAACATGGGTCCAGGCTTTGAAGCTTTTTAAGGTTGCGAGCGTGTTGTCGCAGTTGGACTATGTAGTAAGAAATGGACTGTGCAAAATTATTGGTTGTATAAGATTGAGATAATAGTACATTCTCTGAAGTTTTTTTTTTTTTTTTTGAGCAGTTCATTTGTCACTTTTCTAGATATTTATACCCTGTATGTATTTAAAAAAATGGCACGCCAGGATTATATGCACATAAATTATTAATTTTTTTTATTAATGTGAATATTTAAATTAATTTATATATATCTTAACTAATTTTACAAGTTTTAAAATTAATAATTATGTAAATCTCTAATAATTATAAAAAACTTGAACTCATAAGTATTAAAAAAACATTTTAAATTTGATTAATTAAGTTATCTATAAAAATTAATTATTATTTTGATTCATAAAAATTTATTATTATTATTTATTTAAGAAAATGAGCTTTTGTACATTTAGATTTGCGATCCTTTTATTCGGTCCAGCTAATAAATATATTGAGAATATGAGAAAATCATGAGTAATGACCAAGATAATTGAAAAATAAAAAGTAAAATATTAAATCAAATTAAGAAAAAAAATAACTAGAATAAAAATCCTAAAATTTGGAAAAGTAATTATATTTTTTCTTCTTGTTGGTTATATTACTCAATTTATGAAACTGAATAAAAAATATATTAAATTTTCAAGTAACTCGTTAAATGACACTTTCTCGATGCTATCCCACAAAAGACCTCACAATCCAGCAATAAAAGAAGAATAAAATCAGGCCATGAATTTTTCCTAAAATTCACTAAACATTTGAAAGTTTGGAAGATAGAAAACCATTTACATGAAACAAACATGGCCTGCAATCTATTTTCTGTTTGAAACTACGAAGATTAAGACTAATAACATGATCAGCATTGTGCCTATGCAAGTAAAAAGGTATTGCATGATCTATCATGATCTTGACCTGAGGGAAAGACCTGTTTCCACTTTCTTAATTTCAAAGATGAGCATCCTCCACATCTTGAGGACAAAAATTTCAGCTTCTTCATCTAATATAGCCTGAAGCATCTCCAAAATTTGGGATGCCTTCACATGGTCTTGAGTACTCGACACGATGTAATCAACCAATGTGGTTTCTTCCTATCCCAAAAACTCTGCAATCTTCTTTGATATCCAAGGTCTCATGAAGCTCATGCTGTGAAGGTGCAGAACATGAGAACATTAAAAAGCATGAACTTCAGGCATGGTAGTAAAAAATGAGGGGTTTAGAAGGGAAAGCAAATATTTGACACGATTTATTCCTAAGCAGTAAGAACTGTAAATAGAGTTGCTTACCTTGTCATACATGGCCCAATTTATCTCATACGAGAATTGCTCCTCCTTGGTCTTTGGGATCATATCAATCAATTGCTTCGCATCCAAAAACTTCTGTTTATCTGCTGTCTTGACTTTATCTGGCCCATGTTCGCGGTTTCGGTCCCTGTCCCATTCAAAAACCTTTTCTTTGTTATCATATCTGCTTCGATTAATGTCATCATCATTACAGTCGCTGTCCCATTGGCTTGACCTATCATGAGAGCGTCTGCTTCTTTCTACATCAGGCTTCTCCTCTTTGGGAGTAACATTCAATATTCGCTTTGCAAATTCTGCAGCAGCAACAAGATTTGGTGGCTGTGCTCCAGAAACAGCAAGATGGACAGCCTGCAACTCCTAATTTGAATAATCAATGGGAACCAGTGGCCTCATTTTTTTCTCCTTACGTGCATCATCATCCTCTTCATGGAAAACGGATGGGACAGCAGCTCATTTTCCAGAGCCAACCAAACCAAAGCCCAACTTTCTTGCAGGAACGCTACCACTCTGTTACGTATCTGATTCAGCTATCAATGCCATGTTTGATTCATCACCGGCACCATTTTGTAAAATCCCATCACCTGTCATGCAGAGCATGCCACCCAAAAACATTGGAGAAGTCTCACATTTTTTCCATCAAGAGATTTGGGGAACAACACGCTAACATTAAAAAAAAAAAAAACAAATACAGATAAAAAAGTTTACCTGTGTGGTTTTCATACCAGAAACACCTTCATAATCTTTTTCAACAGCCTTCTCTGTACTTTCAATACCAGGTCCTTCAGTCAGACCCCTCATACCACTTCCATTCGAGACATGTCCAGACAAGAGTTTCAATGGATCTCTCTGTTTCTCCAGAAGCTTTTCTTCCTCGTCTCTCCTCTTGGTCTCAGCAATTTCTTCCTCTTGTTTGATCCTGTCAGTCAAGTCATCCTCCTTCTCCAGTAGCCTCTTCCTTCACCTATCCTCTAAAAAACTTCTGTGCCACCTTTTTCTTGAATCATCATCTTCATCTTCCTCGTCATGAAGAATCTCCTTCACTTGCGTTCTCTTTCTGTATCCCTCTCCTTCTCATACTGCCTCTGTTTCTCCTTCTCTCTCTCCCTATACTCCCAATCTTTGAGGCATTCTTCATACGCATCCTCGGCCTCCTTAATCTTCCTTCTCTGCTCCCTCTCTTTCCTCACTCACTCTTATTCTGTTTCCCTTCCATATCGTTCAATTTCTCGTTCTT